>JACEFO010002380.1:2400000-3820000 GCA_015342445.1 Digitaria exilis
TAAATATTATATATATTTTGATCACATGTAGAACAATACCAACGCACAGTAAGCCACACGGTACATGATCATGACAGCAGTGTCGTCGCTGCAGGCAGAATTAAGCTAGCACGTGAATCATGGTCCACGTGCATGAAGAGCGTATTTATTTCTACATATATAGGGTAGCAGCATATATGTGTAAGTAGGTAAATAACAGAGACACGCAAATAATTTTTATCTTGCGCGCACTTGTGCGAGTGCTATCGTGCAGCATGGATGCTCATGAGCCAGGAGCACAAACAAGGCTGCTGGTTATAGTAGTTTTGCACTTGCATATTATTGTGATGTCGGACCCCGTTGTCGTCGAGATGATGAGATTGTTTAAAAAGAACTTAACAGATCTTCCTTGCGCCGCGACAGCTATGTAGAACTCAGCTAGATTCTTGAAGCCGTTGGGGCACACACCTTGGGGAGGAGGTCCTGGTGCCGGTGCCGCCGAAGCCTGAGTTGGTGCAGGTGTCGGTGCCGTTGCTGGAACCCGTGTAGGTGCGGACACAGGGGCCGGTTGTGGTGCAAACAACGGTGTCAGTGTTGGAGCCAGTGTCGGTGTAGATGCAGGAGCTAATGTTGGTGCAGATCCAGGAGCCCGTGCTAGAGCTGGTGTCAGTGTAGATGCAGGAGTCGGTGTTGGTGCGGATACAGGGGCCGGTTTTGGTGCAAATCTCGGTGCTGGTGTTGGAGCAAGTATCGGTGCAGATGTTGGAGCCTGCGCTGGAGCCGGTGTTGGTGCGGATCCAGGAGCCCATGCTGGAGCTAGCGTCGGTGCAAATGCAGGAGCCGGTGATGGTGCGGATCTAGGAGCCCGTACTGGAGCCGGTGTCAGTGTGGATGTAGGAGCCGGTGTTGGTGCGGATCCAGGAGCCCGTGCTGGAGCTGGTGTCGGTGCCGATACAAGAGCCGGTGTTGGTGCGGATCCAGGAGCCCATGCTGGAGCAGGTGTCGGTGCAGATGCAGGAGCCGTGGTAGGTGCGGATCCATGAGCCCGTACTGGAGCCGGTGTCGGTGCAGATTGAGGAGCCGGTGTTGGTGCGGATCTAGGAGCCCGTGCTGGAGCTGGAGTCGGTGCAGATGCAGGGGTTAGCGTTGGTGCGGACACCGGGGCCGGTTTTGGTGCAAATATCGGCGCAGGTGGTTGAGCCGGTGTCGGTGCAGATGTAGGAGCCGTTGTAGGTGCGGATCCAGGAGCCCGTACTGGAGCCGGTGTCTGTGCGGATGTGGGAGCCGGCGTTGGTGCGGATCTAGGAGCACGTGCTGGAGCTGGTGTCGGTGCAGATTCAGGAGCCGTTGTTGGTGCGGATCCAGGAGCCCGTGCTGGAGCCAGTATCGGTGCAGATGCAGGAATTGGCGTTGGTGTGGACACCGGGGCCGGTTTTGGTGCAAATATCGGCGCAGGT
The DNA here is from genome assembly GCA_015342445.1 of Digitaria exilis. Classification (NCBI taxonomy): domain Eukaryota; kingdom Viridiplantae; phylum Streptophyta; class Magnoliopsida; order Poales; family Poaceae; genus Digitaria; species Digitaria exilis. The sequence goes on from JACEFO010002380.1 coordinate 2,401,437, forward strand.
GTTTGAGCCGGTGTCCTGGCCCGACCACCCCTCGCCGCCCCTCGCCGCCATCCTGGCCCGACCACCAGCCACCGCCGGGCCTAGGCCTCCTCTAAGCCTGTTGGTGAGCATGGCCCCGCAACCCCTGAATTCTAACATTGCCGGAAGTTCACCGAAGTTGGAGAAGAAAGAACGAAAGGGAGGCCAGTGAACATGGCTGCTGCTGCCATGTTCCGAGCAGATGCCAATTGGACGGTGGACGGTGCCATTTTGCAGAGGACTGGAGGACAGGAGGAACAGACGAGAGGCCCCAGGCTGCCAGGCGTGAAGCAACCGATCGGCTTCGAGACCGAAGCGTAGGTTCGCTTCCCTGAACGCGTGTGGAGCGGAGAGGATCGGCGTCACGGGGGAGCGGAGGATTGAGTCCAGCACACGCGAGGGAGCGGCAGAGCCCAGCTAGCGCAGCCAGACCAGTGGGAGATGGGCCAAGCATTGGGCCTATTATGTATACTAGGTAAATTTAGAGGCCCCTTAAATTTAGGGGTTCTGTGCCGTCGCACGGGCCGCACATGCATTGGGCCCGGGCCAGCAAATTATGTTTTTCTGTCTTTGCGAATGGAACAGTACGATGGGTTTGTTGCCTTTCATATAGATCGATGTTGATTGTTGCTCAAAAAAAAAATATAGATCGATGTTGATATTGTATTGTCCCGTTACCTTTGTTAATTCTGGATCACACCATCTCTCTCTCACACACACAGCATCCATGAAATCTCTTGCTAAAATCTGCAAGAGATTTGGTATCCGCATCAATGAAATATCTTGCTTAAATTTAAAATAAGATTCAGGTATGCACGTGAATTTGGCAAAAAAAAATGTTTTCCATGACCTGTCCATGGGTTGGGCCAAAAGTGGCTATGGGATAGCTCACTCCACCATGGTAGCAATATAATTGTGTATGGTATTTAGTCCCACCTTTGCTAGCTAACTCTATTATATAAAGTGAGGATAAAAGTGTAAAAGGTTGCAATGTAGGTGTGGCACACTTGGTGTGAGTGGATCTAAGCCATTTTCCTGGGTTGGACCGTTACAATTTTTTCTTAGATATAAAAAAACAAAATAGAATATCCCTAAGTCCCTAACATATTAGCATAGGAGAGTGATGGTGCGTGGGGGATAGAAACAAAACTTTTGGACTGGAAATGGAACAAAGCCAGAGGCGAAGATTAAAAAAATAGCAGATTTGTAAATTAAGCAGCATACATAAATGCAGTTTGAAGGAGTTAAATTGAAAAGGTGCTGGTTTGTTTGAACTTTGAATACCGTAGCTTAAGACGACAAACACAACTTTTCCTTGTGCACTCCCCAACATCGACCTTGGATTTTTCTCTTGTTTTTCTCTTCTTCATGAAATTAATAGAATACTAGTTGCCTTGAACTTGTCGACCGAGGAGAGGACGGACGATGGATGGCGATGATGGTGACCATGTCAAAGACGCAACCTTGTCTCGACTGCACCCATCAGGTGAATTGGACGACAGTTCATCAGGTGAATTGGGCTTGGACTTGGATTTGCACCAATTCCCCATCCATCATATCTCATCGATCATCAGGTGAGGTCTGCTGCTTCTGCTTGTACAATTCAATTCAATGAAAATCTGCCTGGATATTTCAATTGAATTCAGGGAATTGGGTTCATTCTTTCATCCTTGGTGTGGAATTGCAGATCAACATTCGTTGTGAGGAGCTGCTGCCTCTGCCTCCCTTGATTTTGATCAGATAAGATGGCCACTAGTCCATCATCAGGTGGGCATTCCTCCTTTGAGTTTGAGACACAATTCACCGTGCCGGATTCAGAAGACTGGCAGTCAACAAGCTCGCCTTCCTCCTCTCGCCAAATGCTTGGAGACAACAATGGTTCCTCGCGCTCGGCGGCAGGATCTCGGCGGCGCTTCGCTCCGGCGGCGGTGGCCTTCGTCAAGAAGATCGACTGGGCCTCCCTATGGGACATGGCCAAGGAGTGGATCAGAAGCCCCATGAACATGGCTCTCATGGCATGGATCATAGCCGTGGCGGTATCAGGTGCCATCCTATTCATGGTGATGACAGGGATGCTCAACCACACCCTCAAAAGCAAGTCACAAAGGGACACATGGTTTGAGGTGAACAACCAGATCCTCAACGCCCTCTTCACTCTCATGTGTCTCTACCAGCATCCCAGGAGGTTCTACCACCTTGCTCTTCTATGCCGGTGGACCGCCTCCGACATGCTTCGGCTCCGGCAGGTCTACTGTAAAGGCGGCACGATCAAGCCCGGCGAGAGGAAGCACATGACAGTTGTGGTCCTGCTTCTTCACCTCAACTGCTTTGCCCAGTACGCCCTTTGCGGCCTGAATCTTGGTTTCCGACGACAGGACCGCCCCGTCCTCGGCGTCGCCCTCACCGTCTCCGTCGCCATTGGCGCGCCGGCCATCGCCGGCCTTTACAACAACCTCAGTCCTCTTGGAAACGACTACGAAGCCCAACCAGCAGAAGAAGAAGGATCATCGCGTGATGATGAGTACAGGCTGCAACAGAAGACGACGATGACGTCAGCGGCAAGGACAAGGTCCAGGACAATGACAGCAAGATCATGGGCAGGTGGGCTGTTTGACGTGTACTGGGAAGACATCTCGCTGGCATACCTCTCCATGTTCTGCAGCTGCTGCTTGTTCGGGTGGAACATGGGTAGGCTTGGCCTGGGCAACATGTATGTCCACGTGGCAACGTTCCTGCTCCTCTGCCTGGCTCCCTTCTTCGTCTTCAACCTGGCGGCAATCAACATCGACGACGAGCAGGTGAGGGACGCGCTGGGGTTGGCCGGAATATTCCTCTGCGTCTTCGGCTTGCTCTACGGTGGCTTCTGGAGGATCCAGATGCGCCGGAGGCTGGGCTTGCCGGCGGTGAGCCATGCCTGCTGCTGCGGCAAGCCTGACGTCAGCGACTGCCTGAGCTGGCTCTGCTGCTACTCGTGCGCGCTGGCTCAGGAAGTGCGCACGGCCGATGCTATACTGGTGCAGCAGGGTGATGGTATGATGGCCTCTTCTTCTTGGTCGCCTGCAGCAGCAGGAGGAGCTGTAGTTTCAGACAACAATAAGGTCACTGTGCCCCCTCTGGTGCTGTCAGTCGTCATACGTAGTTAGTCGTGTAATTAAACTGTAATGTAATGTTAGTCAAAGTTTTATATCTTTTAAGCTTGCTTTTGTTTACAAGTGGAGGTTGTAATAGAGTTGCATATGAACTAGATAAACAGGTCTTAACATCGGCGCAAGTAGGTGAGTGGCGTGTAACCCCAACCTTTTGTGTGGGTTTTGAAGGCTCATGTTTGTGGGGTTTTTTTTTTGATAAAACCGTTTCATTTTTATTTGTTTAGTAGGGCATCATCAAAAAGAAAATAAAGAAAACAGTAGAAAAGCCCAATCCAATAGGCCATTGATACTGATCGAAGAAATATGAAAATTATATGAAGTTTCGAGACATACATAGACCTTCGTCCACCACTGGAGCCGGGAGCGGTAGATCCCTAGTTGGACGGTGGAGGCATCGGGGCACCAAGCTCCAACTCATTAATTAGTGGCTACGGTGGAGGGTGGGGGCGGAGCGGCGCTGGCGCCAGCAGAGCCAGGGTGGTGGGGACCGGACAGCGAGTGCGGCTGTCGGGTGCGAGTGCGAGTGCAGAGCCATCGCGAGGAGGAAGATAGGTGAGGGGGGTGAATTGGAAAGGTAGAAAAGCAATTTTTGGGGAAGTGTGTTATGTAAGTAGAATGAATAGGAAGTAAAAGTATTTTTTGAAACTGAACACAGCGAGAAAAATCTATGGGGAGGAGATATAGAAGAGTTGACTTCATCTGGAGTGTTCATTTTAGATCTGATGATATAAAAAAAGTCTGAGAGTTAACACTCGAGTATTTGGTAGAAAGTACGTTCCTTCTTCACAGCAAGTACTGTGCTGCAGCTCCAATCTGTGGCAAACAACAAAATAAAGAACGCAACTCAACAAGCAAGGTACCTACATATATACGGTGACAAAAAAAAAACATCGATGAATACGAGATGCAAGAAATGGCCGGCGATCAATCCATGCATGGTTGTCGCGCTTGTTTATATATTCTCCTTGTCTTCAATATATATACAAATACTACGATGCAACGCAACTATGTCGGATTACCAACTAATCACAGCTGACAGTCTCGATTAGGCCATAATAATAATAAGCTGATCTGATCGACCGGAGAATAGATCGATCATGAGCGGAGCGCCACCTCCAGGTCCTCCCAAGTTGTGGTGGCCGGAGCTGCTGGGCTCTCCGGCGACTCAGGCGGTGATGAAGATAAAGAAGGATAGGCCTGACGTCTCCGTCGAGGTGCTCCCTCCTGGCTCGCCACTGACGCCGGAGTTCAACCCCGAGCGCGTCCGCGTATTCATCGATCTCAACGGCCTCGTCGCACAGGTCCCCATCATCGGTTAGCAGCTTGCAGCGCGGCGGCCGCCACAAATATAATCACACCTGTATGTGTTGCGTTGAACATGATGCTGAAATTATGTGCTCGAATATCTTACCGTTTTGCACATATGGATCCTAATTGCTTCCACTTTGGTGTTGGATCGAATAACTTGGATAGTAAAATAGATTTTGCAGACGAGAGCCAATAGCAATAACCATCGCTACAAGAAAAAGAGGTATTCGTCACCTCCCATTAGTACTGGTTGCTTAAAACCTGATACTAATGTTAATTTATTGAGGTTTAAATATAATTCATTATCTGACATAAATGCAAAATAATTATTTTTTTTTGTATTTTTGCACACATAAAGAAATGGCTACTTCGGATGTCGTGCTCTTACACCTCTCTACAAAACAGTAGAGGCGAGTGCATCATTCGTGTACCACTAACAATGTACCACTAACAACATCATGCCCACCCTCATGTTCCAACGTAGCCTCTCTCCCTCGTGTTGGTCCAAGGCTCTCGCTAAGGCTACATACCTACTCAGCCTCTTGCCCACCAAGACGTTGAACATGTCTGCACCATACACGACTCTCTTGGGACCACACCGTCCTAGGATCACATTTGGGTATTTGGGTGTAAGTGCTATACGAACACGTTCGCCAGAGACAGTCATAAACTTGCTCCACGCTACACAATGTGCATATTTCTTAGGTATTTTCCTCACCACAAATGGTATCACTGCCTTGATTTGTCCTCCGAACCGAGTATCATCTCACGGCACGTCATTTTTATTTGTCTGTGTTTCCCTTTGCCGAGCTCTCTTCCCTACCAGCACCGGTTGACTACAATTTCCTAGAGGCCCGTAGGCCCATAGGCCCGTCATTTTTATTTGACTGATATTATGCCAGAACCCATAGGCCCATCACAACCCTCTTTGCCTACAGGAACTCCACACACCATGCGCCGGGGCTGACATCTCTCGCATTGGCACATGAAACCCTCGAAGGCGCACACACACTTCCACATGCTGCCCCCGACGCCATCTCCACACTGCTATGTGTAGCCTCCAGCGTTCTCTCCGTACTGCCACGTGTGGCCCAAGCCTTCGGCGCTCCACGCTGAGCTCCTGTGGTTCCTTCTGGGTTCGTTTGCTCGACCCCCGCCAGACCTAAATGACTCTCCAAGTTGCCTAATCGGCCCTAACCAGTCTTGCCTAACCCTGACAATTAGGGATGAAAACGGATCGGATACGGAAGGATATGCCCGGATACGAATACGGATATTTATTTTTTTGCCGGATCGGATCCGGATACGGAAAGTACAAAATATGTCGGATATGCTTCGGATATTGATATACATTACATATCTACAATAGACATTCAACTCTTTTTATGCGGATACGGATACGGTCGAATATTGATTTTTCGGTTCCGGATACGGAATGTACCATTTAAGGCCTGAGGGTTTTCGGTCGGTCGGTCGGACGGGAAATATCCATACCAATTTCATCCCTACTGACAATTCTCATTGGCTGTTCAGTGGCTTCCAACATGTCTACACTCGGCATAACCCAGCTCATGCCCCTGCTGGTCCACCACCCTTACCAAAGCGGGTCGTGCTTGTTCTCCTTATGGAGAATTAGCATGCCAAGACCACTAGGGCCAAGAAGGGATCCCCACATCCATAGCTCTTTCATGCAGCCCCATTGTCGTCCCATTCCGAAGACCTTCCACAACGCCATTGCCAACCCCAATTGGTGGGCAGAACACGCAACCCTGCTAAGAACAACCCTTGGGATCTTATTCTGCATACACCGCGGACCAATGTCATCTCTGACAAGTGGATCTTCAAGCATAAACTTCAGACCGATTGTTCCCTAGAGCGTTACAAGGCTCGCTAGGTTGTTTGCGGCTTTACCCAGCGTCTTGGCATCGACTTTGATAAGACTTTCAGCCCCATTGTCCCGTGCTATCTCTAGCTCTAGCTCACCGCTGGCCCGTCCATCAGTTTGATGTCAAGAACTGAGACCATCTACTACTGCTCATCCTGATTTTGATTATCACCTCAACAGAATCTTTGTATGGACTAAAGCAGGCACCCTGCATGTGGTACAGGAATTTCGCTGCACACATCATCACCCCTGTCTTTGTGGAGCCCAAGTTTGATACTTCATTGTTTGTTTACCGTCGCGGCTAGCATCTCATGTAGCTGTTGTTGTACGTCGAGGACATCATTCTCACCTCTTCATCCCTGGAGCTTCTGCACGCACCATCCATGCTTTTCGACAAGAGTTTACTATGAAGGATCTCGGTGAGCAACATCATTTTCTCGGGATGCATATTCAACGCTGTAGCACTGGTCTTTTCCTTTCCCAGCGATAGTACGTGGTGGATATTCTGGCCCATGCTGGCATGGCTGAGTCACAATAATGGCGGAGTCTCAGGTTTAAATGGCTTTCTGACGCCATTGAATTTTATTAAATTTAAAACCTGTTTGGCACTGCACCTATCCTTCTAAAATTCATTTGGCTTTGCACTAATTGGTGAAACAACTTTGTTTTAAGCCGAAGAGGCTGTAAAAACATTTGAGAAAATAACTTTTCAATGGCAATTAGATAGCTTTAAGAACACTTCAATACCTTGGAGAGGGACGAGAAGCCGGTGATGCCATTTTTTGGCTACTCCGGTTTAGTATAAGCCGTTTTGGGGTTTGGGGGGGTCATTTGGGCATTGTGGGTGAAACGGTTTTATTTTTATTCGTTTGGTAGGGCTTCACCAAAAATCCAATGAACAAAACAGTAGAAAAACCCTACCAAATAGGCCATTGTTGCTGAAGAAATACGAAAAATATATGGAGTTTCAAAACATAAATAGACCGGCGGCTTCTGTTTCATGTTGGATGCGTGAAGGAAATTGATCCCCACGATCCATCTGTCGTTTTTTTTTCTCACGGCAAGTAGGATAGGTCAAGCAATTGAAATTGTGCCACAGCTTCAATCCGTGGCAAACAAGAAAATTAAAAACGTAACTGAACAAGCAAGGTACCTACATACGGTGCCAAAAACATCGATGAATACTAGATGCCACAAATGGCCGGCGACCATTCGACACATGGTTGTCTCATGTTTACTCTCCTAGTCTTATATATACAACAAATACGATGCAAGCAACTATATGTCACTACCAAATTAATCACAGTTGACAGTCACAATAAATTAGACATCGATCACCATGAGCGGAGGGCCTCCCAAGTTGTGGTGGCCAGAGCTGTTGGGCTCTCCGGAGAATCCGGCGGTGACGAAGATAAAGCAGGACAGGCCTGATGTCTCCGTCGAGGTGCTCCCAAATGGCGCGCCAGTGACACCGGAGTTCAACCCCGAGCGCGTCCGCGTCTTCGTCGATCTCAACGGCCTCGTCGCGCAGATCCCCATCATCGGCTAGCAGCTTGCACCACGGCCGCCACAAATATAAGCACACGCGCGCGTATGTGTTGTGTTGCAAATATGGATCCTTAATTGCTTTCACTTTGCAAATATGGATCCTTATTGGAATGTATGTGCTCCAATATCATGAATGGCTTGGAAGTAAAATAGACTTTGAGAACAAGAGCGGACATCAATAACCATGCAGGGAACTACTTTTTTCCTTTGGAAATCAGAAATAATATACTATTTTCTATAAATTAGATGCATCTTATTCATGCTTATTGAAAGCAATTGAATAAAAGTACAGTTTTTTTTTAAACAGAGTGAGTTGGCTATTTGCTAAGCTGAATATATGTAACATAGATAATGGTCACCCCAAAACGGAACCGAGATATATGCGGGAGGGGCTATCCATCCTATGTTCTTGTACATTTTTTCCAAGCTTAAAGGAATTAGTTCAGAATTTTTTTAAGCACAATTATTTTGCGAATCCACAATTCAAAAAATTGTGGCAGATTCTTGCCATCTCAGGAGTGTGGACTCTAGATATTATACTCCACATGTCACGTGACATTAGCAGCGGATCAGGACGCTAGCCTAGATGCCAATATTGACTGTGGTCAACACTGTCTATCGTGGGTCCAACCACAGTCCATGCACCCCCACATGATGTAGCATGCCACATGGGTACAGTATTCCAAATGGGCGGCCTGGCCCTAGCCCGAAGAAGCACGGCACTATCAGGTCCGACCCTATCAGGCACGATGGCATCATCGTGCCGTGCCATTTCGTGTCGTCGTGCCTAACTAGCAGCCCAGATACAACACTAAAGCCTTTTTTTCGTGTCGTGCGAGCACTAAGCACGACGAGCACGAAATCTAGGCACGACACTAACAGGCACTAACATGAAAACCCTTCATCAAATCAGCAGATAACCAATTTTCATCACAACATATCAAATTCACCAGATCAGAGACAAGAAAACACTAAAATTTTCAAAAGTTTGAGCTGGTGCAATGGCTGCCTCATTAAAAACTTATCTAGGTAAAACTCACACCCCGTGAGAAACCCTAGATAGGAAAAAAGAGTGCAGCCCAGCTCAATCAATTCAAATATAGTTCAAGTCTTCAAGATTATTACGGACCATGTTCAGTTACAAAAATCAACTTTCAGTAGGACCATCTAGATATAACTCAGAGTAGCATTCCTCTTCAAGTGCCTTGTCCTCCACCAGTTGGTGAAGCCTTGCATCTGCAGCTTCCCAATCCTTGGTACAGGTGAGAATCTCCACCATATCCAGGCTCAATCGTCGTCGTCACTCCTCAATGATCCTACTAGTAGTACTAAAAACAGACTTGGAAGATACGGTAGAAACAGGTACAGTCAAAACATTTCTAGCTAAGATTGAAAGGACATGATAAGTAAGTTTATGTTCATGCCACCAGCTGATGATGCTGAAATTATCACCAAATTTAGAGACAGTGTCAATGTCCAAGTAGGTAGTCAGTTCATTACCAATACCCAAAGAAGCTCCAGCTGATGCACTAGTGGTTGCTGCTTGCAGCAAGGAACCAACACTAGTTATTCTAGATAGAGAGAGAGGAGTAGACAAAGAGTTACCAGTTCCAGGAGTAGAAAAAATATCAGATTCACCTTCATCATCAGCAAAAATGTCATCCCAAGCACTTTTTTCTTACCAACAGTGGGGGTTGAGTAGGTGTTCTCATCTTAACTGCACCAAACTTGTCATCATATCTCTTAAACATGGTATTAAGTTGAGCCCTTAACTTAGTCAAGTAACAATAATAATCAACACCAAGAAGCTTACCTAGCAACTTGAGAACACCATTGAAACCCTTCAATTTAGCTCTAGGACCCAAGATGAAAGCAAAAAAATAAAGCATAGGAATGTCCTTCCAGTACTTAATGTAAACATCTTTCATGCGATTAACAACAGGCCTAAGCAACGAATCATTCTCATTGCTCTTGAAGTGCTTTCATATCAAAATCATATGATGCAACACAAGAGGAGAGGTAGGGTAATAAACACCAGAAAGTGCAACGGTGGCGTCATAAAACAAATCAAGGAATTCAAACATTTTCTCAGTAACAATCCAGTGATCATCTGCTAAAAGTCTAGACTCATTCTTAGCTCTAGGATAGTTGCTGTTAATGAAGACAAAAAAATTTTGCTTATAAGGGAGCAAATGCTTAAGCATGAGATATGTTGAGTTCCACCTCACATCCATATCCAAACCAAATTTTCTGGGACGAGCATTAACAGCAATAGAAAACCTCTTACAGTTTGCAATGCACTGGTTTGAAGAATTCAAAAAATAAACAGTAGAGGGAATGTCCTCAAGATAGCTCTTAATCACATCCAAAGCACTTTTAACCATTAGGTTCAGTATGTGAAATGCGCAACGCTAATGTAAGAAGAGTGTGCCAACATAACCAGAAAGTTTAGGAGCTAAAGATTCAATGGTGCCTTCATAAGAACCAACATAACAAGAATGTTCAGGAGCTAATTTTTCCATAGCTTTGGTATCAGAAGAAGCATTGTCCAAAGTAACAGAAAAGACCATAGGAGTTAAACCATACTCCTCTAAAACAACAGAAACACGCTCTGCAATGTTTTCACCAGAATGAGATTCATCAATCAACCTAAACCCAATTACCCTCTTCTCCAATTGCCAATCAGGATTAACATAGTGAGCAACAACACTAAGGTAATCCTCCTTAGCATTGCCAGACCAAATATCAGAAGTGAGAGCAACAGATGAAACACCAACCAAATTTTCAATAAGCTTAACACACAAACCATTAAAGTACTTGATCAAATCTCTAGCTGTGGTTTGTGCAAAGACATGAGTAAATCTAGGATTATGAGCATGCTTTATATACTCCTCAAAAGTAGAAGATGCACCAAAACAGAGAGGAAGATCCAATCTAGCAATCAAACGACATAACTCAGTACGAGCTACTTCAGCACTATACTCCTAGTGATGAACACTACGATCAGAACTGAACGAAAGTAGAGACTGAGATTGGCGAATGTTTGTCTTTCTAGCACCACAAACCTTAACATGCCACAAGAGATGGCCAGTACCAATAGTAGAACGACCAGCATAAACATGGCCACAATGAAAGCATTTGGCACCGGTTCTTACCCTCTTACCACTGACGATCTCGTAGAGCTTCTCGAAGTCATTCCAGGCGTCGGAGGTAAGCTTCCGTTTCCTCCTGCCTTCGCCGTCGACAGGAGGTACGGCGCCGGCGGGCGGGGGAGGGCCGCCCTGGCCGACGGTGGTACCGCCATCGCCATCACCGACCTCGATTGGAACACTAGCAAATCCAAAGAGCTTTCTCGATCCGCTTCAAGGTCACTCTCGTCATCACCACGCAGGCCTTGCATACGAAGGTCCTCGTTGATGGAGTGACCCTGCTCCTCGTCCTCACCGTCGCTGGACATCGTTCGAACGGAGCACCAGAGCGGCCGAGCCGGCCCCCTGGTTCCTCAACGCCTGCAACAAGAAGAACAAGTGATCAAAGAGTAGAAGTGGACGAGATCTAGGGTTAGGGTTAGAGGATGAAGCTCTTACCGACGATTCCGGAGCACCAGAGCGACGGTGAGGTCGACGAACCACAGATCCAAGCAGACGATGACGAGAATTGACCGGCAAATTGCTGGATCTAGAGTCAAATGAGTTGAATCTAGCTCGAGCTCGGGTTCCGTCAAGAGGAGACAAGGAGTTGAGGAGTGGAGGACAAGAGAAAGAGAGAGGCAAAGGCCGGATGCGAGAGACGGGTTAGGGTATCGTGGGGCCGGCCGGGACGCCGGTGGCTTGCGGCGTTATATAGGCCCCCCTCCCCCCCCCCACAGTCGGATCCAACGGTCGGAATGACCTGGATCCAACGGCCGGGAGAAGGAGAGGGGGAAACAGGGTGCTGGGCTGCGGTGGGGGTGTAAAATTTAATGGGCCGCCATCAGGCCGACCCATTTTCGGGCCATGCCTCGGGCCGGCACTATGGGCCGGGGTGGCGGCCCAAGCACTAACGCCCCATCGGGCCAAGCTAGGGCCGTGCTTTTTAGTGCCGGGCCTTAGGCCCATTTGGAATACTATACACATGGGACACTACTGGCTGCATGGGGTCTGATGTGGCTCAAGAAAGATGGTGGGCGAGAAGCAGCGTGGAACTCCACTGTTGAGATGGAATGATAGCGTCTGGGAGATAAAGCCTACTCTCTTCGTCCTTGAATAATTGTGCTTCTTATTTTCCGAGAAATAATTTTGGCCAATTTATATTTTTTGCAAAAATTCGGTTAAACTCGCAATAAAGACACCCAAAACAATATTTATTTAGGGACAAAGCGAGTAACGTATTCATCAGTTTTTACCCAAGGAGACTGCAGAATTGAAGCAGGTAGCATGTGGAGTTTTTACTTAGTGGGCTGGGTCAGAGGAGATTGCAGAAGTGAAGCAGGTAGCATGTGGAGTTTTTACTCAGTGGGCTGGGTCGGAGGAGATTGCAGAATTGAAGCAGGTAGCATGTGGAGGGAACGTGGCCGGGGACAGATCGAATCAATTTTTTAGTTTGGAAGATACATGCTGGTGCACAACAATTTGAACAATCCATTGTTGGTCGAATGAATTCCTCTCTTTTCTTCTAGAGAAACCGCATCACCAGACATGCATGTCTGGGTACGTGCGTCTTCAGTTCAGTCGCGAAAGAGGTCGAATGCACCAAATGTGCGCCCAAGACCAGTGGTAGGCTTTCGGCCTTTGGTGCACGAGTTCAGGTTTAATCCAGATGGTACGATACAAGGACAACGGTACAAGGTTGAGCGTCACAGAGACGGTGTGACTGTGTGGCCAATAATGTTCTCGGTTGCTACGACACAAGGACGATGCATGCATGGCGACAACTAGTGAAGCTTCCTATGTGCTAAACGAAGTAGCGGAGACTGATGATTGGGGAAATACGTGGAAGTTGTAAGACTCGACATATCGATGATGTTGTCAACTGAATGGACGACACATAACAACGACATACATGGGGCATCGATTCAAACAGATGTAAATTTCGTTTAATTTTACTAAAGTGATTGCATTCGTTCCCAACACGGACCTTCAGCTAGTGCACTTGAGCAAACGAAGCCCATCGATTGAGCTAGCTAGATACTATATATGTGGAATCTTCATTCTTTGGATTCCATAGGAGAACAAGCAAGAATGTATTCTGTCAATCGATTTCCTCAATGTATATACGGTTGCGACGACACGTAGAAAAATTAATTAATAAAACGTTATTATATATTAAGCAAGCAAACGATGGTAGCAATGGTAGCCGTCATCGCTGTCGCGAGCTCGTTCACCACATAGCAAGCCAAGAACCCCGCGCGCCTATAAACCATGCACAAATCACTCACTCACTCATATATCAGTTGTTTATTTCATTCCTCCGACGATCTCGATCGATTTAACAATTAAGCTGCTAGAAGAACGGAGGAAGATCATGAAGGCATGGTGGCCGGAGCTGCTGTTCGCCCCGGCGACCCCGGCGGCGATGAAGATAAGCGAGGACAGGCCCGACGTCGCCGTCGAGGTGCTCCCGCCGGGCTCGCCCTTCGACACGGAGTTCAACCCCGCGCGCGTCCGCATCTTCATCGACGACAGCGGCATCGTCAAGTACGTCCCCATCATCGGCTAGCCCGCCATGCCGGCCGCGATGGATCGATCGGCCGGAGAGTTGAAACTGCCACACTCATGCTACAGATAATGCATACATCAAGCTTGTCGATCGGTGGAATAATAATGGAATAAATAGTTCAGTATATATGAGCTCGAATGGACTCTCGTGTGTTTTGTATATAATGTATATACTATACTAGCATAAATGCACGTGCAATATGCAACAACCATGTATGTTATAAAAAAAAATTGTACTTTCTGTCAGATATAACTATGATCAGTACCAGACCATGTTGTGTTTATGTAAGGTATGGTCCACCCGGCCTCCTCGCATCTGCCACCTAATTAGTGATCATGTACTGTACGTCAGTAATTCCAAATGTGTACATCGCCATGCATGCATGATTTAAAAACCCTAAAACTTAACGTAACAAGCTAGTGTGATCAATTAAAGGCAGTAATAACTAATAAGTAACCATTCACATGATTAAAACAACCTAGCTATAAAATGTTATGCTTCCATCTCTCTTGCACGTCACATGCAGGGACGGATCCGAGAGTTCCCCTACTCCCTAACTCATCATCATCTGTACAAGTAGTGGGCGAATATGAGATCTTATTAAAATCATAATTTGGGTGGATGTGATTTGATAAAATAAAAGGATAAATAAACTACAATGTTAGCATAGGCATCAACGTCACCGCGTGGCCTAATGGATAAGGCGCTCGCCTCCTGAGCGGGAGATTGTGGGTTTGAGTCCCATCGTGGTCGCTTTCAATCATTTTTTTTTTACTTTTACCATTTTTATTTTTCTTTTTACTAGGTTCGTGCCCGTGCGTTGCTACGGGTAAGGAAATTATGTGTTGAAAGATAAAAATGTGTATGACCAGGATAAGATTATATTAAACACACCGTTGTTAAGATAATATTTTCATAAGCTCTTTACACGCTTACTTGATCAAGAATTTTTATTAAACCAAAGTAAATCACACAATAATTGTGTACTTTTCACTCTCATTTTTTCTTCAGCAGAAGAGATCTCATTCTGGAGAGAACGTAGAAAGACCTCTTAATTAAGGAAAATAAACAAAAATTTGTCATGTCCTATATTATAACTGATGTTATTTTTTAGGGAAAAGTCCAGTTTTCAATGTGTATATATACTCATTTGGAGTCAAACACAATTGGATTTTCTATTTTATTATTTTTCTATGATTTACTATGATTTTTTAAAACTGCTTTAGGGGGGCAATTTGATCAGTTTTGAGAAGTTCAGAGGGTGATATAGACCGTTTCATAAGTTGAGAGTTATGTAGTCCAACCTCCATAGGTTAGGAGGTGATATAGACTTTTTGCAAAGATAAAACTACATACACGATTTTGAAGCAAGCAGGAATAGTTATTAGGCTGAAAAAAGACAACCCTAGCCAGTTTAGACTTGTACAAGTAAAGTCACGGCAAGAAGGGGCTACTATTCTGAAACAGGCTAAAAAACAACTCAATTAGAAATTCAGATTTCAGAAAATAGTTAAAAATCGGCACTGAGCAGTTGGACCTTTGCCACGCTTGCCTGAAGTTGTGTGGTGGCCGCAGTTGTCTGGCACCGACGAGAACGCTGGCGGCGTCCTGGACAGCGGCTGCCGGGTTCGTTGAATGGCGGCGATGTGGTCGTCCGAGGCGTAGTGGTCGGCTGACAGGAAGGATGGAGAACCGGACAACGTGAAACACGATATCGAACTTGCGATCGAGATGGAAGTATGGAATGCCCTAGGGCTAGCGGAGCTGAGGCACCAACCAAGGAATGAACTTGACAAGATACCTCGGATAGCAGAAGGCGGACCAACAGCGGCACATGATGCACCGTTACTCGACGGCCGGTGCTGTTCAATCACGGCGGATCGAAATCGAGCTTGCCGCCGCCGACGTGCGAAAGGTGGGCCCTGACTGATTTGCGGACGACGTTCGGAAGGCCGATGGCCACGGAGGGCCGATCTTGGACACGAACGCGGACGGCAAGAGGTCGTGGTCGCAACGGAATTTGCGGTCGATGAAAACCAAATTGATCAGAAGCGATGGATGGCGGCGGTGTGTGCTGCGCGGAAAGAGGAGCGGCCGCGGACGACATGGAGAATGGGGTGGGCGTGAAAAAAAAACGCGGACGGAGGGGGACTCGCGGTCGCGATGGTGTGCGGTCGACGACTACCCCAATTATTCTTTTTAGTAGTATAGAGATTTTTGGTTCGTTCGTGCGACCGTCCTCCTTGGGCCGCCACCCACCTTGAAATTTCGCTGAATCTGCTGCAAAAGCGTGCAATTCGTCCAACCAAGGTGGGCCTGGGATCACCCCAACATCTCAAAAGTGAATGATACGATCCACAAAGGTGACAAATAACGCCGCTACCACCAAGACAACCACATCGGCATCAAAGAAAAATCAACCCGGGCTTCCCGTCGAATCGTCGATGAATCAGCGACAAGCGAGGATTCACAATAATTGAAAACTGCGCTCCGTTATTTCTCACTTGAAGGACTTCCTAGCTGCTTGCATTGTTGTCATCTATATGTACATGGAGAGCACTTCTACGTATACGTACTCAGTACCACCAACGGGGCAAGGATTCTGCGCGTACAAACGAAGTTTCTTATTATTAAACAAAATACGGTCAAGACCCATTTTATATTAGGGGGGAAAAATCTCATTTTACTTTGGCGCACACAAGTCTTGGTCTAGATCACCAAAAATCTTGATCAATCCAAGGCTTTTGCCAACGATCTTCGCCGTCTGATCACGACATTAAGCACCTAGATGGTTTTCTTCGCATCGCATTCGATGTGCGTTTTGTTCAGTGGTCGCAATCAAGTATGTATATATGTATGCACATACCTTAACTAATGTCAAATGGCAATTAATGACAGCTGAGGATGGGGGGCCAGCGGTACGAGGCTGAAGTATTTGTAACAAACGCTGTTCTAATTTGTACTGCTCCTTGTCTCAAGGGGCCAGTGGTCCTGCTGATACCTACATCGCATATGACAATCGACACGTACTGTTGCTCTCGTACTGGGTCCAGGGGAGAAGTCGCTGTTGTGGCAATTTGCAGATGTTTGGCATTTTTAACATAAGGATATTATCAAGTTAATCATGCCATAAGTCAATTAGTGATCAGCGTCCTCTTAAAATAATCACTGTATACTAGTATTAATGTGTACTGACTACTAGAGAATGGAGCATTCGTCCCTCACACGTTAGTACCGGTTGTCTTAAAACCCGGTACTAACGTGTCCCTGGAGGCTCCCAAAGGCCCTCGGACCATTTAATACCGGCTGGTAACACCAACCGGTGCTAAATAACGTCATTTAGTACCGGTTGGTGTTACCAACCGGTACTAAATGGTCCCGGGGGGTTCCCGAGGTCCCCATACATTTAGTACCGGCTCGTAACACCAGCCGGTACTAAATTTTGGCATTTAGTACCGGCTGGTGTTACGAGCCGGTACTAAATGGGTCCGCGGGGTATAGTTCTAAAGGAAAACATATCCCACTCAATCACAAGGGATGCATAGGTGAGATGGTAGAGGGGGTTACGCGCGAGGCCAGAGGTTGTGAGTTCGGCTGCCCATTTAGTACCGGGAGCTCGATACCGGGCGCATAACCGGTACTAACGCGACTTTGCGCCCGGTACTAAAGGTCTCTTTCCTGCTAGTGACTATGTTCATCCTCGCATGTTGTACCATAACATGCATTGGTATAACTAGAAAAACCGAAAAGAATGAAAGCTTTATTTGATTATAACTGAAAAAAAGGATGGGCAAGGACTTCACCCAATGTTGAACTTCTCACCATCTTACAAGTTACGCCTCCACCACCATACCAAGAGGTGACTCCGGATCAAGTGTATAAACTCGACCCAATACCTCAAAGTCAACATTCAAGACACACTTCACCTTTGATGGTGAAGCAAAGCTGAAACTACGCAGCAGGCATGCGTGGACTAACACAGCTGGTCAATGTTCAGAAGAGTGGTTGGCTACTGCGGCTGTTCAATTCAACGACATACTAGAAACGCAGCCTCGTACGTGCTTCCACACTAGAGTTCGAAAGAAAACAACAAAAGCACTGCTGTCGCTGTATGATGTCGCATTGGCAGGAAGGAGACGAAGACGACACACTCCCTCGGACAAAAAAGATGCGAGCGACGAAAGCACGCGCTCCTCTCGTCAACTCTTAACAGTTGCTAATCGGCGTGTTTCTTCTGTGTCCACGTGCGCGTGATGGTGATTGTTTCTTCTCTCATGTTTAAACACGCAAGCCTCCGATCGATCTCCGGGTCATTTGCATTTTGCAGAGAGCGAGCGAGATGAGCAGCAGGTGCAGGGCAAGCAGCAGCCATGGGCGACGGCTCCTTTGGGAATTGCTGCTTGTGTGCTCATGGGTGGCGGTTGCTCGAGCTCAGCAGACAGCACGAACCGATCCAATTGAAGGTACGTGCAATTGTCCGTATATTTGCATGTATGTACTCCGTAGCTGTTTTTGTGGTCCTGTTTCCTACGAGGTACACGATCCAACGCAACATACGGTTCTTCTGAAATTTCTGCTTCCCCTAAGGCAACGGAGGTGTAGCATGTTCAACGGACATAAAAAATGCTTATGAAAAGTTTAGTTGATGAACCATTAATTTGTTTCAAAGAAACAGCTTTCCTCTTCTTCTTTTTTTACTCTTGGAGATGCTCTAATGCACTAAAAAAAAAATATACACCAGTCTACATATGTAAGTACCTGTCTTTAAGCGTATAGAGCCGAGCAAGAGCAAGAAGCTGACATTTTTGAACTGTCTAAATGTCTCGTCAGACTAGAAACCAGAAGTACTCTGTCACGAGTTTTGTAGCTTCTGGCAAAGAGAGCATTTGGCTTTTATACGTCCATAAAGCACCAGTCCAAAATCGTAGGGAAGCTCGGACAAACAAATAGGCCATTTTGTGTGCACGAACTCGATACGATGATTTCGTCGTGCAAGGCCACGGAAGAAAAAAAATATCTCCTTCTCTTTGAAAATTTTCGGTTGATTCTTGCGCCCGCAAAGCATGCCGACATATATGTTTTCGTGCGTGTGACATTGTGCAGTGGCGGCGCTGAACACGATCTTGGGGCGATGGGGTCTGAAGGCGTCGGCGGCGTGGAACATCAGCGGCGAGCCCTGCAGCGGCGTCGCCGTCGACACCACCGACGTCGACAACAACCCCAACATCAACCCGGCCATCAAGTGCGACTGCACCTACAACAACTCCACCGTTTGCCACATCACCAAACTGTGAGTTCATCCCCCACCCGGAGCGTCGCCTGCCGCTGCTGGTCACCACCTGCTCGACGAAACGCCTGCGAGGGGATTGCGTCTTGTTGCTCGATATTTTAGTCCTGCTCATTTGATTCTGGAAGCTGTCAGGATTGCCCTCTTGGTTCAGAAAAAAAAAAAAGCAAGCGCGAATTAAGACTTTTCCCCCACGACTTTTGTTTTACTCTGTGAGGTGTTGTTTTGACATGTTTGTTTCTGCAGGAAAGTGTACGCCTTGAATGTTGTCGGGCAGATACCAACCGAGCTGCAGAACCTCACTTATCTCAATAACTTGTATGGCATCTTATTTGTAGCTATTATGTTTCGAAGTTGATTTTCTTTCTGAATACGTCACTGTCAACACCTGTTAAGCCATAGACCGGTCGGTAGTTTCAGACACAGTGAATATAAAATTCAACAAATCACTGTCAACAACTGTTAGACTGTATACAGTACTTTTGCAGTAAATTCAAAATTATGCTCCATGTTCCAGAATCCAGATGCCTGATTTACCTGGCAAGAATCAATAAATAGTAGTCATCAGGTATTCTTTATTTGGCTAATGAATTCCATTTTATGGCTTTCCCGGTGTTTCAGGAACCTGCAGCAGAATTATTTGACAGGTCCTGTGCCATCATTCATCGGAAAATTTCCCATGCAGTATCTGTAAGAGTTAAATTTCAAATTCTGGTTGGGCCTCATTTCCTAGCAATTTCTTTGTCTTCACCATTTTCCCCCCAAATTATTACAAGATCCCTAGCTATCAATCCGCTATCTGGAACACTTCCAAAGGAGCTTGGGAATCTGACTGATCTTATCTCACTGTAAGAGTTCTCTTCTTATTATTCTTTTTTCTATGAAGTTCGACATAAAACTTGCTATTCTTCCATTGTTGCTCAACACTAGAAAATAATTTAGTAATAGGCGAAAACAAACACCTCTTTAAATAATTAGCATTAAGCACAGTGTTATTTCCCACTTTTATATGGTGTTTCATATGTTCAAGACTTCAAGTAATTCAAGTAGTGAATCTTGTAGACTATATGCATATGTAGACCAATCTGAAAAAATATGTTTATTACCTGCAAATTGCATTATATGCATATGTAGACCAATCTGAACTAATTTTTTTTTTCTGTCAGGGGCATTAGCTTGAACAATTTTACCGGCGAACTTCCTTCTGAACTGGGCAACTTGGCCAACCTGGAGCAAATGTAAAAACTCATGTCTTGAACCTAAAAACTTCACTTCTGAAAGAACTAAAACTTAGCTAATGGCTTTTACAGATATTTTGATAGCTCTGGCTTTAGTGGTCCATTCCCTTCAACATTCTCAAAGCTTAAGAACTTGCAGATCATGTACGCTTAATACCACAGCAATAATTGTTATATATCATATCTAATATCACATTCTCACTAATATATATATTTTCTGGTTCTTGCAGGTGGGCATCGGATAACGATTTCACAGGAAACATACCTGATTTTATTGGGAGCTTGACTAACTTACAAGACTTGTAAGAATAAGACTAATTACTTGGCAAGATCATTTAGTACTATTGTTTATTGCATGATCATTATGAATCAGGATAATTTTTTCATATGTTCAAATGATAAATGAATTTTTCATCACCCAGCTTACTAGAAACAATAATTTATGAACTTGTAGGAGGTTCCAAGGAAATTCTTTTGAAGGACCAATCCCAGAAAGTTTGTCCAATCTAACACAATTGACAAGCTTGTAAGTATTTCATTCATTGTTGCACCTGTTCCTTTGATAGTTGACATGGTTAAGCTCATCATGGAAACTGATTTGTTAAATATATTCATGTGCAGACGGATCGGTGATATTGTAAATGGGAGCTCTTCATTGTCATTTATCAGTAACTTGACATCTTTGAATGTCCTGTATGTTACATGCTTTCCAGTTATCTTGGCAATGTAGTAGTAAGGCGCTGACGTTGGATGTCTTTCCACAGAATATTGAGGAACTGCAGGATATCTGAAAATCTTGCAACAGTAAACTTCTCTAATCTAGCTGGACTAACCTTACTGTAAGTATTTGCATTATTTGCCATACCAATATCTGTCTCTATTCCTTTTATTTAATAAATTCCATTTGGAGCAGCTTTTGAAGTTTTTTTTTTTGTCTCATGGCCCAGGGACTTGAGCTTTAACAATATCACAGGCCAAGTTCCACAATCGGTACTGAATTTGGACAAACTTGGATTCTTGTAAGGGGTTCCTTCTGGAGATCATCTTCATAATACAACGTACTCTTAAGCTGACACTTGTTTGTTTTGTCTGCCTTGAACCTTACCAAATTCAGGTTTCTTGGGAATAATAGTCTTTCGGGAAGCCTGCCAGATGTTAAAAGCCCTTCGCTTAACAATTTGTATGTCAGGCAATTTCACAGTGTAGTCTAATATGTTGTTTATTTTTTTATTACTGTAATGGTGTAATCATTTTTATCTGTAGTAATTTTTTTTATTTATTTTGCAGAGATTTTTCATACAACCAGCTCTCTGGTAGCTTTCCTTCTTGGGCTACCCAGAATAATTTGCAACTGTAAGTTGAAAGTTCAAAATTTCTTTGTAAAAGAAACAATATAAATATACTCGAGGTTGCATCTGGGTTGTTTAACAAGTTGATTTTTTTTTAAAAAAAAGGAATTTGGTGGCAAACAACTTCGTTCTTGGAAGCAGCAACAATAGGTACGTTTTAAAACTGAGTTAACCTTCCAAGAGTTTAATTTTAATCAAGAGCTCTTAATTTCTACTTTTCAATTCCAATTATATCTGCAGCATTCTACCTTCAGGACTGAACTGTCTCCAGCAAGATGTTCCTTGTTTCCGTGGTTCTCCAGAATGTATGCTTCTCACTCTTTACCTTCTTGAGCGTCGACATAATTTTGTTCATCCTTCTTTTTAATTGCAGATTCTTCCTTTGCGGTAGACTGTGGCAGTAACAGATCTATGACAGGCTCGGATAATACTTTTTACGAAATTGATCCTACGAATATTGGAGCTGCATCATATTATGTTACTGGACAAACAAGATGGGGTATCAGCAATGTAGGAAAATTTAATGAAGCCCCAAATGGGAGTTACATAATATATAGCTCCCATCAGTTTCAGAATGCACTGGATTCAGAACTGTTCCAGACGGCAAGGATGTCTCCATCATCACTAAGATACTATGGCATTGGACTTGAGAATGGAATTTACACCGTTGAGCTTCAGTTTGCAGAGTTTGCTTATCCAGATTCACTGACCTGGCAAAGCACTGGAAGGAGAGTTTTCGACATATATGTCCAGGTACATATCTGGTGCATCATAGAATAGGAGTTTTGTTATTTCCTAGACAAAAGTGGTTATGTACTCTTATTTTGCATCTGTACAGGGTGCTCTGAAAGAAAAGAACTTTGACATAAGGAAGACGGCTGGTGGAAAATCTTATGTTGCAGTGTATAAGAAATACAATGCCACTGTGTCCAAAAACTTCCTTGAGATCCATCTGTTCTGGGCTGGCAAAGGCACTTGTTGCATTCCAACCCAAGGGTACTATGGACCAATGATATCAGCGTTAAGTGTGACACCAAGTACTGTCTGACACAATCCATGAATACATTAGCTTGAAATAAGGATTATATTGGATAGTAATAATTTTGAACTTCATTTTAGATTTTACTCCTACTGTGAGAAATGGTGTTCCCAAAAAGAAAAGTAAAGCAGGTGCAATTGCTGGAATAGTGATTGGCGCTTCAGTTTTAGGATTAGCAGCCCTAGTTGGAGTCTTTATGTTGGTACAGAAGAGAAGGAGAGTGTCACAGCAGCAAGAAGGTATCAAATATATTTGTACAGCATCTTAGACAGAAAATCTATCATTTGACTGATTCCAATTCTTTCTCATGTGAAATGGAAAACAAAATAAACAGAGCTTTACAACATGGTCGGAAGACCAAATATCTTCAGTAGCGCTGAACTGAAGTTAGCTACAGACAACTTCAGTTCTCAAAATATTCTAGGAGAAGGCGGATATGGTCCAGTTTATAAGGTAGGGTACTGCCCCTACAATTTAATCTTATCAAGGAGTAAAGAAATATTTTTTTATAGAAGTTGGTCAAAAATGCAACTTCTAGAAACATATACGGTCAAACATATGTGTAACTTTAAGTTCGTTTTGCAGGGTAAGCTACCTGATGGGAGGGTAATAGCCGTGAAACAACTTTCTAAAACGTCTCATCAGGGGAAAAACCAATTCGTGACAGAAGTGGCCACAATTTCTGCTGTGCAGCACCGTAATCTTGTGAAGCTATACGGTTGCTGCATTGACAGTAGCACCCCTCTGCTGGTCTATGAGTACCACGTGAATGGAAGTCTTGATCGAGCACTCTTTGGTGCGCACACTTCTGCTTATCACCACCACCATCATCTGTCAAACATATTTCTCAAGGTTTTGTCTCTGAATGTGCAGGGGACAGTGGCTTGAATCTCGACTGGACAACACGGTTCGAAGTCATTTTAGGAATTGCAAGAGGCCTAACCTATCTTCATGAGGAGTCCAGCGTGCGCATCGTGCATAGGGACATCAAGGCCAGCAATGTCTTACTTGACACCGACCTCACCCCAAAGATCTCCGATTTTGGGCTTGCTAAGCTCTTTGACGAGAAGAAGACTCATGTCAGCACTAATATTGCAGGCACATTGTAAGTGCAATTTACCACTTCCCTTCTTATGAGAAATAGCTCTGAATCCTGATCTAATTGCATTTTCCTAACAATTGTAAGTGGCTATCTGGCGCCCGAGTATGCAATGAGAGGCCATCTGACTGAAAAGGCCGATGTTTTTGCATTTGGGGTGGTTGCACTCGAGACTATCGCTGGTCGACCGAACACTGACAATTCCCTGGCTGAAGACAGGATCTATCTGTTTGAGTGGGTAAGCTGATCAGATATCTCTAACACCAAGAAAACACACAAGTTAATTCCTGACAAACCACTGAATCGCTGAAGCATTCTGTCCCTAATTAACTTCCTATGATGTACAGGCCTGGGAGCTTTATGAAAGGGATGAAGCACTCGGCATCTTGGACCCAAGGATTGAAGAGTTCGACAGTGAAGAGGCACTCAGAGTCATTCATGTCGCGCTCCTCTGCACTCAAGGCTCACCTCACCAGCGACCGCCGATGTCTAGGGTCGTGAAGATGCTCACCGGAGACATTGAGGTGACTGAGGTGGTGACCAAGCCAAGCTACATCACTGAGTGGCAGCGTAGGGGCGGGAACACCAGCTACGTTACCACTGACTACTCCGGTGACACTACAGGGGAGTTCAGTGCGCAGAGGGAGACGATTACGCCCCTCACCCCGTCACCAGCAATGACCGGAGTTATCGACGAGGGAAGGTGATTGCAGGCTGCTGCTGCTGCTGGAATTGGTCTCAACGGAAAATCTTTATACATAGTTTAACGATGTTTTTGTGAACTGCGGAAGACAAAATTTGATTTTCTAGATTTTATTTTTTTAAAAAAAATATTTTGTAAGGTGTATGCATATTATTTGATTGATAAAGCATTTATACGGCGAGAATACGTGCTCTTCTATATGTCGATGACATTTGGATGATGGAACTTCATGATAATATTTAGCATGTTATATTGATATACATTGAGTTGAGTTACCTTCTCTTCCACCGAAATAATGTTCAGTTAACTTTCCACTTGATTCCCTCCCTTGTTTGATTTCAATTACATCGTTCTGATATAGCAAATTCTCATGTTTACACCAAAATTACCCTGTAAATCTCTCTCTCTCTCTCTCTCTCTCTCTCTCTCTCTCTCTCTCTCGTAACAAATTGCTAGGCCTAATTAAATATATTATAATTTTAAAAGTAAGTATGATTGTTGGGACCTTCACAAGGACTCCTGTGTCGCAACAAATCATTCGTCTTTTTTTAGAGGAACAAATCAATCTCCTCCTCCTGGGCTGCATCGTAAGCCATCTAGATAAGGCCCGGCCCAAATAATCCAGAGTCCGCATCCTTCCGTTTGTCGCGTACCCACCCGCCGCAAACCCCCTCCGCCGTCGAGCTTCTCCGCCGCATGTACTCCGGCGAGCTGTGCGCTTCGCCGGCCGTCGTGGCCTCCACCCGTGCGGCACGCCAGGAATGCCTCCTCCCCCTTTTCCTTCGCGGCTCGGACGGGCAGGCAAAGGAAGCTTGGGATCTGGTGGCGGAATGTGGGAAACGGACGCCGCCGCTGCGGTCGCGGCAGCGGGATGCATCCAAACTCTCCCGCAGGACCTCGTCGGCGAGATCCTCGCGCGGGTGCCGTGGGACGTGACGTTCCTCTTCCGCTGCGCCCTCGTCTGCAAGCGGTGGCGCCGCCTCTTGGCCGACCCCGCCTTCCTCCGCCGCCTCTTCCCGGAGTCCGGCAGGCCTTCCCTACTAGGGTTTCTTGTCCAGCGCCACAGGACCAGCGCCGCCGCTTGGAGGAGGAGAATCGCCGGCCTCTTCAAGAACCGCGCGCCGGCATTCGTCCCGGCGCCGGGATCCGCCCTGGGTCCCCGCCGCCGGTTCCTCACCTCGTTCGTCCGCGACGACGCCGGCCTGCTACAAAAGGCCGAGCCACTGGCCGAGCGCGACGGTCTCGTCCTCCTCCGCGTCTTCCCCCGCGCCGCCGGCCGCGAAATGTACAGCCTTTGCGTCTGCAGCCTGATCACCGGCAAGCTCGACGTCCTCCCGCCGCTGGACGTCACCTGCTTCAACGGCGAGGTTGTCAGGGCTACGCCATCCTGCCGTCCTCCAACCATGGCGCTCCTCCCCCACCTCGGCCGGCCGATGGCTACTCCAACTTGTTCCAGGTGCTCCTCATCGGCGTTCATCGCGGCGGCAAGCAACTGATCGTTCGCAGCTTCTCCACAGCAGCCACGGCATTGCAGAGTTGGAGCACCAAGTCGGTCAATTGGGACGCAGAATGGTCGTCCTCAGGGTCCTATGGATCCATTGTCGCCACCGTATGCTGTGGCAAGGCACAATGGCTCTTTCAGGAGGATGGCCCAACCGGACCAACCATTTTTACATTTGATGTATGCATCAAGACAGGCCATGTCTGCTCAAACAAGATCATCGGGGACTGGTCCAACACTTGTCCCTGTGCAGCAATGCAAGAATTTCGCTTGTTTATCAGCAGGACAATCATCTGGTGGTTCAGATTGTGTCAGATCAGGGTCTAGTGTTGCTGGCCAGATTGTGTGTTGGAAAGAAGAGTGACACTGTGCTCGTGAGTTTCTTCTCGAATCCTGGCTGTGCATACTTGATTGATTCCCATTCCAGGTCAACTACCAAGTTAGCGGGTTGGAAAGGATCATTTAACAATGAGACGGTTGTGCCCTACGAAATCAACTGGCCTGAGCTATTCATGTCTCGCCTTGGTGTCCAACTGTAGAAAAGAGAAGTCGTTATTGTGGGGGTGCTTACGTGCAGTGTTAATTTAAACCTTGAATTAGCCATACAATTCCTTGCTTGAAGAACAGCGTGTTCCATGCAGCATATACTTGTTCTTTCAGAGTTACAGTCTACGTACTCTGGAAGTGGTGTAGAAGCTTGTTCCTTGGGTAGTGAACAAGTGATGGTATGGCTGTACCATAATAATATTCGAGGTATTGCATTTGTGTAAAAGATGTTTATCTCTACTGCTTGCACTTTACTATGCAATACCGTAATGTCGTCCTACCATGAATCATGAGTGTTGTATAAAATCATGTCTCAAGATTCAACTTGTTACATCGGTTGATATGTACAAGGATCCTAGTTTTCCTTACTATGCCACTTTGACGTGTACAGTGCAAGGATGGTAGACCTTAATTAGTACTATGTAGAGAAAGGTTTCGTTAAGTAAA
Organism: Digitaria exilis; assembly: GCA_015342445.1. Lineage (NCBI taxonomy): Eukaryota > Viridiplantae > Streptophyta > Magnoliopsida > Poales > Poaceae > Digitaria > Digitaria exilis. The sequence continues at coordinate 2,428,251 of JACEFO010002380.1, forward strand.
ACTATGAATGTCGAGCCATAGCTCAGTTCTCTTTTGATGCCAAAGTTAAGCTACATTTTTTTTTCTGACCTGTGAAATATTGTTCTAGTTTGCTGCAAATATTGAGCTACGTTTTTCTCTCACCTGTGCGAAATGTTGCCTCTCAAGTCTCAAGAACTGCATTGACTAACCATTTGCTGAGAATTATTTGAACTAAGTCACAATATTTGCAACTATGAGATCTTCACATGGAAGACCAATCATCAAATAAATAAAAAAAATCATAAGCAACTTTAAATTGTGAATTGTTGGGATCTTCTCATTAAGAGAGACCCCTCCAAAAATAAGAGTATGCTGCTTAGTGTGGCGAGCTCACGGTATTCTTTAGTAAAAGGCGAAAGAATAGTTCGCTTTGAGCTCACCACTTAGCTCTATGACTCAACTGGAAGCATGCCCTCCCTTTTAAAGATGGTAATCGATGGCCATATACTAAGAGACAGCGGTATGGGACTAATCCCTGCTTAAAAAGGTCATCATCTCTTCTGGCACTCGTGATGCGCAAAGCAAAAGGAGAGCGCCCATGGCTTGTTGGTCCTAAACATGCATTAATCTTGTTGTTATTCATTCTAGCCCAGAATTAATACCTACACATGGTTGTGTTTTTTTTGGTTACCTACACACGGTTGTGGTGGCCAATAAGAACGACGCAGCGGAAAACCTTGCTTGATTAGTGGCCAGTAAGAATACCGTAATGTCGTCCTACCATGAATCATGAATGCTGATCTGAATCATGTCTCAAGATTCAGCTTGTTTACATCGGTTGATATGAACAAGAGTCCTACTTTTCCCTACTTTGTCATTTTGATGTGTGTACAAGAATGATAGACCATAATATGGTACTCTGTAGAGAAGAGGTTCCGTTAAGGAAAACTATAGCCAATGCTGGTGAGTGTTGATCTATGTTGAGCCACACAAAAAGGGTGGAACCGTGGGGATTGACGCCTCCACTGAACAACGAGGTTGCTGTAAATGTAACTACGTTGTTTTTCACCTTGTGCGAAATGTTGCCTCTCAAGAAGTGAGCACAACCCCTTGACTAACCAGTGTCTAACTCATTCATAATATTTGCAATGGTGATCATCGCTTGGAATACACCTCAAATATCAAATAAGAAATAAAAAATTCATAATAAGTAGTTTTGAATTTGAATTGTTAGGGTGTTCTCACAAAGAGATAGACCCCTCCAAAAATAGGAGTATACTGCTTTGTGTGGCAAGCACACGGTATTCTTTATTAAAAGGCGAAAGAATAGTTTGCTTTGTGCTCACCACACATCTCCATGACTCAACCGGGAACCATGCCCTCCCTTTTAATGTTGATAGTTGATGTCCATGTGCTAAGAGACAGCAGTATGGGACTAATCCCTACTTAAAAGGTCATGGTCTCTTTTGGCACTGGCGATACGCAGAGCAAAAGGAGCCCGCCCAGACTTGTTGGGCCTAAACTTGCATTAACCTTGTTGTTATTCATTCTGGCCCAGAATTAAAACCTACACATGGTGGTGGTGGCCAGTAACAACACCGCCACTGAAAATCTTGCTTGATTAGTGGGCTGGCTTGAGGCCATAAGCAGTGGCTTCCCTTCCTTTCAACAAAATGGTATATATCACATTTTCTTTTGCAAATAATGATACATGCCACGGTATGCTGAGTTCTTGCAAAGAACTTTGTATTTTTATAGAGTAAGGGATGTTTGGGTCCCTGTCATGGGATGCCACACCAGAGTTGCGGCTGCCATGCTCTGGTTGTTGCTTGGTTTTCAACACAGAATTGGGCTGCCACAGATTTCACTGAGAGGAGGCGTAGCCACACCTGTGGCGCTGGAATTTCTCGCCACCGGCTCTCGTGGCACCACAAGTATCGTGGCAAATTATGGCTAGCTACCAAACATGCTATAAATTGCATCCATCGTACAATAACTTATACGTGCAAATAGGTCCACTAACTTGCAAAATGCTCAATTTGGTGCAACAACCAAATAGGTGGGTGCAGTCGTGCGGATTTGTCCAACAACTTGTAAAATACTCAACTTAGTGCAACAACTTGTGTGTATTTGGCCATGCCATGGTATATTTGCATCGAAAACAAAAAAATTGACTATTACCTGGTCATTGATATTCACCTTGTAATAAATATATATTTATTCAAGAAAGAATCTTTGTTTTTAAATTCAAAAAATATATTCACATTAGAAAATACAAGATATTTTATTTTTTCATAATATATTAGTTTCTTTCTCATTATGACGTAACAAACAATTTCTATGAAGCATTATAAGCTTGATGTACAACTTGTGTGTGCTTTAAGCTTGCATAAAGAAATATTTTGGTGGCGCCACCAACGAATAACTAAGCCTCACTCTCAATATTGAAAGGACGAGGTTCTTTGTCTGCTGCAGCATATTCTTAATGTGTTACTTCCAAATAATGAAGTTATGCTCTCAACTAGGCTGATGGTTTAAAACTCTTTAGAGCATCATGGAGTTTTGCTCTTGTGGCAAGATGAACGGCGATGATCCCCAACACCCTCAACTCCCTCAGCAGTGAAGCCATATTGTTTAGACAACACTTTTGTTTTTTAAATACAATGAAACTATATTATTATTATGAACAACTTAATTTCTATCCTCATATTAAACACTCTCCCTCATTTTCTATCATTATTAATAAAAAAATAAAGCAAAATAATTCTAGCTAATTCCTATTTATTCACATAATTATTCTATATTTTCTTCCTATATTGCTAAAGAGAATAAAAACAAAAGAAATAATCTAGGCAGTAACAAAAACAAAAAAATGCATAATTCTGCCTACTCCCTATATATTCATAGAAATATTTTATATGTCCTTGCTTTATTGCTAAAGAAAATAAAACAAATACTTCTAAACATTAAAAAGATAAACTAATCATGCAAATCCCTAAGAAAATGCATATATAAATAAAAAAATCTCTTTATTCTCTCTCATTCTAAGAAATCGTAAATTTCTCTAGCTACAAAGCATAAAAATAGCACACTAACTATTAGAAAAGGGAGGGTAAAGTTACTAAGCTTTAAAACACTCGGCTGACAATGCGTGCCTTTCTTATATACTGGCTATAGACGTTTCCTATCATGCTGTGTTAGTTTTCGTTTGGATGATGGACCTTTATGAACATAGTATTTATCTCACGTCCTATTGATACATTGGGTCGAGCTACCTTCCGTTCCACCGAAATAATATTCAGCTAATTGCTTATTTTCCACATGATGCCCTGGTTTCATTTCATTTACAACGTTCTGATTTCATAAATTCTCATGGTTATACCAAAATTATCCTGCAAAACTCTGTCTCTCTCTACTGTAAAAAATTGGTAGGCCAATGATAATTAAATATTTTATAGATCTAAAAATCAAGGAGCCATCTAGATACGGCCCAGCCCAGCCCAAATAATCCAAAGTATGTCGCGTCCTCTTGCAAAGCCCGCCCCGCAGCAAACCCCCTCCGGCCCTTCCCCCGTTCGCCGTCGAGCTCGAGCATCACCTCCGCCGCATTTTCGCCGTGCGGCACGCCAGGAATGCATCCTCCCCGTTGGTCATCTTGATTTGGCCGGGCATCCGAGGGAGGTTTGGGATCTGGTGGCGAAATGCCAGGAACTGAAGCCGCCGCCGCGGCAGCAGCGGGATGCATCCAAGCCCTCCCGGAGGACCTCGTCGCCGAGATCCTGGCGCGGGTTCCTCCGGACGTGGCGTTCCTCTTCCGCTGCGCCCTCGTCTGCAAGCGGTGGCGCCGCCTCTTGGCCGACCCCGGCTTCCTCCGCCTCCTCTTCCCGGAATCCGGCCGGCCCTCCCTCCTCCTCGGGTTCCTCGTCCAGCGCCGCCGGCCCAGCGCCACCTCTTGGAGGAGGAGAATCGCCGCCCTCTTCAGGAACCGCGCGCCGGCATTCGTCCCGGCGCCGGGCTCCGCCCTCGGGCCCCGCCGCCGGTTCCTCACCTCGTTCGTCCGTGACGACGCCGGCCTGCTACAAAAGGCCGAGCTGCTGGCCGAGCGCGACGGCCTCATCCTCCTGCGCGTCTTCCCCCGCGCGGTCGGCCGCAAAATGTACAACCTTTGCGTCTGCAGCCTGCTCACTGGCAAGCTCGACGTCCTCCCGCCGCTGGACGCCGAGGGTGTCGGGGGCTACGCCATTCTGCCGTCCTCCAACCATGGCACCGCGCCACCGCCCCACATCGCCCGGCCGACCGCTACTCGAATTTGTTCCATGTGTTCCTCATCAGCGTTCATCGCAGCAGCAAACAACTCAATGTTCACAGCTTTTCCACAGCAGCCACTTCATTGCAGAATTGGGGCACCAAGTCCTCCAATGGCGATGCAGGATCATTCTCAGGGCCTTATGGATCCAGAGTTGCCACCGTATGCTGTGACAAGGCACACTGGCTCTTTCAGATGGATGGCCCAACCGGACCAACCATGTTTACAGTTGATGTATGCATCAATACGGGGCACATCTGCACGACCATCTTCAACGTGCCAAGGGACCGCTGCAACACTCGGTTGTCCCTAGGGGTCATCATTGCAGGACTTTTTGTTCTTTATCTGAAGCGCGATCGACTTAGGGTTCGGACTTTGTGCGGTCTGGATGAATTGTTGCCGGCCACATTTTATTTTGCAGGAAAGAGTCGCACTTTGCTCTTCTTCTTCAGCTCAGATCCTGAATGTCCATACTTGTTTGATTTCAATTCCAGCTCAACGACCAAGGTAGCAGGTTGGAAAGGGTCATTCAACTATAAGACGGCTGTGCCCTACGAGACCAACTGGCCAGAGTTATTCATGTCTCGCCTTGGTGTCCAACTGTAGAAAAGAGATTCGTTATCATGGAGGTCCTTTCAGTGCAGTGTTAATTTAAACCTTGAATTAGCCATACCATTCCTGGTTTGAAGAACGGCGTGTTGCATGCAGCATATACTTATTCTTGCAGAGTTGCAGTCTATGTACTCTGGAGCTGGTGTGAGAAGCTTGTTCCTTCTTTGGTAGTGAACTGATGGTATGGCCGTAGCATATTATATTCGAGGTATTGTGTTTTCCGTAAAAGATATCTATCTCTACTGCTTGCACTTTACCTGCTTGCATTTTACTATGCGATACCGTAATGTCATCCTACCATGAATCATGAATGCTGATCTGAGTCATGTCTCAAGATTCAGCTTGTTTACATCGGTTCACTACCGGAAAATCCATAGCCGCCGTGAGCCTGATCCTTCGCCGTGAGCCAAACGTCGGGCTCACGGCAAAGACACCATTTGCCGAGAGCCAGGCCAGGCAACACTCGGCAAAACAAACACTCTCGGCAAAAGTGATGTTTGCCGAAAGCCCCGGCGGGAAGCTCACGGCACAAGGACAGCTCTCGCCAAAAGAAATCTTTGCCGAGAGGTCTAAGAGGCGTGCTCTCGGCAAACAGGCGGCCATCGGCATAAGTAGGCACGTGGCACAGGCGTTCGTCCGCCCTATGACGGCCGCAAACGGGGGGCTAACGGCCGTTAGCAACTTTGCCGTGAGCCTCCCCGAAACTCACGGCAAACAAAGAGTTTGCCGAGAGCGGTGATTCCGGCTCACGGTAAAACCAGCTTTGCCGAGAGCAGCGAACATCCTCTCGGCAAAACTGGACACGTGGCACGGCATCCGTCAGGTCGGCATGGCCACGTGGTAGCCTCTTTGCCGAGAGTTTCTCCTAAGCTCACGGCAAAGGCGAGGTTTGCCGAGAGCTTTCCAAAGCCTCACGGCGAAGGCAAGCTTTGCCGAGAGCTTCCTGGCGGCTCTCGGCAAACGTGTCCCACATTTTTCACATTTCAACGCCCAAACAAATTTTCTTAGTTCACACATCCTACAAAGTACAACATGTGAGCATTTGACTATTTTACCAATTTGTTTGCTATTTTTAATTTCTTTGTATCAATTTGTTGGGTTTATGGAATAATTCTAAGTTGAATAGAGAAACGATTTGAAAAATGGTAAAAAATGAATTAACTAATGAGATTCATGTAAGTAAGTGTGATGTTAAGCCTTACCAACAAAATAAGAGTATATTTCAATGAAAACACGGAAAAAACCACGTGGATTAATAGTTTTGAGATGTATGTGTGATATATTCAATGAAGCCAGATCGAGGCTCTCGGCAAAGTTGAGTACCCGCGGCACAAAACCACGGTACCCTTCACTTCCCCACCCTATCCACGCACTGCACGCACGCGCCGCCGCCCCTCCTCCTCTCCATACCCTAGCGCCGCCGCCCTTCCTCTCCTCTCCATCTCCCAGCGCCGCCGCCGCCTCCCTCCCTCGCCGCGCGGCCACCCCGCGCCACCGCGCCACCCCCGCGCCGCCGCGCGCCGCCGCGCCACCCCTGCGCCGCCCCGCCACCCCCGCGCCGCCCCGCGCCGCCGCGCCGCCCCGTCTGTCGGACTGGTCGCCTGCGCCTCGTCTGTCGGACTGGTCGCCTTGGGGAGCTCAGCAGGACGGACAGGGCTCACAGGATCGCGACCTCTCCAACCCCTCCCAAGCACACAACCCGTGGGAATGGCGGCACCACCATTAGGTAGTTGACGGACGTTGTGGTTAAACTTGTGGTCGAACTTGAATGTTATATGCATGGACTTGTGGTATAACTTGTTGTTGAACTTCTGGTTAAACTTGTGGTTGAAACAGTATGTTATGTGCATGAAATGTTTGTGTATTGGTTATATTAATTGCCTGTGATGTATTTGAGATGTATGTGTGATATATTTCAGTTGTTGGGCACCATATATGAGCAAATAAGAAATAAAAAAGGCCTCAGCCCAGGGGTTTGCCGAGAGGATGGGGCCAGGCTCTCGGCAAAGGTGCCATTTTTTGCCGTGAGCAATGGGCCAGGCTCTCGGCAAAGATGCCATTTTTTGCCGTGAGCCCTGGCCAAGGCTCTCGGCAAAGCCCCTGTGCAGAGGCCCCGCGCCTGCCCCCGGTGTGGGCCCCATGGGCTCTTTGCCAAGAGCCTGGCACGTGGCTCTCGGCAACCCATGGGCTCTTTGCCGAGAGCCTGGCACGTGGCTCTCGACAAACCTTGAAATCTTTGCCGAGAGTCTGGCACGTGACTCTCGGCAAACCTTGAGTTCTTTGCCGAGAGGCTGCCACGTGGCTCTCAGCAAACCCAGCTGCGGGCCCCACAGAGACGGCGCAACGCCGTCTCGCCGGCGTTAGGGCCAGGCTCTTTGCCGAGAGGCTACATGCTCTCGGCAAATACCTCCGGTGCACACGGCAAAGGCTTTGCCGTGATCCCGACAGAAGGCTCTCGGCAAAGGGAGCTTCGCCGAGAAAATCTTTGCCGAGTCAGCTTTGCCGAGAGCCGGCTCTCGGCAAAGCCTTTTCCGAGAGGATGAGCCTCTTTGCCGAGAGTGCCAGGCTCACGGCAAAGAGCCTGGATCCGGTAGTGGTTGCTATGTACAATGATCCTAGTTTTCCCTACGGTTATTTTTTATGGGTGCAAGGATGATGTCTTGATATGGTACTCTGTAGAGAAGAGGTTCATTAAGGAAAACTATGAACTGTAGCGATAGCTGGTGAGTGGTGACTGGTGATCTATGTTGAGCCAAACAAAAATGGGTGGAGGAATTGACGCTTCCATGAAACAATCAGCCACAGCTCAGTTCTAGTTTGCTGTAAATGTTGAGCTATATTTTTTCTATCACCTGTGTGCAATGTTGCATCTCAAGAGTCTAGGATACCCTTGAGTCCTTTGACTAAACATTGGCTGAGAATTATTTGGACTCAATCATAGTACTTGCAACTGTGATATATTCAAATGGAAAGCCCATCAAATAGATAAATAAAAAATTTATAAGCAAGTAAGAAACTCTAAATTGTGAATTGTAGATGTGGCGAGCACACGGTATTCTTTAGTAAAAGGCGAAAGAATAGTTTGCTTTGTGCTCACCACGTAGCTCCCGTAGTCAACACCGAATCATGCCCTCCCTTTTAATGGTGATAGTCCATGTTCATGTGCTACAAGTGTTCAAATTAAGTTATCATCATCCGTTGATGCAAGTGTTCATGTATATACAACCATCCTAGTATCTTTTAATCAGCCTGCAAAATCTTATAACAAATAAATAAAAATCCATAGCCAACTTTTAAATTAGAGATTATTCTTTGCATGGCTCTGAAAAACTTCTCGTTCCTTCTATGGCCCTTAAAAAATTTCCGTTCCTTCTATTGCCCTCAAATCAACTTCCATCCCTTGTATGGCCCTGCCTTCCAATCCGTTACCATATGTCATCAAGGAACCCTAGAAACATGTTAGTTTTTGTTATGTGGACAAAAGTACCCCTGCCCCTTATCTGTTCTATTATCTCTTCTCGGCTCTCCCCTCCCGAACACCAACACCCCCTATGGCAGTGGTAGCTGGGCGGGATGGCCCCAGCAGATCCAGGCGACGCAGGTGATTCCACGGTCGCTAGCTAGCGACTCTACGGTCAGGGCAACGCGTCCACTGAAGCTCGGCGCGACCACGGGATGTGGCGCCTCCAGAGGGTTAGCGCCGCCATGGGAGGTCGTCCAAGCGCCTCCAGGTGAGCTCAGTGCGGCGCCTCCAGGGGATCTCGGCGCGACATGCCAGGGGAACCCAGCGCCGGCGCCTGCACAGGGCGATGGCGCCTGCATAGTGTCAGGCTTTGAACATTGGCCCTCTTCTGAATGTTCAGTAGTTTCGTTCCTCTTCTTCAGCAAAGGAAGTTGGATATTAAATAGTGCTTTGTTGTAATCATGTTTTCTGTAATGTAATCTCGGAACCTAGTACTTCAGATTCACATTTTTTTTCCTTTTGTTCTTCCCCTCTTTCTCTTGGGTCCTGACACACAGGGGCGGCACGACCACGGGAGCTCCACGGGGAGGCCTCCATGGGCAACGGCTGGCCATGGGCCCAGGGAACGGTCACCACCACCGTGCAACCTTCAACGGGCACGCGCAGCCTCAGGGGTAAAAATGACTTTTGATGCCCAGTCTAACGGTTAACCCTCCAATGGACGGCAGGGCCATACAAGGGATGGAAGTTGATTTGAGGGTCATAGAAGGAACATAAATTTTTTCAGGGCAATATAAGGAACGAGGAGTTTTTTTAGAGCCATACAGAGAATAATCTCTTTAAATTATGAATTGCTGGGATCTTCTAACCCCTCCAAAAATAAGAGCATGCTACTTGATGTGACGAGCACACGGTATTCTTTAGTAAAAGGCGAAAGAATAGTTCGCTTTGTGCTCACCACGTAGCTCCACTACTCAATACCGAACCATGCCCTCCCTTTTAAAGGTGATAGTCGATGTCCATATGCTAAGAGGCAGCGGTATGGGACTATTCCCTTTAAAAGGTCATCATCTCTTCTTTTTTAGTATAATCATCTCTCTTCTGACAGATTGGCACTAGTGATGCGCAGAGCAAAAAGAGCCCGCCTAGGTTTGTTGGGCCAAAACTTGCTTTGATCTTGTTGTTATTCATTTTGGCCCAGAATTGAAACCTAGATACAATAAGGTCATCCCCTAAAAAAGAGATACAACAACGCCGCCAAAAACTTGTTTGATTTGTGGGCTGGCTTAACGCCCATAGGCACCGGCTTCCGTCTTTTTACAAAATGACATAGATGTTTCTCAACAAAAAAATAGCATAGATCACATTTCCTTTTGCAAATGGTAAGATCACATTATGTTGAGTATTCTTGCAAACAACATTGTATTTTATAGTCATGTTTTCCTTTGTAATGAATAATACTAAATGTCCTTCAAAAATATTGGTGTTGAATAATAATATTTTTCTTAAAAGGAAAGCGGTTTTTTATAACTTAAAAGGAAAGCAGTTAACATTCCTGGGTATTGTACTACAAGTGTTCAAGTTAAATTATCATCATCCGTTGATGCATGTTTTCAGGTATATACAACCATTCTATATCTTTTAATGAGCATTCAAAATCTTATAATAAATAAATAAATTAATTAAAATTCATAGACAACATTTAAATTGTGAATTGTTGGGATCTTCTCACTAAGAGAGATCCCTCCAAAAATAGGAGTATGTTACTTGATGTGGCGAGCACACATTATTCTTTAGTAAAAGGCGAAAGAATAGTTCGCCTTGTGCTCACTGCGCAACTCCAGTACTCAACACCGAACCATGGCCTCCCTTTTAATGGTGATAGTCGATGTCCATGTGCCAAGAGGCTGCAGTATGGGACTAGTCCCTTTAAAAGGACATCGTCTCCTATTCTTTTTTTAGTATAATCATCTCTTCTTCAGACTAGCACAATAGCACTAGTGATGCGCAAAGCAAAAAGCAGCCCACCTAGGCTTGTTAGGCCAAACTTGCTTTGATCATGGTGTCATTCATTCTGGCCCAGAATTAAAACCTGGACGTAAGTGGTGTGATGTCCTAGATATATGGTCCCTAAAAAAGAGATACAACAACGCGGCCGAAAGCTTAGTAGATTTGTAGGTTGGCTTAAGGCCCATAGGCACCAGCTTCCCTCCTTTTACAAAATAGCATAGATGTTTCTCAACAAAAAATGGCATAGATAACATTTCATTTTGCAAATGGTACAAATCACATTATGCATTATGTTGAGTATTCTTAGGAAGAACTTTGTATTTTATATAGTCATGTTTTCCTTTGTAATGAATAATACCATATGTCCTTAATAAATATTGGTGTTGAATAATATTTTTCTTAAAAGGAAAGCAGATTTTTTAACATAAAAGGAAAGCAGTTAAAATTTCCTGGGTATTGTACTAGAAGTGTTCAAGTTAAGTTATCATCATCCGTTGATGCAAGTTTTTAGGTATATACAACCATTCTATATCTTTTAATTAGCATTCAAAATCTTATAATAAGTAAATAAAAATTCATAGACAACATTTAAATTGTGAATTGCTGGGATCTTCTCACTAAGAGAGACTCATCCAAAAATAGGAGTATGCTACTTGATGTGGCAAGCACATGGTATTCTTTAGTAAAAGACAAAAGAATAGTTCGCTTTGTGCTCACCACGCAGCTCCAATAGTCAGCACCGAATCATGCCCTCCCTTTTAATGGTGATAGTCGATCTTCATGTGCTAAGAGGCAACGGTATGGGACTAATTCCTTCAAAATGTCATCATCTCTTTTTTTGTATAATCATCTCTTCTTCTAACACTAGTGATGCGCAAAGCAAAAAGGGGCCCGCCTAGGCTTGTTGGGCCAAAATTTGCCTTGATATTGTTGTTATTCTTTCTAGCCCAGAATTAAAACCTGGACGTGGGTGGTGTGAGGGCCTAGATAAAACAACGTGATCCTAAAAAAAGATACAACAACGCCGCCAGAAGCTTGTTTGATTTCTGGGCTGGCTAAGGGCCATATGCACCAGCTTCTCTCCTTTTACAAAATGGCATAGATGTTTCTAAAAACTGCCATATATCACATTTTCTTTTGCAAATAGTACAAATCACATTATGTTGAGTATTGTTGCAAAGAACATTTTATTTTATATAGTCGTGTTTTCTTTTGTTATGAATAATACCAGGTGTCCTTAAATAAATATTGGTGTTGAATAATAATATTTTTGACAAGGAAAGCAATTAACACTCCTGGATATTGGACTACAAGTGTTCAAATTAAATTATCATCATCCGTTGATGCAAGTGTTCATGTATATACAACCATCCTAGTATCTTTTAATCATGCCGCAAAATCTTGTAACAAATAAGTAAATAAAAATCCATAGCCAACTTTAAATTATGAATTGTTGGGATCTTCTCACTATGAGAGACCTCTCCAAAAATAAGAGTATGCTACTTGATGTGGCGAGCGTACGGTATTCTTTAGTAAAAGGCGAAAGAATAGTTCGCTTTGTGCTCACCCCGTAGCTCCAGTACTCAATACCGAACCATGCCCTCCCCTTTAATTGTGATAGTCGATGTCCATGTGCCAAGAGGCTGCGGTATGGGACTAGTCCCTTTAAAAGGACATCGTCTCCTCTTCTTCTTTTTATTTATTATAATAATCTCTTCTTCTAGCAGACTAGCACTAGTGATGCGCAAAGCAAAAAGCATCCCACCTAGGGTTGTTGTGCCAAAACTTGCTTTGATCTTGTTGTTATTCATTTAAAACCTGGACGTGAGTGGTGCGACGGCCTAGATGTATGATCCTAAAAAAAGAATACAACAACGCTGCCGAAAGCTTATTTGATTTGTAGGCTGGCTTAAGGTCCGTAGGCACCAGCTTCCCTCCTTTTACAAAATAGCATAGATCACATTTCATTTTGCAAATTGTACAGATCACATTATGCATTATGTTGAGTATTCTTAGGAAGAACTTTGTATTTTATATAGTCATGTTTTTCTTGTAATGAATAATATCATATGTCCCTAAAAATATATTGGTGTTGAATAATAATATTTTTTACAAGGAAAGCATATAACATTCTTGGGTATTGTACTACAAGTGTTTAATTTAAGTTATCATCATCCGTTGATGCAAGTTTTCTTGCATATACAACCATCCCAATATCTTTTAATCAGGCTGCAAAATCTTATAATAAATAAATAAAAATTCATAGACTACATTTAAATTGTGAATTGTTGGCGAGCACACGGTATTCTTTAGTAAAAGGCGAAAGAATAGTTGTCTTTGTGCTCACCACACAGCTCAGTACTCAACAACGAAACATGTCCTCCAGTTTAATGGTGATAGTCTATGTCCATGTGCTAAGAGGCAGTGGTATGGGACTAATAATCTCTTCTTCTTTTTTTAGTATAATAATCTCTTCTCTGCACTAGAGATGAGAAAAAAAGAGCCCACCTAGGCTTCTTGGGCTTTGATCTTGTTGTTATTCATTTTGGCCCAGAATTAAAACATGTATGTGGGCGGTGTGATGGCCTAGATACAACAACACGATTCCTAAAAAAAGAGATACAACAACGCCGCCGAAAGGTTGTTTGATTTGTGGGCTAGCTTAAGGCCCATAGGGCCTTTTACAAAATGGCATAGATGTTTCTCAACAAAAAAATGGCATAGCTGACATTTTCTTTTGCAAATGTTACAGATCACATTATGTTGAGTATTCTTGCAAAGATTGTTGTGTTTTATATATTCATGTTTTCCTTTGTAATGAATAATACCAGATGTCTGTAAATAATATTGTTGTTGAATAATATTTCTGACAAGGAAAGCAGTTAACACTCATAGGTATTCGACTACAAGTGTTCAAGTTTTTTTTTTTTTTTGCGAATGAGCAAGTGTTCAAGTTAAGTTATCATCATCCGTTGATCCTAGTGTTCATGTATATACATCCATCCCAATATCTTTTAATCAGCTTGCAAAATCTTACAAAAAGAAGACACATGGTGTAAAGGTTTTGATTTTACTAATAAGTGTGAACTCTGTTCTCCATCTTTGCACAAACAAATCGAAAAAATTCTCGTACCTAAAAAAGGCGAAAGTCTTCTTGAAGGACGCAGGGTAACGAGATCTCGTTAACTCCATCTTGAAGTTCATTTAGCACTTTGTTAAACCTGAATCAACACCTCCGATAAAATAAGTCCAAGAATTAATATAAGCAATGTTGAAGTAATCGTATTATCAACATTTCGGTCGAAGTAGTTCATTCTGAACTTTGTTTATTTAACAAGAAATTAATGAAAATGTACAAAAATTAGATATCAGTTTTATGTTTGTTATAAAAACAACATGGTGTTTCTAACAACATAGAAAACACTCACCGCGTGTTTGTGAGAATGTACTTATAATAATTCATCACCTATCCATCCACTCGAACCAAATTATGCAATATATTATGCACATGACTGGTTGATCTGTTCCTCCTCCTCGTCTCATCCATCCAACTTCTATAGCCACTGATTTTATTTAAGCAGTGAATCTTATACAAGAGATGAATAGAAATTCCGTGGATGCACCCTTAAAAGTTAAAACCCACGCAACTAATCAGCTTTTCTTGTAAAAAAAAAAATCCTTACCCACCGTTTCTGCCGGCTGCCAGCCAAATTAAACCCTGTGCAGCTACTGCCAGTGGGCCACAGTGGGCCAGGAGGTCAGGAAAGTATTTTTTTTTTTAACGAACGGGCACGAGACGATGCCTATTTCATTGATAAAGAAGGTTTTTACAGGTCCCGGCTAGCGGGGCGAAAAGTAAAGATAAGTTGTTATTCTCCCAATCTAAGTGCCTCTAATTGCCCGGTGCCAGCCCTTTCCCAGGCCTCCGCTTCACTTTTAATTGTCGCCATAATCGCAATTGTCGAGTTCTCTTTGCGTTGAAAGACTCTCCCGTTTCTTTCTTTCCAGATTTCCCAAGTTCTAGCATTGCTAATGTTTTGACCCCTTTTTTCGCGAGGCCCGGCATAGCGATAATTGCTTTCCACCAATCGATAATTGTGTCTGTGACTCTCCAATGTTGTGGTTGGAGCTGTGTTTGTCGCACCCAGGTACCCACTAGCTCGCATATTCACCTTGTGTATCGGCAGGGTCCGCTATGAGGTGGCACGCAGTTTCCATGACTTGATGGCACAGGGGGCAGGACGGGTTGTGGTCCCAGCCCCGGGAGGCAAGGCGGTCGGAGGTCCACACCCTGTTTTGAAGAATGAGCCACATGAAGTGCTTACATTTGGGTGGTGTCCAGGCATCCCAGATGGAGTGTAGTCCTGCCTCCCTGGTGCTTTCCAATAAATTATGCTTTGTAGGCCGATGCTGATGTATATTGCCCAATTTCGGTGAGCTTCCACCGAATGGTGTCTTCTTGCTGCGGATCTCGCGGTACTCGTCTGATTAGGCTCCAGAGGTTGGCACAGTCCATGAAAAGCTGAGTCGTGAGGCCACTTGTGAGGTAGAGGTCTCGAATCCAATTATGATTGTCCAAGGCGTCCGCCACCTTCCTGTTCTTTCTTGCGGAGATGGCGTAAAGTGCCGGGGCGATGTCTTTTGGTCTTCGCCCTTGCAGCCATCCTGCGTGCCAGAAGCTTGTCTTCGCGCCATCCCCGATCCGGATTGTAGTGCAGGCGGCGAACAGCTGATGGTCTTGATCGTCGCATGGTGGTTTTGTTCCAATCCAAGTTTTCTAGGGGGAGACCCATTCGTGCCACAGCCAGCGTACACGTAGAGCTCGGGCGAATTTGCGTAGGTTGAACACTCCTAAGCCACCGTTTTCCTTCGGGAGGCATGTCCGTATCCTATTGACCTTGCATTTTGCACCTGTTGTCGCAGCACTTCCAGCCCAAATTAATCGTCTTTTGATTTTGTCGAGGTCGTCTATAGTTTCTGCTGTCGGTTTGAAGACTGTTAGAAAGTACACCGGTTGTGCAGAGAGGACCGTTTTAGCGAGACATACCCGCCCCGCTTGTGTTAAGTTTCTACCGTGCCACGTGGACATCTATGTCGTGTCTATGAGCGGTTGAAAGTGGATCTGTTTGAGGCGTCCCACTGTAAGAGGCAGTCCTAGGTATTTTAGCGGGAAACTCGCTCGTTTGACCGGTAGTATTTGCAGAATGTTTTTGAGGTTTGTTTCACCACAGCTTATTGGCATTACGCTGGTCTTTTGCAGGTTTGTACGTAGGCCTGTAACATCTCCAAACTGCTCTAGTAGGCTTTTGAGATTGCGTGCGTCTCTTTACGTCGGTTTGAAGAAGATTGCGGCGTCGTCTGCGTACATGGAGATGCGGAGCCTAGATGTTCGTCCTCTAAGCTTGCTAAGAAGTCCATTGTTTGTAGCCACCACCAGTAGCTTTTGCAAAGGATCAATCGCGAGAATAAAAAGGAGCGGGCACAGCGGGTCGCCTTGTCGTAGTCCATGCCCATGCTGAATGGGATCCAATGGGCAGCCGTTTAGCAGTACTCGTGAGGAGGACGTGGCAAGAGAGGCCGAAAGCCAATTGCGCCACCATGGTGGGAACCCTTTGTGTTGCAGGAGGGAGAGCAGGTGGTCCCATCTCACTGAGTCGAAGGCCTTGGAGGTGTCCAGCTTGAGAAAAAGCATTGGGGTTTTGCTGTTTTGGAGGCTTCGAGCTGTGTTTCTAACATACAGAAAGTTGTCATGAATGCTTTTGCCCTTGATGAAGGCGCTTTGGCATGTTGAGGTGAGGCCATTCATGAACGGTTGTAGCCGTAGGGCCATGATTTTGGAGATGATCTTTGCGATACCGTGTATTAGGCTGATTGGGCGGTAGTCATTGATGCACTCTGCTCCGTCTTTCTTTGGTCTAAGGACTATACTGGCTTTGTTCAGCAGGTTGAAATCTGTGCATCTGAGGTTGTAGCAGGAGTTAATGGCCACTATGACTAGCAGGTTTTGAAGAAGAGGCCCGTGAAACCATTGGGCCCCGGAGCCTTGTCTTGTGGGATTTTCTTGATGGCATTTAGTATTTCCTTTTCGGTGAAAGGACAATCTAAGGAGCAGAGGTCCATGCTTGGAAATTCTATGGCTTCCCAGCAGAAGTCCTTGGTGCGTTGGCCCGGTCGCTGCATCGTCGTGAGGAAGTGATTTTGCACCACCGGTGTTTTGTCGTCGTGGGTGACAGCCCAGCCCGCTTCATGCTTAAGGCGTTGGATGAAGTTCTTGCGTCACCGGGCGTTCGCTCGCAGGGGGAAGAATCTGGTGTTAGCGTCTCCTTCTCGCAGATAGGTAATCCTTGCGGCCTGCTTCTTCTTGGCTCTCTCTAGCACTGCCCATCCCATTATTCTACTCTTAAGGTGTTTGCGGAGGTTAACTTCCGCTGTGGTGAGTTCACGGTTGTCCTAGGCCTCGTCGAGGCGGAGGATCACCTCCTGGGCCATGTGAAGCTTGAGTCTTGCGTCGGATGTAATGTTTCTGCTCCAGGCTCGTAGAGCCTTGCCGGTGATGTGGAGCTTATGGCCCAGTCGGTGAAAGGGCTCTGTGTGAGTGGTCGGCTTGTTCCAGGCTTCTTCTACTATCTCTCTAAAGCGGGGCAACATCATCCATATATTCTCAAATCTGAAGGGGGTTGGTCTCCGAGGCCCCTCCTGCTTGCAAAGTACCAGTAGGCAATGATCTGAGTGGGAGGAGGATAAGGCATGTAGCACATGGTTCTCGAAGTGTAGATCCCAGCTTTGGTTACAGAACGCGCGGTCAAGCCTAACGAGTGTTGGCCGATGTCGTTCATTACTCCATGTATATTTTTGGTTTTGCAGGTTAATCTCCTTTAGCCCACAACGGCTTAACGTGTTGCGGAATCGGCGCATGAGCCCCAGGTTCAGGTTGCTGTTATTTTTATCGCGTGCGCGGTAGATGAGGTTGAAGTCCCCTAGGTTTGTGTCATCCGTAGGTTTGATGCCGCGTACGTGGCGGAGGAAGGACTCCTTCTCAGACGCTCGCGACGGTCCGTAGACGGTAGTGAATTGGAAGGTTGTATCGCTGTGGTATATTGTCACTTGTCCTGACACGGAGTATCGGCCAATTTCGCAGTTTTGGATGTCTACAAACATTTCATTCCATAGTATTAGGATACCGCCCTTGGTGCCTCTTGCCGGTTTATAAGTGAAGTTATCATATCTGTGGGCTCCAAGGAACATCGCTAGCGGCTTGTCGATGGAGTGAGCTTGGTTTCCTGTAGGCAAACGACATGTGCCGGGGTGTTTCGAAGGGTCTCGTGCACAGTTAGGCAGCGAGCGGTCGCGTTGAGGCCACGGACATTCCAACACAGAATACTGATGTTGTCACTTAACATTGGGGTGTTGTTTTTCTCTAGTAGTCCCGTATGTTGCGAGAACAGATTGCTCATATCGTGGATCACTACAGGGAGCCTCCGGAAGTGTTCAGAGCCATGTTGATTCATTGACGGTGAAATAAAGAGCGTACACTTGGGTTGTAGTTCACGAAGGTGGCAGCTAGCAGAGATCATGGCAGGGATGGCAACGGATATGAAATATCCACGTACCCGCGGATAGGAAACCCGATGGGCACGGATATGGATATGGTTTTGTATCCGTGGGCGTGGGCGCGGATTCGAGTCCAAACCCAATGGATATCTGTTAATGGATATTGAAAATTGATATCCGTATCCGCAAACCCACAAAATCCGTTAACTGACAGGTGGGCCCCCCAAAACTAGGGCAAACCCCTCTATCCAGGCCTCCCTCCCCCAGTCCAGCCTCGTTCCCGTGACTCCCAACACGTCGCCGCCGCACGACTCGCGAAGTCGCGACTCACGACTTGCGAGAGATCCAGGGCGCCGCCTCCTCCTTTCGCCCCCGTGCCTCCGCATTCCACAACTGCTGCCACCGGCCTCCGCCTCCCACGCCTCCGCCCTCCACCCGACATGCCCTGCCGGCCTCCGCCCTCCACGTCTCCGCCCCGACGCACTGCCGCCGGCCTCCGCCTCCAACGCCTCCGCCCGATGCGCCCTGCCGGCCTCCGCCCTCTACGTCTCCGCCCCGATCTGCTGCCTCCAGCCTTCGCCCTCCGCCTCCCATAGTGTGAGCCTTATTTAGTTTGTAATGGCCAGATTTGGATTATGATTTGCGGTGGTCATATTTGGTGTCTGTATGTTTTTTGCGGATTTACGGATAAACCCGCGGGCATATACTATCCGCGGATAGCGGACACAGACTTGACTTTATGCCCGTGGCGGATAGCGGGCGTGGGCGCGGGCATGGGTTTTATGGTGCGGATGCGGATAGTTGAAACCACTATCCGCGCGGATATTATCCGTTGCCATCCTAATCATGGGGACCCGAAGGTCGCAGCCAGCAGGGCGAGAAACATTGCAATCTTACAGGACATGAAGTTAAAGTAGTAGCTTAACATTTGAAAATAAATGTGGCTCGATGCGGTGCAGTGACATATCACGCCACTGGCGCTTCATCAAGGAGTAGATCGCCGATGTCCTCGCCCGTGTGCTGGAGTAGTGCCTCGTTGACGTGTGCAGCTTGTTCATCCTCCAGGTCGAAGATGGTGGTCATTGCAGCGATGATTTTCTCTAGGAGGGCCCCAGTGAACATGCCTAGGAGGGTCTTCAGGACCTCCTCCACCGGAACAAGGTCGTCCTTGTCATCGTCCATCAGGCCAAGCTTGCGGCAGAGGTTACGCTGAACTTTTTCTAGCGCCGGCATGACTGGCTTAGCAGCCAGACGGCTGCTGCGCCTTGATTTGCTGGTGTCGACAGCGCGCTTCAGTCGTGGCTGCCGCGGCAGCGGAAGCTCTCCAGTTGCTGCCCCCTCCGGGCGGCAGAAGAGGGCGTCGATGCCCGTTGCAGGTGGGGCATCCACGACGAGAGTGGGCTGGGGCGCCGTGCTGCCCAGCGGCTCCGCCTCCTCCGTGGACAGTGTCGCAGGGATGGTGTCCAGCGGCTCCTCCTGCAGCCTGGGCCCTTCTTTTCCTGTGTTGATGACGTCGTCCGGTTCAGTTGGTGTCGGCGTCACGCTCAGCGTTGGGAGCCTTTGCAGCATGTCGTCGAGGGCTTCATTGACGTCCGCCACCGTTGGGCGGGGCAGCGCCCAGCAGCAGATCCTCGCGCAGGCGACCGAAGACGCGAGAGATGGCCACCGGTTCGGACCAGGCTTGGTACCCAGGCTCCCCGACGAGCCTGTCTGCCAGCTTGCAGAACGTGGCGGCGAAGCTTGTCGCATCTCCTTGGCTGCTGCCAGCAAGGTTAAGGACAGAATCGTGGCGGCTTGGGTGGTGCGGTACCTGAGCTTTGGAGTAGCTTGTCATGGCGTTGTCGAAGAGGGCCCAAAACAGCATCGCGTCGCGACGTCGGTTGGGCGGTGTGCTGTAGTCGCGGCGCGGTGGGGAGCGGGAGCGTTCGCAACGCACGACATCCCCCACGCCCCAATAGTCGTCGTTGTACCTGCTTCCCTTGCCTGGGTTGTCGAAGTCGCCACCCTTGTCATCGTCGTCGTTGTCGTTCTGGTACGGGGGCCAGGAGAGCCCGGGGTCCCTGCAGGTACTGCCTCCATGCTCCTCTGTCTTCCCCTTCTTCTGGCGTTCCAGAAGCTGTCGCCGCAGAGCCTCCTCATCCAGGCGGTCCCGCGCAGCGACGCGGTCATCGCGAACACGGTCGTCGCGTTTGAGGCCACGGCCGCCCTGGCCGTCGTGTCCCGCACGACCCGGCCTGGAAGCATAGGGCCTCCAATCTAGCCCCATGTGGGGAGCTCCGGGCCATCCTGTCCAGTCGTCGGCAGGGCGGGGAGCTTGGGCAGCCGGATGGGGTAGCGCGCGCGCTCCTCCGGTGATGCTCCGTCGATGAGGCCGTACCGCCATTCATATCACCAGCGGATCGGGATGACGCTAGAAGGATTCTCCATGGCCTCCTGGAGATTCCTCCTTGCCGCCGTGTAGTCCTCGAGCAGCGGCATGTGGATGAATACTTCGAAGCGTACCCCCTGGTGCCAGGCATCCGTCTGTGGATCCGTGGAGACGAAGGCCACTGAAGAAGCCTCCCGCGAGCGGTGCGTGATGCCGACACACATCTTCTTGGGGATGTCACTCGGGTCCAAAGCCCAAGCCCAGAGCTCGATGTGGCAGGTGTCCGCCGGCTGCACGAGGTCGGTGACGATGTGTTGCAGGGCGCACCGTCGACCCATGATGCGCTCGACGATTTTGGGCGTCCAGGCGTGGGATGGTATACCATCAAGACAGAGGCGGACCGTGTAAAACATGCGGAAAGCGAGAGCATTTGTCAGACTGTACCATGAGCCGAGGCAGATGTTGATTCTGCCACTGGTGAAGCGCCCATGCCGGCGAGCTTGACGCGCCTTGTCTGCATCCTCGAAGCGGACGAGGTACGGCTTCGGCTGATGAAGGGTGACGGTGACCTCCCCTCATCGCAGGTGGAGCTCATGGGTGAGGAGCTCGGCGATGTCCCTTGCCCCCACCCCGTTTGGCAGATGCAGAGCCCAGGGGACGAGGGCGCATGCCTCCCAATCGTGCGTGTAGCGGGACAGGTCGTAGGAGTTGGAGATGAAGACTGTGTCTTCCTCCAGACGCGTGTGCGGATCCCCGACCGCCATCGGGGCAGGAGCAACAGCTGATGGGCGGGGCCAGGATGGTGGAGGCGGTGGTGGCGGCGACTGAGGTGGTGGGGGTGGCAGCGGAGGTGGTGGTGGCAGCGGCGGGGGCGGCGGCGGAGGTGGTGGTGGGGGAGGAGGTGGTGGCGATTGGCACCGACGCACAAAGGAGTACGCAGGGGGGCGTCGGGGCTCCCTGCAGAAGCGTGCCCTGTGACTCGAGCGACAGCAGTGAAGGCAACGAACGGGGTCATGGCAGGAGGCAATGCGATGATCTCTAGCAAGGCAATTGAAGCAGCGTCCTGCAGTTGCGTGAAGGAAAGCGTCGCGAGTCGGGGTGGGTGACCGCCATGAATTACTTCTGGGGCGCCGGTCATGTCCGTCGTCGCGTCGTCTAGCAGGCAGCGGCGCACGACGTCTTGATTGCTTCTTAGGCTGCACAGTTACCCACTCCTCGCGCTGCGGCACAGCTGGAGGAGGGGAAGGCCGGCGCTGCACCCAGTGGTGCGTTGGAGGGGGCCGTTCGCCGGATTGATGACGTCGCGTCCTTGCTGAAGGCCTGGATTTACTGCTTTTCTTCTCCGTGCGGTCGCGGTAGGTAGGTGGTCGTTGGGGTCGAGAAGGGGCATTGACTCCCTGCTTGATGATGTCGGCGTAGGTCTTGCGATTCGGTGCCGGGGGAGTCAGATCCGGAATAGGAGACTGCAGATCCGTAGTCGAGGCAGGTGGATTTGGCGTCTCCGGCATGACCTTGTCGTCGTGGCTCGCCGGTCTTCCATGGGGAGGTGGAGGTGGTGGCGTACCGTAGAAGAACTCCGCCCATGACTGGGTGGTGCAGGGGCTTCTGCGGCGTAGGAGGCTTGGCGTGGGGGCGTGGGCTGGGCTGCCGTGTCGTGCTGGGGAGCGTGGTAGCGGCGGCGGCGGTGGTGGGGGGTCGGGGTCGGGCATGGCTGGACACTTCTATCTATGTCTGCTGGAGGTCAGGAAAGTAGGAACTGACTCGAGCAAAGGCATGGCACTCTAATCTTCCCGCTCCTAATTCTATTATCTTTGTTCATTGATAGGTATGCCAATGTTTCAATTAGTGCTTCTTTCTTCTTCTTCTTCTTTTTTTTGCCAACGTGCCAATGTTTCAATTAGTGTTTCTTTCTTCTTCTTTTTTTTGCCAACGTCTTCCCTTAATGTCTCGTCCAAATTTTTTGGAATGAGCAAAATAGTATCTTAAATGTGATGATGATAAAATGATCAAACGAACTAATTCCCCAAATTTTTATCATGACTGATTCCCCAAGTTTAGTAGGTGTACAGGAGTAAACTTGGTGTTTATTGTTATGATTTTATTCATAGTACAAGCATTTCTACACCAATCTAGAAGTTATTATAGTTTCTGTCCTACCAATTTTATGGGTAAAAATTTGATGAGGACATCACAGATATACACGAGGCTACTCCGCTAGACATCCAAACCATTCAAGGTTCAATCACAAGAGCTCGCGCTTGGTAATTAAATATAGATGTGAGCTCGCTCCTAAGCGTTTTTATTAATAGTTCTGAGAATGGTTTGCTACCTATTGGTTTATAATATGATTAGGAACAAGGAGAAGACAAAAGACACATGGAGCAAGGTTGGAAGGCATGGAGCACCAGCAAAGGGTCGGCCAAGCCACGTGAAGGCCCACTAAACTCGACTTCAAGCCCACCTCGGAGTTCAGAAGCTATGTTCGGTAAAACGGACACTCAGACCACATACGGGCTTGGATTTCGATGTTCTACATATGTATGGAAGCAAAATTTCATAGAGCTTCTAATGGTATCTGTCTCATGCCCAAATTCATCTTGAGTCGTTAGGAATCGTTCAAGTAAAGTGGCGTTCAGAATCTGTCCCGGTGCTGTGTCACCATATCTTGTCCTTTGGGCCCTCTATATTTGTCGAGCCCACTAGGGATGCATCCAAGGGGTTGGCCACGACCCTAACCCTTATATTTTAGTAGCCGCCTCCATCGTTAGGGTTTGAGTTTTGTTTATATTAATCTATCCAGAACAGTTTCATCGTTGCATCGGTTTGTGAGACCCCAACTCGTGAGATTAATCATTCATCTGTAATTTGGTTGCATCTTTCTTGTTCTTGCTTGTGTTTTTCGATTCGTAGGAAATGATTAGCCTTGTTGGCGAAGTCAACGGTGCAACGCCGGTTGATGACCTGAGCAGACGTGGTGCTGCGATTGCGGAGTTTTGAACTTGTTTTTCATAACTCAGATCGACATGTGCCGCAACTCCACCAAACCGTCGTTTATCTGAACCTTTCGGAAGATCGGAAACCCTAGCTAGCTTCCATCACATTTGTGGTAGCTCCAACTTAACCTTGTGACTATTGTCAACTTGGTACATATCCTTACGAACATACACTGTACTAGACATGGCCAAATGGGCCGGGCTTTACGTCACCCTAAATCCCTAATTCCCATCACCCTCTCTCTCCGTTGCCCGCCGCTCTGCCTCCTGCTCTCCACGAGTCCGTGACTTCACCCCTTCTCTCTCATCTCCGAGTCTCTCCATCGCCGCCTCCTCTGATTCATCTCCGCGACTCCGCCCCCTCTCTCTTGTCTCTCCGCCGCCGCCTCCTCTCCACGACTACAGTCCTGCCCTCCTCGTTCAGCACGCCTCCTCCTGTGACCTGCACGCTCCTGCTCCGGTGCTCCCTCCCTCTCTCTGTCTCCGTCAGTCGGCGGCCGCAAGCCCTCACCGGCGCCACCTCCTCGGCGACGATGACGGCCTCCTCCATAAGACCTCCTCGGCGGCCTGCCGGCCTGCCTTGCCTGTCGGGCTATCGGCCCGGCCTGGCCCGCATAAGGATCAAGGAGGCCTGGCCTGGGCTTCTAAGGTTGCATGGTGGGCGGGCTGGCCCGTCCCGACAAATAGGTCAGGCCAATACAGGCAGGGCCAAAACAGGCCTGGGCCTGGCCAGGCCGGGTCGCTCTTTTGACCATGTATACACTGTATAGTCTACCCTATGAACCACTCCGCTATGAACATACACAATCGACACTGTAGTACGAAACACCTTTATGCAACATATGTGTGTACCAAAACAGGGGGACTATTTAACAAACTGTCTCTTTGATTTCTAATATAATTATACCATCATGTTACTAATATTTTTATGAATAGAATAAGACCATTGTTGGATATGTTTGGTGCTAAAAAGGTCTTACCAATGCAATTAGTATGCCATGAATGGTTGACATGTATTTAAATGTTTTAGTGCTAACATATCCAACATTGGCCTTATTTTGTTAATAAAAACATTAGTATCGTGATGGTATAGTTAGATTACAAATTAGAGAGACATCAATTAAATAATCCTATGTTTAATTTCCTAAACAATCTGTTAAAGCATCTTTATGCAGTAGCTACCATGACCATATAGGGAGGCTACAATGGTTCAATGCATGGGAACAATCATGTAGATTGATAATTGCACAAAATAAAGTCATTTAGATTGATATATATTATTATTAAATTTTTTTTAAAAAATAAAATTACGGTAAGTTGTGGTGGATGAAGCAATAAAGAAGAGTGAAGTGTAAGGGCGGTCCTTAAACTTGTGTGGGTGTGTCATCTAGGTCTCTAAACTTGTGTAGTGTGTCAAATATGTCCAAATGGTCTCTAAACTCATTTTGTGTGATGACGTGGCATCTACGTGTAGTTACGGTCACTAAAAGAAATAAAAAACAATTATGGGACTGATATGGCATTCACATTGACCAAATTTTTTGTTACCACCCTCACCCCCACCCCTGGTTGTGCTGCCACCCTTGCATTGCCCTTGGATCTATCAGTAGCAGGCCAGGCCACCACAACAGAGTGAAGTCTAGAAGACAGAGAGGGAGAATTGAATTTTTTTTAAAAAAATGTTCATGTGCCTAGCATATAGTCCCACAATTGTTTTTTTGTTTTTTATTTTTTTAGTGACCATAAGTGCCACATCATTTGAACAAAACAGGCTTGGAGTTCGGACTTATACGACACTATTACACAAGTTCATAGATCTAGATGACACATCGTTTAGGGACCTGAAAAGATGCTACGAGAGTTCAAGGATCTCGATGTCACACCATGCAAGTTTACATAACTAAAAACGTGTTTTGAGTTTTGAGAATTTAGGAAGCCAGCTGTCCGTCCCGACATTGATGTAGCGCCCGCTCCAATCAACGACTAGCTTCTTCTCCAAACCCAGCCCGGCCCAATTGGCCCTCATCCACCTTCATCTCCGCCGCCGCCGCCGCAAACCTTCCCCGGCTCCCCCATTCCTCCCCAAACCTCATTTCCGCCGGCCGCCGCGTTTCCCCCGGCGAGCTGCGGCCGTTGCCCGGTCGCCGCAGCTCGCATCAGCCTCCGCTTGCAGGCCGCACCCCTGCACCCGCTTCCGCCTCCTGCTTGGCATTTGCAGTTCGTCATGGCAATCGAGGAAGGCTCGGGATCCGGTGGTGGGATGTCGGAAACCGCTGCCGCCGCTGCGGCGTTCGTTCCGGCGCTATTGGACGATCTGATACTGGAGATCCTCCTGCGCGTGTCGGATCTGGTGTCGCTCTTCCGCTATTCCGTCGTCTCCAAGCGGTGGCGCCACATGTGAGAACGAGATCCTCTAACTTCACGTGCGGTGGCATCAGTCTGCAGTCGAGCATCCGCATCGTCCGTTTTTATCCAACGGTGACCAAATCTCCTATGCTGAACCCTTCCACGAGCTGGGCCTTGGCCCAGTTGGCCACGGCCTGTGCACAGAAAAGCAGCGGCCACTGCAATGTTTTAGCGCGAACGCTCTGCTTTTTCGCACGCCGAGACTGGGATTTGGCGCGCGGGCAGCCGGGAGGCAGGGCTACCGTGGGCAGAGGGAGGCGGCGATCTTTGGTGTTTGTGCTCGTTCTCCCAGATGAGGAGGTACGTAAATCTGCATTTTTATCCAGTCTTGGACTCAGACTGCAATGACGTTTTAATTTGGTCTCCTTCTTTTTCCTCCATTAGAATCAATTGAAGGAAACATCAGATTGCTTGCAATATTTCTGGTATGGACGAAAATAGGTGTGTATCACCACTGTTTCTTGCTTATTATCCATGAGATCAGATAGATTTTAGTTGTTCAAATTACCGTCTGTCTTTTGCTTGTAGGGAGGGGTTGCCGCCTCCTTTGTTACCTCAAGTTGGCATGGAGTTCAATACTGTAGAAGAGGCTTGGATGTTTTGGATTAGCTATGGAGGTCAAAAAGGATTTGAGGTTAGAAAAAGGTACACAAACAAAAGAAAGTCAGATGGGAAGGTTAGATCTTGCAGGTGTGTTTGTGCAAATGAGGGTCATAGATTGAAAGATAAAAGGGATCACTTAACAAAGTGTCCAAGAGCTGAAACTAGAACTGATTGTGAAGTTCGCATGTGTCTTATAGTGGATCAGGAGAAGGGAACTTATAAAGTTGTTGATTTGGTTTTGGAACACAATCACATTCTTCAGCTGCCACAAACCTCACATTTGATGGTGTCTCAAAGAAAAATTTCAGAGTTACAAGGTTTTGAAATTGAGACGGCTGACGATGCAGGAATTGGACCCAAAGCAGCACATGAGTTGGCGTGTGTGCAAGTTGGTGGTTCATCCAATCTTAGTTATACTCTTCGTGATCACAAGAATTATTTACGCGGCAAGCGTCAACGAGAGATGGCATATGGTCAACCAGGAAGCATGCTTATGTATTTTCAAGATAAAATTGTTGAGAATCCTTCATTTCAATATGCATTGCAGATGGACATAGAAGAACAAATAGCAAATATATTTTGGGTTGATGCTAAAATGCTCACTGACTATGCATATTTTGGTGATGTTGTTAGTTTTGACACTACTTTTGGAACAAACATGGAAAGTAGGCCTTTTGGTATATTTGTTGGGTTCAATCAGTTTAGAGAAACAGTGGTTTTTGGTGCCGTTCTCCTATATGATGAGACCTTTGAGTCCTTCAAGTGCTTATTTGAGACTTTTCTCAAAGCACATTGTCGGTGCCTAATTTGGTCGCACCGGCACCGACGAGTGATTGCGGTGCTAACCACTCGTTTTCCCGATAGCGAGAGTGAGAGACAAGGGTTTTATCCTGGTTCCGGCCACGGGGCCGTACGTCCAGCAGTGGCGCGATGCACCTGGTTACGTGTTGCTTGTAGTAGGGGTTTACAAGCAAGGTGGGAGAAGGAGATAAGCTCCTAAGTCCCAGGCTACGGTGTGTGGGTGCGTATGAGACTTGTGTTCTCTGCGTGTCTTCGTGCCCTTCTCGTCGTTTTCTTTTGCATGAGCTTCCCTCCCCCTTTTATAGACCAAGGAGGAGGGAACGGATACATGCGTTCGCGTCGTGACGTGGTCGTGGCGCTGACATCGTTTGGTGCACTGTGCTGCCCATGCCGTGTACCACGCGGGCGGGAATCGCGCCTTCCTACTCCGGCTGACGGCATGGCGACAGTTGACGTAACGTCCTCAAGTGACGGTCCACGGCTTCGAGGGTAGAGGTCTTCATACGGCCGCCTGGGTCGGGGTTCGGTAGCTTCCTTCGAGGGTTGCTTTCGAGGGTAGTGGCGCATCCGAGGCGGGCGGAGTCAAAGGAGTGGTTGGCACAGTGTTACTGCCAGGTTAGGTTTGCCGTGCGGCGTGGCGCTCAGAAGTCCACTGTGCGATTGGATTTGACCGATGTCTTCTCCGTGGCATGGGCGGTGACATGACGCAGCGATTCCCCCGCTTTTTGACCGTGGAGGGACGACATCATGTCTTGAAGTGATAGATCGCAGAGCGAGGGCGCCGTTCCCGGCGTGGCGGGCTCGAGCATGGACCGCATGCTCGAGCTAGCCGACCCTCGTACGAGACGGAGATCCCCGCTCGAGGGTAGTTGTAAACCTCGAGCTCGGTTAGGCTCGATCGTCACGGACATCCCTGCTCGAGGGTGGTCGTCTACCTCGAGCGGGATGGGTTCCAAGGAAGGAGTTGTCGTGACGGGCCTTTGCCGGGCTGCAGAGCCAGGCCGACGTCGTCGTAGGCCTTGTTGCTAAGTAGTTTAGGGCCCAAGTTAGGGTACCCCTTTTCCAGGGTCCCGACAGAAGCCCCCGAGCCTTCGCAGGGATGAGGTTTTCATCCTGCGAAGGCTGGAGTTCGCCGAGGCTTTCGAGGCCTTCGTTTCTTCGTGGGTTCCGGGAGTCCGTGGGGGCGCGCTAGCGCACCCGCGGGTGTAGCCCCCGAGGCCTTGGGAGAGTGGTTGACACTCTCTCAAGGTCTCAGCCTGATGCACAGAGCATTTGCTGCTTCCTCAAGTGTGGGTTCGTCCACTGTGCCTGAAGTAGGGGGGATTTTGAGCTTTCTACGTGCCTCGAGCCCCTGTTTGAGGGTGCTGAGGAGGAGGCGACCCATGCTTTCCTCGGTGGGATCGAGCCACGGGTGCCTGGTTGAGCTGTTAACGGGTGGTTCGAGCGGACGTCCATACCCCATTCGATAGGGGTAGGCTCGTGGTCACAGGACACGCCCGTAGAAGCCTTTCGCAAAGTATGCTAGATGGGACTCGACCTCATTCGATAGAGGTCGAGGGCTCGATGCTCCCCCTCGAGGGGTCCCTCGATCTAGGCACTTTGCCCGGCCTCGAACATAATCGGCTGGCTCCCTCGAGCGTTCGAGCTTCGACGGTACCGTCGATTATCCCTGACTCGGTTGATCTGAGGCCCTTGTCGAAACCCTTCGTAGGCCCAAGGTTCGAACCCCTGATCAGTAGCACGATGGCTTCTTCAATTCGAGGAAGAAACCATCGAGCGTGATTGCATGGTTCCGCTCCGCGCGGGTTTTCGAGGCTTTCGAGACCTCTTTCCCCCTGGGGGGTTACCCTCGAGGGGGCATCCTCGAGCCTCCGAGCTTCGAGGTCCCTCCTTCGAGGGTGGTCGTTTTGAATGCGCCCTCGTTCTGCGCGAGTCATGATGACCCGTAGCGAAAACTTCGCGGTTTCGTGCGATCGTGGGAGAAGTGGGAGAAGTGGGCGCGCTTTCTCGGGTGAGGCGTGCGGGCGCTGTTTGACACGACCGCACGTCTGCCGCGCCAGACTCCTCGAAATTTACGGCGCAGTTACTCGATTGCGCGGTTGACGCGGCCCGTGCCGTTACGTCTCCCGGGGCAGGCCTGGCTGTCAGTCTAGGGACTGTCGCGTCAAGGCTGGAGTCCTGCCGTGCTTAGCTCCGCGGGGGGAGTATAAATAGCACGGCAGCGCCCATGCCAAGGGTACGCTTCCCTTTGCGTTTTCGCCTTAGCCTTCAGTTGCCTTTGCCCTAGCTTTCGCCTTCGTCATGGCCCAGTTCGCCGATCCCGCGCCATGGAAGCCGTCCAACGCCACCAAGCATTGTTTGGACAGCTTGGTGGAGGTCGGGGTGCTGCCGCCCAACGTCGACGGCGAGCCGCCCGTCTGGATCTCGCCGGGGGCCGCTACGGAGCCTGATCCGCCGAGGGGCTACGTCGTCAGCTTCGCTCGTTTCCATGAGCGGGGCTTTGGAGTTCCGGTGGGGAGGTTCATGCGAGCGTTGTGCTTCCACTACAAGGTGGAGCTGCACATCTTCTCGCCGAACGCGATCTCGCAGGCGGCGGTCTTCGTCGCCGTCTGCGAGGGTTATCTCGGCATCGAGGCCCATTGGGACCTTTGGTGCCACCTCTTCGTCGGCGAGCTTTTCTTGGAGTACGTCTCCAAGGGGGTTCGTCGCCCTGCTCGCGCCGGCGGCCTGGTGCTCCAAGTTCGGAAGGGGCGCAAAGACCTCTATATCCCGAGCTCCATGGTTTCCAACAACCAGGACTGGGATAAGGGATGGTTCTACCTCCGCAACGACGGAGGACATCTGCCGCCCTACACCGGCCTGCTACTGACGGAGAAGCAGCCCGACTGGCACTTCGGCGTGTCGCCGCCGTCGCGGAAGAAGAAGCTCGACCCGCTGGTGGACGCGCTCCAGCGGCTTTCGAGGCTCGGCCTCACCGCTGGCAGGGTCATCGCCAACTTCCACCGGCGGCGGGTGCTTCCCCTTATGCGGCGGAGGCTCTCGTTGTACGAGATGACTCCCGATGCCGACCTCACCGGCACGGTGATGGCGGCGGAGCCATTGCCCGTCGCCACCGCCGTGCAGCGGGCGCGGCGCGCCGTCGACAAACTGCCGGACGACCCTTGGGCAGTGCCGATGCGGCCCGAGGATGGCTATGTGAGCCTCGTAAGTGATCCTCGATCTTTGCTTTTGCTTTTTTGGGTTTTGTCCTCGTGTTTCCGACCTTACGAATGGTGCCTTGCAGGGCGTATCGCGTGGCCACTACTCCAAGCCTCCCGTCCCCGAGGACAAGGCTGTCAACCGCGCCCTCGCCGAGAAGGCGAAGGAGACCAAGGCTCGGAGGGAGGCTCGATTGCAGCGGAAGGAGCGGAAGAGGCAGAAGCTCGAGGCGGAGAACCGCGAGCGGGCGAGGCGGGGGCTCTCACCGCTTTCCGCGCCAGAATCCTCCACCGACCGTGATGGATCTGACGAAGACGGCGGGGCGAGGAGCCCGTCCCCGTTCGAGCTTCCCATCGGTGGGCCCGCCCCCGCTGCGGCGTCTGGGGGCGGTGGTGAGGAGGTCATCGACCTCGGGACACCGCCGTCGACCGCGGTGCCCTCCGTTGAGCGTCCGTCGGGGGCGGCCATGGATGTTCCCGAGGGAACCCAGGGCCAAGATGAGGCCCCTCCGTCGACCGCGGGGCCTTCCTCTGAGGGTCCATCGGGGGCAGCACCGGCTGCCCTCGAGGAACCTCGGGGTGGAGGCGAGGTCCCGGGAGCAGCTCCCGCTCCGGCCTCGAGGCCAAAACGGAAACTCCCCTTCGTGCGGTAAGCTTTCCTTGTCGCTTGCTTGTCGTTGGTGTTTCGTTTTTGCCTCTAACCGAGCTTCGTTTCGTATCACAGTCGCTCTGGGGGGCGGAGCACGCCTTCCCTTGCGCCAACCAAGGCCCTCAAGATCGGGCCTAGCTCGTCGCCGCACCCGACCTCGCAGCTCCTGGGCCCGACGAACGAAGTCGTGGAGGACTTTGTTACGTTTTTCGACACCCAGGCGGAGCTGCAGGCTCGGCAGCAGCCACGCGAGGAGGCGCCTCCGGTCCTCGAGGGGCCAAGGCCGCCTCAGCTCCTCGAGGGCGCGGTCGAGCCCCACGTCGAGGCAGCTCGGCCCGAGGAAGCCAACCCCGCGCCTGGGGAGGCTCTTCGCGTCGAGGAGCCGTCTGCGGCGCCCGTGGAGGCGGACGCCGTGGTGGTCCCTCCGCATGAGGGGGGAGAGAGGCGAACCCATGGCGGCGGGTTCCCCCATCTGACGGAGCTGGCAGAGGCTCTGGGGGTTGGAGCCCCCGTGGCGCAGGGGCACGAGAGTGGCGGGGCCGCGCCATCGACTCTCATCACGGCTCAGCCGGGGCCAGTAGCGGCCTGGTCTTACGAGGCGCATGCCCGTGGAAGCGCGGAGATGTGGCAAGCCCGCAGCGCGCTTCCCCAGCGGTTCGTCGACGAAGCCGTGGCAGAGGAGACTCTGTGGGAGGTCCAGTCGTCACACGGCTTGGACGTTCGCAGGGCGCTGCAGGACATCCTCCGTCTTCACGACGATGCCGGCAAGGTCCACCGGGTACGTCTCGGTGTAAGTGATGTTTTTGCCATGCCTTATTTTTTCAAAGAAGGCTTATCTCCTTTTCTTTTCGCAGGAACTCCGCAAACAGGCGCTCGCGAAGAACGACCAGATTGCGGAGTTATCGCTGGAGCTCCGTCGCTTGTCCGGGGCGCTCGAGGCTCGAGACCGCCAGCTGGACGACCTTCGAGGTGCTCGGGACCAGGCCCTCGCCCAGGGTCGGGAGAAGGGCGAGGTCATCGCTCGCCTTGAAGGCTCGGCCAGCGCCCTCCGCGAGCAGCTCGCGAACCGCAATGACTGGCTGGAGAACGAGCGGGTCGCGCGTCGCGCGGCGGAGCTGGCGGTCGAGGAAGAGCGGCGTCTCGCGGTCGAGGCTCGAGACCGGCTCGAGCAGGAGCAGACTGCTCGGGCCACGGCGGAGCGGCAGGCACGAGAGGTGGAGCAGCGGGCCCAGGAGGCGGAGAGGGCCCTCGAGGCTGCTCAGGGACAGGTCGAGGGTAAGCTGATTTGGCTCGAGCTCTGACCCTTTCGTTTTGTTGCTTTTTGGCTGACTCTTGTTGGTGCAGCATTGAAGCAGGCGCTTCAGG
This sequence comes from Digitaria exilis, assembly GCA_015342445.1. Taxonomy (NCBI): domain Eukaryota; kingdom Viridiplantae; phylum Streptophyta; class Magnoliopsida; order Poales; family Poaceae; genus Digitaria; species Digitaria exilis. The sequence goes on from JACEFO010002380.1 coordinate 2,460,536, forward strand.
CCGAGACCGAGTCGAAGGAGGCCGTGCTGGTGGCGCAGACGGAGACCCATCGTGAGCTCGACGAGCTGGTGCAGGCGGCCTCGGCCGCCTGCAACGAGATTGCTGGTCCCGGCCTGCAGTTTGGGAGCACCCTCGCAAGCCGCGTTCGAGCGCTTGGGGGCCACTTCACTTCGCGCGTGAAGGAAGCCCTTCTGCTTGGAGTTCGGAAGGCGCTTGGAGTGGTTACGACCCACTACCAAGCGGACCTCTCGAAGCTCGCCGCTGGGTACGTCGTCGCCGACAACCTCAACGACGAGGAGGCGGTGGCGGCGATGGACGAGGCCGATGCTGCTGCTGACGGGACGGCGCGAGTGCTTGCCGGCTACTTCGAGGGCGCCCTCTTTCCTGGCGAGGACGGCGGCGGCTGGGACGACCTTGGCGGCGGGGGCGATCCCTGAAAATCTCGGGCCATCGAGCCCGATTGTAAAGAAGTAGATTAGGATTTCGAACTCCTTTTTTGTAAGACTGATTTGCTCGTATCTTACTGAACGTCGTTTATTTTGCTTTAAACGTGATGTTATTTTTATGCGGTGCCTTCGCGACATGCGTTAGTCCGATGCTTGTGCCTCGAGGGGAGAGCGTTGCTAGGATCGTTCGTACGTGAATGACTTGGGCGGAGGGAAGTGAGGTGTTGCCGTAGCCTCGAGGCGTAAGCGAACACTCGGCTCAGGCGACCCTGCCCTTGTCCGTTTCACGCCTAGCGTGTCTCCTTCGAGGTTTAGCAAAGGATTTTTCTTTTGAAAAGCGACGATTTTTTCGAGGGTTAGCCTCCATGTAGCCCCCGAGGGAGGGATGGCTCTACCGAGGGTAGAGCCAAACCTCCCTTGAAGCTTGAAAAGAATAAAAGTTCGTTTTATTTTCTTCCAAACTGTGGGGGTAACAGCGTCGACACTTAATTCAAAAGAACTTGCACAAAACTAGAGTATGTACAAAGATTTCGAGGGCCGCGGGGCCACTCTAGGGATAGAAACGACGTAGCTGTTGGATGTTCCAGGCGTTCGTGAAGACGTGCCCGTCCTCGTCAGCTAGCTTGTACGTTCCGGGCTTGAGAACTTCGGCGACGATGTATGGCCCCTCCCACGGGGGTGAGAGCTTGTGCCGCCCTCGGTTGTCCTGTCGAAGCCTCAACACGAGGTCTCCTTTGCAGAGATCTCGGTGTCGGATCCTTCGAGCCTGTTGTCGACGCAGGCTCTGCTGGTACCTCGCCGAGTGGAGTAAAGCCACATCTCGAGCCTCGTCGACCTGGTCGAGCGAGTCCTCTCGAGCCTGGCAATTTCGCTGCTCTTCGTACGCTCGGAGCCTAGGGGACCCATATTCCAGATCCGTAGGGAGGATGGCCTCTGCCCCAAAGACGAGGAAGTATGGGGAGAACCCTGTTGCTCTGCTTGGGGTCGTTCTCAGACTCCAAATCACCGATGGTAGCTCTTGCACCCACTTGTGTCCAAACTTCTTCAGTTTGTTGTGAATTCTGGGCTTTAGGCCTTGTAGAATCATGCCATTGGCACGTTCTACTTGGCCATTCGTCTGTGGGTGAGCCACTGCTGACCAATCCACTCGGATGTGGAAATCGTCGCAGAACTTTAAGAACTTCTTTCCTGTGAATTGCGTACCATTGTCGGTGATGATGGAGTTCGGAACCCCGAACCGATGGATTATATCGGTGAAGAAGAGCACCGCCTGCTCAGACTTGATCCTGCTGATGGGTCGAGCCTCGATCCATTTGGAGAATTTGTCGATGGCCACCAGCAGGTGTGTGAAGCCCCCGGGTGCCTTCGCCATTGGCCCGACAAGGTCGAGGACCCATACGGCAAAGGGCCACGTAATGGGGATGGTTTGCAACGCCTGAGCGGGTAGGTGCGTCTTACGCGCGTAGAACTGGCACCCTTCGCAGGTCCGTACCACCTCCGTGGCGTCCGCCACGGCAGTGGGCCAGTAGAAGCCTTGTCGAAAGGCGTTACCCACGAGCGTTCGTGGAGCGGCGTGATGCCCGCACACGCCTGCATGAATGTCAAGGATAAGCTCCTTTCCTTCGGGTATCGGGATACAGCGTTGCAGGACCCCCGAGGCTCCCCGTCGGTACAGCTCCCCCTCGATGATAAGGAACCGCTTAGCTTTCCTCGCTACGCGCCTTGCCTCCGTTCGATCGCTAGGCAAGACGCCTCCGTCGAGCCATTCGAGGTACGGGCTCCGCCAATCTCGAGGTGCCGAAACCTCGTCAATTTCCATTGCCTCCGCCTCGTCCTCATTTCCCGAGCAGGCTTCGTATCCCATAGGCTCGTCCTCGTCCGCCAAGGGCTCCGCGCCCGTGGGGTCGAGGGCGGACGTTTGAGCGTCGGGTACGGTCGAGGCTTGGGTCGAGGCGGTGAGGGTAATCGAGGGTACGTCGATGTCTTTGGCAAAGACATTCGGGGGAACGGGGACTCGCCCCGACGCGATCTTCGCCAATTCATCGGCTTCCTCGTTGTACCTTCGTGCGATGTGGTGAAGCTCGAGGCCGTCGAACTTGTCTTCGAGCTTACGTACCGCCTGGCAGTATGCCGCCATTTTTTCGTCGTGGCAGCTCGATTCCTTCATCACTTGATCGACGACCAGTTGCGAGTCGCCGCGAATGTCGAGGCGCTTAATGCCGAGCTCGAGTGCGATTTTCAAGCCAGCAAGAAGCGCTTCATATTCCGCCATGTTGTTGGACGCAGGGAAATTGAGCCGCACAACGTATCGAACGTGCTCCCCGCGGGGTGAGATGAAGAGTAGGCCGGCGCCGGCGCCGGTCTTCATCACCGACCCATCAAAGTACATTTCCCAGCAGTCGAGGCTGGACTTCGAGGGAGGGAGCTGGGTGTCGGTCCACTCAGCCACGAAGTCAGCCAAAGTCTGGGACTTGATGGCTTTCCTCGGTGCGTAAGCGAGGGTTTCCCCCATCAGCTCTGTCGACCATTTCGAGATTCGCCCAGAGGCCTCGCGGTTCTGGATGATTTCGCCCAGCGGAAAGGACGACACGACGGTCACCGGGTGGGCCTCGAAATAGTGTCGCAACTTGCGTCGAGCCAGCACGATGGCGTAGACCAGCTTCTGGATGTGGGGATACCTCGTTTTGGTCTCAGATAGGACCTCGCTAATGTAGTACACCGGTCGCTGGACTGGCAGAGAGTGTCCTTCCTCGTTCCTTTCTACCACTATGACCGCGCTGACGACTTGAGTCGTTGCTGCGACATAGAGGAGGAGAGGTTCGCCCTCTTTCGGTGAGGTTAGGATCGGCGTGTTTGTTAACGCAGTTTTGAGTCGGTCAAGAGCTTCCTGAGCCTCCGCAGTCCAGGTGAAGTGCTCTGACTTCCTCAAAAGTCGATACAGAGGCAACCCCTTCTCTCCGAGACGAGAGATGAAGCGGCTTAGGGACGCTAGGCACCCCATCACCCTCTGTACGCCCTTCAGGTCACGGATCGGTTCCATCTGTTGGATGGCCGTGACCTTCTCGGGGTTGGGCTCGATGCCTCGTTCGGAGACGATGAAACCCAGGAGCATGCCTCGAGGCACACCGAAGACGCACTTCTCGGGGTTGAGTCTTACTTCGTGCGCCCTGAGGCAGCCAAAGACGACCTCGAGGTCGCGCACCAGGTCGTCCGCCTTCCTGGTTTTTACGACAATATCGTCGACATACGCTTCTACGATACGACCTATATGATCCCCGAAGACGTGGAGCATACAGCGTTGATACGTGGCCCCGGCGTTTCGAAGGCCGAAGGGCATCGTAACGTAGCAGTACATGCCGAAAGGGGTGATGAAGGAAGTCGCGAGCTGGTCGGACTCCTTCATCTTGATCTGATGGTAACCGGAATACGCATCAAGGAAACATAAAAGTTCGCATTCCGTCGTGGAATCCACAATTTGGTCTATACGTGGTAAAGGAAATGGGACTTTTGGGCACGCTTTATTCAAGCTGGTGTAGTCTACACACATTCTCCACTTCCCACTTTTCTTTTTTACTAGTACAGGATTTGGTAGCCACTCGGGGTAAAACACTTCCTTGATGAATCCGGCCTCCAACAGCTTGCGTACCTCCTCACCGATCGCCCGCCGTTTCACTTCGTCGAAACGGCGGAGACGTTGCTTGACCGGCTTGGAGTGGGGGCGGATATCAAGAAAGTGCTCGGCGACCTCCCTCGGAATGCCTGGCATGTCCGAGGGGCTCCACGCGAAGATGTCTGCGTGAGCGCGGAGGCAGTCGACGAGCACCACTTCCTATTTGTCACTGAGGGAAGAGCTGATCCTCAACACCCTGCCGTCGGAGCTATCGGGGTCGAGGGGAACAGTCTTGGTGTCCTCAGCGGGCGCGAAACTCCCCTGCTGCCGTTCGTTGGCATCAGGGAGCGTGTTGACGATTGCTTCCAGATCTGCCACGAGGGTCTCATCGAGGGCAAGAGCCTCTGCGAGCTCGATGCTCTCGATGTCGCACACGTAGGCGTGCTCGACCGTCGGACCGACCGTGATGACTCCGTGGGGCCCTGGCATCTTCATCTTGAGGTAGGTGTAGTTGGGGATGGCCATGAACTTAGCGTAGCACGGCCTTCCCAAAATGGCGTGGTAGGCTCCCTTGAAGCCCACTACCTCGAAGGTGAGTACTTCCTTGCGGAAGTTTCCCGGGGTTCCAAAGCAGACAGGTAGGTCGATCTGCCCGAGGGTTTGGACGCGCTTTCCGGGCGCGACCCCATGGAAGGAGGACTTGTTGGGCCGCAGCTCGTTGGTGCTGATCCCCATAAGCTCCAAAGTTGGAGCGTACAGGATGTTGAGGCTGCTGCCGCCATCCATGAGCACCTTGGAGAAGCGCGTGTTGCCGATGACGGGGTCGACGACGAGAGGATACTGCCCGGGGTTCGGGATATGGTCGGGATGGTCTTCGCGACCGAACGAGATGGTCTCCGATGACCAGTCGAGGTACGAGGGGGTCGCTGGGCGGACCAGCATGACCTCTCGGCGTTCCCTCCTCCGCTGTCGAGGCTTCAAGTTAGCCGCGGGACCTCCCGTGATGAAGAACACGTGTTCCACCTCGGGATATCCGTCGTCATCCTTGGCTCCACCATCCTTGGGCGGACCGCCATCCTTTCGAGGGATGCGGTTGTAGAACTTCCGCAGCATCTCACACTGCTCGAGGGTGTGAGCGACTGCGGTCTTATGGTAAGGGCACGGCTTCTTGAGGAGGTCGTCGAAAACACCCCCACCACGCGGGGGACCTCGAGGTCCCTTGTGGTTAGGGTCGACCGCGAGGGCCTCGTCCTTGACGTCGCCCGTCCCGCGGGGGGCCCGGGGTTTCTTTCCCTTCTTGCCGTGTTTTCGTTTTTTCGAGGGGCCCTTCGCCTTATCGTCCTCCGCGGACGCTTCCTCGGGGCGTTTCCCCTTTTTGTCGTTGAAGATGGCGTTGGCCGCCTCTTCCCCCGAGGCGTACTTCGAGGCTATCTCGAATAGCCGGTTCGCGTCGGGGGGTGGGCTCCTCCCCAACTTGCACACCAAGCTATAGCAGGTGGTGCTTTCGAGGAAAGAGTGGATGATTTGGTGGTCGGAGATGTTGGGGAGCTCGGTGCAGCGCTTGGAGAAGCGCCGGATGAAATCCCTCAACGACTCGCCAGGTTTTTGCCTGCACCCCCGAAGGTCCCACGTGTTTCCAGAGCGCACGTAGGTGCCCTGGAAATTTCCCACGAAGGTCTCGACCAGGTCGTCCCAGTCGCGGATCCGGTTCGGGGGCAGGTGCTCGAGCCATGTCCGCGCGGAATCTGCCAGGTGGAGTGGCAGATTGCGGATGATCATGGCGTCGTCTGTGGCGCCGCCGAGCTGGCACGCTAGGCGGTAGTCATTGAGCCATACCCTGGGGTCCGTTTCCCCAGAGTACTTGGTGATGGTGGTAGGCTGTCGGAAGCGGGGGGAATCGGGGCAGTGCGGATGTTGTAGCTGAACACCCGCGTGCCCGCTGGCTCTGGGGCCGCATCCCGGTTCCGCCCTACGTCGGCGCGCCCGCGCTGGTTGGTCCAGGCTCCCTCTCGCCGCCTGATTTCGTTCAGGGTATTGCGAGCGTCGCCATCATTGTCCGTGCCACGGGTGTCCCGGAGGCGTGACCTCGCGGGTTCCCTTGCTGGAGACGTTCGTGTTTCGAGCGCACGTGGTTCGCTGGCGTGGCGTCGCGCCGTGTCGCGGCGGGAGTTGCCCCGGGATTGTGCTCGCGCCCTGCCGTTGGGTCGGGGTGAGCGTACCGAGGATTCCCCTCCTCGTTCGCCCTTCGAGGCTGAGGAGCGTCGAAGGCGGGAGGCCGAGCTCTCGGCATGCTGTCGGGCAGCATGCTCGACCAGCTTTTGAGCCTCGAGGTGCAGTTTTCGCCCTTCGGGGGTGGCTGCCTCCGGCATGGCTCGGAGCAGCGCGGCCGCCGCGATGAGCTTCTGGCTCGTTCTGGGGGCGAGATCGTCGTCTTTGCCCTCAGCGAGGATGCGGGCCTGAGCCACTCGTCCCGCGTGTCGGGCGTCCGTGCCGCGTTCGTCGTCTTGCTTGGCTGGTTCGCGGTCGGAGCGCGCTGGTGGCGAAACGTCACCACTAGCTCGTGGCCGGTGGCGCGGATCCCGCTCGTCCTCGGAAGGAGAGTGATCCGATGGGTCCGACGGCTGCGCGCCTGTCAGATTCATGCCATCGTCGTTCCCCTGGTCGTCACCCCCGCCGTCGTCGTCCGACGTCGACCCCTCGCCGGCTTGTCTGTCGTTGATGACGAAACACTCCCTGGTTGGGTCATACTCATCATCGGAATACTCGAAGCAGTAATCCGCCGCTGTTTGAAAGGCAATAAAGGCCTCTGGGTCGCGGAGACCCGAGTAGTCCCAACCAAGGTGTGTACGCATAAATGCGTGTCTATCATCGGACTCCGTGCGGGGATCACCGGGCAACGGATCGGCGAAATCTCGCTCGGAAACTGGGTGGCAACCAGGCTGGTTGTCATACGTGGTAGCGTAGATGGAGGAGGCGTACGCATCCGCGGAGTTGCGTAGCCCGTAGGGATAGGAATGCACCGTCGTAACGCGTGGTGCGGACATGGGCCCTGGGAGGAAGGGAGTAGCCCTCTCCTGTGGTCCTGACCGCAGGGCGTCCCCTTCCCTCGTGGGATGGGGGTTGCCGACGTCGGCGGCGCGCCTCGCGGCGCGTGCTCGTCGTGCGCGTGGTCCGGGACGACTCCGCCGTCGCGGTGCCGCCGGAAGCTGGTGATGAGGCTCCGGTTGGTCGCTGGGATCCTCCTGGAGGATGCGCATGTGGTAATCGTCGCCACATGTTTGGAACCGCAGGCTCCCGAACCGGATCTCCTGCCCCGCTGGGAGCAGATTGCTCTCGCCCAGCGGAGGCCGTCCTTCGCCGGAGTTCGCCATCGGGAATGGGAGTAGCGCAGCGCTGGTCCCCTACCTGGCGCGCCAACTGTCGGTGCCTGATTTGGTCGCACCGGCACCGACGAGTGATTGCGGTGCTAACCACTCGTTTTCCCGATGGCGAGAGTGAGAGACAAGGGTTTTATCCTGGTTCCGGCCACGGGGCCGTACGTCCAGCAGTGGCGCGATGCACCTGGTTACGTGTTGCTTGTAGTAGGGGTTTACAAGCAAGGTGGGAGAAGGAGATAAGCTCCTAAGTCCCAGGCTACGGTGTGTGGGTGCGTATGAGACTTGTGTTCTCTGCGTGTCTTCGTGCCCTTCTCGTCGTTTTCTTTTGCATGAGCTTCCCTCCCCCTTTTATAGACCAAGGAGGAGGGAACGGATACATGCGTTCGCGTCGTGACGTGGTCGTGGCGCTGACATCGTTTGGTGCACTGTGCTGCCCATGCCGTGTACCACGCGGGCGGGAATCGCGCCTTCCTACTCCGGCTGACGGCATGGCGACAGTTGACGTAACGTCCTCAAGTGACGGTCCACGGCTTCGAGGGTAGAGGTCTTCATACGGCCGCCTGGGTCGGGGTTCGGTAGCTTCCTTCGAGGGTTGCTTTCGAGGGTAGTGGCGCATCCGAGGCGGGCGGAGTCAAAGGAGTGGTTGGCACAGTGTTACTGCCAGGTTAGGTTTGCCGTGCGGCGTGGCGCTCAGAAGTCCACTGTGCGATTGGATTTGACCGATGTCTTCTCCGTGGCATGGGCGGTGACATGACGCAGCGATTCCCCCGCTTTTTGACCGTGGAGGGACGACATCATGTCTTGAAGTGATAGATCGCAGAGCGAGGGCGCCGTTCCCGGCGTGGCGGGCTCGAGCATGGACCGCATGCTCGAGCTAGCCGACCCTCGTACGAGACGGAGATCCCCGCTCGAGGGTAGTTGTAAACCTCGAGCTCGGTTAGGCTCGATCGTCACGGACATCCCTGCTCGAGGGTGGTCGTCTACCTCGAGCGGGATGGGTTCCAAGGAAGGAGTTGTCGTGACGGGCCTTTGCCGGGCTGCAGAGCCAGGCCGACGTCGTCGTAGGCCTTGTTGCTAAGTAGTTTAGGGCCCAAGTTAGGGTACCCCTTTTCCAGGGTCCCGACACACATAATGGCAAGCAACCAAAAACAATATATACTAATCAAGATTTTGCAATAGGAAAAGCAGTGAAGGAAGTCTTTGTAGAAGCATGGCATGGCTTGTGTACTTTTCACATTATGCAAAATGCTATCAAACATCTAGCAGAACTTGAAGATGAAGATGAAGGCAGCAAGAAAAAAAGCAAGAAAAAAGGCAGCAAAAAAGACCCCAAACATGTAGATGATGAAGGCAGTGATGAAGAACCAAGTATTCTCTCAGACTTTAGTGCATGTATGTATGAGTATGAGGATGAGGCTACATCTGAACATGCATTTCAGCACATGAGGACAAAGGTTAGCAAGCAAACTTGGTTGGATAGTATATACAAGGTGAGAGAGAAATGAGCTGAATGCTATATGCAGGATGTTTTCACATTGGGGATGAGAAGTACGCAATTGAGTGAGAGTTTGAATAGTGAGCTGAAGAGACATTTCAAATCTGATTTCGATATCATTAGATTTCTTAAGCATTTCGAAAGGGTGGTGGCAGATAAAAGAAAAAAAGAGTTGGATGGTGAATTTGAATCAAGGAAAAAACAGCCTAGAATAAAAATGAGGACACCCATGCTACTCCAAACAAGCAAGCTTTACACACCAAAAATATTTGAAGCTTTTCAAGGTGAATATGAAAGGTCAATGGTAGCATGCACCACAACATTGGAAGGCAATAATGAATACCTTGTAGCAATTGGGAATGCTGAAGAAAATTTTACTTGCTTTGAGAAGTACAAAGTTACTGGTGATGCTTTAAAGCAAACTAGTACATGCAATTGTAAGTAGTTCGATAGATTTGGAATATTGTGTGCCCATGCTTTAAAAGTCCTTGATTTGATGAATATCAAATCGCTCCCTGCACAATATGTATTGAAGCGATGGACACGGGAAGCACGCTGTGGAATCGTACAAGACAATGAAGGCCGAAACATAATAGAGAATGCAAAATTAGATGATATGCTCCGTTACAAAGATATGAATCGCCGATTTGTCAATTTAGCACTCCAAGCATCCAGCAAGCCAGGTTGCACTTTGTTAGTAAACAACACCCTTGACATGCTTAGCAAGCAAGTTGAAGAAGAAATCAATGGTTGTACTGACAATGTGGAACCTGTCAATGTTCCAATAAATGTTGCTCTACCAAGTGATTTGGTGAACACAGCACGTCTAAAGAAAAAAGAGGTGCAAACAAAAACCTCGAAGCGCAAAAAAACATGGCTTGACAAGAAACGCAAATTTACAAAGAAGGGAAGTAAGAAAAAGGGACAAGGCTCAATGGTTCGTAGCAGCAAAACATATATCTCAGTCTCTTTAATTGTATTTAGTGGAAAAAGGCTCAGTTATAGCTAATATAAATATATCTCATTATCTTTTATTGGCAGGAACAAGAAAATAAAAAAATGCCATCCGATGGTGCACCACTACAGAATATTTCTCCTAGTGCTTCTCTTCCCAAGGAAGGGATGTCTGAAGAATACATGACCATCAATACATTTTCTCAACTATTGACGGTATCTGCACAGAATACACTTTGATTGCTTTTATTTTCCAGTGATCAGTCTAGTGATGACACACAAAGTTCACTTTTCTTTTGTTTTCTTTTCCAGGGACCATTTACCAATGATCTTGATGCTGAATTTGAGAGCTTCAGAGAGCTTCCAGGGACATAGTTGCTTGGTTATATAACAGCTTTTGATCTGCATGATGAATTCTAGTAACCTTGCTTGGTTCTGGAACAGCTTTTGAGTCTTGTGGTTCAACTCTAAAGTTCTGTATGCCACATACACTTGATATTGCTGCAATCTGTATAATCAGATTCTCCACTTTATTGCTTCCTGTACCGTTTGCTTGCACTCATATAATTTATCAGCACTTTTTACAGAATACATTGCTTCCAGCTAGAGCTTTGCATCCATTGCTCAAGGTAATATGGAGGCCATGGCTGAAACAATCAGGCCAATCGATTTAGCATATGAGTACAATGGCACATTCAGTTTTGTCAGTAAACTTTGATGTCTGGGCAACGCTACTCCTCAGCGAAGAGCAGCCTGAGAGTTCAGCAAGGATACGGCTGACGCGTCCTTGCTCCAATGAGGGCGCCGGAGAGGAACGACCGATGAGCGCTGCTCATGTGTGGAGCTGCCGGCGAGCGAGGCAGCGACGCGGCGGCCTATAGGCGCGGACGAGTCGGAGCGGAGCGGCCGGCGAGCGAGAGCGTGGCCATGGCTCACAAGCGTGGCGACGGCGCGGAGGACCTCGGACAAGTGCGACCTCGCACGTGCGGAGCAACCGACCAGTGCGGGCGACCTCGGCGGCGGCGAGGCTCCGGCGCCGACGACTGTAGACGGTTGAACGAGAATGAGAAGAAATGGATGAGAAAGCAGTACAGGCCGTGGTGAACCGGGCTAAGGCCCAGCTCGTGGAAGGGTTCAGTATAGGAGATTTGGTCACCGTTGGATAAAAACGGACGATGCGGATGCTCGACTGCAGACTGATGCCACCGCACGTGAAGTTAGAGGATCTCGTTCCGCCACGTGTTGGGCGACCCTGGCTTCCTCGGCCGCCGCGCCTGGCCCGACGGCAACCACCCCTCGCTCCTCGGCGTCTTCGTCCAGCGCAACCGGATCAGCTCCAGCTTGAGGCGGAAGGTCTCCAAGCTCTTCCCGACCCGCGCGCCGGCCTTCGTCCCGGGGCGTCGGTTCCTCACCTCCTTCATCCGCGACGGCAACGGCCTCCTCGACGACGCCAAGCCCCTCGCGGCTCGCGGCGGCCTCCTCCTGCTGCGCATCTCGCCTCGCCCAGGGGACAAGAACAGCGACCTCCGCCTGTGCGTCTGCAACCTGTTCACCGGAAGGCGCGACTTCCTCACTCCTCTTAACGCCGCCTTCTTGTACGGCAAGGGCGTCCAGGGGTACGCCCTCCTCACGGCCGCCGATCATGGTGCCGGACCACACCGGGCGGCGGATGGCTACTCCACCTTCTTCCAGGTGCTCCTCCTCGGCGTCTCGCGAGAGGAACGGCAACTGCACCTTATCAGGTTCTCCTCGTCTGTTGCTGGAGGGCGGAAATGGTACTCGCAGAATTGCAGTCGCAAAATCGGGTTTCATCCTGGATGGCCCTGTGGATGCTGTGTTGCGGCCGTTGCTCGTGGCACGGCGCACTGGTTCTTCCGTCGCAACGGTCCGGACGTACCAAGCATGTACACCCTTGATGTCTGCATCATCACTGGCCGCATTTCGGCAACAATGCTTCCCTTTGACGTGCTACCCAACGAGATGCGAGTAGACCTATGGAATGCTTGCTTGGGCACGAGCACTGAGGAAAGACTCTTGCTTTTTTATGTGAAGGACAACCATCTAATGATTTGGAAACACGGAGATGGGGATCAGGTTGGCACTTCTGCCTGGCGCTTCACTAGCAACGCTCAAGTTGGCGTTGAGCTTGGATTACTTGGAATCGAGTCACTCTCCTCTGTGTGTGTCGGAGAAAAGAGTGGCACTGCACTTGCGCTCTACCATTCAGAACCTGAATGTGCATACATGCTTGACCTCCAATCTGGATCAGCAACTAAGATGGAAGGCTGGACACGGGCATTTAACTATATGACAGCGGTGCCCAATGAGATCAACTGGCCACTGTTCTTCATGTTACGCCATGGTCTCCGGCCCTAGCTGCTTTTTCATGTCTGTACTGGTGCTCCGCATTTAGCAATTTCTCTGGCCATTGGAAATTCACAACTATGTTTCCATGCTGTGGTGCTTTGTAATTGACTAGTTGTACATCCCTGGGTATTCCATGTGGCTACAACACCAGGTATCCTAGAAATTTAGGAAGAGATTACCTTCTCTAGCTTACTAAACTGCATTTTAAATTGAACTATGAACTTCAGGCATAGCAGGTGTTTACCATTCAGACACCACAAATTGTTAGAAGAACAGCAGCTATTGCATTGTGCTGCGGGCATTGATATGCATTGTAGCTGACTAGCTGCTAGTTATATAACAATTGTTTCTCATATTCAAATGATGATATGGATGCTTATTATTTTAATCTATTCAGTATTCAGTTATTTTCCTCAGAAAAGAAAATTAAGTGCTACTGTTAGTGTACGACTGTCAAGTAGCTAGGAGGACAACAAAAGTACACATTCATTGCTTTCTTTTTCCACAGTTAAACTCTAAACATTGTAGCTGTATACACATGAATACTTGCATTCATTTTCAATAGCTTATATGCTGATACCATAATGTGGGTGAGTGGATCATACAAAACAAAATAATACCATAGGGCTGGTTCTTAGCTTGTTAGGGGTTGGTGATTCTCTCTTCTCCTTATTTCCATTAAGATCTTGTGGCCCAGTTTTTTAATTAAAAAAACACTTTTTCTAAAGCATCCTTACTATATTAGTCTTTTTGATTGACTGAACATCATAATTGTATTTGTGAACAGTAACTCAGGACGTGATATGCCTTCTATTGCTTACTATAGTGTTGTTACCTGCTGTCTACAAGCTGTGAAAAATTATTGTCCTGGCTACAGGAAATGGGTAAATCAACTTTTTGAATAGAAATATGTTCATCTTATTAGTTATTACTGTACCTAATGCTCGTAGCAGGGAGGAAAGAGAGAAGCAAATCAGGGATCACTAGGCTGTGTTCAGATAGCTGAAAAAACACTGTAGCTTTAAAAAAACACACTATAGCAGTTGCTGGGAAACGTGTTTTGTGAGGGAGGAATAGTGAAAAGTTGAAATGAATAGAAAAGTTGGAATAAATAGTAAAAAGTTGGGGAATCTGAACAGGGCCAGGATCCCTGCCCTTTTCTGGAGCCGGAAGCTCACGGGCACTGATGGAGTTTCATGGCCCAGTCTGTGGAAGTGAAATCCACGCTCGCGAGCCCCTACACCCACAGTCATCTTGCTCACCTTCATGTCCTGTCCCTCTGCACTTGGGGCTGAAGCTGCTGAGAAGATAAGGTGAATTCTCCTCAGTTTGGTTGCAGAGAGGAGGAGCTCATGTAGGGCACAACTTCTTTGGAGAGCACCATGGGGCCTTGATTGTGACTCAGGGAACTCTCTCTCCAAAAAAAGGGGGGGGGGGTTGGGGAGGGGGTGGGTGGGTATGTGGTTCTTCCTTCTCTATTTGACCAAAGGTATGGACCCAAAATCCTCTGTTTTAACTGGTGTGTTGATGGGGGCATATCTTCCTTGTTCTTGGTTGATTCATCAGTTACATGTGGGGATTCTGTCCAAATTTGGTAGATTTGGTTGGGTACGTAATAGGTAGTGTTTTTTTTTTGGGGAATCGTAATAGGTGGTGTTAATAACTGGATGTTACGCTCCTGATCTGGTACGATAGCTATAGAGCTGCTTGTCTGTCCATTTTCCAAACGATCTCTGTGTTGTGCTGCTACTTCACTCGAGGTACATCTTTATTCTGTTCTGTCAAGTGACATAGATGGAGCATGAGCATGCTCCTATCGTTGTGTGATTTTTGGACAGCAGTGCTGGGAATTTGTGGTTGCGCTGCGTATAGTATATTTATGCGAGTGATTGTGAAGCTACCCAAATACATGCAGAGCATGGCTACAATGAAATGTCATGTGGCCTTCCAGATTACGACTTCAGCAATTAGTCCTAGAAGGTAAGTTGAGTATTAAATTTTCAAAAAAGAAGAGTAAACCTGTTTTATCTATCTGTGAAAGAATAGTTCGTTTCATGCTCACCACGCATCTGCATGAGCCCACTGGAATTTGTTGGCTCTCTTATAATACCGCTGTGCCGGGTGAGGCAACAATATGGTACTTTAGTGTAAAATTTTACTAGCGATGCAGGGACACGAACTTAATCACTACTTAAATCCAAAACTGATGTCCAAACCAAACTCAGGCCATGCCCTTTTTTTAGCGATCAGACCATGCCCAGGTGTTCTGTAGTACATACTGTGCTTTGTTTGGGCCCATAATCAGGTCAACAGTGTCACATAATGTTCAAATAGGAATGCCTTCTCACTTGCTCAGTGGCCAGTCCTCGTGTATAGTGTGATTCTTGTCTTTGCACTTTGAATCTAGCTTAGGTATAATTTTCACGGGATCTTCAACATGCGCACTGAAATACTGAGGCAGCGTACATTGAATTTCACTATGCTGAGAAAATAAGAAAAACCTTGCTGATACATCTCTCACGTCAGGATTCAGAATTAATATTCAGACTTGTCAGGAAGCAATAGCAGAGAGAATTATTGACAAGGATCGGCATCTTCCGACTCAACTGTTGCATAGCACATCATAGAACAACACGAACGCGCAGTACTGGCCAAGCTGCCATGGCTGGCGCCGAGAGCTCAAGGGCTGGCTCGGCTGCTCCACGTGCTTGTTTGGCTCCAATGGCTGCCATGTGTAGACTTGCTCCTGCAGCAGAGTGCTAGGGCTTGACGGCTTTTGACGGAGATGGCTGTTGGTCCAAATGGAAATCTCATCTCATTAACTCAATGAGCCCATACGGCCACTCTTGTATATATACAGGAACTCAAGCTTAGGTAATAAGACACTAATTCCCCATGATAGCTTACTCTAATGAGTATAGCCGAAAGACATACTTAACACAATATACTTAACGGATGTAGTGATGCTTTAACATGGGCACCAGCTTTCTTCCATCAATGGCTTGCATTGTGGGAGGTGGGGAGATCAGCAGACATGGGAAGCACGTCTGTCGGCAGAATGACTGGAGGAGTTGAGGAACATAGGGCGTGTTTGGTTGGCGTCCAAAGCGCGCCACAGCTTGCCGCACCATAAATGTGGTGTGCCATGATGCCGTTTGGTTGGACGCCGCAGTTTACGCACGCCACATCTTCACCGCACGTGGTAGTTCATTTTCTCCACCAAAACTCGCCCAAGGTTTGGCGGTCGTTTTTGGCGCCGCAATTATGGCACAGCTGCTGCTGCGGCATGACACACCATTGGCGTCTCTCAAACAGACCCATGGACTTGTCCGAGAAATAAACTAGGGAGTCATTTGTAAATTTTAAGGGCATATATATATACATATATATATATATATATACATATATATATATATGCAAATATTCAAATCATGACAGTTGATATCCAAACTAGGAGTCTTTTTTAGGAAAAAATCCATATCACTCCCCTCAACTATAAGCAAAGTCTACATAACCCCTAAACTATCTTTTGTTTATTTTACCCCCTAAACTATGTCACTTGGTCTATTCTACCCCCTAATACAATTTGCCTTTTTTTTATTTCTCCATGCACAGGTTGAATTTTAATATCAGATTTGGTATGATTGTAGTGAACATCACAATGTATGTCAAAAGATATATTATGATTTTTTTCGTTTTTATTTTTTGTATAATGTTGTATCCTAAGGGGAGTAATTTGGACTTTTTCTTTTTTATATATAAAAGATTTCAGAAAGGACATGACATCCTGACTGGTCTGTCCTTTCAGTCCCCAGTCACTGCACTGCATTTGCAGATGGATCGTTGCCCAGAAGTTTCTACGGCGCAGCCTGTTCAGGTTCACGTTAAGGATCGATCATTGTGAATAGAGTCTTGGGTCTCTGCCAAGAATCGATCCTTGCTCTTGGATGTAGCTTTGGTTTTTCTTATTAATTTTCCTCTATAAGTTTGCCGGAAGGTCTCATATATTTATATCGTCAGAGTGAAGTAGATAATTGTTTGACAAACATATAGCAGGAGCTGATTATTTTAATTTATCATGGTACTAGATCATTGTTTACTGAACATCCCAATTATGTAACTTTTTTTCTACAAGAATACACCAATTACTGTATTACAGCGATGGAATTTTGTGACTCTCAACACCGTGCATGCATCAGTAATTGATCTTCTCTGCATTTGGTGCAAAGGCTCCGAGTTTGTTGGTGCAGGAAGCCACACACGCATCAGCAGCCATGTCTGAATTGAAACAAGTAAGGCGACACAGCAAGCTATCAGACTCGAGAGAAGGAAGACTGTAAGTATATATCTTTATTTTTAGGAAAAGTATATATACTTATAACCATCGATCTATAGAATGACTGAATCAAATTCTTGCTAGAGTCATCAGTGCGCCGTGTATCAAGAAGGAATGGAGTTAACTGGCCTCACCTGTCTGCATGACGCCGCAGATGCTGTCGAGCTGGCAGACGTTGCGGCAGCCGGCGGCAGACGACGGCGGTGGCTGCCCGTTGATGCAGTCCTGAACGCACTGGATGTTGCAAGGGTACGTGCCAAGTGTCTTCCTGCACTCGGTGTAGCAGTTCTGGTAGCAGCGGCAGAACTTACTCATGGCGGCTGCTTGCTGTTGTTGGCCGGAGATCAGGACGATGATCATCAGGATGCAGGCAGCGACAGTGGCACTCTTACCCTCCATTGATATGATCTTCTTTGGGAGCTGCATGCACATATATCAGAGATGAAGTACAAGCACACAAATTAAATAAAAACCTATCCATTCAACTTGAACATGATCTATACATGATGCTCTGATCGATGCTAAAATGAGATGATGCATGGATACCTTCAGTTGAATTGAGACAAAGACAGAGTGCGTGCGTGTGTTTCTATGCTTGTTCAGCCTACTGTTCACTGTTGGTTTGGTAGCCCTGCTGTACTATACATAATACATCCCTCTCGAATGCTTACGTATATATAGGAAGATAGCTTGAGAGGAGCCAATGAAACCAAGACACGTGTGTGTGCATCTTGAATTTGTGCATGTAACCTTTTTGTGGTTTCATTTCAGAACCATTCGGCATGATACCAGCTGGTGGTAGGCTTAGCTCAGGTTCATGATGTGATTCAGGGGAAAAAAGGAAAGAAAATATGGAGATGCAAACTGCAAATGCTTTCCATCCTGACCCTACGACAGAGTTGTTATGTTGTGTGCACAACAATAATGATGATTTAATGAGATCATTATTCTCTGTCTCTAATCCAGTTGGGAGCCCTGCGGGAATACTTGTATAGTGTAAATTAACGAGGTTCATTGCAAATGGTATTAACTAATTGTACATCATCAATATATGCTCCAGGGATAAGTAATAATGGATGGTGTAAGAAAAAGGAAGATATAATGGTGGGCAAAATCTGGTAGCAATCTAAACCATATGAATTAATAGAGCAGCCTTCTTACATATTTTGCTGGAACACATCGTAGATGATGTATCTTTATTATTGGGAGTCTACATCAACTTGTAAGAAGGACAACAAAAAGTCTAAAAGTTAAGGGTGATGTCACTTAGGCCATCCGCAATGGTGAGTCGATTCACTCCCGGCACTCAAGCACATGTTTTCTCTCTCCTATACAAATCACCATCAGCTTACTGTGTTGCAAAATAAAAAAACAAAATTTCTTCTTGCCACCCATCTCAGTCATAGCAGCTCATGATTTTTTTAATCGACTCAAGTTTCCCCATGGTGATGATCCAATTCTTTAGCTCCACATCGGCTCATGATCTGGCCAGTGGAGAAGCCCTTAGGCCCATGAACTTCAAAAGTGTAATTTTTTTTTTAGTCCAATACTTGTTAAGTCGTTCACCCTCAATGCGTGCTTCTAACGATGACATAGTATGCTGACTTGGCTCCTCAAACCACCCCTTGATTGAGGCATTTCATCGAGCAGGTTACAAGTGACACCACCTTCTCCATCTTCTTGTCGGCCAAACTTTTTGCAATCTAACCCTTTTTCTAAAATTTTTTCCTATTTGAACCCATAAACGAAGTAAACACAACTTTGAACCATGGGGGTTGGTGCCATGACTCACAACACCGAGCTAACACTTGGCACAATGACTCAGGGGGGAAGGGAGGGTCCAAAGTTGAGTTTCATCGTCCAAGGGTCCAAACATGAAACTATTTCAAGAAAAGAGCCTAATTGTAAAAGTACGGTCTTGTTGGCGACCTTGGCGGTCTTGTTGGGCTCATTAGATGGCGGTGCTGGAGGAGATCAAACGGTGGGGGGTGGCGCCGGATGGACCGCGAGCTGAGCGCTGGACGACGACAGCCAAGGACAGGACAACGCGTTGTTCAACTGCTAGACATCCTCAAACACCTAAGGGATGGGCTGTGGTGGCTACCGGTGTGTCCGGTGACAATGGCTGCTAAGGAGTATGATGTCGGTGATGTCGTTGGGATGCCACTCACAGCTAGTTGCGGACCTTTGGTGGCGGGTGGCAATATCCCAGCACGGGAAGTTGTGTGTCTCGCTACTGTTGGGGAGGCGTCGCTCGAAGGTATTTTCCTTTGGTTTCGTTTTCGCAGGACCAGGGAATAGGCAGCTTTGTCGGGAGGTAGGCACGAAGTCAAACTACCACGAAGGCAGTTTCGAGGCTGAAGACTAACAAAGTCTCGAGGCTGATGGCGAGGTCAGGAGTATGGATGAGGATTTGAGGTCGGGTTCAAAGCTGATTTGTGAGAAGGAAAAGACAAAGCCTTCGAACTTCATACGCTACGAAGTCAAGCCTCGAGTTGGCAGGAAGCAACGGCTTTCCGAAGCAAGATTAGTTCATAGAATTATGGCGGGAAGTAACGGTCATGTAAGACGCACGAGGCTGACCCCTATAAATAGCAAGTCAATTGTACTGTATGGGGCATGTATTCTAAGAATTGTTGAATTCATCTCGTTGTTTGTGATACGGAAATCTGTGTTACAACAGCTAAACAAGACATGCTTGATATGCCTAAGACAAAGATAGAGAAAGGAGATGGATGAGACAGGAGATGACCCGTCAGCGTGCCATGTTAGCATTACATGCTTACGTGGAGGGGGTATGAACCAGCGGTAAACGACTTAACATGTTCATGGATCAAAAAAATGCATTTTCAGAGTTTGTGGGTCTAAGTGGCACTCTTTTACAGGTTGATGGACTTCCCGTGTATTTGACTCGATAATACGGTAGTAAAGTTTTTCAGTGAAACAGAAACTTACGTAGCAACGTTTGGGAGGATAAAGGGCCTCAAGTGTGGCACCATGGCAGCTTAAACGCTGTACAATACATTCATCGGAATTTGTATGAATATCAGTGATAAGGAACATGCCTGGATCGGAATTTGGATCAAGACAAGGTAGGATAATTAAGTTACCTGCAGCTAACAAACAACAAAATATATTTGTGCAAAATAAGCGATGGCTATTCCTTAAACTTCTTATAAATGAAACAACAAACAAGAGAACTATGCCCTGTTCTTCACAAGCAGCCTATTTCATACATTATCAAAATATAAATGTGAAGAAAAAATATCAGCAAATCAAGTTTCTTCTTTAGCTGGGTGGAGAAAACAATATAAGAAACAGAATCAGATAATAAGGGTATCTGATGTTGCTGGTACATGTGAGCCTCTGTACAATTTTACTTGGGCTTCGTGAGCTCAAGTAATGAAAAACTACGTAAGCACCAGTAACCGGCATTTTAGAAGAAGGTGGACGCAAACTCAGAACTTTACGCAGCAAATAGTTTAGCGGGGGGAGAATGTAAAATTGGTGGATACAGTCCGTGTATGCAATCAACATGCAGATGAAGCTATGATCAGACATGCGGCTCAATCCCCAGTTGCAGTGTTATGAAAATGGATCTTGGTAGTTACCATTGATATGGTAACAACAAATATGTGTTAGGACGACAACATCTGAATTATAACTATATGACACACAGCCATACATCCACAAAAGAAAGGAACGATCATTACACAAAGGTTCCATTTTACTTGAACAGATAAATATTCTAATGAAAATTTTGCTACAGGACACTCCTTATTTTCAATATTGCTGTGGGACACTGAAACAGAATCATTAGCCACAAGGCACTAGGCGATGTCCTGCAGCAAAAAAAATTAGTGTGTTACAACAACGAAAAATATGTTAGTGCCCTGTACCAAATTCGATACAGTGCACTAAAGTACCAGGATCCAGAGAACTACACCCGGTGGGGTAAGAGTCCAACTAAGGTAGAGGACCTTTGGTTCCAAGATCAAGAGAACGAATTCTGTTGCAACTCCGGTGAGTTGCTGTCACCGGAAACCTCAAACCTCAAATCACATAAGAACACACACACGATGATACGATAACGGATAACCCAACACAAGAACAGAGTTTTGGTGCTGCAAATTACGGGCAGCGTTTTCTGTATATATTGCTGAAATATAAAGACAACAGACTCCTCTACGCGCGGCGTGCCGCACTCGATGGACGTGCCATCCCACGTCCATGCACCACTCCACGCACCTCCTATAAAGACTCGCTCGCTCTGCTCCCGCATGAACCAGAGCATGCGTCAGAGCTACAAACGCACACAGCCAACGGCCACTATGCTAGCTTATTCAACAGCAAACTAAAGACGGACACAACAAACACATGATTACTAACAACATGATTACACACATGACTGAAGATAAACAAGACTTAACAAGCAAAGACATTCTGAAAAGCAAAGATATGAACCTCCACAGAGTTCAGCGGATTGCAGAGCATCACCTCCATCCATATCAGCACCCCAGCTACTGCCTGACACAAGCAAGTCGACCCTGCATGAACTCGACCATGTTGATGTCGAAGAGCACAGCCGTCTTATAGTCGAGCGACCGACCCCGGTCTTCAACCATTGTTGTTGATCCTGAATGCAGGTCAAGCAGATAACCATCGTAAGGATATGAAGGGCCTACCACAAGCATAGTGTTGCCATTCTTGTCCCCAGCACACACTGCATCCATTCTTCTTGGTAAATCTTGCTCCGCAATGATCGGACTTTCTTCGTCCTCCAAGGTCAGCATGGTTACACGATTGTTCCTCAACGGTAGAAGAATCGAAAGCTTCGTTTTCTGAATTTTTTTCTCCTCAACGACGCTGGTGCACAACAGAGCAGAGGAATCATCCCCTCTGAGGATGCGGACATCATGGTGATGGTGAATTTTGCTCACCTCGCCAGAGCTGATGCGCACATTAATGGTGGCAAATCGACCGAGGCCGTCTTGGAGGAGCCAGTGCGCGGAGCCATTAAAGACCTCTGCGCCGCGGCATCCATGGAGGCTGAAGCCTTCTTCAACCTCCGGCAATGGCAAGATGCTCAAGAGCCAGTCATCAGGTTCCCCGGAGCATAAGGCCAGCAAGTCCACTCGTCCGTCGAGGCGGTCGACGCCGACGACGAACACCCGGAAGAAGGTGGAGTAGCCATCCTCCGGCTGGAGCGGCGGGTCGGCGGCGTCGCCATGGTCGGCAGCGGTGAGGACGGCGTACCCCTGGGGGGCCTCGCCGCCGAAGAAGTCGCCGGCGTCGATGGGAGGGAGCAGATCCCACTTACCGGTGAGGATGTTGCAGACGCACAGGTGGAGATCTGTGTCGGCGCTCTCCATGGACGGGTGGGGGGAGAGGCGGAGGAGCAGGAGGCCGCCGCGCGCCGCCAGGGGCTTGGCGCCGGCGAGGACGTCATGGCCACCTCGGAGGAAGGAGGTCAGGAGCCGGGTCCGGGATCCGAGCGCCGACGATCCTGGTGCCGGGACGAAGGCCGGCAGCTTCCACGACCGCGGGAGCCAGATGAATTGCTTCTTGACCTCGTCGTCGGTGCGGCGCTGGAGGAAGAAGCCGACGAGGGAGGATCTGTCGCCGCCGCCGTCCGCCGAGGAGAGGGCGGCGGAGCGGCGGAGGAAGGCCGGATCGGCGACAATGCGCCCCCACGGCTTGCACGCCACGGCGCAGAGGAAGAGGGACTCCACATCGGGCACCCGCGCGAGGATCTTTGAAATCACCTCATCGGGAAGGTAGGGGATTCGAGAGCACGTTTCCATTTCGGGCATGCCATGGGATAGCGAGGCCACTGGGGTGACAACCGGCATGGTGGATGGATGGATGGGATGTGTACTTCTGGGCGGGCTACGCCGGCGCACCGCACACCTAGGTGAGCGGTGGAGGGAGAGGACTTGAGGGTGAGTGTCGGCGGCGGGCGAGTGGGGACGAACAGCGACGACGAGCGAGCGGGAACGAAAAGCGGCGGCGGGCGAGTGAGAATGAATGAGCGGTGGAGTCGCTAGGGTTACATCTCTTTTATACCTTTTTTAAGACGATCTATTCCGTCCATCTAGATCGAACGGCGATGGTAAGCGAGTGGGAATGAATAGCGGTGGCGGACGACTGAGAATGAATGAGGACGGAGCCATTAGGATTCTATCTTTTAAAAATAATCTATTCCATCCAATCCAGATCGAATGGCGGTGGTACGGTGGGCGAGTGGGAACGAACACCGGCGGTGGGTGAGTGGGAACGAACACCGGCGGTGGGTGAGTGGGAATGAATGAGGGACGGAGTCGGTAGGGTTACATCTTTTTATACCTCTTTCAAGACGATCTATTCCGTCCATCCAGATCGAACGGCGATGGCGAGCGAGTAGGAATGAATAGCGGTGGTGGGCAACTGGGAATGAATGAGGGCAGCCGCTAGTGTTCTATCTTTTAAAAATAATCTATTCCGTCCAATTCAAATCGAATGGCGGTGGTATGGTGGGCGAGTGGGAAACAAACGGCGGTGGTGGGCGAGTGGGAACGAACAACGACGGCAGGCGAGTGGGGATGAATGAGGGACGGTATCTCTTGGGTTACATCTTTTTATACTTTTCTAAAACAATCTATTATGTCCATCTAGATCGAACTGCCATGGCGAGCGAGTGGGAATGAATAGAGGCGGAGGGCGGCTGGGAATGAATGAGGGTAGAGCCGCTAGGGTTCTATCTTTTAAAAATAATCTATTCCGTCCAATCCAAATCGAACGACGTTGGCACGGTGGGTGAGTGAGAAACAAACGGCGGTGGTGGGCAAGTGGAAACCAACGGCTTGCAGGCAAGTGGGAATGAATGAGGTGGAGTCTCTAGGGTTTTATCTTTTTAAGGTTAATCTATTCCGTCCAATCCAGATCGGAGGGCCCAAACTTTATTGATTGTGTTTCTAACAAATTTACACTAGATAAATAAAATAGTGTCACCGTTCGATTCCGATGTGTACTGTGCAATTTTTTTCACAGTGCATATGTAAGTAAGGAATTGTCTTTCGTTTCCTTTCTCAAGAAACTACCCACACCGTGAAAAATTATAGGTAGCTCATTTATACATCATTCAGAATGAAAAGTAGTGGTTTCTTGGCTAAACAATTAGTCTCTTTTATCTCCATGCAATTATCTGACCTAAGTATAGATCGAGTTATTCATGGTTCTAAGAATACATCAAACAACTGATCACATGGTACAGTTTTAGAACAAATTGAATGGACATAATTAAGCTTCAGCGTGCATTCAAACGTCACTGTATATGCCACATATGTATGTGGGCCCAGACAGTGGCACTCGTTCCCACTACAAGAAAACATGTAATCAATGACATATCAATTATGTAACAAATTGCTAAAAAACTATCATCAAGACAATGTAAAGATGCATTGATTTCATATATCGTCATATATGGAACATCGGTGATTGACATTTCTGTGTAATAGTCACGTATCGTTACAGTCCGTGATGTTTCCTAATTGTCATAGAATATCCTTAGGCCTACATAGCCCAACATGAACTCAATATCAATGATGAAAATAAACATCATATATGGTTCACATTCCCATAGGTGACATGAATGATGATGTGGCTACTGGCATGGATAATGATGATGACTTGCATGATGACGCGACTGGTGACATGGATAATGATGATCATGTATACATTGACATGACTGTTGACGTGGACGATCATGTTGCATTCATGATTCATTTTTAGCAAGCCCATTTTAGAAGTGGGCTACTGAGTAAGGATGAATTAAAATGACAATACTTGTCACAAACAAAGAAATGTTAGAGCTTGCATGGCTTAAGTGGAAAGTCTCGGGTTCAATCCCTACTAGTGCCACCATTGATTACATTATATATTTTGGTGGGCCCCTATTGACATGACCTGGCACATGGGCCCAATAAACATAATTAAATCAATAAAATTATAGAAATATAATTATGATAATTTTTTGCATAATAGACATATGTAAAACACAATTTTTATTTCTATTTTCAGTAAGAAAACATGTGTCCTACATGACAGGGGGGGTCCATGGTGACTGGCCCTAAAAGATGGGCCCATACACACTACTACAAATTTGAATTTTTTAATCTTGATAAATTTGCTAAAACATCACTAGGTTGTGGACCGAATTTAACTCACAGTGCATCACTTTACCGAATACTTCAGAGTTGCCAAAATAAAGTTTTCATTGTTCATAATTAATCAAACTACTTCTTTAAAAATAACTTTAAAAATAACATAATCAATATGTTAAAACTTTATACCAGGTTTGTTAGATCCTAATCCTGGTATAACTAATGAACTTTGTTCAAATTGTTATTGGTCGTATATAGATCTATCGGCTTGAGAAAGCTTAAATTATTGCCCTGATGTCAATGTTGACTCAGTCAAGTCCAAACCTTTGATAGTGATCCTAGATAAGTTTCATCAACTAGTTACCTCAAAAAAAGTTTCATCAACTTGAAAATTATATATGATTTATCATCAATTTTTTTCATCCTCAGAATTAGATAGTCTAGGGGATGATTTCTCTTATTTTTACAAAATTAATTATCTTCACGATTGAGTATCTTAGGGAATGGTATACTCATTTGCATATCAGACTCTTTAGCCGATATCACAACATAATAATTTAGAAATCCAGCGGATGTTCTGGAATTTAATCATATTTTTATTTCTTGTTAATTTAAGGTCAACTTGGCTGACAAACGGTGAACCTCAAAATTTGGGACCTCAACCGGAGTAAAGCAAATCTCTTAGGCCTTTGCGAGTTATTGCGTGAAGATCAGCATCCAATTTTTGGGTCAATGGGTTTGGTATAGAATCTTATGATACTAGGGAATGAATTTGGGGATTGATGGCTTAAAGGGAGTCCTAAGAGGCCTCCACAGCGGCGGTGGTGGTGGGTAGAATGGCAATGTCTTGGTAATGACCATCGTCAAGTTTTCTCTTCTGCATCTGATGAACTCTATGAATACTTCTTCTTTGATGACAACAATTAGGTTTATGGTTTGGGTTTGAGTTAGGATACCACACTACTACAATAGGTATTTGGGGGTTGTTGGCTTAAAGCGAGCCTAGCAAGGTCAACCATATAGTGCCAATGGTAGATGTGGTGAGGTGGTGGTGGGAGTATCAGGTGAGCAAGGACGATGGCTGTAGGGGGTGTCGCCAATTGATTTAGAGGAGGGAAACAGGGCATGGCTCTAAGGGCTCCGATGGTGGATGGGATAGGATGGGTTTGAGGATTAAGGTTGGAGAGGGAGGGAATTGGAAATATGTGTAGAGTACTGGAGTTATTGGAGGGGCTATGAACTGATTTATTTGGTGGTTGGTTGTCTGCTGATGCTTTTGTGCTCTTCTATTTAGTTTTAGAAGAGTTGTCGGTTTACTTATATTGGTTGGAAATAGTAATATTAGGCCTAGAGGGGCATAGTCTTATACTTGTTTCTGCAACAACATTGAAACTTGCACTATCTTGTGCAGTTCGTTAAAAAAAGGGTCTATTTTGACTCCGTTAACTATCGTGGGAGTCAATTTTTTGTCAATTATACTTTAAATGGATAACGTACTTTCCTGAACAAAAAAATTATGTCAATTCCTTTTATTCTTTTATCCTATTTTTGACGTGGCAATGATCTTGACGTGTGATCTTTTTTCTACATACAACGGTGGGTCCCATCTTTTCTTTCACCGTTTTCTTCCTCTTTGGTCCTTCCCCTCTCTCTCCCCCTATTTGTTGAAATTCAGTACCACTAAGCACAAGGTACAAGCACCAATGGACAGGGGTGCGGCACCTTAGGGCAGCTCTAATGCATATTTTCTTAGCAAGGTGCAAAGGTGAACACGATAAGATGGTGTCAGCCTAGGTAAGACCTGCGAAGATAGAGTGGACACAAAACATGACGGCGCTGCAAGGCAAGACAGAGCAACACACAGTCGGCGTCGTAGCCTCGACGGAGCAACAGGCAGTGGATCCACAGAGTGCATTATGGCCTGCATCTGTTTCATCCATGCGCAGGATGCATACGGATTGAAATTTCCTATAAACCGAGGTTGGAATGGTTGGATGAATTGTGGTGGAAATTAGGTGCAAATTGTGCTGGTGGGTACCCTGGAATGGCTTGGGCTTCTATTTTGCTGCTCATCAGTTGAGGCACTTGGAGTGAAACCAAATGGATCATCTATGGGATTGTGTTGGCTAGATCTAAAATATCTTATGATTAAGTACCGGGTTGAAACCTACGTACGTGTATTTGTAGAACAAAGGCCTTCTATGCACAATGGCCAAGCCAATGGTCGGCTCCACTTGCCCACTATTGTATTACATATTCATTGCACGGGAGCTAAAAAGGCTACCGGTTTCCCCTAGAGTTACTAGCCTAGCACTTGCACTTTAATGTATCGCACCTCCTCCACTGCTTTCTCTCTCCTCGGTGCACCTTCTTAGCAGGTATACCGGAGCTGTACTTATAACATATATAGACATGGTAAAAAAATTTAGAGATGATAAAGAATTAAAACATTTTTCTGGTTGCACCCGGAACCAACAACATAGCCCCGTACCTGCCAATCGATGGTTATACGACTGAGTTTGTCGATGCCATGCTGGTTGAATCCAAAAGAGGAGTATTATGTCATAATAAAAGTAAAGATAGCGCCATATAGGGATGCAATAAGTATTTAGCTGGAAGAATTAAAAGCTCAAATTTCCCCAGGAGAATTAAAATTTGCTGGATTAGGTCGCATGGTTGGCCCAAAATGAAATCTTGGGCATTAGTGAAATAACAAGATTAGGCAATATAAGTGAAATCTCTGTGGTGCGCGAGAAAGAACATGATAGATTTAGCATGCCCTCTCAAACGGATCACACAACCAGCAAACAAATATGAGCCACGAAGTAATGAGCTAACCATGAACAAAAGTTTCTGCCAAAAAAAGCAAGAGAAGTTCAATGATCTGATTGGAGGAAACCCAATTTCTTCCCAGGTGCAGATACTACAATACAATACCCTTTCACCGGATAACTTCAAGCAAATGAATAAAACAACATGGCTATATTTTGCTTGACATTTACAAGATAGCTACTTCGCGCACATTGAAAAGAAACGGATGTTCACAGCAAGATTTTGCTAATCGAGGTTCTGCTTCAACAAAGTAAAATTCAGAACAAGTGTTGTGTGGTGAAAACTATATTCTTTGATGTGCTGAGCATGCATGAAAAGTGAAGCCTATATTTTTGCAGTGACTAGTTTAACTTTATAATAAAAGAAGGTCCACACCAAGCAGGTGCCAATCATGCCAGCTGTTACTGTAAAAAAAAATGCAAAGAAACTGAGAAACTTTATAATAAAAGAAGGTCGTCGATACTTATTTTTTTTGGTATGTCGTTGCTAGTTGCGCCACTGAGACATCACTGGTTGATGCCAATTGCCGCGTGGTGACTGGTGACTTCACCGTAGCAGCATCTTTTATACGCAGAACACGTCCTGGGTTCCTTTTTGTGACATTTCTTCAAGACCCGAACTCGATTGTCAGATATGCTAGATAAAGCACACATGTTCATGATCCTTAACTCTGATTGTATCAGTATACAAAGATTGAATTTGGTCAACATCAATTTAGTAGTAAGAAACTTACAGATCAACATGCCACTTCGATCCAAGCGATCAGATCAAGAGCACGAGAGCACAAATAATGGCGGTCAAGACAAGCTGGTATCGGTATCCTATTTATACAACACAGGGACATAAGTTCCATGGGTATTACTAATCAATGAACTACGGGTCCCTTTTGATGGAGGACGGCCATGACAACCTCCTCTGGTTCATGCCGTCAAGCCCATCGCTCTCGGAGTTGATCTCATCCACCTGCTTCCAGGTATCAAGCATTGAGCCGTCTCTCCACTGCAGCGGTGTCAAGAACTTTGAGTCGTCACTAGAGCCGCTTGGGGTCATTGACAAAGAGGAGTGGCCAACACGCAGTTTCTGAAGAGTTGAGAAGGATTCCCTCATCGCAGACATCGCCTCGAAGAACCGGGTGCAGGAAGCAAGTGCAGCTGGTATCGGCCGCAGCATTTCCTTCATGAAGACAAACAGAGCAATTGAATTTATGACCACTCACAAAGAGGACTGTACAAAAAGAAATTTGAATCGTTGCAATGCCCATCAATCAGAAAGCACAAGGAAGTGCACTCTTATACTGACATGGATGCTAATTGTATGGAGCCGGCCCTTTCTCTCTATTAATATAAAGATACACAGCTCTCCTGCGTGTTCGAAAAAAAAATACTGACACGGATGCCTGATAAAATACATGCCATCTGTAAAGTCTAAACATGAAAATGGTAGAATCCATATATTTATCCAAGTGGAAAGCATTTTCAAAGGATGAATGTAATGACCACTAGTTTAGTTTATTAGAGCAAATACATTAAACTTACCCCCCAGACAGCAGGTGACTCCCTAAAGTTTTGGCTCCATTGGAAATCACCGACTGATGCTGTCAATGCCCCATAGTCACTTGCTGCTTTCAGAAGTAGCTCCGAGAATTGTTTCTGACCAGAAAAATGGCACATTAAGCAAGGAAAGCAATATCCACTCAGAGCACCATGTCAATCCTTAGTAATGAAAATGCTTAAGCAGGCGTAAGCCAACACTCATGCGTGGCATATTTGCTATAGAAATAACAAGAGGGAAACATAAAACTACCTGGTATTCCGCTTCAACAGGTATGCAATCAAGGGAATATGGTTGTTGCAGGCGAGCAATAATGCGATCCTGATAGAAAATATCTCAATGTGAGATGTAGATCTTGTACAAATGGTTGATGCATATACAGATGTTCTTGACACATGTGACCAAACAATGCGTGACATCAGCACTCAAGAAAGGAAGAAAGAAATAAAAAAGAAAAAAAATACAAGCATTTGACTTCCATTACCTTATTCTGAATAACATCTTTCAAAATAGCAGTTATTCTGGCCAAAGATTCACACTTCGTTTCCATCTCACTAACATGAGTCAAGTGAGCAATGTTTTTATCATCCTGTGGCAAACAAAAAGTTCATGAATATGACCAATGATAGTGCCATAGAATCAGACCATAAGCTCTGGATAGAAAAGATATGATATGGATATGACCCTATTAAAAAATGGCATGCTGGAAAGTTTATGGGTTTTAGCATAAACAATATCATTTTCTTTTCTAAACCCTTATATTTGAAAGGCATAAACATAGTGATTGGTCATACAAGGTAAGTGGACGTTTTTTTATCATTACTCAAGAATCAAAATGTGTTCCAGTAAGTGTGGGTATCTACCACTAATGTGAGAGAAAAAGTATCAAATTATGATTACTGTTACAAGAGAAAAGGCATTCACTTTGATATGACCAAAAGCATTCAAGGTAAAGAAATGTTCATCCTAAACAGTCCAAATGCTTATATCTAATATGAACAAAATAATCTCCAAAATGCTGTAGTTCCCTAAGAAGTAAGAAATCACATTTCTTCCTAGAATCTCCTTTCACAACCAACCCAAGCATATGAAATGGCACACCTCATCAGAAGAACCATAATCTGACCAGCATAACTAGAGATTAGAGAATATAAAGTGCCTTCACCAGAAAACATGATGTAACAGTTTAGTGTGGAATCATTACCATGTATTACAGGATCTAAAAACACATAAGACTAGATGGACAATTATGAAAGCGTTAGCATGGTGTGGAACTGGTGCAAACATATACTAGAACCTAACAACTGGATATCAACACATCACCTTTCTCCCCTGCAGCTCCACTTGCAAGTTGGCGATGTTCCTCTGCACGACAGTCAGTTCCCTCAAAACCCGCACCAAATCATCGCTCTTGTCTGTGCTGCTCTGATCCTCCTACAATGAGAACATCAAATCACAAGCGCGTCACAAATTCCAGAAAACAATGTAATTCACCACCTCGCTTTTGAATTGCAAGTTTTCTGAGCAGACTCCAAATTCGTGGCGTAGAACATCATTTTTTTTTTATTTTTTTTTTTTTTTGCGAATCGTAGAACATCAAAATTTAAGCAACTTGTCAAAGACACACCAAACAGATATAGCATAACACAGCATTTGTAAATGTCTCACAATTTCCATCATATTCGCAGTTTGCTCTACGATCACAAACTTTCACAAGATGAAGAGCTATCATACTCTATCAAGTGGGCCATCCGAATTGTAAAGGAATCCCACAGGTTTTCCTAGCAAGATTACCCAACCCACACTCAAGCAACCCAAATGCCAAACCCATCCCCAAACACACGAGATCGCGCAGCGCATGACACAATTTCGGCAGCAACTTACTCTCCAAACCTACATTTCACAACCCACACCTCTCCAAGAGCCGCTGCATCCGAACAAAACCCTACAATTTGCGCTTCGAAATGAACCGGAATGGGGCGGATCTGATTCGAGCACGGCGGAAACGAACGCCACGAGGTGGATGGGGGCGGCAGGATTAGGCGGCGGGACAGATCGAGGAGGCGCGGTGTGAGGGGAGGACGGGGGAATCGGCGAACCTGCGGGGGAGGGGCGGGGAAACCGAGGTCGGCGGCGATGGCGAGCGCCTCCGCCATGCCGCCCAGTCGCTTGGCCGGCTTCTGCTGCGCCGCCGCCATCGCCAGGGGTCGGAGACGAGGGTGTCGGCCGGGGAGCCGCGGCGCGGAGGTGGGGTGGGAGCGGAGCGTCCGGCGAGGCCGCGAGGGGGAGTTGGGCCGCGTCTCGCTTTCCGCCCTGACGACGACGGTCGGGTTTGGCGTGCTCGGCGAGCTTCTCTCTCGAGCTCCAATTTTGAATCTCCAAATGGCTGCTGCTCCTACCAAGCTGCTCTTTGGAAGGGAATGAACCGTTTCAACTTTTTTTTTTCTGATTTTTTATAAGGCATGTTTTGGCAATACGTGAAATTGATACCAATAGTCAAGTTTGAACATTGCTCCATTATTATAAACAAAAAAAAGAGGGCAGGAGCTTTGCTGATCAATTAAAGAGAGAAAACAGAGGTTTGAAAAGCTACAGAATATTACACCAACCATCCAATGAAAATTATAGAAATTTGGGCCCTGCTTGGACGCATAGTATTTTTGAAGATTTAGAAAAAAAATTATCATGATTTTATAAAATACTCTGATTTTAGATAGGCATGAAGTGTGTGGATAGAATTTTTTTTTTAGTTTTGAACACCATAGAATTGCTAAAACTGTAGTTTTTTTTAGGTTTAAAAACTCCACTGCAGAACTTTTTTCTACACCATAGTTTTGCATAGGTTATAAAACTGCAGTTTCTCAATACCACAGTAAAACACCCAAACAGGGCCTTGGTGTTTTAATGGCTTATGGAAAAGATTGCCTCCATAGAAGACAGGCTGAGATCCACCTCTGATGTCCACCAAATGACCCAATTCTGAATTCCTACAAAACTTGTATAAACCAAAAATTCATTTCCCATTTCGACGTCCCAAACCCGAAAATTACCCGTTTGTGAAGTGCAGTTCCGTCAGGGAAATTTTTTTTTTTTGTTCCGACGGGTCCTTTGTTTGGCAAGGGAAAACTCTGAACATTACTTGTGGGCGCCGTTAAGTTCCAAAAAAATTCTAAAAAACATTATTCATCCAACTTTTCTTTATTCATCACATCACTCTCACTCATAGAACAAACAGTATATTTTCAGGGAATCTTTAGGTTATCTAAACACACCCTTGTCTATTCGTTTGGGAGAAGTCATCAATACAGAAGTAACTAAAGGGGCACCGTATGTTAAGCAAACCAAATTGTATTGGCAACAACAACAAAAGCTGGCTCCCATTTGGTCAGAATATCGATGCTTGACAATGCAAGCCATGGGAAGTGGGAACGGGACATGTCCTCAGCGTATCTTTTCCCAGAAAATTGTTAGGCTGTAACTTTTCCCAGAAAATTCAGCAACATCCTAATTGACTTGTGATGAATCCGAAGTACTTAGAACAAAAACAGTAGTAGCAATTGCGCAAAGGTACAGTCACCGTACCGCCAGGGTTGGAAATGGAGATGAAAAGAACTTTACAGAGCCGAGGTTTGTACTAGATATGAACATTTGATCAACTCTCGGTGAAATGTAAATTACACGCATTTGCCCAGTCTTTCACCTGGGTTACACTAACGAGTTACAGGTGTCCTTGGCCATTGGGTTTGGCAAATGAAATAGCAGCAAGCAGAACGAAACTAGAACGTGGTGCTATGATACATTGGCATGACTACAAGGAACCCCTATCAGATGACCCAGAACCAAGACACAATGGAACCGATGACAAGACCAACCACAAGGAACAGCACTATGACGATCCCAGCGGTCTCCGAATGGTGGATGGGCACGGCCTTGGGCGCGAGGATCATAAGGATGGAGGTCAGGTACCCATTGGTGAGGCCCAGGAGGCATGTCAGTATGGTGACTGGGATCTCGGTCCGGAAGAAGCTGGGGCCGTGCAGGCAGGCGTAGAAGAGTGGGTAGAACAGGAGACGAGCAAAGGAGCCTGCCACTGCGACATTGGCGTTCTGGAGAAGGTAAACAGCGGGCAGGGCCTTGCCGACAAGGTCGAACACGTTATAAGCACCGATGAGGAGGATGGGGTACCAGTCCTTGAGCGCCTCAGAGTGCACATCCTCTGTGATGCAGCCTGGGAATATGGAGAGTGTAACGGCATAGATGAGGACGATTCCAATGCCATACCATTTCACCGTCCCGACGATGCTCCACAGAGTTGATCTCCAGGCAGGACCCGTCATGCCACCACCAACCTCTGCCTTCTGAGCCCTCTTCTTGATGTTCTTGTAGTAGATGACGACCGGAAGCCTGTCAGCCACATTGTAGCACACAATGCAGATGATCATGACCACAATGCCGACGATGAAGTAGAGGATTGCGCTCTGCCTTAGCCCATGCGCGTCTTGTGGGTAGAGTGCCTTGGTAAAGATTCTCATTGCTGAGACAAGCACACCTGCAGAATGTAATTCAATCAGAAAATGTAACACGTTAGATATGCCCACCAAGCAGATCATATCCAGCAAGTATATTGGTAATGTGCTGTGCTGGGTGGTTCAGAGACCACTAAATCTACTGCTGATTCCTTGAGTTGAGTTTTGGTTCATAACACTTTGTGCATTTTCAGTTTCCATAAGCAATGCCATACATTTGGCTTTACCACTTTAGACCTCAGCTCTGATATTTGTTGGTCAAGTACACTACACTATGAGCAACCTCCATTGTAAGCAATTGTACAGCCACAATAAGCTCAATAGTCAACACTAGATGTTCTTCTCCATCACAAATCGCCTACTGGCAACCGCCATTTTGACTAGAAGGCAGAAGCAGGACATGAGGGTTGAACAAGCACTAATTCTACTGCTGATTCCTCGAATTGAACTTTGGTTCATAAAATTTCCTGCATTTTCAGTTTCCGTCAGCAATAACTTTGTTATTTGTTGGCCAGCAAATACACTATATTCAGAAAACCTCCGTTGCAAGCAATTTTACAATCACAATAGGCTCTCAGCACCACACGTTCTGCACCCGCTTCCCAAGTCAACCACCATTTTGAGGCCAAACAAGAGGTATCTTGAAGAAACATAATTGCTGGTGAGTTCCAAGAGCATTACATCTAGCGCTGTTACTTCAGATTAATCTTTGGCTATTACTAGTTCCTGCATTTTCAGTTTCTACAGTTGAATGCTTGTAGGCTTATAGGCCCAACACCGCACATTCTGCTCCAACTTATCATTTCACTTCCTGGCAAAACTGACAATTGACCATTTCGACTAGAAGCAGGATGAGAGGAATCTCGTGAAGGAATAAATATTTAAGAAATCAGGCTGCTGCAATCGTCATTTCAGCAAAGTCAATTTTGGGCGGAGAACAATTTAAGATTTGGGGAACTACCCAAAGAGGAATCGTGAAAAAAAAAATCCAAGAAACAGAGTGGAGTTGAGAAGGGGGAAATAAAGAAAGAAAGAAAGAAAGAAAGAAAGAAGGAAGGAAACCAGACCTGAGGCAGCGGTTCCGGCGACGACGGCCTGCATGTACCTCTCCGGCAGCTCCCCAGCGAAGCCAATAACTCCCCCCTGCACGAGGGCGTCGGCGACCCCGCACAGTGCGGTTGCCCCAACAGTGACATCAAAGGCGCCGTACAGCCCGGGACTCCCCTTGACGTAGACGGCGTCCATGGCGGGGACGACGAGGAGCGCGAGGGTGAAGAGCGTGAGCCCGGCGTTGATGCGGGCGGGGGCGCTGGATTTGGGGAAGCAGAGGACGATGAGGACCAGAGGTAGGAAGCAGGAGAGCATGTAGGCGACGGAGAAGACGCGGTCGACGGGGGCGCCAGGGTAGAGGAAGGCGAAGTAGTCGACGGCGGTGATGAAGGCGTTCCAGGGGAGGAGGAAGCCGGCGCCGAGGGTGAAGAAGATGAGGTAGCCGACGCCGAGGCGGTCGGGGGGGGCCGCGGCAGCCGCGGGATCGTCCGCTAGGGACGACGCCGGTGGGGGAAGCAGCGGCGTCTCCGCCGCCGCCGCCGCCTCCATGTCGCCGCCGGCCATGGCTCCGGGGGGATCTTGGACGGGGAGGTAGGGTCTCTCTCGTGTCCTTTTCAGTTGGTTGCTTTCGCGTCGGGTTTGCTGCTTCGCCTGGCCTTGTGTGTGGACTTGAAAGAGGTTTGTATAGATGGGGATGATTCGCTGTCAAGGTGGGGTCAGCGGAGTGTGGGCCCGGCGACAGGGATGGTGGTATCTGCTGAGTGATTCCTTTGCCGGATATTTTGGTCATGGTGGTTACTTTATTTATAGATAAATAGATACTTCGAAATAAACATCTTTGACTTGATGACGGTGTAGTAGTTAATAGAGCAGTGGTGTTGCTTTATTCCATGTTTAGTAATTTTATTAAAGGTTTTAAAATGAGATAATGTGTGGTTGTTAGATGGATAATTTGGGATGTCTAGCGGCCACATGCCTACGAGGCCACGATATGGTAGGCAGAGCTTCTGCCGACGCTGATGCATCATCAGCTGAACTCACAAAAGAAACCCAGTGTGAAAACGGGTATTGATCATGGTAACATCGTCGCAACATCAGCTTGATTGATTACAAGTAGGATTCCACGGATCGAGTGCATATGTCACACTTGTTTTCCTCCCCTAACTACGAGTACATGATACGCTATTAAAGTGTAAACGCAGCATTTCGTCGTAGATAAAAAAAAAACACCGTGTGTGTGCGTGTGAGGCTGTAATCTACGCGTTAGAGCAAGTATAACAGCGGGCTAGGAGAATGCTAAATACTGAATTGGACGAGGGAGAAGAGGTGAGAGAGGAGAGGTGGGCTGTAAGCTTACAAACCAAGACAAACTGTGAGATAGACATGTGGGCCATATAATTATAGTGAAGGTTTAACCATTATATCAGTGGGCTAAGTGGTGAACTGTAAAAATATATACAGCCAGCAGCAAGCTGTATTATTAGCCTTGCTCTTATAGTGGGATGGATCAACGCTCACGGCCCATCAACGGGGTACCGGTGTTGTTCTGATCGAGGTGAGGGAGGGAGGTTGCTAAAATAAAAATGGTGCATGGAACACATGGCGTTAGAGTATTTTGGAGGGCAGAATGGCATTGATCCTTTGTGATCCCTGATTCCAAAAAAAAAAAATCTTCATGGAGTTTTGCGTGCACGAAACACACCTGAAATGGCCAAATGAACCAACCCTCCACGTGTTATGTGGACTAAAAATAAAATAATTATAAAACTAATTGTAAAAGCTCTAGCTAATTTGCAAGACGAATCTATTAAGACTAATTAATTAATCCATCATTAACAATTGATTACTAGATATTCTAAAAAAATAATTAGTTACTGTACCACCGCATTGTCAACTCAATGACTAATTAGACTTTAATATATTTGTCCCTCGAACATTTGGTGTTCTGGAGCAGGTAAACGGCAGGCAGGGCCTTGCCAATGAGGTCGAACACGTTATAATCACTGTTGAGGAGGATGGGGGGCTCCAGTCCTTGAGCGCCTCAGAGTGCACATCGTGATGCAGCCTGGGAATATGGAGTGTAACGACATAGATGAGGACGATGCCAATACCATACCATTTCACCGTCCAATTGGACTTGAAGAGGTTTGTGCCTTTGGGTTTGTGTGGACAGGGGATGGTTTGTTATGGACTTTTGGTTCACTGACAGGTGGGCGCCGGGGAAGGCAAGGGTGAGGGCGTCGACAAGGATGGTATCTGAAAGCATCTAGGCCTATGTTGGTGTTTTGGTAATTAATGACAACACTATGCATTAACGGTTTCATTGAGATCACGAGTATAGGTAAGTCACAAAGATTACCTAAGTAAACCACAATGGTGGTGTCGTTGAAGCCCTAAAAGTAAAAAGAAAGTTTTCAGTGGGCGAAAATGCACGACGGACCACCCGGCCAGCATGGGCGGATGGTCCGGCGTTGGGAGAACTTTTGGACAGAGCCTGTTTTGCTCTCTAATGGATTTTATCAACAACGATGAACGGTCCAGCTCGGGGGACGGGGGAGGGGACGGAGAAGACGCAGTCGATAGGGGCGCCAGGATAGAGGAAGGCGAAGTAGTCGACGACGGTGGTGAAGGTGTTCCAGGGGAGGAGGAAGCCGACACCCAGGGTGAAGAAGATCAGGCAGCCAATGCCAAGGCAGTCCATGGGGGCCGCGGACGTCGCCACAATGCATGGACTTGAATACGTTTTGTGCATTTGGGCTTGTTTGTGGATGGGATCATGGGAGATGGGTTTTTTGTTCAGTGACAAGTGGGGTCATGTAAGTGTGGGCACGCCGATAGGGATGGGTATCCATGATGTGATTCTTTGCCGGAATAGTTTGGCCATAATGGATGTGAGTTAATAGACTTATTTGACTTGATGATGATATCGTACTATCGTTATTAAAGTATTGCATATTCCATCTTAGTATTTTTTTTTTCACAAAAGATGTGACTTGATGGTCAGAAAAGCTAGGATCAAGTGGATAATAGAGATGCTACTTGGCACAACTGTCGTGGCTCTTTTCCTTTCAACCAAATGATCCCTACTAGTATAAAAATAAGTATGAGCATTTCCCTCGTGGATAAGCGTAGCGGGTGCAGACTGAGGCTGTACGCTTGGGGCGGTTGAGTTTGGATGGATGGGCAAAAGGGCCATAGGAAAGCTCTAATTCCTGAGTACATTCGTTCCAAATTGTAGGTCATCCTATCTTTTAATTTTTTAAGTACATCCTAACTTATTTAGAGAGTAAAAAAAGCTCAAGCTTGATTAAATTTATACAACCAAATACTAATATTCATGATACCAAATAAGTAAAATTAGTTTCTTATTTAAAAGTATTTTCATAATATATCTGTTAAATATTTGTGATCCACTCTACAACTTTGATCAAACATTAAATTATTTGACTCTTAAAAAATTAGAATGAATTGCAATTTGAAATAAAACAAGCAGAAGTATAATATATCTGTGTAACAAACTCCATATGACCTGGATGGTGAAATAGAGTGAGTCGAGCCCTCACCCTAAGAGGGGGATGTGATAACTTTGCTTCTCTAACTTTTGTGTCACCGCCATGTGGACCTAAAAGTTTCAGCCCGCATGTCAGTCCCTCAAAGTCGTTTCCCGGAGATTCTTTCCAGAAACCTATGATTGTAATAAAATAGCCTTGCACTTGCTCTGTTACAAATTATTAATTATTATGGTTTTTTACTAGATTCTTTGATAATGCTATAAATTTAGACAAGTATATGTCTAGATTCATAGAAGATGCCATGAACTTAGACGCCTAAAATAGCACCCAGGATGACTAATAATTTGAAACAAATAGGGTAATAATAATCCTTTGGATAGAAGTATCCGGATACTACAACAATCTAAGGGCAGGAAGACAGAGTACTCCCTCCGTCCCAACATACAACTTTAGAATTCAAATTTTGTCCAAAAAACATGCAACTCTAGCACCAATGATGAGTTTTGGACCCGCCAATGATTAGCTCTGGACCCGCGTACTATTTATGCAGAACCCACGTGGGACCAACATTCTATTTAGGT
This sequence comes from Digitaria exilis, assembly GCA_015342445.1. NCBI lineage: Eukaryota > Viridiplantae > Streptophyta > Magnoliopsida > Poales > Poaceae > Digitaria > Digitaria exilis. The sequence continues at coordinate 2,499,314 of JACEFO010002380.1, forward strand.
GGGACCTACGTAATGTTTAGGCGGGACCCAGATGGGACCCACGTATTGTTTAGGTAGGACCCACATGGGACCCACGTATTGTTCAGGCGGGACCCATCTGGGACCCGCGTAGGCAGGACCCATGTGGGACCCCGTATTGTTCAGGCGGGACCCACGTTATACTCTTGTATTCTTTATGTGGGCCCAATATTGTTTAGATGAGGCCTATTTTGTGGGCACATGCGTCTTTTTATAATTTTTTTTTATGCGTGACGAAATATAGAATATAGAATTGTATGGTTATTGGACGGAGGGAGTAGGTGACACCGTGACACCGCACCGGACAGCACATGGTTAGAGTATTTTGGAGGTCACATACTGTGGAAGGGGAATATCATCTTTGGATAATGGAATGTTTGCGTGCAAGAAACACACCCGGAACTACCCCCATCCCACTCCCACGTGCTCGCTTGGTCTCTGACCTGCACTCCCACCGGTGGGCCGTCGGCAGATTCAAGACCAAGACCCAAAGCCCAGGCAGGATGGTGCCCAAGTTTCAGCCCAAAACAAGTAAGCCCATGATGGTTGGTAGGCTTCTTATCTAAGGCCGAAGACTGGAAACCTCCTGGCTGTGGGCTGATGCCCAAATCCCTCACCCTAAAGCCCAAAGTTAGCCCACCATTCTAAGCCCATCTTGTCATTTAAAGCAAACTGACTTTGTGCAGCTCCGCCGCAAAAACCTCCTCCCTCACCGCCGCCGCCACCACCACCGCCGCCGCCATGGCGACCCCGCCGCAAAACCCCACCACCACCGACGCGGCCGCCGCCACCGACGCCCTCCGCGTGGCCGACCTCCCAGGCCGAGGCCGGGGGCTCGTGGCCGCCCGCAACGTCCGCGAGGGCGAGGTGCTCCTCTCGGAATCCCCCGCACTCCTCTACCCATCCACCCTCGCCTCCCTCCGCTCCTACTGCGCCGCCTGCTTCCGCTCCCTCCCCGCCTCCCCCACCCCCTGCGCCTCCTGCCGCGCCGCCGCGTTCTGCTCCCCGTCCTGCGCCGCCGCGTCGCACCCGGGCCTCCTCTGCGCCGCGCTCTCCCACGGCGCCGGCGCCGGGCTCGCCGCCGCCGCCCCGACCGACGCGGTCCAGGAACCTCTCCTCTTCCTCCTCTCCGCCTACTCCCTCCCGGACCCCACCCTCCGCGCGCTCCTCTCCCTCTCCTCCGCGCCGCCCCCGCCCCCGGGCGCGCAGGACGCGGCAACCCTCCACGCCGCGGTGGCAGCGCTGGCGCCGGCGCACATGCTGCCTCAGGGATTCTCCCCGGACCTCACGGTGGCGCTCCTCGCCAAGGACCGGGGCAACAGCTTCGCCATCATGGAGCCGTACCACCCCGGGATGTCGCTCGAGCTCCTCAAGGCGCGCGCCTACGCGATCTACCCGCGGGCGTCGCTGTTCAACCATGATTGCTTGCCCAACGCGTGCCATTTCGATTACCCCGACAGGCCGGGGCCGGGGAACACGGACATTGTGGTGCGTGCGCTCCATGATATATCGGAGGGGAGGGAGGTCTGTATCAGCTACTTCGCGGCCAATTGGAGGTATGCCGACAGGCAGCGCCGGCTGCTGGAGGATTATGGGTTCAGGTGCGAGTGTGATCGGTGTCAGGTGGAGAGCCTGTGGAAGGATGACGATGATGACAATGGAGAGGATGGGGATGATGTCATGGAAGATGAGGGTGCGGAGGATGGAGGAGATGATGGTGATGATGGAATGGAGGATGGGGAGGGGGATGGTGGTGCTGATGGCGAGGATGATTTCCCACATGCCTATTTCTTTGTGAGGTATCTTTGTGACATGGAGGGTTGCTGGGGCATGCTTGCGCCATTGCCACCCTTACCGAATGGTGAGCTATCCAATGTGTTTGAATGCAATCTCTGTGGGAAGCTGAGGAAGGAAGAGGATGTCATTCCTGGTGAGGGCACTTCTGGCATGGTCCATTAGGAAGAGTTAAGCCTGCTGAATGCTGATCTGCTCGCTGCTGTTTTTAATGGGTGAGAGTTTGCTTAATCCCTCTGCTTTACTTCAATGCTTTCCTGTAGTTTGTTTTACTTCTTGGGATTTGTTATGTTCACAGTTTTAGTAACAATACTGATTTCTGAAGTTAGCATATGATTAGTTGTGCTATATTATTTGATCAAATATCATACACAGTTCAAGAACATAGTGTTCAGTCTGGATTCAATGATTTAGAGGTTCTATGGAATGATTTGATTAGATTGCAACTGTGAACATGCTATCGATAAACTTATTCTACCTCAGTTTTGTTTGATAGTTTGCACCATTATTTGATTTGTGGCTCTTATTTTTTATGTTTCTTTGAATTCCCTTATCAAATTCAACTCAGGAAAAGGGATACAATCAGAAATTGATTATAATGTCAGTTTGGCATAGATCTTTCTTTTAGAGTAAGAAAATACCTTGTTTCACCACCTGGTTAACCTTTGAAGCTTGCCTTGTTGGATCTTCTGGTTATGATTATTCCCATGAATTGGGATTTGAAAATATTATCAAGTGGATGTTTATTACTCGTGGGGTCATGCCTGATGTTCCAATAAGTTTTGTTGGCTATTGAATAAGGGACCACTTTCTGTTTTTCCAGACATCTCCTATCATTGTTCGTTTCATTTTTTTGTGCTACAGTTTCCACTTTCTTTGTATTCAGTAGTAGGATATTAGCCTAATTTTGTTTCTGGGTTGAAACTGCATAGTTCTATACCATTAGATGGTTAGTTCTGCCAACACCTTGTGCCTAAGACCATTCTGGTTCATGCCTAGGTCGTATGATTTAGCCTTTTATTACTGGAGTGAATAGGTTAAATATTTTCTTGGGAGGCTACACCCAAGTGTAAGTTTCAGAAGTGATACGGTGTTGCAGGAGCACGACTGGACCATGTCTCCAACCCTGACTAAGAGAGTGGGAGGGGAGGGAGTTCCAAAGTTGTGCTTCATTTTAATGTAGTTTCCAGTGAGATGTCTGGTTTGAACATCATCTAGGCACGAGGAATTGCACTTTGTCCTCTTGGCCAACACTGATAATAACGTTGTGGTGATAAACTGAACCTGTAAAGGCCTTTATTAGCATTGCATTATGCTACAGAATTAGCTGTTTTACTTTGTTGAGGGGAAGCATCTAAATTTTATTGACCGTAAATGAAGTCAGAACAAACAAACTGTGTTGCTGATTGGCTGACTCTGATATGCAAATTATTTTATTGCAGAACACTTGGCGAAGGACATCTGTTTGGCCCCCCTCTCCTTTCTGAGCTGTTTGGCATAAAAAAGAATAGGAATCGAATATTGTAGGAAAGACTTTCTTGTACTGTATTTGGAGATCCGACTACTCATGTACTCGGAAAGGTGATAATGACTGTTGTTTTAGTATCACCGTGTGCTAGAAATCAGTTTTTGCCATTGCATTTCATATCTACTGATGAGAATTGACTTTCTTATAAATAACGGCAAGAGATTTGCAGAATTTTATTAGAAGGAAAAAAAAAGCAAGATAAAAAAACTAGATCCGTCCCTTGGGGGGGGTCCGGAGGTATTGTTCTTCCTTTTCACAAAGATGGGCAAGGAAGATAAACAGCAAGAGAGGAAAGCAGGGAGGAAGAGAGAGACGTGCTTATCTTAATATGGTCTTTGATTGCTTGTCTTGCATTGCATACCTTGGAGTCAGGCATACTTGTTTCGCATGCGCTTGACTCATGCGGCTTCAGCGGCAACTCAGACCTATGGCTTGTAGCTTCGGTCTTCAGCTCTGTTTTTTTTTGTCGGAGTAGTTTTATTGTTTAGCAGCGTACAACGGTGATATTTTTTCATAAACATTCGTGCATTCTGCGGTATATTATTTACGGGCATTCATGTATGCGTAGGCATTAGTATTACAAAATATTGATTTTGGAAATTATTTGAGCTGATCTTTTCAGAGAGGTGGGTTTGGAATCAATGCATTTGAGAGAAAATAGGAGCATATGGTGGCTGTATTTTGTGTCTGGAGGTTTTGTTCTTCCTTGCCACAAAGATTGGCGGGGAATCAGAGAAGAAAAAAGAAAGAAAGAAAAAATAAAAGAAAGAAAGAAAACCAGATCGCTCGATAAGCAAGCTAATCCATCAGGTAACGGAGTCAGCATTCCGCAGAGAGGCGTGCCGTCCTGGCGACACCAACCAGGTGGCAAAATCAGGTACTGTAGGGCCGGCTGGTCCACGTGGTGCGGATATCCACCGACCAGCGCCACGTGGCCACACCTGAGGTGCCCCAGCTGGCTCCCAGGAACGTTTGACCACACGAGGCACACGGAGAGGGAAAGTGAGCGCTCCGACGACCTCTCTCTTATAGTCGTCGCTTTCACCTCACCAGCGTTCTGCTCTTGTTTTGCTTCCGTTTGCCATCTCATCCATCACGACGCGTCCAAGCAAGCGCGTAGCCGAGTCTATATATGCATGCACACACAAGGATCAGCATACATCCATACACGCAAGCAGTCCCATAAGTGGAACTAGCAGATCAAGACAGAGAGAAATTAAGAGAGAGCGAGAAGGTGGTGATAGCTTGGCAGCTGTAAATCCGATCCGTTGATCGATCAACACAGACCATGAGCTACCAAGAAGGCTACCCGCCGCCCGGCCAGCAGGCCTACGGAGCTCCGCCGGCGCCGGCCTACGTGGCGCCACCGCCGGCGTACCCGCCAACCCAGGACGCCGGCGGACAGCACGAGACCACCAGCCGCGGCGATGGCTTCTGGAAAGGATGGTGAGCTAGCTCTCCTTGCTTGATCGATCCCTCTCTCTATTCTTGCAACAACGTACGTGTTCCTCCCGATGGCCGATGCTAATAATAACGTCTGTTCGTCGCAGCTGCGCCGCCATCTGCTGCTGCTGCCTCCTCGACATGTGCTTCTGATCGAGGACGACGTTCACCAGGCAGGCTGCTAGTCCATCGCCATGGCCAGCCGCGGCTCATCGACATATATATATATGTATATATATATATGTATATATATATGTGTATATATATATGTATATATATATATATGACCGTGCGTTAGATACCGATGTACAGTACACTACTACATGTATTAACCTTATTGGTCAGTGATTGTACTGAGGTGTATTTAGTTTGTTGGGCCATGCATGCATGCTTTCACATGCATGTTCCTGTGTCTGGCTGTCTGCTCCATGTTATTCCACATTATATTGGTCTGCATCGTGACAGTTGTTGATAGTTCTTCTACATATATAGTACTAGTAACATCATCCTCTCTCCGGACCTGACACAACATAACCAAAAACGGCCAAGATAGTAAACCCAACAACACATGAATTTGACCCCAATTATCGGACACACACGCTGGTCATGAGGATGTAATAAATTAATTATCCAGAGAATTGCATTCACTTCTATCAGAAATCATGTACATGAGCTCCGAGGCAAACAGCTGATACTTTTGCATATTGCAATTGCATACCCGTCAGTGGGATGTGTGAATGTTTATCTCAAGTAAAAAAAAAGATAATGCTCAGCAAGAGTTGATTCGGGGGTACTTGAAGCCGTAGTACAAAATAGCCGCACAAATAGCCGGCTATAGCTGCTAGTAAGTCCAGACGCTATGACATTTAGCCCGCTATAGCCGGCTATAACCCACTAAATGGTGGCTATAGTCCGCTAAACATCATAACGACATCTCTACCGCTAAATGCCTTAGCCTGCTATTTTCTACTTTGTTGAAGCACGTGGTGGTTGGATGCTGACAGTCGTGCCAGTGCGAGTTGGTGGGAGAATAGTGGGGAGCGCGCGTCATTTTGAGGAAGAAGAGGATGAGCCAAGGTCAAAAGTTGGGCTCTGTAAAATGTTTTTGTACTGTTGGCTGTTGCGCGGGTGAGATCGAATGTACGCCGGCACTTACCTAATGCGTAGCAACTCCCTTGTTACTCCTACTAAACTGTGACTAACTAAATGCCAAAAGCAAAGGCCAAAACAGAGTGGATTTGGTGCCCCTTTATTACCAGGTCGCCGTTCACAAAGTCAATGTTATCAATGTTCTCACTGATAACGTAGTGATCTTACCGAAGCATCGCCATGTGACGGTTCATGTCAAGAGAACACAACACATGAAAACATTTCCTTCACGACGAGTGTGCCTAGCTGGTCTGTCCAAACAATGGGGAAGAAACAGAGTGAGTTACGCACTGTAGATTGGGACTGGGACCCCTGCATTGCTAGGTCTATGTAATGCCAGGGAATTCTTTTACCTTTGACGGCCTGTTTATATGGTGAAAGTTGATGAAAAATTTCACATGTATCCTGTGAGAGGAGGGCATGTTTCTATGTGTGATATTTTTTGACGAAATTTCATCATCTAAACAGACCCTGAAGTGCAGAGGCAAAGCAGGGAGCTTTTTCTAGAGTGATTCAACACACAGCTAGGAGCATATATGCACTGTGTACGAACAAATCGGAGGGGTTAGTCATATTCATTGATGTTAGTTTATCACAAAGTAAAGCCATCTGCGGCCAGTGGGTTAACCACTCTACAGTGCGCCACCGCGCCATAGTCCAGTATAGGCCGTCCCTTGATTTCGTGTAGCATGCTCGTGCCTCCCACGATGACCTGCCCCCATTGCCCTACTTGTAAAAGAAATCAAGGGAAAATATTAAGTTCCAACTAGCACCGATTTTTTATCCTAAATTATAAAATTTGACATAGAAGGCCATCTGGCTGTTGACGGGAGGACTTATTCCTTTTAGTGGTTTCAAAGATTATTTTCCATTTACTATTTTTTTAAATTCCAGTTTCTTCTAAAATGAGAAATAATTTAATTAAAATAATCAAAATACGAGACTTCTAAAAATGTGACCAATCTATTAGTGCTATATCAGAGTTATTTGTATCTTTTTTTTTATTTTCCTAGTGTTTATTACTGCTAATAACGCAAATTATTTATTTAAATTTCCTTTGCGCTATATTTTTAAATAGGGCGATAGACTACACTTTATTTTTTATATTTTTATTTCCATAATTTAAATAAAATATTTGTTAAAATAAATTATTACATTAAACTCTAGCTTTTTTTTTCGAATCAAACTATAGCTTTAAAAATTCTGGAAAATATAATTGTCTTTAAAAATTCTGGAAAATATAATTGTCTTCGAAAACACTCAAAGGACTGAATTCGAACAGTTTTAATGTTTGGAAAACAGTTTCATTAGATAATCATGGTATATAAATTGGACATTTTATACCTTAAGAAAAAGTTAGCTTCTTTTGTCTTCTCTAAAGGCTTGGAGCTATTTGCAGCTGACTGCTCGCTATCGCTATGTTCCCTGCTCCCCGTGTACTCCCTCCGTCCCAGAATTACAATCGTTTTTTGTGTTCGTGCCACGAGTTTGAGTAGATTTGTAGAAAATACATTCATTATTTAAGTCTTCAAATATTTTTTTATGAAAAACTAGATCTAAATATCTATCTAATGATATCTATATCATGTCATAAAGTTTAATACATATTTTCTATATAATTGGCCGTAGTATTTTCTCGGGAAGCGAGAAATACTGTAATTTTACGACGGAGGGAGTAGTAGTTAAACAAACCGACCAACCAACCTCCCCTTTGACTTCCTGCTGATGAGGTCAGATCAAATCAGGAGAGCGTGCCGGGCATTCCCAACCCTCCATATCACCTGGTTTCTATAGCATTAATTAAGTTGCCACATAGGCAAAAATCTGTCATGGCAAGAGATTTAACGGGGAGAGAGAGGAGAAAAACAAGACACGGTTTCTCAGTTGAGAAACGATGTCGTCGCGAACTCCAACGAGCCAAGACACCGCACGAAACACGTTGGACAGGGCGTCGTTTCTCCCCAACGCGTTTAGTGGGATCTACGCCTGCCACTCCGAACGAGCTCGCCGCGGAGCTCGTCGTAGCCATGGCTCTGCGCTCAGCCACCGGCCACCACGGAACTCGACCTTCGTGGCCATGCCGGTCGTGGCTTCGAACCCCCGCCGCTCTCGTGCTCGTCGCCGTGGTTGTGCTCGGCACTAGCTCGCCCAGGCAGGTCTCTTACTCGTTGCCCGGTGGCTTCCGCCACTGCAGCCTTGCCCCGCGCACGGCCGTCGCTATGTCCACGCGCTGCACTGCATCAGTGCCCCCGCGGTGAGGCCAGCCGTGTTGTATCCTGCTGCCGCCTGCGGCGAGGCTCCTCTTGTGGTCGATTGGGCCGCCGCCCGTGCATCAACGCTCTCTCTCGCCGGACTAGCATGGAAAAAAATTGATATGTGCTCCAAAATAGAAATTGGATTGCATCGGTTATCAAATTGGATTGGTAGCCAACCTGAGGAGCAGTATTTGACGAGAATTTGATGTTGTTCGCTTGACTGAACATGAGTACGGAGCTCATCGCAGCCGACGGGGAGCTCATCGCAGCAACCGTGCGAGTGACTCGCTCACACAAGCTCCGTGAAGAACGAGAGAAGAGAATAAAAAATTGTCATGGGTCCACATGAAGAAACCCTGGGTTGGGATAGATAGTTTCAAGGTGTGGTGTCTTACTGATGTGTCTCAATAGACAGCACTGATGGACACCATGGGTTGGGCTGACAAACCACCCCGCCGGGCAATCCGGCAGCTCCGCTTGGCCTCATCGCTCGCTCCACGTAAAACGCGCAGTACACAGCGACACGAACACGAAGAAAATGCGCGTCGTGCCTGTCCAAGCAATCGGGACACGACGAGGAGGCAGGCCGCCGCGCGCCGCCCGGTGACGGCGATCGACGCGTTTAGGCCAGCGGCGCATAGCGCGTAGGAGAGTATATAACTATATAAGCAGGGATCAGATGGTCTCCATGCCATCATCCAACCCGCGCGTTATATAGCTCAATAGCTGGGTCTGCGCCTCCTCTGCTCGCCGTCAGAGTTAGTTCATGCTTGCTTGACACTACTCTCACACTTTGCAAGGGATCAATCGAAAAAGCTGGACCACAACCGTGTAGCACACCACCTCTTATCTGCAGCCGTTCATTGTGCTTTAACTTTCGTGCTACATCTGCCTCGTGAGCTGACTGTGCCGGCCGCCCGTGAACTTGCTTTTGGCATGCAGCAGGCAACCAGTACACTTCCCCATCTTCTTCCTTGGATTCTTTTCCTCCCCTGCGCCAAGCTCTCTCATCCCCTTCACCCCCTCACCAGATCCTCTTTCCCCATCCTCAGATCGGACAAGAACATCACCGGCGGCGGCGACATCACGGCTTCTGTTCCTGACATCACACCCAGGAATGACGCAGGAGAGAGGAAAGAAAGGTTGAAGACGACAGCAGCAGTTCAAAATTGATTCGCAAATAGTCGTGGGCAGCTCGGGAGGAATCTGCCTCATGATCCAATGCCCAAATTCTTACCTGACGGCTGCTAGGGGCACCAGGGCGAGGCAAGAAGCAGGCACATGGTTGGTTCACTTCACGAATCGCAAAGCAACGGACACCACACGATTATGTGTGCTGGACCCCACGGTAGTGGAAAAACCTCCCCGTCGTTGGGGATCGATCCATCCATCCATCCTTTTGCCATGAGCTACCAAGCTGGCTACCCGGCGCCGGGCCAGCAGCAGGCCTACGGCGGCGCGCCTCCACCGCCTCCGCCGGCCTACGTCGCGCCGCCGGTCGCGTACCCGCCGACGCAGGGCGGCGGGTACCACCAGCAGCAGCAGGAGACGACAAGCCGTGGCGGCGACGGGTTCTGGAAAGGATGGTGAGCTTTATTTCTGTCTTGTTCAGGTTCAGGGGCCGGATGGCTGACAGGTATATTTGATATTTCAACGTCTTTCCTAACTCTGTGTTTACTGCTGGCGTACGTGTCGCAGCTGCGCGGCCATCTGTTGCTGCTGCCTCCTCGACATGTGCTTCTGATCGAGGACGACGGCGATTGACAGACGACACCAGCTAGCTGCTCATAACTATCATTCTGCTGTATTTCTTCTTTTTATTCTCGTCACCATCTGTAAAAGTATGACCACTGACGAGATGCATGTTCTGTTGCTGCCATCAACATCATGTTATAGTTAGTTGTACGTCTATTGATCACTATTCAGTAGTTGGTTTCGTTCTTCTATGATAATGAGTTCATGACTATATTTTCCCGTACGTCTCCAACTTATTAAGTGCTTGGCTCTCTGTCACACCCTTTGTACATAGTTCCTTTTTTCTAAAAAAAGAAAGACATTTTTTTCATGAACATATGCTTTTACCACTACCCCTTACCCACTCAATTTGGTGAAGCCATCTAACTATCAGTTGAACAAATAACTTTGTAGTTTGGCCAAATCAATCATAATGGAACATTCCAGGTTCAACCCTCAAGGAGGAGACCACATATTATTACACAGAAAAATTTCTGTCTCAGAGAGCACACAAAAAAATAATTAAATTTAGAACATGCTCCCTCCATTCACAAATGATAGTCTTATTTGGGAGTGGGACTCATCTTCCACAAGTAGAGATCATCCATATATATCGACCAATCTCCATCAGGTCAGCTTTGATAAGGCAGGGGCATTTGATAAGTACTGCAGCCCAACAACTAATCCATCATCAGGTCAGGGAGTTAGTGTCAGCACACTAGTGGAAAAATGATTTTAGGGGACACTACAAAATGAGACTCAGAGGCGGACATAAAATCCGTCCACCTCCGTTAATATTAGGCATTAACAGAAGCGAATATTTTTTATTTAAGGAGGTGCTTGTATCCGGCTGTCTCAAAAAAACAATTAGCGGAGGTAGACATTTTTAAACAACTACCTTGGGAAATCATCTATTTTTGAAGGCGATCGTATTAAAATGTCCGCCTCCATAAATCAATTTTCAAAGATGGACAACTATGAGGCCCGCTTCCTAAAATACTGCAAGACAAAGTGAGCCCACAATGCCTGTTAGGGTGTCCTCTCCCTCCCCTCGTATATCAACCTAGCTTAGGGTTTTCTCTCCACTCCATTTCCCCATTCTCCCCCTCTCCTGTCTATTTCCCAGGCCACGACACTCCTCACTCTCCCCCAGGTCACCAGTGCCGCCACGGAGAGACAACAACAAGAGCGTGGGCGTGCGCGTGTGCAGTGGCGTGGATCTATGACCACCACTGGCAGCGATGCAGAGATGTGGGTCTGCATGCTCGGCGGTGGCACGACGAGGTGGAGGTGTGGCGGCACGGTGAAGTGGAGGTACGGACGACGACGAAAGCGGGCGGCACGGCAGCACACCATGACGGCATGCCTGGATTTCCTCCACGGGTCGTGGATGGGCTTCGCGGACCCATCTAGGGTTTATTTTTATTTATTTTTATTTTGATTGACACATACGGACACACATCCGCCTCCAAAAATTGATGATTAGCAGAAAAATTCCTCCGAAAATCTATTTTGACCGTCTCCGATTTTTTTTTTGTACTAGTGGTAGAGGCGTGCCATTCTTGCAACACCAACTAATGACCATAGGCAAAATTAGTAATGGCAAGAGCAGAACTTTTTCCAACAAAAGATGGCGAAAGTTTTGTCTTTTGGGTTGTTTGGATCCAGTAGTAAAACTTAGACTAAAGTCATTTTTTCCTAATCAATGCCACTTTTCTCTCTTTCCACCCTTTCCCATTGCCCCTCCCTCTCTCTCTTTTTGGCACAAGTCCCAATGAAGTTTTGTCCACTGTTTCCAAATGTTTTTTTGTCTTTCATTTGCCATTTGCCCTTTTACCCTCAACATATTTTGATCTAAATGGAAAAAGGGACAAATTGGGAGGCATTTGCCCTTGATCCAAACAGGGCCTAGCCGACCCTTGTCATGTGACCGCACCTCTTGTGCCCCCAGCTAGCTCCCAAGGACCAAAGGAACGTTCGTGGCACAAGACACAACACTCTGCTAAGGCAGCAAGCCGAGGTAGCTCATGACAGACATCAATGCTTCATCAGATGTCCGCATGAGCTACCAACCTGGCTATCCGTCCCAGGGCTAGCTTTGTTGATAACTCTTGCTATTTTTTTCTTGTTGGTGCGTCTCAGTTGCGCCACCATCCGATGCCCCTGCCTCCTCGACATGTGCTTATGATAATCTGATTGTGTTACGATGATTGACGATGACATGTTGACACCAACTAGCTAGCTGCTCATCACAATCACTTTGCTATATATCTCCTACTCTCCAAAAAAAGTCTACTAGGATGGAGTTGCATGTTGTGTTGCCGCTATCAATGATCATGACTTCCCACTACTAGAAAAACTCACATTAGTCTCTCTTCCATTAGTACTGGCTACTTTTTAGCGGGTACTAATGTCAATTTAGTACTGATTCGTAAGCATAGTGCCTTCGGGGACCATTTAGTATCAGCTCATAAAACCGACCGGTAATAAATGGTGGCATTTACAAGCGGTACTAAATGGTCCCAAGGGGGTTCTCGAGGGCCCACAGGCATTTAGTACGGCTTGTAACACTAACTGGTACTAAATATCGTCATTTTGTACCGGATGGTGTTACGAGACGGTACTATATGACCCATCCAGTTACTTCAAAAGGATAGCATCTCTCTCAACCAATTTCAAAATATCCTTTTGTAGAATTTCAACATTTTGAATCTTAAATTTTGAACATGTTCAATAAAAATGTTGAATTGGTGCTACCCAAATGTTGGATCAGTGCTACTAACATGATTAATATTTTACGCTATTGTCATCGTACTCTAAACTATTTGGGGGTTGGGGGTGGGGGGATTTGGAGGATCCATGGCAGCTTAGACAATAGGGGGGAGTGCCATACCTGGCTTTTGGCAGGAGATCAAGGAGTTGAGTAGGGGATTTGTAAACTTTGAAGTTTCTGTCATCAGGAGGGAGGCAAACATGGTGGCACATGAATGGGTTCATGATGTTTCAGAGAGTGCGGGAGGATCACAGACTGATTGTAATAACTTTCTTGAATGATTAATGAAGCTCCCTGATTGCAAAAAAAAAGACAGTAGGGGGGCTCAAGCCCCCTTAGTCCCCCCTCCCTATAGAATATAGATCCATGCACCTGCCTGAGTGTGTGCCTGAATAAGATACATACTCCCTTCGGTACCATATTAGAAGTCCCTCAAGACCAGATTACTCATACCAAGAAGTCATTTATTAAGGCCAATGTTTCCTTGTTTGCCCCTAATAAATAGGTCCACGGGTGCTTTGTAGATAGCAATGAGGTCGCGCCGGATTGGCTAGCGCAACGCGTCCCAAGGCACCGCAGCTCCGTGGTCTCGAGTTCGATACTTGAAGCCGCTGAGTTTTGCCGTGGTCTCGAGTTCGATACTTGAAGCCGCTGAGTTTTGCTGTTGGTTTCATTTTCTTTTTTGCATGGCGCGAGTTTGGACATGGGGGTTTATGCATGGCGTGAGTTTGGACGTGGGTGGCCGCGGTTGGGGACGTGTTGGGCGCGTTCCAGCCCGTTTTTTCATTTTCGTTGCCTATGGCACGACATTTAAGCGTTTTGGCGCTGGTTTTTTCCTAAACCTTTTCATCCGCGCGCTGTTTTTTTCCTAATCCTTTTCATCCGCGCGCTGGCTTTCACCGCGCCTTTTTTTTTCGCGGCTGGCTGCTTGGATTCATCCGCGCGCTATTTTTTCGCGGCTCGGTGCTTTATAAACACCTGGAAGCCTTGGCTTGCCGTGTTACCCGTGTTGTCTCCACAATGAACGCGTTTGACCTCAATGCTCTTCCACCAGATGATGAGATCGATGTTCCTCCGTCAGATGATGAGATCGATGTTCCTCCACCAGATGATGAGGTTGAGATCGATGTTCCTCCACTAGAGCAAGAAGATGTACCGGGTATAGGCTTTAACTTTCATTTGTTAAGACCTCAGTACTACTTTCCTTTTGTGTCAACTCTCATGTTCTATTTTTCGTACACAAATTTGGATTTGAACATGCCTCTTGATGAATTTGGTGCGGTGGATTTGGAGTATCTACAAAACATGGCTAGTATTTGTTTGAACTCATGGTTCCATCTTTGGTATTTGTTGCCATGTTTATGTTACATGGTTTGTAATGCACATTTTTCTTTGTAGAACATGCCCCTGGTCACAACATTCCCCGACGGAGGGAGATGACAGAAGAGATCAGAAAGCTAGTGTATCAAACCTTGTTGGCAAGAAGCAATAACGGCAAACTCTACAAGAAAGATACCAAAATTGTTGCTGAGCAATTTGGGCTTGGTGTTCGGTCAGTGCGTCGCGTATGGAATAGAGGTAAACAACAACTTCAAAATGGTGTGCCAGTTGTGGTTAGTAGTCTAAAAAAGGGGAGAGTTGGTCGTAAACCCATTCCTGTTGATATAGAATCTTTGCGTGACGTTCCTCTAAAGGATAGGATGACCCTAGAGGATGTTTGTGCCAGGCTATGCATTAGCAAGAGGAAGTTGATAAGATACATGAGGCAAGGAAAGATTAGGCGTCATTCTAGTAGCCTAAAACCCTACAACGACGACAAAGAAACGGGCCGAGGTCGAGCTGGCCGGGCTTGTTCACCGGCAGGACCTCCACGGGCTTCGCCACAGGCAGGAGCTCCACTGGCTGTGACTCCGGCACAACCTCGAAGGGCTCCGAGTCAAGCACAAACTGCAGATCCTCCGAGTCCGGCAAGGCGGAGTCCATCGTGGCCATGAAGGAGTCCGGCGCGGCGGCCATGGATTCCGGTGACAAGCATGCGGATGGAGGAGAGGAGTCCTGCGAGAGAAGTAACTCGTCGTCCGAGTCCGACGGCGGGTGCGAGGGAAGCAACTCGTCGGCGGCCTCCATGGCGAGCGAGCGGATGGAGGAGAAAAGCGACGGCGGCGAGCGGATGAAGGAGAGAAGCGGCGGCGGCGAGCGGATGGACGCGAATAGATGGAAACCAAGCCGAGGCGCACGCGTGGGATTTATGACGACGCGAGAAGGTGGAACGGGCGACGAGAGAAACGACGCACATTAACGGAGGGGCAACGACGTCCAATTTTGCCACCGCAAGCCTAGATGGACGTCCTTTGTGCACTCCGCGTCGGCGCCCAGAAGGACCTCTAATATGGTACCGGAGGGAGTACAGTAGTTTTCTTACACAGCATGGCAACTGTTCCTTGCATGCAAAGCCCTCACGGATACTAACGGGGTCACTAGCTGGTACTAAGGCCAGTCTCAATGGGGGGTTTCATGGGAGTTTCATAGGCATTAAGTACACTGTCACATCAGCAGTTTTGCTGACATGGCAGGGTAATTAAGAGGGGGAGTTTCATCACCATGAAACTCCCGTGGCACATTTCCAGTCTAGGTAACTGTGTCCATGAAACCCCCACTGAGACGGGCCTATTGCCTATTTTTCTTGTGGTGCTTCAGGAATGTCAATTAGTTTGTCCATTAAAGAATACACGATACTCATGGTATACGTGGAGGTGAATTAGTACTGCTGGGATGACGATCATCGCCAGATCAAACGTTTCAGGTATAATAGCCTTTGCTGGCCTTGCATTGAGGGAACTTTGTGGCTTGGACATTGTCCCATGTTTGCAGGTATTCAGTTATCAAAATTGATACCGGCCGCTTCAGATTTGAGATTTCCCTCTCTTCTTTGCTAAAACAAATTAAAGCTGCTGCTTGCTTTCTGAAAGAAAGTGGTCCGTGTCAAGTTTTTTCAGAAGAAGCCGCTGCTATTTGCTTCATCTTCCGAGTTCTCGGATATATTGGCCATGTTTGGATCCAACACTTCAAACATTCGCCCTGTCATATCAAATGTTTATATGCTAATTAGTAGTATTAAACGTAGTTTAGTGATAGAACTCATTCCACAACCCCTAGGCGAAATTACGAGACGAATCTAATGAGCCTAATTAATCCATGATTAGACACTGTAGTGCTACAGTAAACATGTGCTAATCATGGATTAATTAGACTCATTAGATTGTCTCGCAAATTCGCCTAGGGGTTGTGAGGTTAGTTTTATAATTAACTCATGTTTACTCATAATCGGCATCAAAACATTCGATGTGACAGGGCGAAACTTTCGACCCTAACATCCAAACACCCCATTGATGGCGACTGCAGGTTGTGGTACATGCCGTTGTATACGGACCAGTAAGGTTTTGGAATTCCGAACAGAAAACGGTTTACGCACAGCCCCAATAATGATGACTCATGGAACCATGCTCAACAGAAACCATTAATACATCTATTTATTTCCACTCTGTCTTTTTTAATAAATAATATCAGCACTACCTTCTTCAATATCTCCAGAGTAGAACAAGGCCGAGGAAAAAAAAAGGTAACACGAAAATCAATAAAAATGGCCAAAGGTAATTATATATTGGAGGGATGAAGAAAAAAACATAATGGGGGTGCCCACCACCTTATGGCCCGCTTGCCCCTTCCACATTGACAATGATAATGTTTGTGAGCGTACGTACTGTAGTGCAAGAGATTTCATCTCAATGCTGCATGCCCATTCAATTAGCTAGCAACGTTTTTTTACCGACACGTACATATTACGCTCAATTCAATTGATGTGTTTGAACAAAGAGAACTGAAATCTCATGCTATATATGGCAGCTTTGCACCACAGCAATATATCTTTGTCAGGCATTCAAGAGAACCAATTTTACCTTGAACTGTGATTTAAGATACTGTGATGAGTGAAAAAAAGGACTTGAGTCAAGTGAGCAAGTTGAAGTATATTCCACTAATATTTTTTCTAAAAATATGTACTAAACAATTTTTCACTATTACACTAAACTTGGAAAACACAAAAACTTTGCACAAATATTTTTCCTAAAAAAATTGTGATACGCAAATCCATTTTTGGCCATCAGGGATCGGTGATGATTAAAAGATTTTACCCCTCCTGATTGGTGGGATCGGCGATTAAAAGATCTTACTCCTCCTGATTGGTGGGGTCGGTGATTAAAAGCCCTTACTCCTCCTGTCTCCTTATCTATATCTATATCAATATCAGGATCGTAGGTTTCGGTCATCTCCTCCGGAGTCCGGACTGGCAGGCCGGGCATGCAGCCTATCTCTATATATTCTCAACACGGAAGCGAGAAGCACAAGAGCTAACTTGAGAAGGTGACTAGCAATGGCGATGCCGCAGCCGCCGCACGTCGTGGTGGTGCCGCACCCGAGCCTGGGCCATGTCAACCCGGCACTACAGCTCGCCCAGGCTCTGCACCGCCACGGCGTCTTCATCACCTTCGTCATCACGGAGCACAACCACCGCAGCGCGCAGGCGGCGGCCGCCGGTGTCGCGTCGTCATTCCGGCTAGAGACCTTACCAGACGGCCTGCTCGACGACGCCGACCGCGGCGGCGGCGGCGGCAGCGCGGTGGACCGCGACTACGCCCTGTCCAAGGCCACCACCGGCGAGCGCGGCGCGGCGCCGCTGCGGGAGCTCCTCGCACGGCTCCGGGACGGCGTGCCACCGGTGACGTGCCTGCTGCCAACGGCGCTCATGAGCTTCGTGATCGACGTGGCACGGGAGCTCCGAGTCCCCAGCATGGTGCTCTGGGTGTGCCCCGCGGCGTCGCTCTTGTGCCAGATGAGGCTCCGAGAACTGAGGGAGAGAGGATACCTTCCACTCAAAGGTACGGAAGTCTGGAGCTATGTATATGTGTAGTATATACATATATAAACATATATACATACCTACATATATATAGTTATATACATATATATATACAAACTGTAGATAAGAGCTGGTTGACGAACGGATACCTGGAGAAGACGATGATCGACTGGATCCCGGGCGTGCCGCCGATCAGCCTCGGCGACGTGTCCCACTTCGTGCGCACCACCGACCCGGACGACTTCAGCCTGTGGTTCAACGACACGGAGGCCAACAACCTTACCAAGGCCGGCGCCCTCATCCTCAACACCTTCGACGCCCTCGACCCCGCCGGCCTCGCCGCCCTCCGTGCCGAGTACCCACGCGTCTTCACCGTCGGCCCTCTCGGCCTCCTCCTCCGCCGCTGCCTCGACGACGTCGACTCTCCTTCCTCCACCTCCAGCTCCATCTCCGCCGCCGGCGACACGCTCGCCGGCGGCGAGCTGATGACGTCGATGAGCCCGTGGAAGCACGACACGGCGTGCCTCGCATGGCTCGACACGCAGCAGCCGGGCACCGTCGTGTACGCCAACTTCGGCAGCCTCGTGGTGCTCACCTCCGACCAGCTCGCCGAGTTCGCGTGGGGCCTGGCAGCCACCGGACGCCCATTCCTCTTGGTCGTCAGGGAGGACCTCGTCGTCTCCGTCTCCGGCGCCGGCGGCGGAGGCGGGGCGGCGTCGCTGCCGCCGGATTTCCTCCCCGCCACGGCGGCGGAGGGGCGGAGGTGCTACGTGGCGACGTGGGCCCCGCAGGAGCGGGTGCTGGAGCACCGAGCGGTGGGGTGTTTCGTGACGCACAACGGGGGGAGCTCGACGATGGAGGCCCTCGCCGCCGGCGTGCCGGTGGTGTGCTGGCCGGCGTTCGCCGACGGGTACACCATCTGCAAGTACGCGTGCGAGGTGTGGGGCGTCGGGCTCCGGCTCGACGCCGAGGTGAGGAGGGAGCAGGTCGCGGAGCTCGTCGGGACGGTGATGGAGAGCGAGGGCGTCCGGGTGTGCGCCGCGAGGTGGAAGAAGGAGGCCGAGAAGGCCGTGCGCCATGGTGGATCGTCTTGGGACAGCTTGCTGGACATGGTGAAAGCGCTCGAAGTAGGCTCACCTTCACTGAGAAACTACCTTAAATATAATAACGCTTGCTTATCTATCATTATGCTCAACCAAAAGCAAATTTATCTATTGATTTGGTAGGACGGTGAGAACTGAATGATAAACACAATCAGAGAATCATTGTCACACAACTCTTCTTTACCACAAGGCTCAGCAGATAAATCAAATTATGATAACGGTAAATCAAGAGTAGGTTTCAAATCAACTTGTGACAATTGTTTAGAATGAAGACGACACAAGAATATCCAATGGTCCGTTGGGGAATTGTGCCCGAGGTTATGGGATCCAGGTGGACAAAGCTGTGATTGTGTTCCAGTGCGTTGCTATTACGGCCGACGAAAAGAAAACAAGTGTCAGATTTCTTCTTGTTCAAAAATATATCTTGCAACTATTTTGTGAAGCCCCGACCTGCAAATTAAATTGGATACAGGTGGAGCAGAGCAGCATAAGTCGTTAAAGGAAACGGAGATATGACATGACATATGATTCGAGCACTAAAGCTATGCCAAAATTATTTCACATATGCAGGAAAATGTCCAAGTGTTGGCAAAAGCGTCTTATTGGCCCATTACACTGGAGTTGATGGAGTAAAACATTGGTCGTTGGACAAATGCTGCAGATTAATGTGGCCAATATTTGAAACATTGGTTGATGTATGGTGTCAGGCTGCCAGCTAAGTACGAAGGATGCTGAAACATGAAAAATCAAGTGGCTTAATTTCAATCGACAACTGGCATAATCACCGATGGACTCACTAGCCGGTACTTGAGAAGTATTGGCTAATGCAAAATATTAATTAAGCCGATAAAGGAGAGCTAACATGCATCGACTGAATAATTATTGGTTCTAGGGAAAAGAGAAATTTGGGCTGTGGTTCATACAACATATTTGGTAATGCTTGTATTCATTGCTGGGATTTCGTCAGCTTTTCGAAAGATTATATAATAATAAAAAAATATGTTTGATTGAAAGGCTGACCAATAAAGAAGAGCTCACATGCATCGGCTGAATAATTATTGGTTCTAGGGAAAAGAGAAATTTGGGTTGTGGTTCATACAAGATATTTGGTAATGCTTGTATTCATTGCTGGGATTTCGTCAGCTTTTCAAAAGATTATATAATAAGAAAAAATATGTTTGATTGAAAGGCTGACCAATAAAGAAGAGCTAACATGCATCGGCTGAATAATTATTTGTTCTAGGGAAAAGAGAAATTTGGGATGTGGTTCAACCTGAGACTTTACTAGCCGATGCAAATAATAATTTTCAACAGCCATGCAGAAGCATATGTCAATACTACAGAATATTTATTGAAACAGCAGCATGATATTTGGTAATGCATGTGTTCATTGCTGGGATTTCGTCCGCTTTTCAGAAGATTATGTAATAAGAGAAAATATGTTTGATTGAAAGGCTGACCAATAAAGAAGAGCTAACATGCATCGGCTGAATAATTCTTTGTTCTAGCGAAAAAGAGAAATTTGGGCTGTGGTTCAACCTAAGACTTCAACTTTACTGATACAAGATAGCCGGTGCAAATGATAATTTTCAACAGCCATGCAGAAGCAGATGTCAATACTACAGAATATTTATTGAAACAACGGCATGATATTTGGTAATGCTTGTATTCATTGCGGGGATTTCGTCAGCTTTTCAAAAGATTATATAATAAAAGAAATATGTTTGATTGAAAGGCTAACCAATAAAGAAGAGCTAAAATGCATCGGCTGAATAATTATTTGTTCTAGGGAAAAGAAAAATTTGGGCGGTGGTTGATGCATATAATAATTTCAACAGCCATGCAGATGCAGATGTCAATACTACAGAATATTTATTGAAACAACGGCATGATATTTGGTAATGCTTGTGTTCATTGCTGAGATTTGGTCAACTTTTCAAAAGATTATATAATAAGAAAAAATATGTTTGATTGAAAGGCTGACCGATAAAGAAGTGCTAACATGCATCGGCTGAATAATTATTTGCTCTAGGGAAAAGAGAAATTTGGGCTGTGGTTCAACCTGAGACTTTACTAATACAAGACAGCCGATGCAAATAATAATTTTCAACCGCCATGCAGAAGCAGATGTCAATACTACAGAATATTTATTGAAACATCGGCATGATATTTGGTAATGCTTTTGTTCATTGCTGGGATTTCGTCACCTTTTCGAAAGATTATATAATAAAAAAATATGTTTGATTGAAAGGCTGACCAATAAAGAAGAGCTAACATTCATCGGCTGAATAATTATTTGTTCTAGGGAAAAGAAAAATTTGGGCTGTGTTTGATGCAAATAATAATTTTCAACAGCCATGCAAAAGCAGATGTCAATACTATAGAATATTTATTTAAACAGCGACATGTTTGGTAATGCTTGTGTTCATTGCTCATGCATCGGCTGAATAATTATTTGTTCTAGGAAAAAGAGAAATTTGGGCTGTGGTTCAACCTGAGACTTTACTGGTACAAGACAGCCGATGCAAATAATAATTTTCAACAGCATACAGAAGCAGATGTCAATACTACAGAATATTTATTGAAACAGCGGCATGATATTTTGTAATGCTTGTGTTCATTGCTGGGTTCGTCAGCTTTTTGAAAGATTATATAATAAGAAAAAATATGTTTGATTGAAAGGCTGACCAATAAAGAAGAGCTAACTCGCATCGGCTGAATAATTATTTGTTCTAGCGAAAAAGATAAATTTGGGCTCTGGTTCAACCTAAGACTTTAACTTTACTGATACAAGACATCCGATGCAAATGATAATTTTCAACAGCCATGCATAAGCATATGTCAATACTACGGAATATTTATTGAAACAGCGACATGATATTTGCTAATGCTTGCATTCATTGCTGGGATTTGGTCAGCTTTTCAAAAGATAATATAATGAGAAAAAATATGTTTGATTGAAAGCCTGACCAATAAAGAAGAGGTAACATGCATCGGCTCAATAATTATTTGTTTTAGGAAAAAGAGAAATTCGGGCTGTGGTTCAACCTGAGACTTTACTGATACAAGACAGCCGACGCAAAGGAAAAAATTATTTTTCATCCTTTAAGTATTGTGAAAGTGTAGTTTTCATCCCTAATGTTTTAATTGATGCAAATCAGCCCCTTAACTAACTAAATCGGTGCACTAATCATCCCCACCTCTGTTTAATAACAATTTAGTGCCTAACAACAGTTTAAGCGCTCTAACCATGTGTTGTATATGTCACATTCCTACAATCCATTCTACCATACAATTATTAACATAAACATCATTTTTTTTCTATTTATGTGCTTCATTTATTTTTATTTTGTTTATTTTACTAGTACAAACATTTATTGTTTATCAAATTCGTGTCTTAACATAATTATCTTTGCTTGAGTATTGTTTGATTCACTCATATTATTTTTTATACATAAGTAAACAAAAAAGAATATGTTGATCCTAAAATTTTTAGAAATTACTCTAAATTGATTATCCAATAAAATTTAAGTTTAATGGCAAAACCATATATAATTAAATCTGCGTGTGGTTTGACATTACATAACTCGAGGGTGTCTTCGTTGCATCTAAACCGCTATATACAATGTTAAACCATTTATATATCAAGATGAGGATGATTAACGCACCAGTTTAATTAGTTAAAGGGTTGATTTGCATCAATTAAAACATAAGGGATGAAAGTCACGCTCTTGAAATACTTGAGAGACGAAAAATACACTTTTTCCTAATAATAACTTTCAACAACCTTCCAGAAGCAGATGTCAATACTACAGAGTATTTATTGAAACAACAGCATGATATTTGGTAATGCTTGCATTTAATTTGTTGCTGGGATTTTATCAGCTTTCCGGAAGATTATATAATGAGAAAAAATATTTTGATTGAAAGGTCACCAGTATTGTCGCATTTGTTACTAGGATTTGGTCAGCTTTCCGGAAGATTATAAAATGAGAAAAAAATATGTTTTATTAGTATTGTTGGCTCGTTGGTAAACTGCTGCCTAATACATTCTGTTTATTAGCTGATGTGTTTGGCTCGTCTTTATTAGCATAACATGGTCCATTCTGTTGGTACTCGTGGCCGTCGGAGCACTGAAAAATTATGAATCGCCTGGCTGATCGAGTCTGACATCAGTAAGACTGCCAGCTAAGGACGAAGGATGCCGAAACATGAAAAATCAAGTGGCTTAATTCCAATCGAGAACTGGCATAATCACCGATGGACTCACTAGCCTGTACTTGAGATTGGCTAATGCAAAATATTAATTAAGCCGATAAAGGAGAGCTAACATACATCGGCTGAATAATTATTGGTTCTAGGGAAAAGAGAAATTTGGGCTGTGGTTTAACCTGAGACTTTAGTGATACAAGACAGCCGATGCAAATAATAATTTTCAATAGCCATGCAGAAGCAGATGTCAATACTACATAATCTTTATTGAAACAACGGCATGATATTTAGTAATGCTTGTGTTCATTGCTGGGATTTCGTCAGCTTTTTGAAAGATTATATAATAAGAAAAAATATGTTTGATTGAACGACGGACCAATAAATAAGAGCTAACATGCATCGGCTGAATAATTATTTGTTCTAGGGAAAAAGAGAAATTTGGCCTGTGGTTCAACCTAAGACTTTACTGATACAAGACAGCCGATGCAAATGATAATTTTCGACAGCCATGCAGAAGCATATGTCAATATTACAGAATATTTATTGAAACAACGTTATGATATTTGGTAATGCTTGCATTCATTGCTGGGATTACATCAGCTTTTCGAAAGATTATATAATAAGAAAAAATATGTTTGATTGAAAGCCTGACCAATAAAGAAGAGGTAACATGCATGGGCTCAATAATTATTTGTTTTAGGGAAAAGAGAAATTTGGGCTGTGGTTCAACCTGAGACTTTACTGATACAAGACAGCCGATGCAAATAATAATTTTCAACAGCCATGCAGAAGCATATGTCAATATTACAGAATATTTATTAAAACAACGGGATGATATTTGGTAATGCTTGCATTGATTGTTGGGATTTCGTCAGCTTTTCGAAAAATTATATAATAAGGAAAAATATGTTTGATTGAAAGCGTGACCAATAAAGAAGAGGTAACATGCATGGGCTCAATAATTATTTGTTTTATGGAAAAGAGAAATTTGGGCAGTGGTTTAACCTGAGACTTTACTGATACAAGACAGCTGATGCAAATAATAATTTTCAAGAGCCATGCAGAAGCATATGTCAATATTACAGAATATTTATTGAAACAACGGCATGATATTCGGTAATGCTTGCGTTCATTGTTGGATTTTGTCAGCTTTTTGAAAGATTATATAATAAGAAAAAATATGTTTGATTGAAAGCCGACCAATAAAGAAGAGGTAACATGCATGGACTCAATACTTATTTGTTTTAGGGAAAAGAGAAATTTGGGTTGTGGTTCAACCTAAGACTTTACTGATACAAGACAGCCGATGCAAATAATAATTTTCAACAGCCATTCAGAAGCAGATGTCAATACTACAGAATATTTATTGAAACAACGGCCTGATATTTGGTAATGCTTGTATTTGTGCTTGGATTTCATCAGCTTTCCGAAAGATTATATAATGAGAAAAAACATTTTGATTGAAAGTTCACCAGTATTGTCGCATTTGTTACTGGGATTTGGTCAGCTTTGCGGAAGATTATAAAATGAGAAAAAATATGTTTGATTGAAAGGCTGTGCAGTATTGTTGGCTCATTGGTAACCTGCTGCCTAAGGCCAGTTTCAGTGGAGGTTTCATGGACACAGTTACCTAGACTGAAACTAGGTAACTGTGCCACAGGGGTTTAATGGTGATGAAACTCCTCTCACATCCTATGAAACTCCCCCTCTTAATTACCTTTCCATGTCAGAAAAAACTGATGATGTGGCAGTGCATTTAATACCATGAAACTCCCATAAAACCTCCCATTGAGACTGGCCTAATACATTATGTTTATTAGTTGATGTGTTTGGCTCGTCTTTATTAGCACAACCTGTGCATTCTGTTGGTACTCGTGGCTGTCGGAGCACTGAAAAATTATGAATCGCCTGGCTGAGGCTGACATCAGTGCCACAATCGGCATCGCTCAAGACACTAATGGTATCCGATTTGTTTGAAACAATTGCATTGTGAAAGAGCATCTATGCCCCTAATTCGGTTTTGGCGATTAATGGCAACATTATCATTGCGACTAACAAGTGTTTTGCAGAAACTATGTTAAGTTAGTGCAATGATGGGCTTTCATGGTATTCTTGGCCCCCATCATTCACGAATGATTGTATTTGTGCAAAGGATATGATCGAAGATTAAGGATAAGCTAGTCCTAAGTGCCGTTTGGATGATGAGAGGCACTTAGAGTAGTTTAGGTCTTTGTTTTCCTTTGGCCGTACTATAAAGGGGGGTTAAGGATTGGTAGCTTGACCTAGATAAAACTAGAGTGTAGGTGTGGTGCACACTTGTGAAACCTAGTGCTAGGTAGCTATGTCAAAGCCTTTGAGAAGGTTGGTAACTCAAAGAAATTGAATTGGACGAGTTTCAGCCTTAAGAAGTTGGAAACAGTTTGCTCTGTAGGGACCGACTATTTCGGTGCTCTCTGGGGCAGTGATCGAATTAGTCAGTGCTCTGTTTGCTTTGCGAAGCAAACAGAGGCACCGACTTATTCGGTCTATGTCTGCAGGGCTCACCAAATCAGTCGGTGCCCTCGGCCTCTTGGTAGCCTATGTCCCAGGGGGACCGATTGGTTCGGTGAACCCCATGAAGACCCACCGTATGAGTCGGTGGCCGTTGAGATCCAGCTCTTGAACATGTCCCCAAGGGGGACCGACTAATTCGGTGAGCAGCACCGAATCAGTCGGTCATTGTGGCTGGAAATGCCTGTTCGATTCTAGTGCGCACCGACTGTTTCGGTGCTGCACTGGCGGTGGCCACCGAATCAGTCGGTGGTCACTGGCTAGCCGTTGGAAGTTCGTTTCAAAGGAGGCACCGCCTGTTTCGGTGGCCATCTTTGCAGGGCACCGAATCAGTCGGTCCCTCTGCGTCAGCACTAACGGCTAGGAGCTTTTGAGTGGGCTATTTATAGCCACTCTTCTCCTACTTGGCGGCTCTCTTGCCACACGAATTTCACTGTTCATCCAGCTGCTGTTGGGAAGTGTTGAGGGCAAGAGAGGCACTTGGATTGATTGGTGTTCTTGATCTTGTGAAGATTAAGGACTCTCTTTAGTGCTTGGGAGTAGCAAGTGTGCATCCATCTAACTCTTGGTCTAGTCTAGGTCAAGTAAAGATCTTTGGCTTGTTACTCTTGGTGATTTGGCATCACCTAGACGGCTTGGTGGTGTTGATCTTGGGAGATCACGGTGGAGATTGTGTGAAGCCCCAAGAAAGTGTACACAGTTTGGAATCCGTGCGTAGTGAGTAGTGAGACAAAAGCCCACAAAATGTGGAGAAAACTTGTTGAGATTCACATGGGTTCTAAGGATGAGAGAGAGGAGCGATACAAAGTCATTATGGATAAAATTAACACTTTCAAGAAATTTCCTAATGAATGTGCTCGATCTATGTACTCACGCTAGAATGCTCTTGTAGAGGAATTGAATGAGCTCGATGTCACAAAGATGGAAGAGCTTGAAGTCAAGAGAAGATTCCTAAGTGCTCTTCCAAGTGACAAGTACTCAAGCATTGTCACCGTCTACTTCTATGATGATCTCAATGCTCACTCAATCACCAAGATGTTGGGGAAGATCAAGGGCCATGAAGATTACATGGGCTACATCAAAGAATATGAGAAGTATGAAGGCTCTTCCTCTTCCACCAAGCAAGACATAGCTTTCAAAGCTAGCAAAGAGAAGAAGATGAAGAAGGTGATTGTTGAAGAGTCAAGTGATGATGATGATGATGACAAGAGTGATGGGCTTGATGAAGTTGCTCTTCTTGTGAGGAAGACCACCAAGATGCTATGGAAGCTTTACAAGAAAGGTATTGGCTTCAACCACAAGAGCAAGAAATTCTCCGTCAAGAAGAAGTCCATCAAGGATATGGATTGTTACAATTGTGGAGAGCTTGGTCATCTTGCACATCAATGTCCTCTTCCCGATAAGAGAAAGAAGAAGAATTACAAGAAGAAGGATAGTGATGATGAGGGTGATTACAAGAAGAAATCATTCAATGGCAAGAAAGATGGCCACAAGAAGAAGGTTTTCACACCCACCAAGAAGAAGCAAGGCAAAGCTTATATTGGGGAATGGATTACCGACGACGACACTTCAAGCAACTCATCAAATGAAAGTGAAGATGAAGGAGTTGCTGGTCTTGCTATTAATGCATCCATTCCTCCACCGCCATTCTCAAGCTCCAAGTCAAGAAAACATTTTTGTCTCATGGCAAAGGGTGATAGCAAGGTGAGAAAGGCTTCACACCATGAGGATAAAAGTGATAGTGATAGTAATGATGATGATGAGCCCTCTTATGATGATCTAGTAGCTTATCTTAAACAATATACTAGCATCATTAGAGAATCAAATGAGAAAATTGATAGGCTTGAGCAAAAGAAGGCAGAACTTGTTGCTAAATGTGATGATCTAGAAGCTAAGAACAAAGAGATAAAACTTGAGCATGTTAAGCTTGCTAGTGATCATGTTGAGTTGAAAACCAAGTTCCAAGAGCTCACTACCCACCATAAGTTGCTTGAAGAAAAGTTTGATGTGCTATCAAGTGAGAAATTGATTGAGGAGAAAATTGTGAAAGTAAATTGTGCTACTCAATGTGATGACCTTGAGGAAATCATAGTGCAAGTTGATTGTGGAGTTCAATGTGATGATTTGCTTGAGATCTCGCCTAATTCCCCAATAAAGGCAAATGATGAAGTTGCTAGTGACTTGCCTAATCCCCCAATGGAGGCTAGTCACTCAAATCAAGGTGAAGGCTCTAGTAATGAAGATTCAACCAAAAATTGTGCAACATGCAAGGGCAAGCGTGTGTTAGGTGTGTCACCAAATGGCATACTTGGCAAGGACTATGTGGACCTTCAAGTTAAGAACAAGCATGCCATGAGTGAGATTCAAAGGCTCAAGCAACAAGTGAATGATCTCAAGTCCGGTTACACCACTCTCACAAATGGCAATCAACTCTTTGGCAAAATGTTGGCCGATAGAGCAATCAACTATAACACTCAAGGGCCTGGGTACTTGTCCACCAAGATTGTTGAAGCAAAGCACAAGATATCTCAACCCAAGTCATGCAAACCCAAGACTAAGTATTGCACCGAGTGTCAACAAGAGGGTCACTTTGCTCATGAATGCAATACTCCTCCTCCTCCAAAGATGAAAGATCATTTGAGACCCAAAGCCTTCAATGCTTATTATGGTGTGTCTAAGATATCAAATGGGAAGGTGGTAGTGAGATTCTTTGGACCTAAGGATTCAACTAGGCCTAAGCAAATTTGGGTGCCCAAGATCCTTGTTACAAAATTGAGTGAACCACACAAGTGAAACTTTGCATCATCATCAACCTCTAGCTCCCAAACTTTCTCAAAGGTTTGGGTAGCTAAACCTCAAGCTTGATTTGGTTTGTGGGTGTAGGTGAACTATAAGACCGGTGGACACCATTGGGTTATGGATAGTGGATGTACTCAACATATGACCGGTGATCCCCGGATGTTCACCTCACTAGAAGAGAGTGGAAGTCATGAGAAGATTACATTTGGTGACAACTCCAAGGGCAAGGTTGAAGGTGTTGGCAAGATTGAGATATCCAATGATCACTCCATCTCCAATGTGCTACTAGTTGATACCTTGAGCTTCAATCTCTTGTCCGTTGGTCAATTGTGTGATTTGGGATACAAATGTATATTCACCGATGAGGGTGTGGTTGTCACAAAGAAAGAAAGTGATGAAAAAATCTTCAAGAGTTTTAGATACAACAATCTCTATCTTGTTGACTTCAACTCAAATGAAACAAGCTTGTGCACTTGCTTATTTTTCAAGTCTTCTAAGGGTTGGTTGTGGCATAGAAGACTTACACATGTTGGTATGGGTACTCTCAAGAAGCTAGTGAAGAAGGATTTGGTTGTGGGCTTAAAGGACATCAAATTTGAGAAGGACATTTTTTGCCTGCATGTCAAGCCGGCAAACAAGTAGCAAATACACATCCAACCAAAGCTTATGTATCTACATCAAGACCTCTAGAGCTTCTTCACATGGATTTGATTGGGCCAACAACTTATGCTAGCATTGGTGGGAATCTCTATTGTCTTATGGTAGTGGATGACTTCTCTAGATACACTTGGGTGTTCTTCCTTCATGACAAGTCCGAGGTTGCAAAGATCTTCAAGAAATTTTCCAAGAAGGCTCAAAATGAATATCAAGTAACTTTGGTGAAGATTAGAAGTGACAATGGTACCGAGTTTTCCAACTCCAATATTGAAGCATATTGTGATGAAATTGGGATCAAGCATGAGTTCTCCGCAACTTACACACCACAACAAAATGGAGTAGTAGAGAGGAAGAATAGAACCTTGATCATCTTGGCTAGAACTATGTTGGATGAATATGATACACATGAGAAGTTTTGGGCCGAGGCAATCAACACCGCATGCTATGCATCAAATAGGCTCTTCCCTCACCGCCTCTTGAAGAAGAAGCCATATGAGTTGCTTGTTGGGAGGAAGCCCAATATCTCTTACTTCCGGGTGTTCGGTTGCAAATGCTACATTTACAAGAAGTATCAACATCTAGGGAAGTTTCAAAAACGTTGTGATATTGGTTTTCTTCTTGGTTACTCATTGAAGTCCAAGGCATATAGAGTATTCAACTTGGCCACCGGCTTAGTTGAAGAAACATATGACGTGGAGTTTGATGAATCTAACGGCTCCCAAGGAGCAATTGAAAATTGTGATGATGTAGGTGGTGAACCCTTGAGGGATGCAATGAATAACATGCAAGTTGGAGTCATCAAGCCAAAGGAAGATGATGATGAAGTGCAAGAGATCAATCAACCATCTTGTTCCTTCATGGTGCCTCAAGTGGATGAGGATAAAAGCAAGAATGATGAAGATGACACACCACTTCCTCATGAAGATGCTCATATTCCACAAGAAGAAGTTGAGGCTCAAGCTCAAAATGTTGATTCTCCAAGTGCTCCTCAAGAACAACCACCTAGAAGACACAATCCAAGAATTCAAGCTCATCCCAAAGATCTCATCATTGGAAGCCCCACCAAAGGAATCATGACAAGATCAAAGAATCAACAAGCAATGTTTTGTGAGTGTTACTCCTTTATCTCAAAGAAAGAGCCATCCAAAGTTGAAGAAGCCTTGATTGATCCAAATTGGGTGAATGCAATGCATGAAGAACTCAACAACTTCACCCGGAATGATGTATGGACTTTGGTGGAGAGGCCAAGTGGTGCTAGAGTGATTGGTACTAAGTGGGTGTTTAGAAACAAGCAAGATGACCAAGGGAATGTTGTGAGAAACAAGGCAAGATTGGTCGCAAAGGGGTTCTCTCAAATTGAAGGACTTGACTTTGGAGAGACTTTTGCTCCGGTGGCTAGATTAGAGGCAATCCGCATTCTCCTTGCTTATGCCTCTTGTCATGATATGAAGCTCTATCAAATGGACGTCAAGAGTGTATTCCTCAATGGGTACATCAATGAAGAAGTATATGTAGAACAACCACCGGGCTTTGAAGATCCATATAACCCCAATCATGTGTTCAAGCTATCCAAGGCACTCTATGGGCTCAAACAAGCTCCAAGTGCTTGGTATGAGCGTCTCCGGGATTTTCTCATTGTCAAGGGATACAAGATTGGGAAGGTTGATACTACACTCTTCACCAAGAAGGAGAATGGCGAGCTCTTTGTTTGCCAAGTCTATGTAGATGACATCATATTCGGCTCAACAAATGAAGAGATATGCAAGAAATTTGGTGAAATGATGTCAAGGGAATTTGAGATGTCAATGATTGGTGAACTTACTTTCTTCCTTGGTTTTCAAATCAAGCAACTTGAAGAAGGCACTTTTATATGTCAAGAGAAATATACCAAGGACCTTCTCAAGCGCTTCAAGATGGAAGATTGCAAGCCCATCAAGACCCCCATGGCAATTAATGGGCATCTTGACCTTGATGAGGGAGGTAAACTGGTAGACCAAACTCTTTATCGTTCTATGATTGGTAGTCTACTTTACCTTACCGCATCTAGGCCCGACATCATGTTTAGTGTATGTATGTGTGCTCGTTTTCAAGCCAATTCCAAAGAAGCACACATTAAGGCCGTGAAAAGGATATTTAGATATCTCAAATATTCACCAAGCATTGGCCTTTGGTATCCCAAAGGAGCACACTTTGAACTCGTTGGCTATTCCGATGCGGATTATGCGGATTGCAAAGTGGATAGGAAAAGCACTTCCGGCAGGTGCCAATTGCTTGGTAGGTCGCTAGTCTCTTGGTCCTCTAAAAAGCAAAATAGTATGGCTCTTTCAACTACCGAGGCGAGTACATTGCCGTCGGCTCTTGTTGTGCACAAATCCTTTACATGACACAAACACTCCTAGACTATGGGCTAGTTCTTAGGAGTGTACCCTTGCTTTGTGACAATGAGAGTGCGGTAAAGCTTGCAAACAACCCCGTTCAACACTCACGTACCAAGCACATAGATATCCGTCACCACTTTTTAGAGATCATATAGCTAAGGATGATATATCTTTGCATGGTGTAAGGACGGATGATCAATTGGCGGATATCTTCACAAAGCCTTTGGATGAAAATAGGTTTTGCAACTTGCGGAATGAGCTAAACATGGTTGACTTCTCCAATTTCACCTAGAATGCTCAATGTTGTTTGTATATAGATATGCTTGAAAACACAAAAAAATTAGTTGCTAGACTTATCTTTGCATATCATGTGTAGTATATATCATATGCATTAGGAGCTTGTCTAACCTTTTGAAGATAGTGATGAAAGCCATGATTAAGCTTGCAAAGGGTTCAAACTTGGCAAGATAGTTTTAAATTCCAGTTTTAAATTCTTGTCAATGCACTTGCATGCATCTTGCATTGTGTTCTTTTAATCGTTTTGTTGGCATTTGGTTGTGGCATACATTTAGGGGGAGCATGTACTGCTATCACCATCCCTTGTGCTCTCTCTTGGTGTTGGTGCCCTCCGGTGCTTTGGCTTTGGTTTTAGATTTCAAAACTATGTTAAGCCACTTGGCCATATATGAAAATACTTTGAAACATGAGTGTTTGAGAGAGGTTCGCTTGTCCCTGTCCAAGCATCATATTTATTTGCCTCTCTTTGGATCCACGGACATGAGACAAGAAAATTCCGCGAAAAATCCTTGAAAAACCCTCACTGCAGAAGGACCGACGCTTTTCCTGGAGAGGACCGAATCAGTCGGTCATTTTTTGTCTAACTGCTTGTTTGGCTCTGGTGCGGACCGATCAATTCGGTGGTGCACTATGAGAGCCACCGAATCAGTCGGTGCTATGTGTGCGGGGTCAAACCCACACCCCACCGACTGGTTCGGTGCCTGTCACCGTGCACGACCGAATCAGTCGGTCCCCCCCGTAGCCGAGCAAATCTAGTCCGTTGATTCAAAATCGATCAATCTCGTCCGTTCATCTATCCTACCCTAACCGTTCACTACCTTGCGGGGCCCACCAGTCAGTCTTATCTTCTTCCTCCTCCTAACCCCACGCGCACCTGCCGCCGCCGCACGCCATCGCCGCCGCGCACTTGCCGCCGCCGCACGCCATCGCCGCCACAGCCCTGCCGCCCCGCGCCGCCTTACACCGTCCTCGCCGCTCTACGCCTCTGTTAGCCACGACCACGCGCCAGTGCCACCACCACAAGCCGCCTTCTCGCCAGCGCCACCACCTCACCCATCCCTAGGGTTCTGCCGCCCCAACTCCGCCAAGGCCTCCCCGCGTCGTTGGATGTCGCGTGGGACCCACAAAAGCTTGTGGACGACCCGTTGATGCTCTCCTCCCCTTCAATTCCGTGCAAGGTGCATCTCTCTCTTCTTTCCTTTCTCTCTCTCACTCCTTTTTTGATACCCTAGAGAGATGAGAAACTTTGAACTAAAATTTGAAATTCAAACTAAAATTTGACCAATGCACCTTGCCTATGTTCTATGTGCTCATGAGTAGAATTCCATTCATATTCTTACTATATGACACAAATAGAGCTAGAACAATTTTTGCTCTCATTATCTCTTGATGATTATCTGGATTAATGAGAGCTACATTTCAATCATATCCTAGGATAGACGTGCGTCTAAGCTCTTATCTATTTCATGCTTTCTAGGATTCTCTACTAATTAGCTATGCCTCTCTCTCTATATATATTTTCTTTTTGCGAGCAGGTGTGGTTGTTGAGACAGGGTCAGTGACAGCAGTGGCAGTGACAGAGACAGTTTGCAGTGTTAGTACTTGAGGCAAAGCCTCGGGTTCTTTTTCTGGACAGTCAAGGCAAAGCCTTGATCAAGGACCTTGCCAGTCTCAGGGGTTTTCACAGAGCGGCTCTCTCAGTTTCAGTATGGCAGATGTTCAGGGGAGTTCTGGCAGTGCAGGAGGTGATGATCTACCTCCTCCGAGTCCCCCATGGGACCCGAAGAAGGGCAAGGGCAAGGCCAAGGTAGTTGTTAAGAAGAAGAAGAAGAAGAAGCTTCCTCCTGGTCATCCTGACAACTGGGAGGCTACTATGGCAGTTGTTAGGGCCGTTGAGCGTGTTGAGCGTGGCGCCGCTCAGTTTCAGATCGTTGACACCACAGGGTCACCAACAGCTCCTGAGGGTCCCCAGCCACCTCAGCCATGCCGCTCAGGGCATACACGTTCTCAGACGAAGCCACTCGTGACAGAGACTCCTGCTTCCACCACCTCGAAGGCCCGCCCGCGTCCTCCTTCTACTGCCACACCCACTCCTACTCGTGGCAAGAAGAGGGCACGGGAGGTTGTCTCCACCTTACCAGAGATCCCAGAGGGCCCAGAGAGCTCAGACTCTAATACTCCTACAGCTGTACCGTCATATCAAGAGTTGAAGAAAGCCACAGCAGGGACAGTATGGAAGCTCAGGCTTCGTAAGTACAAGACCTGGTTTCCTGCGACTAGAGAGACTCCAGATGAGTGCATCTTCTGGACAGACAGGCAGGAGGCTTTCTACAGAGCGTATATCAACGCTCCTGCACAATTTTTCAGTCACAGGGTGCTAGTCCTAGAGACTCTAGCCAGGGCAGCCGGTCTTTCTGTCACAGAGCTTCGACGCTATATTGCATATATGCCTGGTTTGCTTCAGATCTTGACGACACCTGGCAGAGTGGTCAAGCAGTGGGTTATCAGTTCTATGCTTCAGTCTAGATTGACCCCGAGCACAGGTTCATTGAGTATATGTTTCAGAACCGCCGATACCGTCTTTCTCGTGCTCAGATTGCGGGAGTCTTTGGTGCCAGAGCAGAGGGTCCGAGGATTCATCAGCTTGCATACCCTAATGTGGAGCCTCCTCATCATCCATACTCTGTGGGGATCTAAGCACCAGACCATGAGACAACCGCTGCTATCTACCGTCCTCCATTTGGTGCAGCTTCTGAGAGACACCCGTCTGGCCTGACACAGCTGACATATATTCTTCTAGAGGCTCTTCGTCGTTCTCTGCTGCCTCGTACTGGAAACAGAGAGGCTGTGACAGCTCTGCAGTAGTGGCTACTGGCTCACATGGTTCAGCGCATGCCTTTCGATATCATTGACTTCATATTATGTGAGATTGAGGATGTGATAGCAGATGGACTCAAAGTTGGCAGATTTCTACCATATGCACACATCATCAGCTGTATCCTTGCTGCCAACTGTGGCGATGAGGCTCAGGCAGAGCGTCTTGCAGCGAAGACTCCCATGTTCATTGACTACAAGCCTGCCAAGCCAAATGATCGTCGTCGTGGTCACAGAGCTTTACATCACGTGGCCCAGCAATGGACACCTAAGCAGAGAGCTCAGTATGAGGCAGAGGACCAGCAGCTTCGCCAGTCAGAGATTGAGGTAGGCCTTGAGGGCATTCAGCAGATTCTAGACAGCGACTCCCTCTCTGACACTGACTCGGAGGACGATGACTTTGAGATACCGTTTGTCCCTCCGTTCAGTGCCCCTCACGACTCTGAGGCTGAAGGCTCCCGGTCCATACCAGTCACAGAGGCCGCTCCTATCTCTCAGGCACCTCAGCAGCCTGGAGCCCCTCCTCCTACCACTGGTCCTTCTACTGCAGAGATGATGGCGGTCATGATGCAGTCCATTCAGACCATGTCCTCCGCCATTGTTCAGATGCAGGCTCAGCAGCAGCAGCAGGCACGGCAACATGCAGAGCTCATGCAATCCTTAGCTGAGCAGCAGAGGAGGCAGGCAGACTTTACCAAGTATCAATTCCAGTACCTCTTCCAGCAGACGGGTATTGCTCCTCCACCAGTGTTCCCAGGGCCTCCACTTCAGAGTTTACCTCGTCCTGCTCACCCTAGTCTGCCTCCTCGAGTACCGATGTCCCCTGTGCGTCCCATGGCCTCGCTCAATTCTCCTCAGTTGGCACCATTTGAGCCGGTCACGACGAATGTGTCCGTTGGTCTTCCTGATATACCTACTACGTTCGGCACACCTACGTCTACCTTTTTTGGACAGTTTGGGAGTACACCGGCAGTGACAACGGTGATGACTGAGACCACTCCTCTCACTTCTCCAGGGTCCAGTCAGTTGGGGTGCAGTTACACAGATCTCCTCAACCTTGATACACCCCAGTCGAATCAGCCCCAGCCTGCTTCACAGATTCAGCTTCCACCTCAGCCTGTGCCAGATTCAGATATACAGTCAGCTCTTGAGGCACAGATTCTTGAGGCCACCAGCTCAGGGGCTGCTTTCCCGCTTCCAGATCCTCCAGTGCGTACCACTTCCGGAGCCACTCCGTTCCTTGATGAGATCGAGAAGGAAGCCGAAGAAGCAGCAACTGCAGCTCCTCCCTCCATGGCTCTCGACCCTCCTGCGAGTGCTCCTCCCGCCTCCGACGCTTAGCTTTGGTGCTTGACGCCAAAGGGGGAGAGAGTGAGATATGAGAGATAGGGGGAGCTTGGGTAGCATAGATTTTTGGCTCTTTGAGTGAACTCATGCATCATCTTTACTTCATGCACTTGTCTCTATGTTTATATGTGTGATGCTTGCTATGCTACCCTTGGAACTCAATGTGATTGACATGTGCTTTTGTTAATATATCTCATGTCATGACTCTCACTCTTATGTGCACTCTCTCACTCTTATGTGCACTTATGCTTTTTCTATCTATTCTTTTGCAATAGTGCTCATCTTGTTTTGTATGAACTATGTGTTTCGCTTCCGTTATCCTTTATTAGTTCATGAAATTCAAGCTCATATATCGCCCTTTACCTCTTTTTACTTCTCTCATATCCTTTTAGAGGTTGTGTTGTCATCAATCACCAAAAAGGGGGAGATTGAAAGAGCATCTAGGCCCCTCATTCGGTTTTGGCGATTAATGGCAACATTATCATTGCGACTAACAAGTGTTTTGCAGAAACTAAGTTAAGTTAGTGCAATGATGGGCTTTCATGGTATTCTTGGCCCCCATCATTCGCGAATGATTGTATTGGTGCAAAGAATATGATCGAAGATTAAGGATAAGCTAGTCCTAAGTGCCGTTTGGATGATGAGAGGCACTTAGAGTAGTTTAGGTCTTTATTTTCCTTTGGCCGTACTGTAAAGGGGGGGTTAAGGATTGGTAGCTTGACCTAGATAAAACTAGAGTGTAGGTGTGGTGCACACTTGTGAAACCTAGTGCTAGGTAGCTATGTCAAAGCCTTTGAGAAGGTTGGTAACTCAAAGAAATTGAATTGGACGAGTTTCAGCCTTAAGAAGTTGGAAACAGTTTGCTCTGTAGGGACCGACTATTTCGGTGCTCTCTGGGGCAGTGATCGAATTAGTCGGTGCTCTGTTTGCTTTGCGAAGCAAACAGAGGCACTGACTTATTCGGTCCATGTCTGCGGGGCTCACCGAATCAGTCGGTGCCCTCGGCCTCTTGGTAGTCTATGTCCTAGGGGGGACCGATTGGTTCGGTGAACCCCATGAAGACCCACCGTAGGAGTCGGTGGCCCTCGAGATCCAGCTCTTGCACATGTCCCCAAGGGGGACCGACTAATTCAGTGAGCAGCACCGAATCAGTCGGTCATTGTGGCTGGAAATGCCTGTTCGATTCTGGTGCGCACCGACTGTTTCGGTGCTGCACTGGCGGTGGCCACCGAATCAGTCGGTGGTCACTGGCTAGCCGTTGGAAGTTCGTTTCAAAGGAGGCACCGACTGTTTCGGTGGCCATCTTTGGAGGGCACCGAATCAGTCGGTCCCTCTGCGTCAGCACTAACGGCTAGGAGCTTTTGAGTGGGCTATTTATAGCCACTCTTCTCCTACTTGGCGGCTCTCTTGCCACACGAATTTCACTGTTCATCCAGCTGCTGTTGGGAAGTGTTGAGGGCAAGAGAGGCACTTGGATTGATTGGTGTTCTTGATCTTGTGAAGATTAAGGACTCTCTTTAGTGCTTGGGAGTAGCAAGTGTGCATCCATCTAACTCTTGGTCTAGTCTAGGTCAAGTAAAGATCTTTGGCTTGTTACTCTTGGTGATTTGGCATCACCTAGACGGCTTGGTGGTGTTGATCTTGGGAGCTCACGGTGGAGATTGTGTGAAGCCCCAATAAAGTGTACACGGTTTGGAATCCGCCGTCCCGGAGTGGGAAATGGATATCCATTACGAGAGCACTTGATCCTTGCGCGGATCAAGGGGGAGCTACACCCTTGCGCGGGTGCCCCAACGAGGACTAGGGGGAGTTGCCGGCTCCTCGATACCTCGGGAAAAATCAGCTTCCTACTCTTCTCTTTACTTTTAGCAAGTGTACTTTCTGCATTTCTATTCCTAGAATTGCCATGTTAGAGTAGGATTAGAACTAGGTTGCTAAACTGTTTTCAATACTAGCTAGGCACAAACCACACTTGTAGGCACATGGGGTGAATTGGCTTATTGCATAGGATTGTTTTTATTGCTTAAATTTTTGTAGAAGCCTAATTCACCCCCCTCTTAGGCATCTTGATCCTTTCAGCATTGGCTTAAAAGAAATACAGGACAAAGCTATAGACTCGAGTAGAGGGTCTCTCTGCCATCCGCTATTCCACTTCCCTCCCGCAAATGACCGCTCAAACCACCAGCGGCCGACGGCTGATCAACGCCGCGCGCGTCGGGCATCACCCCGCTGCCAATGGTGTCGCCGCCGGAGCCGCAGCCGCCGGTGGCCTCTCACGTCAGCGTCGGCGGCTTCGACCCCCGCCTCTCTGCGTGCGGGCTCGCCGACTACCTCGAGTCCGTCGCTGGCCGCGTCTTGCGGTGCCGTG
This sequence comes from Digitaria exilis, assembly GCA_015342445.1. NCBI lineage: Eukaryota > Viridiplantae > Streptophyta > Magnoliopsida > Poales > Poaceae > Digitaria > Digitaria exilis. Next base: position 2,537,508 of record JACEFO010002380.1, read on the forward strand.
TCAAGTTCTCCTCCGCGCCGCCCGGCACCTTCCCCGACTTCCAGCGCCGCCCCTTCGCCGCCTCCGCGGACGCGTCGCGCCGGCGTCGAGCCCCGGACGCGTTCCGGGCGCCGCGAGGTCCCGTGGTGCCCCTGCACGCCTTCGTCAAGAAGCAGGAAGTGCCCGTTGTGCTCCGCGACATGGAGCTCAATGTGCATCAAGAGCCGGGCTTCGGGCAACCAAGGGATGATCTCTTCTTCTCCGTTCAAGGTGAGGGGCTAATGTTTCCTGTGCTCTTCTTGGTTAATGTGTTGGTGCACAAGGGAATTGTCAATGATCACCAGCTCACGTCGGATTTCTTCGGTCTGCTCAAGAAAGAAAAAGATGATGTGAATGTGGCTGCATTGACGGAATTGTTGGGAGAAAAACTGCAGGTGTTTTGTTTATGCAAGAGGCTAAAGAATGCACAGAGTAGGGCTGCCAAGAACAACAAAAATCTCACAAAAATTGCTGCTAATTACAGTGCTGAGGTACAAAGTCTGGTGATCACTCCCACCAGGGCATATTGCCTACCAGCCAATGTTTTAAATAGCGGGCTAAGCCTCTTAGCCTTAGGTCTCTAGAAAAGCTAAGGGAAGAGCTAAATTATTTAACGGAAATGTAAAATTATATAAGTATTTATCTTAATGGTACATTACAAAAGCGATACACTACAACATAACATATTATCAGACCACTACCAACAACACATTTCATTGAAATGCATTATATCTTACATTAAAAGACAGAAAGTTACTAAAATATGGCTCTAGTCCAATACACTTAACAACAACATGACATTTATCAGAAGTTCAAGACACTAAACGCATGATAATAAAGACATTAGTACACTCTACTACTAATGATCAGAGACATAGAGAGACTTATCCGAATCAGAGAGCTATAGCTGGCTAAAAGCATACCCATTTAGCGGATATAGCTGGCTATAGCCGGCTATTAGCCCTTAGGCTAACATTGAGGCTAAAAGTGTGATATCCTAGCTTTAACATTCCTCAGAGGCTATATCCAGCTATAGCTGCAGCTATAGCCGGCTATTTAAAACATTGCTACCAGCAGAAGTGCAACTCTCTAACCGAGTTATCAGACATTATCATCGAGTGGAAGACCGGTTCCTGAGGGTAACTTTCATGGATGAGGGTATGCAGCCGCTGACCATCAATGCGCTTTGCTTGTATCCAGCGCCAATTGTCAAGGACATGATGTCAAACTGGCGTCAGCAGAAGACATCAGTTCATAGGCGTGTCCAAACCATTCTGGCCAAGGGTTTCAATATCTGTGGCAGGAAGTACTCATTTCTTGGGTTCTCTCCAAATTAGCTGAGAAACAAGTCAGCTTGGTTCTTTGCCGAGGATGGGGCAACAACAGCTGCAAGCATTAGAGAGTGGATGGGACAATTCCCGAGCAATAATGTTGCAAAGCACGCCGCTCGAATGGGCCAGTGCTTCACATCTTCATATGCAACGGTAGTGATGCGCCTGGATGAGGTGAATGAGTTCCTTAAGGATGTTGAGCATAATGGATACAATTTCTCTGACGGTGTTGGCAAAATCACTCCATACCCGGCAATGGAGGTTGCCTCTGATGAATAACTACGCCACGTCTGCCTACCAGATTAGATATGCAGGATTCTAGGGTGTTTTAGCTGTCTGGCCTGGACTAAATGATGGGATACAGATTTCAGTTGGGCCAAGCATGAGGAAGTTTGAGTCTACCCACTCGGTGTTAGAAGTGGTGTCTTGGACAAGGTTTCAACCAGCATTCCTGAATCGCCAAATTATAACATTGCTGACCTCACTGGGTGTTGCAGATGATATCTTTCGGAAAATGCAGGAGACAATGCTTCTTAATCTCGACAAAATTTTATCTAATGGAGATGTGGCTCACCAGCTTGTAACAAACTGTTGTTCTGGACATGGGACCATCCCAGGAATGATGCTTAGAGCTGGATTTACTCCTGCAACCGAGCCACACCTGAAGGCGATGCTTTTAGCTATAAGATCCTCACAGCTGCAAGGTCTTTTGGAGAAGACAATTTTTGTGCCAAAGGGAAGGTGGTTGATGGGCTGCCTTGATGAACTTGGGATCCTTGAGCAAGGACAATGCTTTTTTCGGGCCTCAGAGCCTTCACTTCACAAAATTGCAGAGGTCATTGTAGGTACAATTGTGGTGGCAAAGAATCCATGCCTTCATCCAGGCGATGTCCGTATACTTGAAGGGGTAGATGTGCCTGAACTGCATCACCTTGTTGATTGCTTGGTCTTCCCTAAAAAAGGAGAGGCCGCACCCCAATGAAGCATCAGGGAGTGATCTTGATGGGGATGTCTACTTTGTGACATGGGATAGAAATCTCATACCCCCGAAGAAAGAGAGCTTCCCACCTATGGACTACTCCCCAGCTGAAGTAAAATTTTTACCACGCAGAGCACTTCAACATGTAAGTTCCACTATTCTTGGCATGTTACAATTATTTCCTTTATTTTTTTCAGTTTAGATGTCTTCCCTATCATGTCTGAATCTTTTAGTTTAAGGGCTCTTTTTAGTGTTTTGCTTAAAATGAGATTAAGTATTATGTGGTTCAAACTAGTAAAAGAGTGGCAGGTTGATACTATTTCTATTTCATTAACTCTGTCTCCAAACACAGCTCAAACAACCAATAGCATTTATTGTTTCTTGTTTAAAATATGAAGGATCTTTAATTTTAGACAAAATCTGTTTGTTTCTTAGTGTCAGATGACCAAAACATTTTCTTGGATACTGCTGTAGCAATCTAGATTCATTGCAATCCTGAAATTCTTTCTATTTCGAGCAGGTTCAGGTTTTGTGTCGTTGAAAATTACTCTGATATGAGCAGTTTGGAGTCATTGCAATGTGCCAATCTGAAACTTTTGCTGTGTCTGAAATTGTTCAGGTTGTGGTAGTTAGAGAAATTAATCTAATCATATCAGTATTGGAAGATTGTAGTCTGCAGTGCCTAAAGATTGCCTGATTTTTTCATGGTTTCTGAAAAAAATTGCATGCCTGAATTCATATATTATAAAACATGTTGTATGTCTGAAACATTAATTGACGTATAAAATATCAATTAATTTTTTTACTGTAGGAAATACCTGGTATTATTCCCCATGTACAAATAGGGAGTAGAGGTAGAATGGAATTCAGCAAAGTAGTGGTCAGAAAATCTGATGGGTGATGTGGTCTGTTATGTGAAATTCTTGGAGGAAAATGCAATTTATGTTTATCATTGTTATTATTGTAATTTTGACTTTGACAATGCTGAGTGCAGAAGTTTTTTAGAACTCCAGCTATGATTAATAGGCACCCATTTTACGTCATTTGGTCAAATGCAGTCCCTTATCTTTTTAAAATGAAGTTGAACTAGTAATTTTCATATTAGCTTAAATACCAGGTAACAATATTTGAATCTCAATATTATCAAATATCTGTTCCTCTTTGGGTTTCAATGTTTGCTGAGGTGAATACTTATTATGTGACAATGAGATGCCTAAACTGACTTGCATCTTTATTTTTGCTGCAAAGCACAAATATTTATTTTCATAGCACGTCATTAACAAGGATCTTGATCATGTAACAGGATATCGTTGATTTCTTCTTAAAGAACATGATAAATGAGACCCTTGGTCGGATATGCAATGCTCATGTTGTTCATGCTGACAGTAGCAATTCCGGAGCAATGGATGCCAAGTGCATTCAGTTGGCAGAATTAGCAGCTACTGCTGTGGACTTCCCCAAGACCGGTAAAATGGTGGCAATGCCAGCATCCCTTCGACCACAACAATATCTCGACTTCATGGGAAAGGAAGATGACATCTCCTACAAATCAGAAAAGATCATTGGAAGGCTTTATCGGTCGATTCAGGTCTATAAGCTTGGAATATCTTTGGAAGACTTTACCAGCAATAATGTCCCTTACGATGCCAGTCTGGAAGTTCCTGGAGCATTACATTTCATCGCAGATGCTTGGCAATGCAAATGCTCATATGAATCAAAGCTGAACGGGCTACTTAATCAATACAGCGTGCACACTGAAGCAGAGCTTGTGACAGGGGAGATATGGTCGCTTACCAAAAGAAACAAAAAGAAGAACGACCAGATAAAAGAGAGGCTCAAGCACGCTTATTCCAAACTCCACCAGGAGTTCCGAAAAATGTTTGAAACCATTGAAGTAGATCGTTGTAAGATCTCAGACAGCCAGAAAAATAAGCTATACGAGATGAAGGCCTCTGCATGGTACCAGGTAACCTATCACCCTGAATGGATCCAACGCTCAAGGAAGATGATTGAATTTGATGGCAAGGAAATGCCGGCAAGACTGAGCTTCGCATGGATAGCTGTAGACTACTTGACACGTATAAAGAATTGAATGCCATTTGAAAGGACCATTGTCGACTACTTGCCATGTATAAGGACAAGCTCGCGAGGAGAAGCAAATTCCACTCAAATCAATCATCTCTAACTCTAGCCAAATTAATTGAAAATATATAGTTACAAATAAACACACAATGAACTTACCTTCCATCATGAATGTAATGGAACCAATCCAATGTTGCAAGTGTTGATACTCTTTTTCTTATAAATTTAGTTGAGATATTTGACATAGTCGTATAATTTTACTCTTGTTGGGTATGAGCTCTAGTCTACAAAAAGGATGTATAATCTGCCACAACCTGCAATGGCTAAGCCTTAGACTATTTGCAAGGGTACCCTGTAACAGTGTAGGTGCTGGTTGAAATGTGAATTCAGAAATCAATCACTAGTACCTTGTCGATCATCCTATTGAATTCCTTTTTCAGCAATTTTTTCCTCATTATATGTAGCTGTAGGGAGTAGGGAGCATGCCATGACCTTCTCAGTGCTCATGCAAATAATTTCTGTAGTAAAGATATCAATTTTCTGGATGCCATCAAGAATGACAGAAACATTTAGGTCGTAATTCACACGGATGTACAGAAACACAACAAATAACTGGATGTACAGAAACAGTTACGTTATTTTCTGGATGCAAATAACTGGGAGCAAGACAGCAAATGGATGTGCAGAAACACTTAAGTTCTAAACTGCAGAGTTTCAGACACGGTGCTTGCAGGCACATTACTGAAACCTGGAGCATCAGAACCAACAGCTGATTTCAGAGAATTTGTGAACCAACACAGCCACAGTTCACGGGACTTGCAAATTATGAAAATATATAAAAAGCGCACAGGAAAGAACAGAGCTACACTCTGAAAATTCCAGATAATTATTACATCACGTCTTTTACATCAATTAGTACACAGATAGTAAAAACAAGAACTTGTGAAGCTGTAGCATAGGTGGATCCAACAGAATTTGCCACCAACGCGAGATCGATAAAGAAATCATCCATCCTATTGTGTTCCAAAGAAAAATTCAGTCAACATGTATAAACCAATCCAACGTTGTGACTGCTGATACTCTTTTTCCTATAAATTTAGTTAAGAGATATTTGACATAGTCGTATAATTTTACTCTTGTTAGGTTTGAGCTCTAGTCTAAAAAAAGGCTTTACTCTGCCATAACCTGCAATAGTTATATTTCACCCTCCAAAAAATATTTTCATACCCTATAGAATATTCTCTCCTCTACATACAATTTCAATTGCAAACCTGTAAAAGTCCCCTATATCCCCAACTCCCCAACGAGCCACCTCCGCACCCTCGCCGAGCGCCACCGCACCCTCGCCCATGCGCGGCTCCAACCCCTACCCTCTCCTCCCTGTATCGTACCCTCCTTCGGCGAGACGCTGCACCACTACAAGAGATTTGAGCAAACTTGACGTTCTGGTGGATTTTGTTGCATGGTCCACGATGAAATGTGGACAGTTATGATACAGACATATATACTAAGAAAGGCATGTGGCTCCAAGTGGCACGTGTCTAGGCGTTAAGCGACTTCAGCTTCAGGAACTTAGCCTTTGTTGTCTCACTCTCCTTCAGTACTTCCATTTGTTCCTGGAGGGCAGCAGAACCTTCTTTTTCAGCAGCAAGTAGAGAATGGAGCACAACTTTACCAAATGAACGAGACCAGGAGGAGCAATCAGGTATACCGACATTCTTCAAGAAGGTACCGTTGGAGTTATCTTACGAGAGGACCTTCAAAACAACCTGAGCACTAGGCAATGGTGGGGTCCTGGCAGCAATAGCTTCTGCTTGCACAATTTCCATTGACTCCTAAAAATACCAAAGGATAGAATTGATGGATTACGGTAAAAAGAAGGGTTGTATCAAATAAAATCTGGGACAATCAGGTGCATGGACTTATAAGTGTCTCTCTAGCTGCGTCACTAATAACATTACGCGTGTTGGTATGGCAGATCCTGAAGGCTTCCACTGCATCAAGTTGTCCATTAGCTTGTTCCTAACCATCAGTGTCTTCAGCCTGGGCCCGATGCTTCTTCTGTAACTAGTGTAGCAAAAATGGTGGTCAAATACAACAAAAACGATAATTCAGAAAAATTACAAAATGGTTTAAAGTAGTGGGTAACAATATAGCTCTCAAACATAACAATCAAGCATACAAATTAACTAATACTATCATATATTAAACATGTGCAGGAAACAAAATTGAAGAACAACACTTACTACGTGAGACTGACTCTCATCCATCACAATTAAGCAGATAGAATAACTGATGTTTTCATATATTGACCAAGTGCAGGAACAAAATTTGAATAATGACCCTTGCTACGAGAGACTATCTCTCGACTATCACAATCAATCAGATAGAAGAACTAATAGTATCATATATTGAACAAGTGCATAAAACAAATTTGAAGAATGTCACTTGCTAGTAGAGTCTAACGTAGGTGCAAGGGTGTGTCTAGTCATCCAAGTGCAAGTGTGTGTGCGTGTAGTCAATAAAAAATAAAGCACATAAAGTGTTACATTACAAGCCTGTTGATACTTACGTATGTATGAAATTGTGCAACATAAGAGCGAGATCTTGTCGCATGAGTATGCTTGACTTCACCCCAGTTTAGCTTGTTCTTTTCAGAGATTGACTACAAAAGATGTATGTTTTATTTAGTCCCCATAAATATTACCTATTGGATAGCACACCAAGAGATATGTCTTTGTTCGACAAGTTCGCAATTGTAAAGTGTGAAATGTGACGCGATGGAGAATACCTTGTTCTTTAAAGCTGACCACTTACACCATTGTGCATCAGACATGGTGGCAACAAGAGAGGTTGTAAGCACCTGGTCAGCAGGGATTCCAACAAATTATTTCTTCTTCAATAGATATCGCCTCTGCCGCACATGTTTCTTGAGAAAACAGAGACAAACAACAGATGTTGCGTTGTCCTCTTTGTCAATTTGTAACCTCATCTATTGATTAGAGTTGAAAATCAGAATTAAGTAAGGATGATATAATAGTGGAAATTAAACACAAGGAGTGTACATAGGAACTTACAGATAGACTGCCCATGAAACCTTTGAGAGCTTGTGTATTTCACATAGATAACAAGATTACAGAGGGGATTACAATATATAGGCTTAAGCAGCCAAGGGATCATAGTGTGAACACTAAACTGAAGAGGCACTAGAGAGTAAAGAAGGCCCAAGGCACTAGGCCTAACTGCAGAATATGAGGGGTTAGCAGAGTTAAAGAGGCACAAGTCATAAAGCCTGTGCGACAGCCTAGGAGGGATTGAGACTGTCTAACACGCCCCGGCAGTCGAATCGTCTGGTGTCCAGACATTGAGACTGGAGTGAAACTCTGTGAAGACCGAAGAAGGAAGTCCTTTGGTGAAAATGTCGGCGAAATCGACGCTCTGACTAACAGTAAGTGGTTGGAAGATGATGGATCTCGTCTCCTCTCCCCTCCTTCCCCGTCCCGGCGCCTCTCCCTCCACCAGCCCCACGCCGGCGTCCACCCCGGGCCCGGCGGCCACCCCCAAGGCGGTGACTGCCTGCCAGTCAGCGGCCAACCCTCCCACGGCGCCAGGATCCTCACCCGTGCGCACACTTTCCTCCGCCCCCGTCGACGCCGCCTACGGCTGCTCAAAGGCTCAAAGGTGGAGAAACGACTCCCCTCCCTCCGGGAAGTCTGGCAGCGGTGGCGGCACACCTCTGTCTTACATGGAGGCTCTTATCTCGGGAGTTTCGTTGGCGGTGGCCTCACAGGAGTCTGCAGCCCCCAACCAGATGGCCGCGGTTGCCGCCGTCGACGAGGCTCCACGGGCGACGCCACGTATTGTCGTCCTGAAGGTTCCGCGCGGCCGCAGGATGGTGGCGCTGGCCCCAGACGCCGAGAGCTGGACGAAGATGGAGAGCCGTCGCGCGCGCCAGGAGCGTAGGCGTCTGGAGCATCAACCCCGTCGACTGGTCCCTGTGGATCTCCGGGGCAAATGCTTCAACTGTTTCTCGCCTGACCACCGCGCAGCGGGCTGCCGGTCGAAGACGCACTGTTTCCGCTGCCGGGCTTTGGGGCATCGTGCCTCCGGCTGTCTACGGGCATCTCGCTCGGAGGTGCTCCTGCCCTAGCGTCTGGTATGGCGGCCGAAGTCCTCTCTGGTTGGGCGCACTGCCCCGGTGGTGTTCTTGGCCCCCACCAACAACGGAACCGAGACATCACACGGAAGGAAGCGGCGGCAGCGCAGGACGAGGAAGAGGGGCAAGAAGGCTGAACGCATGGAGGACGGAGATGCTGGCAGCGATTGTTCGGCTCAGGATGGAGGCAGTCCAATCCCCGTGGTGCCCAGCGAGGACGATCGTACTGACGCCGAGGATGGTCAGTGTTTTCGTCCTCGACGAATCCTGGATCGATCGACTTCCATCACGCAAAGAGAAGACAATCTTGCATCTCGGGCTCTGGTGATCACCGTGCTCAGTGGTAGCTCCGGTGCCATTCTGGGCAACATCGCTGGACGGTTTGAGGTCGAGGTTTCCTTGATGTCCCTGCAACGTTTTGGGGACGCCAGGTTCCTCTTGATCTTGCCGGACGAAGAACTGGCGGGGAGGGTGTACAACGATGGACGGCCCTTCATCTCAACGGAGCTTCGGTTGCATGTCATGCGCTGGACGAGGCTCCTGAACTCCACTGCGGCAACCCTGTCGTCTCCGGTGGAAGTGGCCATCAGCGGGATCCCGGCCCACGCTTGGGAATTGGCTACGGCGGAGCTTCTCCTCGGAGATCACTGCTGGATTGGTGGTGTTCATCTTGACACTACTGATCATCGCGACACATTCAAGGTGGTGGCCTGGAGCTCAAGACCTGCATCCATCCCACCAGTCATGGACTTGGAGATAGTGGAGCCGCCCATGCAAGATGACGATCAACACCCGGAGAAGCGTACGCTGGTCTATCCAGTCTCGCTGTCTGTCGTTCCTGTTGGTCTGCCGTCGAGGCCTGTGGACGCTCCGTCCCCGCCTCCGGCTGACAATGGGCGGCGGCGACAGGAGCGCCGGCGTCCCGGATCGCTGCGGACTCCGGCGGCGGCGGGCGCTCTCCGGGCCTTGGTGCAGGAGCGACTTGGGCGGTGGCCTGAAGCTGCTGACCACGTGGAGCCGAGGGATTCCGCCTCCCTGGAGCCCTCGCAGTCCGTTGCGTTGGCTCCTGTGCACGCTGCTTCGACTCCCGTGGAGGGCATTCATGTCCCGGCTGCGGTTGTCCCTCCCGAAGAGGCCTTTGCATGGGAAACTGAGGGCGTGAGCCCAGGCCCCGAGGCGACTCCGGCGTACGCGTGCTCACCCATTACTGCAGGGGGAGCCATGGCCGCTGAATCTGTCCAGGCAGTTGCACTCGAGGCCCCTGCGTTAGAGATGGAAATGGGTAAAGAGGGCCTTGACGGGCTGATTATTGATGGGCTGACTGAAGGTGATAAAGGAACAATAGAAGGTGCTAATGGGCTGGGTGTGCTCACGGGCATAGCTGCTTGTGTTGAAGCATGCAACGGTAAACAGCCTGTAGGAGGTGGGCTTGAACAGGTAGAAGACATGGATGGAGTTGGGTCGCTGTCCTCTATGGGCCAGTCACCTGGAAATACAGCCCAAGGCTTGGGGGAGACTAGCGTCTGGTCTCCTACGCTGGAAAAAATGTCGGCAATTCCTACCGAAGAACCTCTCACACTAGGCGCATGTCCCCCGACCTCTAGTCCCTGGCTTTCCGAAAACATATTCAAGGCGAAGCCGGCACCAGACGAACTCTTCCCTTCCGCTGCATGAGGGCAAGGGGGACTCGGGGGCCATGCATCCTGATCCGATCCCATCCAGCAAGCAGTCCAGTTTCATGGCAAAGATCACCAAGAAGACATCCAGCATTCTGCCTACTCCGTGCGCCAACAAGACTCGCCAGCGTGGCCGCACCCCCATGGCTCCTTCGCGGCGCAGCCGTCGCGTCGCCGGAGTTGAGCCTGAGGCGGTGGAGGCTGCAGCTTCAACTCGTCATAAGAAGAAGGTGATGCGTGCACTGAACATTCTGGGTGAAACAGAAGGCATCAGCCAGGAGGCTCTAGACCGTTATAGTAAGTTGTTCACTCAGTCCTCATCTTTGATTAGCCCCCACGCAGAAGTTCTGGCTGCACTCTTTGGTTGGGGGATCCCTGCGAAGGTAGTGCTAGCGCAAGAGGCGACGGCCTGATTTATGCTGTCAGACTCTTGGTTTGTTGGGTTGGTCTGAATAAAAGTGTTTATCAATGAATCCTTCGAATATTTTATGTTGGAATGTGCGGGGGCTTAATTCCAAAGCACGACAAGACTCTATACGTACTTTGATTAATTCTTCAAGGGTGGATGTAATTTGTATACAAGAAACAAAAATGGCTGCTATCCCTCGGGGAATAATCCTGTCAATGCTCGGCTCAGATTTCTCTCACTACGCGGAGCTGCCTTCGATTGGTGCTAGTGGAGGAATTTTTTTGGCCTGGAGACAGAGCATTGGACCGGCAGCTGCAGTTCGGGTTGATAGTCACTGTATATTTGTCCAGTTTTGCATGGTCAATCATGGTGGTTTACCGGAGTGTATGGACCCCAAGGGGATGATAACAAGGTGATGTTTCTGCAAGAATTAAGGGAAGTGCGAGCTGCATGCCAGGGCCCTTGGCTAGTGATGGGAGATTATAATATCATTGTTAAAGCGGAAGACAAGAATAATAACAACCTGGACAGGGCTTTGATGGGCAGGTTCCGTCACCAAATCAATGATCTCGGTCTCATTGATGTGCCTATGCACGGTCGGAAGTTCACTTGGTCTAACCAACAGGACTCACCTACACTTGTTAGGCTCGACAGAGCTTTGTGTTCCACAGAATGGGATCATATTTTTCCAAACAACTTGTTGCAGAGTGCTGCCACAGACAGCTCAGACCATTGCCCCCTCTGGCTGAGCCTAAATGCCGTCAAGCCAGGGAAGGCCAGGTTCCATTTTGAAGCTTTCTGGACCAAACTTGAGGGGTTTCAGAATGCAGTGGAGACAGCATGATCCTCCGTCCCAGCTTCTACATGCCCCTTTGATACACTAGCCAAAAAATTCAGAGCTGCAGTTAAAGGACTGCAGAGTTGGAGTCACAAGAAAGTGGGGCATGTAAACTCACAACTTGGTTTAGCCAGGGAGGTCCTCCATCAACTAGAAATTGCCCAGGACAATAGAACTTTGTCCAATCAGGAAATATGGTTGCGGAACCAGCTTAAGAAGCACTCCTTGGCCTTGTCATCCTTACAACGCACGATTGCTTGCAGTCGCTCCTGCATCTGTTGGCTTGCTGAAGGGGATGCTAACACTGCCTTGTTTCACCTCCATGCTAGATACAGAAAGCGGAAGAATTTCATTTGCAAACTCACTGCAGAGGATGGGCAATTACTCACCAGCCATGATGAGAAGGAGAAAAATATTTTTGAGTTCTACAATAATCTCCTAGGGGAAGCTCCGGAGCGTGATGCAACAATTAACCTGGAAGCATTGGAAGTTCCACGCCATGAGCTGTCTGAGCTGGAGGCACCTTTATCAGAAGAGGAAGTTTGGAAAACCATCTGCTCGCTTCCTTCTGACAAAGCCCCTGGGCCAGACGGGTTCACTGCAAATTTTTACAAGTCATGTTGGTCAGTTATCAAGGTAGATGTGATGGCAGCAGTTTCAGCTATTTGGAGTAGAAAATTTGGCAATTTCAAAAAGTTAAACTCAGCTTATATCACACTCCTGCCAAAGAAAGATGATGCCATGAACATTAGAGATTTCAGACCTATCAGTTTGGTTCATTCCTTTGCGAAATTGATTACAAAAATCTTAGCCAACAGATTGGCCACACGGCTAAATGAGTTGGTCTCACCTATTCAGAGTGCATTTATTAAGGGTCGATTTATACAGGACAATTTCATGCTAGTACAACAAACTGCTCGCTACCTACATCAACAGAAGCATGCTAGAATTTTGCTGAAGCTCGGCATCACAAAGGCCTTTGATTCTGTGTCTTGGCCATTCCTGTTGGAAGTTCTGAGACACTTAGGCTTTGGGCAGATCTGGTGTGACATTATCAGTGGCCTCCTAACTTCCTCTTCCACCCAGGTGATTCTGAATGGCACTCCGGGAGAAAGAATTAACTACCAAAGGGGTTTGAGGCAAGGTGACCCGCTGTCACCAATGTTATTTATCTTGGTCATGGACGTCCTGGGATTCATGATAAACAAGGCTGTGAAGGAGGATTTGCTACAGCCATTGGCTAGAAGGACCTTGCCACATCGGATATCCATCTATGCAGACGATGTGGTAATATTTTTGAGGCCTTTGGCTGGGGACATTGACATCATTCTGGACATACTACACCTGTTTGGTAATGCGAGTGGATTAAAAACAAATGTCCAAAAGAGTAGTGTGCTGCCTATCCAGTGCAAGGCAGAAGACAAACAAGTAATACAAGCACATCTCCCCTGTCAGCTGCTGGAATTCCCGTGCAAATATCTTGGTGTACCTTTATCTATCCACAAGTTGACAAAGGCCCAAATTCAGCCAATAATAGACAAGGTGGCAGATCAACTCCCTGGCTGGAAGGCTGATTTGCTAACAAGAGCAGGAAGGAAAGTACTTGTCCAATTCGTGCTCACATCCATGATAATCTATTTAGCAATGGCCATAGATCTCCCAGCTTGGGCTCTCAAAGCCCTTGATAAGTATAGAAGAGGGTTCATTTGGAAAGGAAGAAAAGATGTGAAGGGAGGACATTGCTTGGTAGCCTGGCCTAAGGTAACTCGGCCTTTGGAGTTGGGGGGGCTAGGTATCTCAAACCTGCAGCAACTAGGTTGGGCTCTCAGAATGCGATGGCTTTGGTTACAGAAAACTGAACCTGATAAGCCATGGGCTTTTATTCCCATCCAAGTGCACCCTTTGATCAACGCTTTTTTCTCAGCGGCCATGATATCCGAAGTTGGCAATGGTATGAATACTCTCTTCTGGACTGATAGATGGGTTCATGGCCACAGTCTCGGCTAGCTGGTGCCACATCTCTTTGGTGCAGTTTCAAGCAGAGGAAAGAAAAGAACTGTCCATGACTCCCTTACTGACTGGAGATGGGTGGATGATATAAGTGGAGCCCGTACTGTGATAGTTTTGATTGAGCAACATTTCCTTGGTTTTTTCTATGCAGAGGTAGTATTGCAGCCAGAAACTGAGGACTCTCACATTTGGCAATTTGCACCATCTGGTAGATATTCAGCTAAGTCAGCATATGAGGCAATGTTTATCGGGGCTGTTCAGTTTAACCCTTGGGAAAGGATTTGGAAAAGTTGGGCACCTGGGAAGTGTAAATTCTTTATGTGGCTGGCTGCACATAATAAATGTTGGACGGCTGATAGGCTGGCTAAGAGGGGACTGCCGCACCCAGAAGTTTGCCCCTTATGTTATCAAGAAGAGGAGACAATGAATCATCTTTTGATATCATGCGTGTTCTCGCGGGAAATATGGTTCAGGGTGATGCAATTACTGGGTGTACAAGCTTTAACTCCACAGCAAGGGGACAACTCCTTCGAGGAATGGTGGGATCAAGCGAGCAGGAAGGTGGCTGACCAAGCCAAAAAGGGCCTCAACTCGGTGATAATCTTGGTGGCCTGGTCCCTTTGGAATCACAGAAATCGTTGTCTTTGATGGACTACAGCCCAACATAATGGGCCTTATGTCATCCATGAAGGATGAATTGAAAGCATGGGAATTGGCTGGGGCTAGAGGAATTACTCATCTCCTCGCCCTGCAGCCTAATGGTTAGCCTAATGAGTCTTCTAGGTCATGGGTTGTCTCCTAGATGCATGTAAATTAGTGTAAGTGTGTGCAATGGGTTTTCTCTGCTGGTCTTTTGTCCCTAAAAAAGACCTCTGTATCGGTTCTGGGTGCTACACCCCTTTCTTCTTAATATATTGATACGCAACTCTCCTGCGTGTTCGAGAAAAAAAATGTCGGCGAACTGGGAGGTCGTCAGGACATGGAGCACACGAACGTCACGAAGAGCAACACGCTCACGGACAAAGTGAAGATCAATCTCCACATGTTTGGTGCGCTGGTGCTGAACAGGGTTTGAAGACATGTAGATGGCACTGACGTTGTCGCAATAGACCAAGGTTGTCTTGGGCAGGGGAGTGTGCAACTTGGACAACAACTGGCGCAACCAGGTGTCTTCTGCAACAGCATTTGCGACTGCCCTGTACTCGGCCTCAGCACTGGAGCGAGAAACTGTGTTCTGACGCTTCGAGGACCAAGAGATGAGGCTAGCACCAAGAAAAACAGCATACCCTAATGTTGACTTGCGTGTATCGGGACAGCCTGCCCAATCTACATCGGAGTAAACATTCAGGTCTTGCTGAGCAGACGGCCGAAGGAGTAAGCCCATGTGAAGTGTGCCACGGACATAGCGCAAGATGCGCTTCAGAGCTGCAAGGTGCGGCTCCCGGGGGGCATGCATGTGGAGGCATATTTGCTGAACTGCATATGAAATGTCTGGTCGAGTGAACGTGAGATACTGTAAGGCGCCGGCAAGGCTGCAGAAGTCCATGGGATCAGCAACTGGATCACCATCCACTGAAAGCTTCGGGTTCAGATCAACCAGTGTGGTGCAAGGCTTTCAATCTGACATCCCAGCACGGTCAAGTATCTCAATCATGTACTGGCGTTGTGACAGAAATAGCCCGAATGGAGTTTGTTGGACATGCATACCAAGGAAGTGATGGAGTTGCCCAAGGTCCTTCAAAGAGAATTCTCGCTTGAGTGCATTGATGATCTGTTGGAGAAGACTCGAGGAGGATGTTATGAGGATAATGTCGTCTACATACAATAAGAGGTAGACTGTGTCGGCGCCGGTGTGGAAGATGAATAGTGAAGTATCCGTCTTGGCTTCAACAAAACCGAACTGAAGGAGGAAGGAGGCAAACCGGCTGTACTAGGCGCGCGGTGCTTGCTTCAATCCATAGAGGGAGCGATTAAGACGACACGCATGATCCAGGTGAGCTGAATCCTCAAAGCCTACGGGCTGCATACAGTAAACTGTTTCGGATGAAGGAAAGCATTGTTGACGTCCAGTTGGTGAATCGGCTAGGACCGTGAGAGAGCCAAAGTGAGGACTGTCCGGATAGTGGCTGGCTTCACAACAGGACTGAAGGTTTCTGAGAAGTCAATACCAGGGCGCTGTGTGAATCCGCGAAGAACCCACCTGGCTTTGTAGTGCTCAAGCGACCCATCAGTGTTGAACTTGTGTTTGAACACCCACTCGCCAGTCACCACATTGGCACGAGGTGGACGAGGAAGAAGATCCCAGGTGTTGTTGGCAAGGAGAGCAGAGTGCTCGGCCTTCATTGCTGCTCGCCCATGCGGATCAGCAAGAGCAGCCCGGTAGGTGCGACCCCTAGATTGGAATCCAGGGGACCCATGCGGCTGGGGAGCAGCGGGCGGGCGATGGCCACCGGAGGAGGAGCCCGAGCCGCCGATGGCGCTGGAGAGGAGAGCAGTGGCGGGAGCAGCCTTGGCCATAGTCAATTCCTCGACGCGCAGATCATCCCGAACCTGCAAGGAGAGGGCAGAGGATTGGTGCGGCGGAGGTGGAGACCAATGGTAGTGAACCGTTTGTTGAGGCCGCAGATGATGTTGAGGACGAGGGTGCGGTTGGAGATTGGTTCGCCGAGGTTGCGGAGGTCCTCCGCCTTCCGTTTGTAGAGCCGACAGTAGTCGTCGACGGAGAGGTCACCTTGGGAGAAAGTGCGGAACTTGGCGTCGGCGTAGAGGACGCGTGTTGCTTGATTGTTGAGGAATTGAGACTCGATGGCGAGCCAGAGGGTGCGAGCAGTGATGTTGGGCTCAAAGACGTCGTCGGCGAGGTCGTCGGAGAGTGTACCGAGCTGCCATGTCCGGACGACGCAATCCATGCGTGTCCAATCGGCGGAGGTCGGAGCGGCGATGTCCGACAGGACATGGCGTTCCAGCGAGTATCGACCAAGTGCGAGGAGGAAGGAGTCACGCCACCAGGAGTAGAAGGTGGAGGTGACGTCGAGGCAGAGAGGGACGAGGGCGCGAATGTTCTGCACCGAGACGGCTTGCGCGTGGAGGTTGAGGAGCGCAGCAGCCTCTCGCTGAGCAATGGCGTCATAGAGGTCGTCGATGTTGACAGTGGCGATGGAGGAGTCGTCGTCACCGCCTGGGGGATTCGCCGCAGCACGCTCCCGTGCGGCGCGCTCAAGGGCGGCGCGGATGCGAGCATTGGCCGCATCGCGCTTTGCCTGTGCCGCGCGGGCGAGAGCAGCGTCGTGAGCGGCTTAGAGAGTGGCGGCGCGCTCCACGGGATCGACGGGCAGCATCGGATCGGTGACGTCGTCGTCATCCATGAGTAAGCGGCGTCGGGGTGACGTGCTGACGGAGCAGTGCCTGGACGGCGCGCGGGGAGGGAAGGCACGCTGAGAGCAGCGCCGGTTGCGGAAGATCGGGCCTGTGTGAGAACCTAGGCGTCTGATACCATGAGAGCTTGTGTATTTCACATAGATAACAGGATTACAGAGGGGATTACAATATATAGGCTTAAGCAGCCAAGGGATCATAGTGTGAACACTAAACTGAAGAAGGCAAGGCACTAGGCCTAACCGGCAGAATATGAGGGGTTAGCAGAGTTAAAGAGGCACAAGTCATAAAGCCTGTGCGGCAGCCTAGGAGGGATTGAGACTGTCGAACAACCTTCATAATGTTTAGACTAAAGTGCATCCACCATACATGAAGTTGCATCGTTGTATCATTTTGGTCTAATAAGTTGTAAACATAGCACTCACATACATGAAGTTGTATAGTTGTATCATTTTGGTCCAACAAGTTGTAAACACTGAACTCGCCATAAACTAAGTTGTTCACAATGGACATATATAGTCTACTATACACTTGAATTTGTATTTTAAAGATGTGACATGCATGCTGATGAGGAGTTGCTTGAAGAATACATGAGACCAAACACAATATTCTCATGTTTCATTTTTGTAATGAGTTACTAATGTCAAACAATATATAGAATTGTATTATATAATGAGATACGATCCAAGATAACGTGTTAATATTGTTTTGTGCAATCCATGATCTATTAACAATATTTTTGTTTCATGTGTTGTGATAGGTATGTAGATGAGCATTTATAAAAAAAAAATTATATTCCCATGTTCAATATACACCCGACTAGGATTAAAAAAATCATCTAAAAATAAAATGAGAAAAAATAATAAAGTAGTGGATTGTATATGTTCCAAGTCCTTTATGTGTGCTACACCTGTAAAATTTGATATTTTAATGTATAGTCGATCGTATGTGTGCATCGTGAAAAACATAGTGTACTATGGGTGTAACATTTACAAGTTATTGGACCAAAATGATACAACGATGCAACTTCATGTATGTGGGTGCAACATTTACAGCTTGCTAGACCAAAATGAAACAATGATGCAACTTCACGTATGATGGATGCACTTTACTCTAATGTTTATCTTTGTTTTCTAATCTTTCCAACCGGTAAGGATAGGAACTTCATTCATAACAACAATACCACCCTCTGACAAACTTGGCAGCTTGCACCAGATCATGTGGCCTCGATTTCCCCTCAGCAATAGAGATGGGTATCCTTCCCCTCATAGCTTTGGTCATCTTGTCAAGCTAAACTCCCCTGGTTAGTGGCTCCTACGCTGCTTGCCACTGCTTTGTATAGGTACTACAGAAATAACATTCTAAATTCCATTGGTCATCTATTCTATTCAAAATTCAATTGATCATCTATTATCGAACTATAACAATGCGAAGAAGCTTGACATTAAACGAACCGACCTGTAGGTGTGGCCTTCGGCTGCCCAGAGTTGGTATTATGACCCATCCCCTCAATGGTGGTGGATCTGCAGGATGCGGACAACCTCCATCGGACCAGTCATGAGGAAATGAAAGATTATTCACATTGCCACCACCGCTATTGTTCTCTGCAAGTGCTGGAGCTCATTATGCCCAGTCGATGCTCCTGATTTGTGCAGACTCCCACACCGCTGGCCACCTCTTTGTGTAGATACTACATTAACATTCAAAATTCCATTAGTAATATATTATGGAACTATAAGAATGGAGAAAATTGGTATTGTGACACAATAAACAATAGAGTTTCATTATGATGACAATCCAATCACCGACTTTGCTATTATAGGACTCTAATCGTTGACACATATGATAAATTGTCACAATTATCCTTTAATTGTTACCACTGAATTTGATGTACATAAGGACAATATGGTCACAATCGCTCACATTTTGTCCTATAATAGCAATGTATCAACTATTAGAGTCATATAATAGAAAACTCAATGATTGAATTGTCATAATAACAAAACCTCATTTTTTGTTGTTTCATAATAGCTGCGAAAAAAGCATGACATTAGACGAACCAACCTGTAGGTGTGGACTTCGGCTTCCCAGAGTTGGTATTATCAACAATAATTGGTGCTGGGATTGATCTTCCTCTCTTGCGATGTATGCTTTTAGGAGCCATGGCACCAATTATTTTAGTTTTGTTTGCACAAACATTCATAGATCTAATGCGCACAGGGAGCTTCAATGTCAATGGTGCAAAGGTATAATGTAAACACGCCAATAAATTTTCCTTGATACGTTCCTCCTCTCATTCATGTTCAAACAAATGGGAAGTACACATTAACTAGAACCATATAACGTAGATGGAATTTGGATACCTATTGATGAAATCCCTCGGCGTGTCTGCGTGTGACAACCATGGTCAATCTCGGGCATATATAGCCGCCAAGATGACGTGGAAGCAAGTATGATGCGGTGATAATCGTCGTCGGTGAAGATAATCTGGTGTGGCGGTAGTCGAAGACGTGGAAACAAGGGCAGTGCGGTGGAGTCATCGACGATGAAGAAGCTTCGTGGTTGGCGGGCACGACGATTGGGAACAGGTCCAGTGCGTGTTGACGGTCCATAAGTGATAAATATTGCCATTAACATCTCACGGAAAATACTATTTTACTATCATATTTTGTATAGTTTTACTTGGTTCCACTTGTATTTTGTCTTTGTATGATTTCAGGAACATAGGGTGAAATTAGAGGAAAAAGAGCATAAAAGAATAAAGAATATTCCACCCTGGAAAAAGCTCAACAGGGATTCATCAAATTGCAAAGTCTAACAAAGGCCTTCGTAAGCAAAAATGACCTAATGAGGAGGCCCATGACCTAGCTCCAGAAAGCTGAGCCCGAGACGTGGCAGAGTGGGCCCGTCTAGACCCCAAGTATGATTGTTGAAGCCCCCCTTTGGCATGATAGTTGTATGGTGGATCTACATGTCGGTTTCACCTACTACCATATTTGAAGACGCCCAAACCGACCTTGAAGGCCTATATAAGCATAGATAGACCCCCTGTCCATTCACTTGATAGTTGATAGTTGACAGTTGAGAAATCCAGAGCTAGCTAGAAATCATTTTAGCTCTAATTAGCTCTAGTTCTAGGATTAGAGGAGCCCAGTTCTAGTTCATCAACTTGATCAAGTTGTTCTTCAAGATCATCATTGATCCTGGGTAATGACTTTGTATCCTTTTTGTTAGATCTTTATCAAGTTCGCAGAGATGTTATATGAAGTTGGTGCTATAATTATGATATTTATATTCATATATTGTGCTATCATGAATCTTAGAGATTATATGTTTGGATCAATCATCTATGCTATTATAATGCTATGGAGTGCTTTATGCATGTTTCTAGTCTCTAAATTGACCATCCGTAGGGTGGGAGTCACCGGTGGGACTAGAATAGTCTTTGATGATGCAAGCATGGTGCTTGGCTATGATAATTCCTTCAGATTTTTCCATTCTTTACCGGTACAAAAAGGAAGACAACAAGATGTGACAGGCTTGTTTGTCCTTGCATTCCTTTCTGCTAAACCTTGGAATAGGAGCTCAATGAATATTTGGGTCATTAATATGAACCGGATATTTTCTTTTTAATATGGCTTTAAACATTGATTAGACCATATAATTGATTTGTTTATTTACTGACTTGATAATTTCTAAGGACATTCTAGACTTGCTCCGTGACAATCTAAGTTCTAGTTTATTTTATTAAGGGATGCTCTGGTTTAGTTATCAACTCATATATATTTATCTATCCATATATCTATGTGCTAACATATATATATCAATATCAATATATTCACCTGAGTAACATTATTACCATGATTCTTTCATGACAACTTACTCCTAATTTTTTGAGCAGTTGACTATGATCTATGAAATGGATAATTAAGTTATGTCGATGAAAGTTTTATTTAAAATTGTTGTGAGTTCCCATGAGATAAATTAATACGATAACCTGGTCTACTCCTAGTTGAAATGGTACAATGGTATATTTGTACGCTTGCGGATAAAATAAATCTTTTGGTTTCCATATTAATAAAATTTTAGCAAGTTATATCTTACCATGAATGCTTCTTAATGTTACTTTCTAAATTTGTGCCTCATGCTTAAGAATTAAGTGTCAACAAGCATTTCTGGCACCGTTGTCGGGGAACTCTTTAGATTCCTTAAATATTACTGGATACATATACTAAATTATCCAAGGAGTGAGTCAACTGCTCAAAATCTAGCAAATGTTACTCTATCTGTTTTTCTCCTATTCTTTTGATGAATAAACATGACAGTGTATGACTGGTTTTCCTCTTCCGAAAGATTTCAATTCAAATCCTGAGAAGCTTTTATGGAAGACTCGCGCGCCGAGAGTCGCACCTCCTTCAACTTCCAAACAACCGGAAGAAGACTCAATAGCTCAACCACCAATGGGTGATAATGTCGCTGAAAATACTCTTCGTGAATTTCTGTGCGCACCACTAAAAACATTAACCTTGGACCCTAAGGAAATATTGGTAATGTGGGATTTGAGCTAAAGATTAGCCTTATTAATATGGCACAGGCAAGTCCTTTTTGCGGACTTCCACACGAGGATGCAAAGGTACATCTTCAACACTTTTTGATTCTCTGTTTAACCATCGTCATCAAGGACGTTTCTCAAGATATTATTTGTCTCCGATTGTATCCTTTCTCTCTTTTGGGAAAGGCACAACAATGGTTTTACAAGGGAGGAGAAGCTATAGATACGTGGCCAAAATGCGCCGCGACAATCCTCGCCAAGTTCTTCCCTCTAGGCAAAACTAATCCCTTGAGAGGTAAAATTTCTAGTTTTCAGCAAACAAATATGGAAGCTATTCCAGTAGCTCGGGAAAGACTTGAAGAATATATAGCCACCTGTCCTCACCATGGGATCGATGAATGGCTCATTCTTCAATGCTTCTATAATTGACTTCTACCTTCGTCAAGAGGACATCTTGATGTTGCTGCTGGAGGAGCTTTTCTCGATCTAACGATCGTAAAAGCTAATGAGTTAATTGGCAAGATGGTTTTCAACCAAGGATAGAATGATGAACGCTCTCAAACTCAGGGTCGAAGTAAGGGTATGCATACTGTTAAGAAAACAAATATGTTATTTGCCAAACTAGGCACACTCATATATCGTATTGACGATCAAGAGAAGGCAAGACAAGTGCAAAATGTCCATGCTATTGGATCACACTTCACGTGCGAAGTGTGCGGCAACATGGGACATTCAGAGAATGATTGCCCTGAAATTCATAATGCACTACTATTAGGTAGTAAATAATTCTTAGTAGTTGCATGTTCATAATCAACAAGAAACAAGTTCATCTCATGTTGCAGTAGTTGCATTCTCGCTCGAGTCATTAGTCCTTTGTTGATCTTACTATCTTGTTCAACAGAAGGTTGTTCATTGGGGATGTCCTCATCATCCTCCCCTTCTTCAAAAAGAGTCGACCTCAACTCGATCTGCTCATGACTATGGAATGGAGACAAATCAGCAACGTTGAAGGTATTGCTCGCTGCATATTCATCTTTCGGAAGATTAATCTTGTAGGCATTGTCATTTATATTCTCAAGAACCTTGAATGGTCCATCATGTACTGTTGCAGCATAGTACTGTTGACGGCGCTTAGCTACGTCAATTATGTACCACAAGTGCATGGGTCGGTTGTACCTCTTCCCTTAGCGTATTCCCCTAAGGTTTATCAATCCGTGGATCGACAATGAACTACTAGGGTTTTCTACCTCTCTTAACAGATCTAATCCTAGCGTGAAGCACATATTGCATATAAGGTTGAACATGTGGAGCAATGGATGTGACCACATTGTGTGTGTGAGATGAGTGATCACAACCGACCTCCTCGAGATAACACGACCTTCAGTAGCACGTTGCCTATCTCGTACTCCGATAAGTGGACATAATCCCACAAAGTTCCGTAAGCCGATGCCTTTCCCTCCCACACTCGTCACACAACACTAGGGGCAGTCAATCATCAAACAAAGATAACCTATAATGGGACATGGCTCCACAATACACGTTCCTCCGGCCCTACTACTCTCGCATACTGTCACTACACGAGGGATCCTAGTGACCGGCTTCCCACGCACCACTAAGATATATCCGCAAGGCTTAGACTAATCACCATGATTAGATCTAATCTCACTAAGAGCATGTGCTAGCTAAACTTATAGACTAATCACCATGATTACATCTAATCAAAAGCTAGCTAGGCATATGAGATCAAACACGCATCTTAGAAGATCAAAACAACGAGATAATATTGGATTGATTCACCATTAATGTACATATGCCTTGAGTGAATTCAAAGCATGGCTATGGAATCCCACCATGGCCTCACCACGTAGGGCCAACCATGGCGGCTAGGGTCTAGCCTAAGCCATCTCCTAGGCAACATCGAGGATGGCGGCCTTCAGCTTTCTTCGGTGTGTGTCCCTCTATTATTCGGCTCTCTGGTCAAAATTCACGTACGGTTTCTATAAGACATAAGCTTTAAATAGTCCGAGGAAACCCTAGCTCGAAGGGGAGGTTGAGGCAGCATAAAAACGGCCTAGGCCGGCCGGCTATGGGCCAAGTAGGCTGGCCGACCTGCCCTCTTTTTGGCCCATCTCAGCCTCCTCTTTCGCGTGTAGATTCCTTGTCCTTCCTGGAGTTTATGTCCTCCACATATGTGGTCCTTTTGACATGTTTGCTTCGGGATATGATTGGATCTTTGGTATGTTTGCTGGATTTCCTCCGTTCTTCAAGTCATCTGAGTGTGTTCTTCAAGCCTTTGCCCGTGCACATCCTTGGTGGTCTGTCATGATCTTGGTGTTTGTCCAAAAGTACTCATTTATAGCTCAAAAACCCTGCATAAACCAACATCCTCCAAAAATATGTGCATATACGAACATGGAGTTATTTCACATGCCAAGTGGCGGGTTAGTATATGAATTAGTCCAAAACCTCCACCTAAATGGCACCAAAAGTGTGTCACTAAGAAGCACCAACAATCCCCCATGCTTAAACCTGGCTCGTCCTCGAGAAGTCCAAGAGCCTTGCTTAATAAGGAAATCAGCGTTGCCTTCAATATCTTCCCTATACTTAGTCATAGACAACAAGACACCTTGCTCTCTCAAGTATTTAGCATTTAAGTTCAAGTTGTGACCGGCTACTTTTTCATTATGGAAGATAGACTAGCAATACAGAACAAGCCACAATAAGAAATAAATGCATACTCTCAAACTTAAGTGAACTTCAAACCTTTACCTTGTTACATCGTGAAGAGTTTTTCAAAAATATGCATATCAAACATAAGTGAGGTTCTCTTGCAAAGGTTCATGAAAACGCTCATATCATCAAGTCACTCAAGGCTACACTAGATTGTCTTCAACCTATTCTACTCATATATGAAAATGGAAGGCATATGTGAAGCTTGGTAGGTACAAAAAATCCGAGCAAAATATTATAATCGAATATTGTCAAACTAAGAGAGGTCTATTGCAATTACCGAGACTAGTCAAAAAGGTCACGGAAAAATAATGTTGGAGATGGAGAGAGAATGGGTGATCCCGAGACACAAATGAAGTTCACGTTATCAGATTGCATGTGTTTGGAATATTTGAGTATGGATTTGTCTTCTAGGCACTTGGAAATAATATCAAAGAGAACTAAGGAGCATTTTATTCACCTTTTTTCTTTCTTTATTTTTTTCATTTTTTTATTTTGACATGCCTTGTGAGCATGTGGCATACCTTATTTGGGCATGCATCTTTTATTATACTTTTTCTTTTTCTTTTTTTGGCTCCTTAGAACTTTTACAACATGATACTTACTCGGCTATAAGTCCTCCCCCCATGCTTGAACAATGCTCGTTCGCAAGCATAAAAGAGAAGAAAATATGACCGCCGAGGTAAGTATAAATTCTATTTGTCATAAATAGGATAATTCAGTTGAGCACCGCCAAGTTTCTCACTAAAGTATGCTATGAGTTTTCCTTCTTGCATCAACACACCTCATATGCCTATCCCATTAGTATCACATTCAATCCTAAAGGATTTGTTGAAATGAGGTAACACAAGTAATGGGGCAGAAGTTAAACAATTGTTTAACTCTTGGAAGGCAACTTCCTGTGACTTACCCCACACAAATTCAACACCCTTCTTGGTTAATTCATTCAACGGAGCTGTAATGGTGCTGAAATTCTTCACAAAACGCCGAAAGAAACCGGTAAGACCATGAAAGCTTCTCACTTGGCTCACAATGACAGGGGTAGGACATGTTCTTCCTGGGTGCGGCTGTATATCAAAATCTCATCTAAATAAACCACCACAAATTTTCCAATGAAAGCCCTCAAAACATGGTTCATCAAGCGCATGAAAGTGCTAGGTGCATTAGTTAAACCAAAGGGCATCACTAACCACTCATACAAACCAAATTTTGTTTTAAAGGTTGTTTTCCATTCATCTACTTTCTTCATTCTAAACTGATGGTAACCACTTCGTACATAAATTTTAGAGAAAATAATAGCACCACTAAATTCATCAAGCATGTCATCAAGTCTAGGAATGGGATGAAGATATCGAATACTTATGTTATTAATTGCTCTACAATCAACACACATTCTCCATGTACCATCTTTCTTTGGAACAAGAATAACATGGACAACACAAGGTCTAAGGCTTTCACGCACATACCCTTTGTCAAGTAGTTCTTGCACTTGTCACTGAATTTCCTTCGTCTCTTCTGGGTTGGTGCGGTATGGTGGTCGGTTTGGAAGTGAAGCTCCCAGAATGAGGTAAATTTGATGTTCAATCCCATGAAGTGGAGGTAAACCAATAGGTATATCCTCCGGAAAGACATCATTGAAAGCCTACAGCACATCAGAAATAACACTAGGAAAAGAAGTTATGTCGTTAGTAGAAAGAATTGCATCTTTGTACAACAACACAAAATGCAGCATATGGGTGTTGTCTCTCATTTCTCTCACGTCTGATTTTGTGGCCATCATGACTTTCCCTTTTCCCTCAAGCTCTCTAATTTTTTCACTCATGTTTGGCTTGTGGCGCTCGCTCTCACTCGCTCTCTTTCGCATGTTTGATGCTATGATTTGAGAGGAAATCATATGCAACAGCTTTAAACCTTCAGAAGTGCATTTTTGTCCATTTTGAGCAACAAAGTACTTGCCCTGTTCGGTGCGCGATTGACTCATGTCCTCACTAGCTGATTTCTCCTAACCATTTCTAGCTTTAGTCACCCAAAGGTTGCTGGAACAATCATTGAAAATTTGATTTTGTTCCAAGGGATCAAAGCATGGATTGCTACAATATTTTGAGGTGGAAATTTCAGAACTGTGTTCTTGTGGCTGGTTGAATTGATTCATCTTCACTTAGTGATTGCTTTGATGTCATGAGAGTGGAAAACTGAGCATTTTTGTTGGGGTTGTGGCCTGTTGCAAAAAGGTCTCTTCCCAAGTCAAACTTCACATCATTTGAAACATGGGAGGATGACCTTGAGTAGGAAAATGCATTGTTGGTTGTTGCAACTTCAGCTTGTACCTTCATGTCAATCTTTGGTGCAGCAACTCCTTCATTTGCATCTCCTCTCACATGGCTATGGACAACTCCACCAACAGATTCTTTGGGTATTGTCACATGTCCATGAGTCTCAAGGACATCATCCTCCATGGTTGTACCATCAACTCTTCTTCTTTGCGCTTCAGCCCTCAATGCCTTTACAACATTTTCAGTAATGTTGCTCTGGATGTCGTTCATGTTGGCACTGATTCGGTCTTGAAACACTTGCTGCAATTGACCTTGTGTGACATATCTTTGTTCATTCTTCACGTCACCTGCCACAGTTAGTAGGAGAACAGGACAATAATACAAGATGTATATGTGACTTGGTGGAAGTCACTCAGTCTTACCTTCTCTTACCACCGAAGCTATTATGCCTCTTTGCTGAATTTGTGAGCTGCACTCACCTTGGTGGTAGCAGACACGACAAAGGTGATAGATTAAGCGAAATCAAAGTCTCGGTGCATACTAAACATAGGTTTGTATGTGGAGCTTGGAAGGTTTTGTATGTGGTAAACTGGTAGTACAATCTGAAACTTCAACCAATTGTAAAGTTAAGTACAAATCCAACCAAAAGCAAATTCTAGCTGCTGAACTGAAAGTAGCAACTCACGCACAAGGATAAGGAACTTATTGTAGCAAAAATGATAGAGCTAGGGTGAAAATATGAGTCAAGAACTAAGCTCAATGTTGCACAAGCTAATAATGTATGCCAGATAGCCAGACAATTGCTCCAAGGTATCAAGTTAATTCCAACCATCAATGTGGTGTACTCAGCACTTGTTCTATTTGCTACTGAGTTCAGCACACTAACATGTACACAAAGTATTTCTTTTGCTCAAAGATATTCTCAGATTTAGCAAAGTACACAACTCATGAGCAACAACATGTATCTAGTCTTTCTTTTAGTTGAGAGAAACTCTGCTCATCTAGTTCTGAAACATTCATGGATCTAAAACTGTATCAAGATGACATATTCATGAAATCAAGTCTGGAGTTCAAAGATGTGTCCCGAAATAAGCTTTCCAACGAGTATAAGAAAACTCAAATCAGATTTTAGATGTAAAAGTTATGCTCATTTTAGTGTACTGTGTTCAAACTTCACATCTGGCCATGGAAATGATTCGGGTTGAAACTTGCTTCGACCAAGAACACACAGAACGGATTGGGAAAAGAAATCTAGGTGGGGAAACAAGGGGGAACACAAATCAGAGGCGGAAACATGAAGAAACACCCAAGGAACACGAAGATTCATCAACCAAACTCGATCTATTAAACTAGAACTTAACCAAACTCACTGAAATTTCAGAATGGGTTATGGTAGCGGAAATTTATGGTATTTCAGCTTAGGACAGTAAACTAAAGGGGATACAGAGGTAAAGATCCTACTGAGTAAACCTTAGCTCTGAATACCAAGATGATACGGGGGGCTTGCCTGATCTTCTCGAGTAGGATTGTTGGGATAACTTGACCCGTGCAAACTGACGAATCTATGGCACCAACAACTATAAAAACAACCACATGTGACAAGGATTTCGCCCAACCACACATTTTGGTCATTGCCTTACCTGAACCACGCAAAGGTTGAGGCGATTCTCTTGCAAATTCAAAGGAAACACAAGAATAAATGGTAGAGAAAACTCTCAATCCTGGGGGTAACAATAGCACAACCCTAAGGACAAGAGCACTTGACTTCTCTATTTTCTTTATCTCAAATTCGTGGTTAGGGTTTCCACCAGGCATACAAATGTTATTTATACTAGGAACAACCCTTCTAGTTGGGATGGGGACCTTACACACAAGCCCAGTTCAAAATAACATGTATCTGGGTAAATTTACGACTAGACTAGTTCGGACAAGGAGGATCTGCATGTTACTCAGCTGACTAGTTCGGACCTGAAGAATCTGCACGTTACTTGTTATCCTTTACTCAGATCGGCACATTACTCAGCTAATCAGTTTGGACCTAAAGGATCTGCATGTCATTTGTTACCCGTTACTCAGATCGGCATGTTACTCAGCTAATCAGTTTGGACCTTCAGGATCTGCATGTCACTTGTTACTCGTTACTCGGCTGATCAATTCGGACCAGTCCGAACTGCACTCCCATAACAACATTTACTAAATTACTCATAGCTCTTGCTACAAAACTCCAAAATACGATCCGTCAAGACGCTTCCAACGGTGTAGAACACCCCTGGTGAATCTTCTTAGATTGGTACAGAATTTACCAAAAGCTGGCAAGTCAAAATCTGGACAACACACGTTGTCTACAAGTTGCTCTTCTCTGAGTGTTGAGGAGCCTACTCATACCTTGCATATCCTTCAAAGCTGAGAACAAGTAATGCACTACTATTAGGTAGTAAATAATTCTTAGTAGTCGCGTGTTCATAATAAACAAGAAACAAGTTCACCTCATGTTGCAGTCGTTGCATTCTCGCCCGAGTCATTGGTCCTTTGATCTTACTATCTTGTTCAACACGAGGTTGTTTATTGCGGATTTCCTCATCAGTACGCTCATGGTGGACATCTGGCTGTCTTGTATATTTGTCGCACAAACATACATGTGTATTGTGAATCACGTACGTGCGTGACAGCCCATTCATGAAGTCCGGCGATGTGAATTGTATTTTTACTACCCTCGCAAATTAGCGTGATGGCCAACTTGACATTGACAGCAGGGGCGGGCCCATGTGAGTATTCAAAATTTTTAGCCTGAGAGGGCATGCTTTTTTATCTCTTGGAGCCACAAGCACGTAGGTTCGACTCAATACATGGCCACGACCATGCTGTATCTGCTCATACTTTATCACTCTGAGGCACAAAAATCCATCAAACAAAATGTCCCTTGCTAAGTTAAGCTTAATGGCATAGCCAATTGAGCTTATCTAGCAAGATGATGTTTTCTTCATTGTATCTAAACAATTACAATTTCGAGCCTTGGCCGGAAGATACATGGTTAGGCGTTAATGCCTTTCTGCGAATGAGACGAGTTGGGAAGGCTGGATTGCAATCTTCTCAATCAGCCGCTAGCTCCATTTCAATTTTCAATTGCTTGCCAACATTATCAATGGCTTTCCTGGCTGCAGCTTTTGTGTCTCCGAACCTATGTCTCTATCCATGTCTTCGAGTTAACTAACGTCAAATAAATCATTCAAATTAAATTCTGATCACACTATTGTGTCTGCTATAATAAGATCTTCAAAACTAAACCACACTTGACCACGTTTGGACTATATTTTCTTTTTGTAATACTTTTTATGTTGAACAAATTATTTCATTAAAAAGTGTTCTAAGAAAATATATAATCCAAACATGGGCAAGTGAGGTTTAGTTTTGATATCTTATTATAACAAACACAATAGTATGATCAAAATTTAATTTCGATGATTTATTTGATGTTAATTGCCTCGGAGATACACATGGGGACATCGGTTAGGACACACATAAGCCGTAGTCGGCTTTCCTTGCCGTATGAAACTCCGACTGATAGGAATGTGGGGTATGTACTCCCATGGAATCACACATCCTACTCACCATTTTGGACGATTGTGCCAGAGAGAGCCCTGCTCTTCAAACACTTAATGCCTTTGTCTCCTGAGGAATTCATTCCTAACCCTCTGTTTTCACTATTTTCTTGTTTTCATCATTGAACTATTTTTTTCTATTGCTAGATTTTGCTTCAATCTTACCAAGGTTCGTGGAGATGATGGGCGCGACCTACGAAGCCACCCTCATGGGCATGCGCCCAGAGGACGTGAACCTACTCACGACCAGTGGACTCCAAACCATGCGGCGCGTGCCCGAGCAACAGTCGTTATCGTCATTGCAGACTCGTGGTCTTTTCCTCATATCCTCGGAAGACAGGGGTAATGCCTTTGTATCAGGTTATTGGGAGAAATAATTGGATAAGGACCCGATCACGGGCCAAAATATCGGGTCGTTGTCTCGCCGGTCTAGGAGACCAAGGTCTCCATGTTGGAAAAATATTTAAAGTGCTCTAAAAGCCAATTTGTAAGGGCCACATGAGCCTTGATCGGAGGCCCAACCAACCTACGGTTGTGGACCCAGGTCACAAAGTGCACATACAAGGGGACATTTGACTCATTTGTGAGTAGGCTAACACTTTCTAAATGGATCAGTCATTTTATTCATGATAGGGTTAAAGTGGAGAACTATCCTAAAATACCTTTACCTCAGAACTTTTATGTTGATGTTGCGGACCCATTACTCCATAGTTTAAATTTCTGTATGGATGACGGTAGTGGCAAGACGCTTCAATATCTCTTTCTCAAGGACACATCTCCGTGTTGCTTTTGTCGCGCCTTGGTTGTGTTCATACTATATTCCGGTTGGTATGGGGTTTATATATGCCCTGAGGTTTTTGTGGCAGCAACTACCATTGCTAAGGGTGCTTGTAGAGCCTTTAACGTGACAAGCATGGCCTATATGAGAGTGTCGATTCTATTCATGAAGCCATCCACAATAGCACCCAATTAGCTAGCCAGTGCCAATTATCTCTTCATGTTCATTTTATCATGGGGTGGTTTGCATGCTACTGGAAAGCTATGCCAACAGAGCCAACATCTTTGACTTTATCTCTTCCTGTTTATTTTATCACAAATTTTCCTCCATTCATAACAGATATATGGAAGCACACCATCTCTTCCTGTTCATTTTATCACAAATAATAACACATTGCCTATTACACTTGGATTTTCTTGGGCGATTGCGATTTCACTTCCCAAAAGACGTAGTGAATCTCAGAACTGATAGACGACATGCTCTTAAAAATCCAGGGCAACCGAGACTTTCTGAAATTGATTTCTCGGTGAGCAGTAGTGTTGGTGGTGTCCCTCACCGGCACTGCACGATTTACAACAATCAAGTGTACTGCCCCATCGCTTTGCTAGAATGTTTAATTGTGATCAAGCCATCCCTGATTTCGATATGAATGAGCTTCTTTGGTTTTTTTATTGTTTACAAGGTGACATGAATGAGATGACTGAGTTGTTGTAGCGTCGTATTTTGGTCTATTGTAACACCCTAAAAGACCATCACATCAAAAATAAAGTAAGCAACATGTTAGTGTAGATTTTATAGTGATCATATGAAAATTTGTGCATTCATGCTGGTGCATTGTGTTTTGAGTGCATTTTGAAACCTTGAAAACGTTGAGAACAATTTGCGAAATGTTTAAACCTTCTCTTTTCCCTCTATTTCTTCTAGCCAGCCCAGCCCGGCCCACTCTCCTTTTTCTTTTGCCCCTTTCTCTTTTCCATCCCAAGCCGGCCCAACTCTCCTTCTTCTCTTTTCTCTCTCACACGCAACCTCAAACCGCCACAACGGCCACTTTAACCTCCATTTTATCCCCTTTAAAGCTATTAAATTAAGGTCGTAATGGCCCCGGGCACCTCGAGCAACCGCCTTCACCCGGCCTATAAAGCCCCATCCTCACTCCAGAGCTCAGCCCCTCCCCATTTCCCTCTCTCGTGCCCACGTTGCCGCATTTGAAGCTCGTCGTCGCCATTGCCGCCGCCGGACAGAGCTCGATCACCCTAGCTGTTTGAGCCATCTACCTCCTCTATGTCCTGCTTCCTTGCAATCCATCCACCCATTCTCTTCCTTTGCGGTATTACGATCTCGCCGTGGCATTTCCTTCCGCCGCCGCTCTCCGTGAAACCTCGCCGTAGCTCTAAGCTCCACTTTGAACCCCTAGTAGTGATCTAGTGAACCCTAGGATGCTCCCTAGCCTAGATTTTGGACGCGTTGATGGACACTAGCCTCGGTTCCCCGTGAACTGAGGGCAGCCATCCGCCGCCGCTGGTCGCCGGCGCGCCTGTTTGCCGGAGCTTTAACAAGAGCTAGCACATTAGCTTCGCCATATGCCCAGCTACCTCTAGAGCCTAATCCCGGGACGAATCATGGTTTCTAGCCTCGGTTCCCACCTCGCCATGGCGAGGCAGACCGCCGCCGCTCATTGCCGGCAGTCACCGCCGCGAGTCTTGCGCCACAAACCGCACCAATAGACTCCCTGTGTCGCTGGCTTGCTCCCAAGCCAAAAAAACCCCAATAAACCGTGCACCCTAGCCTAGGCCTCGACCTCACCGTGGTTCACCACCCATCGCCAGCTGTCACCGTTGCCCAAACCGCATCACAAACCCCTTCATTGAGTTCGCCATGACTCAAGCTTGCTCTAGGATCTTGAATCGAGCGAAACCGTGCACTCTAGCGCCAGTTTGGCCTCGCTCCGGCGAAGCGCCGCCACGGCACCGCCGCCATCCTCGTCACCGGCCACCCCAGTGTTTCCCCTTTCAACGTAACCATCCGATCGTGATCCAACAATCCTCGTCAGCCCCGGATAGAGCTATGCACATTTTGCTAAAGAGCCCCTGTGTTTCTTTGAAATCAAACCGCGATCCAGCCCAGTTCAAAACTAATTGCGGATCAGTCCTTTTCTTCACGTTTCAGCCCTTGGGACATCGAAATATTGAACCTGC
Organism: Digitaria exilis; assembly: GCA_015342445.1. Lineage (NCBI taxonomy): Eukaryota > Viridiplantae > Streptophyta > Magnoliopsida > Poales > Poaceae > Digitaria > Digitaria exilis. The sequence continues at coordinate 2,570,509 of JACEFO010002380.1, forward strand.
AGTCTGAGTTGTCGGTTTTGCGCATAAACCCCTCTGTTTCTATACGAAATTACGCAAAAGTTCCTTGTTTCCATTATTTTAGCCCTGGAAGGTTAGTTTTATAGCAGAGAAGCCCCTGAATGGCGTAGTAGTGTGTATACGATTTTTTCCAATGAATGGTGTATTGTTTTGTTATTTATTTGTTGTATGTCTTGATTGCTTGTGTAGAGAACGTGCCGGTCAAAGAAGAAGAGCAAGGGCACTTTGTTGAGCAGGAGTATTTTGCGGAGGAAGGCAACTGGCTTCTCGCTCAACATATTCTCTTTTGACCCCAATAAAATATCAAGCTATACACACTTTTACTTCATGTTGATATTGCATTAATATTGATGGGAACCATAACGATGACTAGACTTTTATCCATAACCTTGATTTACCTGGTTCATACTCATGCTAGAAGAACGCTTGTTTCAATTGAAATATGGAGAGCCACCCAGGATTTCCCGTACAACCACAATGTCATATGGCTCTGACCTAAGCCAAGTAATTAGATGAACTGCTTGAGGGTGGTTTTGAGTATGTGTATGAAGAGATCGGTGAAGGGAAGCTTCGGCTTCTGATGGGCCGCATGTTTTGGGATCAAGCATCCACATATAAGAATTCTTTGAAAAGGCCTAGTAGTGAATCCCTCGCCACTCACCTCGGAAGTGTTTAAGGGCTTTGCAAACCCAGGCGAAAGGGGAGACAAGAATTGTGGGTAAAGTTGTACAGCCTCTGCAGATTGTTAAAATCTATTGCTATAACCGTGTTCACGGTCATGAATGGCCCAGACCCTCACATGATAAGACAATTGAACTTAAAGCTAAATCGTGGTTCTCTGGCTATGGATGATGGTGACTATGATGCTTATCTCTCATCATGCTTAATTTGGGTGGTATATACATACACCATAGTAACTAGGTGCTTGCTAATAAAAATTGACCAACTAAAATGCTAACTACTAATAGCTCAGCTTATCCTTGATGCCCTGCATCTCCACCCACTTGCTGAGTACCAACCTTAAGTGTACTCATCCTTGCTCAATTTGGATTCAAAGGAGAATAATGATGGAGAATATATTGAAGAACTTGATGATTTCAAAGCGAGTGTTCACTAGTCAGATGCTTGTGGGGGCGTTCCGCTGCTGAGGATTAGCTTTATGTTATTGTTGTGAACATGTTTATGCCTTCGAGCCTTTATCGTTAGTGTAATAAAGAGAATGTTTCCCTTTTACGAATAAAATATTGTTTCTGTTATTCGCTTGTTGTCAAAATATGTGTCTAAATGATCCTGGCGCACACATGCTATGCATCTGATTCTGCTATCAGAATCAGGTGTGACAAAAGTGGTATCAAAGTCGTGCTGACCGTAGTAAGCTAGCCTAGTCAGAAATGGCCGAAATAAGGACTTTTTAGCAAGCCAAGTCAGTGTCTTTGGAAAATTTCTTATTTTCCTCATAAAAATCTTGATCACATTTATCTTTCATTTCTTATTATTTTACTATGTTTCAAATGCTTATGTAAAACTTCTTTGTCTTCTCTCTTTGTTCAGATGGCCAGGACCAGGCATGGTAGTAGGCGTGTGGGTCATGCTCGTGCCTACATTGCTTTGTTCACTCCAGCTCAACGTGCTCCACCAGCTCGCTTGCACCACCAGTTGAGCCCGCTCCACCTTCTCCTGTTGTTGTTGGGCAGGAGGAGCCACAGGAGGAGGTGCCGCAAGAGTCCGTGGAGCGGGAGGAGGAGCTAAAGGAAGAGCCAGCAGTCGGACCTACCGGCTACACCCATTGTTGTTCCAGCACACTCAGAGCCTACTATGGAGTCTGCAGTTCTGGTGGCCCCTACAGAGGAGGGACGTTGGGAGTGTCAGGGTGTTCAACCAGACAGGACTATATTGGATGAAGAATTCATCCAATGAGGCTCGTTGCTTTCCCAGGCTGCTTGAGAAGGTGCTGATGGTGTTGGGCATCTTCGTGTGTCCCCTCTACTTCACCAATCGTGCTGTTGACCCATGTTGTGATGACTACTACGTGTCGAGAGTGCATAGCAGGGAGAAGAAGGAGGGCGAGGAAGGCTACTACACTCGCTCGATGCACGATGCAGACACACCACGTGCTTGCTACGCTGTCGCAGTCAGTACTGCAGCCAGGAGGGCTCTACGGTCCATCTGCTATGACTACCAGGAGCAGCTTCGCTATAGTGACTACTGTCACATTCCCCGTCGTGCTCACGGTACCGAGGAGTGTTGCTCTATGAGCTGTTGCGCGAACCTGAGCCGAGCCAAGCACGCTCTGTTGTGCCAAGTGTACCTGAGAGCTGAGGCAATCCCCGTGCTGATTTGTGAAGGATTTGGGCCAGCGGGAAAAAGGCTTTGGGCTGAGTTTGTTTTGAGTCTCTCAGCCAGAGAGTTTTATGTTGGGTGTTCCTTTATTTTAGAGTATTTCTAAGTATTCTCCATGTCTTTAAGTTATGATTGATTATGTCCATGCTTTTTGTACTGATTTAAATGAAAATACCTTTGGGTTAAATTTAAGTTCCGCTACGCAAGAGTTTCCTTATTAAAATTGAACCAACGAGATACTTTAATGGAGAATTAATTGTGAAAATTTAAGTTTTACTTCACAACTATAATTCTGACAAAAGTTGATTTATAGTTATGTTATATAAGTCACTTATAAGTTAATGTTGATTTTGCGTCAGCCCAACAGGGATGCAAATTTGGTTAAGACTATGTAATAAGATTCTTTGCTTCTACCCAACGGTGATGCAAAAGTCATTTAATTCAATTTTAACAATGTTAATTCCATTTTGCTTCTGCCTAATGGTGATGCAAAATTGTCTTAGTTATTGTCATTACTAATTACATTTATCTTCATGTTTTACTGAGCTTCAACTCCTTCAAGCATCATAAGTTATCAATGGCGTTACGAAACTAGGTGGGGATAAATTCCTCACCTAGAAGGGCTAGATCAGGTTGATATTCGTGATTCAAGATAAGGACCACTCTCTGAGAGAGCTTGCTCCAGTCTCTCAAGGGGATAATGATCCTACCCTTGTTGAGCGTACTGCGACTTATGGTCATGGACATGACCATAAATCCTTGTACAAAGGGAGCCCTTACTAAGAATCCTGCAAATGCAAAAGATTTCATCAATAAGATTGAGGCGTACTTTAAGGGGTTCAATAAAGCAAATGTCAGCACTCTCTTGTACAAGCTTGTGAACACTAAGTATGACAGGCATTGAAGTGTGTAAGGGAGCATATCATGAGCCTTGTTGGCCTTTGGAATAAGCTCAAGGATCATGAATGCCCCCTTGATGATAAGATTGTGATACATCATATCTTCCTGTCACTTCCATCAATTTATGAACCTTTTAAAAAAGTTATAATGCAAGTGAAGCAAACTGGGACATCGCCATGATCATCTCCAAGTGCTCTCAGGAGGAAGAGAGGCTAAGGTCACAGGCTGCTGACTATGCGAACCTCATCAAGCAAGAGGGCACGAATAAGAGGGTCACGCACTCCAAGAATACTAAGAAAAATCAGAACCCATATCAGAAGCTAAATCAAGATCCAAAGGAAGATAGCTCATTTCATCTAAAGGTCCTCATTAGGAAGGAGTGCCCGGAGTTCAAGGCTTGGCCAGCTAAGAAAGGCAATGATGACATTATTTCATTAATCGATGAGTCATTTTATGCTTATTTCCATTAATTACATGTTGGATTGACTCAGGTGTCACTATTCATGTAACAAATTAATTCCTCACAGGGGTTGAGTGGTGCACACACTATAAGAAGGGGGGGTCAATGGAGTTGAAACTGAAGTCGAGGTCATCGGGACTCTTAGTTTAGAACTTCATATAGCCTTTGTGCTTGAATTGAATAATAATGTTCTTTATGTGTCATCTCTTACAACAAACTTAATATCTATTTCGAGATTAGACTATGCGTGCCTGTTTGATCACAACAAGGGTGTAATAAGTTCTAATGGTGACGTTATGCACCGTTACATAATTAGCTTTACTTGTTGTCCTTGAATAATGATTCCTCTGAGATGAATGTTAATCATGTCAACCATAAGTGCAAAAGAGGTAACGAGACTTCATTGAAATTGTGGCACTCACGCATAGGTCACATTTCAAAGGGAAGAATGGAGCGTCTCATTAGTGAAGAGATACTTCCAACTTTAGACGTCTTTGACTTATGTGGGAAAATTTGCAAAAAAAAAAAAGGATAGAGCAATACATAGTCTAGTAATATTAGAATTCATTCACACTGACATCTATGGTCCATTTAATGTAAGATCGATGGATGGTTTTAGGGGGCAGTGGTTGACACTATTGCCCATTAGGGAGGGTTATGCCTGCTACCGATCCATAAACCTTAGTGGGTCATTCTTGACGAGAGAATCTTTGTAAAGGCCTTGTAGTGAATTCGTCACCACTCACCTTGGAAGTGTTTACGGACCTTGCAAACCTAGGCGACAGGGGAAACACGAGTCTGTGTAAAGTTGTACAACCTCTACATAGTGTTAATAAATCTTTTGCAACAGCCGAGCTGGCGGTCATGAGCAGCCTGGACCCTCACATGATAATCACACTTCAAATTGATGCTAAACTGTGGTACTTGGTTATGGATGATCATATATGATGATGATATGTTTTTTATGCTTAAGTTGGGATGGTATACACTTATACTTAGTAAATATGTGCTTGGTAATAAAATCTTGACCAACTAAAATGCTTACCGCTATTAGCTCAACCTATCCTCAATGGCTTGCATTCTCACCCCACATGCTGAGTACCAACCATAAGTGTACTCACCTTGCTAATATGGATTAAGAAGGAAATGACGGAGAGTACATTGGGGAACCCGATGACTTCTAGGATGGTGTCAACCAGTCGGCTGCATGTGTTGATCCGCGCTATAGTTTATTGTTTATGTTTCCGTGTTCAACCTTTAGGTCTTCGAGCCTCCCTCACGAGTGTAATAAAGTACATTTTATGCTTTTATGTGTTTGATCATTGTTTCTATATACACTTTATGTCAACATATGGGTGTCATACATTAGTTTTGCTATCAAATTGCGTGTGACAAAGTGGTACCTGAGCCGTACTGACTGTGGGCCACTAGCCTAGTTTAGAATTGCCGATATAATGACTCTTTTTAGCAAGCATGTATGTGTCTTTGAAAAAATTCTTATTTTACTCATAAAAATATATGTTGAAGTTCTTATCTCGTTTTTATTGTAAAATACTCATGTGAAACTCTCTCTTTCTCTTTGTTCGGATAGGCAGGACCAAGCAAGTTTTTCTCAAGAGCACGACAACCTCTCGTCACCAGCGGGGTCAACTTGCACCTTGCCATCATATTCAGGCGCAGCAGAAAGATCAGCCACTAGTGTAGCTGGATCCTAATGAACAAGTTCCACCAGAGCAGGTCCCTGTTGAGCCGGTGGGTGATCAGCCATTTGACGTCCCACTAGTGCAGAGGGAGGAAGAAGACTCCGAGGAGCGTGCCATCAACGTTTATGGGGAAAACTCAGCAGAGTCCCATGTACTTATGCCTTTGTCTCCAGGAGCTGAGGCCACCCTGAATGCTGAACAAGAGGCTCCCACACCAGTGGCACTTGGAGGGTGGATCTCAGAAAGATCAGAGGACACGGAGTAAGAGGAGGATTATGATGTCCTTGAATCCTTACTTTGGCTTCAAGCCCCTAGCTGTTATAACTGCAGCGAAACTTCTTGATGATGATGATGTTAATTGGGTCGATGACTCTAGTTTTTTAACTTTCCTAAACCTATAGTTGAGAACAATCTGCGAGCGCAAGGAAACCAATTTGTGTATGAAATGAGCTGATCTTGAAGACAATAGGATCAAAGTGCAACTACATAAAGATGTGATTGTATACATCACACCAGAGGAGATCTATCATCTCTTGAGACTGCCCCGAGGTCATAAGGCCTCCCTTAAATACAATAAGCAACAACAGAAAATTTTGCTGAATTGCGAGGTGAATTGGGGGATCCAAAAATGTCGTTGGAAATTGTAGATATAATGGCATAGCAGATATATGCAGATCAAATGTTTTTTCCTCATTCTCATTTCAAAATTTCTAATGCCAAGTACTAGCCAAAAGATAAACGTAAATGCAGCCATGTACACACAGGATATGACAAACATTAAGGACTATGACTGGTGTGCAATAGTTTATGAGTATTTGAGAGACTCTATCAAAACTTGGAAGGCCGAGACTCTTAACAAATCTGACAAGTCAATGACTATGCCTGGTTGCATAATAATAATTCTGGTAAGCATTCTGGTGCTCTCTATTTTTGTGTATAGAGTCATGTTTAACTGTATATTAGGTTGTCAGGTATACATTGTGGATAACTTGAAACTGACGGGGATTGTGGAGATTGAGGACAAGAAATGTCCTTGGATCAATCAGTATACAATGGAGACTTTGATGAGTACTATTGGTAAAGCTAAGTGCCACCATGGCAGAATCTCCTTCGACCACTTTAAGATATTGATAATCTCTTTATCTTGAAAGTATACTATGAAGACTTTGATGACTAAGAGTCTCATGTGCTCTGAAAACAATATGTCTTTCATGCTTATATTTCATTTTATGTGGTTCACTTGTCAGGCCCTCCTACCCATTGGGATATCGAACTGCAAACTGACCCATCTAAGTTTAGGATGCCAGAATTTCGTGGACCCTAAAATATTTTAATTTATTCTGCATTGTTAATCAATACTAATATTTTGGAATTTCCCTTATAAAAGTTCATAGAGAACTAATTATTGTTATTCTGCTAATCATTGCTACTAATAATGCTTAAATCTTGTCTCATGATTTTGAAGTTTGGCATATGAGCTATTAATATTCTGTTAAGCTTGGAAAGAGTGGGTGACAGAGATGATCAGGATGTTGATCATAGCACTGCGGAAAGCCGTGTTGAAGGCCACGCAGGATTCCAGCTTCAAGTCCCTGCTATGAGGTACTATGATCTGTCATGAGCTGGCTCAAGCTAGAAGGAGGATTTACCAACTGGAGGACCAGATCGCTATGATAAGGGGACGTGATCTGCCGCCCAAGAAGAGGCCATGCTTTAGTGCACCTGGTTGTGGCCGAGTCGTCATCGCTAGGATAATATCCTAAGTGGATACCCCTTGAGTGCACCTGGTTGTTAGAACCGTTCCTGTGAGAATGATGCGGTGTAATAAATGAATGTTGCTTGCACTCTTATTTGTTTTGGATCTTTGAATGATTATGATGATGTCGTGGTGGATGGCCACAATTTGCCTAATCAAATAAAATAATGTTGGGTTAATACAAATCTTAGGTTCTCTTATATCTGAAATTTGTTCATCTATATCTGAGTGAGATGTACTGTTTGCATCATATATGGAGATACACAACTTGGATTGACATGAAACTAGTTGGGATAGTTTCATAACTTGATAACTGAATTTGTGATTTTTGCATGATATTTGGAGTTATACATGCTAAGAGAACCACAAAAGAACAGAATCTGTTTTTAGCCTGACCTAGTCGGCTTGTGAATTTTGTAACTCGAGTTTCAGAGGTCCAGATGGGGTGATTCCAGTTGGGTTAGATTCATAATTTGATAAAATTTGATCTGCAATTTCCTCATGAATTTTGGAAATAAAACCTGACAGTTATGGTCTATGTTCTGGACTGGACAGAATCTGTGTGCACTGGTTGTGACTGAAATCAATATATTTTGTTGAATACGGTAATAATCTGAATTTAGTGGATAATTGTGTCATCTTTTTTGTTATGTTTGAGGCATCGATCTCTAAGTCTCATCTTTCTAACACTTCAGATGGTTAACACCAGGACTGGAGCAGGAGAGGACGTATCAACTGTGATTCATCCACATATTCAAAACTAAGCTCCACCACCACCCAACCCTGCAATGGACCCAGTTATGCAGCAATTCATTGCAAACCAGATGTAGCTGTTGCAGCAACTCACCACCACAAAATGTCTAATGACTAGTGTCAAGGTGAGTATGTTACTAGTAATGATGCATTTGTTATCGGATTTAGTAGGCCACCTGAGAGAGTGCCGTGAATGCTATCCATGAAGAAAGATATCCCGACAACAGGCAGCATGCATCTTAGCGAAGTATGCCACAACTTCGCGATCACTGCAGTAGATGTGTCCCCAAACATTGCGTAGCAGGGTCATGGCCATGGTCAGAATGAATCCTGAAGATAAGGCCATGCACATGACTACCCTGCTAGCCAGCTTTGCTGCCGCCTGCAGGGAACTGAAGAACAATGACATGAAGGTGATGCATTGCAAAGGGAGGTAAACTGTATTAGCGACAGTCAGTCAGTCACCTGACTGAATAATTAATCCCCAAAGGTATCATGAAGAAAAGATTCGTACCGTTGAGGCTGCAGAAACTTGGTTAATTCGCTTGATGGGAAGCAGTGTCTTTATTTCTCTGAACCTTGACGTTTGACTGTGTGAGTGAGTTCACATGTACCAAATTGACAGCGCCGAAGATTGGGTAGAAAACCCGATAACATCACAATGACTTGAAAAGCCACAAACTCCAAGCTGCACAAGAAAGGATCTATCAGACATTGTTTCAATCAAATGATGCACAGTACAATTCAGCACCAGTTAAGATGTTAGCACATCGTGAACAATTAAGACGATGCTACCATATCATGAACCCAGATGGCACAGCGAGGGCGGCGAACAGGCCGCACCGCCGCAGGAGAAGCCATTCCATATGTACGCGTGCAGGAGGTCGACAGCCTGACATACCTGGCCAGTACGAGCACGAACGTGCACGAACGGGATGCTCGATCATAGCGCTGCTTGTAGATGCCGAGGAGATGGCACTGCCGCGCGCCCAACGCCTGGCCGCTGAGCGTGTCCAGCGCCGTCGCCATGCCGGCCTGCATCATGTGAAGATCGATATATTGGGTCGTAATAGATGATAGATCTATTATGGGGATGGGGATAATTAGAAGTAGTAAAGTATGTACGATGATGCCGAGGCCGGTGTCTCTGCCGATGGAGAAGGCGAGTGCGCCGCCGGCGGCGGAGGAGCGACACGGCGACGGTGGTGATCGACTTAGCGCACTAACCAAGAAGAACGATGACGCGCGGAGACGACGCGACGGCGCCGGTTCTGATTGCGAAAACGAGAAAAGGGAAGAGAGCCTCGTTTTAAGAGCGTGAAGGGAGACACTAACGGAAGGAAAGGCACGGGATCACGGGCGAGAGGTGCGGCGGCGGCTTCGCGCAGACTGTTGCGTCGTGAGGGTGGATTTGCATGATGGAGTCCCACTGGTCAGGGAGACAAAAAAAAAACGGAAATATGAACCGGGACTATAGAATAAAAAAGATCTTGGTCCACAGGTGATATTTAGGATTTAAATTAACCCGAATCAAGTACCCAACCAAAAAACTAACTCGAATCAAATGAGAATGTCTTTTGAATTTCAAAATACATTTTTAAGTCCATAAATTCCTAATGCAAATTGTATGACATTAATGCACAATTCAAAACTATAAAACTAGTGTTCAGATAGAGGAAAAAACACTATAGCTTTAGAAAAACACTGCAGCTAAGGCCTCCTCCAACAGTTGTATGTGGTTCCAGCTATATCGCCCTCAAAATGGAGGAGAGAGAAAGCTCACTGGGTGTGGGTGGCATGGGGCATGTGCCTGTGAGAGGGGCCTATGTTGGAATCCGTTCTAGCTAGACAAGAACTATGACGTTAGCGGCAGCAATTTCATACTGTTGATCAATTAGAAAAGTAGTTTTGCCAATGACAACTAGAGGAGGCCTAAGTCATGGGAAGCGTTAATTGTTTACATATCAGAATAGAAATTTTGGGGTGTGACACACGTACCATCTCTATTTGTGACTACTCCCTCCGTCCCTAAATAACTGTCTTTCTCACTTCACGAGAAACAACTTTGATCAATTATGTATAAAAATATGTTCAAGTTTATGGTACAAGTTAAATATCATTAGATAGATATCTGAATTTAGTTTTTTATATAATTTATTTAGAGATTTAAATATTGCACATATTTGCTACAAATCTAGTCAAACTTGTGGCACGAACACCCAAAACAACAGTTAATAAGGGACGGGGGGAGTAGTTAATAAACCTCTTTTTTTTAAAAAAAAAAAAAAGCTAGATGGCTGGACTTTGGATATCTCTCTATTTGGGCCCACGTCATTGTGCACCCAACCCTTGCATGGTGAAAACACAATTACCTACACAAAACTATCACATCTGGACTGCTTGAAATATATCCATACTGTGAAAGATAGTATGGCTCCGGAATCATTGGATTGTGCACAGGATTAGGAAACAACCTAATCAGAGCAGTGTCGGTCAGCTGTGGCATCTCTGTATTATTTGAAGCACCGGACACCAGCAGGCTGGTCATGTCAGCACTCCAGCTCCAGCAGAGGCAGAAGGTCAAACATTGTACGCGCGTCCAGTCGCATAAAGCCGCCCCCGTGCTCTGCCCTTGAACTTGAAGCCTTTTGGTCAACGGGAGGAGGACGACGACGCGTCTAAGCAAAGCCGCCATAGCCATGATCGTTCGATGCGCTCAGGCTCAGCTATCTATATATACAACTACTACGGTGCTCCATTCATCCACCCACTGCACCTCCCACCTTTGCTTTTTGACTGTTCTTGCGTTTGCATCAAACCAGGGAGAACAACAGTGATATAGCTCTTGCCAGCTGACACCTTTCGTCGTCGTAGATCATGAGCTACCAAGCAGGATACCCACCGCCGGCCACCGCGTACCCTCCACCGGGCCAGCAGGCAGCCTACGGGGCTCCACCACCGCCGGAGGCCTACGTGGCGCCACCGCAGGCGTACCCGCCGTCGCAGGACGGCGGCGGCTACGGCGGCCAGCACCAGACCACCAGCCGCGGCGGCGACGACGGCTTCTGGAAAGGATGGTGAGCTTATTAGCTTTTTAATTAACAAGCTCCTCTTTGCTAATATAACAACATGCATGTTCCTCTCCTTCGGTCCTTCCTGATCGATCGATCGATGATGCTCATCTCCTTGATTGCTTCTCTGTCTCAGCTGCGCGGCCATCTGCTGCTGCTGCGTCCTCGACATGTGCTTCTGAGGAGGACGACGGGCCGGGGCAGAGCGAGATCGTAGTCTCCATGGCCATGGCTCGCTAACAGATCGAGCTGCTCTGATGTGTTGTTCCATTTACACGTATTCATAGAGTTACGAGTTGGTCATCATTATTAGTTGGGCTTGTAATTTGTACCCCGTGTGGAGTATTAAGTTTTAGAGCCATTCTCCTCTTTTATGACGATGGCGATATATCATATATGTATACATATATATAAATGTTCCTGTTGCACGTTATTCTGCCGATATTTGACATTAAAGTTTACATTGCTTCTTCGGCCTATGAACGAAAGCGTTGAATTCGTTTCACGAAATGAGTTGGCTCATACTCCCTCCGTTGAACATTACAATTCGTTTGACTTTTTTTACCTCATATTTGAGTGCTCATCTTATTTAAAAAAAAATTATGTAAAAAAAGTCAAATTAAGTCATTCTTGAAGAATTTGATTAACAAAGCACACCATAACAAACAAACAATATGGTACTTTACGATTTTTTTTAATAAGACAAGCGGTCAAACTATGGGTCAAAAGGTCAAATGTATTGTAATTTGAAAGGGATAAAGTACCCTGTAATTTAGCACACTTCGAACCTATTTCTATTATACGAAATGGGAATGACAATATGATACAAAGCTTAGTTTGCGCAAGGAGGAAAATATTTTTGTTTCATATTCTCGTCTGTTTCTGAAAGATTGGGAACGGTGATCCATGTTTGGTCGTGGTCAATTTCAGAAGACTATTCATGGCACGCTAACAAATGCCACCTGCCCATATAGTCCTGTCCTGAAGAACAAAAATCTGCAGCCTACTTGGACCGATTCATTCAGCTTTCACAATTCAACTAACGGGAGCAGGCCACCTAACTCACCTAAACCAAACCCATTATTGCAGCCAATGGGACAAACACTGTTCTAAACGTCTTGCATGCTCCTGCTAGACTGCTTTGTCAGCCATCAGAAGTGGACAAGTTGATGACAATAACCTGAATCATCAGATATTCAGATCCTTATCTAAAAAAGAAAGATATTCCAGTAGGGGCTTGCCCCTCCTGTTCCTTTCAAAAAAAAAAAAGAAAGAAAGATATTCAGATGGTAACCGCTAGCTAGCTACTTCAGCAGTAGTTCCCAAAGATGACAGTCAGAGTTGCACATGACTTTGCGTATCTACTCCAAACCACCAACTAACATGGCACTCAGCATCAAAAGAATGGGTTTCCTTATTTTCTTCCTTTGTTACTTAACTGTTTTACCTGACGTCCTGACAGCAGTTATTTTGGTAAAACAGAGGCCTCATACTTTTCGAACAGAGATCTTACATTTCAAGAAGAGAATCACATTATTTGAAAAGAAAAAAATTATAGCAGAGCAATAATTCAATAGTACCAAAAAGAGCTGAGGGCTTGCTAGTCTTTTTGTGAATACAATGGGCGCTCCCCATTGGTTGGTATTTGGTAACAGCAACGACTATCATTCTGCACATAAAGAACGCTTTATTGATGTTATGTTACTCTGTCTATTGAACATTGCCATCATCAAGATCAATAGATCATGCCGTCCTGTGATACATATCAATAAAGTGGAGCTTTCTGGTGTGGTTGTATCTATGTCCAGTTGTTGCTGATCCATTGTTTTTAGTTATATCTTGTCATATTTCTCATGCCAATTATTTTATTTTATTCAATCATACATTTCGTAGAGAAGCTGACTACCTTTGATGAAAAAATAGGACTTGTGCTGTGCATGATTGGGGTAAAGTATTATGAGCAATGCAATCAAGTTGAGTATCCCTGAAGTTTTAGTTTATTAGCCTGTAAGAATTCACATGATTCTCTTCATCAAGGTCCCTACACCCTAACCCAACATTTTAGATGATACCATTAGACGGTCAATCAGAGGAACATTCTATGTCAAAGGAACTCAACTCTCTATTCTAGAAAGCATGGCAAACTTATGCATTTGAACATTAATTCGACACATATTTTGGAGCGCAGCCTATATGGACCGATTCCAACTCAGAAAAATAGCAAGATCAAGCAAGCCACCTAATGCAGCAAAGCTCCAAAACTCCAAACCAAACCCAATAAAAGACCAACTTAACCAGTCATAAGCAAACGATCATTGCATGCACTTATGTGATTCGGCTCAACAATAATATATAGCTACATGTATGTCACAGCCATCAGTAGTCAAGTAGATGATGTCAGTCTATATCCATGCTAAACATATCTACTCCAATCCAGAATTATGGCGCCAGCATGAGATTCTGGTCAGGGAATACTACTCTGAGAGAACAGAGCCTGTATTCCCCGTTGCTAGATACCAAGGGACAATTGCCATTCTGCACAATAAGTACAAGATAACAGCACTTTATTGAAATCACGTATGAAATTACTCTGTACATTAAACGTTGCCATCGTCATCCCTAACCATCATTACAACCAATGGCAGTGGCTAATTCTTCTTGGATTTGAGCTCTGCGATCCTTTCCTCTGTAGCCTTCAGGGCATGGCCAAATTTGCTTATGATCTAAAAGGCCAGTCATCATTTAGTTAGATTTGTGTTGGTTACATGATCACATCAGTAACACAAAAAAGGTTGGATGGTGTAAAATGTGTGGTCTTACTTCTTCAACTTCTTCAGGAGTCATTATCAAGGGGGGTGACAGCATGATGCTATCCCCAGCCACCCTGATGAGCATCCCACGCTTCTCACACTCAGCACCAAAGATCGAACCCACACCTGAAATTACCAGCCATGCATAATGAAATGAAATCAATTTACTCTACATGTGCAAATCACTGGACCAGGGCTTGGGAGTTGAGGTTGTGGTGCACATTGCCTCTACACTAATTCATGAACACTTAGACAGCCTTCAGAGAACATTTTTGGTGCCTAAAAGTTATATTTTAACATAGTAAATTCTTTGGAACGTGCATCAAGATTCGAGAAAGATACAAACCCCATTCAGCTGGGAATGGATCATTTGGTGATTTGTTGTCAACAAATTCAGTTCCAAGTATCAGTCCTTGACCACGTATCTGTGTCGATGAACCTCAAATGTATAAGAACAAACAAGAAATAATCTTCTGAAATACGTTTGAAGATAGGATATATATGTACTCATACAGACATTTACCTCCCCAACAATTGGGCTTCCAGATAAGGCCTTGATTCCCTCCTGGAACCTTGGAGCAATTTTATTAACATGTTCGATAATATTCCTTTCTCTAACAGCAATTAAACGAAGTAGTCAGATATATGCATTGCTATAGTTAGTTTCTTCATCATTACAGAAAGTGTGATTTACCTGTAAATCTTCAATGTTTCTAATGCAACAGCACAAGGAACTGGATGTCCCGAGTATGTAAAGCCATGAGAGAAAGAACCTTAAGAAAAGGGGGTAAAGAGGGAAATTATGGCCCTTGTCAATAGAGTATGAATAGAAAAATGAGTTCACACTATGGGATTAGCTTTACCAAGCTTATTGCTCTGTGAGTAAATTACATCCGTGATTTCTGGGCTAACAAGTATTGCTCCAATTGGCAAATAGGCAGAAGAAAGAGCCTGTTTGGGGAAGAAAAGGAGCATTAAGTTCCCTCCTATCACTTTAGAAAGTGCTACAGAAATGAATAAGTGCTCTATACAGTACTAACCTTGGCAATGGATACAAGATCTGGCTTAATTTTATACATATCACATCCAAACATGGTACCTAATCTTCCGAATGCAGTAATAACCTAAAACAAAATATTGATTTTTAATAGCTTCCACAACTAGAAATACTGTCATGTCTGTTTCTCTGAAAGCATAATTTACCTCATCTGCTATTAGCAAGATGTCATACTTCTTGAGAACAGCTTGGACCTGGTGCACGAGAACAAAATTTCACAAGATCAAAAGAGGAATCATGGGATAAAAATCATTTGACAAAATGCAAATAATACATTGTGACATTATTTTAACAGATAGAAGTGTACAACTAACATCTTCTTTGAAATCTTGCAGAGAATGTACACTAAAAATTTCGGGCAATAGCATAACTCCATCCTAGATGTAGCACTTAGTGCATTTTACGATTAAATTTTTAATCTAATTCCTAGGGGGATGAAAGGAACGGTTCCAAAGTTTTAGTAGTATCCACGACTAGTATATTCGATGAAATGCTTACAATTCAATATGTTTGTGTTGTTTGAACCATAATTAGTTCTTTTAGAATTTATTTAAGTGCAAATCCCATCCTTTGTCTTTATAGTCAAGACAAAAATCTCAAATCTATATATTATGTAATGTGGTAGGTCACCTTCTCAAAATAGGTCTTTGGAGGAAGGATAACACCACCGGCACCCATCACAGGTTCTGCAATGAAAGCAGCAATCTACAAAGAAAAAGGAAAAATAATTATTAAACCAAATGCTAACATATACGAGCTGTTCTTTTATTATCTAAAGAAAATAAGATGATTTTACAGTGTCAGGTCCTTCTTTGAGAATAAGATTCTCCAAATTGTTGGCAAGTCTAGTTGAAAACTCTTCCTCTGTCTCATCTATATCACAACAAAATCATATAGTTGGCATAGTATCCTTGTGCAATTGTATGTAAATACAGTAGTATCCTTGTGTAATTGTATGTAAATACGGTGATATAAGGATACCAGAAAGACGGAAGCGCCAGTAGTGAGGGCAGTCCGTGTGTAGAACAAAAGGTGCTGGTAGATCAAACTTCTGATGAAGTGCAGGCAGACTACAGATAAGAAGAAATTTGAGAAAAATGAATGTGAACTGACTCAAATGAAAACAAAACGTGTGGGATAATTAGGTCACCCTGATAGACTTGCTGCTATTAATGTTGATCCATGATACCTGCAAGGAAAAAGAAAAGGAAAGTTGGTAATGCCATTCAAAATACTTGTTAAAGTCAAAACACAAATTTTCAACATTGTTGCAATAAAGATGGATGACAATTACAATATAATTATTGGTATATTCTTTTCTTTGCTTTGTTAGATGCAACAGCCAGAAAATGGTGCACATTATGACCTTCTCATCATTTGGAACTGATACATAAAGCAATTTAGCGGACCTTCAAGCAGGGGCGGACCCAGGTCTAAAATCCAGAGACGGCGCAGCTCACAGGAAGTTAAATTTGCAAGGCCTAAATACGGTGAAAAGCTGCCGATTAACACTATCTCAGAATTTTGAGCGATGGCCTGTGCCGCCACTAGAATGAATGTGGGTCCGCCCCTGCCTTCAAGTCATTATGGTAATGCCAATGGAATCGGAGTAATATGTAAAGATAGATAATGATGTTTAGGAGGACAACATGATAGAGAAAGGAAGTGGAATCTCACGATTTCGACCGAGCAATAAATTTCTTCTTATTTGGCCTCCCTAGTGCATTGTTATAATACCACACAAGTTTAACCTGTTATGGAAAAAAAACCCATAAAGTAGGAACAGAGGAAACAGAAGGGAAGATAGATGATAAAGAATTTTTTTAAAAAAAAAAACAGTGATCATACCTGAGAGTCATTTGCTTCTGAACCGCTATTTGTGAAGAATACCTTGCCCATTTCCCTTGCAGTGAACATACTGAGAATTTCATTTGCAAGATCCTGTAATGATATTGGCAAGATAGCTCTAATAATCAAGGCTTGCGAATTTAGCTAGTTTTCATCATAATAATAAAAAGGCCATATAGGTTTTACCGTTTACACTAATATGCAACAGTTATTATTTCAAAGAAGATGAAGATAGGAATGAAATAGTCACATAAGGCAAGGAACAATTTTGAAACAGAAAACAATCAACAAAAGAATGCTGTCCAGAGAAGGAAAATGAAAGATCAAAAGTACATTACCAATGAGGGCTTGGTCGTACGGTTCCAAAAGGAATGGTAGAATGGTAATTTGTTTAGCTGCTCAGTTGCAGCTTTGATTAATCTAGGCTCATTACCACCTGAAAACAATGTGAACGTTATACTATAAAAAATAGTTTAAATATTTTTTCTAAAGCAACATGTGATGCAGTAGATGAGTGTGCTTGGTAAAGTTCTAAACAGTTTTTTCTTGGTTGATAACCATAACTGAGTAGGAGTTCAACCCCTGCAACCATGTCCGCAATGCAGGCTGAGTGCCACCAGGTCAGTAAAAATAAGTTATTGAATCTTTATCTTTTGGCGTGCACTCAACTATTCATTATCTTTTGAACAGAGCTTTGCTCAAGTGAGTACTAAGCAAGGGGAATTCTTTATGGTTTTTACCTCATCGGAGAACAACTTAATTCGATTTTGAGAGTATATTTGTCCTACTTCTTTCAACGAAAGATGATTAACACAACAGATATGCTGTTTATTTTTTTTACTCCAATACATAGCAAATATTGTCAATGAAGCATAAAGTTCTCACAGTAATGCATGGAACTGCAGCTACACCATAACATCTGGCATCACAGCCTGCACATACCTAAAGCTGTACACCACAGTCCTGCAAGAGCATCTATGTACTTCTTCCCATTGATGTCATAAACGTAAGAACCCTGCAATATAAGCTAAATATGGTAAGGTAACACTGACAATCACTTCGATGTGAGTGTGACAAGAAATGAACATGCCAGTATCCATTTTCCAATATACTGTGCTGTATTGTAAAAGAAAAGAAGCAGAATGGCAGAGAGAAGAACCTCAGATCTCTCAATCACCAGTGGATGCAGATCAGTGCTCTGCCATCCAGCTGTGAATGGAGCCAGCATGCTATGCCCCTTAAACCTGACATAGAAGAAATATTTAATATAACAGGGAACAAATTGTGCGCCAATCATGTTTGCACGAGACCTAGCTCACAGCAAACTGTCACAGTTCTGCAGTCAGGAAATTTTACACACCCATTTTCTTCTGTTTCCTGAAGTGAAGGTTCAGAGCTGTAATATCTGGCAGGTGCCTCTGCAAAATTATGTGTTCCTTGCAAACTTGGAGCACTAGCAACGTATTTCACCAGCCTGCTAAACTGCGCGAGGAAACGGGGTGAAGCAGAAACGACAAGGGTTAGGCACATTACCTAAACACATAAATGAAAGAAAATAATTTCCAGTGTCAGTGCCAACTGTCTGGGAAGAAATTATGATCAAACAAAGCAATTGTACTTCTAATTTCCGCATGAAGTGGGTAACAACAATCACGAAGAGTGAAGATTAATTGTGGCAACACAAAGGATAGAGTCCCAATGAATCTGAACCAAGTAAAAAATGGGAAAAACGTATATTGGTTCAAAAGAAAGAACAAAGCTCCAGAAGCTGTTCTTCCATGACTGCTACAGAGCCGTAGAACTCTGCTCCCTTTGCTTCTCCACAGCTAATCCAAGAAAACAAAAGGTCCATTTTCTCCACCCTTACCGAACTAAAAGTCACATCTACGTCTGCACTTCTGGCTCCCAACGGATTTTCACACAAATATAAAAAAAATTAACTATCTTAACTGCCCCGTAAAACAAAGTGCACGCCGGTGGACCTGAAAAATGTGGAGAAATAAAATCCGCATAGTTCCTGTATCCGCCACGGTGATCAAAGAGACTATCACCTGCGAGGCGGCGGCATTGGATCTGAGGAGGCCGCGGGCGATCATCTCGCTCTCGCCCAGGTTCCGCCTGCCTTCTCCACTTCACTTCACTCTTCTTGGAACTGGGGAGGAAGCGAGAGGGACAAGCAGAGGACCGAGGACGGAGACGTGATGGGCTTTATCCCGTCCGTTTCTGTGGTAGCCAAAATGGCGGGGGAGCGGGGCCCAGGGATAGGGGTTAAAGGCACCTGCTACGTGCACCCTTGGATCGCACACGCGGGTATGTGCGTTCAATGAATCTAGCCAGAATTTAGCCTGTGTTCAGCCACCCGTAATTCTGCATACCTAGCTTTTTCCTAGCTAAAATTAAGGAAGTTACTCAAGAAAAAAGCTAAAGTTAAGGAAATTGTTTTTTTGGAGCCAAATAACCATGCTAGCTGATTTTGTGGAGTACATTTTCTTTATTTCTCTCATTTGTGGCTTGAATAAAGGGCCAATTTGGTCCGACTTTAAAATGGATTTGGCTATTAGAGTTAAAATACGTGTACAAAATGTTTGGAAAATGTAACTTTACTCTATAAAAAGGTGGGGAGGTAGAAAGTTGGGGACACCTTTTTTTCTTAGTCTCTTAAATCATTTTTTGCATAAGACTACAATGTACTTTTGGGGCTAAATTGGATTTTATCTTTTACGTTGTATCTCAACTTACAACAGTTGTGAACCCTTCTTAAGGAGACAACAAATATATTTACATGATGTTTTAATACTAATGGGTTTGAGCGTCTCTTTGAATAGTCCCATACAACTATATAGAAAGTGCAGCACTAAACCAAATTCATATGTTGTCATATATTAGTTCAATTAATACAAAGTTACTCCCTCGTATTTGGATAAAGAGAATGATGAAGCTGCATACATCAAAATGACCCACCGATCTACTCCTTTGTAGCTAAAAATAGTCAATAATCTTTAATATTGAATATATGCATAAATATTAGTATTTTGTTCTATAGAAAAAGATAAGTGCAATTATACTTTGTTCTAGTGTTGAAACAAAGAAAAAGATATAGTACTTTATATATTTGCATGTCAATAATTTACATGTCTGGTATTGAAACAAAGAAAAAGATATGTGTTAGCAATGGCTAACCTAACAATAAACTCAAGCGATTGAAGCGAATCAATACACAAAAAACATACTCAACAAGTAGCTAGGTTGTATAAGGCTTTCAGTTTTGGGTACAACCTTGTGTGCGTCAACTGTTTTCTCATATACCAAACTCCAGGAGGAGTCCACCTCAGCATGACCGGGGCGGCTAAGGTATCATGAATGTATTATCGGTGTCAGTAACACCACGAATAAAGAGATTTTACTACTGTCCTATGAAACCAGCCCTTTCTAAATACAATTAATTCTGAATTTCAGTTTAGGATTCATTCGGATTGGGACAGACGCCGGCATCCTTTACTTTTCTTGTCACTATTGGAAGCGAAATCCAAGTTTTTGCTGAAATCTAGTGTTATTTCGTCACCCCAATGTAAATTCCTAATAAAGGTGGTTAGGTATATGAAAAGGATAAAGAGCAAATTTTAGCAATATAAGTCAGTGCTCAGTAGTGATCAGTGGCTTCTGACAGTGATGCTGGTGAGAGCAAGATGGATGCTGAGAGTTCTGGGGCCCTTGAGCAGCTCAAATAATGCAAGCTGTACCTGCTTTTGGCTCGTATACTGACCAGACTACCAGAGATTCCATTTTACTTTTCATAGAGTATCCCCGCGTCCAATCGCCACCGATTCTTTCTTGCCATTTGCTTATCCACTCCCTTGGCTAATTGATTCTTGTGGTACCTTCACTGGACCAACTCTATAACCAAGCTCACTTTTATGATTGTGCATTGGTATTGCGCATCCAAACATGATTCCACCATGAGTTGCAATACTTCTATATCAGGACATTTGCACAATGCAACATGAACAACTTATTATGACACCTCTCAGTATTCAGAATAGACCCTGCCCCCCAGAAATATCTGCCATGGTTTGTCTATACTTTCGGAGCAACCATCAAGCCCAACAGAATTATGCAGGCAAAGTGGAGGAAATCCTGGAAGCTCTATGCAACATTTTCTCCCTCGTATGCATCAAGATTCAAGAATGCACTGTAGTTTCCCCTCGAAAAAAAATTCCCCACATAAGAATGCACTGTAATCACTGACATAATAATCCAGACCCCAAGGACACATCCCCTTCCTTTGGCTACTCGTGCTGGCTTACCTGGTGAAGCCAGCAAGCGGGCCGTGGAGAAGAGATCGATGGCTCTGCCGGTTGGCGACTCTGCTTCTGGTTGAATGCAAGCTGAAGAAGCCCTAGGGATAGAAGCAAGGTTGAGGGAGGGTAGGGCATGCTATCATCCTTGTGGTGGTCAAAGTCAAAGTGGTGGTCACAAGAACATCAGGCTCCTGGAGAACGCGTTTTCCACAGTTATACTTTTGTAGAAAATGAAACTATTTTTCGGCCTCCCTCTGCACTGCAGCTTCATACTTGCCTATACAACAATAACGCACTAAAAAATGCCGATTGTTTGCTAATCTTTTCTTTTTTTTTAAAACAAAAAAGAGAATGCATTGACTGTTTTATTCCCCCTTTGATTCACACAAATACAATAGTTGTTGTCATTCCGTGTTACTGAGGAAAATGTTTCAGCACATTATTGATATAATAATTGAGCGCAATAATCTGTACACTGATCATTGTCGTCTCATCACCATCACCATTCACCAGTCATCCTTCCAGCAAACAGTACAGGCTAGGTCGTTTGGATTTGAGTTCCGCACCTCTTTCCTCTGTTGCCTTCATGGCATCTCCGTATTTGCCCACGATCTAATCAAAAGGGTCCAGTCAGGGCATTACTTCATGTTGGTTTTATAAATGATCATACCGATTTGACATCAGATGCACAGAATGAATAGATAATGCAACTAAGCATGTTATCTTACTTCCTCAACTTCCTCAGGAGTAATTATCAGTGGGGGAGTGCCAGCATGATGTTGTCCGCATTCGCCCTGACAAGCATCCCACGCATCTGACACTCGACGCCAAAGATGGAACCAACACCTAAGATTTACAAAAGATATGGAGCAGAGTTTAATCTCCCCACACAAATAAAGTTTTTCTTGATAAATGGTAAGTTACAATGCAATATGAATTATGAATGATAATATGAAATATAGAATCCTATCATAGTTGGTTTGTTGGTGGGTTCATGGTGCATGGTCGTCTTGGGATGGTGAAAACCAGTTTAAATCTGATTTTTTTTTTAAATAGATCCAGTATTTTATCGGGTTTCCAACAATTCATATCCATGAACAATTTGCATCTAGCTTATAAAAGGTTGATTTTTAGCACTTGTTATAGTCAAAATTAATCTCAAGTGTTTAGCAAAGGGAATTCATCTAAAAGATAGAAAATATGTTACTATGAATGAGAGAACGTACCCCATTCGGCTGGGAATGGATCATTTGGTGATTTGTTGTCAACAAATTCAGTTCCAAGCATCAGTCCCAATCCGCGTATCTATGCGTGACATCATGCAAAATATAAACGTAAACAAGAATGTATGATACATTCACTGGAAAAGAAATATATGCAAGAAAATACAAAAAACAAATACCTCTCCAACAATGGGGCTTCCTGAGAAGGCCTTGATTCCCTCCTGGAACCTTGGAGCAACTTTGTTAACATGTTCGGTAATATTCCTTTCACTGGCAAGAATGATAGGAAGGAGCCATTAGACTCAGGCATACAACGACATAAAAGAAGTATAGCTCGTCCTTATGAAAAGTTTACTTATAGATCTTAAGGGCTTCTATGGCGACAGCGCAAGAAACTGGATGTCCCGAGTATGTAAAGCCATGAGCAAAAGAACCTTTAACAAGTAATTTATGTAAATTGTCAGTATAGTGGTAGCAGGAAATCGAGGTCACGTGAAGGGACTAGTTTTACCAAGCTTATTGCTCTGCGAATAAATTACATCCGTTATTTCTGGGCTAACAAGAATTGCTCCAATTGGCATGTAGGCTGAAGAAAGAGCCTGTTAGGGGAAAAAATGCATTAGTTCTCCTATATTAGTTCCAGGAAAAAGATTCTTGTAACTAATAAGTTCTATAAATTGAACCTTGGCAAGAGAGACAAGGTCTGGTTTAATGTTATACATATCACATCCAAACATGGTCCCTAATCTTCCAAATGCAGTAATTACCTACAAATGACCTCCAAGAAAATCACCATATTAATCCGCAGAGAGATAAATAAGATGTCATACTTTTTTAGGACTGCTTGAATCTGCAGAGGATTATATATATTACCTCATCTGCTATAAATAAGATGTCATACTTTTTTAGGACTGCTTGAATCTGCAGAGAGATAAGAGTACAGATGACTGAAGGAGATAAAAGGGGGAACGAGCAAAACCAGTTTTAAAGAAATATTTCAAGACAAACAAGCAGAAAAAATGAAAGTTGCACACTCTTAAGGGTTTAGGGTCATTTGTGTACTGGGTAGCAGCAGTGAGGGTAGTGCCAGTGGTGAAACTGAGTGGCCCAGTGGCACGGTGACGGTGAGGCTGTGGTGTTGGCAGAGGAGGCACTGGGTCTCCTTGCTTCAACCTGGTGGTTGGCAATACTGGCATGTTGTTTTTTCCCTTACGAGCCATGACTAAATATGTCACGTTATAGGAACCTTCTCAAAGTATGTTTTTGGAGGAGGGATAACACCACCAGCGCCAATCACAGGTTCAGCAATGAAAGCAGCAATCTGGAAAGGAAAAGAAGAGTATATATTACCAAACCATATACCAACAATAAGGGCTGTATATATGATAAGAAAAAATAATAATAATAATAAAGAGAATGTCCTGTTTCAGGCCCTTCTTTGAGGATAAGGTTCTCCAAGTTATTGGCTAGTCTAGTTGAAAAATCTTCTTCTGTTTCATCTATACCACAACAAAATCATTTTCTTAGGATTGTATCATGAATGAACAGTACATTAAGATACAGACACAAAAGTACCAGGAAGATGGAAACGCCAGTAGTGAGGGCAGTCTGTGTGAAAAACAAAAGGTGCTGGCAGGTCAAACTTTTGGTGAAGATTAGTAAGACTACATAGAATAAAAAGGAGAGTCAGCTAGTTATTCTGGATGCAACACTAATATAAGGAAAATTATTATTGGACCATATCTGCTACCATGATAAGGTGCATGTGAAGTGAAGTGCGAACGGCACAACACGTTAATAGTTTGCTTACCCCGATAGGCTAGCTGACATTAACGTTGATCCATGATATCTGACGTTAAAAAGGATTTTAATGCAATTTTAAATAACTTCCAAGTTTGTTACAATCAGGATAGAAAGCTTTGAAGGATATTGCGATGAATGGAGCTGGCAGGAACACGGATGCTGACGGGGAATCAAAACAGCGCAATTTGGATTATTCTTTTAAAAAATGTATGGGGTTATCTTTTTGTTGTTGCTAATATGAATGCAAGTAAAATATCACAACAATAAATGTACATTAGGAGTTTTTGGGATCCTCTCATCACCGGTAAAGGCAAGTCATGAAATTGAGCAACAAAGGCATCTACTGATTTGAAGACGACAAATCTAAAGAAAAAAAAAAAGATGAAGGAATCTTACGATCTTGAGCGTGCAATAAACTTTTTCTTGTTTGGTCTTCCCATTGCATTGTTATAATACCATACTAGTTTAACCTGTAAAGAACAAAGCATGTATGCCGCATCATATAGGAAACAATGCCATAAAAAAACAATATGTAAGTAAGTGTGTAGCAATAATATGGATCATTAATGGGGCGCTATTTAATGCTAATTATGAATACCCCTTAAGAAGTCACTCAGCTACTTTGATCTGCCGAAATACCACGATTATAGAGCCAAGAAAAAAAAAGGGCAGCTGTTTCTCAGTTATGACAATACCTGAGAGTCATTTGCTTCTGAACCACTATTTGTAAAGAATACTTTTCCCATTTTCCTTGCAGTGTATATCCCAAGAATTTCTTTTGCAAGATCCTGATAAATCGAAACATAGATTTAATATCAAAGTGGACATTTTAGCAAAATTTTCAATAAATAAGAGATGCTGCAAATAACAGCAAGATCTCCCTGTTCTCATCTTCCTTTGTAAAGAAAGGTGAAGACAGAAGTGAAATGGCCGCATAAGACAAGGCATCAACAAAAAGAAATTCGCATTTATAGTTGTCCTTATAAAAAAACAACTGGACCAGAGGGAGAGACATCCCTCTGATTTTGTCTTAAATAAGCTGGTACAAAGATTCGAACTCGGGCCGGCAACAGGGGTTTCATCAACCCCCAGAGTTCATCGCTCTAACCGTTCCGCCCTGAGAATCTTTGTTATAGTTGTCCTTATAAGGATAATGCAAGATCAAATGTGATTACCAACGAGGGCTGGGTAGTGCGGTTCCAAAAAGAATGATAGAAGGGCAACTTGTTTAATTGCCGAGTAGCAGCCTTGACTAGTCGAGGCTCATTACCACCTGCAAACAACATGAATATTATTTCAACAAAATGAAGTACTCCCTTTAAACTTTGTCTGAAAATATTTTTTTATGTGTTAAGTTCAGAAATGTGAAAATGATATGAGTATATTTGTATTGAAATATGGTTTCATAAAAGTACTCTTCAAATATATTTTTTGAATTTTTTATAGAAAAATTATGAGTCAAAGTTATGTATTAATATGGTTTCATAAAAGTACTCTTCAAATATAGTTTTTGAATTTTTTTATAGAAAAATTATGAGTCAAACTTATGTTTTAAAGACCACGTCGATGTCCTAAATGACTTACTTTAGCAACCCAGAGGGAATATGTGTAGTGATGGGGACTTCGGAGAGGCCCAAACGTACTCCTTGTGTCAAGCAGGGTGCATTAAAAATTTATCAATAGTGCACCACTGGAAATTTTATTCACAGAAATGTTTATGTTTTCCTCATGTGGCAAGTCTAAAATTCAATACATTTTAATTATGCACCAATATGGAAATACCACATATTACCAATAATGAAAATTATCATATGAAATATGCTAGTCTAGAATGATAAACAAGACATAAGGACTTAGATTTTGGTCTATTCATAAGAGGCTTGGGGAGCACAGTTTACTGGGATATCTGAAACTTTGGATTCACTTCAGTAGCGTACAGCCCTGTCATCAAATTTTGTTCTAATAGATGCAATGCTATCACTGAAGCATTGTATGGCTTGCAGATACTCTTCATGTACGGTTCTAGAGAATATTCAGGGTACCCACTTATAGTATGAAGCAAGTCTAATAAATATCTTTAACAATAACTGTGGATAAATAGTTTTTTTCTCGAAAAAAACGCAGGAGAGCTGCGATTTCATTATATTAAGAAGAAACTGTGGATAAATATGAGGTGCATAGAAATAATCCTCCTCCATCAGAAAGTGGGATGTCCAGATATATATATTATTTATTTTTAGTTCAATAATATGAAGCAAGTCTAATAACTATGTATAATAACTACAACTGTGGAGAAATAAGAGGTTACAAATAGTTCTGCAAAGAATGCATCAAATTGCATGTATATTATAAACTCTCACGACATATCTTTCACATACCTAAAGCTGTGCACCACAATCCTGCAAGAGCATCAATGTATTTGTTTCCGTTGCTATCATAAACATAAGCACCCTGCAACAAAAATAAAGTTTGCGAGATGCGAAGAAGAACCATCATGCTAAGCTTCATTTTCGACAGGCTCATGTTGTAATGTAACATTCAAAGAAAAAAAAAACAGGGCTGTTAATTAGCACAATGGAAGAAGTTCAAAACCTCAGATCTCTCTATAAGCAGAGGATGTAAATCACTGCTCTGCCATCCAGCTGTGAATGGAGCCAGCATGCCATGCCCCTTAAACCTGACACAAATGACAATAAACGTCTCATTGTTGGCACACATCCTGGGCGACAATAGAATGGATCACAATTCTGCACATTTAAAGATTTTACCCATTTCCCTCTTTTGCCTGAAGCGACGGTTCAGAGCTGTAGCATCTGGATGATGCCTCTGAAAAATTATGTGTCCTATGCCACGTTCCAGAAATAGCAACATATTTTACCAGGTTGTCTACCTGCATGAAGAAAGTTGACAGGGGGTAATCGAGGCCAATTAGGCCTTGGGGCTTCACGAAAATAGAGCCTCCTGTTGAAATAAAAAAAAACTGACTATATACGTCGATTCGCCTTCTAACTTCCGCAGTAATACATCTAATAAAAGAACTAATAATAAAAAAGGTACAAATCTTTTCAAGATATCAGCTGTACTAAGAGAATCGAAAGTTAAACTACAGGTATGTCTAGTATAGTATAGCATGATTTCGTGACCAGTATAAGCACCAACAGAGGCGAAATTGGGCAAACACCTGAAAGCGACTGACTGAAAACTAGTCAGAAATGTGTTTGCACGCAGCAATCTTCAGAGATGTTTAGCAACGAAGCTGGTTGCTATAAGGCCCACACACTAGAAGCAGTATTGCATTGCTCATCATTCCTAAATCCTAAGGCAGTAGTGGTAGCAGCCCCACCAATCAAACGATTATGCATCGATCAGTTTCAATCTTACCAATAACTAACTAAATAAATCACTAGCTAGACACTGAAAATCGAAACATACGGCCGGGGTGTGGATGCCGTGGGCTCGCCAATCAGCCGCCCGCCCACGCCTCCCGACGCAGGCCGCGTCGGTGGATCCCGGAGGCGGGCAGCGGCGCGGGCCCAGGAAGGATAGCTGACGCCTGACGGAAACCCGGAGTGAGGAAGCGAACCAAATACAGGCGCCGCGCTGAGCCGCTGACACCATATATTGACAGGCACTCGCATGTGCAGTTTTTTTTTTTGGACTTGTACGTGCAGTCAAATTAGAGAAAAAAACCGATCATGTAATCCTAGCACTACCACATTAAAATTTAAATCAGTAGATTTGTCAAAGAAAAATGCTTATTAGAAAGGGAATATTTTTTCCTTAGGAAAATTAAATCTAGTTAAAATTATTCTTTGGTAACCTAGCGCATCGCTATGATAAAAACAAAACGTTCAACAATGAGCGTGCTAATATCCAAGCAATGCGCTGTCCAACGCCTTGTTCGTTCTAGCTAGAGACGATGAAAGGCAGCTTTGAAGTTTGTAACGTACTTATGTTAGTTATATACAAGTCGTGTTTTACTTTATCCTAATCAGTTTTAAATAGAGGGCTGAGGCCTTTAGCGGCAAGCCTAACAGCTAATAGCGGAGCTAAATCGGGCTATAACATATAAATTACATAAAGCATGAAGAGCATCATTAGATGTTTCCAAAGGCTATAGCGGGTTATACCAAATGCTATAGCGCCGTTGATTTAAAACCTTGATCCTTATTTGAACTTTAACAAAGTTTGTGAAAAGGCATGTTAACATTTCCAATCTTAAACAAGTCCCCTAGCTAGATGTATTCAAGCTCTATTTAGTGGAATAGATACAATTATACAAACATGTTTGTGTATTTTTCAGTGCATTTGGTAAAAGCTTAATAAACGAAATACATGCACGTTTTTTCCTTGAACGTGCAGCTGTGATGGTGACGAAAAACTGACCGAGGTGGCATTGGAACGTAGAAAACATCGGGCGATCATGACGCCGGCCACCTGCCTCGACACGAGTGAGGAGCTCGGAGAAGGGGGCGGAGCCCAAAGCCCAAGCAAGCAGTGAGAAGAGGATCGGGAGGGACGCATGTTGGGGATTTTATCGGTCTGGTCCGTCCCTGTCGGTGGCGAGTGGTGGGTCCCGTAAATTAAATCGAGATTTGGGGCAGGCCCGGTTTAGTTGGGGTGTAAAGCTGGCGAAATGCTATCCATCCACGCTAGTTAGGAGTAGTAAATATAGACTAGTTATAAAACTAATTACATAGATAGACTCTACATCGCAAGACGAATCTATTAAGCCTAATATGTACCGTCATTAGTGCATTTTAATGGCATATTACTGTAGCATGGCAGTGTATAACGACGAATTAATTAGGCTTAATAGATTCGTCTCACGGTGTGGAGTCCATCTATGTAATTAGTTTTTTTTACACCTATGTTTAATACTCCTAATTGGTATCCAAACATTCGACGCGATAAGTTGACAAAATAAGTTGGCTGAGCAGCTGCGGCTAGCTAGCAAAAGCAGCAGTTGTAACCGTAACGGCTAGCAGCAGCAAGCAGCCAACAGGCTGAAAACTGGTTAGCTAATTTGGCTAGCAGAGAGTAGATTTGGAGAGCCGAATGACTTGACGAGTTGGATAGCTAATCTGTTGGAGAGCTATTTTGGTGTTGAAAAACCAAAATTTGGCTAGGTAAGCTATTTGGTTGAGGTGCTTTATACCTTTGTTCCCTCTCTTCTGTCTAGGAAGCCATTTTTTTTTTTGCAATTTAACCTTTTTCATGAAAAGGATTTAGTTTTGACCTATGCGACATATACTCATATTTGGACCCCTTGGGTCAGGACTCATGTCGCCAATGTCATTAGCTGGGACAAACACGTCGATGCCGTGTTACCTTGGTACCATGAGTCATGATGCCGACCTCAGAGTCCAAAGATGAGTTTATGTCACTTACTAGGTCCAAATGTGAATATTTTTTAGGAAAGAGATCAAAATGCAAAAAATACGTCCAAGCGGCATTAGCCCTCTCCCCCTTACTTTCCTTCCTCATACATCCCTCTCACTAAAGGAGATGGAGTGCGATAAGAGATAATCCCACCGTCTAAAAATATTATTAACTTTGAGTAAGTATATTAAATATTATTAACATGTATAACTCTCTCTCTCTATATAATATTAAATTATATTAGATGGTAAATAAAATTATAGCTATTCGATATCATAAATAATACTAATATTTTGTATATGTTTAGTCAAAGCATCAACTTCTTAGAAGGTGAAGATTGTATTCTTTTCGAAACAGATGGAGTAGAACCTAGAGAGATCACGAAATCTAGATCACTAGATTGTGCGCGGCCCCTGCTCAGGAAAGGTGGTGCATACTTGCGGGGGCCCCTGGTGGTCGTCTCTTTTAGTCGTGTCTCTGGAGTCTGGACACCTAGTGTTTATAGGTGCTAATCTATACTATAAAGGAATGAACAAATTGAAGAAACTTTCCACCAAAATACACACCCCTTTACCCCTCACAGCAACCCACCTACCAGGGCTGAACTGTGGGCCTAGGACGACTAAGAGGAGGGGAGATTGATTTGGTAGTCCTCACCCAGTTAAAAAACTCTAATCCGACTCCCCCACCATAATTCTTTTTGCACCAAGAATTCACCCCTACCCTCCCACCTGCCACACGAAGCTTCTTTCCTGATGTTCACGTAATAGAAATAGAAAAAAAGGAAAGCAAAAAAGAAATCATTTAATTCTTTCCTTCCTGATCCCTTCTCTTCTATGGAAAGTAGAAAAGAAAAGCAAATTGAAAAAAGAAAATAAAAATACAATGTCATCACGCCCACCTAATGGAAATGGAAAAAAGAAAGTCATTTAATTCTTTCCTTCCCATCTATATATGTATGTTCTAGACACACCCTCTATGCCAACACACACCTCACCTACCAGTACACACCTTGCCTCAAGTTCTTTGAGATTTTTTTTTACGAGAAGAAGAAGAGAAGTTGTTCAGGGACAATGGTTTATTCAACGTTTTTTGTGACTCTGGCTGAGGGTCTTGAGATGGTTCATGGATCCGAGGTAGATCTATTTGCTGTAGTAGCTAGCGTTGGCCCAGTGACCCACAATTGCTTAATGCATCCATACACCACTAGGGAGATATGTTTGCAGGACAAAAGGTTCGTGTGTATATCATCATTACCCTTGTTTTATAATTGTGTTTGCTCTCACTGTGCTCTAAACAATTTAATGGATCTTGATGTAGCTGCATCGCATTCCTTCGAATGATTACGGATTACTGCCAGGTTACTGGTGGCAGGCTGATCGATGCCGAGCATCAGAACAGCTACATGATGGCGACGAGGGTTCGCGTGAACCGTGACAGAGGTGCATTGCAAAATTTTCTCGCTCGTTATAGGATAGATCTTTATAGGATAGAATAGATATATATAATGTTTCTAATTTTTAACTTTAATTTTTTGCAGGGTGGTTTGAGGAGACCGCTAACACTTCAATTACATTGATTGAAAGTGGGGTATATCCTAGGATTCCGGATCTCGAAGGATGAACATGGAGATTGGCTGCATCGGAACGATGCATTCACATGGAGAAGGGCAGCAGCTGGAAATAATTGTGATACAACATCGAATTTTGAGACCCCAGTAACAACAGCAGGTGATTAGCGCCCCCACAGCTCCTTTCAGATATCAAAATCCTACAATCTTATGTTCATGCATTATGATATTTATTCTATTCCATAGGTGTCATTGAATTGTCTTCAGAAGAACGTTAGAAGGAAAAGGACCGACAGAAGAAGAAAAGAATGTATTCAAGATTGTCAGAAGAAGAGAGACTATCTAAATTGGCAAAACAAAGGGAAAATTACCAAACTAAGAATGCACAGGGTTCTAAAGCTGATTGCCAAACACCAGGTATATATTATAAAAAATATTAATAAGGACCATGCCCTATTGATGTGTGTTAATTTTGTAGCCTCTATTCCTTTGAAAATTCAATTACAGGGGCCTCGGTCTTGCAACCATGCGCAACGCCTAATTTTACTTCAGGTTTGTTGCTTCATATATCATTTCATACTTTTAATGTGTCTGTTTTAAATCACTGGTATTTGAATGCATGTTCACTAACTGCAATGATCGTGTAATATAGGTGGCATTGTCGAGAGGCGTTTCTCGAGAGACGACATGGGTTCTTGAAAAAAAAAGAAATAAGGATATCGATCCCACTGTAAAAGAAACAAAGAATATTGTCTATAGGGACATCTTGGAATATTGAGTTGTCTTGTATTTAAAATTTGTTATGTGCATTATAATTCTCATTCAATGTACATATGCTTTATTCATGTATGTTTGGCGGTGCTTCTCATTAGAATCCGTTATTTTTTTAATCTAATTTGTTTTAATAGCACGTGCGTGCCGCACGTGCCAAAAGACTAGTTATGCTAGAAATACACATAATTATAAGAAGAGGACATCAATAACATTTTTGGTTGGATCAGCTCCTGGTGCTGCTCGAGAGTGGCCGTCGAGAACAGGACGATGGCGGCAACAACACGCCGGCGGTCCGATTTGATGGCTGTTCCAGCTTCTTTCAGATATTACTGTGGTAGCAACTCATTAGGTGATGTTAAAAGATATGTTTATAGTTAAATTAGCTCACGGCTACATGCATTGGTCGAAAAGTTGAATTAGCTCATTAGTTGAATTAGCTAGATGGATATATTGCTCTAGAAGAGTGGATCAATGAAAGCCCACTTTTGGGGAAAGAAATAGCGACTATCAATCTGTAATAAAGATTCTCGATAAAAAAAAAGTGAATGTAGTGTCGAATCTTCATTTCTATATTTAGGAAGATAGAACAGCATCATATTCTCTATGATCTTATGGCAAAACTCCTGCCAGTTCTCCTTAAAGAAATCTTATGGCAAAGGGGAAAACGAGTATGGATCAGCCAACAAACTTTAATCAAAAGCTGATGGATTATGTCTCCGTTTCTGTACAAGAAGTTAATGCACAGACTTATTCTCTTCGTTATTCGGTAGAGGGCATTATTTTCCCCTAAAAAGAAATTCAATTATTAAAAAATTGTTAACAAGCATATGAAAAAAGATAAAGTGTGTGATACGCACCATGAGTGGTGACCGGTGATAATGTGCTAATGAGCATATCATCTCACTGTTATCTTTGTTCCGAGGCACTTTGTAGCATATAGGGGCTACTTATTCTTCATTGACCACTATTCACCTCGATTCCATTTGGTAACTGATTCTTGTTTATAGGAGTATATATGTTTCTATGGTGGAACCCAACTTGATATGTTTCTCCTTAATAAACGATAAAGAATTGGCTACCTTTTTATTTTAAACAAAAAATGGGCCACCTACACAATAATTGGTTTGTGTCATATATACCGAAAGATCATTATAAATACAAGGTCTAAATTCTTTTATTTTTATAGATTAACGTGGAATTTTGTATGATATTTAACATGGACTATAAAGTTTCTTATTTATTTTTTCAATTCCAAATTTTACTTTTTATTAATTTTAATAATATTATTTATATCCAATAGTAATTACTGAAATTTCCAAGTTTTTGTATATACTGCTAGCGGTATCACACTTCGTCAGCCGCCGCTGCCAGAGCCACCCATGCTCCTCTTCTCTTCAACAACTTTGGACTCCCACTCAACGTGTTTTAGCCGCGGTTTGACCACCCAGCCAACAACGGCTGCTCCCCCTCTTTGTCACCACACCTCCCTTGTGAATACTCCTCGAACGCCCTCAAGCGCCCGATCGTCTCTGACACCGTCATCTCTGTCACATCCCCCCACAGCTTGATGGTGCTGATGAGGGGCACGAACTTGTTGGGGACATAATGCAGGAGCTTCTCGATACAGCAAACTCTTCCGTTCTCGTGTCGAGAGAGCAAATCTCCTTCACGATCGTGGTAGCCTTCGGGACAAACTCCCATGTGCATACCAACAAGCTATCTCTTGAGGGTTTGTACTCAGCCTTCTTGATGCGCTTCACCCATCTACATCCCCTTGAGAGCATCCTGCATCTCCTTCGCCATCTCCTTCTCAGAGATGGTTAGCACACCACGCCTCTGGCACAGCTTGGACAATAGTGGTCAGAGACATTTGGTCTGTCTTCTCGTCAACACCTCCCTTGGTAACAATGGCAGCCCACACACCTTATGCACACATAAAGATCTTAATCTTTGTAGCTCACCCACCTCCTTCATGTGCTGCACCAGCTTGTTGTCGTCCTCACCATCGCTGACAGCGCCTTTGCCAGGACAGCAGCCCAGCGGCGTGCATGTACGCTCCATCGCCGGTCATCTCCTAGCTAGGCTCTGAGTACCCCTCACGAACTCTCTGATGTTTACACAAGCTCGAGCAAGGACCTCTCTTGCTAGTTGCTAGCTTCTCTAGGTGGATGGAAACACAAGCCTGAAGAACCCACAGATACACACTCGAGAAGAATTTTTTAGCAATGTACACCAGCGAATATGTATTTTTTAGATCACAGAATTTTCATTAATTCGAGGCAGGGTTACATCATTAATTCGAGGCAGGGTTACAATCAGCAGCTGCTAATCCCAATAGCCACTCCGGGATATAGTCAAGCCAAAATTGGATTCGCTTAGAAACTGATCCCATACTAGCACGATTATGAGCACCCATACTAGCACAACTATGAGCTACAGAGTTTGCATCTCTACTCACCCAAACAACTTTAAAACAATCAAAAGACCTACCAAACTCTGTGATATCAAAGCAAAGCCCGCCAACTAGTGAATGCATCCCTTCCACTAGACTCTAACACCTTCTTTAAAACGCTGCAGTCAACTTCCAGAATAGCATTCCGAAAGCCACACTCAACAGCCAACTCAAGGCCCTCTTTGCCGCCAATGCTTCAGTCGTGAGTACATCCGGTACCGACTCGAACCATCTAGTTCCTGCTGCAGTTATCAATCCATGGTGGTCACGTATCACCACCCCAGCACTGCCAGTACTAGAACCAGCATCAAACGCCGCATCGATGATCACTTTCATCCAGCCTTCATCAGGGCGTCTCCACACCGTCCGGAAACTTGTTCCCTTTTGCTTGATCGGTGTCTTCAGTAATGCCAAATCCTCCAGCAGAGAGGAAATGTAGCGTAATGTTGCCCCCCGGTTCCCACACCTTCCAGCCATGACGTCGTGCATTCCTACCAGACTATAAAGTCCAGGCGCCACACACCACCATAGAAGCTGTACTTGGAGAGCACATATCCATGTGAAGCACATCCCCTTGCCCAGGTACTAGGGTGGAGGTTTGGAATTGTTACCCCTGAGAACTTTTTCACTTGCCCAGATTCTCTTAGCAATCGGGCAATGGAGGATCACATGAATCAAGTTCTCTGCCGGATCTCCACACATCTCACAATGCTCTCCCGCGCAAAATGTCTCCTCTCCAGTTCCATTTTTGGAAGAAAGTTATGTAGCACTCACCACCGAAATGCTCGCGCATTCGGAGCCACATTTAGCTTCCACACCAAGGACCAAGCATGGTCTTCCCTCGATGCTCTTCCCTCGATGCCCTTGCTTCTCAAGTCGCATCCATCGTCTGCATTGCTTGCTCGTCTTTCAGCGCTTTGTATGCCGAACAAACCGAGTATATTCCATTTTTCTCAAAATCCCAAGCCAACACATCAGTTGACATGTTAGTGCCTAGTTTGATCTTCAGTATCTCCTCTGCCTCTAGTACAGTAAGGAATTCCTCACTATTTCTTCATCCCATACACGTGTACCAGGGATGTAAATGTCACTGACCCGCTCCACAAGAATTCCTGGCTGATGGATCAATGGCCTTAGGGACTCTAGCCCGAGTATCTAGTTCTCATTCCATATATTGGATAGTTTTCCATGTTGCAGAGCTTCGCTTTTTCCTGGTGGCTGAGAGGAAATTACTGTTAGGATAATACTTGCCTCGCAGCACCTTAGCACATCATTGTTTTTCCAACAATGCTTGGTTAAAAAGAGTGAAATCTCGGAACCCCGTTGTAAGAAAAATGGCTCTAGGCCATTGTTTGTGATTTTGACGATTGATTGACAATATAATCATTGGGACTATCATTTTGTATAGATGATATTTGTAGATATTTCTAGATCCCAAGGATACTTTGGAAGCCATCCAAATGCTTATACATTCAATATCCAAATGATGGTTATCCAAATTGAAGCCATCCAAATCACATGGAGAGCATCCAAAATATGTGGAAATATTGACTAAGTCATATTCAAGGATATCCAAAAGGTGGCAAAGAAGATAGAAGAAAAGACCCGTGAAGAAACAAGGAATACCTGCAAAACGCAGAGGCGACGACTAATTCGACGGGAAGACCATCGAATCAGTCGATGGTGTTGGATGGCCAGCGGTGCGCATGTCTCTAGAACGCGACTAGTTCGACGGTGTACCCGTCGAATCAGTCGACAGTCTATCGAATCAATCGATGGTGGTGAAGATCGACAGTGCACTCATCTCTGGAAGGCGGCGATTATTTTGATGGGTTGCCCGTCGAATCAGTCGACGGTGCAAAGTAGCCGTTGCAATTCAAAGATTTAAAGAGAAAAGGAGAGACAACTATTTCGGCGGTTCCTCTTCTGCACCTGTCGAATCAGTCGACGATACGCAGGAAAGTGGCAAAAGCTAGCAACGACCAGTTTCTTTGGTTGGGGCTATAAATAAGAGGTGCCCCGGCCATTTGAGGCGTGCTTGAGCTCAGGGAAGATATTAGCAAGTGTTCTACACATTCTTAAGTGTTCATTCCACCAAAGTGCTAAATAGAAGATTTAGGTGATTAGCAAAGTGATTAGTGCTAGTCTTGACCCATTAGCGCATATCTTAGGTGTTTAGCCTAGAATTTAGCGAGGTTTGCATACCTCTTACTCTATCCGGTGCTTGCGCGCACCAAGTGTTGTAATCCGGGACTTTTAGTCTTGCGAGACCCTCCAACCGAGTTTGTGGAGTGGCCGCCGGTGGTTGTGCAAGGAAGGAGAGGCCCTTGGCGTTTTGGCCGAAGCTCTACCAAGTGAAGGCTGCGAGGAGCATTCGGGGCTGGACGAGCGGAGACCCACTTGCGCATGGGGAAGTCCCGTGGCCACCCACAGAGTTACTCGACCAGAGAGTTTATGCCCTTGCGCGAGCATTCCCTTTGAGAGGGGCTCCAACAACGAGGATTAGTGGAAAGCTCGTGAGTTTTCCGATCGTCGTGCAGAGAGTTTGCTCTTCTCTACCCTTCAAGCTTCCGCATTTCATACGTACATTCATTTCTGCATTTACCTTTCTAGACTTGCCATACTAGTATAAGATTGGACCTAGGGTGCAAAACATTGTAGCAATAGAGATAGCAACACATAGAGAAAACCTAGAACACATTTAGATAGAAATTGAAATATGTTTTTATATACTTTTGAGTCTTGGTTTTTAAAGACACCTAATTCAAACTCACCTCTTATGTTGTCACGGTCCTTCACCCATGCCCCCTTATTGTTTTGTTCTTCCAATTTTGCCAGTGAGCCTTGTGATTAGCCATTGAGCTGCCCCCACCAATAGTTCGAAACGTTCGAAGTGATCTTGCGGCATACCCCTGGGTAGCTTAAAATAAGACATTGGATATGTTGGAACATATTGATTGTGTTTTAGTTCTTATTGCATAAATTTATCAAACTGAGATAATATTTAATAAAGAAACTAATGGTACTTAATATCATGAATGTTAGTTCTTATTGTATAAATTTGATCAAACTAAGACATCTATACTTTTTAATAAAGCTAGAATAACTTAAAATCTATTTATAACGAAGCTATCATTTAGCCAATAATAGGACAAAACAGCTACCTAAAAGGCATTCAAAACAGGCTAACGGACTTAGGCGCTCCATCTTATATTCCTATTTGGATAGCAGGTCATCACTTTGTATTTCCTCCTTCCTCCGTTCTCAAATATTTGAAGCTGGTTATGTTAAAAGGTAAACAAAGGGTGTATCAAAGACCTGCCGTGTGCCCTCCTGCCGACATCCAAAACAAAAATAACTGGTCAATTAAAAGAAACTAAGGAATTGCGGCAGCATATTTACATTTGAATCGGGCAATTTGTTAATGGCTACATTGCTGATATACATCATGTGGAAAACATTGGCTTGGTCTGGAATTGCTGATCTAGTCATTAATACCGACTCCTAAACAGTGCAGTAAGTTTTCAGGACCTGTCTTGCCAGATCAGTTGCCCCACTTTTCTTGTAGATTAGATGCAGATTGAACGCCGCCTCTCTGCGAACATCACAATATCCTGGCCTGAGATCCTCCTCCGCACACGAACCAGCCTCGTAAGGAAGCTTGGGGATGGGATGATCTTTCTCGGTCGCCAAAGCCTTTTCATAGTAAACCGCTGCCAAGGTATTCAGGCCAATGTGGTGATATGCCCGAGCAATGTTGTACAGGGCTTCCTACAAGGTCCAAACATAAATCCCGCTGCAACTGAACTACTTGCCAACATGCCACAATGAAACTAGAAACATGCTAAGTCAAGACATTAAATCATTATGTAAAGAACACTTCCTACTCCTATTTCAGAGACTCGAGGGAAGAGCATTATTCACATGGAAACACCAGAAATTTAGTGCCAAACCTGACTGTTCTCACAAAGGTGCAGGTATCTGTACAGGAATGCAAAAGCTTGGACGATGCACTGGTTCTTATTCTGAAGCCTGAAACCGAGGGATAAACTAACCAAGGCGGTGCCTGCAAAGATTGAACAGCAGCATGATTGATGTTTAATATACAGATGGATGTTGTTATCAACTATTATGCTTACTGGTGAGTGGTGACATACCTACACAGAGATTAATAAGAGGGTTTTCCGGGTCCAATTTATAAGCTTCCAGGTAATCCCGGGCGGCTGACTGATGCTGACTTATGGCAGTAAATCGATGCCCAGAAATGATTATAGGAGGCACGCAGTCAGGCTTTTCTTCTCTTGTCCGAAGAAGATATTTGAAATGCTGTGTAAACCTGTCCTCTATTCTGCAAAGCAAGTGCCAAAACAAGATATAAATTTGAAACATCTGATTATGTTTATTCAGTTTTTTCTATCCCATAGCTAGAGATACATGAACAGTACAGCATAATTCATATCTCAGAATTTAAAGACTGGGATAGCAGTGACTGGCCCATTATCAGCTTTCTTACAAGACTATCCAAAGCAGTTAAAAATAAATCCTGGTAGATTAAGATCCTGATGAATTAATGAGAGAACCTAATATATGATACATAAAAGCATCAGTTGAGCTGTCTTCTTTTAACATATAGAGATAAGTGTACTATTCCTAGTATAAAACACAAAAAACAGAACAGTTTATTGAAAGTTCATTATACTTTACTCACCTTGAAATCACTTTATAGTAGGAATTCCATGCAGAGAGAGAATATGGGTGCTGCTGAACAACATATCGGACATACTTGAAGCCATGACTGGGATCTGGAGCTCTATAAGCTATTTCTGCAAAATTGAAACATTGGTTATTTTCAAATTAGAAACACTGGTTGTGCTTTTTTTTTTCTACTTTATTTTTAACTTTTTCAGTCTTCAGGATGTAGCAAATGTTTCTATAAACCCAATATCATAGAAAAAGTTAAGAGCATTTTCATAAAAAATAGAATATCTGGTGTCACGTTGAAAGCGTAAGATGATGTTCACTAGTGACCCAATAATATGGTGCTCTATGCTGCAGTGAGGTAAATAGATCTTACGAGCACCCAAGGATCTGAGTTCCTCTTTGTTCTCATCAGTAAGTACATCATTTCCAAGTTTGAGAGTCCGGTTGATAATTTGCAGGGCATCCCAATATTGTTGCAGCAAAGCTAATGTTCGACAAAGCTACAAAAAGCCAGGAAAGGAAAACTGAATAGTCAGTACACGACTAAAAAGGATCACAGAACAAAAAGATGAGAAATGACTTCAGCCAAATATTATCAAAGTAGACGTCACAGAAATAACTAGAAAAAAAAGTGAACAGAACAGGAACAAGAGACATAAAATATGAAACTGTTTAAGGGAGGTAAACATTACTCGCAAAAAAAAGGGGTGGTAAACATTAACTGTCAAACTTGTTTACGGTTATTTGACAATGTACTGTATGAGGCCATTGTAAAGATGAAACCTCAGGGAGAGGAGGGAGAAGAGAAGATAATTAGCCAGATACAAACATCTAACACAAGTTGATGATGCTCCACATTCGTCAGTAGTCCAGGAATAGGAGGAACTTGCTTTGTCCTTTGCTAGAAACATCAAACAAGAAAGTATTTAGATTTTATCGAGGGAACTACTTAAAATTAGAAAACACAGCAGAAAAGTAATACCGAATCATCAGGTTTTAATTCCTCATTTGAAGCTGCCCTTTTCTCCATAAGTTTCTTTGCTCTGTTTGCCTTTTGTCTATTGAGATTAAATAATATATCAAAACATAAACTATGAAAAACAAGGAATAAAGAACAAGTTCAACACATTGGTCACATGCATCGTAAACATAAATATAATTGTGCGTCGTTGTTATATCAAGACATACGTAACACCCCATCCCCATGCATCATCATTAGACCTTTAACAGCAGAAGGATGCTTTATGCTTGGTTATCATAAAATGATATTGCTAGTAACATATAATGAATTGTCACGATATGCAAAGGTGCATTCTGCTACAAGGGTCCACGTACGCAAGTTCAATAATACACCTCAGTCATGCTTCTATCTTGTTACGGTAGAATAGAACTTTGAACTGATTACAAACTCAAATTACAAATTTTAATTTAAACAAATGCAATTCATCAGGTTCTAGGAACCATGCTACAGTTTAACATATGCTTGCAGGAAATTAATGTCATCAAATAAAAATTAGAAATGGACATGAACAAATGGAGTACTTACAACTCCCCAGGTGACGCTATTGGCCTTAATCCTTGAAATAGACTATCTGGACGTGGTTCCCCCAATACTTTAACCCTTTCATGCAGAACAGTATTTGGAAGCTTCCTCATTTGCTTAACCTGCTTGGACATAAATCGAAATTAGCTATGTATGTTTTGAATGCACCAGTAAACTTCAACTCACCAGCAAACATATTTTCAAGAGCTCTTTGTATGTTGCTCATCAAGAAAACATGAATTATGTAATATTTACATAATATACATACTAGAGTGTTTCAGTAACAAACTTTCTGATGCTAATCATGCAAAGAACCTCGATCATTATGACAAGTTTTGTAGACACTAAAGCAGTTCCATTAATAAAATCCATAGCCTTTGACATTGTAGTAATTTTTGTTATAAATGTCATGATCGCGATGCATTGATGTCTGCAACCGTTCGAGGACAAATGTTGCTGCAGCATTTTTATCATAGAACACAGTCATGAAATAAAGAAAAATGATATGGCAATCATGTCCATTTAAATGGGAAGTAATCAGAAAGGATCAAGGAAGGTATCAAATAGTAGGTGCGAAACAATAGCAGCCATTGTACACACAGCTTCATCAAGCAATACATGAACACCATGTATGGAAAAAAAATCATTGTACCTTTCGATTAGCATATTCAACATTCAATGTTTCAAGAATAGGATGAAAAATTGTATCCACGAAGTCTTCCAGCTTGCCTTTATTGTAATATATTTTTGCAAGCTGCATTTTGACTCTCCCATCACACCACCAAGGTTTTTGTTGGTCTGGAGTATTAGCAGACTGCAGCTCTGCAAAAATCATATAAAGACACTCAAAAGCAATGGAAATTAGTTGTATAAAACAGGTGCGTAAGTACTATACCTGGATTTTCGGGAGGAGAAAGCAAAGTCACAGCTTCATCTGTCTTGCCCTCATCAATAAGGAGGGAGGATAAGGTCAGTCGTATATCGATACTGTCCTTCATGCTTTGTAAGGCTAAGGGAAAAAGGATGAAAGGGACTATGTCAAAAACAACAGTACAGAAGAACTCAAGTACGGAACTAGAGCATGCAATATAATTATTAGTTTATGAACAATGTGTCAGAATCAGGCATTAAAAATGACAGGCACTCTTTAGAAAGGTCCATCAATGATGAAATTACAGGTTGACTCATCTTAAACATCTAAATAAGTATATATGAAGCAGCAACTACTAGTGTAATCAGAATCAATCAATTATCATAGACAAAGGTTAAAGGACAGGACATAAGCATCCCAG
The DNA here is from genome assembly GCA_015342445.1 of Digitaria exilis. Lineage (NCBI taxonomy): Eukaryota > Viridiplantae > Streptophyta > Magnoliopsida > Poales > Poaceae > Digitaria > Digitaria exilis. Next base: position 2,612,263 of record JACEFO010002380.1, read on the forward strand.
CAGATTACTCATCTACCATTACCAAAATATTTTCTCGCTCCCTTACAAATAGCTATTTCTTTTGTTTTGGTAATCACTGCTACAGCAGACTACCAAAATCTTTTAGATAAGAGAAGTGACTACCAAATTTTTTTTTGGTATTGGTAATGAGATTTGTAATCAGCTGGAGCACCTCATATCCCTCAAATCACAGTTTCTTTGCATTGCTGGTGGAAATAGGTAATCTGCTGGAGATGCTCAAGCTCCTCTTCATTTTAGGTAACCGCAGTCCTAAAGCCATCTAAAATCAAGAGAATCCAGTAGAGCAATATATTCAGAAATACTACAGTGCATTTTGCACTTACAGAACCTTTTAGAGTCTATTTGTAACTAGTGTCAAGCAGAGGAGGACTCCCTGAAGGTAATGGAACATAACCTTTATAAAAATAAGGAATAGCATTTCTTTTGTCCCCTAAGACCATGTAGCACTGAGCGACTTTGACATATGAACTACCCAATTCTTTGTGATTGACACATAAACTACCCTGAAACAAGGAGTATATCAGAAAATCAGAAGATAAAATTAAGAAAGCGAAACAAACAAGCAGGTATATCATAAAAAAATCAAGAGACCAACTTTAAACCTTGAGCCATATGTACCAAATAAACTATTCCAGAAATCTTATTATGTTATTAACCTATAAACTCTTCAGGACTTAACAAAACTGGCCACATGTGTTACATAGCCGATATCCATAAAAGGTGATTTACATGCACGAAAAAAAGCATGTTATTCAGTCTTTGAAATTCTGGAAACACTCTTGACCAATAAGATGACGCTATAAAGGTGAGCTCTCAAACACAGGAATTTATGTTTCTTGATATTTCTGTTACAGATATACCAAATTTTTAAATCTAACTATGAAGAGCTTTAGACTTTCAGTGTAAAACCTGCAGCAATGAATATAAGAAAAAGTCCAAATTACTTCCGTCAAGTATGGCCAAAGTCCGAATAACACCCTAACCTATTTTTTCGTTCAATTTACTCCCATTCTACGTCAATTGGCCCACTTTACCCCCTTAAACTTTGGTCATTCTTGAGGGTAGTAATTTCCATTAATATACTAGTTTACATGCTCCATCCAATGATTCCGTCATGCCAAAGCAATTCATAGGTGATTCTAATTTTACTCTACCTCTTTCAAGAAAGTTCTGAAGAAAATACCAATTCTGCTACCACATTTGTCTTCAATTCCAATGATTCAGGACTTATTGCTCTCTAGATGATATACTAGAAATTACATGGTCTAGATCAAAATGCATCATGATAGGTGTTTGGTAAAGAAAGGCATGATACTTGAGTTGGAAAACAAAGATGTTACGACCAAGATTGCAGGCCAAAAATCAACCTTTTCTTACACATATCAAGGAGAGATGAAAAGAACCAAATCAATTACTCACATCATTTTTCATAGCAACATTTTCAATCATCAGGTAAAACTTTACTGCATACTCATATAGTTTCATATTTTCCAAATTGCTTGCGAGCTCTTTAATCACGTCGGTATTATCTTTTGATGGCTCCATGTGCACATCACGAAGGAAAATCTGCACAGAAATAATGCTATGTGAGAAGTTAAGTAACAAGATTAGTATTATATGGAAGAGAGTTTTTAAAACAGTGACTATGCAAGCCAAGTTAATCCTACATAATCATAGTTATGTATGGCTTTACTTGAAACCAAGAAGATCAGAGGAGAGAATTCGATCAGAGTATAATGGAATGTGTCAAGGAATACACAACAGAACCATCTGGAACAAACCTCAGCATGTTTCATGTCTCCAAGATAAGCATGGCAGATTACTTCCTTTGCCTGCAATTGTATTGGTAATTTTTGTTGACATCGTAACTGTAGGCGTGCCTTCTCGATCTGATTTAATGCTTCACCAAGAGCATTATTTCTCAGATAAAGGGATATCAGCAAATCTAGAACACTCCAGTCAATGATGGTAGTTTGAGTATTCACATAGTCTTCCAACAAATTGATAGCTTTGTCAATCTGACCACAATCTCTGTACATCTGAAAGAAAGGTAATAATCGACGAAGTCTCAGGCATGTTTAGATGGTGAAATTTGGTGAAAAATTTCACACTGAGCTTCTCAGTGTGAATTTTTTTGGTGAAATTTCACCATCTAAACAGGGCCTGATGACTCGAAATACTATACGGGAAACAAAAAATGCAGGAGTACAGAGTTTGCAAAACATAACCGCACTTAAATTAAAACCAGGTCAGTTCACATTTCAGTCAGATTATGTTAAAAAAAAAGAAGCAGTTTTTTTATGCATTTTGAACTAAAATTTCATCAAAATCAAGTGAAGAGAGGATTGGGAATCAAGCAGTGAGCAATAACATAAACATTCAATGGAAATTTATATACTAAACGAGTCTAAAGGCCGGAATATCAAAGATGGGCAATTCTGGCTTACGGACCAACTTCCCAGTAGTTTTCTCAGTCCTACAAGAATTCATACATAACAAAATCTGGAATTTTCCCGCACAAGATCTTCTATCACAGATTAGAGAACATGAGCAAAGGTGGGTGCATTAGCAAATTGGCATTGAAAATTTTGTAATGTTGCCTCTTAAGAAAACTTGGACCAAGAATCGGTATGCTAGTACTTATTTTCATTTTTTTCATATTACCCTTGCAACATATGTCTAGATTGGTACAAGGTGATGGTTACCGATGTGTGCTGCACTAAACCACTACAGCCCTGTTTGGATGTTAGTAACATTTTTAACCTGGAAAGTTTACACTGTTATATTGTTGTGCAAAAGACTGCGCTATGTCTTGTTGGTTAGTGGGTTCCATTGCACTACCACGAAAAACAATAGCAAAATCAAAAAAGAACTCTAACTGAAACTTGGCTCATTGGTGCTGGTCAAGCATGCTTCTGGCCCCAGCAACCTAACACTCAGCCTAGATGATGCATGGCTCCTCAACAGTAGCAAATAAAGAGGCTTACAGAATAATCGAAGCATTTACATATCAAATTTCAAAGAGAACTAATCAACACGACCCAAGATCCCCACAAACTAATTCATCAGATTGAGCATGATTACATAATGCACTGAAATATCAGAGCAGAGCGTCAAATTGGAGCTCAAAACAGAGGCATTGGAGCCAAAAATCAGATCGAATCATTAAATTGAGGACCATGCACGGCACTGTAGCTTAGAAGTGAAGGAATTTCAGATAAGATCTCAATTCAGTTCAAGGGGGAAGGGGGGAGCGAAGGAGGCACCAGCATTTCCTTGCTCGCAGGCTGTGGTCCACATGTGGAGGTGAGGGCGGCGGTGCAGGAGAGGTTAGCTGCAGCAGAAAACAGCTTAGGAATGGGAGGTGTGATGGCGGCACAGGCGGACTTCCCGTGGAAGAAGGCGATGCAATTGAGTGAGGGTCAAGCAGCCTTGCCTTACATTTCTTTTAAAAATAATTGTTGTTCGGAGGGATTTTATTTGTCCTCGTGCGTTAGGCCTAGACCAGGCGTAAACTTTTATGGGTACCAGCCATCCAAGCATCTTTTGCGGATCCAAATGAATATTTTTACAGGCCTATAAATCACTGAGCCCAAACCACACTTCCAAGCAGGCCCTAACATTACAGTTAGTCTAAAGGGATAGTCATAACAAAGTGTCATCATAACATACCTGCGCGGCTACTTTACGAACAGCAATATTGCCAGGGTAAATTCTAACTATCTGTTCATATATCTCTGCAGCTTTCTGATAGTCACAAAGGTTTCGATACATATCACCGCAAAGATACTTCATATCTACATCTTCCGGATCTGCTCTCATTGCTTTTAAGATGCAGTGTCTTGCCAAGGAAGCATCCTCTTTTTTCCTGTAACAAAGTAGACCGTGAGATCAATGTCTCTAGGAAAAGTAACTTACCATGTCAAATTATCAGCACTCAATAAATTTTGAAACCTCTTGCAACGATGATAGCACACATCTGTATTGAAGAATTCTGTTAAACAGCTACATTCAGATCTAGAAATGTAATTTAATGAAAACAATAAATGCCTGAAGATTGGTCCCAGATGTACTACTATAGTAGCTTGAATACAATAAAAAAACAAAAAGCCCAACTTACATCCATGTGTGTAGAGAAGTAGAATAGGTAAAACACCACACACCCAAGGAGGGGGGGTGATCTCTATTATATAGCCAATGAGGCTTGGTGTACAAGGAAAGCAATTAGCTGTACATTACAAGTTATCCTATGGCTATACATATCTAACACCCACCCGCAGTCACAGCAGGAGGATCACGGACGCAAAGACTGGGCCTAAACTCTGTAAAGAGCTGAGTAGGCAAGCCCTTGGTCATGATGTCCGCAGATTGATGGGAAGAGGGAACATGGAGCACTCGAACTTGGCCCAATGCCACCTTTTCGCGGACAAAGTGGATGTCGATCTCAATGTGCTTCGTACGACGATGATGGACGGGGTTAGCGGCCATATAGACGGCACTAACATTGTCACAGCAGACGACCGTCGCCGAAGGAATGGAGACATGAAGGTCCAGGAGAAGCTGACGCAGCCAGCAGCACTCGGCAACAATGTGAGCCACAGCGCGGTACTCGGCCTCGGCACTGGAGCGAGAGACCGTAGTCTGGCGCTTGGAGGACCAAGAGATCAGGTTGTCACCAAGATAGACGCAGTAGCCTGACGTAGAACGCCGGGAGTCGGGGCAGCCGGCCCAATCTGCATCGGAGTAGGCGGTGAGGGTGCGAATGGACCCAACACCCAAGTGAAGTCCAGAAGAGAGGGTGCCCTTCACGTAACGCAGAATCCACTTGAGCAGCGCCAGATGCGGCTCACGAGGATCATGCATGAAGAGACACACCTGCTGAACCGCATACGCAAAATCAGGCCGAGTGAGCGTGAGGTACTGGGGAGCGCCGGCAAGACTCCGATACTCAGAGGGGTCAGCGACGGGAGCACCATCGGAGGCAGAGAGCTTGTGCCGAGTGTCCACAGGAGTCGTGGTAGAGTGACACTCGGACATGCCTGCCCGCTGAAGAAGATCCACGGCGTACTGGCGCTGGGACAGGAACAACCCGTCGGAAGATCGCGTGACGGAGACATTGAGGAAATGATGAAGAGCCCCAAGGTTCGTCATGGCGAACTCGGAGTGGAGTCAATCGATGATCCGCTGAAGGAGAGCCGGCGAGGAGGCGGTGAGGATGATGTCGTCGACGTACAGCAGCACGTAGGCGAGAGACTCGCCCTCTTGATAGACAAAGAGGGAGACGTCTGAAGCTGAGGTGGTGAACCCAAGCTAACGAATGTACGAGGCGAACCGTTGGTACCATGCTCGCGGGGCCTGGTTCAGGCCGTAGAGAGAGCGCTGCAAGTGGCAGACGTAGTCGGGATGGGACGGGTCGACGAAGCCCGGCGGCTGCTGGCAATAGACAGCCTCCTCGAGGTGATCGTGAAGAACGACATTCTTCACGTCCAGCTGTCGAATAGGCCACGAACGAGACGCGGCAATGCTCAGAACAGCCCGAATGGTCGGTGGCTTGACCACCGGACTGAAGGTCTCATCGTAGTCGATGCCGTGCTGCTGGGAGAAACCGCAGACGACCCAGCGAGCCTTGTGGCGAGCAAGAGTGCCATCGGAGTGGTACTTATGCTTGAAGATCCACTTCCCCGACACGACATTGGCACCAGGCGGGCGCGGGACGAGACGCCAGGTGTCGTTGTCGATCAAGGCCTGATACTCCTCGGCCATAGCTGCGCGCCAGTTAGGATCAGCCAGACCGCTCCGATAGTTGGCTGGGACGGGCGACGGAGTCGTGGCGGAGAATCCCTTGTACGTGACGCGTGGAATCGCCCCAGCCTGTGTGCGGGTCACATTCCGGGGCGGTTCAGGGGCAGCGACAGGTACAGGGATTGACGGAGGCGCCGAGGAAGCCGGAGGGGCAGTCGATGCAGCTGGGGTCCTCGGGCGCCGTACATAGACATACGGCAGGCTGGGAACGAGTCCAGTGGTCGCTCGGGGAGCCACTGGAGGAGCCGCAGAGGGTCCAGACGGGGGCACGGAGCCACGCCCGCCCGGAGACGGAGCAGCAGGACCTAACAGGGGTACAAAACCACGCCCGCCCGGTCCTACTGGCTGTAGAGGAGGGGGCAGCTACTCGTCGTCGAAGGAAGCATGTGATGTCGACGGTTGAGGTGGAGCTGCAGGGTTAGTAGAGCAAGGCACAGTATCCACAGTATTGTCAAGCAGGATATCAAAGGAAGAAGAGGGCGCTGCTGTGGAAATATCGGCGAACGGGTATCTGAACTCGTCGAAGATGACGTGCCTAGATATAATAACACGCTGAGTGGACAGGTCAAGGCAACGATAGCCTTTATGAGCAGTGGGGTACCCTAAGAACACACATGCTGTGGAGCGCGGAGCGAGCTTATGAGTAGACGTGGCCTGAAGGTTGGGGTAACATAAACACCCAAAGACACGTAGATGGTCATAGGTGGGTGGCTTGCGGTGAAGACGGGTGTAGGGTACCTCATTGTGTATGGAGGAGGGGCGCCTGTTTAGTAAATAACAGGCAGTCGCAAGAGCTTCTGCCCAATAGGATGGTGGCATGGAGGCATGGATGAGGAGTGTGCGAACTGAGTTGTTGAGAGTGCGAAGGATGCGTTCAGCCTTACCGTTCTGTGGTGATGTGTAAGGACACGAGAGACGCAACATGGTGCCATGAGCCGCCAAGAAGGTGGTGGTGGCCTTGTTGATGAACTTTGTGCCATTATTAGCCTGCAAACTTTTAATGGAAAGACCAAACTGTGTGCGAGCATAAGCAACAAACTCAACGATGTGCAGATGGACGTCAGACTTGCGCCTGAGGGGGAACGTCCAACAGTAGTGGGTATAGTCATCCAAGAACACCAAATAGTATGAGAGGCCAGAGTTACTAAGAACAGGCGATGTCCAAACATCACAATGAATAAGCTCAAAAGGACCGGCGGTAGTAGTGTTTGATAAACTAAAAGGCAGGCGCGCATGTTTGCCAAGCTGACAAGGGTGGCAAAGAGAGGAGCGACCTGTTTTATTACAAGTAATCAAATTGTCTTTATTCAACTGAACTAAAGCTGCCGGAGCTGGGTGTCCAAGACGTTGATGCCACAAGGAGGAAGATCCAGCCAGTAGTGCAGAGGCAGTGGTGGTGGATTGCGGCAAGGTGTAGAGATCCCCGTCACTATTGCAGCGAAGCATCACGCGCCCCGTCGGAATGTCCTTAACAGAAAAACCAAAAGCGTCAAACTCGATGGAACAATGGTTGTCACGAGTGAATTGGCGAACAGAAAGTAAATTCTGAACTATCGAGGGTGAGACAAAGACATTGTTAAGAGAAAAGTTGGACGTTTTGGTGGACAGAATAGAGTGGCCGTGAGACGTAACTGGGATACTAGTACCATTGCCTACTAAAATTGAAGTAGAAGGAGTGGGGAGGCGTTTGAGCAGTATACCATCCGTGGACGACATGTGGGAGGAGGCGCCGGAGTCGACAACCCAGGTAGGGTTGCCCTGCATGGACATCTGCTGCAGTGCCGCGATCAGGCCGGCCTGATCCCAGGAGGGGCCCGACGGCTGGCTGGCTGAAGGGGAGGGCGCAGACATCTGGAGAGGTACGAAGGCAGTGTGTGCCTGGTGAGGGCTGGAGCCGAGCAGCCCCTGGTTGGGGCGCCAGGACTGCCCACCGCCACCAGACGAGTAGCCACCGCCGCCGTTCGGAGAGGACCAGTTCAGCCCACTGGGAGACATGCAGAACCAAGGTCCGTTGGGAACGGGTTGGCGCTATCCGGACTGCCAGCCACCGTGGCCACCGTTGGGACCATAGCCGTCGTTGCCCTGTCGGCGGCCGCCCTTCTTGTTGCTGCGCCGCCGCCGCCGCTGCCGCTGCTGCTGGGGCTGCTACTGGCCGCCGCTGGAAGAGGAGCGGCAACCAGAGGCGCCGCAGGAGGGAGCAGAACCAGCAACAAGAGTAGTGGCCGCCGCAACCTTCGATTCGTTGGCCAGACGGAGCTCCTTGAGGAGCTGGTCGCGGGCGTAAGCGAAGGTCAGGTTGATGGCGGCAATATGATCAGCGGTGTTGGAGTAGGTCTTGTTCAGCCCACGCAGCAAGTTGAAGACGAGGGTGGCCTCAGGGACGGGCTGGCCGACGTCGCGAAGCTTGTCGGCGGTGGTCTTCATTTGGAGATAGTAGTCGTCGATGGAGGAGTCTCCCTGAGTCATGGAGTGAAACTCGTGACTCAGGAAGATTGCCCGAGGCGCCTGGTTGGCCTTGAAGAGGCCGTCAATGGCGACCCATAGGGCACGCGCCGACTGATCAGGGCCCTGCAGCGCCATGGAGAGGACGGAGTTGTCGACGGAGCTGAGGATCCAACTGCGGACGCAGAAGTCCGCCTGTTCCCAGAGATCAGTGGGCTTCGCAGGAGCAGGACCATCGAGGTGGGAGAGAAGGCCGAACTTGCCGCACATGGTGCGAAAGTACTGAGACCACTGGTGAAGTTGGAGTTCTTCAACTCCAGCGTCATGGGCACATGGGACTTGACGGCGACCGTGGTGAAGGGGTGGATGAAGAAGGCGTCAGCGCTGTCACCGGAGGCCATGGAGGAGGAGGAAGAAGAGATGGTGGAGGAGGAGGAAGACCTAGTTGACATGGCGGCTGGAGGGGGGTAGCGATCTCAGAGCGAGATCGGGGAGGAAGAACGTCGCAGCCAAAGAAGGGCGGCGACAGGGAGGGGCGACGATCCAAGAGATCGGATCGGTGGGAGGGGAAACCGCCAAAGGAAAGTGGCGGCAGGAAAGGAAGGGGTCGATCCTAATTGAATCGGCCAAAGGAAGGAACCGATCCAGATGGGATCGGTGGGGGGGAAGATCGCGACCAGGGGTGGCGATGAGAGGAGGGGTCGGCGCCCAGGGAGGGCGACGACTAGGACAGCGGAGGTGCACGAATCGGGGGGGGGGGTCCCGGACTCGTGATACCATGTAGAGAAGTAGATTAGGTAAAACACCACACACCCAAGGAGGGGGATGACCTCTATTATATAGCCAATGAGGCTTGGTGTACAAGGAAAGCAATTAGCTGTACATGACAAGTTATCCTATGGCTATACATATCTAACACTGTGCCTCCCTATCAGTCCAAAAGGTCATTTGCAGTAAATAATCTAAACAAAGCAAATGTGTATGAAATCATAGCTTCGATGCATTCAGTAAATGTACAAATAATGATCAAATATCATCTCATATAGGCCATATGCAAGGATTTTGCTCCAGAAAATTATGATGTAAAATTTAGCAATAAAAAAATCAAAACTTTATATTCATAAAAAAGGGAAAATGGTATGAAGTAAACTCACTTTGCCAAGGGAATGAGTTTCTTCCACAGAGATGCATCCTTTGGGGAGACATATGCAGCAAGCATCAAGAAGTTTATAGCCTTATCTAGTTCACCAGTCTCACTATAAATGCTCCCAAGCAGATAATATGAATCTGGTAAATTTGGTGCAATTCGCACAATCTCATGTAGTATAGGAATTGCCTGCAATAAAGAACACCAGCACAAAACTACTATCAGACACATCCAAACAACGCAGATAAAAAAAGACAGCTTAAAGACTTGACTTTCATGGAACCTCACCTCACGCATACAACTACTATAATTGATAATCCTGAAATTTGTATATCCAACTTGTCTAAATGGTAAAGACACCATACCATGGTGACGTTGAGAAGAGGACTTACAAGAGAATCCACTTGTAATCCTCCTTTTTTTAGAATCAAAATATATAATCCTCCTAGATGTGTGCTATAAGAGAAACTAGCTCGCAGTTAATATAACAATTAACATGCATAGACATAATTACAATTTGGAAGTAGCTATGAGATTCAATGTATATAATAGGTTAAGGCAGAGTAGAAACATTTCCTTTACTTAACTGAAGGTTAAACTAATGCAAATCAAAATTTCAGTTCATCAAAAAATTATCTCGGTCACCTGGACGATGCATCCAGCTGGACAATAAGTTACATTTGACTTATGAATTTTTAGGGCAGAGGCTCACTCTCAGGCTAAATAAGTATGCAAATAAGTAAAAACCATGATCTTGCTGGTAGGAAGCATTGAATTGGGCTTGAATAACTTGTCGCCCAGTATGCAAGCAGCAAGTAACAGCGTCAATTTTGTGTTCAAAGTAGGCAAGTTTGAGATTAAACCTCATTAAATTTTTCTTCAGCGAAGAGTAGTGTAGCATCACCCAACTTTTTAATAACTTCAGGGCTACCCTTATTCTTTGTTCCTTTCTTTCTTCCCCTTTTCTTGCCCTGATGAAAATGGAAGGAAACAAAAATTACAAATTTATTAATGTTGTCCAATATGATAACTAAAAATAAATTTACTCTGTTGAACACAAGATGACAATTTACACATCAATTGATATAATCCACAAAATAATTGTTTCCCGAATTAGTAAGAAAAAAGTTTCTGCAAAGAGCTTAAAATAGCTAATCTAGCCTCAAATGAAGCTAGAAATGAAAGGGAGTATAGTTGACTCAACAGCATTCAGTTCTGAGAAAATTTGGAAATACCAAAATGTTAATAACAGTTCCTGGTGCAATTGTAATTGGGAAGCGCCAGTCGCAAGGCATAAATAATACTGACAGGCACCGCACAATTCTACAGTGAACTCCAAGGGAACTTTGATCTAACGGTATGTAATTCCTTTCTGTAAGATCTACGTAAAACATACTTCATCTGTTTTCTCCAGCAATTAGTACCACAAGTCCAAAAAGAGAATATATTAAAAAGAATTTTTGTGGAGGACATAAAGGAGTGTCATGGAAGGGCGGCCCTGGTGCAGCGGTAGTGCCTTACCGTCTGTAACCGGAAGGTCCAGGGTTCGAGCCCCAGCCTCTGCACTTTGTACAGGTAAGGCTGTGCGCATACATCCCTTCCCCAGACCCCGCGCAGTGCGGGAGCCTACGACACTGGGTACATAAAGGAGTGTCATACATCCTTGGACCTTCTTTTGCGACGAAGACCGAAGCCTTCCATCAGTTGATCGAACATGGTTGCTGCTTCCGCTTCTGAAAGTTCATCCTGCCTTGGCCTCTTGGAACCCTCCCTGCGAGATGACAAAATAGTTCTCAAATATATCTACTGCACGATAGTTTCCTTGTAACAAATTACATTGTGAGTTTCACAACACATGCAACAGAAAGCTGCAAACAATTAGCAGGAACGAATACTAGCACATCCATGTCCGCCACAGGGTCAAGAGAGCTTCACAAGAATATGAACAATTGAAGTATACGGAACCATGCCATTAGTAATGGAATCAGATAGGTACACGCTTAGTATGCTACTACTCCAGGAAACTGGTAAGCTATCAAAATTTCAAAATGGTGTGTCTGTCAAAGCAAATCGCGCTGAATACACTTATGCTGAATCAAACTAGACGAAACCTGATTACCCTTTAGCATCTAAATTGTGTTCACCAGCAGATTTAAGTAACCAGAGTGTCTACCGTTCTTCCATCGAGCACTGCACAAGGGAATCGAAGGAACAAGGCAAGCAAAGTCCACACCTCTGGGGCTGTTCCTCGGCGAGGGACTTGCGCTTGCGCGCTGCGAGCGCCTCATAGTCGTGTGTCTCGGCACGCAGCGCCCCGTCGGCGGTGCAGCGGCCCGCCATCTCCACGCACAGCATCGCCTCATCGGCGTCGCCGAACTCGAACCCGTCCTCCTCGTCCTCGTCGAGATCCTCATCGCCGTCGCGCACGCGCTCCACCACCTCCGGCGCCGACGCTCCATCGCCGCCGTCCTCCGTCACAGCCGACATCGCCGGAGGGCCCCCTCGCTAGGCGCGCGCCCTCCGCCGCCCACCTCGGTCTGCGCTTAGCGAAGGCTCAGTAACGGCGGTAGAGTTAGAGTAGAGGCGTGGCGCGTGGGGCAGCTCGTGGAGCTGAGCGGCGGCTAGGGCGGGTGGACGGCGACGGCGGAGGACGGAGGTGGCGGCGGAGAGAGGGTTGGGGGCACAGCCCGGAAAGCCCAGGTGCGCACGCAGCCCACAGAGCATTCTCGGCCCACCAGACTTATTTCTTTTCCTTTTTTCGGTTTTTTTATCTCTGTTTTTTTTTCATCGCACGACTTTGTGCGCTCGATGATATGAGGGAAGGTAAAAGTATCGTACAAACACATGTGGAACGAAATGCATAATGTTTACTAGCTAAGCTCGAAGCGTTGCCACGCAAAGTAAGTGGATGTGTCTGTAGTCATATATAATTTTTTTTATTATATGAATTGTCAAACCACATTGAATTTAAAAAAATGCTCTAAGAAAATATTTTGGATTTTGGAAGGTGGAGTACTTTTTTAAGTGTATCTTATGTCGAAATGTGAAAAATTGTGTAAGGCAATTTTGAGCACATTTATGTTGAAAAGTTCTTAATCTGAAAGTGTTTTGTATTAGATGTTAAGTTTGATGGACGAATTAGAAAAGAGATTTGGATTTTAAAGTCCGCTCTGTAGCAAATTTATTGGTTTTCAAAGTTTGAGCTACTTTAAAACATTTTTTATTCTGAAGCGGCGAATCGTAGGGGCACCGGATCACATATAAGCATTATGTGAATGAATTATCAAAAAACTTTGAATTTAAAATTTTGTTCCGTAGCAAAAACAATAGAGTTTCAAATTTTGAGCAGTTTTTGTATTGAATAATTTTTAATTTGAAGATGTTTCGGTTGCCAATCTTAGGTACGACTGATCACATGTAAAATAACATTTGTGTGAATGAATTGAAGCGTTTTGAACTTAAAAATATGCTATAGATATTGAGTAAATATGACATTAGGCACCTTTAATTTAAAATGTGATTTGGTGCTCAATAATTTTCTTATGTGAGAATTTGTGTGTCCTTAGACCATTAGTATATGTTATACCAAATATAAAAGATAAATTAATTTTAACAATTGCATTAGATCATTCAAGATTATGTTTATTTTTAAAAAATGAATTAAAAATAAACAATTAATATTGTATAAAATAGTTTCAATGGGCCCATAAATAATGGGACCCACTTGTAGGTGTCGTGGGTCCATGATAGGGCCCACCTGTGGGACCCACATTGCAGAGTCCCGTGGGACCCATTTGTGGGACCCACATTGCCGTGGGTCCCGTGGTGGGGCCACTGTGGAACCCACATCACCAGGTCCCACATGTGGGGGTCATGTGCCCTTGGATTTTGCACCAAGTCAGGAAAAGACCGATCTAGGCCGTTGGCACGGCCGATCCGATGGCCGAGAAAATGTGGGTGATGTGGCGCGATCGGGTTGTCCGGTTTGAGTCCAGGATTCATATTATAGAGATTGGTGAGAAAGACGAGGGCTAAGCTTGTTGGAGGAAGAATATGCATTTTCATTGTCGAACTGAAATACAACCCCCCACACATGGAGAACTGATATACAACACCCACACATGATTAGAGACATAGTATATGTGGTCTTATCTTTTTATCAAGCATGTAAATATTGAGAGAGTGATAAGTATTGAATTTGAGAGCAAAACTTTGAAACATTCTCACTATGTCCACATCGTTTTTGTTTGGTCAGCTTTTAGCTTTCTTTAATTTTCACGATGTACATTTTGCTAGGATAAACTGTCATAAGTCATAACTCATCAACAATGTCGTGTTATGATTTTTCTGCATCATGGAGAAACCTAATAAGAAATTTAAGCTATTGCAATACTGCATTGAAATAAATCTGAAAAATTCACAAAAAGTGATAGGTTAGGGAAATCTGAAATATGATTCTTTTTTACTATTCCAAGTGCCCTTAATTTACTGACATAAAACTAAACCTATATGATATTATCATTAGTGTTAGATGCTGAATGCAACATACTTCTGGATCGATAAATATTTTATTCCATCACCACTTTTGGTAAGCACAAACAAAATACTTATTGTTCGATCAAGTGGATCCCTACATAAAAGAATATAGTAGAATATGAGCCGGAATGGAATTAAAACCAGCACATATGGACTGAAATTCCTAGAGTTTGTACCCATTGGTATAGAGAATAGTCAATTGAGACTCCTAGGGCATCTCTGTCCAATAAATGCAACCAGAGATTTAATTTAGACCTTAATCTATGCAGTGTGGGCACCTATAATATGTGTAGGAGTTTTATGGGCATTAAATCAAGTGACATGTCATATACATCAGCATCTTTTTTGACATGGCATGATAATTATAGAGAGAGAAGAGGAGAGTGTCATCACCATAAAACTCATCTGGCACAGTTATCAAGTTCATCAAACACAATGAAGCTTGTTAGAGATATAGATATCAACTTGTACGTCACGGCTGCGCCCGTGTAGATATGCTTGGTTAAGATACACCGAACAAACAGATAGGTATGGTTGTTAGTCTAGTTAGTTCGGATGTATCTTGGAAGCCAAGTTGTAAAACAAACTTGATGTAAATCTCTTAGGCCTTTGAGTGTCTATATATCAACACGCAATCGTGGGATGCCAAGATAGGCTAACCACGTTCCCAACTTTACATGGTAATCAGAGCCCTTCTTCCAACCACATCTAACATCCATGGCTTCAACCTCTTCTGCCGTTCCCTCGCTCCGTGCTCCCACCTTGGAGAAGCTCACGCGCGACAACTTTCTCCGTCCGGGGTGCCCAGCTCACCAGGTTCCTGGATGGATCTACAATCGCCCCTCCCACGACTGTCGAGACTGTTGACAAAGACGACACGAAGACGGTGGCTATCAACCTGGTGTATGAGAAGTGGCTACAACAAGATCAGCAGCTCCTCTCCTACCTCGTCAACTCCTTATCCAAGGACGTTCTGGCTCAGGTTGCCACACTGACTTCCTCATCGTCGGTGTGGGCGGCTCTTGAGGCTATGTTCTCGGCGCAAACTCGTGCCTGAGTAACAAATCTCTTGATGCAGCTGTCTAGCACCAAGAAGGGCGACATGATGGCTGTTAACTACTTCACCAAGATGAGGCAATTGGGCAATGAACTTGGTGCTGCTGGTAAGAAAATAGATGATGACCAGATGGTATCTCATATCTTGACAGGTCTCGACTTCGACTACAACCCGCTGGTCTCATCTGTAATGGGACGTGACGATCCCATCTCCATGAGCGAGCTATATGCTCAACTACTAGCCTATGATTCAAGGCTGGAAGATGCTGAAGGAGAACTACCACTCAAACTATCAGTCCTCGGCCAACTCCGCATCCCGCGGGAGAGGAGGAGGTCGTGGCCGTGGAGGCTTCACCCGCGGCCGTGGTGGCCGGGACGACCGTGGCTTAGGTGGCCGCGGCAACACCAGCAACAACTACAAGCAGCAAGCATCAAGCAACAACTCCAAGCAGCGCTGCCAGATCTGCAAGACGGCGAATCATGAAGCCCCTGACTGCTGGTTTCCCTTCGAGGAGGAGTTCGTCACGCCACCCAACAAGACAGCCAATGCAGCGTCAAGTGGGTATGGCTATGACACCAACTGGTATGTTGACAGTGGTTCCACTGATCATATTACTAGTGAATTAGAGAAGCTGACCGTCCGGGACAAGTACAAGGGACAAGATCAAGTGCACACTGCTAGTGGCACAGGTATGAAAATTAGCAATGTTGGTCATGCAAATTTACATACCCCAAATAGAAATCTCAAATTAAAAAATATTCTTCATGTTCCATCCGCTCGTAAAAACCTTGTCTCAGTTCATCGTCTAGCTTTCGATAACAATGCCTTTCTTGAATTTCATCCAAACTTCTTTCTTATCAAGGATCAGGACACGAGGAAGGTCATGCACAAAGGTAGATGCCAAGGTGGCCTCTATCCGCTTGGTGTGCCGAAACCAGGAGCTACAACCAAGCAAGTTCATGGAGTCAATAAAGTGTCTGCCACAAGATGGCATAAGCGTCTAGGTCATCTAGCTTTTCCTATAGTTCATCGTGTCCTTCGAGACAATAAAATTTCGTTTGTAAGTGATGAAAGTCCAGAGTCTGTGTGCGACCCTTGTCAAAGGGCAAAGAGTCATCAACTTCCTTATAATAAATCGCATAGTGTGTCAAAAGCTCCCCTTGAATTAGTTTACTCCGATGTTTGGGGCCAAGCTCCACCCTCTGTGGGAAAATATACCTACTATGTTAGTTTTATCAATGACTACAACAAATATGTCTGGATATATCTTCTCAAGAAGAAATCAGATGTTTCCAAGTCTTTCGAAACTCCCAACATTTAGTTGAAAGAAAATTTGGTAGGAAAATTTTGTCTATGCAAAGTGATTGGAGAGGAGAATATGAGAAGTTGAACTCCTCCTTCCAGGAAATTGGGATAGCACACCGGATCTCATGTCCCCATGCACATCAACAAAATGGTGCAGCCGAGAGAAAACACTGTCATATTGTTGAGGTTGGCTTGTCATTGCTTGCGAATGCATCCATGCCCCTAAAATTTTGGGATGAGGCTTTTCTTACTGCGACATATTTTATTAATATCCTTCCTAGTAGGATAATTGATTTTCGCACACCTGTAGAACTTCTTCTTGATGAGAAACCTGATTACAACTCACTTCGTACTTTTGGCTGTGCATGTTGGCCAAATCTCCGACCTTTCAACAATAGGAAGCTTTCTTTTCGCTCCATTAGATGTGTCTTTCTTGGCTATAGCTCAATGCATAAGGGTTTCAAATGCCTTGATCCTTCTACTGGGCAAGTTTACATCTCTAGAGTTGTCGTATTCGATGAAACATTATTTCCTTTTGAGGATCTTCATCCAAATGCTGGTTCTCGGCTTCAAAAAGAAATTCTTCTTCTCCCTGAGCATCTTACTAATTCTGGGGATGTATTGCCTGCTGACCATGCATTGACTAATTTTAATCCTGGTGCAAGAAGTGATTGTGTGCAGGAACAAAGCGCTGGTCATGCTGTGGCCATAGAAGATCCGGGCGCAGCATTCCGAGTTGATCCCCTGCCCGTATCCAGCGGCCGATCCGAGATAGATGTGGTGGCGCTGCCTGCAGAACCAGATGTGGTGCTCCCCTCTCCTGGCTTGACGCGTGGGGGGACCAACACAGAAGTTGTCGCCGCACCAAGCCAAGGTGTCGTCGCACCGAACCAAGGAACCACGACCGCTACACACGCCGCAGCGAGCCAAGCGACAACTGCTACGCTTGTGCTACCGTCACCATCATCTGGATCCTCTACGTCCAATTCTGGATCAGCTGTACCGGCGTCTACATCAACAGCTACACCAATAGTTGAGAAGTTTCATCGACACGGCCATGTACCAGACTTTGCAGCGGGTTTGTTAAGCCTAAAAAGTTTACTGACGGCACTGTGAGGTATGGAAATTTTTGTTCTACAGGAGAGCCCCAAAATTTGCAAGAAGCAATGGGTGATTCCAAGTGGAAGCAAGCAATGCAAGATGAGTTCGATGCCCTTCAAAATAATCGAACGTGGCATCTTGTACCTCCTAAAAAGGATGCAAATCTTATAGATTGCAAATGGGTCTGTAAGGTGAAACAGAAGGCAAATGGATCCATTGATAGATACAAGGAAAGGTAAGTAGTAAAAGGTTTTAAACAAAGGTATGGCATTGATTATGAGGATACTTTTAGTCCAGTTGTTAAGATTGCTACAGTATGACTTGTCTTATGTGTGGCTATAGCAAAAGGATGGTGCTTGAGACAACTAGATGTTCAGAATGCGTTTCTTCATGGCGTTTCTTCATGGCGTTTTGGAAGACAACCTCCAAGTTTTGAGCATAGTAAGTATCCGCATATGGTGTGCAAGCTAGATAAAGCTATTTATGGTTTAAAACAAGCTCCTCGAGCCTGGTATTCAAGGTTAAGTTCAAAACTTATAGATCTTGGGTTTGTTTCTTCTAAGTCGGATACATCTCTTTTTATTTACAAGAAGAGAGGAATAACTATTTTTATGCTCATATATGTTGATGATATAATTGTTATTGGTACATCACAAGAAGCTATTATAGCTTTGCTAGCAGATCTAAGGAAAGAATTTGCTTTAAAAGACTTGGGAGATTTACATTATTTTCTTGGAATAGAAGTTGATAGGAAAGATGATGGAATCATCCTGTCACAAGAAAAGTATGCTCGAGACATCCAAACAAGAACATGTATGATGAATTGTAAACCATCTCCTACATTCTTGTCAACAACCGAAAAGCTTTCAAGGTACGAAGGGAAACCGTTAAGCTCAGAAGATATTACAAAATACAAAAGTATTGTAGGTGCACTTCAGTATCTTACTTTGACACGGGCTGATTTAGCATATGCTGTAAATAAAGTCTGTCAATTCCTTCATGCACCAATGGCACTTCATTGGACTGCAGTTAAAAGAATCTTGAGATATTTTAGATACACGGTTGATATAGGATTGAGATTTGATAAGTCAAGCCCATTTGTATTGATTGCCTTTTCAGATGCTGATTGGGTAGGAAGCGTTGATGATCGAAGATCAACTGGAGGATTCGCAGTATATTGTGGGACAAACTTAATCTCTTGGAGTGCTAGGAAACAGGCAACGGTTGCCAGATCAAGCACCGAGGCATAATATAAGTCAATGGCCAATGCAACTGCAGAGTTAATTTGGATGGAAGCATTGTTAGCTGAACTTGGAATACATTTGAAGGAACCTCCTATGTTATGGTGTGATAATTTAGGGGCTACTTATCTACAGCCAATCCGGTTTTCTATGCAAGGGCTAAACATATTGAAATTGATTTTTATTTTGTTAGAGAACGAGTTGCTAACAAAGAGTTGCAGGTTCGACTCATTGGAACAAGTGATCAAGTTGCAGATGGTTTTACAAAACCATTATCTGTTGATTTCAGATACAATCTAAAGCTTGAGAAGAAACCAGCTTAGATTGAGGGAGGGTGTTAGAGATATTGATATCTTGTAACAAACTTAACTTGTATGTCACGGTTGCGCCCGTGTAGATATGCTTGGTTAAGATACAACGAACAAACAGATAGGTATGGTTGTTAGTTTAGTTAGTTCGGATGTGTCTTGGAAGCCAAGTTGTAAAACAAACTTGATGTAAATCTCTTAGGCCTTTGAGTGCCTATATATTAACACGCAATCGTGGGATGCCAAGGTAGGCTAACTACGTTCCCAACTTTACAAAGCTTGCATTGAGAATGTTACGGTTTCATCCATGACGCATTGACCATACACCATGCAAAAATTGTCATGCAGCTTGTATATAAAATTATGTCATGAAACTGTGCATCGAGAATGGCAGTTTCATTCCCCCCAAAAAAGCTGACGTGACAGTCTAGGCAACTGTATAGTGAAACTCTCCATTGAGAATAACCTTAAGTGTTAGGTGTGAAGCATAGGCCCCTAAGCGTGGACAACGCCTTATGATCTCAGAAACGAACAAAGGTTCCAACTTCCAAGTGGGCACACATGAAAACAAATTTAAAAAACGGGTGAATTAAGTGGTATTTTTGTCCATATTTCCAAAAGGAGGGGAAAGATGAATAGTGGGATCCCATAGAAAACAACAGGGGAAGAAAGACTGACCTACCAGCGATACATATGATTTGTTCCTTTCATAAGCTCAGTGGTTGTAATAAGCAATCGATGCAACAATACATTTAGTTTTGAATGCAACACGCGTGCCACACAACGATAGAGACTTGTACCATATGCCCCCCACTCGCTAATCCTAGTATCTCACTTAATTATTGTCTATTACCCTGTCATTAGTATCCAAAGCAGCATCGGGTTTTTTTATCAAGTAGATGGCAAAACTGATCTATCTAAAGTCAGCATATGGTGTAAAAATAGCAAACTAGCTTGCAAGTTGCACACAGTGGAAAAATATGTCAGATTTAGATGAAAAATATGTCCAATTCCCCTCAGCTTTGGTATTCTATGTCAATTCAATACCACATCCTTCAATATCTACATCCGAACGAAGCATAAGGCCAAAAAGGCCTATGGCTGATTGAAGAGATTCTGTAAATTGACGTAGGAACTACCCTACTAAACTTCTCATTTTAAATTGGGAAAAGTCTATTTTTCACCCTTCAACTGTTACAAAAGTCTGATTTTCAACCTCAAACTACAAAACCGGATACTAATGGCCCTCCAACTATCCAAACCATGCAAATTTGGCCTGTTGGGTGGTTTTGAGGGTGGTTTTAGATTTTCTAAAAATAGCATATTTAAACTTTAAAAAACCATAACTAATTCATTTTGGACCCAAAAAATATGAAACCAGTGCCAAAAGTTCTCTTAAAATGTAACCAACCTATTGACACACCATTTAATGTTATTTGGGTATTATATATTTCTATTACTAGTGTCTTATGGTTTTTTAAAAATAATTAGAATAAAAATAAATAATATGCAAATAATTTCTAATGGTGCAACAACATGTAGGTCACATTTTTAGACAAAGATTTGCATCAGATTCTAATTTTTCTAGTTCAAAATAAATTATTTATGAATTTTTTAATACAAAATTATTTTTTAATTTTTTTGGAAAATACAAAACCACCTTCAAAACCACCCAAAGGGCCAATTTTGCACGGTTTGGATAGTTGGAGGATGTTTAGTGTCCGGTTTTATAGTTGTGGGTTGAAAATCAGACTTTTGTAATAGTTGGAGGGTGAAAAATAGACTTTTTCCTTTTAAAATTTATTTTAGTCATGCACACACACACATTCTTTTCTTTTAGTAAGGAAGGCATATCCTCATTGATGTAGATCAATATAAGAACTCCCCCGGCTGCGACCTCAAAATATAACAAAGTAGCATTAGTATATTTTTCATGCATATCCTAATTATTAGACTAAGAAATTTTTGTCCAGCATGCTTGTAATGTGCACTCACACACACACTGCATTAGGTCAACAAACAAGATTATAGTTTTCTCGACAACATGCCCTTGCTGATGTGGCTTTATCTTTATCTGTTTCATAAATGTACACGTCAGCAACGGCACGATGCAACTCAAATATAAAATCTTTAAGGCAGTTCTTCGACTGATATGTGGAGGCTTTATATTCATGATCCACCGCTGCATATTGTGACTATATATAGGAAATAGTTATCATTTCCTATAAAATTTGCTCGGAGCACTTTGATTACTTGAGTTTGTGTAGCACATTGGCTGTCAAATTATATCATTTCTTTTGCACATTTGGCTATCATCATGGGACCTTTCTTTTATACATATACTTTTTCGTGCCTGTATGGATTGCAGAAGCATCAGATATATAGATCTACTGGTTAGCCAGTCCCAAGTGGATGTGTATAAAAACATTAGAAAAAACCTTTGATTCAGTAAACATGATCAGGCCACATGTGACTAGTTTTCTCTTAAACTTGCTGGACAGGACAGTGACACTGCACCGTGTGTCTACACTACTAGTAATAAAGAACCTTTCCTTCTAATGCGATTTGACTAGCATCAATGGCCATACGGCTTATGTTCTAGTGGAGTATATAAATTAGAATAGCATCGATCTACAACTTGTTAGTAGTGGTAAGTACTGTGGACAGGATCTAGATAGCATATTCATCTGAGCCGTGAACAAGTGGATCATTTGTTAATTTCAGATAGAACACATAGTGTTTATAGTACCATAAGAGGAGGTCAATAGCTATGCGATAGGAAGAAGGGGCGGGCCCATGTTCTTTTATTTTTTTGAAAAAAGAACGTTGGTGCATGCTTGGCGTCTGGTCAAACCACGAAACTTAATTTATGAAGAGAGAAGGAAAGAATATGGCTCGATTTATCGACACATCTTTAGCTCTCAAAAAACAAACCAAAACAATATTCCAAAATAAAAATGTGGATTATGTTGGATCTAATTATCCAATTACCTCTTTTATTATAGAACCTACATTTCTCTACAATCCATCAAGTGAAGAAGCACTTTAGAAGAAAAAAACATTCCATGGTTTTCATTGTATCTCACACCTTCATATATACTCAATCCAGATATAGTGAATGTTCTAGCCTTCAACGAGGTGCATCGTTTATTGCGCCTGAACCTAGACGTGTGCCTTGCCCGGATGCTTGGCCTCCCCTCTAGACACTCAAAAGTAGTGCCAGAACGTCATCAATTACGGGATGGAGAGAGTATTGCTATTTTTATTGATCCATAATTACTGGTAAGCTTGTGCACCTATATATCATTGACAACGAATTGCTACTACTCCATCCATTTTAAATTGTAGGTTCTTTTGCTATATTCAGATACATAGTACGTATATAAACATGGTTTATATATAAGTTCATAACAAAATTTATGCATCTAAAAATATTAAAATGACCTATAATTTAATAGTTGTTTGGCTAATGTCCTTATTTTGGGGCACACCTTTTTTCCATGCCCTTCAAGCCGATGATCCATGCATGTGTCCATTTAGAAACGTTGTTGAGATGTCATTCTCAACCGAGATTGTAGTTGTAGCTGGTGGTGACTGGTGAATACGATTTTTCTTTCCGCATGTAGCTAGACATGATGGCTTGCTTGGAGCTGTCAATGGGGCCAAGACAGGAAAAGGAGGGCAGTTTTTGCCCTTTTGCATCGGCCGTCTGTCCGTGTGTGTTTTGCGTGCGTGGTTGAGTGCAGTTCAACGCCACTTTTTCTTGTTTGTGTGCGCGCATACAAAGTGAAAACGGATTCCTTTTGCGTGGTTTTGCACGTTTCACTTGCTTCTCATTTTACAGCCGTGTAAGAAAACCCCGTCGACAGATTTCTAAACGCAATATAATTTTACCTCCGGAGCTTGAGCAATTGATTTTATTTACAAACTTTCAAAATTGCTTAATTAGTTGTGAAAAAAAACAAAGAATATTATGACTCTTCCATATTGCACTACTTACTCTGACGATGTATATTTAAGGTAATTAATTAGTATTCCATCTAGTAGTGCGGCTATTGTAATTCTACCATAATTTTTTATAGCGTTATAAAGAGAGGTAAAATAGGGGCCATGCGCCATTTACTATATAAAATAGAGGCATGGACACCGTGATTTATTCGATTCGATTTGATTCCTGATCGTCAGCGCGCATCTACTCTGGGCAAAGGTACAATTCTGTAGGATAAACAAATTGCTAAGGCAAAAAAAGAGCTCAACAAAGTCAAGGACAAAATCTGAAACCCTTCAAATAAACAAATGAGCACAACACAAACTAGGCACATGAGGATACAATGTGCAGCAATCAGTATCTCACAAGTTTGGATCCCAAATAATAGATCTCAAACTAGAAAAAGGGGTGGCAACTAATCTAGGAGGAGCACAGTACCAGGACCAGTGACCTGCCACCTCATCCTCTGCATGAGCAGCTCATCCCTCTTTCGATTCAAAACAAACACGCAAAAACATTTACTACTGTTGGAATTTTCGGTTCAAATGCCAATTCTAATTTGCTCTTCTTGCTCTCACCTAACTCCTCCCTCAGGTCCAATTTTCAGCATCTAGCGGCTCGCCCAGCGCCCCAGCCATATGCGGCCATATGCTCCTCCTGCACTGCACCTTCTTTTATGAGCGTGCAGAGAGCATGCTGCTCTCTCTCTCTCTCTCTCTCTCCATCCACACCATATCCTCAGCCTACAGCTTCTGTCTGCTGGATTCCTGTGCTTTTGACAATTGGAGGGGCGGCCCACATCACTGCTTGTCCCGTAGGTGGCGGGCTGGCGGCTGTAGCATCAAAAATTGATTTTGCCGGGTTTTGGGAGTCAAAGATTGGGATTTCTTGGTTCTGGGACTCCGTCCAGGTTCATCACTCCATGTGAAGCGTCTGAGGTTGATTGGAGTTAAGATTCCCGGCTCAGTGGTAGCAAATCCCCGATTCTTGGCTTGAATTTGGGTATTTTCGTGGCTCTTGGACCAAATGTTCAATTCTGGTTCCTGCTGAATCAAAGGGGGAGTCTGAAGATTTGAGGTGCCATTCCGATTTGGGATTTCTGTGCTCGTATTCTCGGTTGTTCTTCAAGGATTTGCTGTTCTGCGCAGACAAGGGGACGGTCGGTCTTGGCGCCCCAGATGTGCGGATTTGAGGTGGAATTGCAGTGAGAGGCTGAAAGAGTTGTTCGTGATTCTGGTTTTGGTGGTTTAATTTCCGGTGCTTTATCTGAGAAGTTAAGAATCTACATTTTCGGTTGATGCGAAAGGAAAGTCGCTTTCGGCCGTCGGTGTGCTCTCAGGTGTGAGGTTTTGAGGTGGGATTGTGACCTCAAGGTTGAAGGAGATGCTAATGGCGTCGATTTCGGATAGTGAGACGACCAACCGGGGAAGCATGTGGGAGCTGGATCAGAACCTTGATCAGCCCATGGATGAGGAGGCCAGTCAACTGAAGAACATGTACAGAGAAAAGGTATGGTTTTCCTCCTTGCAAGTCAACTCCAGATGCTTGTTGCACAAAAGGTCTGCTTCCCCTGTGTAACCATCATCATTTCTAGCTTGGCCTCAATGTGCATCTGAAAGAAACATGGTGGTCCTTTGATGTGAAATTGACTATGGTACAGTATTTGCTTGATGGTTCAAGGGAGCATTTGATATAACAGTGTATAAGGAACCGTATTTTAGATCTGCTCTTACTGTTGTCTTCTAGCTGCATGAACAATATTCAGATTATTACATCTTGTTCTGTTCTTTCGTCTTAAAAATCAACAAAATCTGTGTTAACTGTGCCTTGTATAGGATATTTGGTATGGTTTTCTTAGTTCAAATAAACTAACTTGGTCTTTGCTTTGGTCCATGCAGAAGTTTTCATCAATATTGTTACTGCGGCTTGCCTTTCAGAGCCTTGGCGTAGTATTTGGTGACTTAGGTACATCACCATTGTATGTTTTCTACAACATCTTTCCACATGGAGTTGATGAAGATGAAGATGTTATTGGAGCTCTGTCCTTGATCATTTACACACTTACCCTCATCCCTCTGATGAAGTATGTTTTTGTGGTCTTGCGAGCTAATGATAATGGTCAAGGTGAGATATAGCATTCTTGTATTCTTAGCCTTATTTGCTGGCTGTTGTGATTTGTTTGGTGTTTGAAAGAATTATAAGTACTGTTGTCAAAAACGAGTTTGCATTTACATGTTTGTGAAAGTATGAGCTGATGGTTTGCAGAGATTCTGCAATTTTACCATTTGGTTTGGTTGGCAGAATCTCATCACAAAACACTGCTCTAGTGATGGATTTGTATCCAGTATCAACATGGTTTAATATGAGATTCCAAGAGTGATTGCTAGACAGCACTTTACTAATCATGAAATCTGTAGAAGGTGAAGCTCTGAGTTCATTTTGATTTGTGCTCAGACAAGAAACACTTTTTCAATTGGAATTTGTTTCCACAAACTTTCAGACAAAAAAATTTCTGTTTATTTACAGGTGGCACATTTGCTCTTTATTCTCTACTGTGCCGGCATGCAAAGGTCAGCACTATACCCAACCAACATAAGACCGATGAAGAATTAACCACATATAGTCGGCAAACTTATGAGGAGAACTCACTTGCAGCAAAAGTGAAGAGATGGCTAGAGGGACATGCATATAAAAAGAACTGTCTTCTTATTCTCGTTCTCATTGGTACATGTACTGCCATTGGTGATGGAATCCTTACTCCTGCTATATCAGGTATTCAGAATCATAGGCTTATGAGTAAATCTAAAATAACTGTGATCTGACCTGTATTTGTATGTGCTATGTAGTTCTTTCTGCATCAGGTGGAATAAGGGTTCAGAATCAGAACATGAGTACAGGTATTTTGCTTTCTCCTGTATGGTTTTCTCTAAGTTTGTTCTGAACTTGGGCCGGCTTCATTATTCATTTTCCTCGATCTAGTGAGGTTCACAATAACATCCTTTGCACCTGCTTGTCCTAATAATATATCTCCCATGTCTGGCAGATGTGGTTGTAATCGTTGCTGTGGTCATATTGATTGGCTTATTCTGCATGCAACACTATGGGACAGATAAAGTTGGGTGGCTCTTTGCACCTCTAGTGCTCCTTTGGTTTATTCTAATTGGGAGTGTTGGGGTAGTGAACATACACAAGTACAATAGTTCTGTTCTAAAAGCATATAATCCGGTCTACATCTTCCGGTATTTCAGACGAGGGAGGTCTGAGATTTGGACATCTCTTGGAGGGGTCATGCTTAGCATTACAGGTCATTGGCAATTCAACTGTAACTTTGCTTCAATTGTTATATAAAACAGAGTTACCTATATGTCTTCTTCTATTCAGGAACTGAAGCATTGTATGCTGATCTCTGTCACTTCCCTGTATTGGCTATTCAGGTGAGTGGTTTCAACCAAAAAGAAAAGTGTGATACATTGCCTCAATGAACTAATCTTGTCTATGTGCAGATCGCCTTCACCTTGGTGGTGTTCCCATGCCTTCTACTGGCATACACTGGGCAGGCTGCTTACATTATCGACCACAAGGACCATGTAGCTGATGCTTTCTATCGCTCCATTCCAGGTCCGTCCTTTATATCCCAACAGCCAACATACCATAACAGCGTATCATGTGCACCATGTGCAACTTGCCATAATGCTTATCACACTACTCTTACAGTCTTACTGTACATTAGTGCCGTGTGCACTTTGATATACTCAACTTGAGATGCTCTATCATTGCAGGTGCTATATACTGGCCAGCCTTCATCATAGCAACTCTTGCGGCTGTAGTTGCAAGTCAAGCAACCATATCTGCTACCTACTCGATAATAAAACAAGCTCTTGCATTGGGCTGTTTCCCCCGTGTCAATGTTGTCCATACCTCAAAGAAATTTCTGGGGCAGATTTACATCCCGGACATCAACTGGGTACTTATGATTCTTTGCATTGCTGTAACTGCTGGATTCAAGAACCAAAGCCAGATAGGAAATGCATACGGTAAGCTTTACTTATTGATTCCCCTTGCTTCTTCTGATGCAAAATGAAAATAAGTAAGGAGAAGCCACTATGTGAATGTCGTGCTTTTGATGCGCTTTCAGCTCTAAACTTTACACGTTAGTGCTAAGTGGAAGGTAGCTAGCACTAGTTCAATACTGTACAATTAATTAGCTAAAACAGAGTCATCTTTATCTAATATAGATAGCATTACCATACCCTAACAGAAGACTCAAATTGTTCAGTGGAATATCTTAAATCAGAAACTAAGATTCTAGATGCAATTGTCACTGAACCTTCAAGAAGCACTTTGCAGTCCTTGACATGATACTCATTTGTGTGTAATGTTGTCTGAGCAGGCACTGCGGTGGTTATTGTTATGCTAGTTACGACATTCCTTATGGTCCCTGTGATGCTGCTAGTATGGAAGAGCCACTGGATCCTTGTTGTCATCTTCCTTGTGCTATCCTTGACAGTTGAGCTCCCATACTTCACGGCCTGCATTAATAAGGTGGACCAAGGTGGATGGGTCCCACTAGTAATCGCAATAACCTTCTTCATCATCATGTATGTGTGGCATTTCTGCACCGTGAAGCGTTATGAATTCGAGATGCACAGCAAGGTCTCTATGGCCTGGATTCTGGGACTAGGGCCAAGCCTTGGCCTTGTCAGGGTCCCTGGTATAGGCTTTGTATACACTGAGCTAGCAAGTGGCGTCCCACATATCTTCTCCCATTTCATCACCAACCTCCCTGCCATCCATTCGGTGGTTGTCTTTGTCTGTGTGAAGTACCTTCCGGTATATACAGTCCCTGTCGAAGAACGGTTCGTCATGAAGAGGATTGGGCCAAAGAATTACCATATGTTCCGCTGTGTCGCAAGGTATGGATACAAGGACATCCACAAGAAAGACGAGGACTTTGAGAAGATGCTCCTTGATAGGCTCTTGATCTTTGTCAGGCTGGAGAGCATGATGGATGGCTACTCCGACTCCGAGGATTTCACTATGATGGAGCAGAAGGCAGAGAGGTCCACCAGAGCACTGCTGACTGAGAAGGCTGGAAGCAACACAATGAGCTCGATTGGTGACATGAGCTACTCATCACAGGACTCCATCGTGCCGGCCAAGTCACCCTTGGCAGGTAACAGCCTGACTAGGTACTCGAGCCAGACATTTGGTGACGAGCAGGAATTTCTGAACCGGTGCAAGGATGCAGGCGTTGTGCACATCCTTGGGAACACGATCGTGCAGGCACGCAGGGATTCAGGGATTGTCAAGAAGGTGGCTGTGAATTATGTGTATGCTTTCCTTAGGAAGCTCTGCAGGGAGAACAGTGTGATCTTTAATGTTCCTCATGAAAGCCTTCTGAATGTAGGGCAGATCTATTACATATGAACAATTTTTTTCTGTTCTTTTGTTTGGGTTCAGAAGTGAGTGGTTCTGAGCTGCTGCAATCTGTAGGGCAGGAGAACAGTGTACATGATCAGTCCTAGAGTAAAGCTTCATTAGCCAGTTTCATGCTTTTTTTTTTCAAGAATACATAGGAGAGCTGCGCATCATTGCATTAAAAAGAAAATATTATTTAGAGATTACACGCAGCGGCGATTTTAGCACTAGGTCAGCCGGGGCTCAAGCCCCTGCTACTCATGGTAAAAGCTTGGAGCCCCTCCTAAGCACCCCCTACAAAATTATAGCCATTGAAGCCTATGAGGAGCTAGAGGTTGAAGATGAACTAAACAAGCCCCTCCTAATATGTATGTCTGGATTCGTTACGCGGGCCTATTATTGGGCACACACACAGGTTTAAGTTAAAGAGTACTCTAAGTTAAATCTAGGATCTACTCTGGAAAGAAAAACTCAACAACCGTGAAAGAAAATAAGAGCTCGTCGTTTGGGTCCCAGGCCACCCAACCTCGTGGAGGTGCTGATCTCCAGCTTGAGCCCATGATTTGGCGTCGGCGAGTAGATTGCTCATCACTTCGTTCACCCTGGGCACCCCATTCTTGAAATTGCACTCGTTTCTGGTCTTCCAAATTCGCCTAGACACCATCATGACCCTTTGAATCAACTCCTTTTTGTTTTGGACTTTGGCTGACCCCTGCGTGCATGAAGCCACCACTCCAGTAATGAACTGACTGGTGCAGCTAAGGCCGGTAGGCTGGTCAGCACCGAGACATTGTGCCAGATTTGCTTGGTGAATACGCAGAACGCAGGCATGAAAGACGTGATCGCATGTTTCCCTTTCTTGGGCGCAGAAACACGCCGCCGGGGAGTCCTGCAGGCCGTGCTTGTGTCGCCTGTCCGCTGTCCATAAACGTTCATGAATAAGTGAGCCAAATTGTAAACTTCACCTTCAACGGAGCCCATGCGAAACATAGGGATTTTGCGGCCGTTTCGTGCCTTTTTCAGATGTTGCTGATGTCTATATGAGCTTTGTTGCAGTATCCAGTTGCCAATTTTACCTTGGTAAGGCAAATAGGTTTCGCCTAACACAATGTCAACAGTTGCTGCTTCAAACATCATCAGGCTTAGAAAATGCAATCCTGTATTTATCAGCTTATCTAGCACATGCTTATAGTCAGTACAATTATATATCACAAAAACAGGAAACGAGCTTGTACCTGGAAGAGCTCGAGAAACGGATATATATATAGAACAAAATAACACTCTTGAGTAAAAAAAAAAAAACATCATATTTGATCAAAACACTTAAAAAGGTACCAATTGAGTTCACATTCCTGAAATCACCAACAACATGCAGTAAATAAGCTCCAAGGTACCAAACAGTTTCTACAAAATGTTTTCCAAACCACCTAGCTTAAAGTCTAGCTAGAACCGATAACTTAACTCCATCTTGCTGACTGAAAATACCCAAATAAACCAACCTCGCTAACAAACTGGTCACTCCACCAGATCCTACTCGCCTTGTCCACCATCAGAGTTCTGTTGCTGCTGCTGATACTCCATGATCGGCCACATCTGCTCGTTCCCATACATCGGAAAGGGTACGTGCATAGGAGGATCAACCTGGCCCGGCGCCGCCATGGCTGCCGGCGTCTGCGGCGGTGGCGGCACAACTCCAGCCACGGTGAGCTCCTCCGGTACTACATCCATCAGGAAATCAAACATCTCGTACCCGGCGATCGCAGCGGCGACGTTGCTCCTCTGCACCGTTCGGCGCTTGGTGGCGTCGGTGTGGAGCCACGCACGCATCGTGAGCTCGAGGATGAACATCTCGCAGGCCTTGGCGAACAGCACGGGCGTCTCGGCGGCGATCATCTTGACATCCTCGTCAGCCCTCATGATCTTCTTGATCCTCGCCAGAGGCATGCTGTGGAACTTGAGCTCCCTTGTTGCCTCGGCCTCCGCCACCTGGCCCACCCAGAACGCCTGGAGTTGCTCGTGCAGATGCTGCTGCAAGGCGATCGCGTGCGGGTTTGATGAGAGTGGTGGCGGGATGGCAGCTTGGTGGTCACCAGCTGCACTGCCATGAGAGACTGGAATTGAAAGGAAGGAAGTGCCAGCTGATGAGGATGGAGGCATTGATGCCAGTGCTGCAGGTTGGCCATTGTATGGTGTTAGAGCATATGCTGAAGGGGTTTCACAGCTTATACCACCTTCAGTCCCTGTAGCATGGGAGGGTTGCTGGTTCAAGAGCGACGGCTGCAGAATGGTGGCTCGGTAGGCCACACCTTCAGTCCCTGTTGCATGGGAGGGTTGCTGGTTCAAGAGCTGCGGCATCATGGTGGCTCGGTAGGCCATAGCGCCCTGAGAGGCTGGAACTGGTAGAGGCTGGTAGGTTAGACCGTATGATGCAGAAATGTCACCAACATATGTGGCACCTCCATCAGCGTTAGTCTCTGAGTGTTGATCCATGTCAAGATGCACTTTGATGCGCAGCTACTGTTGCGCCTGTTGTTCACAGAAAAGAAAAAGTCCACACTCAGTTCAGCAACTTCCAAATCAGGACTGCATGTTATGATGCGAGCAGGTCATAGAGTTACAGGTAACAACTAAAAATAGGCAAAACAACTTTTTTTCATTCACAAGATTCAGCAAGAGAACAATGTGAGGTATGGAACATTATTTTTAAGGATGCAACATTGTTTTTATTTCTCTTTTGAAACGACTTTGTTGCATTGTGTAAAAAGTAAAGAATTTGTGGTCAAAATAAGTAGATATACTGGTGCAGAAATATGTGGTCGACTAAAGTAGAAAAATCATCAGGCCAAAAGAGTAATGATTTACCCCCCCCCCCCTGTATTTCAGTGTTCCAACATCTAGTATTTCATTAACAAAGTGCCATAAAGAAACAACAATAACGCTATAGCAATGCATGCCCAAAATGAAAGGGCTCAAACATGCAGGTTACTGAATGTTCTATACAACTAAAAAAAACAAACATATAAAATATGGAACCGCAAACAACAGCAGGATAGTCGCACTTGAGGGGGAAAGGCAACTGCATATGTAGTTGCAACCGCATGGCTTATCCCCGCCGTTCATTTCTCTAACGTGATATTCATCCAACCGTTGAATCTTTTACGTATCCCTAGTTCTCTAACCTACTCATAATTTATTATCTTACCATTGATTTCAAAATAAATGAACCGGATAGAACACGTGTATGCGAAAAATCCACCTTTGCACTCAGTGTCAAAATATAAATGGTCCACAAACATAATCTGCCACATGATAACCCCTAACTTAATGCTATATAAGAGAACCAGTATGGAATCAAAGAATTGAGCAAAGATGACTCGATGCCAAAATATGAATGATCCACAAACATAATCCACCACAAGATAACCCCTAACTTAATGCTATATAAGAGAACCAGTATGGAATCAAAGAATTGAGCAAAGATGACTCGATGCCAAAATATGAATGATCCACAAACATAATCCACCACAAGATAACCCCTAAGTTAATGCTATATAAGAGAACCAGTATGGAATCAAAGAATTGTGCGAACATCAAAGAACACAGTTTTACTGTCACGAACACCGATTCAGCATCTCAAGACATCACCCTGATGTGCCGGACGGTTCGTCAGGAACCGAGGGCCGCCGTGACCGCGAGGGAGAACGGCGCCAGAACGATCATCGACACACACAGAATGCCGGATCTACCGGTCAGAACTGACGGACGGCTAAAGGGGGAAAAGATCAAACAATTCCATCGATCCCTCACCCTCCCACAGACAAACGAGAACTCGAGCAAACTGAACGAGCAGGTCTATATGTATCTGCCAACCAGCAGCCGGCAATGACGGATCAGAAACAGCGAGAAGTAAACCTTGGTAAAGAGAGAGAAAAACGTAATCTCGGCCGCGCGGAGGGGTATAAAATGCGGGAACCGACGGCCGACGTGAGCGATCAATGGATACCTCGGAGGGAGGGAGAGGGAGGCCGCGGCGCGATGGCAACACCTGTCGAATCGGAGGGGAGCCCTGGTCCTGCGGGAGGAAAGGGAGAAGACGGCGGGCGAGTATGTGGAGACGGTGGGGGATACCTTCGCCCTAGATTCTAGAATCTCCTGCGCGTGTTTTATTGAGGCCAGAATTGGGCCATTGTGGGGTGGAGGCACTGGCAGGTGGGCCCGGCATGGTATCACCAGACCTTTTTTTTAATAATTTTAATTTTCCAGGAGCACCTAATTTGTCATATAAGAAGAAGAGGTGAGCACCCGCATGTGAGCGCGCTCGAACGCGGGCGGGTTAGCTCCCGCACCTAGAGTGCTAACCAACCGAGCTATCGCTTAGTCTCATGCTACTACTCGGTTTCTTCCTTTATTATAGGGAAGATGGCCCATTACTATAGTAATCTCTAGTAGACTCATTATGCTACTAGGTTTCATTTCTGATAAAGTGGGTTTCGAGTTAGGGCTTTAAGAGGGTTTATCGTTTATTGGTAATTATGGGCTTTAGACACTCGCGAGGTATGCTCTCGTCGCCTCTCCTACTATTGCCACCATGCTCAGCGGCGGATCCACCGATGGGTCGGCTGTGGCTCAAGCCCCTCCTATGGTTGTGCACGCTATATATGGAGCCCCTATAATGTTTTGTCACATATAAAGGAGAGGAAGAAGAAAAGATAGTAGTGGTAAAGGAAGAAGAGGTGTTGGGTACCAAAACTAGGGGTACCCTCAAATGTGGCCCAAGACGACTTAACTCGTGGGCCGCATCTACGGCTAAACCAGGCTCCAAGCTCTGTGGCCCAACAGAAGCCCACCACGGCGACGCCCCCGCAATCGGGGGAACTTCCGTCTCGTTCGAGGGTGCCGCCCACCTTCGAACGGGAATCTCCGTCACGTTCGAGCCCTGCTGCGCTCGAGGCTGCCGGCTAGGCTCGAAGCCCGCCACGCCGACAGCACGCCTTACTGCACCACGCCGCGGACGGGACGTCGGTCGATTCCGCCTGCGCCCGGCACTGTGGCCCTATGCCAATCACTGTGCGGACATGATTTGCGCCAGGCGTTGCCACTGTGCTAACCACCCCGCAACTTTTATCCGTTCCAGTTACGCCACAACCCTCAAAGAAGGACCCTCGAAGCACAGCTGGGAGGGCTCGACGCCACTCTTGCCTCCATGCGGCGCTCCACGAAGCAATGACTCACCACAACCAAGTCAACGACGACGACGTTCATGCCATCTGCCAGAGTCGGAAGGCGCGATTCCCGCTCAATAGTGCACGGTATGGACGGCACAGTGTAGTACACGACGTCAGCACCACACCTTCACATGTACGCACACCCTCACCCTTGGCCTATAAAAGGGGGAGGGAAGCCCCATGCAAGGGGCAGGACACAAGGATTCACGAGCAACTCACTGCAAGACACACGTAGCCACCACTCACGATATTGGCACTCGGCTCAATCAGTCCAGGAACTTGGGAGCTCACCTCCCTCTCCCGCCTTGCTTGTATCCCCTACTACAAGCAACACGAAACTCGGTGCTACGCACCACTGCTGGACGTACGACTGCTAGGCCGGAACCAGGATAAATCCTCGTGTCCTGAGTTCAAACCCCAAACCCGCCATCGGAGCGAGTGGTTAGCAGCACAATCACTTGTTGGTGCTGGTGTGACCAAATCAGACACCGACAAGAGGAAATAAAGAAAGACAAAGAGGAAGAGTAAATAAAATGGGCCGCTCCTAGATGGCCATTTTGGATCCGCCAGTAACCATGCTCTCTGTCAGCAGACGCCACCAATACATTTTCTTTGATGACTTTACCTCGTCGGTATGCATGAAGATTGTTGTTCCATTTTCATTGATTCTCGATATGTTTACAAAGGAGGAGGAATATGCGCTGGATTAGAGACTTATGTGCAAATTCCTGTAACTCTATGTTTTCCTTGAGCTCTTATCTCTTTTTACTGTTTGCTATAAGGCGATCTACCATTTTTGTGGTTGAGCGTGTAACCCTGGTCCCAATCATTTTGTGGTTGCGTCCAAGTAAGAAATAGCCCACTAATTGTCTGTTATAGCCCGTTAATAGCTTTTTGAAACATGTGCCATGACGCTATTGCAAATATTATCATCGCTATTGCCGCTTACTTCGCTATAGTGTGAAATACACCTGCTAAATTTAATAGCCTAGCTCCACTATTTTCACTATGACGGAGTTATTAATTTATATAATTATGATTTGTGACCTACTAGCTATTCTTTATGACTTACCTTGTGCATTGCGACTTATTTTTAAATTTTTATGTTTAGTTATATTTGTGCATTTTTTTTACAAACAGCTACATGAGATAGCTCCGACATAGCTCTCTTATTAGCTTTTTTGAAGTGATTCGGCTAAATACAGTAGCCCGCTATTTCTTACCTCCGTTGAGTATTTGCATAACACCAAACGTCTTCGCCTTTTGAGACCATCGGTATAGACCCTATGGAGGAACTCCCGTGGTTGATGGGATTGAACGCAACAACGCTAAGGACAAATACATTATCACATATCAGTAGATTTATATGTTGTCTTCTCTACTTGAGTATTTTTCCCGCACGAATATGATAGGTTTTGGTCCACCCATACCTCCTAATGGACATACTTGGTCATTGGAACACAAACCCAAACAAATTCGGGATGGTCCAAGCAAACTCTTACAATTTATTTTATTTATTCTTTTAAAAAATTGGAAGCTCGAGCAGGACCTGCCTGGCCTGAGTCACGATCACAGGCACAAAGTTTTCGGCTTGAAATAAATCGTCTTTTCTGCCCTATCCGAGTATATGCCTCACAAAATACTCAGGTCATACCTCGTGAAGTCCCACATAGGTCTTTTTTTATGAAGGAGGAAGCGAGCGAGTAAACTTATCATTGCCGCAAGTGGCTCATGGTGGCACATTGCCGCATCCCGGCCTGGGGTGGGCTGTGCACGCACAATGAGTATGGTGATTTTTTTCCTTGCGAAAGCCC
This sequence comes from Digitaria exilis, assembly GCA_015342445.1. Lineage (NCBI taxonomy): Eukaryota > Viridiplantae > Streptophyta > Magnoliopsida > Poales > Poaceae > Digitaria > Digitaria exilis. The sequence continues at coordinate 2,647,668 of JACEFO010002380.1, forward strand.
ACGCTAACGCTCTTGCCGATGCCGATGGCGGCGGCGTTCTCGGGCGTCGCCTTCCCCGCTGAGAGCATAATTGTCGAGCCTCCATGCTTGATGTGTGGGGTGTCTCGTGGTGAATACCCTATCCATCTTGGACAAGCGACGACGGTGTCGTCTTGGCGTCTTGTCCTCCTTAGAGGTGTCGTCTTTCGAGACCCGGCTTGGCGTGTGACAGTGTTTGCGGTTAGACGTGCGGCAGCGTTTGCGTTGCCGTCATGTGGAATGACGGGCTTGGGTCATGGTGGTGCTAGCTCACGTTGGGGGTAGAGACAAAAGTCACTTGTAAATTGTGTGCATGTGCTCGGTAATAGACCCGCGTGTAAACCGTGTGCGTGTATCCGAGGTAATAGGTGCATGTGTAAATCGTGTGTGCGCTCGATAATAGACCCACGTGTAGCCTCTGTTACTTTATTTGTAATACGAAAAATACACAGCTTTGTTGTTGTTGTCGAAAAGATTATTTTTTCTAAACTCTATCCATCGTTGATTCAGAAAAGCCGCATAGAACGAGGAAGACTGAGGCCTTGTTCGGTTAGGACCAGACTTAATCCGGGTCAGGAATGATAGATGTAATAAAAAATCTATGATGAGTACAATAAGAGACCCGGATTCATTCCGGGCCCTAAACTAATTTACTCATGATAGATGCATCAAGAGACCTGAATTGATTCCACACCTCTTGACTAATGGATTGATTCCGGCTTTTTTGGTGCACCTATCATGAGGCCTTGTTCGGTTCCATCGGAATGGTTCCGGTTGGAATGCTTCCTAAGACATAGATATAGAAAGAAAAATTTATGATAGATAAAATGAGAGACCGGGATTTATTCTGGGTCAAAAACTAATTTACTCATGATAGGGGTGACATGAGACCGGGAATCAATCCGCTAGTCAATAGGTGGGGAATCAATCTCGGTCTCCCATCATCCCAATTATGAGTAAATTAGTTTTTGGTCCGAAATAAATTCCGGCCTCTCATTCTATCTATCACAAATTTTTTCCATATCTATGCCTTAGGAACCATTCCAACCGGAACCGTTCCGATGGAACCGAACAAGACCCAAGGCCTTGTTTGGTTGCAGCTGAACCATTCTGGGCCGGGAATCATTTTGGGCCTGGATTCAGTGAATCCGGGTATTTCACTGGATCCGGGGGATTTGGTTGTTCCAATTGATTTTGTTCCAACCGGTTTGATTACTCCACCAAAAACATGTTTGTTTCTATTTCATTCCAGCCGGATTATAAAAGACCAACACGAGATTCTACAGCGCAGCATAACCATTTGCATTCACGAGCTGTCAACAATGCACCACAGCTTAATCGACCAACACAAGACTCTACAGCACAGCATATCTATTTGCATTCACGAGCTGTCAACAATGCACCACAGCGGTTCTAGAAACTCGACAATCCACATAACACGCTCCAAACACGCATCGGTCTAGTCACCATCCAAACAACAAAGCAGAGTACTAGTACCACAGTCTTTTTTTAAAAAAAATAACTACCACAAAATCTCATTGCAGGGTTCCATCGTGGTAGCTCCACCTGCAGTCATCAAGAATCTGTGTCCTCTCATAAGCAGGTGTCTAGGAGGCAGCAACAGCATAGTGTAAAAATCAGAGGTGCTTAGAGTAGCTGGGCAAAACACCGGCCTCCAATCTAGGAGATCTTGGTGGTTTCGTGTTGATTGTGTTGAAGCACATAACATGGTGCGGTACATATATATATGGCTCAGATCATGACCAGCTAGGAGCAATTCTAGGAAAGCAAAGAGTCCTAGACTTATACAATAATCTACATCCTTAGCCGGTCAAGTCTCTCCATATTTAGTTACATCTCTATATTTAGACAAGACTCATCTATGGAAGTGCATGATGTTTAACACTCCCCCTCAATCTAAATCCTTTCTAGATTAAGATTGACTTTGAATAATTCCAACTGTCGTGCCGCCAAAGGTTTTGTAAACCCATCAGCCACCTGATCTCTTGTTGAGACATGTTCTATGTCAAGTAACTTTCTTGCAACTCTTTCATGTACAAAATGATAATCTACTTCAATATGTTTTGTACGAGCGTGAAATACTGGATTTGTAGAAAGATACTTTGCTCCCATATTATCACACCATAGCTTTGCTGTTCTTGGTGCTCGAATTCCCACTTCAGATAATAATATTTGAATCCACATAATTTCTGTAGTTGCATTTGCCAAAACTTTATATTCAGCTTCTGTGCTAGATCGAGACACAGTTGCTTGCTCTCGTGCATTCCACGAAAAAAGATTTGACCCCAAAAATATTGCAAAGCCTCCTGTTGAACGTCTATCATCAAGACTTTCTGCCCAATCTGCATCTCTAAATCCACTAACCAAAAGAGATGAGGTCTTACCAATTTTCAGACCAAGCTTCGTTGTATGTTTAATATATCTCAGAATTCTCTTAACTGCAGCCCAATGAACAGTGGTAGGTGTATGTAAAAACTGACATACCTTGTTAACAGAAAATGAGATATCTGGTCTTGTCAAAGTCAAATATTGTAATGCACCAACTACACTTCTATATTGTGTAGCATCATTAGGACCAAGAACATCACCTTCATGAATCGAAAGTTTGTCTGAAGTAGACATAGGCATTGCCACTAGCTTACAATCACTCATACCAACTCTTTTTAATACATCCGAAGCATACTTCTCTTGAGTTAGAATTATACCATCTGAAACTTTATTAACCTCAATTCCAAGAAAATAATGTAGATCACCCAAATCCTTTAAGGCAAAATCTTTGTTAAGATCATTAAGCAGAGCTGAGGTTGCATTTGGTATAGAGCTTGCCACAATAATATCATCAACATAAACAACAACATACATGATAACACTTCCCTTCTCATAGAAGAACAAAGATGTACCTGCTTTAGATGGTTTAAAACCCAAATCTTGCAACTTCATACTCAATCTAGAATACCATGCTCTTGGCGCTTGCTTAAGCCCATATAAAGCTTTATCAAGTTTACACACATAATTCGGTAAAGATTTATCCTCGTATCCAGGCGGTTGTTTCATGTACACTTCTTCTTCTAATAAGCCATGCAAGAAGGCTTTTTGGACATCTAATTGACGTAAACTCCAACCTTTTGATATAGCAACTGATAGAATAATTCTAATAGTTGCAGCCTTAACCACAGGACTGAAAGTGTCATCATAATCTATCCCATATCTCTGCTTGAAACCTTCAGCAACAAGACGAATCTTATATCTATCAAGACTCCCATCTGACTTTCGTTTAATTTTATAAACCCATTTGCAATCAATAATATTAGTACCCTTTTTTGGAGGTACTAAGATGCCAAGTCTTATTTTTCATTAAAGCAGAATATTCAAGATCCATAGCTTCTTTCCAATTTTTATTTCCTAAAGCCTCATTTAAATGTTGTGGTTCTCCTGAAGATGTAAAGCATCCATATCGAATAGTGCCATTAGTATATACCTTTGGTTTTCGTATGCCGGATTGAGAGCGTGTCCTTGGCCGTGTATCAGCAGCCACATCCGAGGATGCAGGGTCTTCATTCGCAGAAGATGCCTCGACCAGATCCTCTACGGGATCAGCACCAAAGGAATTAGCTGGCGCGGCGGGAGTCAGATCCTCAGTTGTGGAGTGCACAGGTGCAGACGTGCCTAGTTGGCCACCCAGATTTGGTGCATTTGACACATACGGGAGATTCCCATCACCAGCAACTGCTCCTGACGGAAACGGCTGGACTTGGAGTCCAGCGCTAGGAGTATTTACTCCATCCACCCCTGATGTTGCACACCTGTTCTCTGCAGGAGCTTCATTATCACATGGGTTAGCAAGATTAAACATTTGATCATCCAATTGTTCTCCCCCTTGATCAGATGAGTACGGCTGTAGGCCAGGAGGAAGAAGAGAAATTTCATGGCTGAGGCGAGCTCCTGCATTTGGATGAAGGCTAGAAAACGGGAAGACATTTTCATCAAAAGTAACATCCCGAGAAATATAGACACGTCCTGTAGAGGGATCTAAACATTTGAAGCCTTTGTGCAAAGGGCTGTAACCAAGAAACACGCATTGTTTTGACGAAACTGTGTTATAGGGACGAAGATTAGGCCAACAAGCACACCCAAACACTCGCAAGGAGGTATAATCTGGTTTTTGATGAAACAATCGTTCAAGACGCGTGTCATAATTGATAACACGACTGGGGATACGATTAATTAGATAAGTAGCAGCAACAAAGGCATCTTCCCAGTATTTGAGAGGCATAGAAGCATAAGCTAGAAGAGCTAAACCAACCTCAACAATATGTCTATGTTTTCTTTCAGCCGCCCCGTTTTGTTGATGAGCGTGAGGACACGACACAAAGTGAGATATGCCAATGCGCTCAAAAAAAGAATGAAGCTTCTGATATTCACCCCCCCAGTCGGTTTGCATGGCAACAATTTTGCGGTTAAAGAGTCTTTCAACAAGATTTTGAAACTCAGTGAATTTCTGAAAAACTTCAGATTTATGTTTGAGGAGATAAATCCACACAAATTTGCTATAGTCATCAATAAAGCTAACATAATATTTATTCCTTCCAACAGAACTAGGAGGAGGTCCCCAAACATCAGAAAAAATAAGTTGCAAAGGCTCACTGGAAACACTATGCGACTTGGGGTAAGGGAGCTGATGACTTTTTGCCTTTTGACAAGCATCACACACAGACTCTTTATTTGTTTCACCTAAACATGGAAGATTATTCTTGCTAATGATTTTAGAAATAATAGGAGCAGACGCATGACCCAAACGACTGTGCCACCTCTCAAAGGATGGCTTGACGACTCCAAAAGCTTGCTTTATGGTAGACGACGAAGGAAGAGGATAAAGACCCCTGCGACATGGCCCTCTAAGGATGGTGTTCTTCGTGACCTGATCCTTGATCAAAAAATAATTAGGGTGAAATTCTAAAAAGGTAGAATTATCTTTAGTAAGACGATGAACGGAAACAAGATTTTAGTAGCTTTTGGAACATGAAGAACATTGTTTAGGTTTAAATCACGAGTCGGGGTATGAACAATTGAATGACCAATATGTTTAATTTTCATACCTGCGCCACTAGCTGTGTGGATAGTCGCCGCCATTATACTTGTCACGAACGACGAGCTTCTCAAGATCACTGGTGATATTGTCGGTGGCACCGGTGTCCATGTACCAATTTTGATCCATGGAATAGAGACTCATGGCAGCAGCAACATGATGTTCCTCTGGAACGTAGTTTTCATCAAAACGGTGCCAACATTCCAGCGTCGTATGTCCTGTCTTGAAGCAAACTTGGCAAATAGGGCGCCCATTGCTATCATGAGTTGCAGTAGGGCCGGTGGGAAAATTTCTACGCGGCTGATTCTGTTGATTCGTCCGCAACTGCTGTTGTTGACTGTGCCCACCAGAGCCTCGGCCACCAGAACTTCGCCCAAAGCTTGTTCGCCCACGACCACGGCCAGAACCACGCATCGGCTGGTTCCCACCACCACGGCTGCTTCTTCCTGCTGTGTTGGCCGAAGAGGATCCTGTGCCAAGCTGCAATTCTAGTCTAGTCTCAAAGTTTAATAGCTGTGAGTACAATTCAGCAGGGGTAATAGTTTCAACTCTAGTTACAAGAGCAGAAACTACAGGATTGTATTCTTGATCAAGACCATTGCAGATGTACATCACCACTTCTTCATCATTAAGGGGCTTCCCTGCTGCAGCCGTCTCGTCAGCTAGCCCTTTCATCTTGCCATAGAACTGTGCTATGGTCATGTTCTCCTTCTTGGTCGTGGCAAGAGCAAGAAGTACATTGGCAGCACGTGCACGTGTGTGAGAGGCGAACATGTCACTAATCATCTTCCAAGCTTCAGCCACCGTCCTTGAGGTGGCGACTTGCGCCAGGATGTCCCTGGACAGAGAGCCGAGGAGGAATCCGAGGACCTGCTGATTTGTGGCAAACCACTCCTCGTAGGCTGGATTGGGGATCATGACGGTCTTGCCGTCAGCCTTTGCTTCAACTTCCTCAGTGGGAGCGACGGCCTTGCCGTTGACGTAGCGCTCCAACCTTGCGCCTCGTAAGCTTCTCCGTGACTTGCACGCCGAGAAGGGGATTTGCCGCCATGTTTGATGACTCTATTGCTTGAGAGCTTGGATCGCCTAGGCTCTGATACCATGTAAAAATCAGAAGCGCTTAGAATAGCTGGGCAGAACACCGGCCTCCAATCTAGGAGATCTTGGTGGTTTCGTGTTGATTGTGTTGAAGCACATAACATGGTGCGGTACGTATATATATGGCTCAGATCATGACCAGCTAGGAGCAATTCTAGGAAAGCAAAGAGTCCTAGACTTATACAATAATCTACATCCTTAGCCGGTCAAGTCTCTCCATATTTAGTTACATCTCTATATTTAGACAAGACTCATCTATGGAAGTGCATGATGTTTAACACATAGGGCCAAGCTGTTCAACGACAAGTAAAATAAACATCAGATAAGATAAAAAAAAAACAAAGAACATGCCAATTCTAAAGTATTCTTTATCAAGATAACCTAACAACAGATATGCCATCTTCAGGGATATTGACATCAAAAGAAAATTTTTAAAACTGGACTGTTGTTCTCTTATTTTTCATTAGCAGCTTAGCTTATATAGTAAAAGAACCTCTGGCAACCATCTGAAACGATAGCATATAAAAGGGCAAAAGTGCATGGCTAATTTTCACACTATAATTGACTACACAACTAATTTTCTACAGAGATAAAAGCAACTGATTGGACGTCGCACATAGCACACCTAGAACACTTCTTTACTGCTAAGCTTACCTTTCATTCTGAAAAAAAAAAACATCCCATTTCTGATCCAAATCAAACACCATAATCTATAAACATAGACACATCAATGCTTCTATACCGAGGACCAAGCAAGAAAATCACAGAAGATGGAAGAGATTTACCTGCTACACTAACTCACTTGTGAGCCACATCAAGGCGGTTTCAGGGTCCACTTCACAAGCAGAAATGAATGCCTCTCTATTCTCCTTGCTCCTGATGAAGACAGAGATTGCTTTTGCTCCTGATGAACGGGCCAACAAGACATCAACAAGAATAGCCTGCAGATCTTGCACGTCTAGAGTGGAAGGGAGAGTAGAGGGGACGAGTCTTTAGCGGGGAAACGGGGCTCGAGTAGCCTCGCCTGCTTGGCGCTGCCGCGCCGTTGCCTGTTCCTTGCCTGGATCCACCAAGAACCCAAGATTCAGATCGGTCGGAGAGGTAGAGAAGAGGAGATGGTTGGCCATGAAGAAGAACCGGTGCTCGTCGCCGTTGCTGTCGACCGCACCGCCTGGAGCTCCCCCGACGCGCGCCGCCTGGAGCCTCCCCGACGCGCTGCCTGGATCCCGACGCGCCGCCGCGTGGAACCCCGACGCGTCGCTGCCTGGATCTCGACGCGCCGCCGCATGGAACCCCGACGCGCCGCCGCCTGGTGTCCCCTCGACGCGCGCCGCCACGATTCACCCCGACGCGTGCCGCCTCGAGCGCTCGACCCACCCGACGGAGATAGGGTTTCGTTCCCGGTCTCCATCGGTGGGGAACGAAATAGGATGGTTTTTGGGCCGGAATGGTCGAATCAGGCCCTAATCCATTCCATTCCGGCCCAAACCGAACACCTTATTTTTATGCCACCATATTTCATTCTGGGCCAATTGTTTCCGGCCAGAACGGGCCTCATTCCGGCCCGATCCGACGGAAACGAACAAGGCCTAAGTAAATTTGTTTCTAACCGGAATGAATCTGGGTCTCTTATTATACTCATTATAGATTTTGTATTACATTTATCATTCCCGGTCCGGATTGAATCCGGTTATAATCAGTCCGGATTGAATCCGGTTATAATCAAACAAGGCCTGAGAAGGCCTTACTGACAAGATGGTTCCATAGTCTGAATCGATGGACCACCATCGGATCCTATTTGGAGGGCAGAGATGAGGAGAAAGATACCTCGCCGCCTCGCCGCCGTGACAGGGAGAGAGGTTACCTAATCTCAGCACAGTCCCAATGGCCCTCCCCCAACCATTGCCGCCGCTCCCCCTCCTCTCCCCTCCCACCCCCACTCTCCCTCTCGCCGCCGGCCGCCGGCACCACCACCTGCACGGCGCTGCGGGTGTCTCTATTTCTCTCCCCCGTTCCCTCCTCTCTCAGCCTCTCTTGGTCGAGCGGCGGCGCTGTTCTTGCTTCGCATTGCCCTTCGCCGGCGACGAGCGTACACCAGGTATGCCCTCCCCTTTTTTCCCCTTCAATTCATGTTCTGTGCAACGGAGCACCACAAACCCTGGTATATAAGCTATTTCTCTGAAAGTGGCAATCATATATGCGTGCTACCAATAAGCTATACAAATTTGCTCCAAGCAAATTTGCTTGCACGGTTTGGAGCTGATTTTGTGTTGGAGATGCTGAGCGACTGTGAACTGGGCATGCGTTTAGTTTGCTTTGCCAAGGTTTATGCTTTTGGACTCACTTGGCCTTCCAAAGACCTAATCTGGTAGTTTCAGGAAAAGGTTCAGTACTTCAGTCCTAAGCCATTATGCGGTACCACCTTATCAGTTCAACTTATTGGGAGGTTGTTCCCGACTTCGGGTATTTTTAGAGTTCCGGTTATGCTTACCCATGACACAAAATATGGCATGCTTTCTTCTTTTAGAACATTGGGCAGTTTTCTTTATCATTTGATATAAGCTATGGATTGGAGACCCTCACATGCCACCTGGCTATAGCTGATGCATTTTTAGCAGCAGTTGGTTTTGGTGCTCTGAGGAGGACTAATCGGTGTATAAAAAAATCATATCACTCACCAGGAGCAAATTATCCCTTTGGCAGTTCCACTTTGAAACTTCAAATTTATATATACAATCACTTTATATTGGCCAATGATGGTTAATTGTTCTGCATTCAGACAGCCTTTTGTTCTGTTTAATTCTTTTCAGTCATGAAGTCCATATAGATATGTTTGATTTGTCAACTTGGTGTAAATTGATTCACCTTATGCAAGATTCAAGTTTTTTTTAAAAATGTGTTTTGTTGCTTGTTTGACATGAATTTAGCATTTTTCTCTTTAGGTTATCTCATTCAAAAACTTAAAGACATTTTTTATAGGTTAAAATTTGTTTTTAAACAGTATGAATTGATTATAATTTCCTACAGCCGCAGGAATGAAGCAAGCACTGATATCATTGTCAGATAAAACAGACCTAGCCAATCTTGGAAATGGTCTTCAGCGCTTGGGGTAATTCATCTTTTTTCCTCCTTTTGAGCTGTATGACTGACAGTTGCCTACATTTTTTCAAGTTCATGTTAAATTCTATCAACTGTCAAGTTCTGTTTTTAATGTACTCATCACAATCAGTTTCTGCAAATTATTCCTACCTCTGTCTAATTTATCTTTTGTTGCTCTTTCTCGAAGTCAGTGTTCACTCCTGATAATAAGCTTCATGTCTTATGAAACATCTCTCCACTTGTTTGTTTTTCCTTGACTAATTATTCCTATCAGGATCTGGATTTAGTAAATTATCTATTTAAGAAAAATGATGTTTATAAGATTAACCATGAATTTATATTATGATACTGAATGTTGATATTTTTGTTCTATTATAAATTTATAATCTTATATGGAGATTTTGCTCCTGTAGGTTTTCTATTATTTCTACTGGTGGCACAGCATCAAGCTTGGAAGCAGCTGGAGTTGATGTTACCAAAGTGGAGGAAATTACACATTTTCCAGAAATGGTAAAGCTTAATTCATTTTTAATGTCGCAACGTTTCTTGAAATATATGTTGCTATCACAATCAGTTACCAATGCCTAATAAAATTTGTTGGAATTGCTGTGCATTCCATTGTTTTTAATGGTTTTAAGAAATGTAATAGCTGCAAGTTGTTTCTCTTGTTAATTCTCAGAAGTGCATCAAGGAGCTTGATATAAAAATTATCTTGTACTACCCAAATTCTCTTCAATGCCTCCTAAATCCTTTTTTCCCCCTCAAACACACATGAGAGCTGCGTATCAATATATTAAGAAGAAAGAAGGGTAAGCACCCAGACACCGATACAAAGGGTTTTTTTTCATGGGAGGAAAAACCAACAAAAAAACCCCACCCACACGCACACTATATCATGCTGTTCTAAAGACAACCCATGACCAAGGAGACCTATCAGGCTAACCATTAGGCTGTAGGGCGAGGAGATGAGTAATTCCTCGAGCCCAGCCAATTCCCATGAATGCAGTTCATCTCTGATGTTAGCTAAAATCCTAGTCAGACTAGGCTGCACGCCATCAAAGACACAACAATTCCTGTTAATCCAGAGAGACCAAGCTACCAAGATTACCATAATTTTAGAAAGGTTGTTAAAATGATTACCTAGATTACCATAACTGCAAGCATATATCTATTCTCTTCAATGCCTCCTGGATCCTTAGAAAGGTTGTTAAAATGAATGGTAGAAACACTAAAACTTTCTAACTCAACTAGATATTGCGATTTGATCACTTACCATAATTTACTTTATTTTCCACTGATAGTTTAAAGGATGTGGACTATCATATTGAGGGCTTTTGACAAGCAGATATTGCGCAACTCCGTCTCTACTAACTTCTTTTGGGGTGATTTCAGCTAGATGGGAGAGTAAAAACATTGCACCCCAGTATACATGGCGGTATTCTCGCGCGAAGAGACCTGAAGCACCATCTGGAAGCATTGAACGAGCATGGCATTGGTAAGTTTTTTAGTACATTTGCGGAGTCTCTTCTTTAAAGTTAAGGTCTAGTAAGTGTCCTGAATTGATGAGAAATCATGTGAACATTATTCTCAGCTGACTACAACCTTTTCTTTTGCCACAGGGACATTTGACGTGGTTGTAGTGAACTTGTATCCATTCTATGATAAGGTCACCTCAGGTGCAATATCTTTTGAGGATGGTATTGAAAATATTGATATCGGTGGACCTACATTGATCCGAGCTGCAGCCAAGGTAACTGTATTGGATATTTAGTGATTTGAAGTTATTAGATACCAACTTACCAAGGCTTAATGGATTGTTGCATGCTATATCCATGCTAAGTTGATTTCAGTTTACACTTCATCCATTGATACTGAACTCAGTTATACTAGTAAAATTCATGCAGTGCACTGATAGGAATAGTTATATGCTTGCAGTTTGCTTACTTTGCTGCATTTGTACTGACAGAATCATAAGGATGTTCTTGTCGTTGTTGATCATAAAGATTATCCTGCTCTATTGAAATATCTAGAGGGGAAGCAAGATGACAAGGATTTCCGCAGGATGCTTGCATGGAAAGCTTTCCAACATGTTGCTTCTTACGATTCAGCAGTCTCAGAGTGGTTGTGGAAGCAATCAAATAAAGGTATTAACGCTACTTCAGCAGTCCAACATGTTGCTTCTTCTAGTATTCATGTGAATATTTTTCACGTATGATAGGATTATATAATGATCTTTATGCAGGAGATATGTTTCCTCCTAGCCTTACTGTGCCTCTTTCACTGAAGTCTACACTTAGATATGGTGAAAATCCCCATCAAAAGGCTGCATTCTATGGTGACAAGAGTCTTTCTCTAGTTAATGCCGGTGGTATTGCAACAGCAGTTCAGCATCATGGAAAGGTAAGATAAGATTAATGTTTTGCTTTAGTTGTTGCTTCACTAAAAATGGCACACAAATTATTGTAACTTATTGATGAGTATCTGTTTTGACTGGATTACATGTGAACTCATGTTGCGGTTCATACGTGTTTTTGTTGTTCACAAAAGGAATTGTGAACTCATTTTGCACCTGCACAGCTATGATTAACTAGGGGTTTACATGTGACGCCTTTTTCAGGAAATGTCCTATAACAATTACTTGGATGCGGATGCGGCATGGAACTGTGTCTCAGAGTTTGAGAGCCCAACTTGTGTCGTGGTTAAGCACACAAATCCATGTGGAGTAGCGTCCCGACAGGATATCCTTGAAGCATACAGATTGGCTGTGAAGGCGGACCCTGTGAGCGCATTCGGCGGCATAGTTGCCTTCAATACGACAATTGATGAGGTAATGGTATCAATCAGGCACCATGTTCCTACACAGGCTATAACTCTTGTACCTTTGCTGCCGCCCATTAGCCATTACTGTTGACACAATGCTGATGCTGCAAATTTAGGATCTTGCAAGAGAAATCCGCGAGTTTAGGAGCCCCACAGATGGCGAGACACGGATGTTCTACGAGATTGTTGTCGCACCTGGGTACACTGAAAAGGGGCTTGAGGTCCTGAAAGGGAAATCAAAGACACTGAGGATACTGGAGGCAAGGCGTAGTGGGAAAGGGATGCTGTCCCTCCGGCAGGTGAACGGTGGCTGGCTGGCTCAGGAGTCTGACGACCGTACCCCGGAAGACATCACCTTCACAAAAATGTCAGAGAGGGCCCCAGAGGGCAGTGAACTCTCCGACGCGAAATTCGCCTGGCTCTGCGTCAAGCATGTCAAGAGCAACGCCATTGTGATTGCCAAGGTCAGTAGTGCATTTACATTTTTCTCTGTTCTGCAGAGAGGAAGAAATGGCCAGACACTTTGTTGATTCTGCGTTTGATGGTTGGTGTGCAGAACAATTGCATGCTAGGCATGGGCAGTGGGCAGCCAAACAGGCTAGAGAGCCTGAGGATTGCTTTCAGGAAGGCCGGAGAGGAGGCCAAGGGAGCTGCTCTGGCCAGCGACGCCTTCTTCCCATTTGGTGAGTAGTAGAAACTACTGTGCTGTTGACATATGCTTCCTCCAACCTCAGTGATGATATATCGCTGAACTGATGCGTCGTGCAGCATGGAACGACGCGGTGGAGGAGGCGTGCCAGAGCGGTATCACGGTGATCGCGGAGCCCGGCGGAAGCATCCGAGACCAGGACGCTGTGGACTGCTGCAACGAGTACGGGGTGTCCCTCGTCTTCACCGGTGTCAGGCACTTCAGGCATTGAAGAAACTAAAAAAGGAAGCAGGGGTAGAGAGGATTCTGGCTGGAAGCAGGATGCAATAAAGAGGCTCCTGATGGAAATCGAAGGCATGCCTGGGTAGAAGTGATTAGAATTGAAATATTTGGACTTTGAGTTCAAAACTAGCGCCAAATCCTCTGAAGAAAAAGAATAAGAACGAGTACTGGATGGAAGCACCACGGTCTGTAACAAGGCCACAATGGTGTCGGAGGTAAGGTTATCGATTGATGTCATGTAACGGCTTCTCGCTGTACGTTTTTGCCCAAGAGGTTTGATCGGATGGAGTGTTTCTTGGTGGGTCCTATTTGTCGATCTAGCCAGTGTTTCTTTTTGGATGTGATCATTGTAGACACTCGATCGGCGGCTGAGTGATGTGATTGATGTCCATCGGTAGCCCGCTGGCTTTTTTGAGGGATGGGTATAATGACCCAGGAGGACCAACTGGGCCTAACATACAAAGCAGGTAATTCAGGCCCAGCAGCAGCTAGTACTGCAAGGCAGTGCATGAAGCGGCAGGTTGCAAGGCAGTGCATGGCCACACTTATCCGCATATTGTTGACTCCTATATCGGCATATTGTCGACTTCTTTCTACCTTAGATCTAACTCTTAAGAAAATTCATTTTTAAAGACTACTCCTTCCATTTTAGATTATATTATAGGTCATTTTAGAATATTTAGACGCAAGTGAATATAGAAATTGAACAATCGCTTCAAAATTTATTCCACTTAACAATCATATCGTCCAAGGTAAAGCTACAGGAACCATCTAAACTTATTTAATGGGGGCGGAGGTAGTAGATCACACTCGTCCAAGGTAATATTTTTTGAAACATTTGTTTTCAAACAATTTATCTATGAATACAGAACTATCATTCCAAGAAATTTAATAATTTTTCGTTCCACCTTAACAATCAAATTATTCATGCTAAAGCTAATTAAAAATAAATTTCCTCCACCATGAATAACAATCAAATTGTTCGTGCTCAAGCTAATTATTGAACCATATAAACATATTACGTGCTAAAGCTAATTAACTAAACATATTCAAGCGTGACCTTATTTTGAATATATTGATATAACTAAAGCAAATCAATTTTGATTTGGATATTCGAACACGTACATTGATATAATCAATTCTGATTTGGATATTCGAACATTTTGGTATAAGGAATTCTACAGATATTGTGTCTGTATAATATACGCATTTGGAAATAGACTTGCTTTCTCGGGGCACGTGTGGAGGGCCATATATTCGGCGTTTCGTTCTTTCCACCAATGCAAGTAAAAGGTGCGCTCGACCACGCAACGCATCTCAACCTTGAAAGTTGAAAGCAATACTGAACATATATACGCTATGGATGACCTACTTATCGCCAAGTCAACATGCAGGACTGAATTGACTGCATGTATGATGCAGTGAGGAGCATGAAGCTAGAGACGGGAGGAGCTAGGAGGACGATGGACTGATGGAGTAGTGGTGGCCAAGATGCTTGCTGGCCTCGTTACACTCGATCGAGTAGTGGCCAGTTCTTATTGTTGTTATAACATTATTATTACATCAACTACATGGTTCTGTATAGCGCACGTGCTGCAGCCAGCCACACTACAACGACGTAGACAAGCTAGCTAGCTAGCCAGCGGCTAGCTGCTGCTTGTAGTAGTCATTGTGGAGCTGCTAGCTCTAGTCTAGCAGGCCTTCTGGCACGTGCAGAACCTATGGTGGCAGGATCCGGCGGTCCATCCGCCCTCCTTGACGCACTGGTTGGTGCAGAGGCGGTCCGACAAGCAGGGGAACGAGTGGTGCTGGCTCTTCCCCGTGCACACCCTCGCCTCCACCGCCACCATCGCGCCGCCGCCGTCGTCTGCATATATACAAACACAAGTGTGCATCATCAGTATATATATAAACAGATCAAGAGCTAGCCCCATCGGTAGAAATTAGAACACTACAACTGATCGATCTCTGACGATGCATGCATGGCGTAATACGTACGTGTGAGGACGAGCAGCGCGAGCAGGAGGGCGCACACCGTGGCCCGGGACTTGATGAGCTCCATCGATCTCTTCTCTTTGTCTGTCGATGGGCAATATGCAACGACGTGTACCGTGTACGGGATGAAAAGACGAGCTGAGAGCAGCTAGTTTCTTATAGCAGCGGACCATGGAGATCACAAAGGGGCTGGGGGGATCGATCGAAGAGAGGGCACACATACGTGTCACGCCGCATGCATGCTGCATGCCACCTGCCACGCTGACACGACTAGCTGATCGATCGGAGAGGCCATATATGCTCAACTACAGTAGCTCCTCCTGTGTACATGTGCGTGCGTGCCAGCCTCTGCTCGCGGGTGAGAGCATGCAACAAGGAGGGCATGTAGTAGATGTGCATGTGGCCTGCACAGTATATGCATCGATTCCATCTTCATTTTGACGACCAAGCTGGCAGACAAGGCGCGCCGCCCGAGCCTGACCTGGCGCGCATGCAACCTCGGCGTCCGGCCACGTACACCATCCGCGGGCGGCGGAGGCAGCCGCGTGGCCTCCCACGTGGCCGCGCGCTTCCAGCACCGGCAGCCTACATATCCTCGGCGAACGCCGCAGCAAGGAGGCCAAAGCAGCTGCGATCTCTCCACCATAGCAGCATCATCACTCGTAGAGCAGCAAGAAAGTTGGCCTGCCATGTGGACGAGGAAGACGGCGGCGTGGGTGGCGGTGGTGGTGCTCCTGCTGGTGGTGGCGGCGGAGGAGTTGCCGGCGGCGGCGGAGGCGAGGGTGTGCCGGCGCCGGAGCGCGGGGTACAGAGGCGTCTGCGTGTCCGACCACAACTGCGCGCAGGTGTGCCTGCAGGAAGGATGGGGTGGTGGCAACTGCGATGGCTTCAGGCGCCAGTGCAAGTGCGTCAGGCAGTGCTAGCTAACTACTAAGAGCTAGCTATACGCTCTGTGCCTAGCTTGTTGCGTTTGCTGGATGATAATAACGTACTGTACTACGATATACATGCATGGCCACAAGCGCGCGGCGCCTTGTCTACGTTCTGTGTACGTATACATGTACATGCATGCCCGTAAAGGCCAAAGCTGATGCTTATTATGCATAGGCATCATCTTTGATAATGACAATAAAGATGGAATCGATGCAGCATGTCTAAGAATGTTACGTATTTAATTTACTTCGGATATATGTTTGTGATCACAAAGCTTGATCGAGAATCTTATGCAAAAGAAAAAAAAATAAACGAAAAAGAGAGGGAGCTTGCTTAAGATAGTTCGAATTATTACATTGCCATTACGTGAATTGTGAGATGACACAACCTCTATTTTGGTTGGAATTCTTCGCAAGATTTGGTGGTAGGGAATTACGTAATTGTGGCGTGATGCTTGATGCATGATCTACTACTACATTCTGTCCTGATGGGCCGGCTAAACCAGAGTAGTGAAGAGAGCGTCGGGGTCAACTCCTTGCTCGCTAATTATAATGTGACACGCATAGTCCCTCAGTTCTAAATTATTAAACATCCTATCTAAATTATTAATCATCCTATCAGACTATTCATGGAAGATGCTCTTCTAAATTATTAATCAGATTTATATAAGATGCTCTTCTAAATTATTAATTATCCTATCTTATTCATATAAGATGCTATGAATTTGATACTTAAAATGACATCTAGGATGACTAATTTTAAAATGACATCTAGGATGACTAATTTTGATTATTAATTATCCTATCATATTCATATAAGATGCTATGAATTTAATACTTAAAATGACATCTAGGATGGCTAATTTGGATTATTAATCATCCTATCAGATTCATAGAAGATGCTATAAGTTTAGATAAATATAAGTAATGCTAATCAGATTCATAGAAGATGCTATAAGTTTAGATAAATATAAGTAATGCTATGAATTTGATACTTAAAATGACATCTAGAATGACTAATTTGGAGACATATAGGATGACTAATTTGGAAATGCTATGAATTTGATATTTAAAATGACATCTAGGATGACTAATTTGGATTATTAATCATCCTATCAAATTCATAGAAGATGCTATAAGTTTAGATAAATATAAGTAAAGTGCTATGAATTTGATACTTAAAATGACATCTAGAATAACTAATTTGGAGACATATAGGATGACTAATTTGGAAATAGAGAGGATATGTCAAATCCTAAGGATGACTAATCTGGGAACAGAGAGAATATGTCAAATCCTAAGGGTCGATCTTTTCGGATGCAGCTTGGGGAACATGATAATCGGTGTCAAGATTGGTGTCAAGGCCCGAACGGCGTGCTTGGTTAAATGCACCAAAGCTAAGCACAAATAAATCACAAACTTTAGATTTCAGTTATGATATTTGGATAGCTTCATAAATACATTGAACAAAATATTTCGAACTGTTGAAATGGGGTTTTAAAAGTAAACTAATCCCTAAATTATCGAATGCTAAACTTGTAAATCTTGTCAAGAAAAAGAGAGAAAATAGATGGAAAGGAAAATAAACTTGAGAATATGCTGACCTTGTTGACGGGCCCATTGTGTGTGGTTGTGCTCTTGGTGGCTTTCGCGCTGGAGACGAGTGGGCTGTTAGTGGGCTGTAAGATTGATGACTCGTGCTCGTACTGGAAACCACACACACAACAAGCCACGTGCACGCCTCAACGTCAGATGATCTGAATCCGAAGCACCCTTCAAAACAGTACTCCCTCAATATAAGTATTTTTTTTATTTTCGTACCAACATTTAACCATTCGTTGTATTTAAAGAATATTATTTATCTTGTTATAACATGTTTCATTATCGGTTATACTTTAAGTATATCGTAATTGTTTTTACATTTTTATAAATTTTTTGAATAAGATGAATGGTCAGATATTGACACGGAAATACAAAACGATTATATTATGGGACCGAGGCCTGCGTCTTTCTGACACCTTTCTTGATATTTAAGTGGTACTCCTTTGTTCCATAATAATTGCACTTATAGATTACAATTTTTTACCAAAATAAGTGCACACTTTAATATGAGACAAACTAACTCTATTTGTCTTTTTCTACTTTCTCTTATCTCTTATTACATCTTTATAGAGGCATATATGTAATTTCTCCACAACTTAGATCTCCGTACTTCAAACCTAAGAGTGTAAATATTTTGAGACAGAGGGAGTATTTTCTTTGTTTCAAGTTATAATCCGTTTAACTTTCAACCATTTATCTTATTAAAAATGTAGAAAAATACCTTTTTTGTTATGAATAAAAGTTCGTCAAAAATAATAAAGTTTTCAATAATAATTTAGTTTTTAGAATAAAAGATCAAACGATTAAATTTTGAAACGAAGGAACAAACATCTATATATTAGTGTTTTTAGGCATGCATGTTTGCATAGTTCTTGACGGCCAAGGCTTCATATTAATAGCATTATGTCCACACGATTTTGAAAATAATACATATATGCTATACAACAAAATGTTACTTTGAACACATAGCAAATCAACCTCACAAAAACTAAATGTAATCCCTCATTATTACACCAAATGTTGGAAATGTTTGTGTCTAGATCATAACTAGCATGGTCCACGCGCTTCGCTGCGTGCGTGGACTGAGTGATACACAAAAGGGTGGTCTTGTTGACGACCAAAAGTGGCTTAAAGCCGATCAGGCTGGGACAGCCGGTCTAGACCGCCTGTACACGCGGTTAGACCACCTGACCCTGTAGCCGATCTGGCAATGTGCCAGGCGGTCTAACCGCCTGTCACAGGCGGTCTGACCGCCTGTCCCCGAGTCCGAGTAGAGTCAGGTTTTTTTACGTTTTTAGATCTGTACAAGGACTTTCTTGCGGGGCAAGACCTCCCCACCCTATAAATATAAAGGGCCGTGGCCGATTGAGAACCTCTACCCAATCGAACAAATCATTATCTTACTTTTCATCTCCAAACCCTAGCTTTTCCAACCCCTTTGCTTTCTTTCTTCGTCTCCATGACGTTTTAGGACGTTCTAAGTGGCTTTGCCGACCTTAAAACAACCCTAGGTTCGCAGCCTCCGACGGAGTCCCTCCCGAGGTTGTGATCGTAGGCTTTCGCGGCGCCTCTGCTACAGACGGTCTGACCGGCTGCGTCCAGGAGCTCCGACGAGGGGAATTCGACGACCGCGCGATCTAGCGCTTTCGTGTGTTGACCAAAAGCGCGTCAACAGGTCTCTTTCTCATCTCAAATTCTTTTCAACGTTTTTCTTTGTACTGGACATATACACATCGATTTTATGGGGGAACAAATGATAACATATAAAGAATACACATACTATATTGCCTTTTCGTCATGTTTGAAGATGTCGAGAAAACCGGGACCGAAACAGAACATTTATAGTTAGAACCAGTATCCACGTGAACTAATCTGTATCATAGTAAAACATCTCCAAGCTCAAGCTGGCAGCTAGCTATAACATCTTCAAAGTTTCTGCTCAATTCCAATAACTTATCTGCATATACCAAGTGACGGGCATAAGTTTTGTAAAAAAAAGTGATCACTCATATATCTCATCTACACACAACTATAAAAAAATAATGAAAAGGAACTTTAGCCAATAGTTAGGATTCTACAATGATGGTTCCTATATTTGCCATGCCTCTTAAATATTTACCTGGATGGTACATATCATCACTCAACGTTTCTAAACTTTGTAAGGACACAATAAATATATTTAGAAGGTGGTGTATGTCTCATATTTCGCACGTAGATGAAAGGACTTAGATATACAATAACAAAATTAAGAGAGGCAATTGCATGGGGAGTGATTTGCTGTCCTCAGCTCCAGCTAGAGCAATCTTGCCTGAAACAATAGTTCGCAGGGCAATATCCTGTTGCATTACTCAATAGACTAAGCCTAGTGAAGGACTCTAGTTCATACTCTGCGGGAAAAGTAAGCGAAACATCAGTTTAGACAACAAACAGGAAATATCTACAAATGAAGCGTTGTGAGATGACATAGTTAAGAAGCTAAAGATTGCAACATACACCTGAGGAAGCACCACGCTAGTAGTCAGGACCCTCAAGACTGATTAGAAGTTTGACATTATAGCAGCCAACAATGTTCTGAATGTTGAAGTCCTGACATCATAGAAATAAGAAGTTCCATGACAATGATTTATCAAAGATTAAACCACACATAAATCTTAAACCTGGAACACGTACCTTCACTTTTTACAGTAAAACGACCAATATGCTGTATGATGCGAGCATCCTGCATATAGCAAAAAACAATTAGTATTCATACACCCAGACTCACCATAATTGATATAGCTGACGAAAAAGAGCATGCATGATTAGCTGCGCAGAGAAACTAAACTTTCTATTTTGTTTCTGTAAATACCACATGGTGCAGCTGAACATATCCATTTACTGTTATGCTGCAAAGTGAAAATTATTGTTCTACGAAAACTGCAACAATTGATTGATTCTGACATGATAGAATTTGCACATTATATCCAGTCTTATAATGGCCCCATGTGAGCAATGCATCTATCTTTCATCTTCGTAAGCATAATTATGCCAATGCCGTTACATTTGGAAGACAGGAGAATTGCAGGCAGCACTGGACGTAAACATGATGATGAAAGAAGGTAATTCAACTGCTTCCTAACCTGCTATTTCATGTTCTACTTTTCCATTCAAGCATAATGGAGTGTTCCAAGTTTGAAGCATGCTAGGAAAATTGTTGTGCGTCAGTCATGGAAGCTTGAGGCATTTTTTGTTCGAAGTGATAATAGGAGTAATGGAGTGAAATTGAATGTGTATAACAAACTACATTAGGAAATAGTTAAGTAAAGGAGTAATTAGGTCGTGATAAACAATATAGTCCAACATTCGCAGTACGTAACAAAATGCTTTCTTACCATTACACATACGACACTTGAATCCTTTGCTTCAAGGCAAACACACTGTGACGCTAATTAGTGCTCCCATCAACTTAATTAGGAGATAGTTTTTGCTCAGTATGCAATAGCAGACCATAGCCTTTTTGTGTTACACATCCCTCTGTATACAGGAGGTAGCGAAGAAAAGTAAGAAAGATTAAGTGTCAGGAACTATTGCTTGCCCAATGCCCAAAAAATAAGTAGCTATGGTTTACCTGTACAATCTATTTTTTGAGTGCTGCCCCTTGGAACCATCTATCTCAATCCAGAGTGAACAGATGCTGAAATATGAATACCTGATGTAAGAACCTTATAGACAAAAAAAAAAATTGGCACTTGGCAACGAAAATAAGAACCAGAAAATAAATTAGCAGGAACCCAATGTAGAAATCTATTTCTTATGAGTAGCTCAGGCAATTTAGGATATTTTGATATTCCTGAAGTTGCAAGGTTTAATAGTCCCTGCGACACTTGCAGCAATCAGAAAGTTGATTATAAATAACACATGGAAAAAGATACGACCAAATTCAGAGATATGCAGGCAAAGAAAAACCTCACTGCATGCAGCAAATGTCAAAAAGGAATTAATAACTGAAACAAACATTCTTGCTCCCCATTCTTCTCTAGTGGAGCAGCAACATACACAATGAGCTTTGGAAATCCAATAGTACAAAATAATTTGGATATATTATTTCCCATTTCCCCTTGTACCATTGCCTATCTGCTTCCTTACAGGCAATTGCGTGCATACACGATAGAGATGAGGACCAATTAACGCATCTGGTGATTGCTCCCATCCGCCCTGTTGATAGAGCATCTTCGTTTCCCCAGATGCACATCACGCTTTAATTAGAGAGGAAAACCAGAAGAGGAGGACGGGCTCAGCCTAACTGGATTGCAGAGGTAGATGTTCGATCCTATCAGGGGAGAGCAGGACATTGGGCTTTCGCCACCAGCAAAGCACACAGGTACACACCATGAAGATTGAGGAGGAGCACAAAACCTGATTCAGACAGTGGGGGTGGAGAGGCATGTTGAGATTAGGGCAAATCGAAGTAGGCGAGATCCACCAACGCCGGATTGGCTGGAGCGGAAAATCTCCGTACGGCACTTGGCTCCGCCTCGCTGCCCCCGAGCACTGCCTAGAGGCTGCGCCGCCAGAGAACCTGCTGCCCCCGAGCGCCGCGGGGTTGCGCCACCGGCGAGGCCGCTGCCTGCCGAGCCCAGCCCCGAGGTTCGCCCTCAGCTTGCGCCGCCACCTGCCGGAGAGGCTGCGGTACCCGGCCTTGCTGCGACCTGGCGCCGCCTGTGAGGCCGCCATGTCTGACCTCCGCCCCGAGGTTGCTCCGCCGTTGAGGCCGCCGTCCCCAGGCTCGCGCCTGCGGCTAGGCTGCCATCCTCGAGGTCCACCCCACGCTCGCGCCCCCAGCCAGGCCGATGTCCTCGAGGTCCGACCCACGCTCGCGCTGCCGGTCAGCCCGCCATCCCCGAGCTCCGCCGCCAGGGGTGAGGAGACGACGGTACAGACGGCGAGGGGCGAGGCGAGAAGACCAGCGGTGGGTGGTGAGGCGAGGAGGGCGAGGCGAACCAGATGAAGACGATTTGGTCACGAGACAACGACGATGCGTAGACCGAACGCGGACCTACGGATGGGTGCCAGCATGGCCTTGGGGCCACGCGTCTAGCAAGGACGCGCGACCCGCCGGATGAGCCGGCTTTCTTCCGCTGATAAAAAGGTACATATATATATAATATATGATTTCGTCACGTCAGCCCATCCCCATATGCTATAATGTCCTCTGCATAGTTTATAGAATTACACAGCAACACAAACATCAACGCCGGTTCTGATGGGACCACAGTAAAAGGGATATATATATATATGGGGAAACCAACTTTCCATAGAAACTATAGAAACTTCAATTTGGACCACAAGATGTTGATCCAAGGGCGCGCCCAAATCAGGTGGAAGGGGTGATTTGCAAAGCTCAGGAGAGGTGAGAGGGGTGATTTGCAAGACGCTTTTGCAAATCACACCTCCCACCCAATCTGGTCGCGTCGTTTGATCAACATCGTGCTGCCCAGATTTTAGTTTCCATAGTTTTTACGAGAAGTTGATTTATAGGATACGTTGCCAACAGAAAAATCTACTTAACTATCATGACCCAAACAAGCGTGTGCATGTAGGGATGGTAATGGGCACAAAATATCCGCAAACCCGCGGATAGTAAACCCGACGGGCGCGGGTTTGGGTCTAGTTTTGTATCCGCGGGTGCGGGCGCGGGCACGAGTCTAAACCCAACGGATATCTGTTAACGGACATGAAAAATTGATATCCGTATCCGTAAACCCGCAAGACCCATTACCTAAAAACTAGGGCAACTAATGTGTTGTACTGACTAGTGACTACTCTTGATCTAGTTCTCCCAAATGGTTAAGTGTTCATGTTGTGTCCATTTTTCCTATTTGTTATGCAGTTGCAATGTCTAGCGGCTCTCAATCTCAAGTGCCAGCTTTCGAAGCATCCGGTGCTGTAAATTTGGCATATGAATTCTTATTAGATTTGGTTTATTGTATGTTTTTGCGGGTATACGGGTAAACCCGCGGATAACGGATATCCACGGATAGCGGACGCGGGCATGTTTTTATATCCGTAGCGGATAGTGGGCGCAGGCGGGGGCACGGGTTTTATGTCGCGGGTGCGGATATTTGAAACCACTATCCGCACGGATATTATCCATTGCCATCCCTATGTGCATGTGACGGGTCCTAGTGGGCCCTAGGTCACGCTCCAACCACGGGCCGAAACAAAACATCATCACAAGTCCATAACTTGAGAACCCAATCCAAAAAATAAATAGTCCCACGACCATCGCCCCGACGATCGACAGGCCAGTTGCAATGTGGGGTACACCCCGCCTTAAACTTGTTTTCCGATCGAGGGGATCCTTGGTTGCTCAACCTGTGCTTGAGCTCCCCGATAGCTCCCAGATCTTATCAGAAATGACTAGATCGTCGCTTGGCTACAATTTTAGTGTAAGAACACACATAGTCAATCTATTGTACAGTGCTACCACCCCCGCCTCGTGGTAGAACTTGCCATTCCAGGCTCAAGCCCTTAACCCGGCATGTATGCTCGTATTTTTATAGATCTATTTTAGGATTTAACTGGTGTTGCGTACTTGTCGATAGCGAGACGCTCATGACGATGTTGTCAATTTTGAGATTTTTGGTGGTAGGCGATGTACCCGCCGATATCAAGTCGCCTATAGAGATTTCATCAATTTTGAGATCGGCCGACTCAGTACCTTTTAGATACTCATAGGAGGGTTACGTGCACACATGAGTGTTAGGTGCTCATAAGGATGAAGGTGGGTGTAAGTTCGGTGTTTTCGATTCAACCATGTTACGAAAAAAATTAAAAATAATCCCACAAGATCCTCCTAGATTACGTATCCACTATTCGCAACAAAGGGTCAATAATTTGTGATCTCATACTTAGATATTGTCTAACCAGTAACAAAGGCCCTCATAAATTGTTTGACACATTTCCAGGTTTTGTTTCTGGCTCTATATCCTCATGTACAATCCATAACGAAGGCTCGATAAATTTGCAATCCCATCCTTGATATTATCTCCTCACTCTGTTCCAAAATACACATCATTTTAGAAGTCATTTTGGATGACTATATTTATAGCATCTTCTATGAATCTAGATAAATAGTTATCTAGGTTCATAACCTGTTTGATAAATTTGATAAAAAATCATAATAACCGCCTTCATAAATAGTTTGATACATTTCCAGATTCCCTTTTGGGCTCTATATGCTCCTCTACCTTAATACCTGGTCGGAAATGGTAAAGAAAGATCCGGGAGATGAGTACCAACCACCAAATCTCTTGAGTTCGACAAAAGCAGGGAGATTTGGATACGGCCGTTTTCCTCTTCTGGGCAAGAAGAGGGGCAAAATGGGATGAAATAAAAGCGGCGCAGTGATCGCTGACTGATCACTGATCCACTGTTACAAAAGCCAAGCCACGAGCGTGCGAGCCGACTCGAGCCAGCCGATGCTTACGTGGCTGTCTGGCCGCCTGGCTGCGTGGAGGAGCTGAGCTCTCGTCGGCTGAGAGAGAACAAAAAAAAAGTCTCCCACTTCCCCCACTCTCCTCTCGAGTCTAGAAGGATTGGAGCCCCACCGGTCACTGCCTCCCCGCCCCACACCTCGCCGGAACCCTAACCCTAGCGGCGGGGGATTGGAGCCGAAGCCAGCGCCATGCGTCCGCCGGCGCCGTACCGACGGGACGGTGAGTAATCCTCCTCGCTCCTTCGCCCCCACCCTCTTCTACGCCTCGCGTGGGTCCCCGGTGCTGGCCGCACGGGGTTCCCCGGGGGCTGGAAATGGCCACAGGGAATGTCGGGATCGACGGGAATGTGAGGTGTCCGAGGGATGCTTGATTGGGTGATCCCAGGTGCGAATTTGGGTGACCTTTTTTTTTTTTTTTTGGGTTCGGTGTGTTGTGGCTAGGGGAATCGGGGCTCGTCTGTCTGCTGGGTTGGGGGTGTGTTTGCCTTTGCGAATGGATTTTTGGGGCAATGGAAAAGTACTGGTCTTTGGTGCTGGAGCCGTGATTCGACGCTGTAGCATGACGAAAGTCGAAGCTTTAGGTAGGGATTGATGTTGAATTGGGTCCAGTTTTTAGGTTGCTGGACCTTGAGATTGAAATCTGGGTTTGAAATGGCCGGTTTTTAGGGTTTAATAATAGTATCTCTAGTGGTCTGGTCTAGTGGTTTGTTCTAATTTCTTCTTGTTGAGGATCCAATAACATTATCACCAATTTACCATCATCAGTTCTAACAAAACTAACTTCAATTGATGATATATTTTGTGTTTCAGTTCAAGCCATTTTAACTCCATTGTGTCATGATAAATTTGGAGCTTCCGTTGCAGCTTTCTGAAGTTTGTTATTTTCTTGTGATCGAGCAGGTCACTGTGAATTGAAGTGACTAGAAGGGGCAGCATTTTGCAATCTGACAGGAGATCATGTCCTTGAATTCATAGTGGAGTTGTAAGGATAAAACAGCATTATGGACCCTGGTAGCAGTTCATATTCTAGGACACGAAGTGGACTAGTAAGGAGAAAAGGAATTTTGGCTCCCAGTAGAAGTTATTGTTCCAGAACACGAAGTGGGCTTCTTAGGGTAAAGAGCTTCATGAACTCCGGGGGTGGTTCATGCTCTAGAACAAGAAGTGGGCTTGTACGGATAAAGAGTTTTGTGGATTCCGATGACAGTTCATGTTCTGGAACACAAAGTGACCCTGTAAGAGGAAGCCGTCATGTTGTCGAGGTACGCAAGTTTCTGATATGTCCACCCCCAATAAAAACAGACTGCTGCATGACAAGGTAACAGTTTGTCACTTTTTTTTTTATTATGTACTAGAAGGATCTAATCGAGGATGAAGCAGTCTTGAAGGGGTCTCCTGATGGATGGATGGAAGAAGACTCTCCTGTGAGGACACAAAATGGGCTTGTCAGAGGAAGCCCTGCTGCCGAGGCATGCTAGTTTCAGAATGAATCCCGCTTTTCTATTGCACTGTCGCAAGATTGTCAAAGTTTCCATAATCTTATTCTCTGCTAGGCTTTAACCAAGGATGAACCACTCACCAAGGCGCTTCCTGATGGATACTTGAATGACGAAATGCCTTCTAGAACTCGGAGTGGGCTTGTCAGAAGAAGCCCTACTGTCAAGGTACAAAAGTTTATGAATCGCCCTCATCCTCTGTTTGATTTCAATGCAGGGTATCAAGGGTGCCAATCTTCCACTGTTATTATTATTATTTTTTCCGTTAGGCTCTAAGAAAGGATGGACCTGTCATTTATGGGTTGCTTATGGATGGCAGGGAGAAGACAAGCATGGTACACGAAGTGGGGTTGTCAGAGGAAACCCTGCCATCAAGGCATGCAACTATTTTCTTTTTTCCCTTTGTTTATCTGAGAGTGCAGTTTGACAAGTATTGCGAGAAATAACCATTTTTTGTTTATTTCATTACCAGATTCTAAGCAAGGATCAACCAGTCATTAAGGGGTTGCCTGATGGATGGCTGAAAGAAGACGTGCCTCTCGGAACTCGAAGTGGCCTAGTTAGAGGAAGCCTTGCTGCCAAGGCATGCAGATTTCTAGCTAATCACCCCTTTTGTTTGATTTAATAATGCAGCGAGTATTCTGAGAAATTGTTAGTTTTTGTTTAATTTAGGCTCCAGTAGAAGCTAAACTAGTCACAAAGGGGCAGCCTGATGAGTGGCCAAAAAAAGACAAGCCGCCTTCTGTGACACGAAAGTATGGAAGAGTCGTTGAGGGGCTGCCTGATGGGTGGCGCAAAGAATACAGGCCAAGAAAGACTGGATCATTTAAGGATACGGTATTCTATCCTGACACTTTTTCCCTTGTTTTTTTTCCTTAGTGAAATAGTATTACCAATGTTAGTTTTTTGGAACAAAAATTGAATGTCAAGAAATCAAACTACCCTGTCCATAAAAAACTGTATGTTAAAAATAACTA
The DNA here is from genome assembly GCA_015342445.1 of Digitaria exilis. NCBI lineage: Eukaryota > Viridiplantae > Streptophyta > Magnoliopsida > Poales > Poaceae > Digitaria > Digitaria exilis. The sequence continues at coordinate 2,675,220 of JACEFO010002380.1, forward strand.
AACAGCACCCTTTGAAAGAGTGTAAAACATGGATGAACTCTGAAATTTATTTCTTATTTCCATGTTCCATAACTGTAACAGTGACCTAATTGTATTAGAGGTGTCACTGAGAGATGGAGATTCCCTCAATCAAGGAATTAAACATAGAAACTACTGCGGGTACTGCAAAATTTAGTGTTTTTCTATGTTGTATAAGAATGTCTTGCATAAATCTTATTTTGCTTCGCATTGCTTTACTTAGTTTTGGTGAATTGGTTCTGTTGGCTTTTAATTCTTTTCATCTGTGCAGGTCTACATTGATCCAGTTAGTGGATATGAATTTCGCTCTATGAAGGATGTGCACCGTTATCTTGAAACTGGAGATATTTACCAATGCGCTATGAGACCAAAGAAGAGCAGCACAATCTGTGACAATCATATAACAGGAAGCCAAACTCTTGTGAGTTCCTTGCAGCTTTTGTTGTCGGACTAGTATATCTTCATCCATGATCAATATTATACTAATACTAGGAAGCATAACTGTAATGCACATCACAAGTTGCGTATGTCTGTTCACAAGGGGTATTGGTGAGTTGAGTTGTAGTCATGTGATGTCTTCTATGCCATGCAAACGAACCACTTGCCAACTGGTCATATTCTGGTGGAGTGGTGGATACACCATCCTCTCAGAGAAACTAGAATACTGCAGATTCACGTTTTTCTTTGTGCAACCTATGAAGAATCGAAGTATTAACTCTGCACTTTATATGGCATAATCAGATCACGATTCAGATGCCTTGTGATTTATGAATACGATTTGAATTTACATATCATATATTTCTGAATATGTGCACCAGGCTGCCCTTTTTATGTGAAACTAAAGGAGATTTGATAAAATTCTCTTTATTTATGTCTGTCTACTTTTTTTTTTATCAAGTTCATTGTTTCTTACTACACCATTTTTTGGAATCAGACAAGTACGTCATCGCAACACACAAAGCCAGGTACTGTGGATAAGGGTATTCAGTGTGAAATATTAACTTCAGAAGGTATCCTGGTGCCGTGGGAGGAACTAGTTACTCAAAGTGGAAATGTTACTGAACATACTGTATTACCGGAGTCTGAGAGCTTGGAAGCAGTGCAAAGGTATGGCGATAAGCTTGAAACTTTGGAAAACACAAGTGTTCAACCAGTCTCTGCACGATGTAGTCCAAGGCAAACCAAATCTCTTAAAAGGAAAGAACAAGATGTAGGGGTGAAATCCAAGAAGACTAAAACCAGTCCTGTGGTGACACCTGTCCGAGTGTCACCCCGTTTAGCTGCACTTCATGTCCAGCGGGAAGCAAGCATTGAGCCCGAAGATCAACCGATTAATGTAAACCCTCTCAGTTGTGTACAGACTATAGAAGACAACTCTAATGATCAGTCACAGATGAGGCAGTCAGGTAACATGAATCAAATACATGGTAATCTGGAGAGCACTTTCAATCAGTTACATTTGAGCCAAGCAGGCACTGCTAATGGAACGGAGTCTAATCAGGAAAACTTGAGCCAAGCAGACACTGCTAATGTAATGGAGGCTATTCAGGAAGACAGAGTGGACACTGTGAATCATATGCATACAAATCAGGAAAAAACTGCTAATCAGGTTGAGTTGATCATAGCAGATATTCCTGTTCTGGACAACAGATCCATTACAGACCATGTGGATATTTCAATAGACACCATGCAGGAATGCACTGCAGATCCATTGAGCCAAGCAAACATTGCGAGTCATATACAGACAAATCAGGAATACCCTGCTAATAAATTACAGTCGAGCCTAGCAGGCACCGTCATTCCAGCACATTCTTTTGAAGAACACACATTTTTTTATTCACAGACAAGCAAAGCTGACACTATAAATCAAATACAGGTCAATCAGAAAAGCACTTGCAATCAGGTTCGCTTGAACCAAGTAGACACCGTCACTCAAACGCAGATATTTCAGGAGAACATGATCAGGCAACCACAGCTTACCCAACATGATACTGTGGGTCAGATACACATCGATCTGGCAAGCGCTGTCGATTATTCAGGGCCGAGGAAAGCTGACACTGTAAATCAATTACAAGCCAATCAGGAAAACGCTGCTGATCATTTACATTTTAGCCAGGTAGACTGTATCGCTCAAATTGAGATAGTGCAGGGAGACATGCCGAAGCATCTACAGCTGAGCCAAGCAGACACTGTGGATATGATAAACATCAATCTGGAACACACTACCAATCACTTGGAACCAAACTATGCTGAAAATCCTATGCTGCAGGCTGGTTTCTCTTGGCCTCCTGAACAGAATGGTGGGGCCTCTATTACAGATTTCTGGAAGAATGTTGAAAATCAGGACTCATCGGTTCCCATGCCAGTAGATGGAGCAACTGTCTCAAGTTTTCCAGAAAATGTTAGATTCCAAAATGCAGCAGGAGCAGAAGAACCTGCTTTGCCAATGCAGTCTGCCGTGCCCGAAACAGATTCTGATCAGTCCGGGTTGGCATTTCAATCTCTTTTTGGAAATGCCTGGGTAGATCCTTGCATCGAGTTTGCTTTCAAGACCCTTACAGGCGACATTCCTGTTCTTGATGATACATCAGCGGTCACCAACTACTTCCCAGAGCAACAGGACTTGAATAAAGACCCAGCACCAAATTGTTCCGCTTCTGTTTTGGATAATACCAGAAATCACACACAAGTAGATGTCAACCTCCCAGCACCTATGCCATCAGATAAGTTGTACAATGGCAGTTGGTTCCCTCCCCAGTGAATTTTGTTGAGGAAACCAAAATTGAAAAAAAAAAAAGGATGCAATAACATTTGTACCTGTGAAAGGCAAATCAGAGGGAAGGCCAGTGGTCAAACCAAACACAAGGCACAGTCTCAGCACTCTTTGTTAGCACACTCTGATCTCAATTTGTAAGCGCAGTGGAGGATACATTATGTAAAAAGACTAGTTTTTTCTAACCTTAGGAAACAGTATGTTAATACATGCAACGGCATGCAGCTTTATTGGATCTTCAGAGATAGGCTGTCAACTAGCTGATCTGGATTGCCATGTTTTCCTCTTCTTTTTGCTTTTGTGCAGTTGCCTGACAAACTCATTCGTTGTAAACTAGCTTGATGTAACTTTGAACACCTGCGCAAGGCACGCGAGGGTCTAATTATTTATGCAAACGAACCTTTTGTTGCTTCACCTTGTGTACATATTGAACACTTAAATTAGTAGTTTCACTATGGGGTTAGGGGGAAAAAAAAATCTTTGGATGGCAAAACGCTAATCTGGCATTTGTACAATACTAGAAAAAATATTTTTTAAAAAATAAATTGTCAAAGCACATTGAATTTAAATTTATTCTCTATAAGCATTTTATATTTCGAATCGCGGAGTATTTTTAAGTGTATCTTTTGTTGAAATATGAACAATTAATTTTAAAATTTGCTACCTTAAAACATTTTGGAATTTGCAGCAACATTTATATTGAAAAGTTTTAATTTGAAGGTGTTTCGGTGTTCGGATGTTAGATTTCGGGTAATTTGGAAAATGATTTGGATTTAAAGTGTGATCTATGGTATATTTGTTCATTTTTGAAGTTTTGAGCTACTTTAATTTCATAAATTTGATGGTGTTTTGGTATTTGGACGTTATGTTTAACGAGCAAATTGAAAAGAGCTTTTGATTTAAAGTGTGACGAAAGAAATTTATACATAGCAAATTTCAAAAATTCAGAGATATTTTCTAATGTCCTTGCGTAAATTTTTATATTTAAACAGAAGATATATTTCAAAAGGAAAGATACAACACATTCTAAAATATGAAACCTTTCCACTAAGAGAATTATGAAATTTTACATGCTTTGATAATTCATTTAAAATATATAGTTACACGACCACGATCTATAATAAAGTTTTAGATTATTGATTTTGATATTTTGAAGAAATTTGATATTAGACACCTTTTAATAAAGTTATATATTTTGAATATTGCAATTACATGGTTGACGCCATCACCTAAAATATTTTGTATATGTTAAAAAATAAAAGATAAAAATTATAAATGAATGTATTAGATCATTCAAAAATTAAATAAGAATATCTAAAATTATCTTTGTTTAAATAAATAAATTTAGAAATAGTTTAAATAAAATAAAACTATATTATATTGAAGAAACAAACTAAGAACTATGGTAACATAACAATTTAGAAAAATATTTAAAAAATTTTTATAATTTTTTTAAAAAACTATATAATTCAATTAGTGGGGCCCACATATGGTGGGACCTACTTGTGGGTCCATGTCCATGGTGGGGCCCACTATGGGACCCACGTCACGGGTCCGGTGGGGCCCACAGTGGGCTCCACTTGTGGGACCCACATCAGCGGGTCCCGCATGTGGGGTTGCTTCCCTAGGATTGCTAAGGCCGATCTTGGTCGTCGGCGTGGTCGATTCAAGGGCCGAGTTATTACGGGCGATGTGGCGCGATGCGGTGGCCCGGTTTAGGTCCAGGTTTCATAGTAGGGCCTGTTCGCTGGGCTGCAGCTGGTCTGCGCTGCAGCTACTGCTGCTGCAGCTAGCAACCAGCCAGCAGCCAGCAGAACAGCACAACCAGCGGCTGCATGCCCAGTTGAAAATTATGGCGGCAACCCACCAGCAACCATCAGCCATTCAAAAATTCAAATTTTCCCAGGAAGCACCGTTCACTTCAAACTCAAAATAAGCAACAATTTCAAAGTGTACTACATTCAGTTATATAACCATACATCAAGTACACATCTTCAATACATTACATACACAACCATATAACAACTACACATACGCACTAACGAAACCAGATTCCAGCGGCAATCCAATCTCGCACATTTGCCATATCAGATGTCATATTTAATTCCACCCACTCGGACACATTGTAATCTACGGCTCGATTCATGTTTGGATCATGCTCCAATTCCAGGTCCTTCAAATAGTTGTGCAGTGCAAAGCAAGCAAGGATAATCTTTCCTTACCTCTCTCTTGGATAGAATGGTACCAGTTCTAGGATCTGCCACCTTGGCTTGAGCGCCCCAAATGCCCGTTCGACAATATTGCGAAGGCTAGAATGGTGGTAGTTAAATTTCTCACGCACAGTTTCAGCCCCTCTGTCCCTGAAATCATCAAGATGGTACCTAGTGTTGCGATATGGCCCCAAGTATCCTTCACGAACTGCGTAACCTGAATCCACCAAATAGTACCTTCCTACAATAATTTCAATGTTACCCTCCATTAGCAATAACATTTTTACCAAAGTAGTGTCACAAAGGTAATTAACAAGCCAACATACATGGTGGTGGATGTGGGTAGTTTGGTTGCCCCAAGCACTCTGTCAGCATGGACATGTCATGACTAGACCCATCCCTCCCCGCACCTACAAATATGAACCGCATGTCCATGTCCACTATTGCTAAAATATTATAGCTTGTGCAGCCTTTTCTGTTCAAGTAGTCCAAACGGGAGTCATGATTGATCCGTATTTTGACATGTGTTCCATCCAAAGCTCCTATGCAGCCATCAAAGTACGGTGCGTACCGCTGGAGACTATGATGAACTTTACTGTACGAGGGGTCCTTTGGACAAATAACTGTCTGAGCAAAGGAGTACATGACATCTGCCACCATACCCATCTTATTAGATACTGTGGACAGAGACCGCTCAAATCTCTCATGTATCTGTCTACAAGACTGTTTTGTAGCACAAGCCCAGACAAACATAGCTAAAGCCTCTACAGATGAGACACCTTCTGATGACTCTAGCCCGTGATGATTTACTAAAATATCATGCAATTGGAGAAACTCGTTTGGGGACATACGAAAGTTGTTGTAGGATCGGCTGGTGTCCCGCAAATTCAGTTCAACCCATTGCCATCCCGTCATAATTGGGAACAGCAAGGGCGGAAGCAAGGGAGGAAGCTGCCCTGGAGCTGCATTAGAGCTCATTGTTGCTTGTGCTCCTACAACGGCGGCTACCGTGGCCATCTGATAAATGATGGAGCTAGCATCACTTGAAGTGTCACTCTCGCTCGATTCTTCAGCGCCGCTCATTGATAACAACCTGCATATAGAAATGGTACTAGGAAATTTCACTTCACTGTAGTTTAGGAAAACCGGAGAAGTAAAAATTTCACCTCACTAAAGTCTACATTGACACTAGCAAAGTACAAATTACTTAATTTATGCAGGTTCTGTTTATTATTTAGAACACCCAAAGTATTGTTTACCATCTGCCTATTTATTAGAACAAGAACCTGGACAAGAACAATGCTACCATTACCTCTGCCTATTCTCCTTCCAGCTTACTGATCTGTTGTTCCCTGGTTAGCCAGGAGGAGTCGAGCAGGACGGCAGGCCAACTGATCAATGGGTCGAAGCCCGCTGCTTAGCTCCACTTTTCTGCAAGATAACCACCCTTTAAAAACATGTTCATATTTACAAAGTAATGACAGATATATAAAACTAAGTCACTTAATAATGGAAACATTCACCAACAAGTTTAGGACGAAATTTGGATAATCTGTGAGATACATGGACATCATAGATCACAGATTATTTTGAAATGTTGCCACAACACAGCACACATTGTTCACGACACATTACATGCTTCACATTTAAACAAACGGGAATCAGTTCAACTAAAACAGTTCACAGGACTACAAATTGAGCACACACAACAACAGTCTAGTATGAAAGCAGCCGCCCATCCATTGCACTACTTGGTCCCTTTCTCCAAGTGGAACTTGATCCAATTAAGGCGACCCTCTTTGGTTTTCATTTGAGTGAAAAACCTACGATTTGCTGCTTTTGTGCATAGATATGTTGCCATGCAGTACAGCTCAGACCCCTCCATGATACCATCCTCTTCTAAAATCTGCAGCGTACGATCGCACTCCTCCTGCTCACGGCTGCGTCTCTCACATCGCTTGGCTACAGATTCGGATATCTCCTTGACGTAGTCTTCCATGCTGGCACTCTTCTTTTTTTGAGGGCTATCCACAACTTCGTCCCTGCTTGTCCTTTTAGACGTATTCCGAACAGCAGATGCACTATGGGGATCTTCTGATATTTCTTGTGGGGTGTCATCACTCCCAATAGTGGGTGTTGATTCACGGACACCTCCGGTGGTCAGTAATGTCCCCCTGTCTTGGGGTGTGTGGCCGAACAACAACTCAAGTTCTTCAAGGAATGGTGGTGGTTTCCCATGAGTCTGCTGTTCGGAACTGGTGTCCTGCAGGTGACATGGTGAACATGATAAGATAACAATTATTAGTACATAATAAATTTGTTTTAGCCTATTGAGTGTAGAACAAATGAAATGGTGGAAGCATATACCCCTTGTGTAGGTATCCAGTATGTGTCATCAGCGGCAACACCGCCAGTATTCCTGTCACGGCCAAGTCCACTACTGTTTTGAAGTTCCTTCCAGGTCTTGTACGCCCTCTTCAAGGTGCCAAGTTTGTTCTGCACCTGCTTGTGGCCATAATGCAGACCTGTTTGCTGTTCGAATTTGGGATAGATGTTTTGCCAGCCGTGCGGGCTGGGGCCAAGCCTGTTCCAGTTGAATAGCCTCTTCTGCTCAATGCATAGGTCAAGCAATGTTTTCGTTGCCATGTCACTCCAATTGGCACGGTCGTTAGGCATCTGTGCCGAGGTGCAGAAATTGTATTGAACAAAGAAGGCAATGCAGATAACTGAATAAAGTAAACAAAGAATCATGAGTATGTAATCAACATGGCACTTGCCTTGGCAACTGTCTTTTTGCGTTTCGAACGAAGATTGTATAGCCTGGCTTCAGGGGGAGAGGACGAGGAACTGGATGACGTTGCCAGTGTGGGGCACCGGTGTGAACCTACTGATGTAACAGTAATGTCACAACAAGGTATTTGAACTAACGAAATAATTAAAAGCAGGCACGAAAGAAAAGAAGCATATAACATCCAATGAAAAAAGCAGACTACTTAATTGTGTGCGGCAAAAACAATTGTTGTATGCAGCAAGTATCGACAACTCTAAAGCATTGAGTCACGAACAACTATAAAGCACTTGCTCTTTACATTGTTTCAGAAGGATATGTGAGATAACAGATATCATATAGACTTGGAGTTGTAAGTAAACAAACATCCAATTAAATTGCTCAGTGCACATGGTCATACAATATTTTGCATATGTGAGATTTCATATTTTGTAGGAAATCAAATACAATGTCAACTCTTTAAAGGAGAAAGTGTCGGTGAAGACAAGGAGCATGACCTCGGCGAGCTTCTCGGCAGCCTCAGCCTTCTTAGCGTAGTCGGGGAGCGCTCTGGGGGCACGGATTCACTCTCCACGCCGGGATGAAGACAGTGGACGGTGTCGATGAGTGGGCGAGAGGGAGATAGGAACCCTAGCGTGTGAGTGGGGAACAGAATGAGAGTGAGGAAACGGGACGAAGGGAAGGGGCAAAGGCATGGACTATTACCTGCTAATCTGGCAAACCTGCTCGCCGTCGTGCGCGGGCGCGTGCCTCAATGCTCGCCCACGCTGGATCCAGGACGACCGCCGGAGTGGAGGGCGTTGGGGGCGACTCGTCCGGCGCCGGCTGGCGACGAACAACCCGCCCTCGGATCGATCTGGACAACGGAGGCCGCGACGCGGACGGACAACTGCCAACACTGGGACCAGCAGCAGCAGATCGACGGCGGCGCGGACGGAGGGCTGGCGGCGGCGAACCGAAGAAGAGTTGCCGTGCGAGTTGAGAGAGAGCAGGCTGGGAATATGAGAAATAGAAAATTTGAAAAGGCTTTTAAGCTTAGTAGCTTTTAGCCCAGCCGAACGGCTGCAGCCCGCCAGCCGAACGGCCACAAGCAGCAGTCCAGCTGGGAACAGCCCAGCCAGCGCAGCTCCAGCCCCGCGAACAGGGCCGTACTCAATGCTAATTTGCTGTGGATGGCTACTAATGTTGAGTCTATGCTCTCTTTCATCGCTGCTGGTTGGACAAAGTTTTTAGGACAAATTATCGATGCTTCTTCATTAGATCAACCTGTACATACGAGTACAGATTGCTCGCCATATCTGAAAACTAGTACGCGTTTCCAACCAAAGATGTGTTCCAGCTTTGTACTACTGGTACCTAAAGTACTACATTTGTCCTTTTTATTATGTTGCTAAAAATTATGTTCCTTAAGCAATCGAATCTTCTAATCTTGATGGCACTAACCACTAAACCAATCCAACTGCTATATGGTAGGTGATGGCACCTACCATATTGCTCGCACTTTGTAAACATCAACACTTTGCACAAAAAAAAATATCTTAATGTAATATAGATACTCCTATATAATATATGTTTTTATACTGGATCAAAGCCTTATATTCTTTAGTCCTTTCAACCTTTTTTCTAGTTCTCTAACGTTTAGGTATGTATATTATGGCGAACTGAGCTGTAGCTCACCTGGCAAGGTTTCTTGTGGTGAAACCAGCCCACCAGGGTTCGAATCCTCGACTCGGCACTGGTGCTCGCATTTTCCTGGATTTATTCCAGGATTTAACTGCCGCTATTCTTTCAGTGGTAGGCGACGTGCCCGTCGATTGCGAGGCGTGACTTCGTCAATTTGGAGGATTTGCCGGCCCAGTCTTTCGGAGGGTGCTCATAGGGGTAGGGTTGCGTGCGTATGTTTGTAGGAGCAAGTGTGCGTGCGTGTATGTGAGCGTCTGCGTATGTACTGTGTGATTCGTAAAAAAGAAGGTATGTATATTATGATAAATAAAAGTATGGCCGGACGAATAAAAATACAAGAACACACCGATATAATCTGAATATTTAAATTCAACTTACTCAGAATCTATTCCCTCGACAAATATTGAAATGCTTTTATACCTCTCGTGCACGTGGACGGTGGAGCGCAGCCTGGCGCGTGAAAAGCCTCTCATAGTCTGACTTGGTCGCAAAATGTCCTATTCGAACTGTTTACATTTGCCAGAAAATTGTTTTGTTCCAGGTGGAGTTTTCTGCTATTCCTACGACTAGTTTCCACGACGGTGGGTTGACATTTTTGCCCCTTGAACTGGAAAATTCTCTGTCGCCAAGGGAACATGGGAATCTGCAGTAGCTGCTGCTGCAGAGCAGTATCCTCCTCGTCCCGCGCTGACACGATCCAATCACGACGCTAACCAGCCAAGCTTCCCCTCGTCCTAGTTAATCGGGTGCTCCAGATCGGATCGTACCCGTTTTACATCATCACTGCCCAGTCGCAGATCTTGTGATCTCTCTCTCTCTCTCTCTCTCTCGGTGGGGTTTGCTGCTGCGGATTGGCCGAGATGACGGAGATGGTGGTGGCTGCGCGGGCGCCGGCGCCAGCGGCGGGGAGGTGGGGCGCGGCGCCGCCGCAGGAGCTGCTGGAGAGGCTCAAGGACTATGGCCAGGAGGGCGCCTTCGCGTTCTGGGACGAGCTGGGGCCCGAGGAGCGCGACCACCTCATCCGGGACATCGAGGTCAGCAGCCATATATGCCATCAAGATTTCTTCTCCCTTTTCCGTTCTTTTTTGTGACATTTTGTTGCGTGGCACGAGACGTGCAAATATGTGGTCGTACTCTACAGGAAAATTTGATTTTTGAATAGGACTCGTTGTAAAAATCTATTCTTTCCGTTGAAATCTGAACCAGAGTAGTATAAGAATCAGCTTTGGCGTTGCACTCGTGCTAGGATTTCGGATGGAACTTATGTCACAAACATGAATCAGAGGGAAATGAAAAGACAGTTGATTTGTTATATCTTAGTGTGATATTTGGCTCATTGACTAAGCTTTGTGAACTGCATTCCAGAGCCTAGATCTTCCTAGGATCGATCGGATTGTCCGGTGCTCTCTCAGATCACAAGGTGAGCTGACACTTGGTATGCTTCAGTATGCAATATCGATTTCAGCCAGTGCTCAATCATGTGATGGTATTTTGCTACAAGTATAGGTGCTCCTGTGCTGACCGTCGAGCCTGTGCCAGAGTCAAGTGTCTCGGCGGTGGATGACAGAACTCCTGAGGACAAGGAAAGGTGGTGGAGAAAGGGTCTGAGAGCCATTTCAGAGGGAAAGTTGGCCGTTGTTCTGTTGGCTGGTGGCCAGGTACTCATGAAGAACTACCTTAGATTGATGTGTTTGTCCATTTGTTATGGTGGAAAGTGCTCATATACTTTCCGCTCTTACTCTTTTTTGCCCCCCAATTGTGTACAGGGTACTAGGCTCGGCAGTACTGATCCTAAGGGGTGCTTCAGTAAGTCTTTCCACCCAAGGCCTTGAATCTTACTTCTGCTTTGTGCAACTAATGCTATGTAATTAGTTTTACAAACACATAATTTTTTTATAGTGTTTTTCTATTTTACAAGACTCTTTGTTTTCATTAGACTCACTACTCTACAATAGCATTGTAAAACTTTTCCATATCCTTAAGTTTGCTTTGTCTTTGTGAGGATAGTAATTTTTAATGTATCATCTACATTTTTGTGTTCATTCAGTTAGCATGGAATGTGGTATTACTGTTTGAGGACTGTAATATTCAAGACTCCATTTAGCTTCGATTCTTCGTGCATTTTATTGATGGAGTCATGGTGTTCATTTCCTCGCCAATTTTTGTTTAGGTATCGGGCTTCCATCTAGGAAGTCACTTTTCCAACTACAAGCTGAACGGATTTTGTGCATTCAGAAGCTGGCTGCTCAATGCACAGATGGTAAATTTGTATTAGTCCTTTTATTAGTATGTTTATATTCAGTTAATTGAAATTCTTAAACTCACAATGCTGTTAACTAATTGCAGCTCCAGGTACTGCAGTGCAAATTCCCTGGTATATAATGACTAGTCCCTTTACCGATGAAGCCACACGAAAATTCTTCGAAACCCACAGATATTTTGGCCTAGAGCCTAACCAAGTAAGGATGTTTACATGATTTTGTCATAATTAGAAAATCCATTCAACTTTAATGCCTAGCTTCCTAAATACAACTATAAGAATTATGTTCAATTTTATTCTTGTTTTTCCAGGTGACCTTTTTCCAGCAGGGTACTGTTCCATGTGTCTCTCCTGATGGAAGATTTATTATGGAGACACCATATAAGGTACCTATTATCTGCATTTATTTTTTAGAAGAATATTATAATTTACAACAAAAATTAATGCATCAATCCACTGCAATTGAATTGGTTGGACTAGTATACTTGAAATTCACATATTTTGAATTTAAGAAGGAGAAAAGGGGGCACTTTACATGTTTTCAGGTTGTGGATGTTCCTGTAGTACTGACATCTTTCAACTGCAACATTATGTTCAAAACCAGGTAGCAAAGGCTCCTGATGGCAATGGCGGAGTATATGCTGGTAATCTTTTAAGGAATTAAATCACGATGCAGTAATCATATGCTATTAGTGATAGTCATGAATTTATGCTTATTATTTTTCCTTCTGCTTCACCCAGCTCTAAAGTCTAAACGGTTGCTGGATGATATGGCTGCAAAAGGTGTTAAGTATGTAGATTGTTATGGAGTTGATAATGTGTTGGTGAGTATATTTGTCCTTCCAAATTATTTGATGGAACCTCCTTTTTGAACTGTTATTAAATAAATAATTTATTTGGTACAGGTTCGTGTTGCAGATCCAACATTCCTAGGGTACTTCATTGACAGAGGTGTATCTGCTGCTGCTAAGGTTGTAAGGAAGGTAGGGCCATGAATATTTGATACTTGACAGATTAAAAGTTTGTTATTTAATAAAGTATGTCTCTCAATTAGGGTTTACATTATATGCTGTGCTGTTCAGGCATATCCACAAGAGAAAGTTGGAGTTTTTGTTCAACGTGGAAGGGGTGGACCTCTCTCTGTGGTCGAATACAGTGAAATGGATGCAGCTATGACTACTGAAATGAATCAGACTACTGGGCGCCTTCGTTATTGTTGGAGCAATGTATATCCTTTTGATCCCCTCCTTACACCACTCTATGTGCAATAACAATTGAGCATTTCTTTTATTTTTGTAGGTCTGCTTGCATATGTTCACTTTGGATTTTCTGAACCAAGTAACAAATAGTCTTGAAAAAGATAGCATGTGAGTATTCTTACTTTAATTATTGCACTTATCTATTAATGCTGCATTTCAACATTCTTTTAATATATAATGCAATTGCTGGTTAATTTTTCTGGAGAACCTGCAATTGGTGTCTGTCTTAAACTGACAATTACTAATGGTGTGTTGACTGAATATTTAATCCATCATCTGTGGGCAGTTATCATCTGGCGGAGAAGAGAATTCCTTCAGTCCATGGGTACACATCAGGCTTAAAGCTTGAACAATTTATATTCGATGTGTTCAACTATTCTCCTTCAACAGCCCTTTTTGAGGTTTGATTTCTTATTCACTACCGCTCAAAGTAAAGCTGTCATGTTCTTCATCTCATTTCTGAATGCACACAGATGCAGCAGTGATCACCATGGGAAAATTTTACTGGACTTTGTTGTCAGGTTTTGCGTGAGGAGGAATTTGCACCAGTGAAGAATGCTAATGGTGCAACTTATGACACTCCTGATAGTGCCAGATTAATGCTGCTTCGGCTTCATAGCCGGTGGGTGGTTGCTGCAGGTGGCTTCTTGACACATTCCGTGCCCTTGTATATGACAGGTGATTCCTGCCCTTATATATGTGTTTCGAAATCTACCAGCTATGTAAGAATCTTTTAGATTGGAACTCATTGATTGTTATTGAAACATTGTCTGTACATTCAGGTGTTGAAGTTTCTCCACTTTGCTCTTATGCTGGGGAAAACCTGGAAGCCATATGCCGAGGAAGGACATTCCATGCACCAAGTGAGATTTCATTCTAGGCATAGTAATTGGAAGCAACAATCAGAGAACAGGAACATGAAATCTGCCAAATTTTGTTTTCAACATGACAGCTTTTGCAAATAGCATGTTTATATTAGTCAACTATTGTATGTTATGCAAGGACCAATTATTGTAACATGACGCTTGAAGTTGCTTCCTTTCTCCCCTGGCATTTATGAGTGCTGCATTCTCATGTACTACTCAATTGTAGATTACGGTGTCCTTTCTGTAATATTTATTGAAAACAGCATACCTTTGCATAATTCTAATTCTTGATTCTGTGAGCTAAGATGTGAGAAAAATCAAACAATGGAATATCCTATTTTCCCCTGTTTCAAGCCTTTTACCTAGTTCTCTACCTAGAATTGCTTCAAGCAGATATTAGTGCGTCACAGTATGGTTGCAGCCATTGATCTCCATCAATGAAAGATGTGTTCAGGTAAGGTAGTACTTGCACATCACTAAGCTTCTGAGCATAAGGAACTCTTTTTGCCAGGTTTGCACCTTCACCCGTACACTTGTACTCTCCATAAAATACAGTCCTGAAAAAGTTCAAATTGCACAAAAACTGATCTCAATGTACTTTCTGTTATGCAGATAAGAATCATCACTAGTATTGAAGGATGCATACTGATCTCTTGAGGGATCATTCCAGTCATTCCATCCTTCAGAGGCTATGATGTCTGACATTGATGTATATGCAAAGACGACACGAGAATATGGTCTCCATGCTCGGCCAAGCCATATCCAACCAGTGCCGCCTATGCTACAATTGACGAACGAGTAGCCAGTGTTATCATTTTCTGATACCCGAGCATGTGCAGTGACTGAGCCTGTAATTGATCTTTGCCCTGAAGGCACTGGATCTGCAATGGATATCAACCTACAATTCTGGGGAGCAAAGAGTTGAAAAAAACAGCTGGTAACCTAATGGTAAATTATTTTGCAGTCCATTAAGTGTTTCTTTCACTCACTTCATACAGTGACCTAGCATCTCCAAAGATGAAATCAATGGAGCCCTGGATGAAACATTCCTTGAAGTAATGCCGACCTCTGTCATCATGGAGAGTGTCTTGCGCTCCAAAGAATCCACAGCCCCAGAATGCTGCTTGGTCACCGTTGATCCTGATTGCCACTGCCTGTGCGTCAACAGCACCAGGCCTTGGGATTGGTGCAACATTCTGGTGTCAAATAATCAGTGGACTCATCAATATCACCCAAGGTGAAGCCTGCAACTTAGCTGAATACATTTTGCAACATCTAGGCAGTTACAATGAAGCTTATGTTTTTTGCAACAAATCCTGTTGCAAAAATGGAGACCGAGGCGCTGTAGAAAGTGCCATTCGCCGATTTGGCAGTGTCGTTCCACGCAATAGCCGTCAGGTCGAACCCCTGTCCTTGAAATGTGATGTTGGGCTTGGATGCTGGGATGGTCACCTTCTCACTGCAATAATGCTGCAGCTTCAGTAGCAGCACTCAGTAACAATGCACATTGAATTATGGAAGGACTTCTAAAAGCCTGGACGAGGAGAGCTGCTTACAAGTAGATGCCCTTGTTGATCCACACAACATTCCTCTTCCTGCTATGGTTTGGAATGGCATCAACCGCTGCTTGCACTGTTGTGAAGTCACAGCAGCCGTTGGGGTCGACACAGAATACCGACACGGCTGGTGTGTCGGGTGGAGGGAAGTCTGGTGGGAAGT
The DNA here is from genome assembly GCA_015342445.1 of Digitaria exilis. Lineage (NCBI taxonomy): Eukaryota > Viridiplantae > Streptophyta > Magnoliopsida > Poales > Poaceae > Digitaria > Digitaria exilis. Next base: position 2,690,796 of record JACEFO010002380.1, read on the forward strand.
CATCACATAGCGGGTTGTACTTACAGCCATACTGATGATCAGTAGTGGTGGAACTGACTGTAAGCGGGCAGAATGGAAAGGAAGATACTGTGAGATCAGAGAGGACTCCAAGCAATGGAGTGGTTGCGGAGTTGAGATGACCATTGGCTGGGAAGTAGAGGTGAGCAGCGAAGACCAGAAATGCAGCAACAACAGCTGCAGCACTATTGACATGGGGGCTCATTTGTGCAGACGAAATATGTGCCTATTTGTGGCCTATCTGTGATGGTTTGGGGGCTTTTAACAGGATGCAATGCACTTTCTGAAGAAGCTTGAATTGCATGGCTTGCAAACAATCTATCTCCTTTCTTCAAGGTTAAGACGCGGATAAAAATTAGTCTGCACAACAGCTGCACTTCATAGCTGAAAATTCCTTTTCAGGTCACTGTCAGAATCTACAAATGATCTGACCAACCTGTTGCTTCAAAGGAGCACGTTCCAGCAGCGACAACTCTCCACAGGGTATACCCCAGAACAGAAGTAACAACAAAAGTACACTTAAGAGTAACCATTCTAAATCAGGAAGGGAACAGGAGAACACACGTTTTGATGATTTTGTAAGGTTACTAACATGGTGAACTTTATCTTAGCGCCAATAAGAAACACATAAACAAGACGCGTCTTCCGATGGTGTGGCTTCAAATAAAGCCAACCACCGAACCACTTGACAGCAGCAACTGCAATTTACATTGCCAGAGATATAAACAAGGCTTTCACTGATAGGTGATAGCATAGTCAGATAATAGATTAATGGCGTCGGTCGGAACTCCTAACTTGAAGTCAAAGCTCAGAGCTACAAATTCTAAGTTAAATGCCAACATTGATACAAGAACTCCTCTTTTTTTCTACCGCTACTGGATATTTTGACATCAACATTGATACAAGAACTCTTAGCCGATAAAATCAAGCTGTGTTAAATGCCTTTTTTTGCACCACCACATGTGCATCCAGCTGGATAACTTCGAACGCTGAAATACACAGATTGACAAAAGGTCTGCAGAAATTGAGAAATAATAATATATCTACATCGAATAGAAGCACAGGCCACACAAAAATGGAGTAATTACTCAAGAACAACAAAAAAGGTTGGACCTAGATATTTGCCCAACACAATTTGTTGATGCAAATTTATCTGAATGTGCTCTGCAATGGTACATGACAACATGAGTCCCTGAAAATAGAGAAGGGCGCGCCTGCTGTTATGTCAGCACATCAAACATTACAAACATGACTGGTGCTTCACAAAAAGAAAAGCCGCAAATGGTGAAATCAAGCCTAAACGTTCGATGTTAAGTGATCTAATTGAATTTTGGCGTGGCAAAATTTGTTATAGAGATTTTTTTTTAAGGCATGGAGCCATTGGGCATTTGGATGGCGAGCGAGCAAGTCCTGAGCCGTCCGGAGGGTTCACCCTTTCCAGGGCTCCTGGCTCTACCATGCGGTGGAGCTATTGCCTTTGACTTAGATTAGAGGACCCTAGGCATTAAGGCCACTCCCAATGTTAGAAACTATCATAGTTTCTATAGTCTATGACATCGTGTCAAAAACTATCTTTTACAATGTAAGACTTGGTTTCTATATTCTAGGGCCCACTTGTCCGTCCCATAGATGGTCTTGGTTGACGTGAAGACTTGTTTCTTAGTTAGACTTGTGTCGGTGCCTGATTTGGTCACACCGGCACTAACTAGTGATTGCGCTGCTAACCACTCGCTCCGATGACGGATTTCACGGGATTGAACTCGGGACGCAAGGTTTTATCCTGGTTCTGGCCGTGCGGCCGTACGTCCAACAGAGGTGCGTAATACCGAGTTTCGTGTTGCTCGTAGTAGGGGATAACAAGCAAGGTGGGAGAGGGAAACGAGCTCTCAAGTCCCTGAGTCGGCGGGTTGAGGGTGTTGTGTGTTTGTGTTGTGATCGTGTGTGTGGAGCGTGCCTTGTTGCATGGGCTTCCCTCCCCTTTTATAGACCTCATGTGTGATCGTTGTGCTGACGTTATAAGATGTACTGTGCCATCCATGCCGTGCACTATACAAGCGGGAATCGCGCCTTCCAACTCTTGCTGACGGTATGGGAGTCACCATCGTTGACTTCTTGGCAGCTGGCCTTTGCTTCGAGGGATGTTACTCGAGGGTGGGGGCAGAGCCGTGCCTTCCCTACAACTCTTCGGGGGTCCTTCCTCGAGGCTTTTGCGACGTACCCGGGACGGGACCGGTCGTGGGGTTGTTGACACAGTGGTACTGCCTGACGCCAACCCTGTCCGCACAAGGCTTGGTGCAGGGCCACAGTGCCTGGTTCAGTCGGAGGTGACCGGCGTCCCATCCGAGGTGTGGCGAAGTGGAGCGTGCGGTCATGTCCCACATTTAGTGCCTTGCAGGGGCCTGGCACCGGAGTCTTCAAGGCTTGGCCGGTAGCCTCGACCGCGGCGGGGGTCGAACGTGACGGAGACTCCCGTTCGAGGGTGAGGGATACCCTCGAACGAGACGGAGATTCTCGATGCAGCGGGGGTGTCGCGGCGGTGGGCTCTTATCGGCCCGCCAAGCTTTGGGTTTGCCTTTGTCGCTGATACGGCTTCCCCGCCGGGCTGTCTTGGGCCATGTTTGGGGTACCCCTAAGTTTGGTACCCGACAACTTGGTTTCTTCATTTTCTCCCCTCTATCTTCAATAAATACCACGCCACATCACTATTTTGCCTCCATGGCAGCATAATTAATGGCTTGAGACTCTACAATAGAGTCTGCATTGGGACTACCCTAACTTTGTTCTGTAAGTTAGATGTTGATGGTGTAGGGATGCATACGAATCTATATATGGTATGCAATTATGATGGAATTGAATAGACATCCCAACTCCAAAGTGTGAATGGAGGAAAACATTGAGACAAAATGAATTAGATCACTATTTCTGAGCCAATTACCCTTTTCTCAAGCTGAAGGCGAGTAGAATGAATTACTCTCCCAGTATAATGCTTGGAAGGTACCATGGGGTACTTTTGTGGCTGATTAATGCTAGCCATTAATCTAGCTGAATATTTAGCTAAGTATTTATTTTAATAAAAAATATATTTAGTTAGTACTTCCAGGTACCTTTCTTTTAGGTACCTCCCGGTACCTCCTGGTACCACCCATTTTACCACCATTGGATCTTTGGAATGGATGGTTCTCCTTTTTTTTCCAAGCACGGTAAAACTTCCCAAAAAAGTTTAATTATTTTCAGTTGCGTACTTGCGTGAAGACAAAACTTTTAAATTTTGATTATTATTATAATCTCTTTTTAAGTTTAAAACTATTTTTAAGAAGGATACAGTTAGATTTGTCTTCAAAAGTAAATATTATAATTCTTCATATTTTGCATGCATTTTATACTAATCAAATTAGTATTTGGGGACCATATCGCTTAAATTCCAGAAGGACAGTTGTGACTGGAGTCTGGAGGCAGTATCTCACTTTCCATTTAGACAGGAAACCCAATTTAGTTGACTAGAGGTAGCATCGCATTCCCATTTTGACAGTAAACCCAATTATGAACGTTGAATTGAACGTCGACCAATCATAGATTTGAACCTATTTTATCTGTTGACCCAACCTAATTTATTTATGCAGATTTCTTCGTATGTGCTCTGGGTAGCTACATGAGCAATCAATCTTACAAAGGACTTTAGACGACCGCTACCCTTGAAGAGCGAGTTGGGCAAGAACGTTGTACTTTTTTTAGTAACAAGAATATTGTAATTTTATTCTTGTTAGAGTGTCGATCTCTCTGTCACTGTGAACTCTTGTTAGTACATGAACGATGTAAATAAATTTGTAGAAGCTAAGGAAGGGCCTTTGAGTCCTTTCAGGGTACATCAATCATGGTGAAATTAGGCTTGCACACGTGATGCACTTATCAAATTTATTAAATTTTTGTGAACTAAAATTTGGATCGAGCATTTAAACTGGCATTGTGACAAATAGTCCCCCATTAACTGGATCTATGGATGGTGCATGCCTATGCATATGGATTTTATGATTTGCAATTATTCATGGTGTGGACATTGCAACACCCTGAGGTGTGAAATGGAGGAAAACATGGCGCAGAAGCATTCATGCATTTGCGTTTGGTCACTATATGTGCATTCATAGTCTTGAGTCCTTGACTTAGTTATCTGATAAGTGGACAAATTAAACTTGTTCCTCTGAGGTTTTGAGGAGGATATTGGAGATAATAATCCTCAGTGATGTTAGAATATTTGGGCCCGACCCATTATTCTATTAATTTAAAGGATTGAAACCTACTTTTAGTGTTGTAGTCACTATGATTAAAACCAAATTGGTAGTGGAAGAGGATCTCATCCGACTTAAAGGGTCAACATTTGGTGCACCCCTTGTGAAGCCGGCAAGGGGAGATTGGCGAGCCACACGTGCGCGCTCGCTCGCCGGGCCGGGCCATGTGGAGGAGAAATATCTTTTGCCAGTAACGGCAGTCTACGATGCGGAAATCTTGTTCCCGATTTCTCTCCCGTCCGTCCGCCGCCTCCTCTTCACCGGAGGAAATCTTGTTCCCGATTTCTCTCCTGTCCATCCGCCGCCTCCTCTTCACCGCACACCTCCTCTCCATCAAGATCCATCCAGACAGACACCGACTCCTCTCCGCTGCAACTCCGCCTCCCCATCGCCGGTGCTGCACGCACATCACCGGCGAGAGAAGGTGCCTCCGGCACCGTTGCCTCATCGAGATTCTGCTCGGGATACCGGGGCAATCAGGTTTCTGGGGAGCGTCTTTTCGCGATTGCTCGCCCAGAATCGCTGCGCTCTCACCGGCGCACGGTTCACCTCAGTACTGCCGCGCCGCCCTCCTGTACTCCTACGCGCGGACAAGGACTGCACTGCGTTGACTCTGTACGACTACTGCAGCGCCGCCCTCCTTGCACTGCGTGGACACTCCGTACGACTACTTCGCACAAGGTGCTATCATGGATTCAACCAACACGAACGGCGCAACCGATGCCTCGGGCAAAGGTCCCGCCTCGGGGTACATTTCGATGTTCGAACTTCTCTCCTTATTTGTATTTGTGTTCTTATTTAAATCTGTATTAGATCTGAACATGTGCACCTGGCTTGTTTCACTCGCTATAGTTATGCAAATGTTTGTGAATTTTATTATAATCTTTAGGATTAAAACATAGCCTATATCAATTAATTATCCAACAAGTGATATATCAGCGTGCTATGGTAGAGTGCAGAGTGGCCAGTATGTTGTCATGCAGCATACAGGAAAAAGTGCATGATGAAATGGGAAAAGTGAGGTCACATCATCGTTTCTGTAACATCCCACCCTTTTTAGTCTATGTACATGTGCATGAATGGTTGGTTAAGTGAAAATGTTTAAAGAGAAAAAGAAAAAGAGAAAAGAAGAATTGTTGACCAAAGTCAACAAATGGGCCAAATTTGAAAATTTTGTGAACCCAAGAATTTCTAAATGGAGTTTATAAGCTAAGCAATGTAGTTGACCATCCATGGTGAGAAAAATTGAAGAAAGAATGCTTCAATTAAATGGGAGAAGAAAATGGAGAAAATGCACTATTCACCGTCCGACAACAGGACTTGTCCGTTTTCAGGACTTGTCCGTTTTTCGGCTGAATTTTCATAATGAGCAGCGATCTTCAGGTTAAGTTCATGGTAGATCTGAGGTTCTTACGGCCAAGGTGTCTTAAACAAAGTTGTTAAGGAATGTATGAAGAACAACTTTTGTTTTTGGGTCACACTCAGAAACGGTTTGGATCAAGGGGAAAAACACAAAAGAAAATCAGTCAGATTATGTTTTCAGAAATTTCAGTGTAATTGAGGACAGATTTGAATTTGTGTAAATAGAGGTCGAATTTGAAGTTTTCTGCAAAAACTTCCAATTAGGAAGTTGTTCTAATGAAGTTGAATTTCAAATTTGTCTTCAGCACCAGAGGCATGTTCTATTCAAATTTCGAAAGTAATTTGCAAATTTCAGTTAAGGTCTCTGAAATTTGGGGGAAGTTGCAGCAGTGACTTTGAAGCCCAAATTCGGCTTCAATTCGAACTCAAATGAGTGAAGTGTCAAAATAAGAAATGAAATTGAAGGATCCATATACAAGTTTCATGTTGGAAGTTTTTGGTGTTGCCATATGAATTTGGGAGAAATTGAAGCTGCAATCTCGGTGCAAGTGGAGCTCAATTGGGGAAAAGCTGACGTCACGGCAAGCAAGCTGCTGCCGGCGTCGAGCGGCGGCCCACTTCACCGGCCACGCGTCGGTCGCGGTAGGAGCCAGCTCGAGCGGCGTCGCAGCTGGAGGTGTCACGCCACGGTGATCTCGGCCGTTGATAAAGCTCGACATCGGCCTCTCCTCCTCCCCTTTTCCGCCGTGAGCTCCTCTGCTCACCGACCTCGCCGCCGTCGAGCCGGTGTTCTGCAGCCACCATCTGAGCCGCTCCGCGTTGTCTCTAGCCACCACAAGCTTCGCCGTCATCTCCTTGAGCTTTTCCACCCATCCTTGCTCCGTTTCCCTCACTCCATCGCCCGACGCAACCGGTTTGGGAGCTCTCTGTCGACGACTCGCCGGGGTGAGCTTCCCCTCGTCTTTGTGCCGTTATGGTTGTGTTGATCGGAGCTAGAGAAGTTAGTGGTGCTGCTTAGAGGTTTGGAAAGATGTTTGAGGGTTGGTTCGGTCGAGCGCGGCATTTGCCCGTGCTGGAACGCGTTCGACGCCATGGCGCTCCTCCGCCATGGCAGCCGCACGGCTGCAGCGTTGCTCGGGCCTCCTCCGGCCGAGCTTGGGTGCGCGCTAGGTGCGTTAGGGTTCACTGGTGCTCGTAGGGTAGCTGTTAGAGTTTGTCTCGCCGTGGTTAAGCCGTGGTGCGCTCGCCGCCGCGTGCTCCGGGCGTGTCCCCGCCATGGCCGGCGTGGTGCGCTCGGGTGTGCGGTGTCGCGTAGCGCGGCTAGGGGTGTGCGTGAGGCGTTGCTAGGCTCGGTGAAGCTTGGAAGCCGGTTGTGAGCTCGGTTGGTGGGCTGTGCTCGCCGGAGTACGGCACGCCACCGGAGCTCCGCCGCCGTGCCGCGGGGGAACTAGGGTTAGGGTTCTCCGAGCAAGCTTAGTCCTAGAATGGGTGCGCGGGGGTGTAAATAGGCCCTAGGACTAGTTGTGATCGTCGGAGGACCTCGCCGCCGGCGAGCGTGCGGGGTCAACTCCGGCGAGGCGCTCGGTCCGCGCGGGGACTCTGTCCCGCGTGGGCAGGGGCTTCGCTGGGGAAGAGAAGGAAAGCCGAGGGGGTTTTTGTAAAAAGACCATTTAAGTTTTAGAAATAAGTTTAAATTATTTTTATTCACTGTTTTAATTCTAGAAAATTATAGAGAAATCAGAAAAATGTGAAATAAATTTTAATAATTTCCTTAGGTTTTCCTTTATTTGATAAAAATGCTAAACCATTAAGTTTGTAGTAATTAGAATTTAATAATAACACCATCTTAGAAAATAATTAATAAAAATGGCTAAAATGATGCTAAAAATATTCTAAAATAGGATTTAGGTCTTGTAAGCACTTTTATAAGTAAATAAAGGGTTAGGTTTTTTTTTGTAGAAAATAATTTGAGCATCCTTAGCAACTCTTCTTAATAAAATCAATAAAATAAATAAGGATTAATTTACCCACTTTATAAAATAACTTTTTCTTTGGGAAAGGTCTAGGTATCTTTGTTGGCTTGCAACTGTATCGAGAAGTGAACTTTGTGCTATGTTTTCAACTATTGCATTTCTCATCACTAACTTGCATTGCATTTAGAGTCGGAAACTTCGGAAGTGGAATACGTGGATTTCTCGAACGACCCAGTGCCGTACGAGGAGGTTTTCTTGGTTGCTCAGGAGTCTCAGGAAGCCGTCGAGACTGCTAATCTTTTTGAAACCCAAGGCAAGCCCCGGATGCATCTTTACCTACTTTATTTCAACAGATCACGAGTCCAAAGGCTATGATTTTATGTGTGCATTAGGTTAGGAGTTGAATGCAAACCCTTGATGCATGAACTACTCCTTGATAGAATTACCTTTGATAGGGCAAGTAAGTAAATGGATTGGACCACATCTGCTTAGCTATGCCTTGCCAGGTTTATAATTAAAGGAATTGATCTAGGTTTTCACTAATCATAGATGAATCATGCATGAGATTATAAGAAAAGAGAGAGTGGGCAGAGGATGATAGAGTGGATTGACAGGTTCGATCCTTAGCTCTGCCTACTAACAAAAGTCACTAAGGACCGATCCGTTGTTTACCTGTTTGATCAAGTGATTCTACCTGGTTGCTTACTGGGTAATGGGGCCAGTAAAGCCAACTAGATTAGCTGGCTCATGAATTGGAAATATCGCTTACCGGTGCTTGCTGGGTCGGAGAAAGGCGGGATCGTCATCTGGAACTCACGGGGTGGTCGCCAGACGTGGGGCCCACGTGGGGATGCGTTCCTGGGTTCGGGTAAGGATATTTCCGGTTTTTGGTCCAACTGATTGAAAGGTTGTTGCGGGCAGCGGGCGCAGCTGTACGTAACTGGTGGCTAGGTATCTCCTGCAGGATGTATATGGATCCGGATCAACACTACTCTTGGTTATGAGTGCACTTGATCAGGTGTTAAACATCGTAGAGGAAACAAGTTGAACTATGACATGGAAGTGATTCAAAATGCTGTTTGGACCTAGTATCACTTGAATGAAAAAGGTATTTACCACTTAGTTGAGTAGCTAATACTTAACTGCAATAAAACTGCTTTATAAGGACTCATTACTAGTAAGCTTTTTCCGCAAAGGTCAAGTCAGCCAAATAACCACCAAAAGCCTAATCATTTATCCTTGAGAGTCTTTTCTTTGGTAAGACGGGTAAGTCTTGCTGAGTACCTTCGTACTCAGGGTTCTTCCCTTGCTGTTTTTCAGAGGAGATTCCGCAGCCCGAAGCCGAGGAGGAGAACCAGAAGTCCTAGAGCATCAGAGGTCCCAGATGACTCTAGATGTTAGAAGTTTCTAGTTCTACTTTTCTTCTCTTGTATAAATCTACTTTGTATTCTGAACCGTAGCTCTATGGCTTGAAGTTAGGAATGTTTCAAAACTCGGTTTGTATAAATCGTACCTTTCCGTATGCATGTACAAAGGTAATGCCTGTTAAGTTATCTCCAACTCGGTAAAGATCCTAAGTGATGGTTAAGAAATGTTGTCAGTGGATGATTCGGGATGTCCCGGGGACACTCGACAGACTACCGGGTTTAAACTGTTTGAAGTGCGTACAGGGTTACTCTGAGTTAGGGTGGCTCGGCGCACTTGAGCCAGTTTAAATTGGGCGGTTCTGCCACAGCTGGTATCAGAGCCGTAGGTTGGGTTAACTAAGAGGTGTTACTATTTTAAAACTTCAGGGACCTATTTTAAAGTATAAAAAGGTTGTGTCGTTAGGTGGCAGTAGTCTAATGGTTGTTGTTTTGCAGATGCTGACTGTTAGCATATCGTTAGCTACGGTAGACTTTATATTAGGGAGAGCTATACGATGCCACCACATTTTATATAACGGGTGAGATATGAGTCTGTGGGGGCGTAGGAAAACGCTGCAATCATGTGCATTGCATGTTTTCAAAACTTTTCTTTGGGGGTTTTGGTGTGTGCCGTTGTTGACTTTGGTTGTCTCTACAGATGGAGACAATGGAGCACACGGATCAGGACGGCTGGACCCAGGGGTGCTACCATAATCGCCCTGGTTTCACCAGAGTTTTGTGGCAGATCTTGCAGGAGAAGGGCTTTGAGGAGCCACCACTGTACATCTGGAAGCAGTTCGACACTCTGCAGCAGGTGGGGTGTACTGTCTATGTACACATTCCAGAGTCCGAGACTCATGCTACATGGAAGCTGGACGAGACTCGAGCCCAGGGTTTTGAGTTTGAGGATACTGTCCAGACTGCAGCCTTAGCAGCTCTCACTGAGCTATGCCAGAAGAATAAGTTTGAGATTGGTACAAGCTCTGCCAGGTTCTTTCCGCTACAGGATCCAGAAGATGGGGTCTGGAAGCGGCGAGTCAAAGCCTTGAAAAACAAGTCAAGAGTGGAAAGCGATGAGATTGCAGCATCTTCAGTGGACTACATGATGTCCATGTTCAGCCTCCTACAGATATGTCAGAAGAGCTATCAGCGCCAGAGGGAGAAGAATACGGACTTCAAAATGAAAATGCTGGGAATGAAGTCTGGTCTGGAAGAAGCCCAGCAGGCTATGCTGGATAGGGAGCATGAAATGGAGAGATCGATGCGGGACATGGCTCGTAGGATGGACGAGAAGGATGCAGAGATACAAAATCTTAAGGAAGTCGGGGCAGAGTCTACCGCAGCACGGACTGAGGCCATGGGAGTACACACTCAGGAGATGCAGGCTCGTGTCTCGATGCTGCAAGATGAGATTGTTGCCTTGAGGACAGCCTTGGAGCAGTACGAGCATCTGGTAGCAGCTGCCGATCACCATGTTGAAGCACCACCAGCTCCAGCTCAGGATCAGCCACCAGCTCAGGAAGGAGCAGGTGAGGAGGTGGACATAGTGGGTATGGATCCTGCTCTAGCTGCACCACCAGCACCAGAGGATGCGCAGTTCGCCGATGAGGTATTGGAAGGGTTCGAAGGTTTTGAGTTCGAGGTCGAGGAACATAATGAAGCACTGCCAGAGGATCCAAACGCGTTTGCATGGGCTAATGCAAATGTGGATGGGTTCGATCCTGAGGGACACGGACCACTGGAGTTCCATCCAGTGGTGGTGGACGAGGATAGTGATGAGGAAGACCCCAGTGAGATTCAGGGGGAGTCCGGCATGACCACCGTCACCAGTTCTTCGTCTTCTTCGACTTCGTCATTGGCTTCCAGTGCAGTCAGGTCTGACGGAAGTGAGAACTCCGTCAACCAACCTGCTCCGATGGAGGGTGGAGCGTGAGAGGAGTGTGGGTTGTAGGGTTCTTTTGGGAGTTTGTGCATATGTTCATGTAACCCGTATGCTAGTACTTTGAACCCTAGGATGGTAGCTCTGTATGTATGTGTGATGGTCCGAGTTTGTAGGCTCTAACTCCTAGAGAGTTGTGTGGATGTTATGATATCTGAACCACTGTCATGTGAATGAGTATATATATATGTGATATATGATGGTTGTTGCATCTATGTGAAAATGGTTCTGAAAGGAGTTACCTTTTCTATTGCAAGTCTTGATAAATCAGTTGAATGGAAGTTAATGATCTGTTGCACTGAACTTTTGTAGAATGGCAAATCATAGGAACCAGCAGTCGAGCTCGAGGGAGGACCCCAATACTCCACCGGGACCTCCTACCTTGACAGACGCGTTTGCACATCTCATTAACTCTGGGACGGAGCAAACTCGGCTGTTGAACTTGATTGCTCAGAACTTGGGCAACCGTTCGTCCGGAAGACAAGCTGGTCAGCAGGGAGTCACGTACTCTCAGTTCCTGGAGACCCACCCACCTGTCTTTAGTCAAGCTGAACATCCACTTGAGGCGCGGGAATGGATCCAGACTTTGGAGCAGAAGTTCCGGGTTATTCCCCAGTGTACGGAAGCCCAGAAGGTGGAATTTGCAGGACTTCAGTTGCAAGGTTCCGCGGGTACTTGGTGGGCAAGTTTCTTGTCTCGCCAACCGGCGGGAGGAGTGCTGAATTGGGAGGACTTCAAGACCGTTTTCTGTGCTCACTTCATCCCTGACGGTATTTTGAAGCTAAAGTTGGAGGAGTTTCTACGGTTACAGCAAGGTAACCGGAGTGTGCTGGATTATACTCGTGATTTTGAACATTTGGCCCAGTATGCTCCGGAACATGTTGACAGTGAGACGAAGAAGAGGGACTGTTATCTCCGAGGGCTTAACGTCCGGATGCAAGAAAAGTTGGTTACTTGCACCCTGCACAATTATGGAGAAGCAGACAGTATGGCCATCTCAGCTGAGGCAAAGATGAAAGCATTGGATGAATCTCTCAGGCGGGAGGAAGCTTTGAAGAGAAAGACCCCTCCCATGGGAGCCTCAAGTAGTGCTCCACCACGATACAAGCTGGTATATCGTGGACCACCACGTCCTACTTTCCGTGCTCCGCAGCCACAGGTTTCACAGCCATCATGGGCGACGAGGAGTTCTTATAATGCACCTCGCCTAGGGAATCCTCAGTCTCAAGGTAACCGATATCCGGCAACGCCAGGCAACAAGCAGCCCTGTTATAATTGTGGCCAAGCTGGACACTTTGCTCGGGATTGTCGTCTTCCCAAGCAGGGTGGTAATCAGAATATCAAGGCCCAAACTTCAGGGCAAGGCATAGGTCAGAGGTTTGTGAGGAAGAAGATTTTTAATGCCAAGACTGGCCGAGTTCATTACATGAATGTGGAGGAAATACCGGAAGGAGAACCCGTTATGGCTGGTATGTTTCCTCTCAACCACCAACCCGCTGTTGTTTTATTTGATTCTGGTGCATCGCATACCTTTATAAGCAAGGCTTTTGTTGAGAAACATCAATTAGCCACTCGAGAGTTGAGAAATAAGTATGTGATAGAATCTACTGGGGCAAGGCAAACTACTAATCTTGTGGCTAGTGATGTGGCTTTAAGTTTAGAGGGTCACATGATAAATGTTTTACCCTTAGTTCTTGAGGATCAAGGGATTGATATAATCTTAGGGATGAATTGGATGACCCAGAACAAAGTTTTAATTGATACAGGATCTAGGGAGATTTGCTTTACTAATGCTCTTGGTCGGGAGGTGAAGATCACTTTACCTGCCCATCAAACTCTAGGTTGTATGGTCAAAAAGACGAGAGCAGTGACTCTCGAGTCAATACCTGTAGTAAATGAGTTTCCGGACGTCTTTCCGGAAGATCTACCGGGGTTACCACCCGTAAGAGAGGTGGAGTTCACTATTGAACTTGAACCGGGGACAGCTCCTATATCTAGAAGGGCGTATAGAATGCCGCCTAAAGAACTAGCAGAACTGAAAGTACAATTGCAAGAACTACTTGATAAAGGTTTTATCCGGCCTAGTGCGTCACCATGGGGTTGTCCGGCAATTTTTGTGAAAAAGAAAGATCACACCTTACGGTTATGTGTGGATTACCGTCCTCTGAATGCGGTGACCATCAAGAACAAATATCCCTTACCCCGGATTGATTTATTGTTTGATCAATTGGCTGGAGCAAAGGTCTTTTCTAAGATCGATCTCCGGTCCGGGTATCATCAGATCCGGATTAAGCCGGAAGATATCCCCAAAACGGCTTTCTCCACTAGATATGGTCTTTATGGGTATCTAGTGATGTCCTTTGGATTGACGAATGCCCCAGCGCATTTTATGTACCTAATGAACACCGTGTTCATGCCTGAATTGGATAAGTTTGTAGTGGTTTTCATAGATGATATCTTAGTGTTCTCCAAGAATGAAGAAGAACATGCTGAGCACCTGCGCATTGTTTTGCAAAGGTTAAGAGATCATAAGCTATACGCAAAGTTGAGTAAGTGTGAGTTCTGGTTGAAAAAGGTACCTTTCTTGGGTCATGTTTTGTCGGCCGATGGGGTAGAAGTGGACCCGAGTAAGGTTGAGGAGGTGTTAAATTGGAAACCACCACAATCAGTAACCCAGGTTAGGAGTTTTCTGGGAATGGTCGGCTATTACCGACGGTTTATTCCAAATTTCTCCAAGATAGCTAAACCTTTAACTGAGTTACTTAAAAAGGACAATAAGTTTGAGTGGAGTGATCAATGTGAAGAAGCATTTCAAAAGTTAAAGAAGTTGTTAACTACCGCTCCAGTGCTAGCTCAGCCAGATATCGAGAAGCCTTTTGATATATATTGTGATGCTTCCGGTAAAGGTTTGGGCTGTGTGTTGATGCAGGAAGGTAGAGTTATTGCTTATGCCTCCAGGCAGTTAAAGCGGCATGAAGAGAATTATCCTACACATGATTTAGAATTGGCTGCCGTAGTGCACGCTCTTAAGATTTGGCGGCACTATCTTTTGGGAAGTGGGTGTCGTATTTATTCTGACCACAAGAGTTTAAAGTATATCTTTACTCAATCTGAGTTGAACATGCGTCAACGTAGGTGGTTGGAATTGATTAAGGATTATAACCTGGATATTCACTACCATCCGGGTAAAGCTAATGTGGTAGCCGATGCTTTGAGCCGGAAGGCTCAATGTCCTTGTTTAACCGTTCATAGAAGGGCAAAGACCCTATGTCAAGAAATGGAAGAGATGGGGGTTGAAATGGTTATTCAAGGTTCTGTCAGGAATATTGTGATTCCCGACACCTTGAAAGAACAAATTGAGAGGGCGCAATTAAAAGATAAAAAAATGAAAATCCTAAAGAAACGTATCGCAGAAGGAAAACCCGTCTGTTTTACTCAAGATGAGAATGGCATCTTTTATTTCAGAGATAGAATTGTGGTACCAAAAGATTGGGAGTTAAGAAGAAAGATTTTGGATGAGGCACATTTGTCCAGGTACTCTATTCATCCCGGAAGTACAAAAATGTACCGTGACTTAAAACAGAGAGTCTGGTGGACTCGAATGAAGCGGGAGATTGCCCGTTATGTATCAAAGTGTGACACCTGCCGAAGGGTGAAGCCTATCACCCAGAAGGCAGCAGGGTTGTTACAACCTTTAAGCGTTCCTGTGTGGAAATGGGAGGATATCTCCATGGACTTCATCGTGGGCTTACCTACCACATCGAGAGGATATAATTCCATTTGGGTTATTGTTGATCGGTTAACTAAGTCCGCTCATTTCGTACCGGTCAAGACTTCATATAACTCACAGAAGTATGCAGAATTGTTCTTGGAACGGATTGTATCCTTGCATGGGGTACCCAAAACTATTACTTCTGATAGGGGATCACAATTTGTGTCGCGATTTTGGGAACAACTACATCAAGTAATGGGTACCACCTTAATTCAGAGTTCTGCCTATCATCCACAAACCGGAGGGCAGACAGAGCGAGTTAACCAAATTTTGGAAGACATGCTAAGAGCATGTGTGTTGACTTTCTCTAAGAAATGGGATGAATGCTTACATCTGGCCGAATTCTCGTACAATAACAGCTATCAGTCCAGCATTCGAATGGCACCTTTTGAAGCTTTGTATGGCCGAAGGTGTAGAACACCGTTAAATTGGACTGAAGCTGGGGAAAGATTCACTTTTGGGCCGGATCTTGTTAAAGAAGCCGAGCAGAAAGTCGCTCAAATTCGAGAGCACTTACGGATTGCTCAATCGAGACAAAAGAGCTATGCCGATAAAAGAAGAACGCCATTGCAGTTCAAAGTGGGAGATTACGTTTATCTACGTGTATCTCCTATGAAGGGACTTCAGAGATTTGGAGTGAAAGGAAAATTAGCTCCGAGATATATTGGTCCATATGAGATTCTGGAACGAAAAGGTTCCGTGGCCTACAGACTAGCTTTGAATCCACAGCTGTCGACTGTGCATGACGTATTCCACATATCCCAGCTTAAGAAATGTCTGCAGGTACCAGCCAAGATTATCCATGATACTCAAGTGGAGTTAAGTTCCGATATGACTTATGGAGAGAAGCCAATTCGAATCTTGGATGAAAAGACCCGGGATACCAGAGCAAGAAGTATCAAATTTTATAAAGTACAATGGAGTAACCATACTCCAGAAGAGGCTACTTGGGAGCAAGAGTCATATTTAATTTCTCAGTACCCCGAGTTGTTTAAGTGAGTGACAAGGAAAGTTTCGTACATATGTAAGATAATTTGATGTTTCCGCTCCTTTGTGAAGTAAGTAAAAACTTCAGGTAATGACACATTATCCTTTCCATTGTCAAACCTGGAGCTTTATCACCACTGGAATCTCGGGACGAGATTCTTTTAAGGGGGAAGGGTTGTAACATCCCACCCTTTTTAGTCTATGTACATGTGCATGAATGGTTGGTTAAGTGAAAATGTTTAAAGAGAAAAAGAAAAAGAGAAAAGAAGAATTGTTGACCAAAGTCAACAAATGGGCCAAATTTGAAAATTTTGTGAACCCAAGAATTTCTAAATGGAGTTTATAAGCTAAGCAATGTAGTTGACCATCCATGGTGAGAAAAATTGAAGAAAGAATGCTTCAATTAAATGGGAGAAGAAAATGGAGAAAATGCACTATTCACCGTCCGACAACAGGACTTGTCCGTTTTCAGGACTTGTCCGTTTTTCGGCTGAATTTTCATAATGAGCAGCGATCTTCAGGTTAAGTTCATGGTAGATCTGAGGTTCTTACGGCCAAGGTGTCTTAAACAAAGTTGTTAAGGAATGTATGAAGAACAACTTTTGTTTTTAGGTCACACTCAGAAACGGTCTGGATCAAGGGGAAAAACACAAAAGAAAATCAGTCAGATTATGTTTTCAGAAATTTCAGTGTAATTGAGGACAGATTTGAATTTGTGTAAATAGAGGTCGAATTTGAAGTTTTCTGCAAAAACTTCCAATTAGGAAGTTGTTCTACTGAAGTTGAATTTCAAATTTGTCTTCAGCACCAGAGGCATGTTCTATTCAAATTTCGAAAGTAATTTGCAAATTTCAGTTAAGGTCTCTGAAATTTGGGGGAAGTTGCAGCAGTGACTTTGAAGCCCAAATTCGGCTTCAATTCGAACTCAAATGAGTGAAGTGTCAAAATAAGAAATGAAATTGAAGGATCCATCTACAAGTTTCATGTTGGAAGTTTTTGGTGTTGCCATATGAATTTGGGAGAAATTGAAGCTGCAATCTCGGTGCAAGTGGAGCTCAATTGGGGAAAAGCTGACGTCACGGCAAGCAAGCTGCTGCCGGCGTCGAGCGGCGGCCCACTTCACCGGCCACGCGTCGGTCGCGGTAGGAGCCAGCTCGAGCGGCGTCGCAGCTGGAGGTGTCACGCCACGGTGATCTCGGCCGTTGATAAAGCTCGACATCGGCCTCTCCTCCTCCCCTTTTCCGCCGTGAGCTCCTCTGCTCACCGACCTCGCCGCCGTCGAGCCGGTGTTCTGCAGCCACCATCTGAGCCGCTCCGCGTTGTCTCTAGCCACCACAAGCTTCGCCGTCATCTCCTTGAGCTTTTCCACCCATCCTTGCTCCGTTTCCCTCACTCCATCGCCCGACGCAACCGGTTTGGGAGCTCTCTGTCGACGACTCGCCGGGGTGAGCTTCCCCTCGTCTTTGTGCCGTTATGGTTGTGTTGATCGGAGCTAGAGAAGTTAGTGGTGCTGCTTAGAGGTTTGGAAAGATGTTTGAGGGTTGGTTCGGTCGAGCGCGGCATTTGCCTGTGCTGGAACGCGTTCGACGCCATGGCGCTCCTCCGCCATGGCAGCCGCACGGCTGCAGCGTTGCTCGGGCCTCCTCCGGCCGAGCTTGGGTGCGCGCTAGGTGCGTTAGGGTTCACTGGTGCTCGTAGGGTAGCTGTTAGAGTTTGTCTCGCCGTGGTTAAGCCGTGGTGCGCTCGCCGCCGCGTGCTCCGGGCGTGTCCCCGCCATGGCCGGCGTGGTGCGCTCGGGTGTGCGGTGTCGCGTAGCGCGGCTAGGGGTGTGCGTGAGGCGTTGCTAGGCTCGGTGAAGCTTGGAAGCCGGTTGTGAGCTCGGTTGGTGGGCTGTGCTCGCCGGAGTACGGCACGCCACCGGAGCTCCGCCGCCGTGCCGCGGGGGAACTAGGGTTAGGGTTCTCCGAGCAAGCTTAGTCCTAGAATGGGTGCGCGGGGGTGTAAATAGGCCCTAGGACTAGTTGTGATCGTCGGAGGACCTCGCCGCCGGCGAGCGTGCGGGGTCAACTCCGGCGAGGCGCTCGGTCCGCGCGGGGACTCTGTCCCGCGTGGGCAGGGGCTTCGCTGGGGAAGAGAAGGAAAGCCGAGGGGGTTTTTGTAAAAAGACCATTTAAGTTTTAGAAATAAGTTTAAATTATTTTTATTCACTGTTTTAATTCTAGAAAATTATAGAGAAATCAGAAAAATGTGAAATAAATTTTAATAATTTCCTTAGGTTTTCCTTTATTTGATAAAAATGCTAAACCATTAAGTTTGTAGTAATTAGAATTTAATAATAACACCATCTTAGAAAATAATTAATAAAAATGGCTAAAATGATGCTAAAAATATTCTAAAATAGGATTTAGGTCTTGTAAGCACTTTTATAAGTAAATAAAGGGTTAGGTTTTTTTTTGTAGAAAATAATTTGAGCATCCTTAGCAACTCTTCTTAATAAAATCAATAAAATAAATAAGGATTAATTTACCCACTTTATAAAATAACTTTTTCTTTGGGAAAGGTCTAGGTATCTTTGTTGGCTTGCAACTGTATCGAGAAGTGAACTTTGTGCTATGTTTTCAACTATTGCATTTCTCATCACTAACTTGCATTGCATTTAGAGTCGGAAACTTCAGAAGTGGAATACGTGGATTTCTCGAACGACCCAGTGCCGTACGAGGAGGTTTTCTTGGTTGCTCTGGAGTCTCAGGAAGCCGTCGAGACTGCTAATCTTTTTGAAACCCAAGGCAAGCCCCGGATGCATCTTTACCTACTTTATTTCAACAGATCACGAGTCCAAAGGCTATGATTTTATGTGTGCATTAGGTTAGGAGTTGAATGCAAACCCTTGATGCATGAACTACTCCTTGATAGAATTACCTTTGATAGGGCAAGTAAGTAAATGGATTAGACCACATCTGCTTAGCTATGCCTTGCCAGGTTTATAATTAAAGGAATTGATCTAGGTTTTCACTAATCATAGATGAATCATGCATGAGATTATAAGAAAAGAGAGAGTGGGCAGAGGATGATAGAGTGGATTGACAGGTTCGATCCTTAGCTCTGCCTACTAACAAAAGTCACTAAGGACCGATCCGTTGTTTACCTGTTTGATCAAGTGATTCTACCTGGTTGCTTACTGGGTAATGGGGCCAGTAAAGCCAACTAGATTAGCTGGCTCATGAATTGGAAATATCGCTTACCGGTGCTTGCTGGGTCGGAGAAAGGCGGGATCGTCATCTGGAACTCACGGGGTGGTCGCCAGACGTGGGGCCCACGTGGGGATGCGTTCCCGGGTTCGGGTAAGGATATTTCCGGTTTTTGGTCCAACTGATTGAAAGGTTGTTGCGGGCAGCGGGCGCAGCTGTACGTAACTGGTGGCTAGGTATCTCCTGCAGGATGTATATGGATCCGGATCAACACTACTCTTGGTTATGAGTGCACTTGATCAGGTGTTAAACATCGTAGAGGAAACAAGTTGAACTATGACATGGAAGTGATTCAAAATGCTGTTTGGACCTAGTATCACTTGAATGAAAAAGGTATTTACCACTTAGTTGAGTAGCTAATACTTAACTGCAATAAAACTGCTTTATAAGGACTCATTACTAGTAAGCTTTTTCCGCAAAGGTCAAGTCAGCCAAATAACCACCAAAAGCCTAATCATTTATCCTTGAGAGTCTTTTCTTTGGTAAGACGGGTAAGTCTTGCTGAGTACCTTCGTACTCAGGGTTCTTCCCTTGCTGTTTTTCAGAGGAGATTCCGCAGCCCGAAGCCGAGGAGGAGAACCAGAAGTCCTAGAGCATCAGAGGTCCCAGATGACTCTAGATGTTAGAAGTTTCTAGTTCTACTTTTCTTCTCTTGTATAAATCTACTTTGTATTCTGAACCGTAGCTCTATGGCTTGAAGTTAGGAATGTTTCAAAACTCGGTTTGTATAAATCGTACCTTTCCGTATGCATGTAAAAAGGTAATGCCTGTTAAGTTATCTCCAACTCGGTAAAGATCCTAAGTGATGGTTAAGAAATGTTGTCAGTGGATGATTCGGGATGTCCCGGGGACACTCGACAGACTACCGGGTTTAAACTGTTTGAAGTGCGTACAGGGTTACTCTGAGTTAGGGTGGCTCGGCGCACTTGAGCCAGTTTAAATTGGGCGGTTCTGCCACAGTTTCAACTGTGTGTTCCAATATATTGAAACAAATATCGATTCCCAAGGATAAGTACTAGCGCATAGCGCTGTCATATGTAGCTGCATGTTCCTAAAATTTGCTCCAATAATGTAACTGGCCCAATATCTCCTTACGCTGAAAGCGCATCCACATGGGAGGCCCAGGAATATGATGATATACGGAAATGCTGTGGAGGATGACAACATGGTTTCAACCATGATAAACACAAACACTACTGAAGAAAAAAATATTTCTGAAGTAAATGTAAATCATTTTACATTAGTGCTGAAATTAGACTTGATGTTTGATCATACCAAACTCACCTACTTCTGTTGTGGAAAAATCTACAGTATTGAGTCAATCAGATAGAGCCCTTAAGAATGAAAACTGATAAGGTAGCCATTGAAGATGCTTGTATTCATATGCAATTACAGTTTCCAAATCCAAATTGTGAAACGAAGGAAAACATTGACCACTGTGTTCATGTTTCGAGTTTAGTCCGTAGGGATATGGCCAGCATTAACAAATATAGTGATGGCGCCTTGAGTCTATGACTTATGTGAGAAGTAAACAACATCAAGTGTACTTGAAGCCAAACCTTGGTAAAATTTAGCTGAAATTTCATCTTACACTTTTCGACCTTCTCAAAACTGGGGGACACTGAAACCCAAAACCATACTGAAACTCCAGAGCTATTTCAGTCATTCCCAAATGAAGCTCAAGACGATTGTTAGCTTCGTCAAGAATCCATGGTTTCATGTGTTTATTGAAGGACAAAGTTCATTTTACTATAATCACCTATTCACCTTGTCTGTTCAACCCCGTTAATAAAATTTTGTCTCGATTAAATATCTGAACTATTTTTGCTGGTTAAATCCACCCCAATGATATTTAGCTTTTTATTTCTCTATGTTTGAGTTTTAATTTCAAAATTTGTGAGATGATTTCTAACATGTTGTCCTATATTAGAAAAAAAATACATCAGAATTTGTTGAAAATTATTTTTTCATAAAAATTTGTATCCATGTGATCAATTTTGTAGTAAATGTCCCTAACCTATGAAAGTAATCATGAAAAATCTTTAAATATTTTTTTAAGAATAAGACATCATATTATCCGCTCACAAAATTTGAATTTAAAACGAGACCTATATACAGATAAATAAAAAAAAGAAATTTCATTAGGTGTTGAACCTACTTAAATGGTTCAAGGGAATAAATCGAGCCAAAATTTTGTTGAGGAGATAAAATGGAATAGGCAGGGTACAAAATGGACTTCGGTTTGGTTTCTACAAAACTGATCTATACTCTGGTTTGAATGACTCTATGTATGGGGAAGGAAGCTGCATACCAACATAAATTAGACCTTTTTCTCTATAGATTCTTTTGACTGAATGTTTGATTCTTTGTGTAGGTTCTCTCAGCTTTTGGCAATAAATTGCAACCGTCCAACAGATGATGCAGAAAATCGTTATGACAACATCCGAGTAATCTTACACTTTTTCCCCCACATTCACCTTTTCAGCCTATTGTTAGGCACGACATACGTTCAGCAAATTAGGCCTAGAAACTTTGTTCTTTAGATGATAATCTAAGTAAAATTAGGAGTAAAGTCTAAGGGGTTTTGTTTTGTTCTTGTGAGGTATACTTATGGTGAGACCACATGAGATAAGGTATATGCTTCTAACGAAACAGACGTAGACTAGACATACCTAAGTCAGTTGTCTTTTTTTTTTCTGATAACCTAAGTCAGTTGTCTATCAAATTAAAAAGTGAAGAAAAAAATGAGCCATACAGAATCCGCTTTGCTCTTAAATATCTTACCATTTGATTGAAAGGCTGTTAGGCCCTCACGGCATATTTCATATCAGATTAAAGATATTTCATGAAAATTTTGAAGAAATCTAAGTGTTATATAACTTTATCATCAGCCCAAGACACATATATATATATATAAGGGAGATGATTACGCTGCTGTATAGTATTAATTATTATGTTTAGATTCTGTGCATAGTTATATAGAGAGTTTGTAGAAATATAAAATCACTCCAACCGCTCTTTTTGTGACTCATTTTACCTAGTACTGTTTAGATATGTTTCTTATGTTTTTTAATCCCCCCTCTTTTATACTTAAAATATCCCGTTTTCAAATGAGCCTCTCACTTATAATGCTTTGTGAGAACAAAAAGAAAATTTATAATAAAATTATTCGCTTGCATCAACTACACTACTTATCTTTTGTTCCTAGTTTTTACTAGAATTAGAGTGGGTAATCGTTGCCAAAAGCACTGATAAAGAGATTAAAATGCACATGAGTGGAAAATGAGATTGACAGAGGACATTCAATATTTCTGAATACTTTTCCTTAGCTTATCATGCTCACAACCTTTATTTGCCAGCCAGCGAATAAGGATCCATGTTGCCATCCCCCACTATGCACGAGTGCTACAGGTTCCATAAATGGTAAGTATATATATTAAAATAGGATCGGATCATTTTTATAATTCATTCTCATCATCTCAAATAATTTAATTCGCGGCTGCATGATCCGTCCAATTTAAAAAAAAATGGTTTGTGAGTGCTCGACATTTTCCTATTAAAGATGGATAGGATTTTGAACCAAACAATCATCACTCTACCTTGAATATCTACTGGCTTTATATATGTTTTGTTTTGTTATTTGAAAGGAGCTGACTTTATATACGTTCCTAGGGAAGAACAACCTTTCGTAGATGTGAACACTTGGATCCTATATCTACGAAGAATCTCATCCTTGTTGCCAAAGGACATGCCCCGTGCCTGTGTAGATAAGCTATTTTTGCACGGTCGAGATATATCGAGTAAGTTGCATTATTGGAGGCACAGGGTTTCATGAACATATATGCAAGCAACTATACAGATATGCCAGAAGTGGTCCCTTTTGTCGCAAACTCGGAACAGAGGCTTGACAAGGATATTCTATCTCACTTTTCCGTAACCATCGGCACTTTTTTCTTTATGGCAACATTCAGGTCACTGCATATTCTCAAAAGGAGTGATGTGCACAGATACTTCACTCAAGTATGTTTAAGTGCGTAATCTCGTGTAAGAACAGGACCACACGTCTAATCACAAACTTGAGACTAATTCGGCAATCCCAATGAGACTGGATAGATCAATTGCTGAAATTGTTAGTTGGGTCTGACATTTCCGCTAGTAGTGAATATGTGAGGGTAGTAAAATAAACTTTTTTCTTTTGGATTATAATTATGTCATTTTTCATGGCACTAGAATTTGATGCAAAAAAATATTTTAGATATTAAGTATCTTATAAGATGGTATTCGGTGGTTAATGTTTTGATTCGCGTTTCATGCTTAAACTGTACTGGTCCAGGATTTTGGAAATATACATAGAACTCTTTAAATTTCTATAAAATTCTAATTAACTATGATTTTGAAGAAAAAAATAAAATTATATTGACAATCTATGGTTTTCTATCCTTATCCAATCAACCTGGGTTTTGGACTTTAGAACTGGTTTACCTACGTTCTTTATAGTGATTAACTAAAACAGCTTTAGGCAACATGGATATCAAACAGGTTTTCGACTTTAGAACTGACTTGCCCACAATCCATAGAGTGATTAATAACTAAAACAACTGTAGGCAACACGAATATTTTAGCTAGACTTCTATTAATGTAAAGTAAGAGAAAAAGTTCACGCCATAGGAACAGCACAAAGGATATGGCATTTGGACATTAGTATTTCGTCAAGATAGCAATCTGTATATTCCAAACTGTAGATAGAATTGATCTATGAGACTATGACATATCTTGCTTCTTCGTAAAAAGAAATAGGTACATCTTTTTTCGATGGCATACGTGTAGAAGAGGTTCCATGAGTAGTTGCCATCCATGCATAGCCCCAGGCTATGACAATTCACAGGTCTATCTTGTTAGGGGGCCAGCCGTGATGAGTAGAATATATATTGGTATAGATTCTGGATTGCAATGCAATCTTTTGTCTTATTTTTTTGGTGGTTGAACCCATTGTCCCCAGTTTCAAAAGAATAAAGTAGGAGTACGTTCCACATTATTAGTGGGATGCGTGACATGTGGTAGATACAGCCAAATCCATCTTGGCATCAAGCAGATTGTTAAGGTGTCTCATTCGCATCTTATTCCGGTTCTCGAAAACAAGACCCCAGTGTTGCCAAAACTTGGGAAACCATGGATAATCAGTTCAAAGAACATGCATAAGCTGTTCCATCGTTCTAAGACAATAACTAGGACTGAAAAAAAAATTCTAGTCCTTTACGAGAAGAACAGACCAGCTAATTGTTGCCTACGTAACCGTCGATGTAAGCAAAGTTTGCATTCAAATTGCTATAATAAGTACGCCACTTGAGTCGTAATTGAAAGTGTCTTCGTCTTAATGGGGGTATATATCTCTCACCCTCTCACTTTTTTTCTCGAACACGCAGGAGAGCTGCATATCTTTGTATTAAGAAGAAGAAATAGTCCAATTACAAATAGACCAATCCCATCTCGGACCAGAATGGGGCTGGTAGACATATAAAACCTCAACTAAAATATTACATGCAACAAACGAGCAAGGGCCTGACCAACATAACTATGGAACCTGCATCCTTCCTCAATTAAGTAATATGCCCGGGTTTAAGAGGTAATGTTGATTTGATAGTAATATCAGGGAGAAATATTGATCGTGCATCCTTCCTAAATTAAGTAATATGCCCGGGTTTGTTAAACATCTTCGTTGTCTCAGTCACGGCCTCACGGGAGAGGGCATACCACAACACAATTTAAGCTGTTTGGGGAAACAAAAGACAAGGTGATGCATGCGGCTTAGGCCATCTCCAGTAGGCAGTGGCCTTTTCAAAGTGGTACGTGCACCGAGCTGGCAGACAATGATCCGATTTGTAACCGGTGGAGGATGTGGAATCGTTGCCAGGAAAATGAATCGTGTCAAGGAAATGAATGATACACGTATAATTAAAATAAGATATGTGCACAGTGTATAGATCAGCTAACTCCTGACTGATTCCTAGCTGCCACATGAGTAGCTTTTGTGGGGAGAAAACAGAAGTTTTTTATTCAATGGGGTCCCGCGTGATGGTTAGGGACCAATGTAGAAGATTAGATCATTTGTTAGGTGCCTGATATTTTCTGACATGTATCGGTTCTTCACTTATTATATTACTCACTGTTGTGGATGTTTCTTTTAGAACATCTTCCTATCTCAATTATATGCCATCTTAGAGTATATCTCATCTAATACTACTTTGTCATATTAATTCATAGTTAAGCTGTAGATGCTTATATTTGCTGCACTCTTATATATCTTCTCATACGTACTCCTCTTGCAAGGTTCCAAAGTTTTGACTTGGCTAAGGGATTCTTGCCATAACTCCACCAATAATTATAGCAGGAGACCTAATTGATATATTTTTTTTATTCTGTGGCTAAAATTGAAACACTTGTGTACACAAGACCGAACTGTGCAGCAAAATATGAAGGCCTCTTAACATAAAACCAAGCATCAATTCATTGCCACCACGCACCAGACACTTGTGTCAACAAAGATATTTTCAAATAAAAAACCCGTAAAAAGGGCTGGTGTACAAGGCCCTCTTAACATATAAATAAAGAATGTTGATCAACTAGAGGATGACTACTGAGATATTGTTGTTGTTTTGACATGGCCTGTTTAGTTGAATAGTACTGTCATGTTTAATGTTTGCATGGTCCTTTTCAGTCGTGTCATTTGTCATTTTTTTTTATCTGATTAAAATGTTTCAAGAACTCCTAATCTCTCCAAGAAGCCCGAATCTATATGATACAAACCATACTTTGCATCAATATTGCTTGCTTGAAGGGCCACGGACTTTTAGATTACAGTGACCTAATAAAGTTATTATCGTTGCATCAGTCAAAAGCTTCCCAATCTGAGGAAAGTTAGCTTCCACGTTGCTCACAAATTAAATAATAATCAGATGTGCCGATAGAAAAAAAAAAGAGCCAGGTGGACCGTAGCGACATGGGCCAGGCCGAAGAAAATAAAGTAAAATAAATATTTGTGCTACGTATACGTGCCCCAGGAAAGGCAAAGGGAAAGTGCAACGGCTGCTCCACATAGCTGCTAGAATGAGCCGCATAAATGCCCGGGGGATGACGACATCGTGTCAACACCAGACATCCCTCGAAAGCAAAACCAGCGCGCGCCCACCACGGCACTTGCATCGCCATAACATGCAAGCCATTTTTGATCGTTGGTTTTAATCAGTTTTAGGGTGGTGGTTTGGCTTCATGAACTAATTGTTTTAACTGTTGTGTCGTCGACGTTTTCCAACCTTATGGTATAACTGTATAAGCCAGGTACTATGGCACAATTGCACGTGAGTTAGTTATCGCAATTTTAGGAAAGAAAAATGTCGTACGTAATGAGCTCATGCCATCACTTTGCGTTTTGTGCTATGTCGTTGATGTTTGCCAGCATTCCGTACGATAACGAGCTATGG
Organism: Digitaria exilis; assembly: GCA_015342445.1. NCBI lineage: Eukaryota > Viridiplantae > Streptophyta > Magnoliopsida > Poales > Poaceae > Digitaria > Digitaria exilis. The sequence goes on from JACEFO010002380.1 coordinate 2,717,262, forward strand.
CGACTATATTTGTGTTGTTGATGTTGCACGAGCTTCTACGAGAGATGTCGTCCCTACTTACGCCATGGCCTAATTGTTTGCAAATTATAGTACACCGCCATCAGCATGTCGTTGTCTCGGCGTCCTACGTCCATAAATATGTACGTGTTCATGTCCTACTACCACTATATTTGGATATCCTTTATGAAATGTGAATAAATGTGATAAATATAACAAGTTCACTTTCTCTTATTAAAACACGTGTTCATGTCCATTTTTGCAAATAATAAATGAGTCCATAAGATATAGCCAAAGACCTACTTCCAAGTTCCAAACTCGATTATAGTTTAGGAGTACCATAGCAACCACTCCCTCGTTCCAAATTATTAGTTATTCTGTCTTTTCACCAGGTTCATTAGACATGCTATGAACCTAGACAAAAACTTGGCCAGGTTCATATAAAATATAATGAATCTGGACACCTGAAATGATATCCAGAATCAATAATAATTTAGAACGGAGGGAGTAGCTTCATATAACAGCAACCAGATTTTAAAAAAAAATCCAATTTCCTCCTGCCCCAAAAAAAATCTCCATCTTTTTTTTCCCTTTGGCATAAAACCTTTCAACGTTTGCTGTGGGCCCCACCCAACCGTGACAGAGTGCATCAGTCACCCGCTTCCGACCAAAACATGACAAAGGCCTGCTGCGGCATCACCAACGCTCGCTCGCTAGCTATAGCCGCTGCAGACCTCACCACCTCACCGCCGATCCGACGGCCACCGCGCGCGCCAGCTCAGCTCGATCCGGCGGCCAAGGCTCTCCCATGTGCCACTCCCCTCCAAAGCGGCGCGTCCGTCAGAGATGCAGCAGCAAGTGAGCTCACCATGTCACCACCACGCCCCGCCGCGCGCGCCCAAGTATAAAGCTCACCGCGCGCGCGGCGCCGCCTCCCTCCCTCCCTCTCCTCTCCCTCGCCACGCCATGGACGCCACCCCGCGAGCCCGCCTTCCCCTCCCCGTGCGGTGGTGGGTGCTGGCCCTGCTCCTCCTCCTCCTGCTGCCGGCGACGCCTGTGGCGGGCGCCGCCGCGGCGACGGGGAGCGAGGCGTCGTCCTCCGGGTGCGAGTGCGGCGGCGCGGCGGCGGAGATGAGGGAGGAGGACGCGCGGGGGGCGCTGCGTCTCAAGCTCATCGCGGTGGCGTCAATCTTGGCGTCGGGCGCGGCGGGGGTGCTGGTCCCCATCCTAGGCCGGTCGGCGTCGGCGCTCCGGCCAGACGGGGACGTCTTCTTCGCCGTCAAGGCGTTCGCCGCCGGGGTCATCCTCGCCACCGGCATGGTCCACATCCTCCCCGCGGCCTTCGACGCGCTCGCCGCCCCACCCTGCTCCGCCACCGCCGGCGGACGGAGCGAGGGCGGCGCGTCTTTCCCCTTCGCGGGGCTCGTCGCCATGTGCTCCGCCATGGTCACCATGATGGTCGACTCCGTCGCGGCGGGTTACTACCAGCGCTCGCACTTCCGGAAGGCGCGACCCGTCGACGACCCCGCCGCCGCCGTCGCCGGGGAAGACGAGGAGGGCGCTGGGGAGCACGCCGGGCATGTGCATGTGCACACGCACGCGACGCACGGCCATGCGCACGGGCACGCGCACGACCATGGCGGGCATGGCCATGGTGGGCCCGCCGCTGGCGCCTCGCCGGACGATGCCTCGTCCGTCGCCGAGTCGATCAGGCACAGGGTCATCTCTCAGGTGAGCTTCCCTTCCCTCTATAGCGGTTCAGTTCAGATAGATGGCTGGCGTATTTTTCATGCGCCCACAAACAAACATAAGGAAAATCTGGGGAAATGTTTCGAAAAATCTGGCATGCTAATGATCAAAACATTCCAATTTTGATGGAGACAGGATTTATTTACCAAAAGATATGACTAGCTGGTTTTATTTGGGAGGATGCCCATGCCCCACTTGGCCACTTCCTGAACATGAACAAATATATATATATATATAAAAGAGAAACTTGCCTTTTTAGATCAACTGCGATAAAAAATACTTGTTTTTTAAATCACACAACTTTTTCACTCCTGGGTGAAGTTACGAAAATAAGTTGTGTGATTTTGTATAAAAAAAGGCTCTGATCCTGATCAATCACGATAGCAGTAAGCAGTCTAAACTCTAAACTAACTGCTTTTCTGCGAGAACTATTGTGAATACCAACGGAGTAAAAGAGGCAGTCCTCATTCTACACCGAAAAGAAAAAAAAAACAAGCTCACGTTCTTGAGCTATTTGATTGCAAATCAAATCAGTACTACTGATAAAGACAATTCAGGAGATAGCTCTCACAGTACTTCTAGGCTTCTCTATTGTCTCCGTCCTAGACAGGCGACGTTGTCCCTGCCGTTCGTGCTAAAAGGCAGAGCATCCTGCTGCAGACAAGAGGAACAAAACAATGCCTTCTTCCTCAGCCACACAACAGAGCCCCAGATGCTTCAATCAACTTGATTTTTTGTAATTGCTTAATGGATAACCATCAGTTGTAATTGTGCCCGTGCAGGTTCTGGAGCTGGGAATCCTGGTGCACTCGGTGATCATTGGTGTGTCATTGGGCGCGTCTCTGAGGCCATCCACTATCAGGCCTCTTGTTGGAGCTCTCAGCTTCCACCAGTTCTTTGAAGGCATAGGCCTCGGCGGCTGCATTGTTCAGGTACGCGTAACTGCAGCCATTGATGTGACTTTCTGTTGAATGGTGACCACCAGAAAAAAAAAACATCCAGATGGTAACTCAGATACTAGGAGACACATAGGGGTTGTGAGTTTGTGACAGCCACAGGAGGGGGATGCCCCATTACCAAAAGTGTGTGAAAAGCCATCAGACAGACGGAGATATTTGTAGTGAAGAGGAGATAGGACTTATCACTGGCCACATTGTACAAAATTAGGAGCAAGAAGTAGGACTATCAATTATTGATACAATCATGGTTCAGAACTCCCGAACTGAACAGTTCCTGCCATTGTGCTGTGGCTCACTGCCATTTTAGGTGTATCAGTTACAGGGGCTAGATAGTTAGGTCAAGGATAAGTGGAATTGTCAGTTTGAAGCTGGCTTTTTTTGGGTGGTTTTCAGAACTGAATTAGGTTAGCTACTCACTCACCATTTTTTGTGCTGTTTCAGACAAATAATTCAGATTTCACCTGTAGCTTAATTGGAATCTTCTGTTCTGAAATGGAACAGAACTTTGATGCCAAGCTTGTGACTCTTCAATCTTGATCATTAAGTGCACAGAAGGGAGAAAGAACAAAATCGAACCTGGCTTACACGAGCACATATAGTGACTGTGTTAACATGGTTGCTCCGTATTTTCTACTGCAGGCAAAATTTAAGGCAAGAGCGACCGTGATCATGGCAACCTTCTTCTCCTTCACGGCCCCCGTTGGCATCGCTCTGGGTATCGCCATCACTTCCAGCTACAGCAAGCACAGTGCTACCGCCCTTGTTGTCGAAGGGGTGTTCAACGCAGCTGCTGCAGGAATCTTGATCTACATGTCCCTGGTGGATCTCCTAGCAGCAGATTTCAATAACCCAAGGCTACAAACAAATATGAAGCTTCAGCTGGTGACATATCTCGCCCTCTTCCTCGGCGCAGGACTGATGTCCTTACTTGCCAAATGGGCGTAATAGATAGACATGTCTTCAAAGCTTTTGAGGACTGTAATTCTGCACATCGTTCGTCTCTAAAGACCCCGAACGCAGTTTATGATCGACAGGGGATATCTTGTTGTAGCATTACCGCATCAATTTCTGTCGAATCTCCATCAACCAGAATTGGTGTACATAAAGGTGTAAAGACGGCCTGAATGTGACCAAGTTCTAGAGTTGAAGGACATTGCTAGAGAAGTCAAAAAGTTCAGGACAAAATGTGAACCTTGCACAATGGTGTGCTTCCATGAGGATGGCACCAAAAGAGGTAGTATACAAGAATGAAGTGTTGGTGGTGAATAGTTTATTCTGGAATGATCTTTGGGGTTAAAGACTTGTAGAAGGGTCGACTTCCTTTTGGAGTCAATGGTAATGTACATAGTTGTTAGCCAGGTTCCTTCTTTTTGCAGGGTTAAAATTCCATGGAATTTGTTCATTGAAGACTGTATTTAAAGACAGTCACGGTCTTATTCCCCTGATAAGTGTAACCGTTGATTCAGAAAGTGAAATGTGAATAGGAGATTTTCTTAATCTTCATATTTTCCTTGCCATGGTCTAAAGTTTAAGATTTCAAGCCTTCTCATAAAAATTTTTCATAACTGTTTGTCTGTCAAGTTGCCCTGTCCAGGAAAAGTGACAGGCTTGAGGTGTATGCTCTTATGTAGCTCCTTAGATGTCTGAGTATTATTCCAGGATTATGTCTGTTATTCCTGAAAACTGACACCAATAGTTTAGTGGTTACCGAAAGGTTTGATTTTGATTTTATTCTCAATGGTAAATGGTACAATTCTGTACTACGTAGACTTTTAGCATGGTAGAGTACTAGAGTCGATGCAGGGTTGCTTTACAGAATTGACTGACGAGCATATGTGCAAAGGAGTTCGGCCGTGCAAGCTGAGATCACAAGACAGATACACAGAACATGGGACTGGGAAGAAGAGGCAGCTGGCGTGGTCTACCTGCCTCCTTGCACAGCCAATGGTTAACATAGGAGAACAGAACATGATGCTTCACTTTCTTAACTTTTGCAAGATTTTTTTTCTTTTTTGGGGGAAAGTTTTGCAAAATTTAAAGCCTTCCCCAAAATGTTGATCTTCCAGTTGTTGTCCACTTAATACATTGTTCTGCAGTACTTCATTTTTGCTGTGATCCAATGCTGTTATGTCGTCGAACAGTTTACTCCTAGGAAAAATAAATAAAATTAACAGATATAATAGACGGTGGTGACAGGAGGGACCGATGACTTTGTTTTTTAATTTTTGCTTTGGCACGGTGCACCTTTTGGGACATTCTTTCTGTGCGCCATTTCTTTCCTTATCCAGCTTCACTTCGTGGGTCTGTTGGGCTATCGATTTTTAAGGTTAGATGGGGTGGAATTTCTATACGTTAGCCAGCTATTTTCCTTTTTCTGTTTTCAGTGAAATATGGATGGTCTGGATCGATTTTATGATTCGTGCTGTTCTGTAATAAGTTTGTCATTCTTTGTTTTTTTGGATTATGGACCAAATCCTCCAGTGTTTCAGAGCTTATTATTGTATAATTAATATTATTTAATAAAAATATTTGTGATAATAGCCTCATGCATCCTAACTAAGAAATTTTATATTTTTCTATTGCGTTTTGCTTCACCAAACATTACTTGTTTTTGGTTGTTTGTTCCTTTATGCTTCAATTTATTAGTCATTTAAAACCCTCAGACATTTTATACTCGTACCTTTTTCAAGCATCAAGCATGTGGTATTAGATTTATTTACCCTCTTAACTATGTCATCTGGTTTAATTTAGCCTCCTGATATAATTTAGCTTTTTTTATTTCTCCATGCACAAGCATGTGGTATTAGGTTCAATTATGCAAGATCATCACCGTAATGTATATTTAAAAAATATGGCATGAATTTTAATTATTACTTCCTCTATTCCAAAATGTAGGCCGTTTAACTTTTTCGACCCTAAGTTTGACCGCTCATCTTATTCAAAATATTTATGCAAATTTAGTCAATTTTAGGCCATTCTTGAAATTCATTTATTACTAAAGCTAGCCATAACAAAAAAAATATGATATTTTGCAAAAAATTTCAAATAAGATGAGGGGTCAAAGTTGAGGTTGAAACAGTCAAACTACCTACATTTTGAAATGGAAGGAGTATTTGGGGAAATATAAATAATGAAGAACAATATGGCACCGTAATTTTGCAACGTGAAATATTTAATAACAAATTAATACCAGGGTACAAATTATAAAAAATAATGATAAAATATCTGAAGTATATATGTTTGACAATGTCCACTACAATTATATAAAATGTTAAATTAAAATTCGACTTGTTATCACTCGCAGAAAAAAATCAATTTGTGATCAAGAATAAAAAACAAATACTATATTGTGGGGGTAAATTGAACAAAATAGCATAACTTGAACCAAGAAATAGTTTAGTAAGTTATGCGAATTTTGACTATACTTGAGAGAGTAATTTAGACTTTTTCCAAAGTTTAATAAATAAAAAACAAATACTATATTGTGGGGGTAAATTGAACAAAATAGCATAAGTTGAACCAAGAAATAGTTTAGTAAGTTATGCGAATTTTAACTATACTTGAGAGAGTAATTTAGACTTTTTCCAAAGTTTAATAATTTAGATTAAAATTTACAATCAGAAGCAAGCACACCAGCGGTGACGATCATGCCACACTGCACAAGTAAATTTGTGAAGCTGAAATGCTATCAAATTCTAGTTCCAGCATAAAAAAGAAGATTCTAGTTCTAGAATAAAAAAAACTAAAAAAGAATCATTAAACCTAATTATAAAAAAAGCTTGCGCTCAGCGTTTTCTCTTTTTTTTCCTTGCACGCATACATCTTTTTTCTTTTCTTTTTTTTCAATATGTGATGACGTGGGTCGACGTCAACACGAATGTGATGTATAACGTCTTACGTCTTAGACTACACAGCCGACAGCGTATGCACATTCTTTTTCTTCTTTTTCAATTTTCTTTTTACTTGCGTGCGGCCTCCCTTGCCGGGGGACTGATCTAGATACAGCTGTTTTGCCTTTTGAGTAAGATATGACAAATATTGGGAAGCGATGTGGTACTATTCGGAAAAATTAATCCCTTCCTTCCTATTCCCCCGCAGCTCTGGTCAGCCCAATTACTATTGGGCCTAGCTGTAGCCCAACAGGTGAGACGTCCAAATTCAAGAGCTCGTCGTCTCCGACGGTCTGACACCCGCCGCCTTTTCCGCCCACGGCGGCGACGCACGAGAGCTACGTCCTCTTCCTGCCGCCCTTCCGGCTTCCACCTGCAACAGCCACGACGCCATGCCGCCGCGAAACCCAGCAAGCACCACGGCCGTCGGTCTCCCGTGCGGTCTGAGCCGAGTCGAGCCGCCGGTAGCCACGCGTCCGCGCTTGGGGGGCGCCAGCCATTGCCGGGTTGCTTGGAGCGCCGGCGAGCTGATCAGCTCTCTAGCAGATCCCAGCCGCCGCCGGTGAGCCGCCAAGTTGCCAACCCTAGCTGGCTAGCCCAGGGGCGAAGCCAGAAAAAAGTGCCACCGGGGTCCGGGGTCGACCATCGACGTGAACACAGACTACCAACTTGGTAATATAATGGCATGCATAACACCGATGATCAATAAAATAACAAAGAATATATTGTGACAATTACAAAATAAGGTTTCACAACAATAGCTACCTCCTATGTCTTTTTCTTTTTACGCTCACGGTCCTCCATCATGTTAAAGCGAACTATCACATCATCAACTGGAATTTTGGCTAGAAGTCCTTGTTCGACAAAGCATATGATGCAATCATTCATAAATTCGTCACCGATACGATTTCGTAATATTGTCTTCACAATTTTCATTGCTGAAAAGCATCTCTCAACCGATGCAGTAGCAATAGGAAGGACGAGTACTAGCTTCAGAAGCTGATATACCAAAGAAAAATATTGAGCCTTATTTGTACTCACCATCAGCCTAGCAAGCTCAGAGATAGTATTCAAATTGGTAAATCTTTCATCAGCTCGCACATTATCGATGTAAAAACGAAGCTCTTGAGCAAGATCCTTCAGTTGCGTTGAATTAAAATCATTGGGGTAGGACTTAGCCAACTCCATCAAGCTCTCAAAATTAAAAGCCTCAAAAGAATTATTGGGACTGAAAGCAGCAATCTGAGTAAACAGTTTAGAATTTACTTCATCAAAACGATCATTAAACTCTGCAAGCTGCAAGTCAATAATTGGGTTCAAGAAATCATATCTATAATGTTCATAGTTGCTGCGATTTGTCTTTTTTCTTGGATTATGACGATCAATGTAGTCTGCCTCCATATCTAGCTTAGGAATGCCATATTCTTCGCAAAACGTGTAAACAGACCCTAATAAAGAATCCCAACCATCATCTCTAATTTTTTAAAAGTTTTGCTTGGTTAACTTCACCTCTTGCATAGCCTCTAAGGTATCTTGATCTTTCCTTTGCAATGACAGTGACAAAGAATTTGCATGACCCAAGATAAGCAACATTAACTGCAAGTGGAACACAAAGTCAAAATCTTTGAGATAGTTCATGAGACCACGGGCTTGACGTCTCTTTGCGTCATTTGTACCTTCTTTTTCAACATATTGCAGCACTTCAATAACCTCAGGGTACAAATTATTGAGGCTCTTTAGAGTTTTATAATGAGAACCCCAACGTGTGTCTCCAGCTCTTTGAAGGGATTGTTCTTGATTTAATCCGGTTCCACTACTTAGTTGCCCACTGCCTATGGCTTTTTTCACTCTCTCTTGCTGGCTTTCTCGAATCATATATTTTCTTTTACAAGAAGCTCCCGCAACAGTAAGCAATAGGGATACCATGTCAAAGAAATCACTAGCATCATCATTCTTTTTAGCTACAGCAACAATGACTAGCTGCAGCTGATGAGCAAAACAATGTATATAATATGCTGAGCTATTCTCTCTCAGGATTAGAGCCCTTAAACCATTGAACTCACCTTTCATGTTGCTGGCTCCATCATAACCTTGTCCTCTGACTTGTTTAAAGCTCAATCCATACTTAGCAAACACATGATCTATATTAGATATCAGACATGAAGCTGATGTCTCCTGCACATGAACAACAGCAATGAGTCTTTCCTTTATCTCCCCAAGCTTATCAACATATCTCAAAACAATAGCCATTTGTTCCTTACCAGAAACATCTGCAGACTCATCTATTAATATGCAAAAAGACATCCCCACCAATTTCTTCAATGATAGATTTCACAATGATTTCAGCATAACACTTTGCAATCTCCCTTTGAATTTCTGGAGCGATCATCTTACTGTTTTTAGGAGCCTTACTGATGGCTTTCTTTACCATATCATTTTCCTCTGCCAATAGTTTTACCAACTCTCGAAAATTCCCCTTATTTGTAGACTGCTCTGATTCATCATGGCCACGAAAAGCTAAGCCTTGATTTAGCAAGTATCGTACAGCTTTAATCGAAGTCCTCAATCGGATCAAATGCTGCTCTTTAGTGATATTACTTTGCTTGTTAAGAGCAGCACCAATTGATTGGCCAGGCTTCAACAAATTGTCACTTCTTTTCACAGCTGTGTTGTGAAAACTATCACATTTGGTCCTACATGATCTCGAAGCCTATCTGATTTGTTCCAACCATCCCAGCCATCTATCACGAATGCATCATTCCCACCTTGGCCCTTGTTGCAATCTCTAAGCAAGTAGCAATATAAACAAAAGCACTTATCCACCTTTTCACTATACTCTAGCCAGTCATATGTTTTGAACCAAGTAGCTTGACATCGACGTAGATGACCTGCTATTATTTTCTCAGGAAACTTAAAACCAGGTTGTGGTTTGGAAGGACCTCTGATTAAATACTTTCGCCTTATGTCATCTTGTAGTTTTGGGCCAATGTAATCTGATATTGTCCTTCTGTCCGCCAGATCATATGGAAGCTCATCAAAATTTACCTCATGTCGTGCAATCCGTGAGGAATGATGAGTAGGATGACTTATGTTTAATGCATTGACATCTGCTCTTGAAGTGCCTCCATTAGGATTCTCATCATCACCAGGTGGGGGAGATTTCCTTTTCAAGAATCTTCCCAACGTGCTCTGATTGACTATCAAATGAGGCAACATAATTAAAAAATAAAATAGGCACTGAATGCAATATCATAGTATCTAATTTTGCACCTTTTCTAACCTTTCATTTTGTTGCAGACTTGCAGAGTTGCAGTGACGAACAGAACTATCAAGTATCAAACAAAGCTCTTTTCCATGATGGAAGCAAGTGCAAATACTCTTTGATTCTGCTTCCACATCACATAACTGAAACAAACGAAGAGATCAAAATCTAAGATCCCAAATAACCCAAATAAAAACCCTAGACCTCTACATCTTACAGAAATTTATACACCTATGTCACGATCAAAGAATCAGATTATCATTTGAGAAGTTTGAGAAGTTTGGGTTACCTTCTCCTCTCTTGGGCGAGACGATGGATTGCACCCTCACCATTCGATGCGTGTGTAGGCCTGCAGGGCGAGTCGGCGCAAGAGAAAAACGAGAGAAGAGGAAGAGTCGCTGACTGATGGTGTGGTCGATTGATTTTTCCTAGGTGTAGTCCTGCTTTAGGTTGCACGTTGGACCCTGGTGGTCTGCTGGGCCAAGATGTGTGCGATGTGCCTCCTGCTAGGCCCAATTGTTGCAAGCTGGGCTGGACAGCTGGGTTTGGATGGGCTGCCGGGGTCCTGATTATTTTTTGCTGGGGTCTACCACGGTGAAAAATCGCTAGGTACAAGAGGTTACACAAAATCATCGGGGTCCATGGACCCCGACACTGACACGTAGCTTCGCCCCTGGGCTAGCCGCCGCGCCGTCGCCGTCTGCTTGGTGCCATCTTCCCCTCTTTTCTAGCTTCCTCCCCTGTTGAGGTTGTCCTAACCCCTTGATTTGTTGTATTCGTAGATCGATTTAGTTGCTCCGTTCTTCGATTTCGTGAATATCGATTCTGTTTTAGTTTATCATGGTTTGATTTTTGCAATCGCAGGTGCTCCATTGCTGATGAGAAGCCCTTTGCCCTCTGTGGTGTAGAGCTCAACCGCCGGCGTCTGAGGGTTGAGCTTTAGGTGCTGCGCGACGGTACCAGGCGAGGGTCCTCTTAGGAAAACGGGAGTCTAGATGCAACAACTGCTGCAGAGGAAGAACAGGTGCCCTCGTCAGTATCTGCCATCCAACTACGGCCACACAGGAGAATGGGAGCTCATGGCAGCAGCCCAGCAGCTCTATGCCAAGTCTCATCCAGTGGCAATAACACCAGTAGACTCCATGGCTCATCGACAACGATTCAGCTATGCGTGCATATATTGTTCTGAATCTGATGTGATATATGCTTACATAAAATCTTTCACTGTATTTTCACAGCTTATTATCTTATCAAATCTATTTATTTCAGCTACTCACCATATATCCATGCATTTGAAACAAAGGGTAGAAAGAACGTTAAGTTCTTTCATATGTTCCAAGAGAACCAATGTTGTCCTTCTCAGAACCTAGACACAAGTCATTTATTATGGGGAAGGTTATGGGCAATTATATTGTTTTCCTCTTATACTGATCAAGGCAGTATCAGGTACTGCGATCTACTTCCCTTCAAGTTGTTACTGCTTAAGTGAATTATGTTATTGCTTAATGAATTATGATCGGATTTTCTTTATTCAGAAATAGAACTATTATTTATCTCATGATTAATAAACTGAATAGAATGCAAAATAGTTCATTATTATTGTTATGTGACAACAACAACATGCCTTTATTTATTTGTTTGTCCTGCAACCTGTTATCTCAATTCATATTCCAATGAAAAACAAGTGCATGCTACATCAAGTTTTATGCTAGAAGATATAAACCCTTTTGCAGGTAAGCCTACTAAATAAAAAAAAAAAAAGAGTTCCAACGTCATTTTGTTGTATATGTTACCGAGTGATGCATAAGAGCAGTTATTTCAATAATATTTATAAGATTCATGTTTTAATCCTGATTGAGCTACTGCTACTGTTTCTGTTATCCTTCCATCTTCCTTGTCATTTGTGCTTAGCAAGTTTTATTGGTGTTCTCAATTATTTGCTTCAATTTATGCCACTACTACAAATCAGGGTCCTTACAACCATGAGGTTCCATGATTAGTAATCCTGAAATGCATTGCCTGGTAACTCCTTACCTTTGTTCCTCTTATTATCACTACCAATGATTAGTTTTCCTGTACCACTCCAACTCTTTTACTTTTACATGCTATATGCATCTACGAATTGCCATACTGAATGGTGGTCTCTTCTGGCATATTGTGCCAATGAAATTGCATTCAGGAGACGTTGGTTCAAATGAGGTTGTTATTACAGATCAAATGCTTTTACCAGAGTGTCTATTACTTAAGGCACATATACATATTAGAGTATGTAGCTTCTTGTGATCAGACCTTATTTTGACTCCTGGTGCTCTAAATTGTGCATAGATTGCTAATGGGCGTGGAGGGTATAATGGGATTTACCAAGATTCTTACCAAGGGGCGTCACCTTTCAAATCTGCAATACTGCAGACAAAAGCTACAAGGAATCAATATCGAAAGACATTCAAATAATTATGTTTTTTCTCAACTTTGCTGCTGCAACGAGCGACGATAGCTGTACCTACACGGCTGCACAACATATACATTGCATCATACTGATTGGTTAAGGTTCCACACTGAAGGGACCGTGACACCCTAAGAGGGGGGGTGAATTAGGTGTCTCTAAAAACTAAGGCTCCAATTGCACATATGAAAACCTATTTCAATTTCTATCTAAATGTGCTCTAGGTTTTCTCTATGTGTTGCTATCTCTACCGCTACAAAGTTTTGCACCCTAGGTCCAATCCTATACTAGCATGGCAAGTCTAGGAAAGGTAAATGCAGAAAGTAGTGCGAATATGAAATGCGGAAGGTAAAGGATAGAGAAGAGCAAACTCCCGGCACGGTGATTTTTACCGAGGTATCGGAAAGCTCACGAGCTTTCCACTAATCCTCGTTGTTGGAGCCCCTCTCAAAGGGAATGCCCGCGCAAGGGCATAAACTCCCCGGTTCGAGTAACTCCGTGGGTGACCACGGGACTTCCCCACGTGCAAGTGGGTCTCCGCTCGTCCCTCCCCGGATGCTCCTCGCTGCCTCCACTTGGTAGAGCTTCGGCCAAACGCCAGGCCTCTCCTCCCTTGCACAAGCACCGGCGGCCACTCCACAAACTCTGTTGGAGGGTCTCGTAAGACTACAAGCCCCGGATTTACAACACTTGGTGCGTGCAAGCACCGGTAAGCAAAGAGGTATGCAAACCTCGCTAAACTCTAGGCTAAACACCTAAGAGATGCGCTAAAGGGTCTAGACTAGCACTAAGCACTTTGCTAATCATCTAGATCTTCTATTTAGCACTTTGGTGGATTGAGCACTTAAGAATGTGTAGAACACTTGTCAATATCTTTCCTGAGCTCAAGCACACTTCAAATGGCCGAGGCAACCCATATTTATAGCCCCAACCAAAGGAGCTAGCCGTTGCAAGCCATTGCAACCTTTCTGCGTACCACCGACTGATTCGGTGGGTGCAGGAGGGGTACCACCGAATTAGTCGGTGGTGCCACCTCAGCTAGCCGTTGAACTAGCCGTTGATCCACTCTGTCACTGACATGTGGGGCTGGTCCAACCACCGACTGATTCGGTGCCTGTTCCTCCTTTACCACCTAATGAGTCGGTGGTCTCTGAGTTGATCTTCGTCTTCGATCTTCTTCCGCGCCGACTGGTTCGGTGCCTCTTCTTCTTGTACCACCGAATGAATCGGTGCTCACCAGAACCGAACAGCTCTTTCCAGGTTGAAAGACCGACTGGTTCGGTGCTACCCACCGAATGAATCGGTGCCCCTTGATGACACCACCGAATGAGTCGGTGGTCCTTCTGACTGGGCTTCATAGGGCTTCTGTTCCCGCCACCACCGACTGATTCGGTGGGCTACTGCACAGAGCACCGAATGAGTCGGTGCCTCTGTGTTTCCTGCTCTCTTGCATCTAATTTCGATAGATTGTTGTGCTGTGCATTATGGCTGTCTACCAAGACTGATTGCGGTCAAAATGTGTTACCTCTATATTATACTTTTTTTCCAACTTAATTTACCTAATTCATCTATATCTCAAGCCACGTGGAGGAACACACACAAATCACTAGTATCTTTAATGAACGAATCGTCATCGGTAAACTCCTCCCACATCACGCCCTGTCGCCATGTAATCTCCGCCGTTGGATCGGCCACATGGACGGTTGAGATCGTGCGATGGGTGGGCCGGTGGGGCGGGAGGAAAGGTGGGCCATATCAGCTTGCTTGGCCCAAATTGCCTATATTTTTTTTGTATTTTCTACTATATAGATTTTTTTACCAACAATAATGGTATTCACCTCACAGAAGATTTTAGATTCGTAGCTCACAGAAGCATTGGAAGACATCGTGAACAAAAACTGGACACCAGGAAAAGAGAGAGAGAGGCCCTAGGGTTGGTCTGTCCCTGTAAGAGAAAGTAAGAACCAATGGCTAAAACAACAAAACAAGATATCATGGGCCAAATTGTAAGAACTCACGAAACTAAGAACGCCAAGTACCGACGCCTAAAATCTTAAAAAAATTTAGACCATTTCTCAATTTGTGTATGTCATCCTTGCGCAGGGGCGATGCTAATCTTCTCTGTATCATTCTAATTTTAACGGATGTCTCCGAAGAGACAACAAGGCTAACACAGCTCTGGTTATAAGATATGCTTTGGCTCCGTGGCTAGGTGAGGTGGGACTAATGATTGCGATTCAGATAGGTACACAGAATTAGGGAATGAGTTAGGAACAGTTGGGCTTTTGGTTATGGGCTGAGATGTTGAATCATCATCGTGTTTGAGCCCATTACGATATTAGTTAACCTTTTAGCCACTGCCTGATGGTCTGTCTGGTTTTACAATCAGATTTTAGATTAAAATTCACAATCACATGCAAGCACACGTGCGGTGGCAATCATGCCACACTGCACAAGTAAATTTGTGAAGCTCGTATGCTATCAAATTCTAGTTCTAGCATAAAAAAAAGCATTATTAAACCTACTTATTAAAAAAAGGGCTTGCGGCGTAATCCATATCCACATGGATAACAAAAATACTTCCCCATATCCGCTAAATTCAGATTGGATCGGAGCCAAAAATTATCCGCACCGCTTTCACCCCTAATGCCCAAAATCTTAAGAAGGGCTATCTGCAAGGGAAACAAGACCGCCAGGTACCAACGCCCAAAATAAAAAAAAATTGGACTATTTCTCGATTTGTGCGTGTCATCGTTGTGCAGGGCCATGCTAATCTTCTATGTATCATGACCGCCGCACACCACAGCCCGCTTCTCGGCTGCTCATCTCCGGGAGCACCACCCCTCGCCTAGCCTTCCCTAGGGCGGCACCATGCCACCCCAGGATAGGGCCGACGAGTCTTCGGCGCGGTGCCCGCACATCGCGGCTCCAGGCAACTACCTCATCGTCTGAATCCCAAATCATACAGACGGGAGCGATCGAGACAGAGAGGTGGGGGCTCGGAGGCGTCGATGGCTGGAGGTGGGCAGTGGTTTCCTCTGTCGTGTTTCCTTTGGTATTATTTGGGTACTCATAGTCTTTGACCCAGTTTAACCAAAAAACATATTGGGTTGGCTCTATAGAGTTTTTACATTAGTTTTTTCAGATTGGGTATTGGGTCATTGGGTTGACCCAGCTAATCCTACATCCCTAGGTGGGGGTGATGAGGAGAGCGGGTTGTGCATGGGTTGATGGGTGGACCGGTGGGGGACAAGCAAAGTTGGGATGTATCAGCTTGTTGGGCCCAGTAAGCGGAGAAGAGGCTCGGTTGGCTGGGTTTTTTTTTATTTTATATTATCTACAACACTATATACTTGATTTTTTTTAAAAAAATAATGGTATTTAACTGAATAGGGAATTTGGCGTTCTTGCCCCAGTTTCAATGTCTATTGGTGATTTTGCCCCTTGTTTTTTAAAATGAACACTCGGTTGCCCCTACTTTTGACTCTGTTAGTGGGAGATGCGGTTAAAAAGTAAAAACAAATAGAAAACCTGTTGAGAGTACTATGAAAAGACCAAATTGCCCTCCTCTCTTTCTTCTCCTTTGTGGTCCATAGCTAACCTTATCCATTTGTGTCTCTCCTTCCTCTCATTGGGTGGAGGCGGCTGGGGAGCAGCACCGGCGGCGGCGGCTGCAAGAGGCGCGTGCGGGACTCGGCATGCTGGCGGAGCAGCCGGCGGCAGCAGCTGCGGGAGGCGCGCGGGTGAGCTCCGCAGGCGGGGCGCGGGCACGGGCACGGTCGCTAGGCAGGCGCACGGTGGGCAGCAGGCGGACGCAAGGGCGACGACGACTTGGCTTCCACGGGCAACAGCGCCCGCATGGGCTCAAGCCCGACGCCCCCAACCACCTCCGAGCAGCCTTGCCTCGTGTGGCCGCGGATGAGCTTCGCATGCAAGCGGCGGCAACATTGTTTTTCATTTCTGCATTTGCTACTCACGTCAGCAATGTTATTTTTTTGGGTTGGTGCATCGTCAGTGCTAATCTGTGCTTTGTTCATATCGATCCTTTATGGCTACATAGATTTGAATCCGCGTCTGTTTTTTTTTTTCACTGGTGGACTCCGATTTTTCAGACGTAATCAAGAACCAGAGCGAACTAACGAGCACCGTCAATTTTTGTTGCAGATTTGAAAATTGCTAAAAAAAATCAGTTATGTCAAAGTGCTACCTAGTTTTGGTTGAAAACAAGAGTAAAATCACACAAGTACTCTGAACACTAGGGGCAAATTCGTAAGGGCAACCTGGTCTTTTCATCGCATACTTAACACTGTTAAGTCATCTTCACAGAATCGGGGTAAACTGCTTCTTCTTTTTAAAAAAACAGAGGTAAACTCGCACAGTTCAAAAAACGAGGGCAAAATCACCAATAGACATCAAAACTAGGGCAAAAACGCCAAAGCCCCAACTGAATAATATACCATTAAAAGTAGGGCCCGCCCGGATCATGAGGGACAACTCGGGTGCTGTTGTTGGATGGAGAGCAGAGAGGATGATCATCGTACGAATGAGATGCATGTAGAGATCGAGGCAGCTCTATACGCGCTTGCTTAATTATGCTTCTAAAGCTACAATGGCCCGAGTCGAGTTGTCCATGGATGATCTAGCTCCGATCGGCATGCATGTCCGGGATGCAAAATTTCTCATGCCCTCTGAGTTTGTAAATGATAAAGTTGTCTTTTATCCTGGACCTTGTAATTCTGTAGCTGATAAATTAAGCTTAATTGATAGATTCCTAAATTTGTTTTTATCCATCTAATTAGTATCAAAAAAGAAATATGAAATTAAAATTGTGATGTCCACTACAATAATATAAAATATGAAATTAAAATTTAACTTGTGATCGAGAATAAAAAAGAAATACTAAAGTGAACCAAACAACATAGTTTATGGGGTAAGTTGAACCAAGAAATAGTTTAGTGTGTTATGTGAAGTTTGTCTATACTTAAGAGAATTTAGACTTTTTTTTCAAAGTTTAATAATTTATATTAAAATTTACAATCACGAGCAAGCACACCACCGGTAACGATCATGTCACACTGCATAAGTAAATTTGTCAAAGGCGCGTTCAGGGAAGGTGGGAGGAGTGGTTCGCAAAGTTCAATGAGGTGGGAGGGGTAATTTGCAGAGGCACCTGTGCAAGTCACCCCTCCCACCTCATCTGAGCATGCCCTTGAATCAACATCATGTGCATCAGATTAAAGTTTTCATAGTTTACACGGAGGGGTTGATTTCCATAGGATATGTTGCCTTTCATACAAACTCCTAAACAATTTTTTTTTGTTAATTTTGCCCCATAAACTATGTCATCTGATTTAATTTAGCCTCTTGATATAATTTAGCTTTTTATTTCTTTGTGCACAAGAGTGGTATTAGGTTTAATTTTGCAAGATGATCATTGTAATGTATATTTAAAAAATATGGCATTATTTTTAATCATATTTTGATAAATATAAATAATGGAAATAATATAAATATGACACCATAATTTTGAAAGGTGAGATATTTAATAATAAACTAATACTTGATACAAGTTATAAAAAATAATGATGAAATACTTATAAAGTATATATGTTTGATAAATATTGTGATGACCACTACAATAATATAAAATATGAAATTAAAATTTAACTTGTGATCGAGAATAAAAAATAAATACTAAACTGAACCAAACAACATAGTTTATGGGGTAAGTTGAACCAAGAAATAATTTAGTGTGTTATGAGAAGTTTGTCTATACTTAAGAGAATTTAGACTTTTTTTTCAAAGTTTAATAATTGAGATTAATATTTACAATCACGAGCAAGCACACCAGCGGTAACGATCATGTCACACTGCATAAGTAAATTTGTCAAGCTCATATGCTACCAAATTCTAGTTCTAGCATTAAAAAAAAAGCTTGCGGTGCTAATCTATAGTACCGTTTTCTTTTTCTTTTTTTTTGTCTTTGCACGCATATGTTTTTTTCTTTTTTTTCATATGTGATGACGTGGGTCGACGTCAACACGAATGTGATGTATACATCTTACGTCTTAAGCGACAATGCTGACAGCGTATGCACATTCTCTTTTTTTTTTTTCTTGCGTGCGGTCACCCTTGCCGGGGGACTGATCTTGGTACAGCTGTTTTGCCTTATGAGTAAGATATGACAAATATTGCTAACCGATGCGGTACTATTCTTCAGCTGTAAAAATCAGAAACATTAATCCCTTCCTTCCTATTCCCCCCGCACCGTTGTTTCCTCTAATCAGCCCAATTATTATTGGGCCTAGCTGTAGCCCAACTGGTGCGACGAAATTGGAATCCAAAGAGCTCGTCGTCTCCGATCCGATCTGACCCCTGCCGTCTTCTCCGTTCCGTCGCCCAAATCTCCGAGACTCCGATGTCCTTCACTCCTTCCTAGCCGAGAAGGCACGAACACAGCTCCCCGCAGGCCACGGCGGCGACGCACGAGGGCTACGTGCTCCGCCTTCTGCCCTTCCAGATTCCGCCTGCAGTGGCCGGGCGCAACCACGACGGTACGCCGCCGCGGAACCCAGCGTCTGTGCTTGGGGGCGCCAGCCATTGCCGCGCTGCTTGAATCGCTCGCGAGCTGAGCTGCCGCTCTCTAGCAGATCCCAGCCGCCAAGTTGCCATAGCCGCCGCGCCGTCGCCTAGACTGGAGCGACCGAGAGAGAGGTCGGGGCAGGAGAGAGTGATTGTGGCATTGGGCCAACGTTGGACCGGTGGGCCGTGGGGGAGCTTGAAGGGTGCGCCGGCGGGGGAGGAGGAAAGGTGGACCGTATCAGCTTGCTCAGCCCAGGTTGCCTATATTTTCGTATTTTCTATTATACATACCATTTTTTTTACCAACAATAATGGTATCCAACTCGCAGAAGATTTTAGATTCGTACCTCACAGAAGCATCCGAAGACATCGTGAACAAAAACTGGACACCGGGACAAAAACAGAGAGGCTCTAGGGTTGGTCTGTAAGAGAAGATGAAAATTTGGCGTCAAAAAGTAAAAATAGCAGGGTGTCCCTAAGAGAAAGTTAGAACCAATGGCTAAAACAACAAAACAAGATATCATGGACCAAACTGTAAGAAGTCACTGGAGGACCAAGCCGCAAAGAAAAACTAGAGCTGGGGACAAAAACAGAGGCCCGAGGGCATATCTGCAAGGGTACCAAAGGACCAAGCCGCAAAGAAAAACTAGAGCTGGGGACAAAAACAGAGGCCCGAGGGCATATCTGCAAGGGTACCAACGCCCAAAATCATAAAAAAATTTAGACCATTTCTCGATTTGTGCGTGTCATCCTTGCGCAGGGGCCATGCTAATCTTCTCTGTATCGTTCCAATTTTATCGGATGTCTCCGAAGAGACAACATGGCCAAGGCAGCTCCGCTTATAAGATATGCTTTCGCTCCGTGGCTAGGCGAGGTGGGACTAATGATCGGTATTTAGATAGGTCAAGGAAATTAGGGAACCAGTTAGGAGCAGAGCATAGTTGGGCTTTTAGTTATGGGCTGAGATGTTGAATCATCATCGTGTTTGGGCCCATTAAGATATTCATTAACCTTTTAGCATACTGCCTGATGGCCTGTCTGGTTTGACAATAAAAATTTATATCGGAATTTACAATCACAAGCAAGAACACGAGATCATGACACACTGCACAAGTAAATTTGTCAAGCTCATATGCTACCAAATTGTAGTTATAGAATAAAAAAGAGCATCATTAAACCTATTTTTTTTAAAAAAAAACGTTCGGTGCTAATGGATAGCACCGTTCTCTTTTTTTTTCATGCATGCATACAGCTCCGTTCCCCGCCGCCGGAGCTTGTCTCCGCCGTACCCCGCAGCCGCCCCCACGGCTGTCCGCCACACGGCCGGCGTCCTCGACGTCTCTTATGCGGCACTCGTGACCGCCGCACACCAGCGCCCGCTTCTCGGCTGCTCATCTTCGGCTCGGTGCCCGCACATCGCGGCTCCAGGCACCCCAGTCATACGGACCGGAGCGATCGAGACAGTCGGGGGGGGGGGGAGATCGGGCCAGTGTGGATCGGTTGGGGATAGGGATGCAAATGAGTTGAATTTGGGTCAACGATTGCCCAACCCACATGACCCAACAGTTAGACTGGTGTTAATGGGCTGGCCAAAAAAATAATTTACTTAATACTCAAAACCCATTAGTGACCCAAAATTCAACAACAACCTAGCAGCACACAGGAAGCTTGTGCCGGCCTGGCCTCCCGCGAGCTCCCGCCGCCGCTCCCACCGAGGTCCCCATGTGTTTGTGTGGAGAAGGGGCAGAAAAAAACCTTGCGGTGAGAAGGAGAGGACCGGAGAGGGCGTCTTTCTCTAGCCACGTCACCGCCGGAGTAGGCCGCAGCCCGCGATGGGTGGCTCGAAGGCGTCGATGGCGGGGGGTGGGCGGGTGGTTTCTTCTATGGTGTTTTCTTTGGTGTTATTTGGGTAACCCATAGTCTTTGACCCAGGTTAACAAAAAAAATATTGGGTTGACTCTATAGAGCTTTTACACTAGTTTTTTTAGATTGGGTATTGGGCCATTCGGTTGACCTAGCTAATCCTGCATCCCTAGGGGAGGGGCTGTGCATGGGTTGATGGGTGGGCCGGTGGGGGACAAGCAAAGTTGGTCCGTATCGGCTTGTTTGGCCCAGTAAGCGGAGAAGAGGCTTGGTTGGCTGGTTTTTTTTATTTTATATTATCTACAACACTATATATACTTGATTTTTTTAAAAAAAAGTAACGGTATTGAACTTAATAATATACCATTGAAAGTGGCGCCCGTCCGGATGGGGCTTCGTCATGAGGGACAACTCGGGTGCTGTTGTTGGATCGAGAGCAGGGAAGATGGATCATCGTACGAATGCGATGCATGCAGAGATCGAGGCAGTTCTATTGGCGCTTGCTTATGCTTCGAAGCTAGAATGACCCGAGTCAAGTTGTCCATGGATGATCTAGCTCCGATCGGCATGCATGGCCGGGATGCAAAATTTCTCATGCCCTCTGAGTTTGTAAATGATAAAGTTGCATTTTATCCTCGACCTTGTAATTCTGTAGCTGATAAATTAAGCTTAATTAATAGATTCCTAAATTTGTTTTTTTAGTCCATCTAATTAGCATCAAAACAAAATTTAACGGAACAGTTCTTCCTTAGAAGAAAAGGGTGTATCCACACGTTTTTTCCTTAGAAGAAAAGTTTAAGAAAAAAAAGTCCAAATTACCTACCTCAATTATAGTTAGCATTCATACAAACTCTTAAACAGATTCTTGGTTAATTTTGCCCCCTAGACTATGATATGTGGTTTAATTTAGCCTCATGATATAATTTAGCTTCTTTTTTTTTGTGCACAAGCGTGGTATTAGGTTTAATTTTGCAAGATGATCACCGTAATGTATATTTAAAAATATTGCATGATTTTTCATCATTATTTGGAGAAATATAAATAATGACAAAAATATAAATGACATCGTAATTTTGCAAGATGATATATTTAATAATAATTATTAATAAATTAATACTTGATACAAATTATAAAAAAATAATAACAAAATATTTATAAAGTATATATGTTTGATAAATATTGTGATGTCCACTACAATCATAGAAAATGTTAAATTAAAATTCAAGTTGTGATCGAGAATAAAAAAGAAATACTAAATTGATCCAAACATCATAGTTTATGTGGTAAGTTGAACCAAGAAATAGTTTAGTGTGTTATGTGAATTTTGTTTATACTTGAGAGAATTTAGATTTTTTCCAAAAGTTTAATAATTTAGATTAAAATTTACAATCACAAGCAAGCTGCCACACTGCATAAGTAACTTTATGTCTAGCATTAAAAAAAAGCATCATTAAACCTAATTTATAAAAAAGCTTGCGGTGCTAATGTATAGTACCATTTTCTTTTTTTTCTTTGCACGCATATCTTTTTTTCTTTTCTTTTTTTTTTCATATGTGATGACGTGGGTCGATGTCAACACGAATGTGATGTATACGTCTTACGTCTTAAGTGACAATGGTGACAGCGTATGCACATTCTCTTTTTTTTTTCTGCGTGCGGTCACCCTTGCCGGGGGACTGATCTTGGTACAGGTGTTTTGCCTTTTGAGTAGGATATAACAAATATTCCTAACCGATGCGGTACTATTCTTCAGCTTTCAAAATCGGAAACATTAATCCCTTCCTTCCGATTTGCCCACGCCACCGTTGTTTCCTCTGACCAGCCCAATTACTATTGGGCCTAGCTGTAGCCCAAAACATGTGAAACGAAATTCAAGTGGTCGTCGTCTCCGATCTGATCCCGTCGGGTTTTTCGCACAAATCACCGGACGGCGAGCTACCCTTCCGGCTTCCGCCTGCAACACACTCCTTCGCCTGGCCTCCCGTGCGCTCTGAGCCGAGTCGAGCCGCCGCCCGCGGGCCATCGTCTACCGCGTGCCCATGGCCGCGCTTCTGCGCTTGGGGGCACCAGCATTGCCGCGTTGCCTGGAGTGCCAGCGAGCTGAGATGCCCTCTAGCAGATCCCCACCGCCGCTCGCTGCCTCGCCGCCGCCGGCTAGCCATCGCGCCGTCGCCTGGACGGGAGCGACCGAGAGAGAGAGGGATTGTGGCAATGGGCCAATCTTGGACCGGTGCGAGAGCTTGATGAGGATTTTTTTTTAATTTTACCATTTTTCAAAAAGATATAGCGGAGCATTTTTTTTTTTCTTTTTGCAGGGGCATCCTGCCACCGTTTGAATCGACGTTATCAACCTATCGCCATTTGAACTGGCGAAATATAGACCGATGGAATGATGTTTATAAATATAGCCAGTTGAAACAACAATAGGTGACCTTCCGCCATTTCAACCACCTGTATCAAACTGGAGCGTGGGGAGTATACAGGAAGTCACTAGTTCAATCAACGAGAAGCGGCTGCCATTTGACATGGCAAAACTGTCGGCGGCTCAGGTCCACTAGTTACCACGCAAAGCTGTCCTCCAACTGCCAAATCACCTGGCGAAAGCCGTTGGGCGCATATAAACGACAATTTCGCATGGAAGCCGGCAAATGCGAGCAGAGGTTAGATTGGGAGAAAAATAACTGTAGATCCAGAAAAACAGTGGGAGGGATGTGATGAATAAGGAAAAGTTGGATGAATAGTGTTTTTTGGGAGAAGTTGGGTGAACTAAACTCACCCTGAGAAGAGGAAGGAGAGCAGTGAAGCTTTGCCGGATGTGCGCTACATTTCAGGTAAATTTTGAAATCTTTGTGTCGCCTATTAGACATATCGTAAAACTTATATTAATATAATTTTTTTATCTAGTTTACAGGTAATTAGAAATATTAGTTAGTTAAATTGTTTGGAGGAAATATTAGTTTAATGAAAATGTTAGTCAATTAAATTAGGGATACATGTTATAAGAAACATTAGTTAGTTACATCATTTGGATATAAATATTGTTTAGATGGAAACGTTAGTCAGTTAAATTAGGAATACATGTTATTAAAAATAATAATTTGTTAAATTATGTAGATAGGTTATTAGTTTAGATGGAAATAGTTAGTTAGTTAGTTAGTTAAATTAGAAATCCTATGTTGTTTAATTATTTTAGATACGAATATTAGTTTAGGTAGAATAGTTAGTGAGTTAAATTAGATTAGTTGGTTATGAAATTATGTTTGAAAAATGCTAAAATGATATTTTAAATGTTGAACAATATAAAAATATAAGTGATGCAGTTACATTAGATATGTGATGGTGGTATTAAAAATGTATTTAGAAAAGGTGTATGTATGTTGTCATTAGAGTAGGAAATAATTATAGTTTGTGTCTCAACTTGACATTTTTAAATACGAAATTGGTGTCGTATATGTTGGCAAGCATGCCAGAAAGTTTGTTTTTTTAGTGTTCTTTGGTTCTAGGGATGTGAGATATGGTCTTGGTCTCTTGGACGGGTAGATTTGTCAATGTTTAGGTCCATCACAAAGGAAATACCTCAAGCATGAGAGAGGACTTGGGTTTGAAATGCAATTGCTTATTTAAAGCTTCCGGACTTAATCGAGATGAACATGATCGAGATCTCGGTCTTACCCGTGGTGAATCGGAGGGAACAATTATTTTGAGAGCTAATGCCACTTGCAGGCACCCAAAACTGGAGAAACTATGTGAATATAAGTACTAGCCGATGTACACCGCTGGTATTATTTGTGCAAACATTCTAGAAGGCTAGAATTACTACTGAAGCGCCTGAGGAAGATGAAGGGCAGATACAGCCTTGGAATATCCGGAGACGATGCATGAACCAGCTAAAGATGGAGATACCTCACAAGAACCTCGTCAGACAACTGGTGAGGCTGACGAGGGCGAAGGGCATGCAATGGATGATGAGTCCTTAGACGACGGGGATGATTATTGTGTCCCACAAAACTAGGACGGGTATGACTTTTCATGGCTAAGTGTAAATGATGGAGAAGTCGTGCAATGGGAGTACACGGAGAATGAGGTCTACGTCGGGTCAAGGTATGCTAATCCTAAGAATATGAAGGAAGCTATAAAACGATGGACCACTCTATCATTGCAAAGGTAGTTCAAAGTCCTCAAGAGAAGTCTCGAAAATATATGATATCCATTGTGCGAGAAGAGAATGCCCTTTCAGGATGTACGCCTATAAGGGCAAGTGGAAGGATTTCTTGGAGGTCAAGATTGTGGTCGATCACACATGGTAGCTGGAGCAATTAACATCAAGCTCCCGCAACCTAACAACTAGTTTTGTTGCAAGCTACATATATCCTCAAATCATATACAATCCTAGCTTTGAGCCAAAGTTAATTATTTATGTTGTTGAGGAGGAGTTCAAATATAAAATTAGCTACAACAAGGCTTACCGAGCGAAGGAGAATGTGCTGGAGATGTGGTGGGGGGCGTATGAAGCTTCATATCATATCATACCATGGCATGATATAAATATGACACCTTAAGTTTGCAAAGGCAGATATTTAATAATAAATTAATACTTGGATGCAAATTATAAAAAATAATGATGAAATATTTAAAGTATAGAAAATATAATAAATAATTTCGGCACGTGTGTTCGGGATGCAAAATTTGTCATGTCCTCCGAGTTTGTGAATGATAAATTGGTATTTTATCCCTAATACTGTAATTCTTTAGATGATAAATTAGGCCTAATTAATAGATTCCTCAATTTGGCTCGCGAATTTGCCCAGAATTACTTGCAATTAGTTCTATAATTAGTTGTTTATTCTATCTAATTAGCATCCAAACATTTTTTGTGATAATGGCTAAAATTTGGCCCTAGGATCCAAACACCACCTAACCAAACAAAATTTAACCGAAACAGTTCTCTTCACTTTAACAAGTACATTAGCCTTTCAACTATACATTTTTTTCTCTTTAGAAGCAAAAAATTAAGGAAAAACTCCAAATTACTTCCCTCAAGTATAGTGAACATCCATACAAACCACATAATAAATTTTTGGTTAATTTATGCCCTAAACTATGTCATCTGGTTTAATTTAGCCTCCAAATATAATCTTACTTTTTTTATTTCTTCATGCACAACTATGGTATTAGGTTAATTTTGCAAGATGAACACTGTAATGTATATTTAAAAAATATATCATGATTGCTTAATCTTTATTTGGAGAAATATAAATAATGACGGAAAAATATAAATATGAGTTATTTAATAATAAATTAATAATTGGATACAAATTATAAAAAGTAATGATGAAATATTTGTAGTATATATGTTTGACATATATTTGTACTATTTCTAGTCGCTTTGTTGATGAAAAGATGCTCAACTAACTTCTAACAAAACCTTGAGAGACACAAATACACACACTTCAGCACAAGAGGTGTTTTATCTAATAATGTGTGGAATATCCACAAAGGTTCGAAATATCCGAAGCTAACTAGGGTTGGTCAGGCTGATTTGCTGTTGGTGGAATCTCCGGACCTTGGTGCTGAGACTCCAGATTTGGTTTCAGGCCATTCGGAGGCATCTCCCGGTACTCTAGTCTTTAAGTAACCCAACGACTAGTTTTGGGTGAAGGGGTATGGGCAAGGGAGAGCACTTGTGAGTTGATTCCCCATGCTTTGAGCATCTGGTTTGTCATCAAGTGGTGGATTTCATGCTTGATACTCATGGAGCCTTGAGCTCCTAGACAGCTAGGCATCACCCGTTGAGCGCCCAAGCTTGTGGGCTGCCCCGGGAAGTTTGTATTACACTGTGAAAGAAGTATGTAGACCGCTAGGGAGAGAAAGTTGCTTAGCGGTAAAAGCCCGCCCTTTGTGAGCACCTCAATGGAGACGTACATTCTTGCATTTACTTGTTGTTCTTGCTCAAGAATCATATTTCTAGGGTTTTGCTAAAACTTCTCTCTACTGCAAGGTTCTAGTTAAGTCCAAGTGTTGCAAACACTCTTATTTTCATCAAGGACTACTACAAATTCACTCGATCTAATTTCTATATTGATTTACATTATCGTCTTGTAAAAACCCGAGTTCAACCAGAGTCTCTGGATATTTATGCGGGAGCAGAGATTCTGGACAGATCTGCTAAACCTCTGGAAAAATGTCCAGAGACTCCGAACACAAGTCCTAGCATAAAAAAAGACCACCAATTGAACCTAATTATAAAAAAACTCTGCGGTGCTAATGTATAGTACCATTTTCCTTTTCTAGCATAAAAAAGACCACCATTAAACCTAATTACAAAAAAAGCTTGCGGTACTAGTGGATAGTACCGTTTTCTTTTTTTTTCTTTTTTCTTGCACGCATACATCTTTTTTTCTTTTTTCTTTTTTTTCATATGTGATGACGTGGGTCGACGTCAACACGAATGTGATGTATACGTCTTACGTCTTAAGCGACAATGCTGACAGCGTATGCACATTCTCTTTTTTTTTTTCTGCGTGCGGTCACCCTTGCCGGGGGACTGATCTTGGTACAGCTGTTTTGCCTTTTGAGTAGGATATGGTAAACATTCCTAACCGATGCGGTACCATCAGAAGTCGGAAACATTACACCCTTCCAGCCTTCCTTCCTATTCCCCCGCGCCGTATGTTTCCTCTGATCAGCCCAATTACTATTGGGCCTTGCTGACCCAAGAGGTGATCGAACCAAGCCATAGCACTTCTTCTCCATTCCACCTCCGCCATTCCGAAAATACCCCTCCCTTAAACCCTCCGCCGTCCTCTCGCCGCCGCCGCCGCTGTGGCCGTCTTCTCCGCCGCCGCAGCCATGCGCCGCTTCCTCCATGCCCTCCGCCCGCTCCAAACCCTATCGCTCACCCCGGCGTCCACCATCCCCACCCTGCTCCGCCTCCTCTCCTCCAGCTCCTCGGCGGCCGCGTCCTCGGACTCCGATTCTCCGACCGCAGCCCCGCCACCACCCCCCGCCGCCGATGCCGACTTCGACAGCGCCGAGTACGAGCTCCCGACGCCGGGCCCCGCGCCCTCGCGGAAGATCAACAACCCCGTCTCCGCGCTGCGGAAGCAGCTCCGGTTCGACCCTTCCCTCCGTGCGCGCGCCGACGAGGCACTCTTTGGGGAGCGGATGGGCCGGGCGGCCGTGGTGGTGGAGGAGGACGAGGAGCGGTCCCGTGACGTGGCGCTCGCGCTGCTCGATGCCGCAATGGAGCCGCCCGACGAGGATGAGGACCCCGGCGAGGTCAGGGAGGAGGACCAGATGTCGCTCTCCGTCGGCATCGTTGGCGCGCCCAACGCCGGCAAGTCCTCGCTAACCAATACCATGGTATGAACGACTTTCAAAAGACACCAATTTAGTTTCGCATTGGGTAGGAGATGGAAATGTTTGGTTCTAGTAGATCACCTCCAATTCTAGCTTCGGTGGCAGAGGACATTATGTAGCTTCATAGTTTTTGCTCATTTCTGGCATCGATCACTGGGCCATTGATTCTGCCATACTTCTGTTAGCGTGGATGTGAGCTAGCAATAGTTTTATAGTGTTAGTTCTATACTTCCAATCCATATGCCTTTCATGCCTACGAGTCTCACCGGTGCCATTTCCGCTGTAATGTATGTGCACAGTCTGACACGTGCTATCCTTTGTGCCTTTGCTCCTGCAGAAATATATGTATATGAGTTCTATCAATTCCAGCATTTTGGCTTGTATTGTTTTCACCTAGTAGTAATGGATGGTTCAGTTGAGGCTATAATCTCCTGATATAATGCCTTTTCTGATACATAACTAGATACAATTCAGTCGACTGAAGTCATTAACTCATCAAAATGATGTCTTATGTTTATCTTTTCTTAATCTATCAGGTTGGGACAAAAGTGGCTGCAGTCTCCCGCAAGACAAATACTACGACTCATGAAATTTTAGGGGTGCTGACAAAAGGGAACACACAGATAGTATGTCACTGTACCGAGTTTCTTCTTGTGCTGCAGCCTAGTAAAAAATTGAAACCACATCTTCAACTTTTGACTTTAGCATATATTATTATTTTTCAAACATTTCTTTACATAAGTAGGGTGTTTTGTGTTTGCAATTAGCGGGATTTTGGATATGTGTTGTTTCTCATGATGTATGGACTACTTGTGTTTTATTTGTGCTGTGCAAGCTATTGAGTGATGACAGATCCTTTCATATCATATTGTGTCTTCATGGCTTGATAAAGCTCTATCTAATTCTATGTAAATTAAAAATTAACAAAATCCTAGGCTGGATCATGTGTTGTTCATTTAGCCATCACAGAACCATTAAGCTGCATTAGTTACAATATCCTGCTAATATATATATATATATATACATATATATATATATACATATATATATACATATATACATATATACATATATACATATATACATATATACATATATACATATATACATATATATATATATACATATATATGTATGTATATATGTATATATGTATATATGTATATATGTATAGAGTAGTAG
Organism: Digitaria exilis; assembly: GCA_015342445.1. Lineage (NCBI taxonomy): Eukaryota > Viridiplantae > Streptophyta > Magnoliopsida > Poales > Poaceae > Digitaria > Digitaria exilis. The sequence continues at coordinate 2,746,548 of JACEFO010002380.1, forward strand.
CTATACAAGTTTCTTGTATTCAGCTAATAAAACTCTCTGCAGTGTTTTTTTGATACTCCAGGGCTCATGTTAGGGCACCATGGATTTCCTTATAGGGATGTTACAGTTCGTGTGGAGAGTGCATGGAGCTCAATTAACCTCTATGATTTACTAATAGTCATGTTTGATGTCAATAGACATCTTAATATGTAAGTCTTCATCACATTTTTTTTAAAATTTGTACTTCGTGTTATATCTCAATTCTCATGGTAGGTGCACCTCTAAACTATGTATTCATCTGATGCAGTCCTGATTCACGTGTTATAAAGTTAATCAAACGTTTGGGTACGGAGGTAAACCCAAACCAGAGACGTATATTATGCATGAATAAGGTTGATCTGGTGGAAGACAAAAAGGAACTCCTTAAAGTTGCAAAGGAGTTTGAAGATCTTCCTGGATATGAAAGGTTCGTCGTCTTCTCTGTGGCTTTACTTTGTGTTCTAACCATTTCTCTTGGCTTAATGTATTTTTCTGGGAATGTTAGGTACTTCATGGTGTCTGGACTAAAAGGCAAGGGAGTGAAAGACCTTGTGCAGTATTTGATGGAACAGGTACACTTCATCTATACCTACTCTTTGTACCTTTCTAAATTCTGAAGATGTAGAACTTCATGAGTCAAATGCTTGGGATCTTCCTCTGTTTTTTTATAAGCCATGGTTTGACTTCGTACTATTTTCAAAATTTTGTTTTGACTGTTAAGTATCTTATGGGATACTTTGGGAATTGCAATGTCATTATCATATGAAGTGTTCAAATATGAATGTTATCATGCCAGGCCTGTATATCACTAAACACACATTAAGAATTCTACCATGCTGTTGGATTCTGAACTTTTGATGTGCACTACATAACCATGAACTACGGAGTAGTTGATTATTCTGCGAGATGTTGATGAGCTAGCTGCATGAGTAGGCATGTTTCAGTAGATACATCTGATCGTGGACAATCGCAGTAGCTGTAAACTATTAACTGTCAATATTTCTCTGTTTGGTAGTTGAAAAATAGGCTTGTATCAATATTCTATACTTGACGTACTTAATGGTCATCTTTTAGTGTAGTCTCTTATCTACCTGGTCACTTAGATTGACCTTGGATTTGAAGTTTGAAAAGTTCACCGCATCAAAATTGTAAACTATATTTGACTGGAAGTAATTTACCCATACTGCCCTTTGAAAAAAACCCTTAATCTTTTATAATTCTGTCTTTGTTTGCTAATTGTTCAGCACTATTCATCGTTATATGTTCATCTATTTATGTATATATGCTTTGTAGGCTGTAAGAAGACCTTGGGATGAAGAACCAACTGTAATGACTGAAGAAGTAATGAAAACCATATCTCTGGAGGTTGTGCGGGAGAAGATGCTGCATCACATCCACCAAGTAATCCCTTTACATTCCAACTAGGATCTCGGTACTCTTTAATTCGGATGGAACCTGTTTGTCAATGAATGACCTCCTGCAGGAATTCTGTGCAATGAAATTTGAATTGAAAAGGGATTTATTTGCTCGTGTCTGGCCTTTTGCAGGAAATTCCCTATGTGATTGAGCATCGTTTGATGGACTGGAAGGAGCTAAAAGATGGTTCTCTTAGGGTGGAGCAGCACTTCATTACACCAAAGCAAAGCCAACGCCAGATTCTTGTTGGGAAAAATGGTTCAAAGATTGGGTAAGTCATGGAAACCCAACTCCTATGTTAGAATTGTGATAGTATATTTTGTTGAAGAAGAGCTTTGTCAATTAACATGTCCAGCAAGATGCATTGTTTGTATTATTCATGTGTATTATTGGTAGTACCGTGTTCACCATTGAATTCGAACAAATATTTCAGGAGAATTGGTATTGAAGCCAATGAAGAATTGAGGTCCATATTCAAAAGAAACGTCCATCTAATTCTCCAAGTTAGAGTTGCAAAAAGGAGGAGTGCTTAAACAGTATGTGAGTGTATTTTTCATTGCATTGACTCGTACTGCTCTGTATCTTCAGCCTATCTACAGCATTGCATGATTTTTTGCAACTCGCATCTGGGTAATTTGTCTGAAGGATAATGCATGATTTTGTGCAGTTCTGGTGTATGTATAGATTGCTGGTGATACAAGGAATACAGTGCAATCAGGGCTTGAGTGCATCCACCAGAAACTTGGTTAGTCATCCAATGCTTGGACAAACTGGGTCAGTTGACTACTTTAGTAGAACTGCTCCATGAAGTACCAAGTTATGCCCCAGCATGAAGATTATGAGCTGCGACTGTGATAACGAACGATACGCTACCTCGGCAACATTTTGGATGATCTGGCTGAGACAGGAAAATGACCTGCGAAGTGGCGAAGCTGCTGCACATGCAGCCGTGGTGTTTGTGATATAGATACGTCTGTACCTGTAACTGCTTCACATTTTGTTTCTTTCAAGGTTCAAATTGCTGCACCTAACTTTGTATTCTTGATAGATGCTTGACATGCTATTGTAATAATCTGATGGCCATGTTGCTCATCCACAGAACATTATCAAAGACAATCTGCTCGTTCTACACTGCCCATCATTTTTGTAACAGAAGTTTCGCAATGGATTTCGGTTTTGCAATGGCCATGTTTGGTTCATGACCAGACTTTGCCACAGCTTGCCACGCCTGAATTTTGCTGCTGTTTGCTTTGCTGCCCAATGTCTGGCGTGCCACACTTTCTTTGGCGTCTCCATATTGTATTACACCAGCAGAGCTCGCCAAAAGTTTGGCGATCATTTTCTTCGCCAGAACTACGGCGTGCCACACTTGCGTTGCAGCAGGTTTAGGATGCAAAGCAAACACGCCCAAAATCTGCTCGTTTTATACTGCCCATCATTTTTGTAACAAGTTTGCAATGGATTTCGGTTTGTGCAATGAAAATTAACTATTTGTCACCCTTACTGGGTTTGATGATTTGCCATCCGCCAGAATGATTTGTCAAGATCTTTCAATAATCCATGAATTTGCATTACCTTGTATAACTGAAAGGGTTTGTATCATCTGTATGCAGTGACCCGAATACTAGCTTAGTGCCATCCTGCCAGCTGTCTAGGTACATGTTCTATCGTACGAGTCTACGAGAGGTTCGTATAAACTACATGTTGCGATTATAAATGGCAATGGGCACTTAGCAAAGTATAGACTCGCCCAAATGGTCCCGTGAGATTATTCCTAACCCTAATTATGCTTCCGTACCTTCACTGCTGCTTTCCCTGTCTATTGTTGGCCTACTACCAACCGTGCTGCGGGACAATCGCAACCTGGCACAAAAGTCAAAAACTATAGACCTAGCTGCCTGCAGTCAAGAGCTTTCTGCTCTTATTTCTTGGAACTGCTGGGAATGGAAAGCTGCAAGTTTTATATTCCTGGTGTAACTTCACGCAAATTTCCGACTTTCTTGGCAAGGTTCCTAGTGCTAGACTTCAATGCAATGACACAAAAGGTGTTCTGTTTCAACCTCAACACGTACATAGCTGACACGGAACGGTCAGAGTGTGGAGAGGGAGGAGGAGGAGGGGGGGGGGGGGGGGGGAGGCTGAGGCGATCTGACTCAAGAACTACGGGCGGTGGAGACCAAATCCAGCTATGGACTTGTGGAAGTTTGACTCTGTAACTGGGACATTTTGTAGTAAAAAAAGGAGATTATGCTCTTACCCGTTTTTATTGCTCTGATTAGTTCCTGGGACACCCTCATTTGCATTCAAGCAAAAGCTGCACTTGAAGTTAAGCATCCACAAATCACCGAACAACTCAGATTGAAGTGGATCAGATGCATTTTCTATTTAAAGCCGCATCTTGATGATGATAAGGTGGTAGTCCAAGGCGCACGTGTACATGGAGAAAGATGGGGCAAAATGTCTATTCTGGGAACAAAACGGCAACAAGCTTTGATGGGGCAATATGATATGCACACGTGGGAATAAAGAAGCAAAGAGAAAATACCACACCAATCGAGGCCATCACTATCACATGGGAATTGCCAGGAACACCAAGTCTAATTGAAAACAAGGAGTTTGACGCCTCACAAGTACCCCCAACATGTCGAGATTCCAACAGGAATCAAACAAAATTAGGGCACTATTTACAGGAAACTAGGGAACTATGGTAGCAGATACCAAACTGAGGCAATCTACCCGTTAATTTCACCAATTTCCAAGACACGACCATTTTCGCTTGTATTTATTCATAAAGATATGTCCATGTCAAAACTAATGAACATAAATAGGTCCAAAACTTCTGGTTTACACACGTCACTCCACTTTTTTTTGGTAACACAGGTTGAACAATACTTTCTTGACGAAAAGCAGGGTGCATACAAGTCACAGAACGAACTATTGCTGCTCGCAATGTTGTCCTGCATTTCTCTCGAACAAAACTTCTCCCTGCCTAAGGTTTTCCTCCACTCTAACAGCAAAAACCCTCATCAAGAAAATTCTATGCGGAAAAACTAACAGGGAATATCTGCAAGAACCAATTACCACCTGGCACCAACATGCGATTCCATCCGTTGGTCCTGGCCTAAAAGCACTCTTTCAGGCCAAACTAAGTTCAACTTCATCGCAAAGTCTGCCACTTCTCTGCATGTCAAGAATAACGCTTGTTATTTCAGAAAATGGCACACTTTCATGCATGCCAACCGTAAATGGTTTAATAGCAGCCTAAACATAGCCTGAATCAAATGACAGGCACAAACAGAAGTTGGATCAAATGATGGGTAACCCATCAGTATTTGACAGAATGTCCAGTCCAGAAATCAATTCTTGACGTCTCGGTACTGACACAAAAAGAAACCTCATGTTCTCACCTATCAATCTCTTCCCTCATAGCTGGATCAAGTCCATCATCGAGGTCAGCATCTTCGAAGGGGTATTCGATATCATCTTGCAAACCTGGACTTTGGCAAGGAAGCGGAGAAATATTACCACTATCTGCTTTCCGCTGAACCACACAGCCAGCTCCCTCCTGAAGTCCGAAAAAATACGTAAGAAATACACAACTAATTATATATAAAGTTACACCCGAGAGAGAGAGAATAAAGGGTAGAGCTCTAACCTTATTTACAGGTTCAGAGTTTGCTTTTGCTGGATTCTTAGCTTGATCTTTCCTTCTTTTATTCTTTTTCTTACTCTTGGCAGCTTTCCCGCCCCTAGAACCTGTGAAATGCATGGAAAATAAGTTTTTTTTTAAAAGAATTTTCTTATTCTTGTGTTGCAGGCATGTGGATACATTATCAAACCTACACAGAAAAAAAAAATATAAGAAGCAAAAAAGGAGCAATAATAACTTCAATATGAACATATCAGAAAGCAATCAACTTAGCAAAAATAATGACATGCTCCTGCTGTGCTTAGTTAAAATTTTCTTTTAATCTAAGCAACCAGTCTACCAAAAAACATTGTATTAAATTAGATGGGGAACATACTACAACAAACCCTGATTCTACAAAAGATCAAGAAAAGAGAATAATCTTTTGGTATTTTTAACCCACAATAATCATATGCATTCACTTAATACGGTCTGAGTGCAAAAAAATAAAAATAGCTAAAACTACTGTAAAGTACATGCCTAGTAGCTAAATATCTTTGGCCCTGAATAATTTCTTATAAACAGTTTGCCAATGGGAATAGACTAATTCCTTATAAATAGTTTGCACTTTTTCCACTATGACACTCAAATAATTGTACTGCTATCTGAACATTCTAAAACAACTGATTTTTGCTGGACATTGCAAAAACATGATTATTTTAGCTGCAGGAAATAATTGTGTGCAGTGAACGGGATACCAAACGGAAATGGTGTAATGCAAAAACAACATAAACTTTTGGAGTTTCTGTGATAAAATTCTTGCCTATTCAATATAATCACTAACCTTCATCCCCATTTATGAAACAAAGCAATTCATCCAAAGATCTCTCATCCTTTTGCTCTTCCTGTGTTTGAAGATCCTGAAACAAAGCAATCCTCAGAAACTAACGTAAAAATAAAACAAGAAGGCCAGGTCAAAGAGGGAAATATCATTGAACACAACACATAGATTCAATAAAAAAAAACCTTTAGTTTCTGGCGCTCCTGGAGTTCTCTCCGCTTCTTTGCATACAACCGGTTCAATAAACGAATCGTTGGATCATCATTTATATTTTTTAGAGGCTCCAATTTTTCTTCCTGAGTGGCAATAAGTTTTGACAAATAAGTATTGAATGTGTCAATATCGCAAATGAAAGGTCCACTTTAACCACCTGTTCTTGTGATTATGTCTGAGTTTTGAGCACGAGAGGGGCAAATCATACTCAGGGAGGTCAAAGGAACTTCCTATCTGAGAACATAAATGGTACTCTTACCTCTGTTAAGTCATCAGGTAGATGAAAAATATCTCGAACTTCATCGGGTGTCTTTCCTCCGATGATTCGAGCAAGTGCGCCACAAGTAAGATCAACCAGTGGCCTTAACTGTAGACCAAGGGCTGCAGAAGCCAACTTGCAGAGTTTTTCTGTGTCTATCCGGACAAACTTCTCATCAAATGACTTGCGCTCCTATAAATTACAGAAATCCCTACTAAGATATGTTGGAGGGAAATAGACTAAAAATATCAAAGTCTTCAAGAAAATTATAAACTGCTGCAAACCTTGTTTGAGCGCCCAGGGACCTGATGAAACCGACAATAGTCAAGAATTAAACTCAAGCTTGCTGGATTAACTCTTTCTGGGAGGACAATAGCATGATTTTTAGATGAACCGGTCCCATTTTTCACTATTTCCCGACATATCATAGGGCAGAACATCGCGACTTCCTCCTCCACTTGCTGTATGGAACCATCAAAGCACTGAAGCCATATATAAGTCTTCAACGCCTGTTAGAATTTACCGAATCAACTTAGGCACAAATGATGCAATGAATATAAAAATTGCAACTTTTAACCTCCGATTAACAGCAAAAATGATCATAATTAAGGCGAGCAAAGGGGGATGTACCTCTGGTTTTATTACTGCTAATTCACTCTCTGACATGATTGCTCAATGCCAGAAAAATAATGATGTTGATAGAACCAATCAACCAGACACAAGGAAAATTTACAAAAAAATTCCTTTCAAGTTAACTACTGGGCGCTCCAATGTCTAGCAACTAGCTGAGAAAGCTTTGTCCTTTGAACAAACAAGGAGGGACAAATTTAGCTTCAACCTCTAGGTTTACTTTATTGATTAACCTGCAGTAGAGAACAAAGGTCAAGATGCATAAGTGAAGGAAGCTTGCCTACATAGGATGAATAGTACAGTAAAATAAAAGACCATATCAGAGCAAAACTGTGAGAAGAAATCTAACACTGAGTAACCAATTACGGCTAGATATTCAACATCCAAACCATTTCTTCTGAAGCTGAGACAATCAAAATGCAAGATGTAAATGAGCACAATGCTAGCAACAAGAATATATTACAAAGCAAATTTTTATATCAGCATTGAGCTGGATGTGAAGGTAATTGTTTCACTGATTCAAGAAGCACTCATTTAAGTTGTGAGACATAAGTACCAGATAAGAAAAAGAATGAAGCAACCATTGCACTAAGCAGCAAAGCTGTATAACCAAGATCGATTTTACTGGTAAGCAGCTCATCTCAGACATTAATGCCCCCTACCCTCCTCCCATGGCATGTTCTGGCATCTGTCGGCACACGGCCTGGTCAATCGCGTTGCAACACCCAACATCTATAAATGTGCCATGCGTTTCCGCTTCAGAGCAATCCCAGCGCCATGTGTCGTTTACGTTTCTATTTCTATTTATGTTTACAAACATATAAAAATATAGTTGTCTTAATGGCAGTGTTATATGGGCGCAGGAGCAGTTGCCGGTGTCCGACTCGGTGTAGGCGTCCGATTCGGCAACATTTCCAGGGATACGCCAAAAACCACTCGGAATCCAACATTGACAGGGTATCAGACGCGACAAAAAGAATCTAGGTCATGGGTATATGGATAACACTGCTTGTCGGCATCTGTGATTTCAGAAAAAGAAATCCATATTGCCAGGATACGTATCAGTTGTATAACTTAATAGGGCAACATAAATGCAGCGCCCAACCCTCGTCTCAGCTCTACCTAGGCTCCTGGTTGCGCTGTATCATGACAGACGACCCTGAACAAAAAATCAATACCTACTAGTAAATCAATCATGAAGGGCACAAGGAACCGAAATCATGTTCCCCCAATCGCCGCAATCTCTCCTCTCTTCAAAAGCGGCGCCCAAGCACCGGTAACCGAGATTCCGCGACCCAGACAGGCCCCTCGTCCCAATCCCCATACAGACCAAACGGACGAACAACAGCGTGGGGATGAACACGCCCGCGGGCGTGCAATCGGAACCCCGTAGCAGCGAAATGGGGGCTAAACCCTAACCGGAAATCGACGCCGTGGGGGTGCTGGGAGGCAATTCCCATCCCATCGAGGGGAAACGCACGCGAGGAGGAAGTGATTGGGCGCGGAGGGGGGTGGGGAGCCGTACCTGCGGCGGGCGGGAGGGGCGGGAACGAGAGGAATCTCCGAGGGAGGGAGAAGAAGCGGCGGCGCGGCGGCGGCGGCGAGGATAGAAACGAAACGAAAGGCTCGGTCGGCAATGGCTTGACATGACGTGTTGTTGGGTCCAACCAATCGTAACGGCGCCACCGGGCCACTGTGGGCCTGCCCGCGGAGGCAAAGCATGTGGTGGGAAATGTTGGGCCGCAGCTTTGGCGTGGATGTTGGGCCCAAAAAAATATATTCTTTTGTTTACTTTATAGTACCTCAATGACACGTACGGTTAATGTTTTGCCACGCCACCTAACATTGCTACTCCCCTAAAAAAAACGAACATTGCTATTTTGTGCTAAAAAACCTAACATTGCTATTTGCTAAGAAATAATTAAATAAAACTGTACTAGATTGTTGAACATATTTCAAAAGGTTTTTTTTATAAATTGAATATAATAGAAATATATAGTGCAAAAAAGTGTACGTTGTTGAATGCGATGGAAAAAAAAAAGGAACTTTTTAACGGCTCTTTCCAGTGCTCCCATGCACCGGGGAAGCTGCAACTCTCATGTGCAATTGAGATGATGGCATGGTGCAGACTGCTGAGACCCTGCCACACATTTTGCAAAATGTGTGCACGGTTGAATCTTCATCGAAGCACAAATAACACCGGAAGGCTCACGAGCACACCAATCTCTCTTTGACATTTACCAAAAAACCATCTAGAATGAACAAAATGGCAGCATAAGAAATGGCAGCATATTCTTATGTTGCATGTCAGTATAGTTGCAGGGGCGAACCTACAAACTCAGAACATCGGTGTCAGCTTCATTAGCACATAGGGGTCATTAGTGTTGTGAATAGTGATCTTGTGTGTAATTTGTAGAATTTTATTGGGGTCAGCTGACCTCGTTAAAATAGGCTGCATCCGCCCCTGTATAGTTGTCAAGAAAAAGAACTTTATGTCGCTTGTAATTTTCCTTTTTTTTTTTGCAGATACAGCTAACCAACATCATTGACCATTTGACCTTGCCCAACATGGTTCACCAGCAAAAGCAAGGAACAAAGCCAAAGCAGCGAACTGGTTGGTTGTTGCAGCTGCAGCGACAACCAGCGCAAACATATGGGAACTGCATTTTCTAGTTTTTTTCGGGTATATAAAGTGCATTTTCTCGTCTTCTTCGGGTATAAAGTGCATTTTCTCGTGCACGTCATTATCAACTCATTGCATTTGCATAGAGTTTAGGCCCCACTCAGATGGAGCAAGGCTTGGATCATGAGCCCACAAAGATGATGCTACAGAGATTATGACTTACATTTAATTTTATCAGTTATAAAAGAAATTAATTTTATCAATTCTTAAATTTATAGATGTAAATAGTATATATATATTATTAATTAAATTTCGAAACAGTATACAAGAAGAGCCCTGGTATCCCGTTCCATGGCCAAACCGGAATGATCGCCGGAATCGAATTGATTAGTTCTTTTTAGGAACAAATCGAATTGATTAGTGTGCACGGATGACGTCCGCACAAGAGAAACTCCACATGGGCCTATTTGAAGTCCATTATGATGATTAATTTTGTTGGGCCATCACACTCTACACAGATGATGATTTGACACCCAGCAAAATATGAAAAGACAACCTATACACAGGAAGAAATTAAATGAACATGATTGTATGTCATCCATCATCTAAAAAAAATGTCCAACGACAGCCTCGTTGAATTGTAGGATGATCAGCTTGTAAGTGTTTTGTTTGTATGGAGCCCTAGCTTGTTTTTTTAGCTTTTAGAGATCTCTAAGGGGCTCTCCATTTTTTTATTATTTATTTGACTCTTCACTGCATATTGAGCATCTCACCCCAATGGACTCTCCATATCCTACACTCCAAATCCCAACAGCAACTATGCACGTGAGACTCATACTTGGTAGGTTTGTTTGGCTAGCCGGACAGGCTAGCCTTATTTGGCTAGTGAGGAGGTCAATTTGAAGAGCTAAATAGCTTCACGACTCAGATAGCTAGTCTGTTGGGAAGCTATTTTTAGTGTTGAGTATTAAAACAATATAGCTAAATAAGCCATTGACTAGTCTCTTGGATATGCGGTGCCGGTGAGATTGAGGAACGTTTGCACCCTCGACTCCAAATTTTGGTCAGGGAGTTTGTTTGTCCGAGATTTATGGTTGGCATGCATGTTAGCTTGGTGGTTGTTTCAATTTTCCCTTTAGGAATTCAAAGGATTTGGATGTACTACGTAGAGCTGTGGATGTTGACTCTTCAATCAATTAAGCAAATCATTAAGGGAAAAAAGGAAAAAAAAACATTGCAAGTTTTTAAGTAACCCGAGTATATAAACTACTATTGGGAAAAAACATTGCAAGTTTCAACTAAGTTTGTTATTTCCTCGATTGAACCATTTGACCATTCCTATCTCAATTCCATCACAATTTTAAGATGTTTTGTTTGCATGTGGTTATCAACTTATCGTGGTCATTGAGCAACCTAACAAAATAAGAATTATAAAGTTTCCATTGCATGTATAATAAATTGGTAGCGTGGTACTCAATTTTTAGCACAAGCGCGACTTGTATCACGGTACTAATATCATCTCATAGCCAATCCTTCTCATAGATGCTTTCAAAGCAATGTTATACAAATAATACTGTAAAACAGATGTTAGTTAGGGGTAGATCCAGGGGGCTCAAGCCCCCTACCTCCCCAAAACCCATGGAGCCTCCTACATTTTTTGAGAAGGACCAAGGAAGAAAAAGAGAAGAAAGGTAGAGGAAGAACTCCCCCCCTCTCGATTTCATGGCTAGATTCACTACTCGATCATGTTCCTCTGCATAGCAACAATTCAGATAATATGTTATATGATCGTTTTGAATGACTAATGTGGCTTCAAGCTTTGCAAATTATAAAAAAGAAGAAGAAAGAGAAAAAGCAAGGTGCGACAACGCCGCGCAAGAGATTTCTAGTGTATACTCAAAATAAAAAAAATAAATGAACATGGAAGTATATGATCCACCATCTAAAAAAATATCAAACGACAATTGGCTTATTGAATTACAGGATGATCAACTTGTGCAAGTGTTCTGTTCGTATGTAGCCTGAGCTTGATTTTTTAGGTTGTAGAGCATCTCCAGGAGACTCTTCATTTTGAATTCTTTATTTGACTTTTACTTGTCTCTCCATAAAGATTTTACTGCATATTGAGCATCTTCCTCCAACAGACTCTCCATTTCTCGCACTTTGAATTCCACCAGCTACTCTACATGTGGGGCTCATACTTGGCAAGTGAGTTTGGCTAGCCGAACTGGATGCCTTATTTGGCTAATGAGGAGGCCAATTTAGAGAGCCGGATAACTTAACGAGTTAGATAGCTAGTGTGATGAAGAGCTATTTTAGTGTTGAGTATAAAAAAATTAGCTACTTTAGCCATTGACTAGTCTTTTGGAGTGCACCTTCGTCTCCAAAGTTTTGTTAGGGAGTTTATTTGTCCGAGATTTGTGGTCGGCATGTTAGCTGTGTGGATATTTCAGTTTTCCCCTTTAGGAATTCAAAGGATTTGGACATAGTAACGTGGAGCTGTGGATGTTGACTCTTCAATTAAGCAAATCATTAAGGGGAAAAGGAAAAACTACTATTGTGAAGGAGTAAAACTAATATGTAAAGGTGCGGCAATTATTTGAACATAATCAACACAGTAAGAAACAAACCGTATCCTTCCTCGCTACAATCTCTCACTAACACGAAAGATTAGACGGCAGTTCATCAAACATATTAGACGATCAATACAAACACCACCAGCAGCAGCATCGATCAGTCGGAGGATGTCTTGAGGGTGTTGCCGATGTCGATGACGAAGCGGTACCTGACGTCGGCCTTGGCGAGCCGCTCCATGGCCTCGTTCACGTACTCCGCCCCAATCACCTCCACATCTGCCATCACGCCGTGCTTCGCCGCCACCTCGATCATCTCCTGCGTGTCCCCAATGCCGCCGATGTGGCTCCCAGCCAGGGTCTTGCTTCCTGCCTCATGTTTTTTTATTACTCGGCAATTTCATTAAAAGGTTTCACTCATCAACAAATTAAATGAACTGATCATTTCATTATTGTAAAAAAAAAAACTAGACTCAGCGGGGGTAAGAGCCCTGGGTTTTTCATTGAGAAGAGAGACATTCTTCGAGTCTATTGAATCTGAGTTGATGCGACCATACCACCGGTCACTAACCAATAGACTAAAAGACCTTGGATATCATTTCATCATCGTGAGTGGGCTTACCCGTGATGAGATCAAACGGTGGGATCTCCAGTGGCATCTCCGGCAGCCCGATCATGATCATCTTGCCATTGGGTTTCAGCAAACCCATGTACGGTGCCACGGGGATGTTGGCCGACACCGTGTTGATGATTCCATCCATGGTGCCAGCCGCAGCCTTCATCTCTCGGCGTTCTTGCTGAAGATGAACGCGTCGGCGCCGAGCCGCTCCATGGCCTCCTCCTTCTTCGCCGGCGACGAGCTGATCACGGTCACCTTCATCCCGAACGCCTTGGCGAACTTCACCGCGACGTGTCCGAGCCCACCGAGGCCCACAACGCCGACGTGCTTCCCCGGCGAGTTCAGGCCGTGGTACTTCATGGGAGTGTACACGGTGATGCCGGCGCACAGCAGCGGTGCGCCGCGGTCTAACGGCATGGTGTCCGGGAACTGGACTATGAACCGCTCATGGACCACGACGCTAGTCGAGTACCCGCCGTAGGTGACGGTGCCGTCGCGGTCGACGGAGTTGTAGGTGAAGATGATGCTCTGGCAATGGTTCTCGAAGCCCTCGTCGCAGCTTGCGCAGGACTGGCACGAGTTCGCCATGCAGCCTACGCCGACGCGGTCGCCGGGCTTGAACTTCGTCACGTTCTTCCCCACCTCCGTCACCACGCCGGCAATCTCGTGCCTGCGGCCACCATGATTCCATGAAGCATGAACAATGTATATATATGCTGAGGAATAAGTTCGATCAGTATGTTGAGAATTCAGAACTTGATGCTGTGTTAGTTGTGTACCCAGGGACGATAGGGTACATGGCGTCACGCCACTCGTTCTTGATGCTGTGCAGGTCAGAGTGACAGATCCCACAGTAGAGAATATTTATCGCCACATCATCATCTCCGGTGCTTCTGCAAAATGGACATGTAATTCAGTATGAATCTTATTTTCTTTTCAACGAGAATAAACTGCTATAACTAGATGACCGTCCTCAGTAACTTCAGTAGTTGTCTCAGAGCAACGAGAATAAGGCTACCAAAGTTTGCAATTGTCATATCGAATGTTTGAACACTTATATTAGAAGTATTAAACAGACAAAAAAACCAATTACACAATTTGGTAAGTAACTCGTCATTAAAAAATATGCTATTGACTAGTTTGCAAACTGAACTAATCGAGGCCTAAAGAAATTTTGAAAGGCAAGTGCTAAAAAGACTGAGGCCTTGTTCGGTAAGGACCCAATTCAATTCAGGTCGGGTATGATAAATTAACAAAAAAAATCTATGATGAGTATAATAAGAGACCTGTGATGAGGACATCACTTCTATGGATATACACGAGGCTTCTCTGCTGGACATTCCAGGTCCAATCACAAGAGCTCGCGCGCGACAATTAAATCTAGATGTGAGCTCGCTACTAAGTGTTCCTATTAATAGTTTTGATAATGGTTCGCTACGTATTGTTTATAATGTGATTAGAAACCAAGGAGAAGACCAAGAGACACATGGAGAAAGGCTTGAAGGCATGGAGGACCAGCAAGGGTTGGCCAAGCTTCGTGGAGGCCCAATACAACTCAACTTCAAGTCCAACTCGGAGTCCAGGAGCTGCCTTCGGTAAAACAGACGCCCAGGCCACATACGGAGTCCGATTTCAACGATCCACATGTGGTTGGAAAGATGATTTCATAGAGCTTCCAATGGCGTTGGTTTGAGGCCTAAATTCCTCCTGAGTCGTCGGCAATCATCCGAACAATGTGGCGTCCAGAATCTGTTCCGGTGCTGCGTCACCATCTTTTGGCCTTTGGGCCTTGTATCATCGTCGAGCCCATTAGGGGGGCGTGTCCAGAGGTCGACCACAACCTAGACTCTATTTTACAGTAGCCGCCGCCACCATTAGGGTTTGAGTTTTGCTTTAGATCAATATGTCTTTGAACAATCACCGTTCTTTGGTTTGTAGCACCCCAACTTGTGTGCTTAATCATTCATCCTCATATTGTCACCATTATTGAGAGCTGCGTACTTTCAAGTTCTTGTTTGTGTTTTTCGTTTTGCTTGCATAGATTAGCCTTCTTGGCAAGGTCAACCGGATCATGACACGGTTAATAACTCTAAGATTGCAGGGTTCGAGTTGCTGACTTGAAGCTGGATCGGTGTGTTTCACTCTGGCAAAACGAGAGTTATCTTTACCTGACAGAAGATCAGCAACCTAGGTCTCATCAACCCGGATTCATTCCGGTTAGAAACAAATTTGCTCATGATAGGTGCACCAAAAGAGCCGGAATCAATCCATTAGTCAAGAGGTGTAGAATCAATCTAGGTCTCTTGATGCATCTATCATGAGTAAATTAGTTTAGGGCCCGGAATAAATCCAGATCTCTTATTGTACTCATCATAGATTTCTTATTACATCTATCATTCTTGGCCCGGATTGAGTCCGATCTTAACCGAACAAGGCCTGAAAATTCTGGACCCGGAAAGGACTTCCATATATATATTATTGGGACGTGACATCCATTGTGCTATTGATGACAACGAGATCGACACTGGTGAGTGCTAGGACCATCTACAAATAGCAGTATCCCCTAGCTAGTCCCCAAACACAGTTGGCCATGATCAATTTGGCTAGCTCATGACCTATAAATACTGTCTGCTAAGATAAGATTTCAAATATCTACTGGAACTTGGTGTGGCGGTTGCCGCGCTTGGACAGAGTTTGGCCAGCTCTAACAACTACCATGGTTGGCCAGTTATAGTATCTCTTTAATTATAGGTTGGTATACATCTTCTATTTGGCCCATGGTATACATCTCTTTTTCATGGCTTCCAACAAAAAATGGCCATGATACTGAATCAAGACTTTGTGATATCCAATTTGAATAAGATTTGTGGATGCTTTTGTTGATGCAAGAACCTTCTGTCTGCTGAACCATCATGAAGTTGTCCTGAATAAAGCAGCCTTTTATGAGGGTGCTTTGGTTAGGAGAAATCATCTAATCTGCCCGCTTATCTGTTGGTTAGTATTTTAGTCGCAAGTTTGGCAAAGGTGTGCACCAGAATTATTGGCCTGAAATCTCTAGTGTTTGTGGATTCTTCTTTCTTTGGCAGGAGGGCGATGTAAGCAGAATTCAGCACCTCCAGATGTCCCATCTTCCTACTCCACACAGCTGAAATGTATGCCACAGTATCCAGTTTGATAATTGGCAAAATGGTTTTATAAAACTTTCCTATGAAGCCATCAGGCCCTGGGGTAATTTCATTTGGTGGCAACATTGATAGTCTTCCACACTTCATCTTCAGAGAAGGGGGCATCCAAGTCTGACTGATCAAAACTTGGAATGGCCAACTCATCAAAGTTAACTGTGACCTCTCTTTCCAAGCTAATTTCCTCCAAGAGGCTACTGTAGAACACAAAAAAATATCATTTTCCTTCTATTAATGACTTGTGATAAATAGCCTCCTCTGTTAGAAGCTTACTAATGAAGTTCTTCCTCTTGTGATGCCTTGCGTGCTGGTGGAACAAGAAAGTGTTGGCATTCCCCTCGTTAAGACAGGATATCATGGACCGTCTTCTTGCAACTGTCCTCTGTAGCAAAGACTAGGCTAAGGAGTGATTTCAAGCTTGTTACGCAGCCAGGTCTCAAGAAAAGTGCAACCATAAAGTTCCTGCAGCGATCTTGGCATAGTGTTAATGTTGACATGTAATGGCATTAGCATGTGTTTTATATGTGATGTGTCATAGGAGTGCTCATGTCATAGAAGCATGGCATCCAATTTAAGACCCGGTAGTTGCCATCCATTTTCATTGTATCCCCGCTCATATTTTTTTTCATTTCCGTGTACCCGTATATCTTGGTTTCCGTCCCGTTCCCGTCTATATATCCCTCTCCCGTTCTCATTCCCGGTGAGAAAATACAGCATTGTAAATGGGTAAGGCGTTCGTTCACGTCCGATTTCATCCTACGTACGTGTGGTTCAGCTGTTGCTCGTGTGCATGGCGTCGATCTGTGTCCAATATTACTGCTGCGGGTGCTCCCGCGTCTAAGGACGGCAGCGATCCAATCATGGACACAGCGAGCGAGCGAGCGAGACCGATGGGGCGAGATAGACGGGCGGCGAGCGTATCGTACCTGCGGGTAATGGTGAGCGGCTCAAGGCGGCCGGACGCGTCGTGCGCCGCGAGCGCCGCCGCCGCCTTCCCCGTGTGCTGCTGCTGCTTGGCTCCGGTCGCTGTAGCCTCCGGCGCCACCGACGCCTCCGTGGGAGCCATCTGCCGGTCAGGTCGATTCGGGGAAGGGGAGAGACTGAGCTAGAGATGACTTCAAGTGGGGAACAGAGTGACTTCGTTTAGAGTTAAAACTTAAAAATGCATCGACTCTGATGCAAAGCACAGAGCACGACAACCTCAGGATCCGCGAGAGCATCTCATCAAGAGTTGACCCAGCGCCAGCACGTGCAAGAGCAGGTAAGAGCAGGTTCAAAGTTGAGACAAGTGCTTGTCTATTGGACCGTCCATGTAATCTAGCTAGAGTCAACTTTAGAACCCAACTGGTATAATAGTTTGACTATTTACCACAGTCCAATACATATTCATTGATTATGGATGGCCGACCTGTCATTTCTTGCATATGCAAAGGCCATTCATCAGCCACTGATTTTCTACTCTCTCTGTTTCAAAATACAATTCATTTTAGCTTTTCTAAATACATAGATTTTATTATGCATGTCTAGACATAGCGTCTATCTAATACAAAATAGAATTTAAGTATCTAATAAAGCCAAAACGAATTATATTTTGGGATAGAGGGAGTACGTAACTAGGCCGTCGACGGAGGCAGCGACAACCACATTCATCTCTCTTCCAGCTCACCTTTGAATCTTGCGGCGGTCGATTTGAAGCTTGTTTGGTTACCCTTAAATGGCTGGGCTGGCTGTGCTGATCAGCCTCTGGAATCAGCCGACCAGCCGCAGCTCCCACAGCCATTTCAAACTGGTTGCAGATCCTTTCAAATAAAAAAACCCAAGCAACAACCATTTCGTAGGGAGGCGACCGAATCAGCGACTGGTGGCTTTCAGTTGTGGCTGCCTCAGTGGTTCGGCTGGGCTGGGCGGCCGAATGGCTGGGCTTATCAGCCCATCCAGCCCTAGCTGTGCCAGCCCAGCGAACCGAACGGGCTGCTACCGCTATCAAACCTATTCTAAGACACGAGATTCAGAAAAGCAGGACAACAATCTCTAAAACAAAACAAGCAACCTACTGCCATGTTGTCAAGGATTCAGGCAGGCAGTGTATGTGATGCTAAAAAATGGCAGGTTGTCTATATGTTTTGCAAGAATGGAGGGGAGCCTTGACCTCTGCTCCCCACTCCATAGCCTTCGTGCAGCCCGTGGTTTGTCCGATGGTGTGTCCTTGCCACCGCTAGCGTGGGTGTGGTCGCCCCCTCGCCGCTACACGACGCTGCTGTGGCCCTTTGCCTTCGCACCGAGGCTCCTCGCCGCCATGACGCTAGTGTGGCTCCTGTGGGGATCCCGCGCCCCTATGGCCCCTCGCCGCTGTCGGCGTAGGAGCGGCCGTGGTGTTCGCGTTCGTGCTTTGGCCGGGGCATCACGATGGGCCCACCAACCCTGGACCACCCACATGGCTGGCTCTGGCGCCTTCCTTTCAGGGGAAGGTCCTCCCCTGCCTGAAAATTGTGTTGGCGTCTCTGTGCTCTTTTGTGGGGTTCGTGGGACCTGGGGTCTAGGCTGGCACCCGACAAGATCCAGTGGCCTTGATGCCGATGTGGTGCTAGTTGCCGGCGTCAGTCGAGGCTGCTAACCCTAGGTAATCATGGTTGTTGCCGGTCATTATTGCGGGTGTCTTCCCAACGAGTGCCTGGCCATGGTTGCTCTTTCCTTTTCCTTGCCTTGTGTTGGCCATTTGCCGGTCGCTACCGTCTTCGATCACCTTGCCTCTTCTGGTGGTGGTCCCTACTTTGTCCTATCGATGGCAAAGATCCCTAGGGAGGGAAGGGTGTTACGCGTGAAAGCCTTATGCCTACTAATAGTTTAATGACAGTGACGTCTAAGGCTTTCCTTCTTGAAAGCTGTAACGACTCAGTCATTAATATTAATTAGCCTACTTAATCGAACTTAATTGACTTTGTGGAGTTCATTTTCTTATGCATTTCGGACTTCGTTTTTGTTCATAACTGATCTAGCCTTCCTTTCCAATCTTGGCTAAAGAACCTTGATTCCCTTCTATCTGACCCCTGCCTTGCGCCCAACTCGAGCTCCGCGTGCCTCCATCTCGTCCAACCTTGTTTTGTCTCGTCCGACCTCGGTTGTGTCTCGCCCGACTTTTTTTCCATCGACTAGTGTTCCTTTCAACCGTCCGACCGTCTCTTTTGTCACCTTAGCTGATACATCATTGTTGGTCCTGTTCTTTTCTACTTCTTCAACTCAATTCGACCTGCTGACCCAATAGTTAGGAGATTCCTCCCCAATTGTGTAGTTACCACTCTACCGACCTCTCCATAAATTGGTCAAGCCTTTTATGTATCTTCCAACCTAGGCAAACGCATCCGAGTTGATTATACTAAAAAAAATTAGAAGGCACTACAAAATCAAGCTCAAAGGCAGACACAAAATCTGTTTACTTCTGTTAATCTCAGTCATTAACAGAGGTGTGCATTTTTTTTATTTAACAAGGCGTTTACATCTGACCGCCTCCAAAAATTTATTTACGGAGGCAGATGTTTTAATGCAACTGCCTTCTAAAATAGTATATTTTCAGAGTTAGACGTTTTAATGTGTCCGTCTCTTTAAATTGATTTTCGGAGGTGGACTCCTTATAAGACCCTCCTCCTAAAATGCAGCGACCAAAACTAAGCCCAAAAATCCATTTCTGAAGTTTCCATAGATAACAGACTCCTTAGGGCTAGGGTTTCTCACCTTTCTCTTCCCCCCCCCCTCGTTTTTCTACACGACGCATCCCCCTGTCCGCCGGCCCCCTCCCGTGACGCTGCTCCAATCACCTCCACATCTGCTGTCACGTCGTGCTTCGCCACCACGTCGATCATCTCGTGCGTGTCCCCAATGCCGCCTATGCAGCTCCCAGCTAGGGTCTTGCACCCTTCAAATACAAATGTATCATTATGTTTTTTACTCGACAGTTTCATCAGAAGGTTCACTCATCAACAAATTAACTGATCATTACCCATGCATACTCGGAATGGAAGAAATCAAATGAAAATGGAAGTATATTATCCACCATCTAAAAGAAATATCCAACGACAGTTGGCTACATTAAACTGCAGGATGATCAGCTTGTGTGTGATTGTTCTGTCCATATGGAGCCTGAGCTTGCTTATACACACACACACACACACACACACACACACACACACACACACACACACACACACACACACACACACATATATATAGTTTTAGACCATCTCCAATAGACTCTCTATTTTCGACCCTTTATCTAAGTTTGTATTTGCCTCTTCATAGAGATTTCACTCCATATTGAGCATATCACCCTAACAGACTCTTCATTTCCGACACTCTGAATCCCAACAACTACTCTGCATGTGAGGCTCATACTTCGCAAACCATTTGGCTAGCCGGACTGGCTAACCAAGTTTGGCTAGTGAGGGGGGCAATTTGGACTTTGGAGAGCCAGGTAGCTTGGCGAGTTAGATAGCTAGTCTATTGAAGAGCTATTTTGGTGCTGAGTAGCAAAAATTTGGCTACTAGCCATTGACTAGTCTCTTGGAGATGTTCGATGCTCGATGCAGTGAAATTTTGGTCAGGGAGTTCGTTTGTCAGATATTTGTGGTTGTCATGCATTTTAGTTGTGTGGACTTTTCATTTTTTCCCCTTTAGGAATTCAAAGGATTTGGACGTAGTAACGTGGAGCTGTGGATGTTGACTATTCAATTAAGCAAATCATTAAGGAAAGAAGAAAAAAAAATATTGCAAGTTTTAAAGCAACCGGCAGTGGTGGGCCTACAGGTAGGTCCAGTGGGTCCATGGCATACTCTAGATTTTGGCCTAGCCCATATAAATGTTTTTCGATTTATCAAGCTGCTCCAAGCCAAGGTATGGAAAATTGCAAATTGTTGCAATCCCTAGCCGGCTATTCTGTAGATATTTTGATGCAAGGATTTGCTTTGATTGCTATGTAGCTTACTGAAATCAAGGATTTGGTTTAAGTGCTCTGTTGCTGAATCAATGATTTAATTTTGTTGAATTTTCTAGACCATGATAGGTTGAAAGACATATATAGTCTTGTTGACATCTCATTTAAGATTGTTGAGGAAAATATGCACACAATTTGTGATATAGTTCACATGCTTCTCAAATTGGTATTGCTTCTACCTTTAGTGACGACCTCCGTCGAAAGCCTATGAATTTTGTCAAAACCAAAAGGAGGAATAAAATTGGCGATAGTGTGTTGGATGATTGTCTTGTCACATTTATTGAGCGTGATATTTTCTTTGAAGTAAAAAAATTATTGAATAGAAAATATGTTATTATTTTTTGTATCCAATGCTTGGTCAATTTTTAATGTCATTTACCGAATTTGAAAAATAAATATACCATTTTGTATGCGAAAATTTTGGCACGGCATACCCTACCTTTCAAAACCGGCAACCGGAGTATATATACACTATTATGCAATGGTGGAGCTACGTTGGGGCCATAGAGGGCTCTGCCCCCCCCCCCCCTCTGGCCAGGAAAGTTCTGAAGAAAACAAAACACCGAGCTGCCTGATGACCTCCCATGTCTCGCCAAGGTGTTCGTGTAAGAGGTGGAGCGCCCCTACGAGCAGCGGGGCAGGGCTCGGCAGTGGCACCTAAGGTATCAGTGGTGTTGATTTTCTAGAGCGATTGGGGTGCAGCCATCGTCTGGCGTTTGCGTCTCAGATGTGGATGAGGAAAGAAGATGATAAGGCATGAGTGGTGGCATGTGGACTTCATATCGTGAGCAACCAGCCCAAGAGAACGGCAAAGCCCATTAGCCCAAACCTGAGAGCTCATCTGATGTATACTTTTTTCCCTCAAAAAAAATGTAAACTTTTGTCTCAAAAATCTGATGTATGCTTGGACATAATATACACGCATCTTTTTTTAGATAATGGGACAGAAAAGTACCCAGCCTTGACCTCAATTGTCAATTGAGGCTACGACTGCTTATTAAAAAAAATGCAGCACATCCGTCTGCAATCACACTTAAAAAAATAAATATGACAGGGCCAACTAAAGTTTGGGAAATAAGCTCATTAAAGACCAATCCTATTTATAAACCTCCACCCAAAGTTGGCAAAAACTTGCATGGCCAAAACCTCGATGGCCCGAGTTGCCTCCTGCATCATTTTCTTATCTTCATCAGACCTTTGCAGTTGCGCCCAAAACCGAAGCCAGTGTGTTCCTCGGAAGAGTACCTGCAAATTTGTTTTCATAGGAGATTTATCAAAGACAATACCATTCCTACTAAGCCATATAGCCCAACATAAAGCCGATGCTCCTATTAAAATTTGTCTTTTTAATTTAGTACCAACCCCCCTAAGCCAATTACCAAACATATGAGTAATACTTATAGGTGGTGGTAGCTCAAAGGCAAACTGTACGGCTCTCCAAAGAAATTTGGCTACCTGGCAATCAAAAAAGATATGTTGTATGGTCTCTTGACTACAGCAAAAGGCACATTGTTTATTGCCATTCCAGTTTCGACGTGCTAAACTATCCTTAGTAAGAACCACCCCTTTTTTTAAATACCACATGAAAATAATGATCTTTAAAGGCATCTTCAATCTCCATAAATTCTTATCAAATTCCACATTACCATTGGTAATCAAAGCATCGTACATAGAGCTAACAGTAAAGAGACCCGACTGGTTAAGATTCCATTTAAAGGTGTCCTTACTGTTATTTAATTGTACATGGCATATACGAGCAACCAAATCATGCCAACACACTAAATTATAGCCATTCAAAGATCTCCTAAAAGAAACATTTAAAGGTACCACTGAGAAAATAGATGCCACTGTAGCATGCTTCTTTCGAACAATATTGAATAAAGTTGGATATTGCTCTCTAAGTGTAGAGTTACCAATCCACTTGTCTTCCCAAAACCGGATTTGACACCCATCATTTAGCCGAAATGATCCATAGCTAAGAAAAACACTCTTAACCTTCATAAGACCAGACCAAAAATGGGAATCTCCAGGTTTCTTTTCAACCTGAGCAATAGTCTGATTTTTCAAATATTTATTCTTGAGTAATGATTGGCACATACCCTCCTCATTAATTAATTTAAACAACCATTTGCTTAACAAGCATTGATTCTGAATGTCTAAATTTTTTATTCCTAACCCTCCAATTTCTTTTTGTTGGCAGAGGATATTCCATTTGGCTAATCTATATTTTTTTTATGTTCGTCAGATTGCCAAAAGAACCTCGATCTATAGTAGTCTAATTTTTCAAGTACCCCTTTAGGAACTTCAAAAAAAGATAACATGAACATGGCTAGACTAGTTAGGACAGAGTTGATTAAAACTAGACGTCCTCCAACAGACATATGTTTCCCTTTCCAACTATTTAGCTTTTTCGCAAACTTCTCTTCTATGATTCGCCAGTCAATATTACTAAGCTTCCTATAATGCATTGGAATGCCAAGATATCTAAAAGGATAATTCCCATATTGGCAACCAAACAATTGTGAGTATTGTTGTTTCATTTCTGTAGCTTCTCCAAAACAGAAAATTTCACTTTTATGAAAATTTATTTTGAGACCTAATAATTGCTCAAATGCACACAAAAGCAACTTCATATTTGTGGCCTTCTCAATATCATGGTCCATGAAGAGGATAGTATCATCCGTATATTGCAAAATAGACAAACCCCCATCAACAAGGTTTGGTATAATACCCTTTATTTGGCCATTATCTTTAAACCTGTTTATCAAGATAGCTAACATATCCACAACAATATTAAATAAAATCGGTGACAGCGGATCACCTTGTCTTAAACCTTTCAAAGTCTGAAAATTTTTTCCCACTTGATCATTTATTTTGATTCCCCACATGCCCTCCTTGTACAAAACAGTTTATCCAACTACACCATTTTTGGGAAAACCCCTTCATTCTTAGAGTCTTTTGAACAAAGCTCCAAAGCTCCACCTAACTTGGTCGTATGCTTTCTCAAAGTCAATTTTAAATATGACTCCATTCATTTTCTTCCTATGTAGTTCATGAATGGTTTCATGTAAAACGACTACACCTTCCATGATATTTCTTCCAGGAAGAAATGCAGTCTGTGTGGGGCTAATGACTTTCTGTGCTACTGACGAAATCCTATTTGTTGCCACCTTTGTGAAGATTTTGAAGCTAACATTAAGCAAACATATAGGCCTGTATTGCTGGATTTTAATTGCTTCTCTACATTTTGGCAACAGAATAATAGTCCCAAAGTTGAGGCTATATAGAGGTAAATCACCTTTATGGAATTCCGAAAATAAGGCCATTAAATCACCTTTTATTGTATCCCAAAAGGCCTGATAGAATTCTGCCGGAAAACCATCAGGTCCCGGAGCCTTATTATGTTCCATTTGAAAAATGGCTTCTCTAACCTCAATCTCTGTGAACTCAGATATTAAGACCTCATTTTCAGCTTCTGTGACTTGAGGAATGTCATCGATTCGAGTCTCATCCAGATCGAAATCATTATTCTCTGGTGGACCGAATAAGCCTTTGTAATAAGTGGTAATATACTTCTTCAGATCATCATCACCACTAATTATTTGATCCCCATCATGTACTTGGTATATTCTTGTTTTCCTATGTTTTCCATTAGCCATCAATTGAAAATATTTAGTGTTTGAATCACCTTCAAGTAATTCTTTAACCTTAGCTCTCTGGTACCATTTAATTTCCTCCTCCCTAAGCATTTCTGCTATCCTGTTTTTTAAGCAATGCTTAAGATCTACTTCCTGTTGTGAAAGGAGAGTAGTCTCTGCCTTTTTATCCAATCCATCGAGTTTGTCTAAACTTTTTTTCTTTTCTTTTTTAAACAAGCCACTCGTATGTTTCGCCCAACCCCTAAGATGTTGACGAACTCTTCTGATTTTAGTCTGCCAAGTTTCCATAGGAGTGGCAGATGGTTCAATGCTTTCCCATATTCCTTTTATCATATCCATGAAGCCATCACGAAGTAACCAACCAAGCTCAAACTTGAACTGATGTTGATTATAACTCGAAGATGAACTTCCGGTATTCACCAGTAATGGTGTATGATCAGAAATTTCCCGAGTCAAAGCTATGACAGTAGATAGCGGGAATTTTTGTTCCCACTCCGTTGTCATTAAGACTCTATCCAATTTTTCATATGTTGGTGTTTGTAAAGAGTTCGCCCATGTGTAACATCTACCCGACATTTGAAGCTCCCGTAAATTAAGACCATCAATTATAGCATTGAAAAGAAAAGGCCAACGATGATCATAATTACTATTGCTTTTATCCTCAGGGCTCCTGAGAATATTAAAATCCCCACCAATCATTAAAGGCAATCTTTCATGACTACACATATGGACTAACTCTGTTAAAAAGGTTTCTTTGTGTTCCCTTTGTGCAGGACCATAAACTACTACAAGTGCCCACTTCAAGCTATCATTTTTGTTGCACAAGTGGAACTTCACATAGTAATCACCTTCGTCTGTTGCACCAATATCGTCAACATCAAGATCAATACCAAGTAAAATACCCCCCGACCTACCTTTTGGTTCTTTCACATGCCACAAATAATTTTTACCACTACACAAATTTTTGAGGAAAGGGTTAGTAAAACTCTTCCTACCAGTCTCTGATATAGCAATAAAACTTAAATTGTGTTCCTTTGTTAAATCTGAAATATATCTATGCTTTTTTGGGTCTTTAAACCCATCGCTATTCCAAAAGACACCCTTCATTTAGAACATTTAGGATGTTTAGACCGACTAGAGTCCTGGATTTTTTCCTTTGGGGCTCTTACGTTTTGGTTTTGAAAGTGCCACAGTAAAATCTTTAAGATCACTGCTAGCATCCAAGACCTCATCCATAATTTCACCGCAAATGTTATTTAGAATGAAAGTGTCTATTTCCTGTTCCTCATTCAACTCCTTTTCTACCTTATCTATCGCATCCATTTTCCAATCTACATTGCGAGATTCTGACAGCCTAGATTCTTCACCCCTTTTCAAATTTAAAACAGAGGACCTAACCCTATTATCATCCGCTCCCAGTTCAATACCAATGCTACTAAAGCTAGATTTAATAAAGGAATCAGATAAATGCATAAAGGAGGTATTCGATAAATCACCTGCAATAGGTTGTGTGTCGTCCTTGCTAGCTTTCAGTTTGGTCGCTCGGTCCAGCAACATTTCATCACACGACCCAGACGACCTCTTGCTGCGACGAAGGTGATCACCTGCCGCTTCTGGAATAGCTGCTAGTGAAACAGGGTTCACCAAATTCACCTCAGCTTCTCCTGGAGTTGCTTTCTGTAATGCCAACACCTTCCCTTCACTAGCTAAGTCAACATGTTGCATGGTTCCTGGTACATAATCAGCACCCATGGAACACCCAACCTTCTCTGCAGCAGTCGGTACAGAAAGTATAAAAAGAGGGCGCTCAGCCTGATGTACCCCAGGACTCGGCGACATCTGCCTATTGCTAGTTTTCTGGGTGACATTGTTCCCAGTACCCTTATTAGCCGGCTCTTTTTGACCCCCTGGCAGGAGTCCTGGACATACCATACATGCATTTGCGAAGTGACCATCATTTTACTGTAGCAACCGGCGCCCCCTTGATTTTGTTGCACGCTCCGCCACTGCTATTATGTGAAGGCGTGGTACTTATTTGAACATAACCAACACGGTAACAAACAAACTACATACTAAAATATACTTCCTTTCCTCGCTACAATATCTCACTGACAGGAAAGATTAGACGGCGGTTCACCACACATATTAGCCGATCAATACAAGCAGCAGCCGCAGCAGCATCGTTGATCAGTCGGAGGATGTCTTGAGGGTGTTGCCGATGTCGATGACGAAGCGATACCTGACGTCAGCCTTGGCGAGGCGCTCCATGGCCTCGTTCACATACTCCGCTCCAACCACCTCCACGTCCGCCGTCACGCCATGCTTCGCCGCCACGTCGATCATCTCCTGCGTGTCCCGCATGCCACCGATGCAGCTCCCCGCCAGAGTCTTGCTCCCTGCACATACAAATGCATCGCCATTGTGTATTTTACTCTACAGTTCCATCACAAGGTTCACTCGTCAACAAAAAATTAACTGATCCTTACCCATGATGAGATCAAACGGTGGGATCTCCAGCGGCTTCTCCGGCAGCCCAACCATGATCATCTTGCCATTGGGTTTGAGCAAACCCATGTACGGCGCCACAGGGACATTAGCCGACACCGTGTTGATGATGCCATCCATGGTGCCAGCCGCGTTCTTCATCTCCTCACCGTTCTTGCTCACGACGAACGCGTCGGCGCCGAGCCTCTCCATGGCCTCCTCCTTCTTCGCCGGCGACGAGCTGATCACGGTCACCTTCATCCCGAACGCCTTGGCGAACTTCACCGCGACGTGCCCGAGCCCGCCGAGGCCCACGACGCCGACGTGCTTCCCCGGCGAGTTCAGGCCGTGGTACTTCATGGGGGTGTACACGGTGATGCCGGCGCACAGCAGTGGCGCGCCGCGGTCCAGCGGCATGGCGTCCGGGAACCGGACCACGAACCGCTCGTGGACCACGACGTTGCTCGAGTAGCCGCCGTAGGTGACGGTGCCGTCGCGGTCGACGGAGTTGTAGGTGAAGATGATGTTGGAGCAGTTGTTCTCGAAGCCGTCGTCGCAGCTGGTGCAGGACTGGCATGAGTTCACCATGCAGCCCACGCCGACGCGGTCGCCGGGCTTGAACTTTGTCACGTTCTTGCCCACCTCCGTCACCACGCCGGCGATCTCGTGCCTGCCACCATTCATGAACCATGTATATATGATGATGAGCAATGGTTCGATTTTGATCGGTATGTTCAGAATTCAGAAGTTGATGCTGTGTGTGTGTGTCAGTTATGTACATACCCAGGGACGACAGGGTACATGGCGTTGTTCCACTCGTTCTTGATGCTGTGCAGATCAGAGTGACAAATCCCACAGTACAGAATCTTTATCGCCACGTCATCATCTCCAGTGCTCCTGCATAATGGATATGTAACTCAGCAAGATTTTTTTTTAATTTCTGCAACGAGAATAAAATGCTATAAAACCGTCTCCCAGTAATATAACTTCAGTAACTGCCTCCAGCAACGAGAATAAAGAGAAGTTGAAAGGCTAAGTCCTGAAAAAGACTGGAAATTCTGGACCACTGCCATCTATGAGTGCGACATCCATTGTGCTATTGAAGATAACGATCGACACTGGTAAGTGCTAGGGCCATCTACAAATAGCAGTATCGCCTAGATAGTCCCCAAACACTGTTAGCCATAAGTGGGACGAATTTGGCTAGCTCGTGACCTGTAAATACTGTCTGCCAAGATTTCAAAGTTCTGTTTCCACCTCAACAGTAGTACTAGTGGAGAACCTTGGAGACGGCCACGAACGGAGGCAGTGCATAAAAGCACGATCACAGGACGACTTTGGCCCAGGCCAGTACACTGTCAACCCGATAGTACTATGAATGACAGCCACACACGCAGGTGGTGCTACTTTGATTGATGGATAACGCTGTACGAAAAGCAAGATGGCATCTTACAACACAGGTCGCTTTTAAAGCTTTTGGCCCTCGGCATTTGGAAACGTATAAAAAGACTTTGAAACATACGAGATATAAACATAACAAAAAATTATATATACCGCTGTGAAAAGCAGTAAATCACATATATCTTGAGAGATCATTATATTTAACTAAGACAAATTTAATTCTGTACGAATACAAACTGAGATTTTACATGAACACGCGCGCAACATGTGAATTTTGCAGTTTAGTGGCCCCCTCGCTCGTGATCATCCCTCCTAGTAATTTTATCAATTACTAGGAGAAGACATCCCCTGCATGCACCTACGGACTATACATGGTTCATTCATCACAGCACCACGTACTATTTGCACGGCAGGGACAATGTTTAAATTTTGGCACAATGGCACTTGCTGCTACAGATTATTTACCAATGACCAGTGAAGTGTTTTTTGTTATTAGATCGATCGATGAGATTTGTTTGAACTTTGATCCCAAGACCGTGTGCTGCATGGCGTCGATCGATCTGGACCCAATATATAATAATCGTGCTGGTGCTCCATCATCTAACGAGGCCAGCTAGCTAGCCAATCGATCGTGGACATGGTTAATAAGGCTCCATATATAGATTATCATATTCCACACAGGCATGCACGTACACGACGCTACGCCCGCCCAGCTACATCATGCTACGGGCGCCCATCAGATCCGAGCTAGTCCGACCGACGGCTCGCGCCGCCGCCACCGCCATGCGCGGCCGGCCTCCGTGGTACGTAAGGTCGTCCAGGCATGCATGGCGGCCGCGGGCCATTTCAATTCGAGCAGCATGTAGGAAACAGAAATACACACACGTACTGGCGAGACGATGGAGACGATGAGCGACTGAGCGTACCGTACGGCTCGTACCTGCGGGTGATGGTGAGCGGCTCGAGGCGGCCGGACGCGTCGCGCGCCGCGAGCGCCGCCGCCTTCCCCGGCTGCTGTTGCTTGTTCGCTCCGGCCACAGCCTCCTCCGCCACCGTGGGAGCCATCTCTCTCTCTCTCTCTGCCGGTCGTCGGGTTGGTTGATTCGGGGATCCAAGGGGGGGAGGAGCTTCTGGATGGATCAGGGATCTGAGCTGCTGGCTTCGGTCGGTCGGGATGCCTAGAGAGATCGAGAACGTACTATATATGCTGTGTGTGTGTGTCTGTCTAGGAGGGAAGCGAGTGGGCCTCCTTTTATAGAGCGAGATGCGAGCGAGCCTGCCTGCCCCTCTGCCCGCGCGGCGTTTCTCTGCTCAGCGGTGACGTCAGCGGGTGGCGTGCGTGAGCCGTGAGCCCCCTGGAACGCCGGAGGCGTGTCCCGTCCGGTGTGCATGCCCTGCCCGGGGGCGTCGCGTCGTCAGCGAAGGCGCGAGACGGTTCGGCAGGCGATCGACGAGCTAGCTAGCGGCTGGGATCGACTCCGCGCGCGTGTGTGTGAAACTCAGATGCACATTTAATCATATGCACGCACGCAAGCAACCCTACACATCAAAGACAAATTCGATCCAGACATCATTTCACATGAATCTCATATGACCACTATTTTTTGCAAAAAAAAAGGCGAAATAATTAAGTGCCTCTTCACATGAATCTAGACATTCTTACGGACCATTTTTGCACTTAATTATACCCGAATCATGCCATTTAATGCGCACGATATCTGGGTTTGCCAAATTTAGAACGTGGTATCTGGATATTTATATGATACTCTTTCGGACTTTAGGCTGGCATTTTTCATAGTAAATCATTCCGACCATTATATATATTTTCACTCTCATCTATATTATTATTATTCCTGCGTTGCTTGCAAATTAAAAGGTGACTTTGGAGAAAATTAGAGTTATTAGGGGGATGATGGCCTTTGGTAAAGCTGCACCTACATACTCCAGATCTGAAGCCTCTAAATAAACCACATGTTGCGCCCATGATGGCCTTGCATTATTGTTGGTTATTTTCCTAGCTAGGATTAAAATGTAATTTGGAAGCCGAATTTCATGTACTAAATTTAACTCATGAAAGAAACGTCATATTTAATACATGTATATGGGTATATGTAATTATGTATCCAGCATTATTCCTTCTGCCATGCATATTATAGTTTGTTCAAACAATGTACAGAAGGAACAAGTGAATGAAATTGGCTACACGGCTGGCCATATAGGAAGTGTGGTTCGTGAGGTGGTAATGTAAATGGTAGTGGAATCAGATGACAGTGTAATCAGCGGCGGAATGGATGATTGCAGATTTTGTTTGGTTGCTCACTGTAATGTTATTCGATACCTAAAAATAGGTGCATGTCATCATCAACATCTCGTTGGGAAGATCACTGCTGCCTACGCTAGTGGTGTTGCATGCATTCCTGTGTCCTGCCGTCTTCCGTTTACAGTGGGATACGAGCAGAATTAAACTTGCACAACGACGGTATCCGATTGCGCGTAATGGGATTACATCTTCGGTGGAAACAAACTAACAGTATTGATTACCCCTCCGTAATTAGATTACGTTACGGACCGTCGGACCCCGAACCAAACACCTCCATAGTGAATTTAGATTGATTTTCCACCTGTCACTATATACGATAACCCATATACCATGCATGTACTTGGATATCCATATCGATTGTAATTATTTATTATGAAATTAATACACAGATGATCATGTGTAGAAGAAACACCTGGCATGCATGCACCATGTCAATTGACAATAGAAAGTTAGAAACAGCAAGATAGAAAACACAAAAGAAGATAGAGAGACAGGCCACATGGTGGTGAGGCATTCCCAATTGCCTAGCTCCGCATGCGATGAGCATTTTTCATGCCTCAGCGCACTGACCACCACATATGCAAGAATCCATATCACGCGGTTATGAATGCATGACCCTCAATACTGCATACGCATGCGTGTATAGCTTCAGCTTCCAGACAGCTGGGAAAATTCCAGGTTCGTATGTAGCCAGAGAGCATAATAATACTGTAGGTCTACCATCATGGACCTCTCTAGCCAAGCAAGTGGTACCATAACAACAAGCTACGGTAGCGATGACTGATCGGGACAGGTGTATGTAGTGGAGCCATGCACCACCACGTGAAGAGACGGAGACACTAGTCAAGAAAAGGGCTTTTCATCTACACACCATCCATATACGCGGTTCCAAGAGGACCCGTCCGTCTCGTGCACATACGAACATTGCCTATCCGTGGCTTAGAGCGAGATTGGAGAGCTACAGCGTGCGTGATTCACGACGCCCCCGCTTCACGACATATATCTAATTAATTTGCTGTACGTATCTCTCGATCGATCGGTCACTATAGCTGCACGCGCAACAACAAACAGTCGACTCTAGCTTGACACTCGACACAGCAGCCACCTCTCTCGCAGTTTCTTCACTCATGTACGTTGCTCTGTCTTTTAGTTTAATCGTATATTATTATCGTGAGATTTACATTTTTGAATTTTCCAGTTGTTGAACAAGCAATAATCCATGTGTCATGCTCTTCACGTGTGCGCGTACCTCATGCGGATGCATGCATGCATGGCCGTACGTAGCGTCTGCTACTTTTTTTTCTGTCTGCATATATAGTGACTTTACATTTTGGTGATCGATCGTTTCCCGTGCATTTTCTCAACTGATGGGTCCATCAGTTAGACAAGAAACAAGATAGGCCGTGTGTGGCTCGTGACTCCTATAGCGCCACGTAGCAGCTGCCGTAACCTTTCCCGGCTTTCTCCTAGCTGCTGCTCTGCTGGCCGTAGCTTCCGGCAGCGACCACGACTCCAGCCTTTTGACATCCACCCTCCTGAGTCCAGACCAATATTAGTAGTACACCGTACCGTAGTAACGGCCTCCTTTTACATTTGTTCTAACTGAAGCCAAAAATCTCCGGGACAGATCGATCGGCGACCGTACGTCCAATTTTCGGCATGCATGGATGGATGGTCGATTCATGCCATTTGTCTATCAAGCATGCGCCCGCAGCTTGTGAGTTGTGACTGTCTGCTAGTTCAGACCATGCATCAGCAGACACCTCAGAACTAAACGATGTGCGCACCGGAGGACGACATGACGGTGAGGCGTAAAAAGGGGGGAAAAAAAGGAAAAAGAAGAGCAGGAAGCTGCCACGCACTTGGTGGGGAAGGAGACCGGCCGGCGAGTCGTCGTCGGAGCTCGGTGAGGCGGCCGGCGATGAACCACGTGGATTACATGGTATAATTGTACAAACACACCTGCATGCAGATCGATAATTGCCTGCGGCTAGCTGCTGCTTAGATCTCTTATGGCAAAAAGCACAAGGAGTATGTGGCGACTGAGGCATCTTTGTCGCCAGCAGACCACCAAGCGCTGCCCGGTGTTGATTCCTTTTATTTCCGATCCAGCTGGTCAAATTATCAAAGCACAAATCTCATGGGATCGGATCCGAGCCTTGGTTCCATTAATTATCTGTTTCTAGTGTGTTTGAAGATGGCATTATCTTATGAGTAGTCCAATCAATTATGTCAATCTTACTTGGGTCAATCATCGATCTATAATAACTCTGAACTCTCAAATGCGAGAGGGCCGGGTGTACGTAGTGGCGGGGCGTGACGCGAAACCAATGGGGGCCCCTTTTGGCAAACGTGTTTTTTAGGTTGGTAAAAAAAGTTGGCAAAATTTGCTGTAGCAACTTTAAACCTAAGATTAGGAGACTAAACATGATCTAATTATAAAACTAATTACATAAGTGGACAGAAAATCGTGAGACGGATCTATTAAGCCTAATTAATTTGTCATTAGAGTTTGTTTATTATACGAAGACATTATATAATCATTGCCTAATTAGTCTTAATAGAATTACATATGGAAATTATGCAATGAGTTTTATCGGTTATCCACATTTAGTGCTCCTAATTGAGTTCATCACATCTAGCAACAGGAGATATGCAAAAGAAGGAATGATAATTAACAATAGAGTTCGACTCGTTAGATTGATTGTCTGTCAGGTAAAATTATACTATGAGGAAGAAAGGCAATAAAAATGTTCAGTCGAATTGAAGGCTGATGAAGTAAAAATGAAATAGAAAGATGTGATTGAGTTGAACATGCTTGTATAATTTAGATCGTATACATGCGTGCAAGTTAACTGATATGTTTAGATGTTTTAAAAAGTTATCACAAGGAGGGGGTCGGAGCCCCCTATGGCCATCGCTAGGCTCCACCAACCTTGTTTGGTTGGCGGACGTCGAGCCACAAGTGACAGTCTGTTCGGCTCAGCATTAATGGCTGGACTGGCGGCTGGGCTGGAACCTCAACCCCACCAGTCAGCCCTTAGCCCCTCAACCCTAACCCTATCATTCAGTCTCTCAGCCCTCCAGCCAGAACCAGAGAACCAGCCAGCCGAACAGGCTCTGGCTGGTGGCTGGACGTCATCCAAGGGAGCCTATAGCACCACCAGGAAGCTGGCCTATCGTCCCTACCCGGCTCGGTTGCCATGGAAAACATGAGGTCTCTCTAGAAGGTCGTCTGAGGTAGAAGACTCGAAGAAGAAGCATCGAGTCACCCATAAGCGATCACTTATACCCTCCAGGCTCCCATATATCATGCTTCCCAGAAGCTCAGCAGAGATGCCTGCGTGGACAATGCCTGCCATCCGGCGCCAAGTCCCCATCCTCAACCACAACGAGGCAAAGAAAAGTCTTTGTTCACGGAGAGAGAAAATGAGAGACAGAGAGAAAAGTCTACAGTTCTAAACTGCATGTTATTGTCAGATATGGAGTTGTAGGCTAGCTAAAGTGATAAAAATGGTTTCATTTTTTTTTCTAAATTGGAAATAAGATGGCACATCTAAACACTCTTACGCATCGACCGTACTCATCACAGTCCTAGCACGTAGAAAAAAAGGCCCTCCAGTACCGGTTGCTAGTCACCTATCGGTGCTGGTTATGTAACTGGTATTGGCAATCCGGTACTGATGGGCACGCCCATCGGTATCGGTACCGATGGACGCCCATCTGTACCGGTTGGTAATACCAACCGGTACCAGATTTGAGCCTAAAAAAATTGAAAAAAATTTGAACTTGCTCGGGGATGTAAATGCACGTGCGCGGTCCGTGAGACTCGAACTCGCGACCTCCCCCCTCGCGCGATTCTTCCTTAACCACCTCCACCTATAGAGCACTTGTGATTGAGAGAAGGATGCTATCCTTTTAAAATAACCCTGGGTGGTTGGTACCGAATGCACCCATTCTGTACCGGTTGGTGTTACCAACCGGTACCAAATGCAAAAGGGGCCTTGGGAACCCCTTTGGACCATTTAGTACCGGCTCGTAACACCAACCGGTACTGAATGCCAATTTAGTACCGGGCCGTGTTACGATCCGGTACTAAATGGTCATCGGGGGTACTGTGCTTACCAACCGGTACTTAAATGGTCCTTAGTACCGGTTGGTAAGCAATCGGTACTGATTGGAAGGGGACGAATGGACGTTTTTCCTCTGGTGTAGCTAGCTCACCAGCTCCACAAATCAAACCTACTTGGAGCGAGAAATGCCCAGCTCTAATTAAGGGTGCGTTCAGTTACCCCAAATAAACACTGTAGCACCAAATAAATACTGTAGCTGAGTTCCGGGAAGCGTGTTCTGTGAGTGGAAGTGATGGGATGAATAGGAAAAAGTTGGATGAATAGTGTATTTTTTGGGAAAAAGTTTGAAACTAAACGGGGCCTAATA
The DNA here is from genome assembly GCA_015342445.1 of Digitaria exilis. Taxonomy (NCBI): domain Eukaryota; kingdom Viridiplantae; phylum Streptophyta; class Magnoliopsida; order Poales; family Poaceae; genus Digitaria; species Digitaria exilis. Next base: position 2,781,838 of record JACEFO010002380.1, read on the forward strand.
CTAGCTAATTGTTGTCAGAGCTGGAGCTTACCAAACAGACCCATTGACAGCACTGCACAACCATGATCGAACTGAGACCCAAATGCATGCAAGAGGCAGCCACGAGATCCACTGGGATTTCATGACCATGCGTATAATGCATGCCAATGGTGTGTGCTCACGCGTGCCGAGCCATTGTTCTGTTCTGTCGATAGGGAAGTCCCTCGCCTCAGCAGCCATGTGAGGGCTTGTGAGTTTGTTTTGAACCAATACATGCAAGACACTTAGAATTTTTGACAAAGATAAACTTCGGAATTAAACTCAAATTTGCAAGTCGTGACATACAACCAAAATTAACGTGACAAAGCCTCGAATGCCAAACATTAGATTCATCAACATTAACAATACTGTTCACTACTTTATTACACCCATCATTAAGAGAAAAGTGGAACAGACCTCCGCTATCATAACCTTTACCAACAAAGGTTCCAAACTTTGACACAATATATTTATTTGACTTGAAGACTAATTTAAAACCATCTATACAAAGTAGAGAGCCGCTGACTAGATTCTTCTTGGTGGTAGGGACATGCAGCACGTTCTTCAGCTGCACGATTTTTCCCGAAGTAAACTTCAGATTGACCGTACCAACACCAAGTACACGCACATGAGCTCCATTCCCCATCAACAAGGAGGTAGTCCCCCAGACTTCGTATGAAGAAAACAAGAAAATATCAGCACATACATGAATATTAGCACCAGTATCTACCCACCACTCGGGTGTACATATAACTGAAAGAACTATAGGTAAATAATTACCGTACCCCGATGTTCCTCCAGACTAGTTAATGACCATGTTGGCAGACTTGCCTCCTTTGCGTTGAGGACATTTTCCAGCAAAATGGTCCTCACTCCCGCACACGTAGCAGGCTCTCTTCTTCTTCTTGAAACCGGTGGTTTGTTTAGCATTTTCGGGATTCTGTGGCTGAGAAGGTTTCTTGCCTTTGCCCTTGTTGTTGGTGCGAGCATTAATGTTCTTCTTAACAAAGTTCGTGCTTGCACCAACAAGTGTCCCCTTGTTGCGTGGGTCCTTTGCTCTCGCTTTTTCCTCCACATCAAGACTGCCAATGAGTCCATCAATCGTGAACTCCTGCCTCCAGTGCTTTAGAGAGGTAGCAAAATCCCTCCAAGAAGGTGGCAGCTTGGAGATGATACCTCCGGCCACAAACTTATCGGGCAGCACACAAGGATTCTCTTTGTTGCAACAGCCGAGGTGTTTTGCCAGCACATGCAACTCATTAGCTTGTTCCACCACAGGACGGTCTTCCACCATCCTGTAGTCTAGGAACTGCTCCATGAGATACAACTCACTACCGGCATCAGACACCCCGTACTGAGCGTCAAGGGCGTCCCACATCTATTTTCCTGTCTTCTTCTTAAGAAAGGGATTAATGAGGTGTGGGGCAATAACACCAAGGATGCATCCGCGAAAGAGACTGTCTTTAGCCTCGAACGCACTTCCCTGCTCGGAAGTGCATTGTTCGGGCTTCCCTTCCGCCACATCCATGATGTCCATGGTGGTCAACCACAGTACTATCCGTTCACGCCAACTCACGAAGTTTGTACCGTCATAATTATCACGAAAATTAGGTTTCTGGATTGTTGGATAATTATCTGTAATAGGCCATACTTTAATTCCAAAGGTTATAATTAAATTCACAAATATTTGCATGACTATAGTGAGTGAAACAATCCATGTGCACGTGTTCAGATTTAACACTGATTTAAATAAGAACACAAATAAAATAAAGGATAGCAGTTCGGACATCGAAATGTACCCCGGGTGGGACCTTTGCCAGAGGCATCGGCTGCGCCGTTACCAGCTGGAGGAATATCATCCGTCATGATATCCCTCGACTGGCCTTTCTCGAAGGAGTCATACAAATTCGATGCAGAGAGATCCGTTGACGCAGTGCAGTCCGTGCGCCAGAGTCGTACAGGAAGGAGACGCGGCGCGGTGTAGTCGTTCGACGGTGGCGGAGTGTCCAGGACGGTAAACCGTACGCCGGTGAAGACGCAACGGTTCTGGGCGAGCAGTCGCATGAAGACGCTCCCCAGAAACTTGATTGCCCCGGTATCCCGAGCAGGATCTCGAAGAGGCAATGGTGTCGGAAGCACCTGCTCTCGCCGGTGATGTGCGCGCAGCGCCGGCGATGGGGAAGCGAAGTAGCAGCAGAGGAGGAGAAGGAGGAGTGATCTCAGATCTGGATCTCGAAGGGGAAGGAGGGCCTGTTTATATAGCCCAGCGGAGAGAGACGGGAGGATGAACCTGGACGGGAGAGAATCAGGAAGGCTCAATTATGGTATCATTGATTGCCATAACCAGCCCCCAATCACTGCGTCTTCAATTGCCATAACCAGCAAGTCAGGCTCAGGCTAGGCTAGGCTCGGCAAGCCACGCCACGGCCACGGCCATGGCCCGGCTCGGCGAGCGAGCGCACGCGCGTGTGGCTCGCCAATCTCCTCTTACCGGCTTCACAAGAGGCGCAATGAAGGTTGACCCTTTAAGTCGGTTGAGATTTTTTTCCATTACCAATATGGTTTTAACCATAATAACTATAACATTAAAAGTAGGCTATAATCTTTTTAGAATAAATAGAATAATGGCCGGGCTAAATATTCTAACAAGAAGTGCCAAAGAAAATGATAGAGGAGTAGGACAAGTAATAATCAATCAAAGAGAGACATAAAAATTAAGCCCAAGTATTCGTGCGTACCTTTAGAATGGACAAACACAATGGCTGGTCTACTTTGAGCCAAATGCCCAAGAATATGTTTCTTTGTAGCATTCGAAGCCGCACAGAGGTCTGCATGAACTACAATCTCGATTAAACAAAACCGCGAATTGAGTCAATGCATGTTGGTTTCTTTTATAGCGGCAGAACAGTGCGAGCTGAGGACAACCTTTATACGTTTCTTGCAAGAAGAGCAAGGGTGTGTTTATCAAGTGATGCTTTTTAATTTCTAGCCAGACCAGCGCATTTTAAATTAGCTGAGACCAAACGGGTTAGTTCACATCCGCTCAAAAAAGAGGTATTTCATTTATTTTAAGGAAAGTCCATTTTTCACCCTCTCTAATTATAAGAAAAATCTGATTTTTTACATACAACTACAAGGCTAGATACTAAAGACTATCCAACTATCCAAACCAGACAGATGTGACCCTTTAGGTGGTTTTGAAGGTGATTTATGATATTATAGAAATAGAACAAATATTATTTTAACCTTAAAAACTAATAAATAATACTTTTAAAATGTAAAAAATATGAAATCGATGCCAAGTTTGTTTTTATAAAATGTAACCTACCTATTGGCACACTATTTAATGCTATTTGGTTATTATCTATTTATATTGCTAGTGTTTATTTTTTAAAAAATGTTTAAAATAAAAAAAATAATATGCAAATAACTTTAATTGGTGCACCAACATATAGATAACTGTTAAAAAAAATTTAACATTGGATTCATATTTTTTAAAATTAAAATAAATAATTTGTGATTTTTTTATATTTTATCACATTTTATAATTCTTGAAAAATAGAAAACCACCTTCGAAACCACTCAAAGGAAAATTTACCCGGTTTTTTAATAGTTGGATGGCCTCTGTGTATGGTTTTGGAGCCGTAGGTTGAAAATCAAACTTTTGCTAAGTTGAAGGGTGAAAAATAGACTTTTCTCTTTTATTTTCTCCTTTATATAAGATGCTCTCCATTCAGCCTATGATATGGAAAACCACGTCCAGCCTGCGCTCCATACGTGGTACTATCTCCTATCTTCGATTTTTTAAGATTCTGGTTAGTTTAAAATTGTAGTAACCAATGTGAAGAATGAGGAACGATCAGTCAGTTGTTTCGGGATCACTCACTTTTTTTAAGACGAATTTAGCATATTACCAAATCTACCAAACATATATAGCAAATTCATATTATCAAATCTCATAACACGCATCAGATTTAGAAGTTCAAACTCAAAAGCCTGGAAAGATTCTTTTACACTAGATTCCGACGAACTAGAACGCAGGGTGAACAGAAGAACACAAGCAGCACATAGAAGTTCAAACACCCATCAGATTTAGAAGTTCAAACTGCCCGCAAGATTCTTTTATTGAGCCTGATGAAAGACCAACCAGCTTGCACGCCCGGCCCGATCATCAAACAGCAACGCGCAGCGCGTCACGCAGAGCAGCACGGAGGCGATCCGCCTCGCCGCGGCGCACGACGCCGGCGACGGTGCGTCCCCTCCCGCCGCCACCATCGCGGTGCACGACGACCGCGCCGCCGTCGCCGACGCCATCGACGGCGTACTCCACGTGCGCGGGGCGCCACGGCCCGAGCTCCATCCCGTACACGTCGACGCCCTCGGCGTCCACCAACGTCAGGTTGGCGCCGTACACCACCACGTCATCCGCCATCGCCGCGGCCTCAGCTGCCACCGTGGCGGCATCGGCGAGGCTCACGCCGGCGAGCAGCGCCGCCAGCTTGGCCACGTCGGTCACCGCCGGTGACGTGGCGACGACGTGGCCGATGCGGTGCTCGTTGGTTAGCCCCAGCCGGCCTCCACCGTTCGCCGTGTCGTCGATGGTCTTCACGACGGTCACCGTGCGCGTCGCGTCTTCCTCGTCGAGGCCCCTGATCCCGGCGAGCGCGCGCCACGTCAGCGCGGCGACGAGCTCGAACGTGCCAACGTGGCGCGACGCGCCGAGCTGGAGCTGGAGGCTCTTGAGCTGCTGCTCGGTGACGTGGAAGGAGAAGGGCACCATGTCGTGGGTGGTGGGGACCGCCCAGTGGTCGCCGACGGGCGCGGCGGTGACCTTGACGACGGCCGACGGTGGGGCCGCCGCCACTCCGGTAGGTAGTGGGCCCGGCGGCGGCGGACTGGTGAGTGGGTCCCGTAGGGTGGGTGCTGGGACGACCTTCTTGCCGCTGAGGATGTTGGCCCACGTGGTGAAGCAGGTGGCGGCGCAGGGGATGTCACCGATGAGGTGGGCCCACGTAAAGCCGAGGGCCATCCCGCCGCACTTGAAGCTGGTCACCTGTGTTCATTAACAAAACTTACCACTTTGAGTTTAATGTCAGGTCGTATAGATTCTTGCTCATAAGAACTAGTTAATGAAAAAGTGTGTAAGGTTCTGAGGAAAAAAACAATGTTCTTATAAGCGATTGGTTTATATATAATGTGCAACTTCGATCACCAATTTATACTAAAAAAGTATTATTTCATTTAAAACACACTAGAATATTATATTTCATTGAAAATCTATTAACACAAACATTATATTGCTTATATTTATTATCCGTTTTTGTCATGTTATAAGTTGTGGGTTTGATTGTTGTATAATTTTGTTTTCCCTAAACTAAGGTTGTGTATGTATGAGCATTGAAGATTTGCTGTACATGTATCTTCAATGCATTGCACCGTACCTTTTCCCCTTTTTCTTTCGTAAGTTGATGGACCAGAGAAATCAATTGCACTAACTTAAAACGGAAGAGAAGGACAAGAGTTAATTTCACTTTACTTGTGCCATGTTCTAAAACTTAAAGATCGTTGTCCTTTGCGGATAGTGTCGGAACAGACAGAACGCACTAGCTTCAGGTTAGTCATTACTTCCTCCCGAAAATATAAAGGATCTCTTGGCTTTGCCCAGTGTCAAACTATTCTAGGTTTTGTCAGATTTAAAAGAGAAGGGTACTAATATTCGTTTTTTCCAGTTCCCAGGCATACAAAGATTTTGAAGTCAAATTTCAAAGCTTTGGGCCAACAATTTCCCAAATTATATACATGCTTATTATATAAAAGTCATAGGAAAGGTATATTTTAGACACTTCAACTACCACAAAATCTGTTGTTGGCTCTTAAATATAAAACTAGACATTGAAGGGCATTGAACGATGGAAATCGGCCAGATTTGATGTTTTGGAAATGTGGACATTTTCTAGAAATTATTTTTGGTTTATTTTAAAATATCATACTTAGTTCATTTTAAAGCAGAAAAAATATGGAACCAGTACCAAAATAACTAGCTCATTAGATCCTTTTGGTAAACCTCTGGTCTGATATAGTGTAAAATGGTAAATTAAATAAATAATAATTGTGCCTTGAAACAATACTACACTAGCAACAAGAATATATGAGCCAACAGCCGCAAATAGAACACAAACACCTACATATATTCACTAAAAAAATGGTATGAGCTTCATATTTTTTTTACTTACAATAAATTTACAAAGAACGAACTATTCTAATAATTTAAAAATATATAGTCATTTCAAATTACCCAAATAACTAACTTAGCCCGATTTTGATAGTTGAGGGTTAAAAGTCATATTTTTATTTTGAGGGAAAAAAAGTCATATTTTTATGATAGTTGGACGATAAAAATTGGAGCTTCCCCAAATTTTTAAGAATATATTCATACAAATTTGTGCAAAAAAAAATGTTGGAAGATGAAAATCAGACTTTCCTCAAATTGTATATATGTAACAGAATCTTAATTTGTGCATAAACATATACTAAATGAAACCGTCACCCCAAGTTCTCATGCTCTGTCTGGTGTATCTCGTCCAAACAAAATTGATGTCCCTACATAATGTAGTGTACCTCCTTATAAGTAGAGGCCGAGAGATGTCCTTGCGTTTTTTTTTTTGTCAGAGAACTTAGTTTTTGCTACCTAGTGAGAGCACGTTCATTTCTTATATGTACTATGCACTGTACAAGTCAATCACCGTGCTAAAATGTTTTGCGCAAAGGGAAGTCAGGTGAAGTAAGCAAGAGTAAGCAGCCAAATTGGCAGGGTCCACCTGCACGTAGAGCAGCGGCGAGAAGAAGAGCTCCGGCCCGATCACCTTGTCATAGGCCAGCACCTTACACTGTCCACCGCGCGCCGCCTCAGCCTCCATCCACTCGTCGACGGTGGCGTCGCAGGTGGCCTCCACAATGCGCACGCCACAGTCATTGCACCTCACGTACGGCCTCCCGGTCTCCGCCGCCGCCTTGTCGGCGACCTCGCCGTCGGCCGCTTCTTCGCGTCGCCGGAGCCGGCCGCTGACGGGGAAGTACAAGTCCAGCCATGGGAACATGGGCTCCTTGAGCTCACGGATGGTGAGCGCCGCGACGCCCGGCGCCGGGGCACGGAACACGTGCACCGCCCGGAGGTAGTGCAGCTTGTGGAGCAGGTCGGCGTCCGTGAGCTCGTAGTTCACCTCCTCCCCTGTCACCGAGCTCGGCACCACCGTCGACAGCCGGTAGCTGTGCACGGAAATGTCGCCGGAGCTGCTGGTCACCATGGCCGGCGGGATCCCGGCGGAGATGGCGGCCTTGGCAACCATGGCGTGCTCGACTTGGCAGTGGTGTCGTGGAGAGTGTGCTGAAAAACTTGAGAGCTTGAAGGTAGCATACAATGGGGGTTTGAGCACTGAACAGCCTGCTTATATAGTACCGATCTTGTTTGGTGTACTGGTCGACCACATTGAAGATTCATGAAGTGGATACAGTTTTTGTTGTTGGTATTTTGTCCCAACATGGAGGTACAGTAGACTTTAAATTGAGCAATGAAGATCAGTGAAAATGGTCTACTGTTGGACATTTCATCACTCTGGATGGCTACATGTTCCACAATGTGCAACTCACGTGGTTCTCCATCTCGCATATCGGTGAGACACAATGGCAGACTGTGGTCCTGTGCCTACAGTAATACCAGAGTACATCCTTATTAATCACATCGAGTCATCACATCAAACAACATTCTAATCCGAAAGGTGAGAATCAAATGACTTTTACAGCAGCTTGACATAAGTTTAACTCTCGTCAAAACAAAAACAAGCCCTCCATTCAAGTAAACTTTTTGCCTGCAACAGAGATGAAAAAGATTTGAGGTATGGCAAAATGAATGCCAGCAAGTCTAGAGAGTGATGACTCGATGCATGGCAATGGCATGCTGTAGCACGTTCTGTCCAGCAGTTGTCAGTGATAAAGCTTTTTTTAAAAAAAAATTGCCAGTGATAAAGCTTTATTGGTTCAGTAGTAAAGGCAAGGGTGTCCATTGTCCGTGTCTATCCTGATCTTTATAGAACAGCAAGTAGATCACCACCAATGTATAGGCAAGTACCGCTAGTGAGGCACTCAGCGTTGGCCCTTCAGTGAAGGCAATGTGTTTCAATTGTGCATTCATTAGACCACCAACTATCCAGCTCAGTAGCATACCACAATATATTGCCAAGCATCAGCAAGTACTTCTACAGTAAGGTAGCATGTCGAGCATTGATTCGAGAGGGACAAGCAAAACAGAAAGATCTTCAGTGGTGTATCCATGGGCAATGCTTTACTAGGGAATTCAGATTTTGCAGACCATTCGTATTGAAAGCAGAGCTATACAGCTAAACTGTACACTTATAAGTTCATTTTGAATTCTTTATTATTTGCAAACTGTGCACCAACGGGTGCCTAAGCTTAGCCATACCACATTATTTGGCTAGTTGGTCACATAAACAAGAAAATTTGTATTAAAAAAGTTCTTTAGGGACTCTACATACATACACTAGTTGGTTTTTGCTTTTCCAAAAGAATGTGGTAGAAGCTCAAAACCGACTCTATGAAACTTGCATAAGTAATTAAAAGGTACATAGTGGAGAAATAAAAAGAGGAAAAAAAAAGCATCTTAATTACACCGATTTAATGCCGTTCAATCATCCAAGACACAAACAATTGAGCTATACATAACAGAAGCTCTTTTAGCTGTATACAGAACAACATTAGATAGTAAGACAATTATTTTAGTAAGGGAATGTGAAATATATACCAAACAAACAGAAAAGGAGTGGAATGGTTCAGATCTAAAACAGTACCTGATTGATATGACGTTGGATCAAGGAAAACCTGAGCCCTCCATGACAACCTCTGTGAACCAAGAGTAACCAAATCCATCAAGGAAGAAAATGAAAGGGAAAAGGGGTCAGCAATATAAAATAAGATAGCTACACAAAGTACAAATACTAGCTGGAAGTAAAGTATTAAGAAGGTAATTTATCTAATGCACCCTTTCAAATTTGTGTTGCTAGATCAAGCTAGCATATTAAGAAACCAACAAATAAGGAAAGCATCCATGCAGGGTTAGTTGAATTAGATACCACTGTCAATTACGACATACATACTTGTCATTGCTTCTGTAATATTTTGACACACGCCACCACTGTGTAAAATTTCTTCCATTTATCTCACTGCCAGTGCCAGCATGAATTGAACTTGTTTTGACAATAAAATTGATATGCTAGTGGCATAAATAGAGCAAGTTTAACTCAGTGATGGCATGAGTCTAAATATTACAAAAGCAATGGCAAGACCTGTTTTTTTTTCTTTCCAATAGTGCCCTAGAATGTGTGCTACTAATATTTCTAAAATTAGTATAATTACTATCAACCTTACCTACATGGAAACTATATAACCTGATTCATTTTTAAAATGCTTTCATGAGAATAAGATCTTATTTGCATGCATGTTATATAAAACAATAGTCCAAGTTGCATCAACACTGTACATATAAGAAACAGAGGGAGTACTAACCATGGAGTTGCAAGACATAGAATATCGAATGTTTGGAGCGATCACGGGTAAGCTCGATCCTACTGTACCCAAATTCCCCACAGTTATAGTGTGCCAGCTGCAACCAAACAAAAGTAAGGGGCTCCCCTCCTCTAGCCAGCTGTGCTGCATGCATCTCTGGCTGTGACTTGGCAGCAGCGTAGATTGTGAGTCGCACCCATATGTCCCTGATCTCCTCCAGCGCTTCCTTGCCCGGCTGGGGATCAAACCCTTTCAATTCTGTCATGACATCATTCTCCGACATGTCAGCTTGCCACTTATTCAGTGTAGCCACCGCGCTAGCATTTAGAGGCAGCAGAGAGGGGAGGGTGAGGAGGAGGTACATCATGTAGCGGGACAATTTCTGGCAAACCTCCACCAAAACATCAATATCAGCTGCTACATCTGCTTCTATGTCTGAGCAGGGGTATTTGCTCAGGTGTAGCTCAGTGACCATATGCATAAAGACAATAGCAAATCCAAAATATGCGATGTAAAAAACTTGTGCATATCTTAAGAGAGGATCAAGATTTGGCCATTCACGGGTCCTCTGAAACTCATAGGGTCGACGAATGAAGCTGCTTGTGGCCTCCACTAGACACTCCATCACCTTATCCGCCTTGGCATACTCTGTGTCTAATATCTTGCTTAACCAAAATATTTTCTCCTTATCAACACTGATTGATGTTGCCAACTTTAGGGTCATGTTCATCACTCGTTGGCCACAAGACTTTGGTTTGCCACTCCCCTCAAACCAACCCCTCAAGTTGTACTGTCCCATTGCATTTGACCACAATGGCCTCTTCTCTGGCCATCCAATAAGGCCACTAGAAAAAAGAGACCAAGAGTACCGGGCAAGCCTGTCATAGTTTCGAGCTTTCAACCATGCCCATGTCCATGGCGACATCATGAATATAAATAATGCACAAAGTTCCAGAAAGAAAGTGCCGACAAATAGTAAATAGGTTATTGCAATATCAGCCCTACTGTACTTAGGTTTCTTTCCTGCAAGGAAGATCGCGAAGGCAACCAAAGCAGATAACTGAGCGATACAACGAAGCGTAATTCCACTCCTTGTTCTGAGTACAACAGCCTTGGTGTAGAGATCATCGTAAATTATACCAAGTTCAACCTCAAGAACCTTAAGCACTTGGTTGGGTAGCCAAGTTGCCAAACCTTCACGACCAAACCTCAAGTTATCACCAACAAACAAGGTTCGGCCAGAGAAGAAATTAAGGACATCTAGCATTGAACGCAGACCAGTGCAGACAGCATTAGAATAACCAACATCCCCATCAATCAATTCTGGAAACTGATGCTTACAGTGATTTCCAGTGGAGCACTGAAGACTTTTAAAGCTCCCACACTTGAGAGACCATGTCCTTTCTCCATACTTGATTATCCCCGCAACAAACAAAAAGATGCCTGAAACTAGAAGTTCCACATTGTCTCTTCTAATCGACTTCCAGAAAACATATAAAGATAAGATAACCTGCACCACAAGATTCAATAAATGCCTCAACCACAAATTATTTTCCTCCATGGCAAAAGCAGTGATGGTGTCTTGCCCACCAAGATGGATGAGTATGAAAGGAGCCCAAAAGAAAGCTAGTGGCTGGATTCCCCTTATTGTGACCCCTGCAATGGTGGCATCCTTATGCTGTGAGAGGTAGCCAAGGGCATAAACTGCTATCATGTCTGCTCCCAAATAAGCTACCCAAGTAGAGAGTCTAAGCAACACATTGATGCTTCCGCGACGAAGGCCACCAGTGAAGAATAGAAATATTTGTATTTCAAAACTTAGAAGCACTAACAACTGAATTTCCCAATCATGATATAATTTGATCAAGTTCTCCATTGTGCACTAGTTTCCTGGCTCGAATCACCTGTTGGTTAAAAAATGAATAGTGATCAGCGTGCCTTTTACAAGGTAGAAAAATTCTTTGTATACTACCTTGGCTCAACATAAGTATCGACTTAGCTAAATACACATGCAACGAGAGAACATAAAATAGAGAATTACTTATCTTACTAAAAATTATACCTAGTGATTTGTTATGCCCACGTGCTAAAGCACCTCGAGTGCCATCCTAGAGCTGCGGTTGCACCCAGCGTCCACATGCACATACGGGGGTCAGTTCAAGAGTTTTCATATCCCTTAATTTGATTTGTTAAAAATTAGATTACCCCCTTCCAGGGGCAGAGCCAAGAATGAGTTGGACCCCAGGCAGATGAAACAGTTCAAAGCTTCAAATATGCCTAAATTCCTAGTGGCTCAAGATGTTTCTACATAAAAATTAAGTAAGCTTCCATATGATTTTAGGCACAATCCCTGGCTCTATCACTGTCCCCTTCCCTAATACTGCCTTTATAATATGTCAACTGAACATGATCCATTAACCTATGCCATAGACATGAACATGCATTCTGGGCAATAACACAATCGATACTGCGTACCTGTGGTTATTTCATTTCATTAGTTTCCTTTTTACATATCCCCACCATATTCTATTTGGCATTTAAAGAGGTAACTTGCACGCAATAGTCCTCCGCATAATACTGTAAGGAGATGATGGTGATGATCATGAACATTATGATTGTCCAAAAGTCGAGCATTACATCACCTATTTTGGTTGCATGATGACATATTATTTTGGTTTGTATATGGTCTTAAATGATAATATCAATCCACCATAGGTGCTGTCCCACCTTGCATAATACCAATTTCCATAATACTTTAAACTTGCATTGCCCAGCTGCTTGGTAAAACCTCTTAAAATATCACATCTAAAATACAGTTGCATGGTGTACCTGATCCACGTTACTTAAGATTTCATTAACCGTCTCAAATTATTTACAAAAATTATGTATGTATAGCTAAGTAAGCTCTGTTTTACTTGATCAGATAAATAGCAAAGTATCTATTGAAGAATAATATTAGGCTAAGGTACATTTTATCAAAAGCACTATCAGTACACTATGCGCCTTTCTGAGAGAAAAAAAAGTTCATACATAATCATGCTCACAGCAGCACTTTAAAAACTGACATGTAGCAAACTTATCAGCTTATTTTACGACAAAATGAGGAACTAAGAACTAGAATCCGTTTGTGGCCCAGTTATTCGTCGAAGGAGGAACTACTGCTGCTTACTGTTGGTTGTAGAGAAGCAAGCAGCCAACCAACACATTGGGCACTGGCAATTTTTTATGACTTGTCTCATAAATGCACGATTTTGCTTGCCTGATTTTCAGTGATTTTTTTTACGCGTTTGATGCATCCGAAGAGGCTCATTTTCAGTGATTAACAAGGCTCGGTAGCCTGGTATGGTGGTACCTCATTCTTTCCATAATAGTGAGGGCCTTGTGACTACCGAACCAGTGAGCAGATGACTGAATAGCAAAATGCCACTATGCAAACAGGCCAGCATCAGAAATTAGCTGAGCAGATGAAACGAATGAACCAATGTATGAGCTAAATGAGGTCGGTTTCCAAGGCTCTCACAGTTTTCACCAAAGGGAAAGTTTCACAGGCCAGATTGTGTGTTTACCTGCTGCAAAGCCAATCAGCTTGGCCTAGGCCGCAACGACAGTTGCCGCCGACACGGCCACGCCGCCGCGCCAAGTAGCGCTGGCCGCCACCAGCCGATCATCCCAACCTTCGGAGCATCCCCGTCCCGCGCTCGCCGGGTCCGCGGGGGAGCAGCGGCGGCGGCGACGGAGCCGACCCTCCCCGCTTGACCCTGGGCCCCCGCAGGCCGCGCCAAAGCAAAGTTGCCGGTTCCGTCAACCGCTACCAGCCTACCACTCCCCCGCCGCCCCAATCTTTACTAAGCTCCGTAGCTTCCCCCTCCACCCCGGGGGATGCGTGCGGCGGAGCGGCACGACGAAGCGGGGGGGAGCGAAGCGGCGGCGCTGGGCGGCGGACGGGGGACGCGGGCTCCCGTGACGTGCGACGTGCTGACCTTGGACGCTGATAGGTGGGCCCATCTCTTGTGGGCCCGCACGTCAGTGACCGAACCAGTTTTGTTGGTGAAGTCAGAGGATCCCCGTCTGGACTCCGGCCGTCCGTGGCGGGAGGAGCTGCGGGGTCCACCATGGGCCACTAATTAGTGATTTTTTTCTTAACTAGTAAAGACGCACGTGCGACACGCATATGATGTAAAATAAAATTGTATCACGTGTGATTATATCAAATGGACCAAGGTAAAGCATGATGGATTGTGTGCTAGAAGAGCGTGCAACCCACCGCCGTGGTTCCTCCAATGACTCAGTGAAAGCGTTGTGCTTCGGTCACCGGTAAACACCTCGGTGGCGGCGGCGAGGCGCGCTGCCACGCTCGCCCTCAACCGCAACACGTCGCGCAACCGAACTCTTCATATTCAATGTATCCGTGGATAGGCTTGTGAGTTTAAGCTCAATGCAGTGAGCGGACTCGCCATGATACCAGTCTCGTCGCGCAACAGAGCTCTTCATATTCAATGCATCTGTGGATAGGCCTATGAGTTTAAGCTTAATGTAGTGTGCGGACTTGCCATGCACACCGGCATCGTCTTGAACTTAAGCTAATTGCTGCGAACTATCACGGCTCAAGCCTTAAGGTCATAAGAGCAACTCTGAAAACATTGCACATTTATGTGAAGATGTATTTAAGGGTGTGTTTAGATTGGGAAAAGATTCCTCGAAAATATACTGTTCATCAAAAATACGTTTTAGATGAATAGTATTCTGTGAGTGGGAGGGATGAGATAAATAGGGAAAAGTTGGATGATTAGTGTTTTTTTTGGAATCTTTCGGAAAGAGCCTAAATCTCGCCGGGTGAGGGCACTCGCCGTGCACGCCGGCCTCGCCTTGAACTCGTGCAGTGAGCTGTTACAGTTCAAAGTCACATGAGGCTAGATATAACAGCTCAAAGTCACATGTGCGGTGGTGGCTAAACAATATACATCTGGCATCTCCCCGTCCTTGCTTGCTTGCTTCTCTCACGAGCAAGAAAGCTAGCAGTCTCAGCAGCAGAAACCAGTGCCTCCAAATCAAGCACAAACTGTTGGAGGAGTAAGAAGTGCAGTACCCAAGCTTTCTCTTCCCAAAATTCAATCCACAAAGAATCAATTTCAGTCCATGCCGGCGAGAAAAGCTTCGGCTTGCTGGAAGCTGCAGCTCTGGTCTCGTTCGTTCTCGTCAGAGAAGGCTGTCCTGCATTGGATCACCACCCAGGCTCCCACCTCGTATAGGCATCCAACGGTATGGTGAGTGAGGGGCGCTGCAGAAGCTGGAGCCTCCGCCTCCACGTCCCTATTGATGCAGTTTGATTGGGCCACCAACGAGCGGATAGATTGGATATATGGCATTGCAAATACTCAACTTGGGAGATATACCATTACAATTAGTCTGATATGAACCATGCCATTACAATTCACTCGAACTTTCAAGCATGCCATTTTCTACGTCCCCAACGGCCTTAGGTCAACCTGCAGGGGCATGTATTCTCGTATAGCCTAAAATGCCCCTGTTATAACTACTCTGTCCACTCAATGACGGATGGCCCCATAGTGTTGACAACCAAAATTAAGACTTCTTGGTTTCTGGGCAAACCGATACCTCCGATTTTAGTAAATCGATACTACCGGTTTTACTAATGTTCTCAAAATGCTAATTGGACTTCACCAAAGCGTAGCCATCGCCGAGACGATCGAAATGCATATTTAAAACGTCCGATTTGGAGTCCGTACGAGAGAGTTATGACCTTGGTAGGAATTGCGGCATAGAAAACCGGGCATACCAGTTTTGTAAAACCGGTAGTACCGGTTTCTCCCGTGCAGTCCGAGTTAGAAG
Organism: Digitaria exilis; assembly: GCA_015342445.1. Taxonomy (NCBI): domain Eukaryota; kingdom Viridiplantae; phylum Streptophyta; class Magnoliopsida; order Poales; family Poaceae; genus Digitaria; species Digitaria exilis. The sequence goes on from JACEFO010002380.1 coordinate 2,797,282, forward strand.
TTGTATTTTGACACGGGATTTATATAACCTTCGACTCTTACTAGGTCTAGACCTTCCCACCCTTTAAATATAAGGGACTACGGCCGATTGAGGTAATCCCAATCGAATTAAACATTATGCATCTATTTTCTACTCCTAAACCCTAAACTTTCCAACCTCTCCTGCTATCCATCATGATCTCCACGGCTATTGATGGCGTTCTAGGCTTGCTAATCGACCTAGGGCATGTCCGGCGACGTCCACGCCCTGACGGGGTCCCTCCCGGGCATGAGCATCGGCGGCCTTTGCTAGTTTTCTCATAAACTAGTTGTTCTTCACGACGTAAGCGCGTTGCTTATCTCTTTATAGGTTTGCTCGTAAACCTACCCATCCACCACCACGTAAGTGTGGTAGTTACCCTCTCGAACGACCGATTCTGGCGTGACTCGACAAAACCGGGCTTACCGGTTTGCCCAAAAACCGGTCCTACCGGTTGTGCCAAGAGTTCACCACGAGTTGGTTCTGACAACCGCACAATCTAGCGCTTGTTGTATGTTGGCTGGATTTGGCGCCAACACATAGTTCATCTTCTTTGTCCCCCATCTTTCTCATGACAAATTGACAACCGCCGTCTCTAGCCCTCGTCGCCGCTCCATGCCTCCACCTCCTCGTCGTCCTCGACTCCAACTCCCCGTCCCGCCCTCCTCCCTCCTGTCGTGGTCTCCCAGATTCTCGCCTCCAACCTCCTCGCTCTCCACTGTCGTTTCCCGGATCCACGCCATGTTGTACGGTTCCAGCCACCCGCCCCTCCGTCGTCAACGACGATTCCTAGCTCTCCTCCCTCTCCACCAAACATCTCCAGGAACTCGTTCTCTGCCTCCCCCCCCCCGCCAATGAGCCCTTTGCGCCTCCCGCGCATCGCTCCTCCCCTACCACTCCACCGAGCTCACCAATTGCCGCCCAAGGAGGATGTCGTGGCCGCCACCGGTGAAGTCCAGTTACCCCACATCACGATGCTCACGCTTCACCTGTCGTGGGTCTCCTTCACCGTCGCCCTACACGACCTCCTAGGCTCGCAAGCATGCAGGACCCATATGTTAGTGAGTGGAGGTAAGAGGTATATTAGGGGTATTTTTGTCTATACGAAAATAATAGAGCCTCATGGTTGGGGCTAAGAGCATCAAATACGTACAAAATTACAAATCAAAACGAGTGAAAGAATTATAATGACATGGTTCCTAATAGATAAATTGTAATGGTGTATCTCCGAACTCGAGTATTTGCAATGGCATATATCCAATTAACTTTTTTTTATAAAACACTGATAAGTGATCACTATCGAGCAGCCACCGTCATGATTTGGTTGGAAAAAAAGCTACACGTTTGTTTGTACCATTGTGTATAATGGTTTCGGCCTCTCTCCCCACCCCTGACACACACAGAGGTGGCGATTGGACTTGAACAAGGCGGCATGCACAGAAGGATCAGACTCGGCGTCCGCACGAAAACTATCTCTCTCTGCACTCGGACAAAAAAAACCGAGTCACTTCCGCTTTCCGTATAGGCCGGTTGGTATATGTAGACTGGTCACGACGACACACGAGTCATATCATCTCAATCGCAACCACATCGATCGTGGGAGAAAGAAAAGACGCACGCCGGTGCTCGCCACCGTTCAGGTCGTTCTAGTAGGGCCGCATCCCCTGGTCGCCAATCAAGCCGGTGCAAAATACCAACATAACAATTGGAAGAGACCTAATGAGATATTTGACCCTTTTAAAGACAAGACATATGTGCTAGAGACTGAAATACCAGAAGTTTGTATTTTTTTGCCATTTCTTATGTACACGTCCATATTATATATTATATTTATGTTTTTTCTTCAAAACTAATTAGTTTGAATACCCTTGAATCACACTAGGCTTACCCCTGCTAAAATCATCACTCGTCACATTGATTAGTATCTAGGGTAGAGAATTGATAATAAAGTGATGATCCATTAACCACGTACTTTCTTCGTTCCAAATTATTAGTCATCCTGATATTTTACTAGATTCATAGAGGATGTCATGAATTTAGACACTCAAAATGGCACCCAGGATAACTAATAATTTGGAACGAAGGGAGTACGACCAAATGTGTGTATACAAGAGAGATGACATATAGAGGCATTCTAAGAGCTATTTGTAGAAGGCACCTTGTTTTGTGTTGAGAAATTGGTGTCCCTATCTGGTGTTGCCATGTGTCCACCTTCTAAATAATTCATTACAAAATATCCAACTAGAATATTTCTCATGCTCATCAACTTTGTTGATATTTCACCCTATCAAAATTATCCTATTCTATAGTGTTTCGCAATTCACTAGGAAGCATGACAACTATAGCTCAAGCATCCTCTTCTATCTTTTAGAATCTTCCTGATCCTTATTATTATGTATGGCAAAGTTCATCTCTTTCACAACCTTCTAGAATATTCCATGCCAGCATGATTCCTTGGGCCACTCTAGAGGTCAAATACGCTATGTTTTATAGGTGTCTTTATTCTTTCTATGATGTTGATAGTGTAAAAACTCCACCCACACCTTGAGCCATGGCCCTAGGCTTCTATCCGCCAGTGGTCTCATCTGCATGGTTGATAGTTGCATATTTACATAAACATAGATAAAGAGGTGCGTGTACTTGTAGCATAGATAATTGGTGCAATAGTCGAATTCGTCCTTGAACCATAGTCGAAAAGTCAGTGTTGTCTCTAAACTATGAAAATGATCGTTCTCGCCCTCAAACTTCTGTAGCCGTCTTAATTTTATTCCTGGTCCAACATGTAACGTCAGGTAGCTCGCCGCATCATCGCCAGTCAATCTTACCCTTGCCCCCTGGTTATCTCTTTTTGTAGGCCTGATGGTTGCCATCCAACATAAGGTACAGAAATATGAAAAGAGATTTTGGAAGATTGCCAAGGCATCAAACCTGGTTCAGTTTAGTCACTAAAAGAATGCGATAGCCAATGGGTAAGGGTAAAAATGGTAAAATCACGGCCCTATAAACTACACTGCAAACCAAACAATTCATAGGAGTCCCCCACTATTGCCGTGGACTGGGTGATGACGCGGCGAGCCAGCTGGTGTTGACTAGGGACACAATTGAGCTAGCTGTGGAAGTTTAACGACAAAAATGACCGTTTTGTAGTTCAGAGATGTTTGGCGATGGTTTAAAGAAATAACTTAAAGACGGATGGCTATATTCCACCTAGATAAGTTAAAAGGGATGTTGCCAGCTAGTTCCATCGGCCTGCATTAGTAACAAATTTAGAAGACGAGGTGTAACAACTATACAATGCGACAAGACAGAACTCTTCCGCATTTGAGAGCATAGCACACATATGCTTGGGTAACGCTAGAGCGACGTTTGGATCTTCTACTCTTCTAAAGCAATAACGACGGTAAAAAAAATGACTACATGTCGCGTTATCAGAAGTTAGCACGCGGCGACAGCCGACAGCTCGGACGTGGGAGACGGAACCAGGAGTTGTGTGGACTTCGGGTTCGGACTAGTAGATGGGCACGCATGACGCGGACTCGGCAGCCAATAGAGTAACATACACATCGGACACACAAAAAACCTGAGTCCTTTCCGATCCGGTCATCGTTGAGGCCGATCGGTATATATAGAGACCCACACTGAGTCATCAACCATATCGATCGCGTCGCGCCAGTCGATCGTGAGAGAAGAGAGCAGCACGCCGCCCCATCATCGACCGTCTCAGCACTTCCAACAGGGTCCGCCCGCTACCCCTCATCGCCGGTCGAGATGGTGCCCACGCAGCTGGGCGAGGGCATCACCACGACGCTATCCCGGATGTGCCGCGCCACCGTCGCCGACGCCGCCGCTCTAACCAACTGCCACAACGACGTCTCGGCGTGCTCCTCTGCGCTATAGTTGGCCATATGGCCCGAGGCCCATGGGCCGGCCCAAAGCACGGAGTTTTGGCCCGACACGAGTCCGGCCCAGCACGACGACCATTGGGCTCGGGCCAGCACGGCCCGATGGGCGTGCCGGGCCTGGGCCTGCACCTAGGCACGGCGTGCCGGCCCAGCCCGGCACGAAGTTACGGGCCGGGGGAGGCACGGTGGGCCGGCCCATTGGCACGCGGCCCACCTGGCCCATTGATTGGCGTATACGGCCGGGACGCCGCGGCCGCGTGGCCTCCGCCTCCACCTCGACTCCTCGCGGGTGGCGTCGCGGCTCCTCGCATCCACTCGAACACTCCAGACGCTCCGTCTCCTCTCGCTCTCGCTCTCGCCTCTCGCTCTCGCCTCCGCTCCTGCCGGATCCCCGCCGTCGGCGACTTCCTCGCGCCGTCCACGGCCGGATCCACACCGGCGTCCTCCTCCTCCCCTCTTCTAGAAGCCGGATCCACACCGGCGTCCTCCTCCTCCCCTCTTCTAGAAGCCGGCCACCTCCGTCCAAAACCCTAGCCACCTTTTGGCTTGGGGATTTGAAGGAGGTGTGCTGCTTCAGCCGGATCTACGCCGCCGGCCACCTCGTGGCCACTTCTGGCCGCCGGATCTATGCTGTCGGGTACTCCGTCCAAAACCCTAGCCACCTTTTGGCTTGGGGATTTGAAGGAGGTGTGCTGCTTCAGCCGGATCTACGCCGCCGGCCACCTCGTGGCCACTTCTGGCCGCCGGATCTACGCTGTCGGGTACTCCGTCCAAAACCCTAGCCGCCGGATATACGCAGGTCGGCCGGATCTTGCTCTGTTCTCACTTGTTCTTGCTCTTGTTCACTTTGCCTCTCTTCTCCCCCGCGTCTGTGTAAGTCCTCGACGTCGACGGCCACTCCGGCGCTCCGGTGTTGTTGGTAAGCCCCATTCTCGCTCTGTTCTTACTTGATCTTGCTCTGTTCTCACTTGATCTTGCTCTGTTCTCACTTGTTCTTGCTCTGTTCTCACTTGTTCTTGCTCTGTTGCGCTCTACACAGGCCGTGCGCACACCGTGAGGAACCGGAGGCCTCGATGGATCTCTCCCACAACGATGAGTGTCGGCTGATGGGGATCCCCGAGGCCGCAGACGACGTGGAGGATGCCGGTGTTGCCGAGTTGTTGGGTAGCAACAATGCTCCCATCCAGGTTGAGCCTGACCTGCCGGAGCCGCCCTCTGGCTCTGAGAGTGCCACTCCACAGAGCCAGAGTGAGAGCACGGCAGGCACCGGCACCGGTAGCGGCCCAAAGAAGAGATCATCTGCCTGGGACCACTTCGACGAGATCATCGAGATCAAGCTTGGTAAGAAGGTGCGAACTGCAGCAAAATGTAAGCACTGCAAAAAAACTTACTCTGGTCAATCTACTGGTGGTACTGGTCATTTGCTTAAACATATTCCTAAATGTCCTACTTTGTTAGCTCGCAATGCTACTTCTCAGTCCCAGCTTAAGTTTAAGCCTGATGGTAGTCTGCATCTTTGGGAGTACAACCCTGAGGTTGCTCGTACTCAGTTGTGTAGATTGATTGCTAGGCTTGATCTGCCTTTGAGTATTGGTGAAAGTAATGCCTTTGCTGAGTACATTAAGGTTGCACATAACCCCAAATTTAACACTGTCTCTAGGCAAACCACTACTAGAGACTTAACTAAGTATTTCAATGACTGTCGTAGTAAGCTTGTTGAAGGTTTTAAATCTGTTTCATCTGTTGCTCTTACATCTGATATCTGGTCTGGAAATGCTAAGGAAGATTATCTTAGTGTGGTTGCTCATTATGTGAATCCTGAATGGCACCTAGAGAAGAGGATAATTGGCTTGCGTCTGATTGATGTTTCTCATAATGCTGAGAACATTGCTGAGCGTGTGAGTGCTGTAATTTCTGATTATGGTCTGTCTGATAAAGTTTTTGCTGTTACATTGGACAATGCATCTGCCAACATAAAAGCAATGGAGAAGTTGAGCCCTCTGTTGTCTGGTTATGTTGGCATCATGTTGTTGCATCAGAGATGTGCTTGTCACATCATTAATCTTATTGTGAAGGCTGGGCTTGAAGTTTTCAAACCTTGTCTGACTGCAATTAGAACTGCAGTTTCATTCCTCAATGCATCTAACCAACGCATTGCAGCATACAAAGCATTTTGCATTTCTATGAATGCCCGTCCTCGTAAGTTTGGGTTGGACATGGATGTGAGATGGAATTCCACCTATCTCATGCTGAAGCATCTCATTCCTTATCGTCCAACCTTTTCTGTTTTTATTGCAACTAACCATCCTTTTGTTGATGGAGGGCCACTTCTGAATGATCATCACTGGTATGTTGCTGAGAAAATTCTCTCCTTTCTTGAACAGTTTTATGATTCTACTGTTGTTTTGTCTGGTGTGTATTATTCAACATCTCCATTAGCATTGCATCATGTTCTTGATATAGCTGGTCACTTGAATGCTTTTGAACATGATCCAGAATATGAGTCTGATTTCAAACGCATTGTTGCTCCTATGAAACAGAAGTTCCTAGACTATTGGTCTGACATACCTATGCTTTATTCATTTGCATTCATATTAGATCCTAGGGCTAAGGTGCAAGGTTTGAGCAATGTTCTCCATCTTTTATCTAGTCTTAATGGTAAAGATTATTCTTTTTACTTACATGAAGTCAGGGATGAACTCTCTAACCTGTTTGCTAAATATGAGTCCAAATATGGAGCTGTGAGGAACCAAAGGCCTATTCAGCCAGGCCCTACTGCAGGTAAGAAGAAGACATCTTGGGGTAAGATCTTTGGTTCTACATCTGAAAGTTCTAGTTCTGGTATGTCAAACCTGTCTAGGAGAACTTCTGCTACTGTTTTAATGCAAGCTGTTTGTTCTGGTGCATCTCTTGAGCCTCCAACTCCTGTTACTTCTGAACTGACTGCCTACCTGGACAGTGATAAAGTCACACTTTTTGATGATGATTTCAACATTTTGAATTGGTGGCATGAGCATAAGTTATCCTATCCTGTTCTGTCAATATTAGCTAAAGATGTTATGACTGTGCCTGTCTCAACCATTTCTTCAGAATCTGCATTTAGTACCACTGGCAGGATAATCGAGGAGCGGCGACGGCGATTAGCCCCTGAGATGGTGGAGATGCTAGCCTTGATCAAGGATTGGGAGCAAGCTGATGCCAGAATGCAACATGATATTGAAGATCCCAAGCTTGAAGAGTCATTTGAGTAGATTAGTGGACTTGTAATGCTATGAACTTGTAATATTATGAACTGAATGTCTGAACTTAGAGCTGGCTGTACTCTTTTTTCCTTTGTAGGGTTTTCTCACGAGGTGTGAGTTTTTACCTACAAAGGTTTTTAATGAGGCAGCAAAACAAACAGCTCAAATTAATATTGCTCATTCTGTGATTATATATAACTTGGTGATGAAAATGTGAACTGATTGAACTGTGGAAGACTGTCTGGGCCGGCCTCTGGCACGGCACGCTGGGCTGGGCACGGCACGAAGCCGTGCCTCGTGCCGGCACGGCACGATAAAATGGCCTGCGTGCCGTGCCTGGGCGCCGACTTCGGCACGTAGTGCCGCCCAGGCACGGCACGAAGTGCCTTCGTGCCACGTCGGGCCGGGCCGCTTCGTGCCGGGCAACATCGTGCCCGGGCCGGGTCGGGCTGGGCGGCCCATATGGCCATCTATACTCTGCGCTGACATCTGCTTTGAGGCCATCTTTGCTCTATCCAAAGATAGATTTAGTGGTGATAGTCATTAATCGGTATTTTATTCCACAAACTCCTGACAACAGGACTCATTAAGTCAGTCATTTGTTCATCTGTGCCAAGCATACACCGATGCATTGAGCTGGCGGCCATTTTCCACAGGCGCTTTCCTCACTAGCTGCCACATGCATCCATCTACGGCATGCTCAGATTTCATGGTCTGTTATTTTGTTCAACCCTTCTCTTCAACTAAACACAACTATTATTATGGGAATTGATAGTCATTAATAGATTGACCATTAACATAAGAAAATTTATAGCCATGTATTTTGAAACTAAAATCATCACTCGGTACATCGATAAGTAGCCAGGTAGAGAATTCATAATAAAGCAATGATCAAGCAATCAAGTACAACTATCGACGAAAGGTGTGTAGGTACAAGAGAGATGACATATAGAAGCATTCTACGAGCTATTCATAGAAGGCCCGCCATGTGCACTGCTACCTGTCGCTCGTTGGGCTGCTCTTGCTCTCCACGCCGACGATCGTAGATTTAGGATTTCGGTTGAAATACCGTGCTCATCTTTGAACGGTGCGGACGGACATGCCGGCGCCGCTGGTCGATCACCACACCGGGAAGCCATTGCCATGCTGCCCCTGGCGTTGCTCCTCCGACCTCGTGGGCGCCGGTGACCCGGACCCTGAGCCGGAGGTCGATCAAGATCCGACTCGGACCAGGCGGAGGCGGCGGGCACGTACGAAGGGCGATCCGACTCGGGCAAGTCCGGTCGGAGGAATCAGACTAGGCGTCCACAGAGGCCAATCCATCGATATATATTGGCCGGTCACCATCATCAATCTCAACCCCATCGATAGCGCCGCCACTGCAGGACCGCCAGAGAAGAGACGCACACCACCGCGCCACGCGTTTCCACGTTGTCGTCGACGTCCGTCCCCTGATCGCCGAGACTTACCGAGATGGTGCTCGCTCAGCTCGGCGAGGGCATCACGGCGGCGCTATCCCGGATGTGCCGCGCCACCGTCGCCGACGACGCAGCCCTAACCACCTGCCTCGACGACGTCTCACGCGCGCTCCTCCGCGCCGACGTCCGCTTCGAGTCCGTCCGTGCCGCCATCCACAACGTCAAGTCCACCACCAACCCCTCCACGCTGCCCCCCGGCGTCGACCGCCGCCGCGCCGTGCACAAAGCCATCTTCGCCGAGCTCTGCCACATGCTCGACCCGGGAAAACTTCCCTTCACCCCAACCAAAGGCAATAAACCCAACGTCGTCATGTTCGTCGGCCTCCAAGGCTCCGGCAAGACGACCACCTGCGCAAAGCACGCCGCCTACCACCGCCGCAAGGGCTTCGCACCGGCCCTCGTCTGCGCCGACACGTTCCGTGCCGGCGCGTTCGATCAGCTCAAGCAAAACGCCTCCAAGGCCAAGATCCCCTTCTACGGGAGCTACACCGAGTCCGACCCCGTCAAGATCGCCATGAAGGGCATCGACACGTTCAAAAACGAGAGGTGTGACCTCATCATCGTCGACACGAGTGGGCGCCACAGGCAGGAGGACGCGCTGTTCGAGGAGATGCGGCAGCTCTCGGAGGCGACGAAGCCGGACTTGGTGATATTTGTCGTCGACGCCAGCATTGGCCAGGCCGCGTTCGACCAAGCGCTGGCGTTCAAGAAGAGTGCACCCGTCGGTGCTGTCATCGTAACCAAGATGGACGGGCATGCGAAAGGCGGCGGCGCGCTTAGCGCCGTCGCGGCGACGAGGAGCCCGGTGATATTTATTGGGACGGGAGAGCATATCCCTGACCTTGAGCCCTTCGACGTCAAGCCGTTCGTGAGTCGGCTGATGGGCATGGGAGATTTACGAGGCCTGGTGGACAAGTTCAACGACGTCGTACCTGATGATGAAGACAACGACGAGCTAGTACCGGACCTGACAGGAGATTTCACACTCAAGACCATGCGACAGATGTTCAAGAGCGTCCAGAGGGTGGGTCCACTTGGACAGGTGCTCTCCATGATCCCTGGGCTTAGTGCTCGGTTCATGGAGAAGGGGAAGGAGAAGGAGGGACAGGCAAAGATGAAGAGGTACATGACGATCATGGCCTCCATGACCCGCAAAGAGCTCGAGTTCACCAACCCTAGCACGCTGATGACCGAGTCGCGGATCGTCCGGGTCGCCCGGGGATCCGGCAGGCCGCTGAGGGACGTGGCTGAGATGCTGGAGGAGCACAAGAGGATCGCCAAGGCGCTGAGCAAATTGCCCCTCAAGAAACTGGCAAATAACAACAACAGCCGTGAGACGTTGAAGGTGCTTGGCAATGTCCTCCCTCCGGGCATGATGAACCATCTCGGTGGCATGCATGGGCTGCAGAGTATGATGAAGCAGATGGGGGCTCAGGGAAAATGATGAGCTGGTCAGGCAATGCCTTCCCATGTAATTTGACTATGATGAGCAATTCGTTAGGCCTAGAAATGTCAAATTTAGATATAGTAGCTGTGGATACTCGTGGCAGTCATCGATAATGTAAAGCTTTCATCTCAGCTTTTGTTGGATATACCTCTTCATTTGGTCTTCTCATGTAAAGTTTTGCCTGGTGTACTTAGATGTAGTATACAAGAATGCCGCCAAATTGAACTATTATTCCCTCCTGGGCTCTTCACATGGAGTTCTTAAAAAAGCAAATACTCTCTCTGTTTCAAATTATGAGTCATTTACTTTTTTTTCTCCAACTTTGATCCTGTCTTATTTAAAAAATATGTGAAATACAAATTCTTTTTGTTATGGTTTGCTTTATTAATTGATATTTTTCAAGAATGGTTTAAATTTGACTATGTTTGCATAAATTTTTTATAAGTAAGGCAAGCGGTCAAACATAGGGTTAAAAAAGTCAAATAACTTATAATTAAAAATGGAGTGAGCAGAATAGGGTTAAAAAATCAAATAACTTATAATTAAAAACGGAGTGAGCGGAAAAGAGGCATCTAGTTTTGGTGTGTAACATGTATGATGTTCCTTCTACACGATGTAAAACTGGCAATGTTTTAAATTATAAGCTGGCAATGGAGACTTGCATAATCTCAGTTAATGCTTAGAATTGATAGAGTTAGACATTTTTTTATTTAAAATGGCGGTTACTTTTGCTTGCGTTGAAAAATCAATTTATAAAGATGACATTTTAAAACAATCAAAATTGTCTATTTATAAAGTCGGCCATTTTAAGGAGGCCTCTATAAATCGATTTTCGTATGCGGCCACCTTATAAGCCCCGCCTCCTAAAATACCAAGACCCAAAGAGGCTAAAAAAGCCCCTTTTCAGGGTTTGGAGGCCTCTCTCTTGTTTGTCTTTGAAAAAAAAAGTCTACATACCCCCCACCCTACACACACCAATGAATGGTGGATTACATCACCCCCAACCCATAAAAATAGATATTTAACCCCCTCATCTAAACAAAACCACACAAATTACCCCTTAGCAGTGTTGCCTAAACGCTAAATGGTGAATGGTCGGTGACCCATCGTTTAGCAAAAAGTCAGTCTACATAGCTATTTAAACGGCTAAAATGGTTTTACACGGCTAATCGTACTACACGGCTTGCCATCAAGTAGCGTTTACACGCGCATGTAAACACTGCCCCTTGCTGTGGTTTGGCAGGTTGTGCCATGTTGGCACAATGACATAGATGAGACGCTCTTAGGCTGCATGACATATGGATCCCACTTATAAGTGCCCCTCTTCCTTTTCTCTCCACATAGAGCAATGCAACAGCCGTTTCCTTGGCATGTTAAGGATTCTCGTACTCCCCACATCTAAAGGCAAGGAGCTTTGTAGAGCAAATGAAGAGCGCCGAGAATATGCTGAACGTGCTCAAATTGTAGGTTGTTTTACTTTTTTTTATCTTAAGTTTGACTACTTGTCATATTCAAAAAATTGTACAAAAGCTCATTTTTTTTGTTATGGCTTGGTTTTTTAATGAAAGTTTTCGAATTGACTTAAATTGACAACTTTTGTATAAATATTTTTAATAAGACGAGTGGTCAAACTTAGGGTAAAATGTTAAATGTTATTATATTTGGAGCGGAGGTAGTAGGATACAAGAGTACCACAAATTCAACTATTCTTCCACCCTAGGCCGCATGGAGTTCTTAAAAATAAAGAAAAATAAAAGAGGCATTTGGTTTTAATGTTGTTACATTTTTAGCTTTAAAGCTAGTAAATAGACTCAACCAAACTAGGCGCTAGAGCTCGCCTACATCCTGGTAAGTGGCAGATCCAGGATTTAAACCAGAGGGTAGGAACTTAGGTGACACAACTTGCCGACATTCAAATAATATCACCCAACTACTAAGTATGTAACAAAAAATAGTCCAGAGGTTATAAAATTGTTAGGAGGATATAAATGGACAAGTTACATATTTTCATTGCAACTAAATATTACAAAATGTGTAGTTAAAACTAAAGATTCACACGACGTTTCGCCATGGCTTAGAAGCATTTGATGATATCATAATTAGAGCTGGACAAAATGCTCGAAGCTCGTTAGCTCGCTCGGCTCGCAACCGGCTCGGCTCGGCTCGTTAGGAAAACGAGCAACAATTTTGGCTCGTGAAAAATAACGAGCGACCCGAGCCAGGTCGCGAGCCAAGCAAGCCTAAAATTGCAACCCAATCCAATACACTACCAGCCCACAACCCCGCTGAAAACCCTAGCCACCAGCCCACCCCATCCGACCGCGACTCGCCTCCTCCCTGCGCCGCACGCGCTTCCCTCTCCGACTCCTCCCTCCGCCGTGCCCCTCTCTCTCCGTCGTGCCCCTCTCCCTCCGCCTCCTCCCTCCCCCACGCCTCCCTGCTCCGCCCTCGCCTCACGCCGGCGCCTGCCCTTCTCTCCCCAGCGACAGCCCCCCTCCCACTCCACCTCTTTCCCTAGATCTGTCCCTATTCCCCACCGTTTCTGGATCCGGTGCAGGCTCCGATGGAGTCACCAGGACAAGATCACGAGCGGCTCCAGGTGCCCCACGAAGTTCAGCAAGGCAGCAAGCACCAACGCTTGTCTATTGGTTCCTTGATTTTTTTTCCCTTTTTCTATTTCTTCTTGGTGCACTTTGCGCAGCGTGATTTGGTTTCTTGAATTTCTCGTAAAGTTCTTGGTGCACAAATAGATGGTACTGAATCTTCTCTCTTCACATTCTTGCTGCTTGCTTTGAGAACTTAATTTCAATTTGGGGACATTGTTTACTTGAGATTTGACTTTATTTAATCGATGTTCATCTATTGCAACGCCGGCTCGCGAGCTGGACCGAGCCGAGTCGAGCTGGCTTTTCTGCTCGTTTCCTTAACGAGCCGAGCCGAGGTGGCTCGTTTACAAAACGAGCTGCACCGAGCCGAGCCGAGATCGGCTCGGCTCGCTCGTTATCCACCCCTAATCATAATCACTAACACGTAAAGAAAATCACACTCTATCTATATGACCAAACAATCATTTAAATTGATCACCTAACTTATTAAGAACTTTGGTGTTCACAGGGTTCATTCAAATATTGATCACCTATATACTGTCAAATGGATGAATATTATCCCAAACAATTGATTGAGTAAAATAAGTCGATCGCATATATAGCTGGATGTGCATTGATGCATGCTTGGCTGTTTGCCTCTCGGATGGGCACCTAGGCTCAAAGAACAACTCATGTATATTGTATTATACATATACGATGTACTATGGGGTACATGAGTACATTTACTTAGTATTTCTGTAAAAAAATTGGGGGCACAGCTGTATCCTCCATGCACCAACACTACATCCGCCCCTTCCTGGTGGAGGAGCTTGACCATGTGAGCGATTCAATGATGTGCCTTCTGGTAGCCCGAAATCCATCGTAATAAACCCAACCAAACTAGGTGCATCTCACTACATCACGGATTCATGGTCGATGAGCTTGACCATGTGTGCGATTCAATGGTGAACCGCCTCAAACTAGAGCGGAAGACAACAATTCAGTGGATGACGAATGGCCGCCTGGCTCACCGACTCTTCGTCGTCTCCTCTTTCCATCCACCATTGGCCACATCGAAAAAGGCCTTCGAAGGCATGCACACGTACACCAACACCCACGGAGCTCCCGTGGCAGCCTTAGGTTTGTTAGGTCTGTTGGGTTATAAATCGAAGGTTGCAGAGTTGAGTACAATTGTATCTCGAAATTACATCTGTCCAAAGTGTTCACACGTGCAAAACAAAACTGAACCGAACCGCCTTCGAGTGGCAACCAATTCCAGCCAAACCAATGCCCAACTAACTGAAATCCAAACCGGAAAAACCATGTAGCCGAACCGTTACAAGCTTTAACCGGACATAGAACTACCACGTATGGGTAAAATAAAATCCACTGCTAGAAACAAGGGCAAGTCCATATCCTACAATATTAGTATTATAAAAATAATAATGAGGGCATTGGTCTCATTTGAAGAAAACGATTACGCCATTTTGACAAAATAAAATAGACGATTACACCCAAGAGGAAGCTTGCTCATTTCGATTTGAGAGCATGGCACCAGCTTTGCACGCGAAGCTGTGTGGGTCCGTGGGTGGACTGGTGGAGTAGTGACACACTGACGCTATTGCATTTGCGTCGGTGAGATTAAAAAAAAAAAAGCCCTTTGATCGAAAAAAGAAAAGAAAAGAGTTAAAAGAAAGACAGAAAGTGTCTTTCCGTGAAGCCGACACGTGGACCACCGTACCGTTGTACGCTCGATCCTCGAGATGCGCGGTGCAGCCTGCGCTTGCCTTTTTCTACTGCGCGGTGGGTCCCACCCCCACCTCTGGTCCACGCCCCTCTCTCTCTGTCTCTGTCGCCTCCTCCTGGCAGTGGCAGGCTCCTCCGGTCCTCCCCCGTGGGGTGGCCCCGTCGTCCCGTCTCTCGTCTCAAAAGCCTCGCGCACCACGGCACCATCCCCAGAACTCCAAAGGGGGGAGGGAGGCGAGCCATTGCCCGCAGCGCCGCCGAGCACACACGCCAGCCGCCTGCCGTGCCCTCCTCCTCTCACCGGCGCCAGTCCCCGCACGCCCCCATCAGCTGCTCGACGGGCCCGGAATGGCGTCGCGCGGGGGAGATCCGTCCGCCGCGCGGGTTTCCCGGTAAGGTTTCCGCCTCGGTTTCTGACCATCCTCTCTTCCCAAATCGGACATCCCTGGAACCTCCCTCCCTCCTTCCCTGTGGGCCGGGTGTTCCCCAACCCTTAGAGATGGCGGCGGATGGGATTGGTTACCTCATCTGCGCCGCGGATGCGTAGCGCTGACCTAATCCGTCCGCCATTAGGCCCTCGTTCTCGTAGGCATTAGACTCTGCGACGCGCTTCTGCGCAATGCTGTTGGTTTGCCGCTGTCTGTCAGGTGCATACGTGTGCCCAAGACCTCAAAGTGATGTTTCCCCCTTTTTGTCTGTTTTCCTATCCTGCAGGTAATCGAGTCCAGCTGAGCTGAGGTGACAACCGGCTGCATTGTTCACACCTGCAGCGGCTACCGCTTGGTTGGTAAGCTCGCCCCCAACTACGCTCCAGTCGGTGGAGAATGCCTCTCATTTATCGCCCATTCATGTATTGGTTATCGCTTGGTTGTTTTGTGTTGTACTGTTCTTTTGGTGCCTCCTAGTGTCTACCATCAGTAAACCATTCTTAGCATTGTAATGAGTGTTAGTATGATGTTGACAAGTTCAATTATGCATGTCACATGGTAGGGCACTTTTCCGGGTATGCTTTTGCATCCATTATTGTGGGGGACATTATCTGTTCCCCTGATTATGGATTCTGCTCTCTACATTTCTTTGCCGTAATGTTGGGAGATGTGATACAACTCCTCCGAACATAGGAGTGTGTTGACACAGTTACAAACCAAACTTTTTACACATACTATTAAACAATTACAATTCTAAATCACAAATGTTTGCAGAATCATAGGTGAACTGTGAGTTCGGCTGTAATGGAATTTTTGGAAAGGATATTTGCAAAACCTGGATATGCCTGCTAGCATGCAAATGCCTAACACTTAGAAAACTCATTTTACACAACCTAGGTCTCACAGTGAACTAGAGTCCAGATCAGTTATGTAGTAATTCCACTGCCGTTTAGCTATTTTGAGCATTGTGACATGAATAACCCAAGGCTGGTGGTAGTTGCATGCAAACATGTTGCATGCGGCTGTTGTCTACACAAGCTAACCGGACACCTCGGTACTTAGCTGGCACTCTAGGTGCTAGGTTCCAAGAGCTGCCGCCTAGCACCTAACTTGCCTAAAAGAACTCTGGTCAAAGATTTCGTCTTTGTGCCGCTGAAGCAACAAGTTTTCCTTCCCCAATTAACTTTTCAAAGAACCTTCTCTCCGTTGTCGCAAGTTATGCGATAGCCTCTGAAAAAGTAGCGGTTGCGGCACCGAGGGACCCTAACCTAAAGGTTGCCAAGGTGATGAAAATTCCTAAATCTTAAAGGCAGCACAAGGTGACAAGAACCCTAAGACCCTAATTTGTCTGATTTTATTTTCCGCTCTTCATTCTTTGCAATCAGCACTATGCTACTTTCATTAGTGGCATAACATTTGAAATCTTTTGATCTGTTGGGCAATTATATTCTTATTATATTCCAGGTTCTCCTGAACTCTAGAAGCTTTTATGCTGCAATTTTGGAATGGTTGATAGTAATTATGGATTGTTATTAGATTTCCAACAATATGAGTCTAGTTACGCCAATGAAATTAAATTTGACTTTATCAACTTCCTTTGAAAGCAATGACTCCGCAATAGTGGAACTGTTGGGTGAATTTATTAAACCGCCAAAGATGTAGATAATATGTTTTGAAAGTATGGTAGACTCTCCATACAGCACGATGTGCTGTATTGAAGAATTGAAGAACTCTAGCTTCACTTGCTCTTTTTTTTTTTCCTTTGCTTCCGTAGAAGTCAGAATGATGATGTAAAATGGTTCTTTATGAACCTTAGTTGTGAGACTAAGTGAAGATTCATTGGATCATTTGACACCCCCCTCCTCTATATTCAAATTTTCTGTCTGTATAAAAAGGACAGACCCAGTGCTAGTAGCTCCCACGTGAGTGGGGTCTGGGGAAGGAATAATCGAGGCAAGCCTTTCCCCTGCATGCAGAGAGGCTGCGTCGAACCCAAGACCTTTCGGCTCAGTGGGGTGACTTTAACCACTGCGCCGAATTTTCTGTCTGTATGTCAGAGTTAATTTTATAGATGCACCCATTTTTTTTTGTCTATGTCCAAAATTTTATGGACCCCAGATATTCTGGCATCATTTGTCTACTGAGATGTTAAAATAAAGTTTCAGATTACTCTAAAGTTGCTTTTACAAAATGTAGCTAAGCCATATGTGAAGGCACAATCAACGTGTGCTGTGGTTTGTGCTAAGCACCAATTAATAGTCAAGAGGACATATGAGGTGGCGTCAACTGCCAATTTTGTTTTCTTTTCTGACCTAGGAAAACTGAACTTGTTGTAGTTTGAAGACTGACAAAATGATGTATTTCCCATGCCTCTTACGCTGAAATTACATCTCTATCTCCCTGAATTTATTTCTCTTGATCTACTAAAGTGGCATGTGAAACTGATAGCCAGTAACCACTTAAGACTTCACATATAGTGGTTAGAAGTGATATCTGAAGGCAAGCGATACATTTTTGTGTGCGCATGCATGATCACATTATAAAAATTCTCGCTCAGAACTATGGCACAACTATGTGCCGATAAAAGATGCAAAAAGGGAATTCCATTATGGCACAACTATTGCCGATAAAGATGCAAAAGGGGAATTCCAGTTTCAAATTTTCTTTTTGATAATTTCAAGTATCATCATTCATTAGGGTCAGAGGTTTACATCCACTGTAGTAGGATGTGTGAAATTATATAAACTAAAATCATACCTTTGTGCCTCTAGTTTGGTAATACAGTAAGCGCACTGTATTAACCCCTTTAATTAGAGGTGTCAATGTGCAATTGGTTACCATTGCTATATGATGATTAGCGTTTTGACTGGGGGGGGGGGATACAGGTGCACTTCCGCATATCTAAGTTCTAACATTGTACCTGGATAATCTTTTTTTTTTGTTTAGCTTGGGAAACTAATCAAACAGTAAATATGTAACACCCAGATTTCCAAGAAATCCGAATGCTTCCATATGTGTGCCCAGGATGTCCACAGAACACATATAGATTACAAATATTGAATCACAGAGAACACAATGCTCGAATAAAATAGTTTATATCAGAGTTTAACACAAGACATAGTCTTAAACAAATAACACAGCGGAAGACTTAATACTAATAAACGCTTCATACTAGGTAGAGCCTCAAATCCACAGGGACACCGACTGGTTGAACACAGCTTAGAAGTACGGCAGATCCTCCGGAAACTCAGCAAGCGACTGATCATTCATTGCTCCATCTGTTACCCATCCGGGATTTTGTTGAATAGTTGCAAGTGTAAGTAAACCATCTTACTTAACAAGTATAACACGGGTTATGCAGGAACGAAAGGCTTGACACGGTTATACTGCATTAGCACTTTTAGTTGTTTTATTTTATTATCATTTAATTTACTACAAATGAGTAGAGCCCAGGTATAAACCCATTAATAAGGTATAAGTGATTATAGAACAAACCAACATCAACCACCAATATCATCTTCTAATCAAAAAGGATCCAGGCCGCTCGTATCCGTGAGCACGGCTATCATGATAGATCAACACTCTGCAGAGGTTTCGCCCTTTACCCGCCGGTCACATAAATCCAAAAGAACTTATGTTACGAGGACTTTCACAAAACACCCTAACAAGCACAGTAGCCGTTTTGGTTCAACATAGGCAGCATAACCCGAGGCATCGAGATTGACGTACGCTCAGGGCGCAACGTGAGGGGGTCAATGGCGTCCAGAGCGAGAGCGCAATCATCGCAACGTGTGAAGCTGCCGTACATCGGGCGCTTACATCACGGGACTTGGCCTAACGGGGCATAGCCAACGGATAAAACCGTCCTCGATGGATCAAACTATACTCTCACCCATGCACCCCACATACGCCTTTCGGTAACCACTGGCGAGCTAGAGACGTACAAGCTAGTTATCCAAGACCAGAGCCATTATAGTTCCAACGGCGGCGAACAAGTTCCTGGGTTGCCGCTTTAAGAACCGGACCTTATGGAGAGACATTAGAACAAAGCACAAAGCACATGCTCTAATTCCCTAGATCAAACCTTACAGAGACACTAGAACAAAGCACACAGCACATGCTCTAGTTCCCCGAACCATGTTGCTAAAAAGCATCTTTTAACCATCATTGAAATGAACCATTAGTTCAGTATTAACATAAAAATAAATGTTGGTTGCAGCGCGTAGCATAGACTAACCATAATGCATAAAACCCTGGGTAACAAGGAATAGGGTAAAGACTAGGAACATCCTTAGTGGCTAACAGTATTAGACACATGCATATGATTTATGTGATTAATCGGTGTATAGGTAACAAGGATGGTCCGTGTTATACTTGCCTTCCTCAGAGAACTGTTGCTGCACTTGATCTTCGAGAACGGGATCGTCGGCGAACTCGAACGGCTCAGCAACTACTCACATCGATCATCACACAGGCATCCACACATACATGCAATCAAGATATTTAATTAGAACAGTACACCAAACATAAACAAAAGATGAAAAGAAGGTTTTAGAAATAATCTACGCTTCACTACGAACACGTGAGCGCAAAAATCACTCAAATCGGAGTTAAAACTAAGAAACTACGCTTAAAACGGGCTCTAGGGGCTTGCTGGTAAAGATTTTAGGCTTCCAGGGGTGTTTTTGAAAGAAACCAGGGACCTAAAACATAATTTTGTATAAAAACCCGAGGGCTAACGAGTAAAAACGACTTCTAGGACGGCGGGCACGATTTTTTTCAAAAGCGCAGGGGCTAAACCGAAAGAAAAAGGACTTGGTTGTAAATACTTTTGAACTGTGATGGACCGCGGGTTGATTTTTGAAAAACAGAGGGGCTCTTTTGCAAAATCGCCACGGCAGCGGCTGGATGCTGACGTCGGCTGACGTCACCGTCTACTGTGCCGTGGACCGGCCGTAGACCGCGGTCCACGGGTCCACGGTGAACCGGACCGGGTTTTAAAACGGGTTTAGATCTGGGCCGTCGGTTTTGGATCGAGCGGCCGGGATTAGATCTAGCGCTCGGCTCGCCGGGAACGACGGCTCGCGGCGGCGCGCGGCGGCGACCTCGCCGGAGTAAGCTCGGCTGGGGGCTACGGGGCTCCAAATCTCGCCGCGAAAGGTCCTAGAGAGAGAGGAGACAACGGGGAACTCGATTTGGGGGTTGTGGACGAGGTTTGAGCAGTGAGGGCGGCTGGCGACGCACGGCGGCGGAGCGAGAACTCCGTCGAGCTCGAGCAAGCGCGGGAGAGCGAGAGGAACGGGGTTTAGGGCCTCGGCGTGTTCCCTACCTCGCGACGAAGCTCTTGGTGCGGCTCTAGGGGTCAATGATGCGGTGGAGCGATGGATTGGCGGCGGCGGCTCGGAAAGAGGGCGGCGGCTAGGGTTTGGCGGCGTGGGGCACTGGTGGCGTAAGGGATAGGTGGCGGCGCTATTTATAGGGGCTAGGTGGTTGCCTTGGCGTGCGGACCAAGCCGAGATGGCGTGCGCGAAGCGGACTCGACGGCGACGCGGCGCGGCGCGGCGAAGAGCTCTGCTCGGCCACGGCTCAAGGAAGGAGACGGCTCTGACGCGTGGGACCAAGCCGTCAGCGACTGAGCGAGGGGGAAGCGCGCGCGCTGGGCCGAGCGGCTGCGGGCTGGCGCGATGGTGGGCCGAACTGGGCTGCAAGAAAAGAAGAAAAGGGAGAGAAAGAAAATGGGCCGCGCGAGAAGGGAAAGAGGAGATGGGCCGAGCGGAAAACTGGGCTGGCTGGGCTGAAAAGGAAAAGGAAAAAAGAGAGAGAAAAAGAAAAAGGTTTTCTTTTATTCAAACACTCATTTGAATTCAAATTCAAATTTGAATTCCACAATCAAAAATAAATACACCAGCATGAATGCAACAATAATGTTTCTATTTCCTATATTTGCTTTTAATTATTCAAAAATTTTATTTCCCTATATTATTTATGAGCACTTTAATATAAAAAAACAATTAATTACTAAATTTTAAATTGGGCATTTTTAGGGTGTTACAAAATACTACGCCCATGATCCACAGTTGCCTTGCCTTATACCCTTAAAAAATGGTATGTAAAAACACCACTTGTAATGCGAACTTAACATAAATACGAGTTTAACAATTTTGCAATCATACCTCACTAGAATCAATATTAATATTCTTGAATTGTTAGTATGCTTGTCTTGTTATTCTTTAATCAAAGTATCATCTTTCCTGAATTGGCTATACATAGAATATATTTTTCTCCTTGAACGGTTTTACTTGGCGATGTGCATCCTAGTAACAAATACGTATTGACAGCTAAGCATATTGTTCATGCCATATGCAAAATCCAACATGTTGATAGGCAACTTGCAGGCAGTATCTTTAGCCAGATAGCACCTCCAGGGTTGCAACCAAACATGCGCTAAGAGCATGCTTAAACTTGTCCATGCCATGTCAGCGCTCCTAAGCAAAGGACGCACCTGCAAAATTATGCCAGCATCATTTATGAAGTGCATAATTGCCTGCATACATGTTCTTTTGGTGTTGAGATTTGAGAAACATTATATTGATGGCTAAGATTTTATGTCAAATACTCAAATTGTTTGACCGCTTATAATACTGGTGATGGTGTAGCCTCACAAGAAGGTTTCTCTGTAGCCGAGATTAGATAATAGTATAATACAAGGATATGCCTTTGTCTTTCTTTGATTTTTTACTCGCAAATTCTGTTCTTTTGCACTACAGTTCTCTTGTTGCATTTGTATACTCATATCACGCGATTTAATGTCGCTTACCTGATGTAGCTTATAATTCCTCCATCCAGGAATTATGATGGATCCACAAAAACACAATGGGATGAGCCTGATGGACAAGAGACAACTAGTATACGAAGTTGCAAGGTGGCCGCAAAGTGCGGTGGAGATTCTTCAGTGTTGGAGCCGCAGGGATCTTCTTGAGCTTATATGTGTTGAGCTGGGCAAGGAGAGGAAGTACACCAATGTTCCAAAATCTAAGATGATTGCTTATCTCTTGAAATTAGTTTCACGGAATAGTGAACAACACAAGGATGGTAATGCACAGGCTGTTTTGTCAAGGCAGGATAATAAAGATGAAACACAAAAGAAAGAATGTCAGGAACAAGCAGAGCATTCACTCAAAACTGCAAACTCTGACTCATTAACACGCAGAGATGCTCGAGCAGGTACAATGGTCTGCAGAAATGTTGCATGCCAAGCGATACGAAATGCAGGAGATAAATATTGCAAGCGTTGCTCTTGCTGCATTTGCAATAGATACGATGATAACAAAGATCCTAGCTTATGGTTAGTTTGCAGTTCTGATAATCCATACAGTGGTCCTTCATGTGGTGTCTCATGCCACCTAAAGTGTGCTCTAAAGAATAAAAAATCTGGCATTGTCAAGAATGGGAGCAACAAATTGGATTGTAGTTTCTATTGTGTCAACTGCGGAAAAATCAACTGGCTAATGAGGTATCCTTCTGGCTATTTTTGTTCATCAACATCCCTAGAAATTATGACTTGTAAGAAAGAAAACTATGAACTCTGTTTGTTAGCCTATTTCTTATTTAGGTCTGATCATCTAAAGCTACTGTAACAGTGTATTAATGGGCAATACTTTTCTTGTCACCTATGCCTCTTGTGCCCATTGAAACTCCATGAATACTTTTTTTTATCTCTTACCTATTGCAGGAGTCTGCGGAAACAACTTGCAATTGCCAGGGAGGCAAGAAGAGTCGATGTGCTTTGTGAGCGGCTGTCATTGAGCCATAGAATGGTAAAAGGATCTGAGCATGACAAGGAAATAACAAGCATGATCGGTTCAGCTGTGAGAACACTTGAGAAAGAAGTTGGTGGCGCATTGGATCAAGTTTCTGCAATCATGGGGCGTGGAATCGTGAACCGGCTTAGTTGTGGCGCTGAAGTTCAGAAGCTTTGTTCAAGTGCTTTAGAAATTGTAGACTCTACAGTGGATAACA
Organism: Digitaria exilis; assembly: GCA_015342445.1. Taxonomy (NCBI): domain Eukaryota; kingdom Viridiplantae; phylum Streptophyta; class Magnoliopsida; order Poales; family Poaceae; genus Digitaria; species Digitaria exilis. The sequence goes on from JACEFO010002380.1 coordinate 2,820,147, forward strand.
CCTTGGAGTTTGAGTTGAATAATAATCCGAAAATCATAGGTAAGTCTGTCTTAATAGACTTCCTTATTTTCTGAAGCTGCATTTGCAAGCTTATAAGTCTCCATTGAACAATTGGACATGGTTGCATTTGCTACCAAAAACAAAGTGATGATACATTGTCAAATATTTTCGTACAAAAGATACAGGTTATAACTTCATCTCTGAACAAATGGTATTTATCTTTTCAGGTCCCCAACCCCAAATCCTGTTTGATGAGATCACTCCATTTTCTGTGGTTATTGTGTTGAAATATCAAGATGCCATCAGTAAGGAGCACATTGATGGTTGCAAAGTTTGGCATCGAAGTGCTCAGGTTCATGACTATTCACCAGAGCCCACATGCCACATACTGAGACCAAATACTAGGAGCCTGATTTCTGGTCTAAGCCCTTCCACTGAATACTTCTTCAGGGTTTCTCCTTTTGGCAGCACAGAGGGGTTTACTGAGTGGGAGACAAAATACACTACACGGAGCCTAGACCATGGCAGCAGCCAGTGCTCAACTCAGAATTCTGATAGCGTGTGCCTCAAGGAGGATTCAACGCAGCATCAGAAAAGGGTTTTGAATTTGCAGAATCATCAGGGAGCCATTCAATATGATTCACCTAAGGGTTCTACTAATTCAAGTGAGAACAATTTATCCTGTGACCGGTATTCTAAGCGGACTAAGATTGCAAGGTTAGATGGGGCTAGTGACAATGATGAAAGCCAATTGCCGCCAACATCTGAAGTTTTACCATTCGCCAGCTCCAACTCGTCTCCTTCAGAAGCTCCAAGTAAACCTGACTTGCTTATTGGCACCCCAGATTCATCCTCCAAGAATTATGTGGAGCAGCAGTATGAGTACTGCGTGAAGGTGATCAGGTGGCTGGAGCATGAAGGGCATATGGACAGTGACTTCCGCGTAAAATTCCTCACTTGGTTCAGCCTGAAGGCAACAGCGCAGGACAGGCGAATTGTGGGCGCCTTCGTAGATGCCCTCATTAGCGATCCAGCAAGCTTGGTTGCCCAACTAGTTGATGCATTCATGGATGTTGTCTGCATCAGGGAGAAGCCCCCTCAGCCGCAACAGAAGGGTGCATGCTGCAAGCTTTGGCACTAGGAAGCTTCACCATTGCACGGTATCTCCCCGTGTGACATCTTTTGGTGGTATTCTTCTGGTGATTGAAGAATGTCGCCCATTGGACTATCAGGTTGCATCTGAATTCTGTTGGGTACGTGAACAGAATTCTTTTGTGGTTGCCGACCAGTGAAATTGCTGTCATTATAACAGACGCCTATATGTCGTAGGAGCTTCATTTGGCATTCAGGTCCATTTGATCTCATTTATTCATTGAAATTCAGTCAGGTAGGCGGATGATTGATCCATGAATACAAGCAAGGTAGAACCTTGTGCTGGTGGGACATGGTTGATCAACCAGTTCGAATGTAGCTTGCAACCGTGGAGTAGTTGGAGCCTGTAAGAGCAGACAGGCAGCTATATGCATGTATGTGGAATGCTATGGTGGACATGCAAATTAACGACTGTGAAATCATGTCCTGACTTTGGAGATGTTCCTTTTCTTATTGTGATGACTGAGGGGTCTGATTACTTCGTGTGGCTTGTGTTTGGAGTGTAGGGAGGTAGCCTTCGATTTGAAGCCTATTCAACCTGAAGGGTAGTTGGCACAACATGGCTGTTGTCTAATCTTGCCTTGGAAACCACATTGTTTAGGGCAATGTGATAGGTTAGCTGCTTGTTTGCCGTTGCCCTTGCTCCTCTGACCGAGATTGGCGTTGACTGTGTTTCTTCTTAAATCCTCCCGGCCTTGCCATATGCGTACCGGGTTTAAGAGCCTCAGAATCGTCAATCGGTCAATGAATATTAGACATGTGACTGTACAAAACTTCAGTTATTGAGGGCTATTTAGCTTTCACATGTGGATTTGTATGTTCAGAAAACCCATGCTGACGGGTCATGCACAACTAACTAACATTTGGGTCGAAACAAACATTTGCTTAAGCCTTTTTAGTTTCTCCGAGACTCTCTCGGTCGTTCTAATTCACTCTTCACATGCCTTGGCTTGAATGGTGAAAATAGGTAGCACATGATGAACCTACACAGACGTCGTTGCCATTGATGTGAAAGACATAAGACTAAATTTCTTTTTTCTCGTGCAATCATATGGTCTCTTGCAGGCATGCACTGAGATTAAAGTTTGTAGGCGACACCTATGTTTCTTTCTCTTTCTTCTTATTCTTCTTGTTTTTTTAACAAGAGCATGCTGCCCACAGGCTGTGCCCACACCAAAGGAGTCGAGATCCTGACACGGGGGCCCAACCTGCCAGAGTCCGAGTCGGACACACAAAAAAAAAACAATGGCCGAAATCCTCCCGGCCAGCGGGCTCCGTCCGAGTCCGAACCCGGCCCAACCATACACAGGCCCGCTACCATAAAATACGAGGCGAGGGGGGCGAAAAGAACTCTTCGTCATCAACCCAACCCGCAAGCAAACTCTCACAGCGTCACAGAGGGAGAGAGACGAGGAGTCGCCGAGACGAACCGTGAGCTCCAGCGCACGCCGCCGCCGCCACCACAGCCGCCGCCGATGGATCCGAAGCTGACGGAGGTGGCCCAGCTGTTCGCCCGCTTCAAGGCGGCCTACGCCCGCAACGACCTCGACGCCTGCGTCACCCTCCTCTCGCAGCTCAAGGTGCGCCACTGGATCTATCCCCCGACCGCCGTTTGCTCCCCCGATCTTTCACTTGTTCCGGTGGATTCCGCGGGGTAGGGGTTTTAGGCTGGCGGCATGGAAGATGCGATTTTTTTTTACATGTGTGGTTCGATGACCTCGAGGGATACGTTTTGTTCTGATTTTCTTCCGTCTCAGGGCTGATCCGATGACGCCGGCGCGATGGGTTTGGCCGTGTTTTGGCCGTTTTCGATTTGGTTCTAGGGTTCCTTCCATCCGTGTCCGAGTGGTTTGCACTAGACAGCAGTTAACCGGGAGAAAGGACGGATTTTTAGCAATTTTTCGTGATGTGCTGTCGGTTTTCTGCTTTAGCTGATTAGATCCGACTGTGTAGATCCGCCCTTAAACTTCTCTTCCTGTTCTTATTCGTTGTGTGCTGGAAAGCCTGGTTTTTTACTGTATAATTCAATTGCTCTGTGGTTTTTTTGTGCGAACAAGGTATGAGAACTTGGCGAATTACAAATGTGATTGACATGAGAAAATGTTTTGCTTCTGCAGGTCCAGCTCACCAAATTTCCCAGCCTGCCGCCGCTGTTTCAGCAGACACCCAACGCTGTAGAGGAGCTCAAACTTGCAAGTAAGATTAGCTTGGCCTCCTGTTTCTATATCAATTGTTTCCCTAGCAATTCTTTACTTCTCGTTTTCAAGTCACTGAATTCATGGATGTTACTACTGCTTGTCTTAGAATTTGTATCGGATATGGCATATGATGCTTTGTTTCATTACCATGCTTGTAAACGGAAATGAAAGATGTGTTGTGCTAGTTGATTTATGTTTTATTAATGCTTGTTTATGACTAAGCTATTTAGTAATCAAACGGTTGAGGGGGACCAGTAAATTGTTATGCTCTCCTTCTAATTGCCTTTATCAGTGTAAGTGCTAAACTATATCTAAAACATTTCAGGGGACATTTATGAGCATGCAGTTGTCTTGAGTGTGAAACTTGAGGACCAGGATGCGTTTGAACGCGATTTCTGCCAGCTCAAGCCTTATTACATGGATACATGGTTAGTTCCTCATTACCAATCTATCAGTTTATTTTGTATATCGATTTAGTTTTAGTTCTAATTTCTTTAGACTGGATTAATATGAAATTTGGATTGACATTTTAAATCTTGATTTGGAGAGCATATTCTTCTGATATATATATGCCCCAAGGACAACTTTACATAACAAGTTATGCTATCCTTCTAATTCCCTAACTTATTTTAAAATTTTATGATAGGCATGATAAAAAACTATTCCATAGATAGTAATGCGGAGCAACCCCAAGGACAACTGTACATATTACGCAGCTCATAGTTCTGCCCTTGTATTCAGCTAACTGGCTACCCTGTTTTAAAAATCAGTCCTGGTGTAGTGGGATTAAAAAAAAAGTGTTATTTTGGGTTGGTTAACATGTTCACTGACCCCCCACCATAGTGTCAGTTTTCATTAAGATGGAATTTCTAAAATGAATTTAAACAGGAACTTGTGGGGTTAGGCCTGTTGGGTATATTGCTTGCCTTTCCATGTCTTGAAAGATACGTTAGCAAATTTGAATTTTATTGAGCTTTGCCACTACGATTATTTTGTTCAGTTGCATACCAGAAATTTTCTTCTGCCTTTATCGTGTTATATGCTAAACAATTTCATATTTTATACTAAAATGTCATTTGTTCATGCAGTGGCATAATTCCCCCCTCACCGGAGGAGTACCCAATTTTGGGGCTCAATCTTCTCAGGCTGTTGGTCCAGAATAGAATTGCAGAGTTCCACACTGAGCTGGAGCTTCTGCCTGTCAAGGCACTCGACCATCCTTGCATCAAGCACGCAGTGGAGCTTGAGCAATCCTTTATGGAGGGTGCCTATAACAGAGTGTTAAGTGCTCGGCAAGCTGTGCCGCACGAGACCTATGTTTACTTCATGGACCTTCTCGCCAAAACAGTTAGGTGAGTAGGTTTCTGTTTCTACTGGCTGTTATTTGATTGCATGATTTCACAATTATGGAGATGCTAACAATTTTTTCGGTTGCCATACAGAGATGAGATTGCTGGGTGCAGCGAGAAGGGGTATGATTCCCTATCCATAAGTGATGCCAAACAAATGCTCATGTTCAGTTCGGACCAAGAACTGCACCAGTACATCACAGAGGTAATTTCAATTTTTCTTTTCTTCCTCCTGTATCTGATTCTGTTTCTCGGTGAAATCGTTTGATATTCAGTTTAGATTCTAATAATGTCATATGTCGTGAACAGGAGCACCCTGAATGGGAGATTAAGAACGGCTCCGTCTTCTTCCAGAAGGCCAAGGAGTCACAGCCCTGCAAGGAGATCCCGTCCTTGCAGCTAATCAACCAGACTCTCAGCTACGCTAGGGAGCTGGAGCGTATTGTATGATTTGGGTTCACAATAATTTCGATGGATGTTTTTTTTCCCTGTGGTCACTTGGCGTGGCCTTGTACTGTCATTACGTTTCGTTACAGCTCCGATGTGTCTGAAAAACATCATGTGGACCTTTGAGGAGTTGTATCTGCCCGACCAAATATTAAATTGTTAACTGCATTTGTGTTTGTCACCATGATCTCACTTGAAAAGGTTGAATTCATGTGCCTTGCGACCTGCAAGTTTTGTTGTTGACGTAATCTGCTGTTTGGCGAGGCGCATCTGGTGAATGAGAGTAATCTGTGTACTGTGTTATTTGACTTTTTGCTAATTGCTATTCTGTAACGCTTGATCGTATCGTCCCATTTTTTTTTGATACTTAAAGATTTATTCAAGCAAAGATTTATTCAAGCTTCATAGACAAGTTACAGAGGCTACAGAGTATTCAGAGCTCTGTATGTGGACCAAAGCCTGCCGAACTGGACAGGATTGCCTGTGTTCTAGGTTGTTGCAAGTGAAAAGACATGTGCCGGAGCCGTGGCCAAGTTGTTTAGCTTGTGTGGCCAGTCTGTGAGCTGTCTTGTTGGCTTCTCTTGGGATCTTGACATGCTTTGCAGTTGGGTTGCCTGGAGATGCCACCATGTCTGTGATGAGATGTCTAATTCTCCAATCAGTGCAATGCAGAATGGGGCCGAAAGCCTATGGGTAGCTAAGCTATTGCAGAGTATTCGACAACGTTTGTACGATACTAGAACATATTGATATAGCTTCCATAGAAAGTATCATACAATTTGACCAGAGTAGTCGAAATTTAGTGTTTTTTTAATCCTAATACTGTCTTGCTAATCCAAGGAGGGATTGATTGCTACAGTCCACTAGGCCCTAAGGCAATACACTTGCTTCCAAGTAAAAATTATACAAACTAGAAATAATATGTGGATGTATTGGGATTTGTGAGGCAGCACTCGTTTAAAAGCAAGAAAACCAAATGATCAACATTGCTTATCGATACCTGGTAACGAGCGGGCAGCTTGCAGTTGTATTTGGGTGCTGGAAGTAGGCTAATAAGCTGAAATTGCTGCTGTACCTGTGCGTGTCTAGATCATAGAAAGGACTCTGGATGAACGGCTAATAAGCTGAAATTGCTGCTGTACCTATGAGTATCTAGATCATAGAGAGGACTGATATTTTGGCTTCTCAAGCATCCATTTTATGTAAAACACACTTTGTTCGGGACATTAACACCGTATACAGAGTGACACTGTGACTAACAATTTTTGTAAGAGTGACATCTAAAATAAGCCAACTAAAGTATTTTCATGGTGAATCACATACGCCTTTTTGATTTAAAGCAGAAAGAGTATCATGGTTGAGTTCTTCTATAACTATAAAATAAGAAGAATGTATCCATATGAGCGGCTTCTCAATCTGAGTGCTTTCGCTTCAAATTAGCAAGGCAAAGTGGCAGAGTGGTCTTGCTTCAGACATACAGGAAGCCTCACGGCCCTCACCTTATCGTTGCAGAAAATCTAGGCATCGGTCCATTGAAATGGAATTTGCTTCTCCTTGAGAGCTCATCCTTATACATGGCGAGTAGTCTACAGCGGTCCTTTGAAATGGCATTCACTTCTTGGCACCTCATCTTTATACGTGTCAAGTAATCTACAGCAATCCATGCAAAGCTCAGTCTTGCTGGCATTTCCTTGCCATCAAGTTCAATCATCTTCCTTGAGCGTTGGATCCATTCGGGGTGATATGTTACCTGGTACCACGCAGAGGCCTTCATCTCATAAACCAGATTTTTCTTGTCCTCAGAGGTCTGACAACGATCCGCTCCAAGGTTTTCAAAGATATTTCGGAACTCCTGGTGGAGTTTGGAATAAGCGTGCTTGATCCTCTCTTTTATCTCGTTGTTCTTCCTTTTGTTTCTTTCGGTAAGCGACCATATCTCCCCTGTCACAAGCTCTGCTTCAGTGTGCACGCTGTATTGATTAAGCAGTCCGTTCAGCTTTGATTCATATGAGCATTTGCATTGCCAGGCATCTGCGATGAAATGTGATGCTCCAGGAACTTCCAGACTGGCATCGTAAGGGACATCATTGCTGGTAAAGTCTTCCAAAGATATTCCAAGCTTATAGCGTTGAATCGACCGATAAAGCCTTCCAATGATCTTTTCTGATTTGTAAGAGATGTCATCTTCCTTTCCCATGAAGTCAGGATATTGTTGTGGTCGAAGGGATGGTGGCATTGCCACCATTTTGCCGGTCTTGGGGAAGTCCACAGCAGTAGCTGCTAATTCTGCCAACTGAATGCACTTGGCATCCATTGCTCCGGAATTACTACTGTCAGCATGAACAACATGAGCATTGCATATCTGACCAAGGATCTCATTTATCATGTTCTTTAAGAAGAAATCAACAATATCCTGCCACATGATCAAGATCATTGTTAACGACGTGCTATGAAAATAAATATTTGTGCATTGCAGAAAAAATAAAAATACAAGTCAGTTTAGGCATCTCATTGTCGCATAATAAGTATTCACCTCAGCGAACTTTGAAACCCAGAGGAAGAGATATTTGATAACATTAGGCTTGAAATACTGTTACCTGGTATTTAAGCTAATATGAAAATTACTAGTTGAACTTCATTTTAAAAAGACAAGGGACTGCATTTGACCAAATGATGTAAAAGGGGTGCCTATTAATCATAGCTGGAGTTCTAAAAAACTGCTGCACTCAGCATTGTCAAAGTCAAAATTACAATATAACAATGATAAACATAAATTGCATTTTCCTCCAAGATTTCATATAACAGACAACATCACGCATCAGATTTTCTGACCACTACTTTGCAGAATTCCATTCTACCTCTAATCCCTATTTGTACATGGGGAATACCAGGTATTTCCTACAGTAAAAATAATTGATATTTTAGACATATCAATTAATATTTCAGACATACAACATGTTCTCAGAATCTGGATTCAGACATGCAAAATGTTTCAGAAACCATGAAACATCAGACAATCTTTAGGCACTGCAGACCGCAAATCTTCCAAATACTGATATGATTAGATTAATTTCTATAACTACCGCAACCTGAACAATTTCAGACACAGCAAAAATTTTTAGATTGGCACATTGCAATAAATTCAAACTGCTCACATCGGAGTAAGTTTCTATGACACAAAACCTGAACCTGCTCAGAAATAGAAAGAATTTCAGGATTGCAACAAATCCAGACTGCTACAGCAGGATCCAAGAAAATGTTTCTGTCATTTGACACTAAGAAACAAAAAGATTTTGTCTAAAATTAAAGATCCTTCATATTTTAAACAAGAAACAACAAATGCTATTGGTGGTTTGAGCTGTGTTTTGGAGACAGAGTTAATACAATAGAAATAGTATCAACCTGCTACTCCTTAACTAGTTTGAACCACATGCTCCTTAATCTCATTTGAAGCAAAACACTACAGAGAACCTTAAACTAAAGAATCAGATATGATAGGGAAGACATCTAAACTGAAAAAAATAAAGGAAATAATTGCAACATGCAAAGAATAGTTGAACTTACATGTTGAAGTACTCTGCGCGGTAGCAGTTTTACTTCAGCTGGTGAGTAGTCCATAGGTGGGAAACTCAATTTCATCGGAGGTACCAGATTTCTATCCCATGTCACAAAGTAAACATCCCCATCAAGATCACTCCCAGATGCTTCATTGGGGTGTGGCCTCTCTCCTTTCTTAGGGAAGACCAAGCAATCAACAAGGTGATGCAGTTCAGGCACATCTACCGCTTCAAGTATACGGACATCACCTGGATGAAGGCATGGATTCTTTGCCATCACAATTGTACCTACAATGACCTCTGCACTTTTGTTTAGTGAAGGCACTGAGGCCCGAATAAAGCATTGTCCTTGCTCAAGGATCCCAAGTTCATCAAGGCAGCCCATCAACCACCTTCCCTTGGGCACAAAAATCTTTGTTTTCTCCAAAAGACCCTGTAGCTGTGAGGATCTTATAGCTAAGAGCATTGCCTTCAGATGTGGCTCGGTTGCAGGAGAAAAGCCAGCACTAAGCATCATTCCTGGGATGGCCCCATGTCCAGAACAACAATTTGTTACAACCTGGTAAGCAGCATGTCTGTCTGACAAAATTCTGTCGAGATTATGAAGCATTGTCTCCTGCATTTGCCAAAATATATCATCTGGAACACCTAGACAGGTCAGCAATGTTATAATTTGGCGGTTCAGGAATGCTGGTTGGAACCTTGTCCAAGACACCACTTCTAACACCGAGTGGGTAGACTCAAACTTCCTCATGCTTGGCCTAAGGGAAATCTGCACCCCATCAATCGGTCCAGGCCAGACAGCTAAAACACCCTTGAATCCTGCATATCTAATCTGGTAGGCAGACGGGGTGTAATTATTAATTAGAGGCAACCTCTTCGCAACCTCCATTGCCAGGTATGGAGTGATTTTGCCAATACCATCAGAGAAATTGTATCCATTATGCTCAACATCCTCAAGGGACTCATTGACCTCATCTGATTGCATCACTACCGTTGCATATGAAGATGTGAAGCACTGCCCCATTCGAGCGGCATGCTTGGCGACATTATGGCTCGGGAATTGTCCCATCCACTCTCTAATGCTTGCAGCCGTTGTTGTCCCATCCTCGGCAAAGAACCAAGCTGACCTGTTTCTCAGCTGATTTGAAGAGAACGCAAGGAATGAATACTTCCTCCCACACATGCTGAAACCCTTGGTCAGAATTGTCTGGACACGCCTATGAATTGTTGTCTTCTGCTGAAGCAAGTTTGACATCATGTCCTTGACTATTGGTGCTGGATACAAGTTGAAAGCATGGATGTTCAGCGGCTGCATGCCCTCATCCATGAAAGTTACCCTCAGGAACCGGTCAGCCACTCGATGATAATGTCGGATAACTCGGTTAGAGAGTTGCACTTCTGGTGGCAGACAATATGCCCTGGTGGGAGTGATCACCAGACTCCGCACCTCAACACTGTGATCACCAACAATCTTTCTGTTCCTGTTAAGATGAAGAACTTTGTTGTTCTTGGCAGCCCTACTCTGTGCATTCTTTAGCCTCTGGCATAAATAAAACAACTGTGGTTTTTGTCCCAGCAATTCCGTCAATGCAACCACATTCACGCCATCTTCTTCCTTCTTGAGGAGACCAAAGAACTCCGACGTGAGCTGGTGCTCATTCAGTATTCCCTTGTGCACCAACACGTTAACCAAGAACAACACATCAAACCTGATCCCCTCAGCTTGAACGAAGAGGAGCAGATCATCCTCCCTTGGTTGCCCAAAGCCCGGCTCGTCACGCACATCGAGCCCAATGTCGCAGAGCACGACACGCACTCCCTGCCTCTTCATGTGCGCCAATGCCTCCTTCATCTTGGGCCAGAGCCACGCTCTGAAGGTGACCCTGTACGCCCAGCACCGCGCGATCGCCTCGCTGGGTGTGAAGTCGGTCGTCCGTACCCACGGATCGTGGTCACCGTCGTCGTCGAACAGATCGAACGGCACGGTCTGGTGGACATCGTCGGCCGCCGTGCGGTAGTAGAGGAGGGGAGCAGCCGAGAGCTTGAGAAGCAGAGATTCATCCCGGAACAGGACCACGACCTCGTCGATGTCGAGGAAGGAGAACTCGAGCTTCACGTCGCAGCGCAGCGTCGTCGAGGCCTCGCGGGAGCCGGGCGCCACGAACGCGACGGCGTCGAGGGTGAACACCAGCCGGCAGGTGTTGGTGAGCGGGTCGACGACGAAGTCGAGGCCGTCCTTGGAGCCGTCGTCCGGGGCGCGCCAGGCCACCGCGAGCGCGTCGGGCGCGAAGAGGTTGCCCACCTCGACGCGCGCGTCCTCGAACTGGAACGGCCTCGCGGCGCCCACGCTGCGCGTCGCCGCGGCGCGGGCGGAGGAGGAGGGCCCGCGCACGATGAGGTCGGACGCCGCGGCGGAGGCGCGGCGCGCGGCCTCAGGCGTCGCGAAGATGACGAAGGCGTGCGGGGGCACCACGGGGCCACGCGGCGGCGGCGCGGCGCGGAACGCGTACTCGTCGTCGTCGTTGTAGTCGCCGTTCGGAGGAGCTCGTCGCCGGCGAGCGCCGCGGGACGCGTCTGGGGCGGAGATCGGCCGACGCTGGAACGGAGGGTAGGTTCCGGGCGGCGGTGGAGGCGCGGGGCGGAACTCGTCGTCGTCGTCGTACGGGGCTCGTCGGCGGCGGCGCGGGGCGGAGGAGGCCCGTATTGAGGCGTCCGCGGCGGCGGGGAGGAGGAGGAGGGAGGGGAGGCGGCGGTGGAAGTCGGGGAAGGTTCCGGCCGGCGGGGAGGAGGACTTGACCCGGCACCGCCAGACGCGGCCGGCGACGGACTCGAGGTACTCGGCGAGGTCGCGCGCCGAGAGGCGGGGGTCGAAGCCGCCAACGCTGACGTGCGAGGCCGCCGGCGGTGGCGAATCCCACGGCGACACCATCGGCGGCGCGGCGGTGATGATCGCCCGTAGGCCGGCGGCGGTTTGAGCGGGGAGGGAAAGATTTCGGAAGAGACCGTGACGGTGAGTCGTACAGTACTGGTCGTGGGTTTGGTTTGGTTTCGTGTGAATAAATGCGCTTCCAAAGTTTACGGCCGTGCCGTTGCAGTTTTGCGTTCCGTACGTGCTTGTGATGCCTCCTGCGTTCCATTAACATGCGTGTGCATACATTACATGGATGGATTGCCAAAATTTGTATCGTTTCCTTTTAATAATGGCCAGATTGTGTTAAGAATCTATCGGAAAAAGGAAAGGGGGAAGGACGAGGTGTAGCTGCGGCAAGACTATTTCCATTATCCTTAACATATTTTAAGTACATTTTATGATTTATATAAGGACGCACTAGTAGTCATGATGAATGACCTATACTATATCTCTATTTCGAAAGATTAAAAATAAGCAAATCATACGAGAAATTCTATCCTTTGTTAAGACTACGTCCTTTGGTTATTATCATAAAGCTCAAGCTCAAAAAATTCTGTACTTCCAAGAATGGAGTAAAACCTCTCCTTTGTTAAGAGTTGTAATACGTTCATGGTTACCATAAAGCTAAAGATTTTCGGTAGTTGGAGCAACGAAGGAGAATCTCTCCCTTGTTAAGACTATGTCGTTTGGTTATCATAAACTTATTCTCAAAAAATTTTGTACTTCCAAAGATTTGTGGTACGTTCTTGGTTACCATAAAGCTGAAGATTTTCGGTACTTGGAGCAATGAACGAGAATCTCTCTTCCTATTAAGACTATGTCCTTCGGTTACCATATAGCTCAAGCTCAAATTTTCTTTTATACATCCAACAATGGAGTTAACTCTGTCCTTTGTTAAAATTTGTGGTACGTTCTTGGTTACCATAAAGCTATAGCTGGAGCAACACAAGAGAAACTCTCTCCTTTGTTAAGACTAAATCCTTTGGTTACCATAAAGCTCAAGATCAAAAAAAATTTGTACTTCCAACAATTGAGTAAACTTATCATAAAGCTGAAGATTTTTTTTGTAGTTGGAGAAACGAAGAAGAAACTCTCTGCTTTGTTAATACTACATCCTTTGTTAATACTACATCCTTTGGTTATTACCATAAAGCTCAAGCTCAAAAAAAAATTAGTACTTCCAACAATGGAGTAAACTCTCTCCTTTGTTAAGATTTGTGGTACGTTCTTGGTTACCATAAAGTTGAAGATTTTTGGTAGTTGGAGCAATGAACGAGTCTCTCTTCCTTGTTAAGACTATATCCTTTGGCTACCATAAAGCTCAAGCTCAAAAAAAAATTATACATCCCGCAATGGAGTAAACTCTCTCCTTTGTTAATATTTGTGGTATTTTTTGGTTACATAAAGCTGAAGATTCTCGGTAGTTGGAGCAACAAAGGAGAAACTCTCTTCTTTGTTAGCACTAAATCCTTTGGTTACCACAAAGCTCAAGATCCAAAAAAAAAAATTGTACTTCCAACAATAGAGTAAACTCTCTCCTTTGTTAAAATTTGTGGTATGTTATTGGTTACCACTTATCATAAAGCTGAAGATTTTTTGTAGTTGGAGAAACGAAGAAGAAAATCTCTCCTTTGTTAATACTACATCCTTTGGTTATTACCATAAAGCTCAAGCCAAAAAAAATTATTACTTCCAACAATGGAGTAAACTCTCTCCTTTGTTAAGATTTGTGATACGTTCTTGGTTACCATAAAGCTAAAGATTTTTGGTAGTTGGAGCAACGAAGGAGAATCCCCCTTTCCTTGTTCAGACTATATCCTTTGGTTACCATAAAGATCAAGCTCAAAAATGTTTTATATAAACTCTCTCCTTTGTTAAGATTTGTGGTACGTTCTTGGTTACCATAAAGCTGAAGATTATCGATAGTTGGAGCAACGAAGGAGAAACTCTCTCCTTTGTTAAGACTAAATCCTTTGGTTACCATAAAGCTCAAGATAAAAAAAATGTACTTCCAACAATTGAGTAAACTCTCTCCTTTGTTAGATTGGTGGTAAATTCTTAGTTACCACTTATCACAAAGCTGAAGATTTTGGTAGTTGGAGCAACAAAGGAGAAAGTCTCTCCTTTGTTAAGATTTGTGGTAAGTTCTTGGTTACCACTTATCATAAAGTTGAAGATTTTTGGTAGTTGGAGCAGCGATGGAGAAACTCTCTTCTTTGTTAAGAGTAAGTCCTTTTATTACCATATAGCTCAAGCTCAAAAAATTTTATGCTTCCAACAATGGAGTAAACTCTCTTCTTTGTTAAGATTTGTGGTATGTTTGGTTACCATAAAGCTAAAGATTTTTTATAATTGGAGCAACGAAAGAGAATCTATCTTCCTAGTTAAGACTACGTCCTTTTGTTATCATAAAGCTCAAGCTAAAAAAAACTATACTTCCAAAGATTTGTGGTACGTTCTTGGTTCCCATAAAGCTGAAAATTTTCAGTGGTTGGAGCAGTGAACGAAAATCTCTATTCCTTGTTAAGACTATGTCCTTTGTCCTTTGGTTACCATGAAGCTCAAGCTCAAATATCTTTTATATACATCCAACGATGGAGTAAACTCTCTCCTTTGTTAAGATTTGTGGTATGTTTTTTTTGTTACCATAAAGCTAAAGATTATCGGTAGTTGGAGCAACAAAGGAGAAACTCTCTCCTTTGTTAAGACTAAATCGTTTGGTTACGACAAAGCTAAAGATCAAAAAAAAATTTTGTACTTCCAACAATGGAGTAAGCTCTCTCCTTTGTTATGATTTGTGGTAAGTTCTTGGTTACCACTTATCATAAACCTGAAGATTCTCGTGAGTTGGAGCAACAAAGGAGGAGCTCTCTCCTTTGTTAATACTATATCCTTTGGTTATTATTACCATAAAGCTAAAGCTAAAAAAATTGTCTCTAGCTACACCAGCGAGGAGATATTTTTAGTATAAACATCAATATACTCAGCAAATTGTTGAAGGAAAATAACCATCATTGTCCTAAGCTCTTGCTTATAGCCCATCATTCCTTTTTTTAAAAAAAATAAAGCATTGAACTTGAAAGCACATGCTCTTGATGCCTAGAATTTATTTGCTCTTTTGCTCCCGTAATTGTCTCTAGCATGCACAAACTATGTCATTGTTTCTTTAAATTTTGCACTTTAATCGGCTCTCATCAACATCAAATTGTTGGAAGAAAATAACCATAATCATCCTAAGCTCTTGCTTGTGGTCTTCTTTCCTAAAAACATTAAGATAAAAACGTAAAAGCACATCATGGTCTAAAATATTTTGATTAATTAAAATGATGTTAGCAACCATATGAGAATAAATTTTCTTCTCTAGCCATTTATCCCGTTGTCATGTAATTGGACCCATAATATTAGTTTTTTTTGTTTTGAGCTTACATAATTTTAGGTTCACCTTATTCATTATATCCGTAGTGTCGATGCCAAGGATGTTATCATCACACCCATCAAGGTAACTTCCCTTGTCTATTGCTGCGATGTGTTGACGGATTTGCCAGCAACAATCCAAATCTGTGGCAACTTATAAAAGGATGCTCGCACCGGCATCTCGAGCGGAGATGGTGCCGAGCGCTCCGGCGAGACCCATCATGCATGTCTTAAGGCTTTGTTTCGATTCATCAATTTTTTATTAGTCATTATCAATTTTTCACTAGTCATCTTTCTCACAAAAGATAATTCCTAAAAAGCGCTACAACGTTTTTTTTCTCACTTATAGTATCTGGGTGCCTAGAGAAAAGGAGACTGGGCTAGTGCTACAGTAGTGTGCTCGCCGGGGAGACAGGGCAGCGCAGGCTTTTGACCCTGCTGCTGGTGGACTCTGGCACGGACGGTAGACTGACTTGTGGAAAGCGCCTGCCGCGGCCAATACCTCTTTGCTTGCTGTCTCCCCTGGTGGGATTGAGTGACGATGGCCTCGTCGAACGGTCGCTCTTGTTGGACCCGGCCGGCGTTTGGACCGTGTTCGATCGGTGCGGTCTGTGGCTGGACCGGAGAGACGAAGCGCATGAAATCCATGGTGGTGCAGACCAATACACCATTAACATACATGTAGAAGTAGTTAATTTGCTAAGCACTTAGTGGTTAATTTAATATTTTGCCTAGTGCCCGTGCACCACCATATGTCAACGTGGTGTCGCCCTGCGGCATGGCAAGAGTGTTGGAACGAATGTCTTGTGGCAGCTAGCAGCAGCTACCGGTGCTCCCTGCTTCCGAGACAATTGATGGCGTCGCCGCTCCGCCGGAGACGCCCGTCCCGTCCAGGGGTCTGCCCGTTCAGGCCTCCTCCAATAGTACTATATTCACTGGCTCTTAAATTATTTAATCGATGAACAATATTAAAATAGTACTAAAATAGTAGAATGAGTTAGCTCGTCGCTGGCTTTTAGTTGTCTCATAGAATTCTTTATTTGTTAAACAGTGCAACTCTTGGGCTGTGTTTGGGACAGCTTTGGCACACAGCGCTTCTCTCCAACACCGGATTTTTGGAGAATCGGCTTCCATCAGAATCGTGTCCACGAGAAGTAGCCCGTTTGGGGCTCCCAGCTGAGAATCGCGTTTGAGGCCGGCGCGGACGCCGGAGCGCAGCACGAAGGAGTCGGCCTCCTCCTCCATGGTGGATCCCCCTCTGTCGCCATCTTCAAGTCATTCGACTGATGCAGATCGAATCCAACCCAATCAGATCCTTTGCTACCGACCAGAAGAGGATTTGCTGACCCAACTGGATCCTCTCCTACTCTCGCAAGGGCAGGCAACGGGGGATGGCGCAGAGCACGGGCGGGGATGGCGGCTCAGCGCCGGCCAGAAGCAGGCAGAACGACTCGTCGCCAGAGCGGCAGAGCTCCCCGACCAGCACCTCGTCTGTGCCGCGGACTCCATCGGTCGCCGGGCGGACCAACTTTTTTTAGGGAGCAAAAAAGTTCCAAAAAAACACTATTTATCTAATTTTTCTCTATTCATCTAATTTCTTTCACTCACACAATACTATTCGTCTACAGTGTTTTTTGGTGATACAATGTATTTTCGAGAAATCTTTGGTTGAAGGAAACGCACATACTGGAGAATCATGTGTGAAGTGATGTTGTCGAGGGACTTGTTCGCCCTATGCATCTTGGGCGTTGAGTTGTGCTTCAGCGACGTCCCGGCGAGTGCTTCGGCGGTGATGGCGCCGGCGAGGCCCACGCGTGACGAATGCATCTGGTTTTGTTTGGGCGCCTGCCAGTGCTACAGTGGTGCTCGTTTGGGAGACAGGTGGCGCAGGCTTTTGACCCAGCGGAGCGGTGGACGGACGGACGACTCGCGCGGCCAATGCCTTTTGCTTGCCCTCTCGGGCTCTCGGCGGTGCTGTGTGCACGGTGACTACAGCCCGGGCATGGCTGCAAGAGTGTTCGAATGGCGACGACCGATCATGCTCGGCTCCCGAGGCGACGGTGAGATTATTGCAGCGACAACAGATACAGCCACGTAAAGGACTGTGGGTCCGTGGCCGGCATGCCAGGGACCAAAAAGAGTGAAGTGGTGCGACTTTCCGAGACTATTGATTGATGGCGCCTGCGGCTCCGCCGGAGACGCCCGTCCGGTCCGACATACATGAGGTCAGCGTCATCCAGGGTTCGGAAGCCATCCCATCGCATTTCATCTCAGGTGTGTTTACATTGTAGGAAAAAACACTGTAGCATAAGAAAAATACTGTAGCATCCGCTGGGAAAACGTGTTTTGTGAGGGAGGAATAGTGAAAAGTTAGAATAAATAGTGAAAAGTTAGAATGAATAGTAAATAGTTGGGAATCTAAACATGGCCTCAACCGGTGGCGTGGACGTTCAATGCAGCTGATAGATCGCTGCGACAGATCCTCATCCTCGTATCATGCCGAGTTACCTCAGCAAGCAATAAGAGCACCACTAGTGGTGAATCGATACATGTCAGACCCACTGGCCACGTAGCAAATGGTTCGATTCACTCTAGCGGTTTTACACCATCGCACGGGGTCCACATCAGTAAAAAACTCCATTCTCCTCTCCCCACCTATCTTGTTCGTGCGGCAGTAAGGAGAGAATTGATAGTTCACTGTATATTTAGATTATTCTATTGTCTATGCGCCGGATCATTTTGTAGAGCCGGATCGTTGTCCTGTACAATGAATCGACGTTCTCTACTGGTTTTGAATCGATTCATCGTCTGACACACATGTGTGATGCACCGCTTTCGCGCTTTCGGAAGCCACTAGAGATGCTCTAAACGCCTCGTCTCGTGCACCCAGAATCCTGGATGCCGGCCGACCGGAGCAGAACCACGGCAGGGCAAGCCAGCTGCCGTGCTCACAGGTAGAGCTGGATGCTCGGTGCTCGTTCGCTCGCTCGGCTCGTTACGGAAACGAGCCGAGCAGCAGTTTTAGCTCGTTAAAATTAACGAGCTAGCCGAGCCAGCTCGTAACGAGCTCAATCCTTCCGTCGGCCGACCCACCCAGCCCACTTCCCTCCCCCATATAGTAACCCTAGCTGCTGAGCTCAATCACCACTCCCACCCGAGACGCCCCCAATGCGCCGCCGTCCGCGATGTTGCGACGACCGCGCGTCCTTCGCCGCGCGCCCACGCCTCCCCTAGTTGCTCCGCCCGTGCTCTCCTCCTTCTCTCGCCGCTTCTGTCCATCTGTCCCAGCAGTTTCTGGATCCCCGTCGACGGCACCGAGCTGCGGCCAGCGGCCAAGATCCACGGTGTTCTTACCTGTCTCGCGTGAACGGGACGGTCGTTCATCCCTGCCCTTTGCCGCGGTCGCCTAGCACCATCACGTCATGATGAGGCAACATCAACGCACACACATGGTGAGATGGTGCTACTGCTTCCAGCAAGCGGCCAAGACCAGCTTCTTTGGGGGTGTTTGGTTTGGGTGTGCTAAAAATTAGCACCTACTATTGGGCACAAATTTAGCCACATGAAGCCAAACGGGGGGGGGGGGGGGGGTTGCTAATTTGGGGCCAAATGACATTAGCCCCCCAAAAATCCGTGGCCACTCCAAAGGCTCAAATTTGGGGCCAATTCCCGTGGGCCTGCCATGACAGGCCTTTAGAGGCCATGCGCTCCCAACCCCAGGACTCCAAGACCGAACTCTTCCTCTTCCTCGATACTTCTCGCTCGCCCGACGCCCACCTGCGCCGCCGACGCCCAACCCTCATCGCCCTGCCATCAGGAGGCAGCGGTGTCCCCCAGTGCTGCGCTGCCGTCGTGGAGAGGTACCCCTTTGCCCTATCAACCCCGCCGCCAGCTTCCACAACCACATCCCCGCTAGATCTGCGTCGCCGCCGTCCATCCCCGTCGTCGACGACGTGCTCCCCACCCAAATGTGCACGGACGTCGTCGCCTCTGCTCATGGACGGTGACGGATTCAACTTCTTCTCCCAGCACCCTGGATCGCCCGCCGTCGGTTTCAACTTCACCACCCAGGGATCCACGAGCGGCGGCTACGAGTCCCATGGCGGTGTGCAGGGAGTGGACCTCAACTCTGAGGCGCCACTTGCCGCACGGGAGTTTCCTCATCTCGACGAGTACGGCCAATTCCTTCAAGCTGGTGACGCCCCGCTAGGAGGTCTACACGGCAGCACCTCCAGTTTACCTCCCCTCCGGCCCCAGCGCACATTGGGAGTGCGTACTCCGCGCGTTCGCGGACGAGGAGTAGCCATGGCCGCCGCGGGAGGTCGTGGCAGGCAGCGCGCCACAGCTGTTGTTTCGGCGTCAGGAGCAGGAGCTGGGTCCTCATCAGGAGGTGTTGCTGACTTGCGGGCAGGCGCCGACCGTCTGCAGCGCGGCGTTACTACATCACGTGCCGCCGGCGTACAGCTTTTAGCCCTCTTCCAAACATGCAGGGCTAAAAAACTTAGCGTGCCGCCACTGTAGCTCGGCTACAGTGCTGAAATTTAGCCCAAGCGCTAAGGTTTCCAAACACGCCCTTTCTCCTGGATTCTTGATTTTTTTCTATTTCTTTGATTCTTCCTCTTCTCGTGTGACCGTGTGAGTACTGATCTATGATTCGGGAAAATTAATTCTATTCTAGAGGTTGGCTGATTCTTAATTGAAGATTTGGTTTTAATTTGTGAACATCTGTTATTGCCTTTACGTTGTTCGTTGTTCATCCGTTCCTGGCTCGCGAGCTGAGCTAGCTTTTCTGCTCGCTCCGTTAACGAGCCGAGCCGAGCCGAGCTAGCTCGTTTAGATAACGAGCTAGACCGAGCTTAGCTCGTTTAGATAACGAGCTAGACCGAGCTGAGCTCGCTCGTTATCCACCCCTACTCACGGGCCTTCTATGCTGCGTGCCCAACTAGCGTGCGCACGGCAGGGGAGGTTATCCAGACCGGCTGGGATTTGGGAAGGCGAGGTCTCCTTTCCCGTTTCGTTTCTTGATTGTACCCTTATCACAGCAGCCCTCTCCACACCTCCGGACTCAGATTTACTAGCCTGTCCCAAAAAAAAATACAACTATAGGTTTATATTTGACCAAATTTGTAGAAAATTATGTTCATACTTATAACTCAAACTAAATTTATTATGAAAATATATTTTGTGATTAATCCAATGATATTTATTTCGTATCATAACTATTAATATTTTTTAATTAATAATTGATGAAACCTAAGTTACTAATATGGTACTGTGCTAGAATTGTTATTTTTTTTGGATGAAGGGAGTACTACCTCAAGAGTCAAGGGTCACCACAGCAAATAGCAATTTCGTAACTCTCATACCATTTAATTAAGCAACAACTCGAATGTATATATTTCAACAATCTTAAATAGTGTCAATAGCTAATAATGCCAATAAATAAACATAGTTTTTATACCTATTTATTCCAGTAATCTTAAATAGTGTCAACAACTAATAGTACTACATATAACAAGCACAGACCAAATAAATGGAAAGAGTTAAAAAAGCATATGGTACATGTTGTGCAAATAAGTAAATAGTTATTTTGGAAAGATAGGTGTACAATTCGACACCAGGAATTTAGAGTTCAGATTGCAAACTAAACACTATTTATTTCAACTTTTTACTATTCATACTATTTTTTCCATCTCACAAAACAAGATTCCCATGACTTAGCTACAGTGTTTTTTTGGAGCTACAGTACTTTGTTGCCTAACTAACCTATCGTTTCTCATCTATTTACGCCACATCACCCATCGGCATGAAGGCTGGCAATGTGCAGAGCACGCGATGTGTTTGTCTATCTTCCTTCCCATCTCCGGGATCCGGGGTGAGGTCCCTAGCATCTCATTTTCCACAACGCCAGGCCACCTTGCTCATCTTCTCACGATGGTGCCCGAAGCTTTCTGCTCCTCGGACGGAACACCCAGGGGCTGCCCCGCATCCAGTTCTCGAGCCACACATCTGCTGCCCTTAGTGTCGTCATCGCCAACTGGGCGTGTCATAGTTTGTTGGAGCTAACTATTCCTCTCGTCACACCCATGATCTCCTTCGCTATTCATTTCTACTATAAAGTTTTGCTACAGAAAAGTTATCCCTAACTTTCACGAACTACACACCCTTTGCAATTTGTGTCCCTGACTATTCATGGTGCTTAGGTGAGAATCTTAACCAGACCATCATAATATGTACATACAAAGTTTGCTTGCCATAAGTAGTGACATGGCTGTAGTTCTCTCCGATCCTTTCCCATATACGTTATGTCATATGAATTTTTTCCACAATTTTAACTTCTGAAAGTCAGTTACTATTCATCCCAGTTTGAATTCAAGACATTGTGTTTACCATAAACTATAGAAATTTATCAACTATACAACCATGTTTTATCTTTATCAAACTACCATTTGTTGTGTAACTCTTCTTTGGAGAGAGGGGAGGATGGGAAGACCGGCCACGGGGCTTTGCCCATGGCCGGCGGAGAGAAGGGATTTCCTTCTAATCTCTTACTTATTAGATCGATATATCTCCCTTTTTTATATAGACAGGTTTAATTAACCTCTAAACAAGACCCTTAAAACTAGCCCTAATGAGCTGCGCCAGCCTAGGCCCAATAGGACCCCTGGCACACTCTAACACTACACCCCATCTGGATATGCACTTGTCCTCGAGCGGCAACCTAACCAACTTGTAACCAGGACTTGACTCGACATAAAGCTAGCATATATAAAACAAGGTGCAATTAGGCTAATGTCATGAAAAATTCTTAATCAGAAATAGAATAAAATTCTTAATCGGAAATAGACTAAAATTCTTCGTTGTTGACTCTTGAGCATATGGTAGACACCTTTGCAATGGCAAACCTGTACAAATACCGCCACCTGGATCCCATGTCACACGCTGCAATTAGGCTAACATCATGAAAAACAAACGTTGTAGCCGATGTAGTGTGACCATGGCTGAAGTATCACCAAACTTCCTGTGGTGTTGTCCTCCTGGCTCCCAGGAATACTCCATTGGCATCAACTGCAAGTGGGTTGACTCAAAGGAAAAACATCCCAACCTCGCGCGAGCCTTCCTTACCACTCCACCTGCACACTATATATGATTATAAGTAGGAGATGCTATCATTTTAAAGTATCCCGTGGACAGCAAACGATACTAAAGGGTCATCCACAGGATTCAAAATTGGGAGCCCCCTTTAGTCTGTGTCGGTAATACCAACCGGGACTAAAGTAGTCTTAAAACAAAAAATAACGGCACTAAAAGGGTAGGATGAAAGGTCAATAGATGCGACGCAAGGCGCCCACCAGACCCCCACCGCACAAAGAAAAGGTGAGCACAGGCTGGGCAGAGTACCCACGAATGCTCGACGTTGACACACACAGTAGCTTGAGCGCCACAACAACGACCCGAGGTGACGCCCTTGCAGCGTCCGGTGCCAAGGCACCATGATACTAAATCCAAGTCTGCCTACTGGTGGCCGCACACTTGCCACCCCAACCAGGGGTGGACACATGCCTAGGGCCCAAATCGTTTCTTATATCCCTCTTCATTTTTTTCATGGAGCAGCAAGTACGGTCTTAGTCAAGGCACGGACCATCTCATCGCATAGCCTAGGCTCCCAGCTCTCTCCCAAGAGGCATAGGCGCTCTCTCACTCTTTCGGCTCGTTTGGTTGGAGGTAATTGGTGCAAGGGAATGGTAGTTCAGAGAAATGATACTAAAGTATCTCATGTGTTTTGTGGAAAGGGGAGTTCACGTGGGAGAAAAAGGAGTTTAGAGCCCCAATTCTCACCAATCTCTTTTCATGGGGAGAGGTAGTAATTGGAGGGAATTGCGGTTTAAAATAAAAACAAATGATCTTAAATGGTTATCATGATTTACGACATAATTTCCTTTCTCCCTAACTCCCTCTCTCAATACTCTTCAGTAACCAAACAAGAGAGTGAGACTTGAAATAAAACTCACCCTTATATCCATCAACTCCTACCATTAACTCCCATGCCTCTTCCATTTCAATTGCCAAATGCACCCTTATCTCTCACTCTCCTAAGGCCGTGGCCGTTCGAACCCTAGCGCCATCAGTTGCTACAGCCACAAACGCACTTTAGCTGCCAGGCGCCTCATCCGAATCATCATGTCTCCCCTCCTTGGATGCTGCAATGGCACTGCTGCCCGCTCTCCAGCCTCTTTGGCTCCCTCAGACAGGTGGCAAGCAACTTCATCTCTCTCACCCCAGAGGTCAAGTCTAGAGACAGTGGAGGCCCGAATCCCGCCACACTCTTGCTTTCCCATCAGCACGCGGAGCTTGCCGTTGGCGGCACGAGCAAGGACGCGTGCGGAGGGTAGCGGCATTAGATGTGAACATCGATTTGGTCCGCTACTGACCCCAACAGCCACCAACGTGCGTACTGAGTGTGCCACCCGTGTTGGGAACAACACGACCAATCCCCACGACATGGCGGACAAGATTGCGACCTCTCGATGTATCTCCGACATATGCCATCACATTAGGAATACACAGAATGCAACATGTATCTGCACATCCATAGATGCCTGACGCTCAAGCAGCTTAGGAAATGGCTTATGATTTAGCCCGATACAGGCGTTTTGGGAGCCAGTGTGAAGTATAACAAATCGGCAATGCGCATAGCAACACAACAGCGAATCGGAGCATTGCACGCGTGCATACGCCTGCTTCAAGCCGGTGTCTTGCTAGCCACCTACAGCTCACTCACTCCTTTTCTCTCTCTTCCATGGCGGGCGTTGCTCACTTTGCGCCGGTCGAAAATTGCTCTTATGGTGCATCTCCTGTAGTTTCCACTGCGCTAGAAGGCCTCGCGCTGCAGCCTGCAGCCACACCACCATGAACACCTGATGGGCTAGCATCTGCCCCACCAATTTTCTCGATATTTCCGCTAGCGACATGATCTGTTGAGGTTCGTGGAGCTTGACGTCTACTCGAATATGGTCTGAGAGTCTGCCGACGAAGGGATTTGCCTGCAAGGTTGGCAAAAGATGTGATTTGTGGTGTGGCATACCAGGCCGTTGAAGTGCTCCTGGTAATCCTGGATTGCGTCATGGGACGGCAGCAGCACTAGCTCGCAAGGGGATTGTTGTGGATGGCAGAGCTCCTGAAACCTCTCCCAAGATGGCATGCCCTTACCTTGCTCTAAGGCGTGGTACCAGGTTTTGACGGGGCCCAATATGTGGTACAATGCAGGACAAACATGATCTGACGCGAAGGTGCACTATTCACAGAAAACCTGCTCACAATAAGTGATCCAAGAACGAGGTCTTCTTTGGCGTCATACGACGGGAACTCTAGTGTGCTGAAACGTGTGATGCCCAGGTCCCGATGTGTGCTAGCACCCATGGCGGTGCGAGATGCACCTGCCGAGTGAAGCAGGGGAAAGTCGTAACCTAGGTAAGCATCATCGGGGAGGGTGGGAAGTTGACATGGTGAATCAACAAGGGAGCTGTCGTCAATGGTGGACATGATGGAGACGGCCGCAGTGGTGTTCGCTGCTCAGGACGGAGGGCAGCCTCTGTTGCACGACGCCCATGGGGAAGCGGTGCTCTAGCGCGTGGAGAGGTTCATCACCTTTGCCATCACCTTAGCGAACCTCTTGGTGATCCCGTCTAAGGTCGATGGAAGGCTTGGTGCCACATCCTTGGCTTAGTCGTAACATGACATCTCTGATACCAAATTGTTACAATCGATGTTGGGATTGAGATCACGCGGTGGTGAGACGAGCATCTGCAAGTTTGGGCACTTGGAAGGTCGGCAGTGGAGCTGCCTACGGCCGGCAAGAGAGAAGGTGGACTTATATAGAGAGCTTTACTTATTTCCTAAACAAAACCCTTAACCCTAACCCTAATGGATTGCGCAAGCCTAGGTCCAATAGGCCCCTGGCACACTCTAATAGATAATTGTAATGCTATAGAATTGAAGTCCGACGGGAGAGATAAAAAATCAGAGCCTTGCCAACCAACTTTCTTATCCTTCACCCACCGCTTTCTCCCTAACAAACACCAGTAGCATCTTTCATTACCCGCAGCATGGGGGCTCGATGGCGCCCTCTTGCGTCGGTCGCCGGTAAAGCTCCTCAGCCAAGCGGATGCTTCGCTGTGGCGAGGGCAAGGGAAACCTCCTCCGTTGACCTCGACCTCCTCCTCGTGGTCCCCTGCTCGGCGGCACAAGCCCCCCCCATGGCGAGCTACCCTGCTCGCTCTCCCTTCCATTGCGGGTGGCGGTGGAGACACGCCAGACGAGCTCGCCTAGCCCCGGTACCGACGACGGAGTAGGCCATACGGGCGTCGGATTCCCTAGCCGATGGAGCCGCGTTGACTGTGCTCGCACAGTCTCGACGGTGAGCAAGATGCTGCGGTGGCGCAAGCCCCCTCACGGCGAGCCCCTCTGTCCTCCCAACCTCTTGTTTTTTCTGACCTCAATGATGCATGGGTTCTGAATGATGCAATGTCTCAATGTCCCAATGTTGCATGTTTCACCTAGATGCGTAATGTTTTAACGTTTCCCCTCAAATGTCGCAAATTTTGCCCTTACAATGTTTTAGCTTGATGTTGCAAAATTTGACTTGTTGCAAAATTTAACTTGATGGTGCAATGTTTCAAAATTTCGATGTTGTGGTGGAACTTTTGCTAACTGCTCCATCCATCCTTATATAGAGAGGTTTACTAATTACTAAACAAAACCCTTAACCCTAACCCTAATGGACTGCGCCAGCCTAGGTCCAATAGGCCGGTGGCGCACTCTAACAGACAATAGGATGCGACCATTGAAACTTTTTTATTACTAGCAAAAATGCCCGTTGCTATGGATCTTACAAAACTATAAAAAGATGATTTGATGGTAACCCTAATTTTTAATCTTGATGTTAAAATAAAATTTGCTTCTGAAGGGGACGCAAGGACCGAACCCTCTGTTTGAGATAGTTGCCGGCATGGTCTTCCATTCCCTGACAACGCTGTACACTTCGTCCATGCCTCATGGTATGCACATCATTTTTGTTAAAAAAAATATCAGCCAAGTATATATCATTATGTTCATGTTACTAATCGATGATGATAATAAATCATCCGTTATCACTTTGTGTTCATGTTACAATCCAGAGCAATATAATACCGTGTTCAAATAATAATTAGTAAACTATGAGTATGCATGGTCTATGCATAGACCTCTATTGTTTGCAAGTATATAGGGTGTCACGGACAGCAAAACAAATTAATAAATAGTCCATATATTAGTTTGTGTATTGTGCTATCTATAAACTATTTAATTCAAGTATTAACAAATATAACACGATGATGGAGCAGCTTATTGTGCTACTCTTTGAGAACATAATTTAGACAGCCGAATGTTGTATTTCTTATTTTCTTTCTAAAAGGGTAGTGAAAATGGATCAAAACTTAACTATTTAATTAATTTATGATCTGATTCAGGGTTTGGTAGAATGACTCCTGAAATAGCAAAGACACTGAAGACATATATTTTATGACAGAATTGATATGATGATTAAACAACTCATGCTTGTCCAAGGGTTTTCTTGGGATTCCTTTAAGGTTCAATCAAATAGGATTTTGGATTTTATCAAACATTAGGTAAACGCTTGACGATGCATGGGTCCCAGGCCCCCAACCCCTAGGGATGTGTGTGTGTGTGTTTTGAGATGCTGTTTCGCTTGAGGACTTGCTCTCCTTTTTTTTAGAAGAATCACTTGCTCTTTTCTCTAAAAAGTCACTTGCTCTTCTTGCCTGGCCCTGCCTGGTGAGCAGCCGAAGGGGCTAAAGCCCACCTGGAGCGACGCCCACCAAGGCCCACTTTGGAAAGAAATGATGCCCTCACATATGGATCTGGTGGATAGAACCAGGACCGCAAGACCCTGAATTCTCCTCCAGTCGCCACACTTCCATTGCTCTACCTTTCACCCTCTCTTCCACAAGCGAACGTGATGAGGGATGCCGAACTGGCGATGTCCACGACCTTCGCTGTTTAGGTTTTGCGGGTTGTCTGGGACCGAGCTCTCTCTGCCTCTCTGGAAGCAGATGGATGGTGGCGGCGTCGTCATGACATGGCTGCAACCGTGTCAGTCAACGGCTCAAGGACACTATAGCGGCCACACAGGCGATTGGGTCACCGCTCCAGGATAGAGGGGTGGCGGGCAGCAGACGTGCGCAGATTGGGACGTTGTACACACTCCTCTCTCCCTCTCTTGAATTTCTTGGGAGATGGAGAAAGGCAAAGGCGTTGGATTCTCAATCTGAGAGCCGAGGGGAAGAGGCGAGGAAGAGGAGGGACGGGCCGCGGACGAGGAGGCGTCGAGGGGACGGAAGGAGAGTCGAAGACAGACTCGAACTGAACGTAGGAGAATGGAACGGACGTTTTGGCGGAGGTGTTGGCACGCCTTAGGTACAACTTTCTCATGGTGTTTTCATAACATTTTCGGGAACAATCTTGTACTAACCCGCCACTTGGCACCCGAAATAACCCGGTTTTCGATTGTGTCTTGTTTTGGAGCATAATGTTATTTTGCAGGAAATAAGGCATTTTCGATGGATTTCTACGTGAAGTTGTAACAAGACATGATTGAGGATTTAATAGGCGAATCAACTCGTGAAAGGAGAAGTCGAGCCGGGCCAAAAGGAGCCTAGGCCGACCGGCCCATCACCCTGCTAGCCGGCCGGCCTGGCCCATCCCGGGGTCCAAAAGCAGCCCCCTTTCGCGTGCACGACGCCCTCGTCAACCCTAGCCGCCATGATGTTGGAACCTTCGGCCAGAGAGCGGTAGAAAAGGAGCAGAGCCGTCGTCATTGAGGGAGAGTCCGGATCAGAGAAGAGCCCCGTCATTGAAGGAAGCCTTGAGAGAGGGCAGCAGGAGTCATCTTTCATCATCGACCTCCACACCACGAAACCAGCTATGATGACTAGCTTCATGGGGTAAAATCCCACGTTTGTCCATGGGAATGTAAGATGACCTCGGATTTGTGATTGTCGACATATTTTATGAACCTAAATCTATCTTGTACATAAATATAAATTCCCTAGGTTGGATGTGCTTCTACCCCTAGTGTTGTGTGACGAGTGCGGGGGAAACGGCATCGGCTTACGGAATTTGGTAGATTAGGTTGGCGCTTTAATTCGGCAATTATTTATCTTAGTGATCCGAGGATCCCATGGGCAAATGTTCTGCACATCTTAATCTCCATATAAACTTATCTTTGTTAATTTCCTTTTAATTTAGATTTGATTAGGTTGGATTCATTTCTTAGTAAACCCTAAAAAGATTATTTAACCACCTTAATTAGTGCCTAGATAAGCATAGCAATCTTGTTGTTCCACAGATTGATAACCTTGGGGGAAACTCGAGGGGAAAGGCTACAACCGACCCGTACGCTTGCGGTACTTAATTGACACGGCTAAGCGCCGTCAATAAGCTTTTCTGGCGCCGTTGCCGGAGAACAAGATTGTTTTGCTACGTTTATCTTCGTATTAATTTTGTTGGTTTCTAACCCCGAACCTTCTTTCTAGAAATTTTTGTTCTGTTTTTGATTGATTTGCTAGATGGCTCTCTTCATTCCACCCGAAGGGGAGAGGAAAAGACTCTAAGGGATTATGGAAGCCCTCAACCGGAGGACATAATTGTACAAAATTCAGATTTGGTGCCCGAAGCCAAAGAATACGAAATCAGGCGAGAATCATCAGCATGGCGGCGGAGAATCCTTTTAGGGGAGAAGAGACGGAAAATCCATATAGACACATTGATCACTTCACGATGATATGCAACTCGGTGCGACAAGATGGAGTTCCTCTAGATTGGTTCAAATGGAACTTATTCCCATATTCACTTGTGGACAAAGCAAAGCGGTGGTATGCATCCGCCTCGTTTGATGCAAAAGGAAAATGGTACGAGTTGATGCGAAGGTTTTATGGGGATTTCTTCCCACCAAGTAAGGTCCATCCCCGTCGTGAAGAGGTGATAACCTTCAAGCAAGGGAAGGACGAAGGGATAGATCAAGCTTGGGAGAGATTTCACACGTTGATAATGCAAGGGCCGAGACTAGGATTTCCCGGTGATGTTCTCCTACATGCCTTCTATTTTTCCCTAACCCCCGAGTGCATGCAATTCGTTCGCATAAGTGCAGGGGAGAAAACTCTCGTGGAGGCCGCTCGAAGGATAAGCAAAGGGGCAGTCATTCAGAGAGATTGGGAGGAGCTCCTTTCGAAAAAAACATAGGCATTCGTGCGGAGAGACTTGGTGAAATTCCCAAAAAGGATGCCTCAAGGCCTAAGGAAGATCATCCTAAGCACGGAAAATACGTGGGGGTAGCAAAGACACACTGCTCCAAGACTCAACGGGTGAAGATTCGAAAGGAGAAAGGAGAAGCTTGGGAAGTGCAAGATCGCTCAAAGAGTTCGAACCAATAGATTGGATGCCGATCGACTTTGGGGATTTATTCAACAAAAGAAGACCTTATCCAAGTAAAACAAGATTGGTGCGAGCGATTGAGATGGATTTCCCTCGGTACCCACAATCGGGGTACGTGGTAGAGAAGGAGTCGGCCAGAGAGATTATTCGGAAACTCTTCGAGGAAGATGGAGAAATGGACGACAACCACATCGAAGAGGCGAGGAGAATCTTAGGGGTAAAACCAGAGTCGTCTCCCTTTGCACGCATAGCCAAGGTCTACGCAATAGGGAGTAACAACGATAAAGGTATGACATCCTCCACCCCACACTTGAGTTGTACGATCGATGGAAAGTTTGTTCATGAAGCCTTGTGCGACATTGATGCCCATGTTAGTGT
The DNA here is from genome assembly GCA_015342445.1 of Digitaria exilis. Lineage (NCBI taxonomy): Eukaryota > Viridiplantae > Streptophyta > Magnoliopsida > Poales > Poaceae > Digitaria > Digitaria exilis. The sequence goes on from JACEFO010002380.1 coordinate 2,850,046, forward strand.
CATGACTTCTAGAATTTATTATGACCTCTTTGCTGAAAATTCTATACTAGCTCCTACTAACACTAGATTGATTATGGGGGACGGCAGAACCATTAGGCCATTGGGGGTGATTGAAAATCTAGGAGTCACTATCATGAATAAAACTATTCCAACTGAGTTCTTTGTGGTAAATTCTTGTGAAGATCGTTGGCAAAACCTTTCTAAAATTGGTTAATGCTATCTTAGATGTTGGAAAAGGTATCACAACTTTGGAGATTGATGGGGTCAAGCATGAATTTTATTTTCGTTCACACTATTGCGATGCTTCACCTCTACCTCTTGATAACGAAGACATGAAGAGTAGTTGGTTTGTCAACTCTTTCAGGGATCCTCTCCAACGAGCTTTGGAGGACTACAATTCTCAAGAATATTATGATCAAGAGTTGACAAAAGCAACCGAAGATTTGGACGGGCACATGGGAACTTTGAATGGAGAAAAGATCGAAGACATAGGAGAAATACACTATGAAGAGAAGGGGATTCCCGAAGTTGACTTAAAGCCTTTGCCCAAGGGGTTGAAATATGAGTTTTTGGGAGAAGACAAGACCTACCCGGTGATTACTAGTGATGAGTTGAAGCCCAAGGAGGTCGATAAGCTGCTGAAATTGTTAAGGAAGCGTAAAAGGGCGATCAGCTACTCCAATAATGACTTGAAGGGTATTAGTCCGGCATTTTGCATCCATCGGATTGAACTAGATGATCAACACAAGCCCGTTGCGGAGCATCAAAGGAGATTGAGCCACGCTATGCGAGACGTGGTGAAGAAGGAAGTGATCAAGTTGTTGGACGTCGGCATTATGTACCCCATACCATATAGTGAATGGGTGAGCCCTGTCCATTATGTGCCTAAGAAGGGGGGATTAACAGTCGTGAGAAATTACAAGGATCAATTAATTCCCCCAAAGGAGTCACGGGATGGAGGATGTGTATTGACTATAGGAAATTGAATAAGGCAACAAGAAAAGATCACTTTCCTCTACCATTCATCGTTGAGATGCTTGAGAGGTTAGCAAAACACTCACATTTTTTCTACCTAGATGGATACTACGGTTTCTTTCAAATTTCCATTCACCCGGATGATCAACACAACATGACCTTCACTTGCCCGTACGGTACTTTTGCATATCGGAGGATGCCCTTTGGATTGTGTAATGCACCCGCTTTGTTCCAAAGGTGTATGATGACCATATTCTTAGACTTCATCAAAGAAATCATGGAGGTATTTATGGACGACTTCTCGGTTCATGGGACGAGCTTTGATGATTGCTTGAAAAACCAAGAGAAGGTGCTCACACGATGTGAAGAAGTGGACTTAGTGCTGAATTGGGAGAAGTGCCACTTTGTGGTGAAGCAAGGAATCGTCCTCGGACATGTCATCTCCGAAAGGGGTATAGAGGTGGACAAGTCGAATATTGAAACCGTCGAGAAGCTTCCGCCACCTACCGATATTAAATCCTTGAGAAGTTTCCTTGGCCATGCGGGATTTTATAGGAGATTTATTCAGGACTTCTCAAAGATTACAAAGCCATTGACCCAACTTCTTCAAAAGGAGGTGGAATTCAACTTTGACCAAGAGTGCCTCGATGCATTCTGCTCCTTCAAAAAGGCATTGGTGAGTGCACCAATTATACAACCACCGGATTGGAACCTACCTTTCGAGATCATGTGTGATGCTAGCGACTACGCCGTGGGTGCCGTTCTTGGACAAAGAAAGGAAGGGAAGGTACATGCTATATATTATGCAAGCAAAACACTTAACGAGGCCCAAGTAAATTATGCTATGATGGAGAAGGAATTGCTCGCTATAGTGTTTGCATTCGAAAAATTCAGATCATACATAGTGAATTCAAGGGTGATAGTCTATATGGATCACGCTGCTATTAAGTACCTTTTGTCCAAGAAAGATACCAAGCCTCGTTTGATTCGTTGGATTCTCTTGCTTCAAGAATTCGATGTGGAAATCTGAGACAAGAAGGGTGCGGAAAATGTAGTGGATGATCACTTATCGTGGATATATTGAGAAGATGATGGAAAGCTTCCTATTGAAGACCGTATGCGGGATGATCATTTGTACCGGGTGTTCGATAAAAGTGGATGTATGGAGGATATCATAAGAGCAATCAAAGGAATCCCCCTTAACCACTTGAATAAAAATGAAAAGCGTCTAGTGGATTCGGAAAAGAAGAAATATTTTTGGGATGCCCCATATTTATATAGGTATGGAGAAGATGGGGTTCTTCGTAGGTGCATTCCTATAGTAGAATGAGAAGAGATTTTGAGGAAGTGTCATTCATCGCCTTATGGAGGACATTATGGGCATGCAAGGACGCAAGCGAAGGTGTGGTCTTGTGGATTTTATTGGCCCAAAATGCATATCGATGCCAAGAAGTTTGTCGCCACGTGTTCGGAATGCCAAAGATCGGGAAATATTTCTCAGCGAAATGCCATGCCGCTGAACTACAATCTACAAATCGACTTATTTGATGTATGGGGAATTGACTTCATGGGACCCTTTTTGAACTCACATGGGTATGAATATATACTGGTGATGGTGCACTACGTCTTGAAGTGGGTGGAGGCTATACCATGTAGAAAGGCGTCGACGGAAGAGTCCATTCACATGGTGAATACAATGATATATACACGATACGGTGTGCCAAAAGTTTTGATAAGCGGCGGAGGTACGCATTTCACTGGAAAAGAATTTGGGAAATGCTTGGCCAAAATGGGGGTTGAACATAGAGTCTCTATGGCATATCATCCACAAACCAATAGGCAAGCGGAGACTTCTAATAAGCAACTTAAAGGGATCCTCATGAAGACCGTGTTGAAGGGAGGAAATGATTGGTCTAAAAAGTTAGACGATGCACTGTGGGCTTATAGGACCGCATTCAAGACACCTATCGGTATGACTCCTTACCAATTTGTGTACAGGAAGACGTGTCACTTACCGGTGGAACTTGAGCATAAGGCGTATTGGGCTATGAAAGAATTGAATTATGACCCTGATGCGGCGGCCATCAAGAGGAGAATTCAAATAAGCGAGTTGGACGAACTACGATTGAGAGCCTACAATGCTCCTATACAATTCGAGATTCAAGCTATTTGGAAAAGGGAAGGTACAAAGTAACTGGGATGGGCCATATGTCATGCACCTTGTCTCACTCAGGGGAGCGGTAATGATCATGGATGCGAAGGGAGATCAATATGTGGAGAATGGCCAGCGTCTCAAGGTGTTCTTGGAGCCCGATGTCGTACCACTCCACTACGTGGTCATCTACGATTTTGAAGAGGGACCCAAATTTCAAGACTAGACGGCACAAAAAGGTATGTTGCATGTACATTATAATAGATTTTATTTTCTTTTGCGGTTTCACGTCTTTTTTGGGACACGTCTGAATAAAACATAGGGTAGTTTCGGAGTCATAAGCTCACCGGAAGAAAACGAGGGCCAAGGGAGCCGAAAACCCCCTGGTTCGGCCGGCACACCTAGGCCCGAGCCGGCTGGCCTAGGCCCCCCTGTGCTCGCCTCGGTCTCTGGTTTTGGGAGGTGATAGATCGAGAATTTTGGAGATAGAATCCTATTTGGATAGGGTCGGTTTAATCGGAGGAGATCTGACTTTTCGTCCAAGATTTCTTGGGACATAAATAGATGACCAACCCCGAACCAAAAACTCATCTTTTTTCAATCTAAACCATAGCCACCGCCTGCAAGAGGTAGATCATGGTCTGCCCTAGGTATGAGTGGGTCGAGTGCAAGAGCTTGAAGCTTAAGGAGGGCGCTGAGGCGCCGGAGGTTGAGAAGGGCGCCGACGAGCCATCACCCCTCGAAGTGAAGCATTGCGAGGACGTTCCCGCCCCTCCAATGAAGAGTACAGTGAGGATTTGAGTTGGAGGGAGAGGGCCTCAAGGGAAGATCTTGGCGCAGTGAGGCCCCGCTCTCGCCGCCCCCGTTGACCCAAGCCCTAGGCGATCCGCCCGTCTTCTTAGTGCAAAAAGAAAGAGCTATGCTGAGAAGACGCTGGAGCCCCAAGACTTCGGGGGGGGGGGATAGCGATTGGGAAGACAACCATAGCCCAAGTTCTTCGGGATGCGGCGGCGATGATAACGACTATGATACATGGCCAACCTTGGAAGGAAATGATGATGCAGAACTTCCCTTCAACATTGGAGCTCGCCGTCCGCTTTGCGGTGGGGTGACGGCAAGGGAAAGAGCCCTAAGTCAAGTGATCGAGAGGAGCATGTTGCCGCATGTTGCCCAATTTGTCGCGGATTAATCTGCGACCTTTTCGATGAGATTGCCAACGCTAAGAGAACAATCGCATCCTTAGGAGCAAGACTAAGGTGTCTTGAGGAAACAACAAATCTCGATTATGAGTTCCTCACCAGCAATACTAAGAAGCTCTTCGGGATGATCGAAAACTTAAGGAGAAGCCTTCTTAACCGCGGCGCTTAGATTGACTTCTCTCCCCCTATTGTAATCCCATCAACGACGAGGGTGTCGTTACTTCAAGCATGGGGGGGGTTCGATCTTGTCTTTTGTCCCAAGTGTCTTAGGAGTTCAAAAGTTTTAGGAGTCGGTTATGGGTCCTATGTGAGGTCATGTGCTAGAGTCAATAAAGAGTTTTGTGAGTCGGAGTCCTAAATTAGTGTTGAGTCAAGAAAATCAATAAAAGATTCTTTTATTTTTGTTTTTATTATTGTCTTGCGCAATTTATTTATTGCCTTCAAGTCTTCTACTTATTCTTTAAAGCTTTACGTTCATGAGCATTACTTGGAATTTAATCTCAATGTGGTAGTTATTAATCGATGCACCTAAGACAGGCCTTTAACTTAACCTTGATCTAGAGTTTGGTTATGATCTTTCTCTCATATAAAGCTCAACTTGGGGGAGTGTTGGCACTTCTTAACGTCACTGGAATTGTGCCGTTAGAAAGCCAGTGGGAAACTCTTGCCCTATAGAATAAAATATTCTGCAAACGCACAGAATGACCATGTAGCACTTCACCTTGGAGTATTCCAGGGTATCGTATATATCTACGGGGAAGCTCTTTGGTTAAAGTGATATTGAGAAATTATACCAGGAACACATTCTAGAAATATACACCAACTATCTTAGAGGAGATAACTGGGGCGCAAAGAAATGATAGGTGGCTGCCCTAAATGACTTAGCTTATCTAAAAGGTAAGCTAGATAGAAGGTCAAAATGACCAGCGACACAGGAGACTTCTACACTTAGAGATAGAAAAGAAGCTGGGAGAGCAACGAGCGAGAAAGGATTCCTAAGACACTCCTAAACTTATCAGAAAGCCTCTAAAGATCTAGACTAGAACTCTACCTAGCTGTCAGGGAAAAGAGCTTACTTCTGCGGCTGGAAGAGGAAAGGTCCAGACCGGATAGAAGGGGGACCTAACGGCAACCTGCAACTACTGCTATGAAAACACCCGAACGTTGTGGTCGCACAAAGGACGGACAAGGCTGTCACCACTTGCCGCCTACCACTCTCTTTCCGTGGGGTGGAACACAATTCTAGCTAACACCTAACCAAACACCACGTCTGGGTTCGATGCTAGGATTTCTTGTGAGGCCTTCACAAGAAACCCCCCTCTACCTAGGAGACGGCTAAATCTCCTAGTCCGGGCGAGAAACCCGTAAGGTAAAAGCCTGACAAACTAACTAGACTATAACTGAATCTAAAGGTTATGAAATGAAAGGATCACACTACTTTCCTAGATAAACTAAGGAAAGCAGGAAAGGAAAGCTCAACCGATAAAGTAAAGAAGATAACTATATTGATAAAGAAAATATTCGAAGTATAAAGAAAAGATACAAGAACTTCACCCGATCTCCGAGAGACTCCGGAACCTCGAGGCAAGCTTGACTCAACTCTAACTCCCAACTCTAATCTACTCTAGAAAATATAAAAAGTAGAGAAGCTCCTTCTTTGTGTGTGTTGAGAAGTGAAGTGTAGGCCTCCTTTTATAGCTTGAGCAGGTCGGTTGAGCATCTTGGCGGTTAAGTTAGCTCAGCATGCAACCGTCCTCAGAAAAGCGCCTCAAATGGAGTCAGTGGCCAGCCGTTCGGCTGGTTCCTGGCCGATCGGCCAGGGTTGGTCGCCATCTGGCACTGCCTTTCGCAGCAATGCTCTGGATTGCCTCCTGGTGTCGGTCGTTATGACGGTTATTAACTGCCTAGCAGTTAAGGCATGCAAGTGGGCCCTCTAATCCATGTGATGTGCCTTTCGGGCCCTTTGATCAAACCGTCATTGGATGAATGGCTTGGATGCTTTGCATGTGTGCTAGTTTGCTCCTGGATCAGTGACTTGTCATTTGGCCGAGATGTCTGGCCGGCCGGTCAGGACTTGGCCGGTCGGCCAACCTTTTTGCCCATTTTTGTCCTATTTTCTGCCACGTGTCCCTGCATTCACAACTTCACCAAAACTTGTGGAATTTGTTAAATGTAAGCAAAATATACATGGAACATTGTGCAAAGTTCTCATTTTATCCGAAATGTTGACGGTCACAAGGTGTCATAATGGCCGTCAACAGGGAGTTTATATTTGGTTAAAATTGTCGATACTTTCTCATTGTTAGTTTGATTTGAATCCTTGTCAAGTTTGTGAGTTAACATCAAATTCCTAAGAGCCAAAAATTTTGTTCCACCATAAGCAATCAATCTACAATGAGTTTGATTCAGATTACCCTCTCTTGTGAGTTTTAGTTCTAAGCAATGGTCACATCCTTGAACTTATAGCTTTGACTGCTAGCCTCGACAATATTCGGTAATGAGGGTTCTTCATTGGAACATCTTATATGATCTATCAGATTCCAAACCCCAAGACTAAAATATCATCATTTATTATCTTACTCCTTGATTATAACCCAATCCCGAGGATTTGATATGATTTTACATGACATCTGAATAGAACATAGCTTGGAAAAGAGATAAGGAAGAGCAGGAAGAAGCGGAGCTGCAGCCGGGCACGCAGGGGCCAGGCCGGCTGGCCCAACAAAGGCCTAGCTGGCCGGCCTATGCTGCCCCAGCAGTCCCTCGGCTCCAGTAAAATTAGGGAGGCTCCTGTGGAATTTTTGGACCTATGTTTTATTGGGAAGGGTCGGAAACAATGAAAAAGAAAGGGAGAGAGAGAAAAAAATAACAGAAAGAGAAAGAGGAGGAAGAAAATTGTGTATAAAAAAGGGGCAGAGAAAAACCTAACTTATGAGAAGAATTGGATAGATGCGAGAGAGATTAACTTTTCAATCCTTGGTTTCCAACCATGTGCAATCCGACGACGAGGACATCGTTTGTGCCTTGAAGTCATTTAATTTTTATACCATGCACATGTCCACCATTCTAAATCTTCTAGTCCTTGGATCCCTAACATTATAAAAAGAAATTTTTCCAGTGACCATTGGCTTGGAAAGTAAACAACCTTTAGAGGATTCTCTTAGTTTAACAAAATGTGTAGTTGATTTGCCAAGCCTAACCTATAGCTACACCATATCTTTGAGAGACTATTAATGGGAGCTTGCAAAGGAATTTTTTTAGGGTAGCCACTTCATATTGAGAGACTTTTTTTAGAGAACTTGCACAAGGATTTCAATCTAACTTGATGTCGGAAGTTTCCTTTTTTAAAAGAAAGAAAATGGAAAACCCTCCAGGAAAGGCGAGAAGGGGAGTCCGGTTGTTCTCAAGTTCTCTAGCTAGAGGTATGAGTTGAGAGGCAACTTTGTGTGGTTGGACGTTTGAACACCCATGTTTTGATTCTCCTTGTCACTCCGCTGATTTTGGCTTGAAGAATTCGAATTGGACTTGTTTGTATAAATGAATTTTGTGTTGGAGGATATCTTGTTTAGCCCTATGGATAAGAGTTTTGTCTTGCTCGAGGACGAGCAAGGGCTAAGCATGGGGGGTTGTTGGCACGCCTTAGGTACAACTTTCTCATGGTGTTTTCATAACATTTTTGGGAACAATCTTGTACTAACCCGCCACTTGGCACCCGAAATAACCCGGTTTTCGATTGTGTCTTGTTTTGGAGCATAATGTTATTTTGCAGGAAATAAGGCATTTTCGATGGATTTCTACGTGAAGCTGTAACAAGACATGATTGAGGATTTAATAGGCGAATCAACTCGTGAAAGGAGAAGTCGAGCCGGGCCAAAAGGAGCCCAGGCCGGCCGGCCCATGACCCTGCTAGCCGGCCGGCCTGGCCCACCCCGAGGTCCAAAAGCGCCGCCTTTCGCGTGCACGACGCCCTCGTCAACCCTAGTCATCGTGATGTTGGAACCTTCGGTCAGAGAGGGGTAGAAAAGGAGCAGAGCCGTCGTCGTTGAGGGAGAGTCCGGATCGAAGAAGAGCCCCGTCATTGAAGGAAGCCTTGAGCGTGAGGGCAGCAGGGCTCATCTTTCATCGTCGACCTCCACACCACGAAACCAGCCATGATGACTAGCTTCATGGGGTAAAATCTCATGTTTGTCCATGGGAATGTAAGGTGACCTCGGATTTGTGATTGTCGACATATTTTATGAACCTAAATCTATCTTGTACATAAATATCAATTCCCTAGGTTTGATGTGCTTCTACCCCTAGTGATGTGTGACGAGTGTGGGGCAAACGACATCGGCTTACGGAATTTGGTAGATTAGGTTGGCGCTTTAATTCGGCAATTATTTATCTTAGTGATCCGGGGATCCCATGGGCAAATGTTCTCCACATCTTAATCTCCATATAAACTTGATCTTCATTAATTTCCTTTTAATTCAGATTTGATTAGGTTAGATTCATTTCTTAGTAAACCATAAAAAGATTATTTGACCACCTTAATTAGTGCCTAGATAAGCGTAGCAATCTTCTTGTTCCACAGATTAATAACCTAGGGGGAAACTCGAGGGAAAAAGCTACAACCGACCCGTGCGCTTGCGGTACTTAATTGACGCGGCTAAGCGTCTTCAACAAGGTTAGATTCATTTCTTACTAAAACCCTAAAAAGATTATTTAACCACCTTAATTAGTGCCTAGATAAACATAGCAATCTTCTTGTTCCACGGATTGATAACCTTGGGGGAAACTCGAGGGGAAAAGCTACAACCGACCCGTGCGCTTGCCGTCAACAGGAGGGTTGTGAGAAATCTGATAGGTGGGACCACGACGGACTACGGAGTAGGCAGAATCATTGTTTGCTTTAGAAATAGGTACAGATAAAAAAAATGGGCTTATCAACCGATTCTTTTTTTTCACAATCCTCCATAAATACTTAGAAAATGTTGGCTGGCCTTAGGTATCTTCTGATTCTTTATGGCACCTCATCTTTATGCGTGCCAAGTGATCTACAGCGATCCACGCAAAGCTAAGTCTTGGAGGCGTTTCCCTTAATCGTTGGATCCATTTTGGGTGATAGGTTACCTGGTACCAGGCGGATGCCTTTGCCTCATACGCTAGATTTTTCTTGTCTATGGATATCTCATCATTGCATTCAAAGATACTTCGGAACTCCCGGTGAAGATGCAAATGTGCGTAGTTGAGCTTCTCTTGTGTCTCATACTGCTGCCTCTTATTGTCTCTTGCAAGCGACCATACCCCTGTCACAAGCTCTGCTTCAGTGCGCACGCCGTACTGATTGAGTAGGGCGTTCAGCTGTTCTTCGTATGAGCACTTGCATTGCCAAGCATCCTCGAGGAAGCTTGATCCCCTGGAACTTCTAGATCTGTGTCATAAGCAGGATCATCCAAACTGCAAGTACCCTGTGAAATAAAATCGCATCCGTATGTATCCTTAACTGATCGATAAAGCTCTCCAAGTATCTTTTCTGATTCATAAGAGATGGCATCTTCCTTCCCCATGAAGTCTGGATATTCTGTTGGACTAAGGTAAGTTGGCATTGCCACAATATTTCCGGTCTTAAGGGAATCCACAGCAATGGATGCTAGTTCGGCCAACTGAACACACTTCTCATCCGTAGCTCCGTACTTGCTACGGTCAGCATGAACAACATGAGCATTGTATATCCGACCAATGTTTTCACTTACCATGTTCTCCAAGTAGAAATCAATGATATCGTGTTAGAGGAGCAGGTATTTGTGAATTACATGCAAAACGGCGACACATGTGTACATCAATCATAGAAACAAAATGCATAACCCAAGTGAAAATATAATAATGCAAGCCATAGTTTTTTCTGTTCTTATAAGAGCTAAGCAGGAGTATCTTAGAAAATAAGGTCTTATATAGTGCTAACCAGGAGGCTTATCTGAGCTGGTTCTAAGCTTTTACTGAACAAATAATCAAGGTAATTTTCGCAAAAAAAAAGTTACATGTAGAAGTAATTTATAGTGCTAACCAGGAGGCTTATCTGAGCTGGTTCTAAGCTTTTACCGAACAAATACTCAAGGTAATTTTCACAAAAAAAAAGTTACATGTGGAAGTAATTCACGTTGTAGATTTTACTGAACAAACACTTGCGGTAGCTAAGCGTGTGAAAAAAAGAAAAAAAAACAGTAAAAGAGGAACTTACATGTGGAAGTATTTCACGTTGTAGCTGCTTGTCTTGAGCTGGGGAGTAGTCCATAGGAGGGCAGCTCTTTTTCCCCGGAGGTACAAGTTTTTCATCCCAAGTGACAAAGTAGATATCCCCATCGAGATCACTCCCTGATGCTTCGTTGGCCGTGTGGTCTCTCACCTTTCTTGGGGAAGACCAAGCAATCAACAAGATGATATAGGCCGTGTTCGCTGGACTGCTGCGGTTCTGCTGCTGCTTTGCCTGTGCTGTTGCTGCTGCTTTGCATTTGCTGCCGCCGCTGCTTTGCATGTGCTAAACAGCTGCAGTGCAGCCCAGCGGCAGCCAGCCGAACACCCCCATAGTTCTGGAATGTCCACTGCTTCAAGGATGCGAACATCTCCTGGATGAAGACATGGGTTCTTTGCAACCACAACTGTACCTACAATGATCTCTGTATTCTTATTCGCGGAGGAAAATACTGAGCCCTGCCTCGCAAAATGATTGTTGAGCAATGGTGTTGAGGCCCGGATAAAACATTGCCCTTGCTCAAGGATCCCATATTCATCAAGACATCCCATCAACCACCTTCCCTTGGGCACAAAAATCCTTGCTTTTTCCAAAAGGCCCTGCAGCTGTGAGGACCGAATAGCCAAAAGCATTGCTCTCAAGTGTGGCTGATTTGCAGGATCAAACCCAGCACTCAGCATGACCCTTGCAGTTCTTCCATGTTCAGGACAAGATGTTGTTACAACCTCGTATGCAACATCACTGCGCGTTAAAATCCTATTGAGATTCTGAAGCATTGCATTCTTCATTTGCCAAAAGATAGTATCTGGGACACCCAAGGTGCTTAGCAATGTTATAATCTGGCGGTTCAAGAATGCCGGCTGTAATTTTGTCCAGGACACCACTTCAAATACAGAGTGGGCAGACTCGAACTTCTTCATGCTTGGCCTAAGGGAAATGCACCTTGCCCCTTCATATTGTCCTAGCCAGATGGCTACAACACCCTTGAATCCTGCAAATCTAATCTGGAATGCAGATGGGACAAAATTATCAATCAGCGGCAACTTCTCGGCTACTTCCAATGCAAGTGTTGGTGTTATCTTGCCAATTCCATCAGAGAAATTGTATCCATTATGATTAACATCTTCAATAAACTCCTCCTCATATGGTTGTATCGTCACTGTTGGATATGAAGATGTGAAGCACTGTCCCATCCGAGCGGCGTGCTTTGCGACATTCTTACTTGGAAACTGTCCCATCCACTCTTTAATGCTTGCGGCCGTTGTGTTTCCATCCTCTGCGAAGAACCAAGCTGACTTGTTCCTAAGCTGGTTTGGCAAGAATGCAAGGAACGAGTACTTCCTACCACACATGTGGAAACCCTTTGTCATGATCTCTTCGACACGCCTGTATATTGTTGTCTTATGCTGAACTGCCACGTCCTTGACAATCGGCGCCACATAGGAGATCATTGCATTGGTGTTCAGCCGCTGCATACCCTCATCTGCAAAAGTAACCCTCAAGAACCGGTCCGCTACGTGATGATAATGCCGGATAACACGGTTAGAACGCTCCACTTGTGGTGGCATGCAATACGCCCTGGTGGGAGTGATCACCAGCCTCCGCGTCTCGGCATTGTAATCGGCACCATAGACGACCTTTCTTCTTCTGCTCAGAACCTTGGGTTTCCTAGCAGCCCAATCCTGCGCATCCTTGAGCCTTGGGCACACATCAAACTCTTCAAATTTCCCTCCCAACAACTTTGTCAGCGCAGCAACATTCACCTCCTCACGTTCTCTCTTCAGCAACCCAAAAAACTCCCGTGTCAGCTGGTGTTGGTTCACTATCCCATTGTGTATCAGCGCATTAACCAAGTACAACTCCGGGAACGTTAAACCCTCAGCACGTTGAACGCAGAAGAACATGTCCCGCATTGGCAGCCCAAACTCCGGCTCGTCGCGCACGGTGAGCCCTCGCCACCGACTGTCAAGAACCTCCACCAGCACCCCTTGCTCCTTCATGTACGCCAACGCGACCCTCATCGTCGGCCAGAACCATGTCTTGAACGAGACCTTGTATGCTCGGCACCGGCCGATGGCGCCGCTGCGGGTGATGTCGGTGGTCCGTATCCACCGGTCGTCGTCGTCGCCGCCGATCATGTCAAACGGCACCGAGGCATGGACGTCGTCGCCGGACGTGCGGTAGTAGAGCAGCGGCGCCGACGATAGCCGGAGCAGCAGCGAGTCGTCGTCGTGGAACGCCATCACCTCCGCCACGTCGCCGACGGCGAACTCGATCTTGACGTCGCAGCACATTGTTGCCGCCACCGTGGAGGCGGCGCCAGAGGAGGAGGAGGTGACGAACGCCACGTCGCGGGCAAACAAGAGGCGGCAGCGGGCGGTGGAAGGGTCGACGACGAGTCGAGCGCGGAGGTGAAGGTGGGGTCTTCGCCGGCAATGTCGGCGCCGCCGGAGCGCCACGGGACGAGGAAGGTGTCTGGCGGAACGAGGTCGCCGACCTCGACGCGCGAGTCGGGGAAGAGCATCGGCTTGGCCCCGCCGGTGATGTGGACGGAGGGAAGCGTCCTCCGGCGACCGGCGCCGGAGAAGAGATGGAGTCCGGACCGGGCGGCGCGGCCGGCGGCCTCCGGGCGGGCGAAGTGGGCGAAGGCGTGCGCAGGCACGTCGCCGGCGTACGGCGACGCCGACGCGGAGGGGAGGGGAAGGTGGAAGTCAGGGAAGGAGCCAGGTGGCGTTATGGAGGTCTTGACACGGCAGCGCCAGACCGTTCCCGCCACGGACTCCAGGTGGTTGAAGAGCTCGCGCGCCGAGAAGAGCTCGTCGAAGCCACGTAGGCTCACCCGCGTGGCCGCCGCCGGCGCCGGTGGCGACTCTCTCGTCGGCGACACATCGGCGGCGAGGTCATCGTGTCCCTGCAGGCGGCGGCGCTTGTGGTGTTGCTCCTGTTGGTGTGGCGCGAGAGTGGGATGACGATGGACGAGGCGGCGACCACGACTGTCGTCCATGGTCATCTTCTCCGATCCGACGCTTGTTCGTTTCCTTGAACGATGGAGGCTTTGTTACGATCTCTCTACATGATATATGTGTATATACATGCATAAACTCTTGTGGTAGCTGGTGGCTTCCATGCATATAGATGGATATGTATATATAAGTAAATGGTGGCTCGATCCCTTCCGATTGCCGATTGTATTCGTTCCGTGTGATATACGGGAAACCAATCCGCATCGCATGCATGCCCGCCCCGGAGGCATATCAGCTTGAATGCCAGCAAACAACGCGCGCGGCAGCCGAGTATCTCGGGCGAGCAGTTTTTTGATCGATGCCGTTCAAAAAGTTTTGAAACACGTACGGAAGTGGAACATGGCTGAATCGAGCCACGTATATATATAGACACACATGGGGAAATCTTTCCTACTTCGCTTCCAGCGGATAGTATAGATGTCCATTCGGTAGGGGTGTGTCTAATTGACCGACGACCGAACCGGACAAATCAGCGAGAAAACCAAACAAACTGAGACCGAACCATTGGAGCTGAAACAGAAAGGATCGGTTCTCAGTTTAGTTCTAGGTTTGTAAGAACAATTTTTATTTATTTATTCGGTCCACCTCGCGATTAACCAAAGAACCCTGAAAAGCCCACTAACACTTTTCAACCTAGCCCAATGCAACCATCCTTTAGTTTCATGTATTATATTCTCATTCATCCACTCCCACCCACCCAGGCTCTATTTCCACTCATGTTCCTTGCATGGCAACCGCCACTAGGCCGCCACACGCACCCACCATCGCCCGCCACCGCACGCAAAACGCCCCGCACCTAGGCCACCCCCACGGCCCTACCCCACCTAGAGCACCTCCCTATCTCCCCGTGATTTGCCGCCTCTTCACCGAGAGCCAATGGCAGCTGCACCTTCCCGCCTTCCCTTCGTCAAGAGCTTATGGTGGAGCGTCTTCCCGCCCTCCACTCCCCACATGTCTGGCGGCGCTTGCCCTTCCCCAGGAGCCGATAGCGACAGCACCCTGTGGCCAACATCGATGACACTTCTCAACGCGGGGGACTACCCCTCCTCGCAACCTTGTGTGTTCATTTGTGCGTCATCATTTGTTGGATATGCCACAGAGGTGATTTGTGGTTTATCCGCGATGATTTTTATTAATTTTGTGGATGTTCTGTTGAGACCAATGTTTAAATAGTTTATTTACCTAAGGTGTTTAAATAGTTTATTTACCTGAGGTGTTTAAATAGTTGCTTTTCAGTCCTTTTTATGCTTAAACTAAGTACCTTAGTAGTTTGGTTCTAACCAAAACCGAACCAAAGTAACAGAAATCAAATTTGATTGGTTCCAAATTTTTAAGGGAACCGATATGTTCTTATTTTCTAAGAACATAATTTTCTTGAAAACTGAGAAACTGATCATCTCGTTTCGGCTAAAGTGAATGCCCACCCTTACCATTCTCCCCTCCCCCCTGGCTTGGTCCTAACACAAGCTCGACTCTCACTATGTTGTGCCTGGCCCGGGCCTGTCTTAGCTTGCTGGGTCAAGCCAGCCCACGGGCCCCACCAACAACCCAGCTAAGGGCCCATGGGCCCATTTCATGCCAAGCTAACCTAAAAAGCATGCATGCCCAAACGTGCCTATGCACCCCAACACGGCGTAGAGGCGACCGTGTTGTTGTCAAGACCGACACAACAGAGTTGCAGGTCGGGTCAACGCCGGGTGTAGTAGATTGGTGCAGCGGAGTTACAGGTTGGGTCACCACCATGCACCGATATGTGGTAGTTGGCAGTGTCATCGATAGGCAATGGCCGACTATCATAGATCCGCGAGGCGAGAAGTGAGTGCCGACACTTGGTAGATTGGATGGGCGAGCGATGCGCCGAGGAAGGGTGAGCAACAACTCATGGTTGGGAGCAAGAAGTGGTTATTGGGGGTCGAGGGAGAGAGACTCTTAGAGAGATATGGGCGGGGCCGCGGTGGGATGTTGGTGTCATGCTGTCGGGGAGAGGGAGTGAGTGATGCCAGGGTTTCTATATTTATATGGAGGCAGTGTTTTGCGGGCTGCCACTAGGCTGCCTTCTAACTACGGGTCATGCCATGTGGGGGTGGCGGCTCAATCATGACAGGGGTAACGGTCCATGTCAGCGTAGTCAGGTCAAAATGACATGCCTCTTGTTGTGCCATTGGGCATCAGGTTTTTTGCACATATATAGCAGATAGCCATCACCCACCCACACACCCGTATGTTCTCTTTGTGAGATTTACTGCTCCTCCTTGCCAACACTCCCTTCTTCCTCCTTCTTTGGATTGAGGGTCCAAAACTATGGCGGGCAGCAGCGCTAGGTTAGGTTTAGGGTTTATGGAGTGAGCTCAAACTAGGGCAAACTAAAGTTAAATGGAGGGCCCAGGATGACAATAGGTTTGGAAGTGGTGTTAAGCATTGGCACACCACATCTTCTCTCTTTGACATGTGATGTCTATTGTTTCATCTCATTTAGCCAACACCCTTTACCTCTTTCCTTTAGTTCGGGATTCGATGCTATGGCGGTGGCCCTGGATTAGGGTTCAGTGTTAGTCTTAGGGGTTTGTAGGGAGAAGTCAGGTCCGACCGCGTGTGGGGTTCAAGGGGATAGCCAAGTGTGATAGTCTGTTTTGGCAATTATGGTAGGTATTGTGTGTATGTCGGTCGGGGGTGATGGTGGGGTGGATCTCTAGTGCGATGAGCAGGTGTCGTAGGATCAAACTCCGACTCAAGTAGCATGTGTAGGCTAAAGGGGGACACAATATGGCTACATGAGAGGTGGCATGGTGCCAACAGAGGCATCAAGACCCCAATAAGATGTTTTCTATGCAAGGGGATGCTCGTGGCCAACATGCAATCCTAAACAAAGTGAAGAACTAAGGTGAAAACAACATGCATATTTTTGGATCATCCCTTTGTCAAAGTAGGTTCAAACATTAAAACTTGAATATCCAGGTGTGATGTCAAATATCAAATATACACAAGGGTTTAGGGGACACAATGTATGTGGGACACATTTTCATCAAAAAAAAGTATGTGGGACACATCACACCCAATGTATGGGGTCCCACTTGACCCATTATATGGGACCCACAATAGACAATACTACATCGGTACCAAAATATTTGTCGCCATTGACTTTTTTAAAAAACTTTGATCATTTATCTTACTAAAAAATCATGTAGGTATTATCTACTTTGATTGTCATATACTTTCCTACTATAGATATTTTAAGTATGGCTTAACTTTTTATATGTTTCTAATAATTTTTTGAATAAGACGAATGGTCAAACTTATATGAAAAAGTCAACTACAACAAATTTTTATTTTTTTCCTGCAATATAACACTGTATAAGGTTATTTATAATTATATTTCTGACTTTTTATTTAAATAAATATAATTTTACAAGATCTAATCTAATTATTAATTTTTTATTTTATTTTTAAATTTTTTGCCTCTTAGGGAACCAATATGTCATTTAGCATGAGTTTATATTCCAATATCGATCAATAAAATTTTCAATTTATATTTAATCTATTTGGTTATTTAATTTAATATGTCGATAAGATACTATTTTCAATATAGAAGAATATATCATTTTCTTTGATGCTCGGTTCAACATTTTTTATAGATTTCACAAGAAAAAGGATATTGGATAGGGATGTGAATAGTGCGACTAGTATAATCAACTCATAAGTCAAATATATAGTTTATTTTTCTTTTTACAAGTTTGAATTATATACTAGATTTAAATTAGTTTCACTAAACAATCATAAAGATGCCTCCATTCCAAATAGATTGTATTGGTATATATTTCCAAACCTTGTTTGGTTACGTAAGATTTTATTGCAGACTGGGAATGATTCTGGGCACGGTCCAAACCACTCCTAAGGAACATGTTTTCGGTTAAAGCCAACATGATTTGAAACTCGGTGCATCCTGATCTTTCCTACCCATTTCAGACTTGAAATCCATACATCAATCTAGAGGGGTGGAAGCACCAAACATGAGGTAATTAGTTCAGCTTTTGGATTGAATCTATAGTCTACTAGAATTGTCAATCATTACAATCGAACAAGGCCTTAGTATATGTATCTAGATAGAATATATATTTAAATATTCCTTCCATCTCAGAAAAATTCATTTTTGGGCTTAGTCTGAGTCAAACTTATTTAGATTTGAATAAACTATAAACTTTATAATTTTAATAATATTTGTGATATGAAATATGTTCATGATAAATAACTGTAATCACAATTGCCTTGTACCTAAAATAGTATTGTTTTTTTACATATTTGATTAAAGTTGAGATGGTTATTTAATTTATTAAAATGTGAAATAATTTTTTTAGAGGAAGGTATATGGTACCAACTAAATATCTAAACATTTCAAAACGGTCTAGAATATGAAATGGAGGAAGTAACTAATCTCTATGTAATTTGTTTTACTCAGTATATGTATACGAAAACATATTTTATGACCCAGATTAATTATCTATATGCTGTGCTCGTCATACATGTCGAGTACTATATTCTGAGTAGATCCGCCCCCAAGACTGAGACTGAGAGACCATTGGTGTCGTCATTATACGCATCTAACACTGTCACTAGATATCCTTATTGAAAAAGAAAAACCCGTGAGGCACAGCGCCTGCATCACCGAAGAGGGAAGGAGGAAGGTGGTTACCGGTACATCGTCGGTCAGGTCAGCCAAGCCAGCCGCCGTAGAGGATCGGAAGGAGAGAGCTAGCTGGCGCGCTTGTGTAGTCGATCGAAGAGAGGAGGGCGGCGCGTGTCAGGCCAAGTCGTCGTCGTGTCGTCCGCCGGCGCCGGCCGTGGAAGACCGATAGATCGAAGACGCGCGCGCGCGCGGCCGCGTGCTTGCGGTCACCGCCTTGCGAACCGAGAAGATGCAGAGGACGACGGACGGAGGGAGCGTCCCGTCGCCGCCGGTGGTTTGGTTTCGCCTATGCTCGACTCGACTCGAGGATGGATTGCTGCTGGAACGGGAAGAGGGAGCGAAAGCCTGCAAGGGGAGGGAGAGAGAGGCTCGCTCGCAGCGCAGGACGGCTGATATATATATATATACAGAGGGACTGAGGGAGAGGCTTGGGGACGGTGGAGTGGATGGAGCGTAGCAGCACCAGTTGGTGGCGGCGGCTCGACTCCCGGCCGGCGCTGTCGGATATTTAGGCCTCCGTTTAGTTCCCACAAAAATACACTATTCATCCAACTTTTCTACCGGCTACATATGATTAGTGTATCCCCTCCCTTCTCTACCGGCTGCATGAATGGAATTGTATAGCTGACAGATCGCCTATTTTTATATGATGCAATCTCGCGTACGTTCAGCCCCACAGGATCGTTCTCCTTTCAGTCAGAGTATATGCATTATACACGCATGTCGACACAATTTTGATCTCAGAATCTGATGTTGGCTTTATCTCCTTGAATACGCAGAAGTATATTAAGAAGACAAAAGGGTGTGATAACAAAAAATAAACACACAGGTTCTAAAGAAACCTGAAACACCCCACACAAAACTCACTGCTACAATTTACTTTTTTTTTTCCAGCAGGACCTGACGTCCTGACCCAAACATGACCACAAAAAAAAGAACATCTACATTTAGTCATTCGGAGGCATTACGGCGAGGAGATAAGAAATTACTAGAGTCCAAGCCAAACCCCACAACTGCACATCCTCTCTTATGGAAGATTAAAGTCATTTAAATCAGGCGGCAGTCCATCAAACCACACTGATTGCTTTCGTTCCAGACAGACCCATGCCCCCAAAACTACGATGGAGGCCCTTTTGGGCCTGACCATCCATACTTTGGCTAATTCGCTACCCCTTGCCAAAGGCATGATCATCAAGCTGTGGGACTAAAACCCGCAGACCAAAACTGTGCAATATACTAAAGCATACTTGGAATGTCAAGACACATGAAACTAGCAGGTGATTTAGTCTCCTCTTGGTCATAAAGGGCAGCAGCCAAGGTGTGATAGACCCCACTTGGTAAGACGACCAGTCCAACATCTGTTATGTGCAACCAGCCACATGAAGGATAATTGCTATATGCTACGTGCCCAGCTCTTCCAAATTCTTTCCCAAGTTCTGAGCTGAGTGGCACTGACAGACGTGAGAATTTTTCAAACTCTGGCTGCAGCACTACGTGTGAGAGTAGATCCAGTAGTCCAGATATTCAGTCAAAGATAGTAACTGTAATTTCCCCCACGTAAATCTGAAATCAAACTCATCTTATGAAGAGCATAATAAACTGCTCTTTTCTTTGCTCTAAGAATCTGATGTTGGTATTGGGAGCTCTTTTGTTGTTGGTTAAAACAGGGCACAAGCACAAGTTTGAAGTTTGAGGTGCAATGCAAGAATATGCATAACTTTCAGAATTAAAATTAAATTGCAATATTATTGGCATGAAGTGATCCAGATTTCATAGCTTTCAAGAGTAGTTTAATTGATCACATAGATAGCAAACAGTAGATATGCTATGGGAATTACTTCCATTGATATTACTAACAAATTCCATGGCCATAAAATGGTTTTTATTCAAAAAGTCAAATTTTATCCGAAGAAATAAAACCCTCATTTCGAAATGAGGATTCCAGGAAAATGGGGCTCCTTACATCTTCAAAAACCTTTTTCTACCCCCATATTTCTAGTCAGCTTGCATCTAAATCATTTCACATTCAACGTCCTGCGAGGATTCCTAACTCTATGCCTTCATGCATCCTCGTCCAAAGCAGTAATGCAAAAGTTGGATCACTACCTCTGTCATCAAAAAATTCTACTTTAACTTTTGTAAATTCTAGAGGTGTAAAGTCATAAAATAAAATTAACAGCCAAGTTCTGCAAACAGGAGTATAAAGTGAAAAAATGGAATAAAAAGAGTACCTTTCTGGATGCAAAAGATATTTAAGGAACATAGTTAACAGTTGAGTCTAGCTAGTTGAGAGGACAAAATTGAAAAGGTGTCGTAAGTTAGGTGGGCCAATTACTACAACAACAACATAGCCTTTGGTCCCAAGCAAGTTGGGACAGACTAGAGATGAACTCAAGAAACAAAGATCAAGGTTCAAGCACGTTGATAACTAGTCTTCAAGCGCTCCTATCAAAAGCTACTTCTTTGGAAATATTCCACTCCTTAAGTTAGGTGGGCCAATTGCTAAGATAAAATGCAGTAGAGGAACTGTAGGAAAAGGAAAGGTCAACAAAGTCTCTGCATACACTCTTTGCCAGAAATTTCTATTATACACTCATTTCTAGTATCTCCAAACTATCTCTTAGATCTGCACGTCCTAAAATGAAATGTTTAATCTCAATATAGAAAAAATAACATTGACATAATTTTACTGAACACAACCTCAAATGTTACTTTTGTGATTAGAACTATGGAAAATATCGAGTGCTCTCATGCAGTGCTCCCTACCCTTAAATAGTTGGAGAAAAACAAATAACCAAAATATCTCAATTTTGCCTGTAGAACTTTTGAGAAAATAAAATTTCAGAAGAAAAGGATGTTGCCAATGACAAACTGACGAAAGTGAACTAGAAAATTGAAACAGAAGCACGATGCCTAGAAAAATGGGCTATAGCTACTTCTATAGGAGAAGATCAATTCTAATCAATACTCCTGCCATAGTACAATGTGCAATTTTATGAGCAAGCAGAATGGTAACATGACATAGATTGTGAAGCAGGAAAGTATAGGAGCTCTAGACAAGAAAATTGGCCTTAATTACATTTTTTTTTTCATTTCTTTTGGAAATCCACTTCTGAACAGAAAGCCCTATTTTTCTGTTTTTTTTTCTCCCTTCTGATAACTGAGACTGCTTATTCAAAGACGCAGATGAAATAAATATTTCAAGTAGGCTCATTCAAGGAAATAACACAAACTGTAACAGAAAAAAGAAAACCACATACTGAAGGACCACTAAGATCAAAGTGGTATCTCAGCAGCAAGGTACCGGAAGAGCAGGCACTTTTCAACCACTCAGATCCATTCCTTTGGATTTATGCATGTATCAAGAAGTTTCCATTCTTCACTGCCTACTTCTGGTTTCTACAAAACAAATGGTGAAACAACAGAAACTTCCCCATTCAAATCATTCACCATAACACAGTACAACCAAATAATTAAATTGCAAAAAAGTTAATCGTACGTTTGGACGCTCTATGCCTCATAACAGGAAGAACCAGACATCTAGAAATGGTTAGACTTGGGTAAGTAAGAGGGCTTCTGAGCTTACATTATCATACTCCCACCGTGCGGTAAGAGGGAGAGAAACAAGGATACTCTCAATCCGTCCTCCAGTCTTGAGGCCAAATGTGGTTCCCCGATCATAAACCTTCATAAGAAGCAAGTGTAAGAGCCATAGTAGAGTTGACAGCACTAAGAAATGAAACTGTCTGCATGTGAAGGTACTAACAAGGTTGAATTCCACATAGCGACCTCTCCGTAGCTGCTGCCATGCCTTATGTTCCTCTGTAAATGGAATGTCTTTGCGGCATTCTATAATGGGTATATATGCAGGAAGAACTGAATCTGCACACTCTGAGAGATGAAAGGAAAGCACCTCAACAGGCACAACTTTGGTCAGAAGTGCACATGCACAAATATGGTTACAAGAGATGGTCCGATAGATGATACCTGTAACAAACTGAAGGAGAGTTTCCTGATCATAGTCGTTAAGATCGTCAAAAAATATTCCACCCACTCCACGTCGTTCACCACGGTGCTACATTCAAACACAAATAATCATCTCCATGATTTCTGCTGGTGACTAGACAAGCACGATAATTATCTAGTGCACAATACTCAATAAGACCAAGATAATTGCCCTTTTCAGATGTCTGGAACAATGCAACATTGAGATTTGCCATGTGTCCATGACAACAGCAAAATTGACAGTTAAAAAACTACAATAGCCAGTAACATCAAATGAACAGCTAAACAAACTAACCTTGATATGAAAGTAATCATCGCACCATTTTTTGAATCTCGGATAAAAGTTAGAATCAAATTTGTCACACGTCTGTTTCTGAACCTGAAAAGGTCCAACAGAACACGAATGAGCTATCCAACAAACACACAAGAACCAAGTAAATACCAAACAAAAGAGGGAGGTGCTTTTGGCCAAAACTAAAAGCATAGCACAGCTTGATTTACATTTATGTTCTGAACAAAATGAGGTATTGACATACAGAATGGAAGTGCTTGACATCTTCTTCAATGATATATGAAGGCGTCAGGTCAGTACCACCTCCAAACCACCACTGCCGAGGTGCACCAGGAGCATCTGCAGAGTGGCACATGGTTATATGAAGTTGTCGTAAGTTCAAGAAATGCAACAATTTAGTTCATTTCAGTTGTTTAATTTCAAAAAAAAAAATCATTTCAGTTGCCGGCACTGCTACTACCTTTCGGAGCTTCTGTTTCGAAATACCGGTAGTTGAAATGCATTGTTGGAGCAAATGGGTTCACTGGATGAATGACCTGACAAACACAACAAGAACCTTATCGAAACGAAAATAATATACGGTTACAAACTGAGTCCAGAATTGCACATTTGTTTTTCCAAAGCAAGTATTTTGCTCAACTTGGATTCTTGTACTGAATTCTGAACATTCTGTAGATAAGAGTGACACAGCAAATCTCTGAACGGTGCAAACTTTGAACACCCAATTGGTTTGTGACAATGCTGTGAGCGGCGCGACGAACTCACTCACCGAGCTTACGCCGGCCGCAAAGAAGGGCACCGGTCCGGCCTTCTCCCCTCCGGCCGCCGCGGCGGCTTCGGGCCTCGCCGCGCGGTACGCCTCAGGCGGCATGACTCCGTAGACCACAGAGACGTTCACCGCGGCCTTCTCGAACACGCGCCCTCCCTGGAACACGCGGCTGATCCCGCCGCCGCCGCCGGGGCGCGTCCAAGCGTCCTCCCGGAACAGCGCCGCTCCGCCCCCGCCGCCTGCGCCGCCCTCGACTACCTCGAGCTCAGCGCAGACCTCCGCCTGCACGCGCCGGATCATGCGCTCGAACCGCGCGCGCACTGACTCAGGGGAAGCCTCTTCCTCGCTGCGGAGGAAGGTCGCCGGCGCCGCGGGCTCCGGCGTCTCCCTCTCCATGGGAGCAGAAGTGAGCGAGATTTATCTACTCCACGATTAGTCGATAAATCGTGTCCGTTGATCAACACTAATCAAACAGAGCATTATTTATCCTTAGCGCAAAGCCGGCTTATATATAATAGTAATACTAATAATAACGACTAAACATGAACGGGAAAAAAAATAATTCGACAAAGGATGCAAGACTATGTACATAAAATACTTATTTTACCTTCTTTATAACCTTCAACATGAATATATACATGACTTCTAACTCGGTGCGTTTGAATTTTTTTATATTAGACCTCTAATACGTAGGCCTTTCAACATAAAACACTCAAATGGTAAGCTTTTAGAAATTTAACTTGCTGCATTTGAATTTTTTATCCAAGGGGTTTTCACTTATTTTCACTATTTCATTATTTTATTTTCTCTTTTGCCTCTCCAAAGCACATGATGGACGGTTTTGTTGCTCCTTATATATTGAACGGACCGAAGGCCTCGTTTCCTCCGGTATGGTCCGGAACGAGGCTCAATCCGGCTAGATAGCCGTCCTTTGGAATGAATACAGTCTAGTGTGTATTACACCGTTCCGTTAAGCTGACCTAGGATAGAATCTTGCTCGTTTCGATAGTTCAGACTTCAGAGCACTCTGAGCTGGAATATTTTCACACATCTCAACCTCCAGAATTTAGCCGGACAGATTCGCTTCTTGGATCATTTTTGGGCTCCATTGCAACCGAACAAGCCCTTAGTTTCCATGTTCGGTCGTTCCTTCATCGCCGCCGCCCAAGCTTTCTTTCGAATTGCCTTTGTTCCCCGTTCCTGCTGTCTTAGCTTCTCATAGAGCAACCTAACAATTGCCGTAAAACTAGTGCTTTATATTTAGTTTTAGAGATTCTTTAAAACGCAATTATAAGGATCCAAGGTGATGTTCTACTTCTACTCTAAAACTTTTGTATAATTGATTTCCCTCCAATCTATTCTTGTTAACAATTCACGTCGTCGCACCTAACTCCCATTCATCATGCTCCATGCATTATTCCTACTTCCTCGGTGCCTCCCCTGTCCGGCTGTCCGCCTCCAATCAACAGTCATTTCCTTCCAAGGTCTGCCTCCATGGCACTAACTCGGTCGTCATCTCTGTGTTCGCCGGCATAGACATCTCCCTCCACCTCGGCGCCATCAACAGTGACATCGGCAACCTCACCTCTCCGCGTGGCGCTCGACCCGCTTTGCTTGGCGGCGATAGGGGCCCAACTCAGCGGCGCACGGCAAACCAGAGGTGAGGATGACGACTGCCAGCCCCTGGACGCAATGGCAGCCGTGAGGTCAACACATCCCACCTCCAACACCTCCTAGCTTTGGGCGCCTGGCGCGGCGGCATTCGCTAGGCGCTGTTGTGGGCGTGGCTACTGATGATGCAAGAACGACGTTAGCCACGGCGGTAGAGACGCCTAAAGGACGAGGATGTGGCGAGGGCACTGGGTAGGAAGCGGCGGCGGTGGAAGTAAGAAACAGAGGAGGTTTGCCGTCAATGGAGAAGCCGTCGGGGACCAGCAGAGGTAGAATAAACACCTGATAAGTGGTTCCCACATATCAAGGGCATAATTGTACATTTATAGGTTTTGGAAAATGAAAATAGAAAAGAAAAGAAGTAAATTTGCATGCATGCACTTCAGTTTCTAAAGGCGTACAAAGTTAAGTGCTATATTTTGAAAGGCCTATGAATTCTCAAATATCAAAATTTCTCCAGACAGTACTCCATCCGTTTTCTCACAAGACGTGTTTTAGCTATGGCACGTGGACTCAGAAATTACGAAAGGCAAGATCAGAAAAAAAAACATGAGTTGAACTCGTACACATGTAATTTTGAAAATGGTAGAAGTTAAAACTACAACTACTGTACAATGGAGGGAGTGGTCTCGAAATATGACCTAGGTGGCAAATGGCAATACACCCGTCCATAAGAGAGTTTTCCCGAGGCGATACATATAGGGCGTGATTGGTTTGCTGCATCGCCCTCTGTCCAGGCTATGCAGATGCGACCTTGTACTAATTGGTTGCCTGGGTGATGTATTGGGCCTGGCTCGTGGCATGAAAAAGGGTCCTTGAGCCTGGCTCTCCGGATGCAGATTTTTTCTCGTTTCTCCATAGCCTGGCTCAATCCATGCAGCGGTGAGCACGCAGCGAGGGCATGAAGGCAAAAAAAAAAAAATGAGTGCATGCATGCAACCCATCAACGTCTCCTTGTAGCCTGTGCGGTATGATCCAACAACCAAACATAATGATGTTGCACACGTCGAGCCTGCCCTGGTCATCCTGGCTCTACCGTGCGAGCCTGGCTCGCGTGAGGAGGTAACGAATCAGCCCCATAGGGGAGGAGCCCGCAATGGTACTGCCCGCGGCACCAGCACTGAGTGCCTCCGCCCAATGTCAGCGCATTACATGACAATGGGAGTCCCCTCGGTTGATGCCCGCTTGGGCAGGCAATGACAACATGGTCCTTGAGGCCATGGTTGTCGCTAGCCTGTACTGGTATCTCAACATGACAGTCAGTGACCACCTGCTCCTTAAAACAGTAACGATTCAGTACACGTTGATTTGAGACATGATGCAGTGTACAAATCTTTGCATAGTCACAATAGAATCACCTCCAGAATTTAATGAAAATTCAGCCGATCTAGGTGAATTCACGCAACTTGTGGTAGTTTAGAAGCGCCATTCATGACAAAACTTCCAGCCCGATTATGAAGCCTCAACCATTGCGTTGTGCTTAGTATGTTGCTGTTTTGCTTGTAGCCATTCCACCACGATCGTCACAACAATTCCATGGCGCTCTAGATGACGAGATGGACCATTGCCAAGAACTGACCACTGACCAGGTTGGCAGGTTCAAGGATCCAGGACGTACGGTCTTCATTCATACAACCAATCAAGCTCCTTATATATTGATGGCGTCGACATGATTTGTCCACTTCCGTTTGCATTATTCATACGTATCTAATAGGTTGAATCCTATTAGATCTGCAGGCCGGATAGGATGAAGATAAATTGTTGGCATTATTCAAAGAAGTTAGAGTCGTGGTGGTAGCAATTATATTAAATGCCCACTGAACCTTGATAAGTAATCTATGCTGTTCGGCCTGCTATGTCAACGCTACAGGAAAAACGGCCCCCAGTTCCGGTTCATAGGCACCAATCGGTGCCGTTACGCAACCGGGACTGGGTTTCTGGTACTGAGCGTACCCATCAGTGCCGGCTAGAGAAGCCAGTACTGATGAGCGCCATTTGTACCGGTTGGTGAACCGGTACAGAATGGCGCCCCACCCCTGCGCGTAGGGTGGGCGCGGTTAGTACCGGTTTGGTATTAATTGCTTTTTCTGTTTTATTTGTTTCATTTTCTGTTTTTTCTTTTATTAGTTTTCTTTTCCTTTTTCTACAGCATATATATATGTATTTCAATTTGTATCCGTACTCGTATCCGTGCTATAGGCCTATATTATGTATTTATTTTTTGTATTTTGATAGAATTAAGTCTATGCTGTTCGAGCCAACTATATGTAACGAAAACTACAGGTTTCGGCGGCCTATTGCCTCATATTTGGCTCAGGATATCTTCAGTTTTGGCCACGTCCAAAAAATTGGCTATGGGATTGACAGCCGTTGGAGTACTTTTTTTTTTTTTACTAAAACTAGTTATTGGCAGATCTATTGGGCACTTTGGAGATGCACTTAGAAGCTAATCACACTATCACAGCAGTTTTGGAGAAGTATTATTGTAAATTTTTAATTTTCATTCTTTAGTTTGCCTTGTCAAGAACATACAACCAAATAATGTCGCCAAGTCAAATGCAAAAAAAAATGGTGTTCATGTATTGGGCCCAATATACCAGGGACATGGTCGTGCGCACAATGTTGTCCGAACTAACCGTGCAAACCACACATCACACTTCGCTCAAAACACACACACACACACACACACACACACACACATCACACGGTGAAATAATAAAAATGGAGCAAGAATGGTTAAGAAACTTAATTTAGCATAACATGCCTAGATCAGCTGAATAAGATTTAGAGCCTGACTTAGGTCACTTAGCTGCAAAGGTACCGTTTGGATCACTAACTAATGATAGGCTAGTTATATATTAGTAACGACCAAACCAAACAAACAATTACTAGCTCTTAGGGATTCGAACAGTCACAATGAAATTTAGGGGATAACATTTATTTCTGATTTTTTTTAACACACAAGTAGTCCTTTTTTTAGCCTTCAATGCCTATATAGCCACGGATGCAAACTGACGTTAGCCACAAGTCACGGCAACTCCCACAAGCTGAAGAGTCTGTCGAAAAGGCAGGACACCACGACAACGACGGTGGTGACTTCTCCTGCGACCATGAACCCGCTGCTGCTGGCTTATGCGTGCTCTGGCTCGTTGGAGAAGCTGAATCATCTTTTAACTACGGCAGAGAGTCCACCGCCAGCGGCGCAGCTTCTCGGCGGCGTCACCACTGAAGGAGACACCGTGCTACATGCCGTGGCCAAGCATGGAGACGCCCAGAACTACCTGTGGTGTGCGACTTCCATATGCGGTATGGACAGACACCTCCTGTTTGCTCCAATTAACAGGGGAGACACACCCTTGCATTATGCTGTGCGGGCAGGGAACTCCAAAATGGTCTCTTGTCTTATTGGTCTAGCTAACAGCGGAGATGGATGTAGCAGCACTGTGACAAACTTGCTGAGAATGATGAATGATCGTAAGGAGACGGCCTTGCACGATGCTGTCCGAACTGGGAATAAGCATATGGTTGAGTTGCTTCTGAATATCGATCCAGCATTGGCTAGATTTCCTGAAGAAGGCTCTTCACCGTTGTACCTAGCAATTTTGCTTGAAAAGAGCATAATTGTACAGACGCTTTATGATAAGGATAGGTATAATCTGTCATATGCTGGTGCAAATGGACAGAATGCTCTGCATGCTGCAGTTCTTCGAGGCCCAGGTACAAGATTTGCTCCCTCTATATTTCAGGTTATGAATTATTAGATGTACACTGAAGATGTTTAATTTGTATGAAACCAACATGCGAACCCGGTTCTTGTTGAGTTATACAACAATTAAGATTTTAAGTTGCAAAACCTTAAAGTTTATCATTACACAGGATGAAATAGGTCTAGTTCAGAAGGGGGGAAAAATCCAGTCTATTTAATTTGGTAGCCATGTAAGAAACATTAAATATAATCTGGTTATTTGATTAAATTGATGGGCAAGGCAGAGCCATCATCAATTTCAATATAGCATCTGCTAGACGTGATTCAATTTGACTTGAACAATCTTTTAAGTGGTCAATATTTCCAAGTTTACAAGGTGAATACAGAGTAAATGTTTTTTCATAATTCTTTATCCTTTCAGTTTGATAGTTTTATATCATGAACTTGTTCGTTCGCGGTGTTCACAAAAGATCTACTGGAAAGGAGCGACGGCCTTACCATACAAAGGGATGAAAACGGCAGTACACCTCTTCATTTCGCTGCAGCTCGATTAGGGCACTGGTGGAAACCAAGCTTAGTGTGTTCACAAGTATTGAACGCCAATCCATATGCTCTATTTCAGTCGGATCATGAAGGATTATATCCTATACACGTTGCTGCCTCCGTAGGGGCAAAAGGCAATATTGTCAAGTTTTTGGAGAAGTGTCCCAGTAGTGCCTTTCTTTGTGATGCCAAAGGGAGGACATTCCTTCATGTTGCTGTTGAGAAACGGCAAGCAGAGATAGTCCGCTATGCATGCCGAAATCAATCGCTGAAGCAGATTTTGAATATGCAAGACTCTGATGGGAACACTGCATTGCACCTGGCTGTCCAATCTGGCAATATTGTGATTTTTTGTGCTCTGCTTGGGAATCGCCAAGTAAAGTTGAGCGTAACAAATGGGAAAGGACAAACTCCTCTTGACACTTCAACATATAAAATCACACAAGGACTTTACTGTGTCCAGGTACTTCTCTCACAAGATTCTTTTTTTTTGAATGACAGATTATTTGAAGCGGGTTATCAAAGCCTAACTCTGATTTTTGTGATTCAATTTCTCCTGTTATTTGTGCTTTTTAGACCAGTGAAGAAAACATACACTTCGCCCTCACTACAGCTGGTGCTAGAAGTGGTGCCATCCGTCAGGATCACTTTCATGAATTAGAATTAGACGATGAGGGTAAAGAGATAGAGAAGGTGAAAGACACAACACAGACTCTTGCTATTGCATCTGTTCTGATAGCAACTGTGACATTTGGTGCAACTTTCGCCCTCCCCGGAGGTTACAGAGCCGATGATCACAACAATGGCGGTACACCAACTCTTGCAGGGAGGTATACCTTTGATGCATTCATGATTGCTAACGCTTTGGCTTTCATTTCATCTGCAATAGCTACAATTGGTCTCATGCGTTCTGGTTCTCCTCTCTTCAAGCCTCAGAGCCGCAAATTCTACTTGGGTATAGTCTTCCATTTCATGGAGACTTCCGTTACATGTTTGTTCGCTGCCTTCGCACTGGGTGTGTATATGGTGCTAGCTCCAGTTGCACAGAAGACCGCCTTACAGTTTGCGTCCTCTGTCCTATTGCTGTGCTATGCAACAAAGCAGAATGTTGGCTAAGCCCCTGTTTAGATGAGTTGGTGAAAGTTGGCGAAATGTCACATCCATCCTTTTGACACTAATTAGGAGTACTAAATATAGACTAATTATAAAACTAATTACACAGATGGACTCTACATCGTAAGACGAATCTATTAAGCCTAATATGTGCCGTCATTAGTGCATTTTTAATGACGGGTTACTGTAGCACGACAGTGTCTAATGACGAATTAATTAGGCTTAATAGATTCGTCTCACGATGTGGAGTCCATCTATGTAATTAGTTTATTTTTATACCTATGTTTAATACTCCTAATTAGTGTCCAAACATTCGATGTGACAAGTTGGCAAAATAAGTTGGCGAAAGTTGGCGATCTAAACAAGGCCTAAGGCCTTGTTTAGATCGCCAACTTTCACCAACTTTCCAGTCACATCGAGTCACATCTTCTCTCACAGACACGCTTACCAATGCACTATTTACATCTCCAACTTTCTCCAACTTCCTCAACTAAACAAGACCTAAAATGGGCTCTTCTTTCGTGGACATTGTTTCTTAGAATGGGGCTGATTAATGGATTGATAAGTGCAGCAATAAGTAACGCTGGCATCCTTTTCACAGAGTTTTGGCCCCTTTTGTTCATCTTTGGTTGGCCAGCATATGCAAGGGACCATCAGTAGTACAGCCACCAAAATCATCATTGACTTAAGGGAATCAAATATCTTTTCATACATAGTAGTGATTACTGTAGTCAGTATTTTTTTTCCATTTATGTTTCCTGAAGTTGCTGTATATTGTTGCGCTTAAGGTGCTCATTCTAGATGTCATGTGTTCAATCATGTGTGGTGGTTAATGTTCACTGTCATCGTCCAACCAAAACTTTAACTGAAGGTAAAACTCTAGTTTGAATATCTGCAAATGCATCTTCCCTGGATGAAATTGGAATGTTGCCCGGATGTTGAGCTGAGTTCCTGGAGAACATTCTTAGTGTTGTTCCACATTTCGGTGTGATCCATATGAACTATTTCTTCAATAGATTCTCAGTGACAACAAAAAGTCCGTTTAGATGGCCCACAATATAGAACAGAAAACAGCCACAATGGAGCAGCAGCAGTCCCAACTGTGAATCTGTGATACGGTCTGTATTATGTAACTTCTTTGTTTTGCAAACGGCTATAGGTAGCAGCTGCCGTGGGCGAAGTGGTGAACTCTGGAACACACCCTAATTCTGCCAACATTCATGCTGTTTTTCTTATATTTATTACAAGGTGTGATGTACATTCACCTGGACTGTATCGCACGGCCAAGGCACCCTTTCTCGTACTCTTACAAATAAAACAATTCACTACAAGATCGACTCCCCACAATTGCCTAGAGTTTTAAGCGTGGGTGCATGTGACAATTACTAGTTATTTTATCAATTGGTCGTCAAATAGACTTGTATTCTGAATATCAAGGGGCTAATAAATTTCGTTGGGTATTTCTCTCATCTCCAGCACTCATTTCTT
The DNA here is from genome assembly GCA_015342445.1 of Digitaria exilis. Classification (NCBI taxonomy): domain Eukaryota; kingdom Viridiplantae; phylum Streptophyta; class Magnoliopsida; order Poales; family Poaceae; genus Digitaria; species Digitaria exilis. The sequence continues at coordinate 2,881,898 of JACEFO010002380.1, forward strand.
AAATTATTTGCACCCAAGATGTGCTTCTAGATTGATGCTCAACAATGAACGTATACTTGAGTGGAGGACGACTGGATATACCAGTACTACCGAATCAGTCTATTGCCACACCCTTTGTCCAACTTAGTGACATGAACATTAATCCATAATTTATTCTAAGTGCCAAGAGAAGGTGCTCCATCCATTTGACAGTTATGTCTAGAGGTACACGGATTGTATATTGTAGGCAAAATTGGATATATACCATTAAAAGAATCAACCTTTAGATATATACCGTTGAAAGATCCAACTATAGATATATAGCATCAAAAGATGCAATTTTGCAGCTATTTACCACTCCGTTAACTCCCGTCACCTTCATCGTTAGTTTTTTATTTTTTTGACAATATTATGTCATGAAGTTACCCTTTTGCCCGTCAGAAATAGAGAGGTCCCGAGCCAAAACAATCGGTCTCCTCCCCGACTCGCCCGTCGCGCCGCCGTGGCACCACCGTCGAAGGAGCAGGCGACCGATGCCTCTCCCCGATGGCGCTCGCGCTCCTCCCCGGCGGCGGGCTTCCCCAGCAGCGCCTCTCCCCCAGGAGCGCACTCGCTGCTCAATCCTCCCATCGCGAAGGAGCAAGGAGGCCAACGCCACCTCATCTCTTCCCCGCGTCAGAGCGAGTTACGGTGAGCTGGATAACTCCGCCGCAGCCCGCAACTACTTTCTGGACGGCTGCGATGCGATCGTCATGCCGATGCTTGGCGAGTCTGGCGAGGCAAATTGGCAACCAGGAGCAGGTGAATTCTTGTCTTGGAGCTTCGTAGGATGATGCTTTCACTTTGGCCCATAATAAAAAAACTAAGGAACAGCAGGGAGGCAGTCTCCTAGTACGTAGGAGTATCTGTTCTATGAACAAGAGCGACTCATCAGTTTAGTAGATAGAGGAAGCAGAGTAGACCTGGCGACCCAAAACCACAGAAAGCTCACAGCTGCCGAACAGAGTAACTTGGAGTAAGGCTAGAATGGTGAGAGTTAACAGAGAAGTAACAGGAATGGTAAATTGACAACAAGTGTGATCTTTTGATGCTATATATCTATAGTTGGAACTTTCAATGGTATATATCCAAAGGTTGGTTCTTTTAATGGTATATATCCAATTTTGCCATTGTATTAGCACCACAAAGCCAATATTAGAGGAACTGAATAGCTGCGTAAAAATGGAGCACAAAGAAATGGATTCAACAGAAACCAGGACGGGCATCAATTTACAAAATGAGGCCAGTTGTATCGACCTCTAACATACATGGAGCAGGTTTCAGAACCGTGAAAGTGGTAAGTCTGAAAAAGGTTGATACTACATAAGTAAAAATTCTAAACATCAGTGTTTTTGCCACCCAAAAGGTTGAAGGTACCTAGAAATCTCCATGCTTGTTCCATCCCGTATTCCTGTTCATGATGGCTTCATCCAGTGCAACCATCTCCATAACTGAGAATAGAAATAGGAACAATGAAACCAGTCAATATCGTGAAGTCGTGGATGGCATTCCATTCAAAGTAGAAAATCCGTTGTCATCAGACTTGTCTAGTTTTCACTAACCATTACAAAAATGTCAAGTTGAACTCACATGTAGTGAGTTTAGAAACTAATGTCTTTGTTCCAACAGCTAAGACAATATAACTTCCAATAAAAACTAAAAAAATTACTTGCTAATGTACCACAAATGTAGTATTTTACCAAAAAAAAATACAGTAACGAAATTTGTATAAAAGAGAGGTGAACCATATAGTTGAAATATCAATAAATGTATCTGTAAGGGCAAGGAGAATATGATTGTACTGCCCATAAAAGCTCTACTACAGTACAAACAATAATCAGAATATTTAGTATTTGCTCAGTTAATGCCTGCTTATTACACATGGAACAAATTGAAATAGAAACCATATGTCATTGTACCCTAAAGATGTTTGCTTCGTAATGTCACTACTTGGAAAGATCAAAATAAGTTCACTAAAGCTCTCCATAGATCCTTGCATTTTCGAAAATGTAACTACCATGATAAGGGTTAAGTTTTTTACGAAAAGCTTAAGTCTGAAACCAACATTGATGGCCTCATGGGAAGGTTGACCAAAAGCTCTTAGTATGAAACACCCATCCAACCATTGCAAACAACAGAGGAGACATTTTACCTGTGCCCCTATCACCATATTAGAAGCTAATAAGTTTCATCAGTCCTCATTTTCATGGTAGGAACTAGCTCTTATTATGTAGACCTGCACAATTTGCATGACAGAAATTGCTTGGTCATATGTAGAATACATATATTTCTTCCAGTTAGTCCTTCAGGACTCATGGTACTGGAACACATTATAGATAGCAGGCCATGAGAACATCTGAAATAGCAAACAAATTTTTACACAGTTTCAGTTCGACAGATTTTGGGACAAATGTGGATCAATTCCAGAAAAAGGGCCAAGTTTTTCCGACAAGCCTGATCTTTGATTCTTTCTGAATAGATCTCGATTCCCTAAATTTTTGTTATAACCTAGGAGAAAGTAGATATGCCAGTTGACTCAGTCGGTCAGTCCAAAAATTTAGATACATGACAAGCAAACTAAAGAATTTGATGTAACAGAATTCCAACTTTGATACTTGGGTGGAACAATTATTGGACACTAGTTTCCCTAGAACATACATGAAAAGGATCTCCAATCAGCCATGAATTCTTGTTATGCAAATTGGATCTCACTTACCTTGAACTTTGTCCGCTCGATCAACTGGAAGACCAAGCAATCTCCATCAACTAGCTCGTGCTCAATGGAAAATCCTCTCCATCCGGCACTAAGGCCAATCTTCCTGGCGAGGTAGAGCGTTTCGAACTCGTCACCCTCCTCATCCTCCAGCGTGATGGTCTCATCATGCTTCGGCAAGTACTTCCGGCAGAACGGTGTTGGGAGGCCCTGCAATTTCACCAGCCCATGAGACAAGAATCAACCTCTTGGGAGGTGAAGGACAATGAAGCTTAGAGGGTCAGCTGCTTTACCAGCCAGAAGCCTCCGGTGACATGGGACTGGGTCATGGGTTTCACGAAGATGGGGAAGGCGGAGCCCAGCTCCTCCTCCAGCTCCTCGGCCTTCGTGATGGCGTAGCTCCGCTCCTCGTCGGTCGCGTACACCCTGTTTTCCAGGTCCTTCCTCCCCGAGCCGTACGTCCTGCCCCTCAAGAACAACGAAAACGAATCAAGATCTCTGTACTATCATGAATCATCAAGGATGGATCGACAGATTGGGAAGAAGGAAATCCGAGCGCGTACCTCCTAACCTTCCTCCCGAAATCCGGAACCTCCTGCACGCACAACACAACCACATCAAAGACGCGTTCTTGGATCTGTTTGTTCTCACCCATGATTTGCTTGCTCAGGGAAGGGGGGAACATGAAATCTTTGGCCGTGCGTATGATTCTTTGACGCCTACCTCGCGGTACTGGGGCTTCTCGGGGAGGTTGGCGACGCGGCCGGAACGCCGGAGCGGCTCCGTGGCGGGGTCCCGCGGCACCCGAGCCTTCCTCTTCTTGGCCTGCAGAAACGCCGATTCAGTTAAGGTAAACCCAGAAGGATGGAACCGAGCGACACAAGAACAATCCACGCCATTAGGCAAGCAATTGGCACCCACCGGCGAGGGCTTGGCGGCGGCGGTGGCGGCCTCTCTGACGGCGGCGGAGAGATGGTGGAGCTGGAGCTCCTCGAGCTTGCGCTTGTTCGCCTCTACCTGCCTCCGCCTCTGCTCCTCGTACGACACCGCCTCCTTCTTCTGGGCCTCCGCCGCCTCCTTCTTCCTCTGGGTCTTCGCCATCTCGATTTCTTTGCTTTGTGATGTAATTTGGGGGGGAGGGGAGCCCAACGGAATGGGAGGGGAGCCGGCAACAGAGGAGGCAAGGCGGCGGAGCAGAGGAAAAGGGGGCGCCCCACTGAAATGGAACGGGAGGATCCGCGGACCCGGTCCATGAGCCGGTGGAACCAGGCCACGTTCAGTTGTGGATCGGCACGGTCATCAGTTAGCTTGGTGTATGAATCAGGTTCACGGAGGAGGCAGACGAAAGGCTCCGAGATTCAAAATTTGAACTCAACGGCCGGGGGGGTTCTGTGGTGGTTTTCGAGGAAGTGGGATGACAAGGTGCGCGGGCGGACGAAGGCAGGGGGCCATCCGTCAGTGTCATACAGGGGCTGTTTGGTCGCATGTGTTAGACCCGCGCTAGGGCTCCAGCAGTGTAGCTTTCATTTGTTTGGAATTTTGGATGCTGCATAGCCCGGTAGCGTGGCTCTGCCCATGAAAAAGAGGGCCTCTGCACCGGCTTCGCTAACACATGAAATTTATGTGTGACCAGCTCGTATCTTGGCTTAATGAAGAGCCGGTCACATCAACTTTGCACTGTTCAAGCCCAGAGCTGGCTAAGAGCTAGCAAAAAGCCAAAAGTTGGCTCTTAGCCAACCCATTTTGGTATTATTTTTGTACTTTTCATCGATTAAACAATCTAAGAGCTAGCTCTTGGCTCACCATTGGGAAGGCCTAAGAGCAGTGTTGCGATGTTTTTTTAATTAATCTATAAGTAAAGTAATATAACTAGTCAACTCATTTGTTAAGAAAATTGGTAATTGGATGGCGTGCTTTCCTTTTTTTTTTTTGAGTGAAACTACTTGGACACCCATTTGAGTATTATTATATGGCATCATTTTGGGATAACTTGCGACGCCACGTCCAAAGATATGTAAAATCTGAACAAGAATATCACATTTGCGTAGAAAAATCAAGAATATCATAGCACTTCGGTGGCTAAGTTCATTATAAAAACCTAAATAAGAGCTTTATAATCTTATGCCTCCTCTAACCATCTTTATTGCTTTTTTTCAAGATCATATTCAAGATTTAAAGTTTTAATATCAATACTTTTATGAAACATGATAATGACATTGATTTGGAAATGTTTACTAAGTTTACTAATTTTGTAATACTTTCTGCAATTTTTTATAGTCATTCACATTGGCACGGTAAAAAAATATATTACTTATAATTAGACTTGAGCATTTTTTAGGAAAAAAGTCAGATTTATTTTAGACTAAAATTTGTGCCCGTCACCATCCCATAGGCAAGGCCAGACTAATTTTTCCGAGAGGTCTCGACTTTTGTTCCCTTTTGGTTAAAAATAAATGAAATAACTTTTTTGGACAAGATCGGTATGTGATGATTTTTCTGGCTTAATTTTCAATGACTAGAAGCATGGGTTAGTCAGTCAAACGACCTATATTTTGGACAAAATGAAATAAAACCATAGTTGAATCCACCCCAAAACGTACTACTTCATCTTTATTATTTTATATATATTTCCATAACATTTAATTTTAGGACTTATCAAGGGTCGAAAACATGCATACATGGTTTTATGTTGATAAAGTTATTTATTTGCCATGTTATTAAAAAAATCCTATGTGACAAGTGATTTAATGAGTATGAAGTTTCTGTTGGGAGTAATAAGACCATTTCGGAAAATAATATGCTTTCAAAAGCAATTCTGAAAAAGAAAAACCCATCCCTCCACCTGTTCTCGTCTTATCCTCAGGTGTTGTACCTGCGACCGAACAATGGCCACGGCGGCGAGGTTACCGGCGGCGGAGCTCAACCAGCATCCCCCGTCGCCGTTCACCGCCTCCCTCTGCCTCCGTCCAGGTGTGTGCTTGTCCTTCCTCACTAATCTGTAGCCCCCCCGTTCCTTTGCCACCATTTCCCTGTTCCGACCGCTGCTTCATGCAGGCGAAGCCGCCCTTTCGGCGCCTCTGCGCATATCATCCAGAACGCCGCGGCGGCGGGAGGAATCCAACAGAATCATCTGCAGGTGCACATACGCAGCAATCCGTCCTTCCAATCTTTGCCCAAAATCCCAACTAACAATGCATCAGAGTTTCTGACAACTACAAACACCTGAAAAACTCTGACGCTACCGAATCGAAGGGCTGCAGAGGTGCCGGGCTCCGGAGGAGGAGGCAGGAGGAGGGAGCCGCTGCGGCGCGGGGCCGTCAGCGCGCGGCTTCCGGTGCCGGACCACATACCCCGGCCACCGTACGTCGGCACGGACGCCATGCCGGACGTGTGCCCCGACCGGCAGGTGCACGACGGCGAGAGCGTCATGCGAATGCTGGACGCCTGCGAGCTCGCCGCCCGAGTTCTGCAGTATGCCGGGACACTGGTCAGAGTGAGTAGTAGGGGAACATTTTGCAGATCAGATTGCTTCGTCTTCTCTGGACAGATTTGGGGAAATTTTGTCAAAATTTCTCGACAGATTTGTGTCACATGTGTGATGTATGCTTCTTTTGTGCAGCCCTCTGTGACGACTGATGAAATCGATAGAGCTGTGCATCAGATGATCATCGATGCCGGCGCCTACCCGTCCCCCCTTGGATATGGTGGGTTTCCAAAGAGCGTCTGCACGTCGGTGAACGAGTGTACCTGCCATGGAATCCCTAATTCTCGGGAGCTACAGGTTTGAGCTATCTTTTTTTTTCTTTGAATGTAGCAAATTAGCAGTTAATTAGAATCATTTCTTGTTGAGCCGTATGAGCAGAATAGCGTATTGCAATTAGAAAATATTCTCATCCATCCGTAACAAGATGCATGATACCAATCAGCAATTGCAAACATGCTCTGAAACAAATGCTTTTCTTGTTCATGTGTCAGCTGGTAGGATTGCTGAACTACTTTGATTTTGAGCTGAACAGTAATGCTTGTTTCCACTGACCTTGCAGGACGGAGACATTATCAACATTGATGTTACTGTCTACTTGAACGTATGTGCTAGTAGCTGATCTTTTCCTAATCAGTCACCAAGTTCCTTTCTGTCTAATTGTTCTGTGCTAATTTGGTCGATATGGTCATCACTGATCTTTGCTTTGAAAAGTGACATGGAGTGTTGCTCCAGGGATATCATGGGGACACCTCAAGAACATACCTTTGTGGAGATGTTGATGAATCTACTAAACAGCTTGTAAAGGTATGATTCTGCCGTTCCCTCTTCTGACTACTTCCTAATAAATTGTGTGATGCTGTATCTGAAGAACCTGACTCTTGTAGCAGGTTGCTGAAGAGTGCATGATGAGGGGCATATCAGCCTGCAGACATGGTGCTAGTTTCAAGGAAATCGGCCAGAGAATAAGGTCTGAAGATCTCTTATGATACATATTTCGATAAAGCTCTTATGAAACATATTTTAACCTGAATCTTCGAAGGCTTTGTTGACCTCCTGAGAAATGATTTCTTTGCATGAGTTTCTAAGCAGTTTAAAACGTTCCGGCAATGGTGCATTGTTAAGAATCCTGATATCTTGCATATTGTCTTACCAAAGTGCACACAATTTACAGCAGAAATTTTTCTATTGCCCTGAAATTATTCTTAATGATGGCCCCACTTTGGTTGTTTCAGTGAGCACGTGGGGAAGTACGGCTACAGCATCGACCCCTTTATTGGGCATGGAGTTGGGAGGATATTCCATTGCGAACCCATCATATGGAGCACATGTGAGTAACCTTGTTCATTCTGTGTTCTGTGATCATTGTGGATTTGTGACTAGTTCACTCAGGCATGAACTGAACACACACACATTCATCACAGATGATTACGAGCCAGGGTTTATGGTTGCAGGACAGACATTCACCATTGGTACGCGCCTCTGTTCCTTCATCTTGATGATTGCTAGCTAAATCTTCTTTCCAGTTCAAGGGCTCCATGATTCTGCTTAGACGATCAATCGATATGCAGTGTTGCAGTTTACTGAATGTAACTGTGTGACTGCGCGCAGAGCCAACCCTGTCAATGGGGAGCACGCAGTGCGTGCTGTGGGACGATGGCTGGACGGCAGTGGCGGTGGACGGCAGCCTCAGCGCGCAATTCGAGCACACCGTGCTGGTCACCCGCGACGGTGTCGAGGTCCTCACAGGGTGTCCCTAGCTAGCAGCACCGGAACACGGTGGAATCGCTGCTAGCCGATGGACGGCCGACGTACAGGTACAGGCGTGCTGGTATTGGTCAGAGGGATTCCCGCAGAAGCGTAAGCACAATAGGATACACGGGGTGGACGAATTATTATAGCAATGTAATGATACATCTTGTGGATTTTATACATCCAATGACATGTGGGGTCAGCTTCATGGAGCAGACAAAACCTGTATTAATTTGTGATGGCCTCATGTACATAACCCGACTTCCAAATTTATTTGACATGGACATAACTCACGTGCTATGAAGGATTAGTGATAACGTCAAGCTCTATTTCTCATATTCTTTTTCCTTTCCAGATAAAGCCATATCTCCAAATAAACACAGGTTGGATGTTAGGTTAGTTAGGATTTTGTTTATATTTGATTTAAGTTTGAATTTGCGTTCAAATTTAAATCCAAGCCAAAACTCCAAATAAATCCAATAAAATCGAAATAAATTCCAAATGCCATGACCATTTGTATGGACCATAGGATCCAATTTAATTATAGATCTAAGAATTCGGTAGAGACAAAAGGAAAGCATCCTTCCTAAAGCCTAACTACTAAAAAATATTAATACCAGCTAACTGGATACCTTCCCCGTGTGATCGTGCAAATATTTTTGTATACTGTTCTCCCAACCATGTCTAATTTTGAGGGGCCTATCTCTTACAGTGAAAGGAAGAAAACTGCATGCTGTAAAATATTATACTTTACCATTTGGAATGTCTTCTTTGTCAATGTGTTGTCAGGTTCTGCAATTAGTCAAGTGATTGCTTTATTAACCCTAGAGAAGATTCCAATCCAACTGGCCAGAGAAGTACCTGAGCAGGTGAATCACATATTGTTTATTTTTGAAGCAGGCAAAAAGGTGACGCTTTTAACATCTATGCAATACTTGTTTTTTTTTTCTTTGTTCTCTTCAATAGCTCATCGCAGCTTTCTAATGACTTCATTTCCAGTTCAGGCTACATTCTTTGTTCTTACTTCAGGATTGGCTAGTCTGTCATCAGAACTCATGCAACTCTTTGCACTTACATTGAACTTCATAAGAAAATATATTCTGAGATTGAAACAAGTTCATCTTCGCTCATTTCCCTATCACACTGAAGTGCCTAAAGTTCTGTTGTTTGGACTGTTGGGCTTCACATGCTCTGTACTACCACCTCTAATCTTGCCCTTTTCACTGATATACTTTTGTCTCTGCTATGTTGCGTATCTCAACCAGGTGAGACTCTTCAGATGAACACTGAGTCAAATATTTTGTTTATTCACTCCTCATAAGTGGGATTTTGTTTAAACAGTAGTACAATTGCAACAAAAACTATTTTGGTTCTTGTTTGAATTGATGAAATAGCAATTTCTTCCTTTTCCAGCTCCTCAATCTTACTGTACAAAACATGATACAGGTGGTTTAGATTGGCCAATTGCCTATGATACTACAATATTCTCTCTAATCCACACTCAGATCATCTGTCTTGGTGTGAATTTGGCCTGAAAGAATCGGTAGTAGCTGCGGTCGTCACAGCGGCTCTTATACTCTTCATTCGTTTATTCCACATGTATTGCAGAAAGCATCTTATTCCATTGTTCAAGTCTTTCCCTGCATAGGTTATAATAATTTATTTGTTTGTAGATTGTTGAAGTTTATTATGTAATACCACTGAAGGATTCATAAATGATCCTTGATTAGCCTTGTAAAGGACCTGAACATCTCTCCCCCCTCTCTCTCGTGGGTAGGGGGGAGCTGAGTTTCCATTTATTGTTCACTTTTGTTCTCTTAACTGTAAACTTGTGTTTATGTTGTTTTCAGTTTTCACGCACAGCTCTTTGTCGAAGTTGTATCTACTATCCAATAGTTCAGTACTAAATTATTCATACTTAATTCTTTGTTGCACATAATTTAATTGACATGGACAAGGAAGATGAGGAAATGGGTAGGATGGAGAACCTTGATGAGGTCTTCGTTCAGCTTACTTTCAATCTCGATTCTCGTGACACGGATGCCTATACCTTTGGAAGAAATTCGCATAGTTGGCAGACATGAAGATGAAAGTGGCACTTCCGGTGTATCAAATCACAAAGAAAGCGCTTGTGACAACCCGAATGCTGACGTGGCTCACCCAACATTGGACAGACATAGCCGGCTCATAATATGGTGAGGTTCCTCTGCTCGTTGCGGAGGGCGGAGGAGTGTTACCAGTGTTGCGCATTATTCCGTCCGGCCAATGTAATTAAATTAACAGTTGACAACCCATTGAAGTTATAATATTCATAACAGCATAATGGATGACTTTCATGTCAATATTTTGTTATTATACTCTGATTGAAACTTATTATTACTAATCTTTGATTCTTCAAACATCCCTGGCAATTGTGTTCCCTTTGCATTTAGCACCCATAACAATTTATGTGCTCACTTCTGTATTTGGCTGTAGGAAATAGTAGACTGTCTTTGTGCTCTAAAAAAAAGAGTAAAATACATTACCGGTCCCTGAACTTGTACCACTGTGTCATCCCGGTCCCTAAACGCACAAATCGAACATTTAGATCCTCAAACTTGTTTGAGAAAATTGCCTGTGTACCCAAAAAAATTAGACTCATCCCTTCTATACCCAAAAAAATTGCAAAGTCCCTTCTATACCCAAATTCTAATTTCTCATCCCTTCCATACCCAAAACCGTTAGGTTTAGGGTTAAGTGGGGTTAAATGTGAACAATTTATTCTTCACAAGTAGATGATAAAACATTTGACAAAAAGCACAAACCGAACTGACAATGCTGCTGTCTTCATCTACTGCCTTGTTAGTTCGGTTTCTGCTTTTGTCAAATGCTTTATCATCTGTTTATGAACAATAAATTGTTCATTCCCAAATAGGGGTAAAATGGTATTTTCTGCCCACATTTAACCCCATTTAACCCTAAACCTGACGTTTTTGGGTATGAAAGGGATGGGAAATTAGAATTTGGGTATAGAAGGGATTTTGTAATTTTTTAGGTATAGAAGGGATAGGTCTAATTTTTGTGGGTACACAAGGAATTTTCTCAACTTGTTTGGCGGTGTTATCCCGGTCCCCAAACTTGTAAACCATCCGTCTAGGTCATCGAACTTGTTTGGCTGTGCCATTCCGGTTCTTAAACTTAATTTTTAGTCTTATCCGAGTCAAAATAGGATGATTTAAAAAATTTATATTAAAAAATGATTTATAACTTTTTCATATTAACTCGAATGAAGGCAAAATTAATATCAAAATTGTAGCTCTCGATGTGATCTACAACTTTGTTGTTGAATTTTTTTTTAAATCAAAATGTTAAGGATCCCAAAATGTTATTATATGTTTATAAACTTGAAATTTAAAATTTAATTTTAGGACAAGAAACGACTTTAAATAGAAAAATTTTAAGCTAAAAAGTTGTAGATCATGTGAAGGGCTATTATTTTGATATAAAATTTGTTTTATTCAAGTTCATATAAAAAAAATATGAATTGTTTTTGATATATTGTTTTTAAATAGTCCTGTTTTGACTTAGATGAGATTAAAACTAAGTTTAAGGACCAGTATGACACAACTGAACAAGTTTGAGGACCTAAACAGATGTTTTATAAGTTTAGAGACTGGGATGACACAGCCGAACAAGTTTGAGGATCTAAACGGTCGATTTAAGAGTTTAGGGACCGGGATGACACCGTGGTACAAGTTTAGGGACCGGTAATGTACTTTACTTAAAAAAAAGCAGAGTATCTTTCAATAAGCTGTGAGAATGGCTTTATTTTAGTTTAAAAAATTGTACTATCTCCATTTTAAATTATAGTTTATTTGACTTTTTTACCCCAAGTTTAATCGCTCGTAAACTAGTCAAATTTAAATCATTAATTTAAAACTTTAATTATCTGCAAAAAATAAAACTTTAATTAATAAAGAAATCATAATAAAAATGATATATATACATTTTTTAATAAGACGAGGGTCATACCACTTTATCCATGATCACTTGATCAGTTATTTACTAGTAATTTTTTTTTGATGAAACAGGAGGGGATTATCCCCTACTGGTTATGTATATTAAAAATAAGAGCAAAAGTGCCAAATACAAAGTTTAAGAAACATAAAACGAAAAAAAAATCATGCTAGTTACAAAAGATTGTTGATCCATGCAGACATGATATCTGGGAGATTCTTTTTTGCCCTTAGCATAGCCAAGGCAAATTCTTGTTGGAAAAGATTCTTGCATCTTTGTAATGATGGGTGTATGTTTCTGAATATGGAATCATTTCGCGCCATCCATATACACCAGCACATTAAGATAATAGCATCCATGAAGAAAGGCACATTCAGTTGAGCTCTGAAACCTTCCAAAGCTTGAAAGGGGTTGTCAGGATTAGAAACTTGAAGCTGAATAAGTTGCCAGCATTGTTGAGCAAAGGGGCATTGTAGAAAAAGGTGTTCTACACTTTCCTCCTGATTATTTGCGCTGAGAACACAAGTATAATCTGGTAACACCATATTTTTTCCTCCTTAGCAGTCCTCTAGTGCTAAGTCTATCCTTGATCAATAACCAAAAGAAAGTTTTATGCTTATTTTGAACGGAAGCCTTCCATAGCCACGAAAAGCAGGGATGAACATTTGATGTGCCACTCAACTGTTTATAAGCTCTGGAGGATGAGAAAATGTGAGAACCCCAAATATACGTCCATATATCAGGATCATCAGAAAGTGCCAAGGATTCAATTGCAGTTAGAAGGGTCAAGAGCTGATCATACGCCTGTGCAGATAATGGCAAATGAAATAACTGTGTAATACTATCCACTTCTTCTTTCACATCTTGAATGCTAATGGCCATCTTTTTAGCAAATGAATATAATTCCGGAAAGGAGTGCAAGGGAACTCTGCCATCCCATAGATCTGACCACATACTGCAAGTTCTGCCATCACACAAAGATACAGATGCTATTCCTTTATAAGTATCCAGCAACTTCAAGATGTCACGCCACCAAAAAGAACCTCTACTAATATGATCTGGTAGCTTGCCATTACTATAGTGTTTCTCCCATACCAAATGTACCCAGGGAATGTCTACTCTATTAAAAAACTTATGCAAGTATTTCAATAGTAGAGCCTCATTATGTGTTCGAAGATTGAGAACACCAAGTCCACCTTCTCAGTCTTTGCCATACAGACCATCTCCCAAGCAGCCTTTGGGGGATTTTTGGCATTGATATCACCACCTTTCCATATACAATGGTTACGATATTTGTCAACTTGAGCAATGACAGTCTTATGCATTCTGAATATACAGAGAAAGAACATAGGCAACGATGTGAAAACTGCATTAGCCATCTCTAACCTTCCTGCTTGATTTAAAAAAGTAGAGGTACTTATAAGACGTTTCTCACATCTCGTCACAAGAGGCATGAAATCCTCAATTCTTGGTTTTGCGAGACTTAGTGGCAACCCAAGATAAGTGAATGGCAAGTTGCCAACTGAACAACCAAAGAGCTGGGATAGGGAGAGTGTTTTAGTGTCATCAATATTTATGGGCACCATCATCGATTTTGAATAATTGACCTTAAGACTAGTGGAGGCAGCATAGTCACTGAGGAGAGACTTGAGGTGCAAAAGCTGTGCCGGACAAGCTTCCATAATTATCAAAGTATCATCCACATACTGTAAAATGGGAAAATCCTAACTATGTCGGAGTGGTATGGGCAGGTTGACGTAGTGATGGTCCTTTGCATCATTGATTATTGCTTGCAATAAATCAGCAGCTAACACAAAAAGAAGCGGTGAAAGAGGATCACCTTGCCTCACCCCTCTTCTACAATGGAAAGTTTTCCCAGGAACTCCATTGAGTAGAATAGAAGATGTTCCTGATGAGAAGATGTTTTCCATCCAGGATAGCCAAACATGTCCAAATCCTTTATGTCTCATAATGTCTAGCATAGCTTGATGCTCATAATGTCTAACTTCAGGATGACAATCTCTTTCTTTGATCTGTGGCAAAGGTGTAAATACTCAAAGGCCCATGCCAAACAATCTTGAATAGTCCTGGCTTGAATGAAACCATATTGATTTTTATGAACTAAGGAGGTGATAATCTTCTGCAGTCTGTTAGCCAAGAGTTTAGTAATAATTTTGACAGAGATATTGAGTAAAGAGATTGGCCTGAAATCTGATGCTTTGGTTGGTCCTTCCACCTTTGGAATGAGGGTGACATATGATCCATTTATACTTTGCAAGCAAATATCCCCTGAGTGGAAAGCATGACACAATGCATAAAAATAGCTCTTGACAACAGGCCAACATTTTTTAATAAAATCAGTATTAAATCCATCTGGGCCCGGGGACTTGTCTGAGGGTTGATGTGCCACCACTTGATCTATTTCTTCATGTGTGAAAGGATCCTCCGGAACAGAAAGTTCAGTGTCATTACTGAAAAGGGAGGATAAATCAAAAACCATATTTTGAAATTCCTGAACCCCCAACCTGTCTTTATAAGCATTCCACAGAATTTCTGCCATTTTTGTGTGATGTGAATGAAGAATCCCAGTGTCATCTTCTAAGGCTGCAATAAGATTCCTTCTATGCCTTAGCGTAGCATTGGCATGGAAGAATTTAGTTCCTGCATCTCCAAATTTAACCCATTTAATAGTTCCTCGCTGTTTCCAATATATTCTTTGTTGCTTCAGTAACAAGACTAGCTTCTCCATGAGTAACTCTCTAAAATTCCATTCAGGCAGAGACAAATCCCTGCATTCCTCCAAAATATCCAAAAAAGATAGCACAGTTTGACATTTTCAATTGTCACTTTCAAGCTGGATAATTGCGAGTGCCAAGCTTTGAGCACCCTTCTCAAGTTTTTGAATTTAGCTGAGATCAACTTTGCCTTATCACTTTGCCCAGTTGGCACAGACCAACCATGTTGCACCACCGCCATAAAGGATGGATGTTCCATCCAGTAGTTTTCAAATCTAAAAACTCGACTCCGTGGTATATCAGTAGATATTTGAAAGTGGACCATGGTTTTGCAGTAGATATTACTAGTAAATTGGCATAGGAATAAAATAAATCTATGACCATGGTTTTGCAGGTGGACCAACAGATGGACTTGTAATCGATCTCAACTGTGTGATGCTGTTATTGCGAATGCGCATTGGTTACGGTTTCGCAGTACCTACCTATAGTGGCCTGCTGCCGCAACAAAAGGGGAAATAACCACACCAAAAAAAAAAGGAAAAAAAAGCGACTCGCGATCAAGAATCTTTTGCTGCTCGTGATGCTGTCAGGTCACGCCGATCATCTGAGCGACGACATGGTGTCGGAGATCCTCGTGCGTCTCCCGGCCGCCGACGCGGTCCGCTCCCGCGCCGTCTGCCGTGCATGGCGGCGCATCGCCGGGAGCCCCGCCTTCCTCGCCGCCCACGCCCGCCGCCAACCCCTCGAGCTCATCCTCGGAGACGACGGCGGGTGGCTGCACACCGCCACGCTGGCCGCCCTCGGCGACACGTGGCGCTGGAAGCGACGCCACCTCCCCCCTCTCCAGGGGTGCCAGCTCGTCGGCGCATGCGGCGGGCTCCTGCTGTTGGAGATGTACGTCACGACCACGTCGTCTTCAACCCGACCACGCGGCAGTGCGTCTCGCTGCCACGTACACCCAGCTTGTTGGTCCGGATCTGTGGTCTCTACATCCACGGTCCGTCCGGCGAGCACCGCCTGCTCTATCTCGCCGGCGACGACCGGTCATCAGAACGTGGCCAGAGGACGGCGTCGCACCGCGTCCTGTCCCTCGGCGGCGCCGGCGAAGCCCGGCGGATCGGGCCGCCAGTCGCCGCCATCGAGATGTGGACCCAAATGCCAGAGGCCTACCTCCAACACAGGGGGAAGCTCCACTGGCTGCACCATCCCGAGGTGCACGACACCGACGCCGTCTTGGCGTTCGACACCGTGTCCGAGAGTTTCCGGCGGATACCGCGGCCGCCGCCGGTGAGGAGTCAGAGTAGTGATGACCTCCTACGTTGCACCATGCCGCCGTATCGCCGTATGGACACGGGGGACACGGGGATACGCCAAATACGGCGGGGATATGCGTGTCCCCGCGTATCCTGATTTTGAGTCGAAAAAATTAAAAAAAACGCAGGGATACGGGAGATATACGGGTGGAATACGGAAGGCGATACGTCTTTAAATAGGGAGCACCCTGCATCTTCATCTTGCTGTGAGAGGAATTGGAGCACTTATTCTTTCATACATAACATGAAGAGGAATAAGCTCACTCCTGAACGAGCGGAAGATTTGGTGTTTGTGCATAATAACTTGCGTCTTCTTTCAAGAAAGACGGGTGATTATGAAAGTGGACCAAGTCGAATGTGGGATGTTGGTGGAGATGGCACTGAGAACTTTGTTGGTGCTGGCTTGCTACAACTCGCCGAACTCACACTTGATGAGCCAGAATTCGAGAGAGAGATTTTAGAAGGAGAAGAATGAGACATTTACTTTATAATATGCTACTAGTTTTACTTGCACTATCAACTATTTATTATATTTATCTATTCTATGATTATGAAATTTTTAGTTTGCCATATCCCCGTATTGCTATTTTTTGAAAATACCGTATCGCCGTATCGTCGTATCCGTATCTCTGTATCCGTATCCCCGTACTGTGCAACATAGATGACCTCCTCTACGAGCCGCCGTGCTTCGTGGTGGAGGCGCACGGGAATCTGGCAGTCATGGCCGTGGTCGACGGTTGCTTGTATCTTTGGGTCATGGAGGACTACGACAGCGACAGCAGCTGGAGACGACACCTCCGGGTCAGCTTGCCGTCGCCTTTGCGGTCTGCATGCTGGGCAGTGAACGCCAGCGACGTGGGGAAGGATGTGATCCTGTTGGAAGACGGTTGTGCCCAACTCGTGGTGTTGTACGATCTGCCAGAGAGGAAGGTGCTGAAGCAGGTCGAGCTTAAACGCAGTGACACACGCCTGGCTCGCTTTGTGTTGAGGGATAGCCTTGAACGGCATGGCTTGTTCGATGTACCCAGGTCGCTAGCTAGATTTCAGGGTTGAGCCAGTCCTAAACGCTAAACGGTAATCAGTCGGTCACCCTTTGTTTAGTGTTTAGACCGTTTAAACGCAGTTAAACGGCCTAAATGGTTTTGCATAGTAACACTAAAATATACCTATTTGTTCTTATAAAACCCAAATATATTCGCTTTTCTACATATTTGCACATGTAAAGTGTAAGTATTCGACAGAATATGTTTTCAAGAAATCTATTTCTTTTATACAATACTCATATACTTATGATATTAATTACAAAGTGTTGATTATGACAAATGTAATTCTCATATTGACTAAATTATGAATTAAATAGCCATTTAGCCCATGTAATTATGATTAACTCAACTTTGTTTAGACGGTTTTGAACGGTCCAACTGTTTGCCTTGAGCATGCAGCATGACTTTGATAAATAAGAACCTCCCGAGTCAGTCTTGATAGATACATCTTTCCACATTATGGAGCACATGTGAGTAACATTCGTTCATGCTGTGTTCTCTGATCATTGTGGATTTGTGGCTAGTTCAGTCGCCTATCTGAACACACGAATTCATCTCAGACGATTATGATCCAAGGATCATGTCTTCATGGTTGCAGACCAGAAATGCACCATCGACACGCGCCTCTGTTTATTCATCTCGATGATTTTTTTTTTAGAAAAAGAAAATTGTTCCGGCCTCTGCGGCGCACACAGCCAATTCATCTCGATGATGCCTACCTAATTCTTCTTTCCAGTTCAAGGGCTCCATGATTCTACTTAGACGATCGATCAATATGCGGTATCTTAGTCTGCTGAATGTAAGTGTCTGACTGTGACAGCTAAAAAAATATTTTGCAAGACAGTGCCAAAACATTTTCCGTGGCATTTTAAAAAAATAACCATCTCTTTTATTGCGAGTGATTAATAGAGTTACATCTATTTTAGGAGGCGATTACCGTCTCCTAAAATCAATTAACGGATGCTGTTATTGTAACACAAAATAGTCCATTTTCGGAGGCGGTTAAATGTAACCGCCTCCTAAAATGAATGTAACAGTATCTGTCAACCCATTCTCAAATTTCAAATTTACATTTCTTCAAACAACCTACGATGATGAAATGACCAATACGAAAGTTGTAGATGTGGAAAAGTTAACAAACTTTATAGTTGACAACTTTGTCATTTGAAATCATTTTGTCCATGAAAAGTACGTTTAAATGTTCTCAAATTTGAAATTCAAATTTCGCAAAAGACCTTGGATGGAGAAACGACCAATATGAAAGTTGTAGATTTCGAATAGTTTCAATAGTTGACATCTTTTTCATTTGACTTTTTTTAGGTCCTCAAAATCAGAAATTTACACTCTGTTTGGTTTATGGTAGGAATCAAAACAGACCGTAGGCACAAGAGATAGTGTAGTCTAGTGGTAGAGGATGACACAAGTGACGAAGAGGTTGTAGGTTCGAATCCTCTTGGCCCGTGTAACACACGAATTTTCAACAAAAAAGAGCATGACTTGCGGAGGTTGTCCTTGGGACTTGTGGGGGCCTCCCCCATTTAAAACATATTTTCCTATTTTTTCTGCATTTTTTGTTTTCGGTGGTGGTTATTGAACACAACTGTCTCAATTAATAGATTTTCACAATCGGTTAGACAGTTGCAAAAACCATATTTGAAAATACATTTTGACCAAAAATCATTTCTCTACTAGTGTGTGCATAGAGGCAAAGCAGTCGATGGGGAGCATGCAATGTGTGCTGTGGGATGACGGCTGGACGGTGGTGACGGTCGACGACAGCCTTTTTTTATAAGCCCTTAGGCAAACTTTATTGATCGAGAATAGTTACATCGTTGATTAAGAAAGGAACAATAAAATGAGAGGGATCATCGTCCCAAATACAAATCACTTTCGTTACCATAGCTTGCCTAGCTAATTCATGGGCCACCTGATTTGGTTCCCTGCTTATATACTTAATTGATATCTCCTGGAGTCCGCCCCATACAATGTTGCATTCATCATATATTGCAGCAGCCGAGTTAGCTGTGAAACCACCACCATTTGTCATAATTTCAACCACTTCCATGCAACCGGATTGAATAACAGTACAGTTTCCTCAAATATATTGGATTAACATTAAACCTTCTTTTAGAGCATACGCTTCCGCCATTGGGGCATCTACAAGGTGAGAAATATAAGTGTGTGTTGCTGCAATCATGGCACCAGAGCTATCCCTGATTATCACACCTATGCTTCAACACCCATTATTCTCATCAAAGGATGCATCTATGTTCACCATAAGATAACCTTCTGGAGGTTTTCTCCATCCTTGACGTAGCTTTGAACCTTTCCTGGACGCAAGCTTGAAGTTCTTAGCTAGAGCTATAATAGATAGGCTTGATCTTGAGGGGCGTTGGATATGTTCCCCGTGTACTATCTGCCTTCTTTCCCACCACAAGAACCAGCCCCCAGTTAAGATGAGTTCAGCAAGACCCACATCCATACCTTGAACTTGCTCCCCTCTTCGGATCACTTCTTCCAGTACAATGGAGCCCAACCAATCAGTCTCCAGTAATTCTCTGACCTTCTGCCAAATTCCTATTGAGTTCCATACCGCTTTAGCTCTGTTGCAAGAGAAAATCATATGTTTAATATCTTCGGCCCCATTGTGGCAAACCGGACACCCTCCATCATGCGTAATGTGTTTGTTTGCCAAAATTGACCTACATGCCAATAGCCCCCGAAGAGCCCTCCAACCAAAGATTTTGATTTTTACCGGAACTTGGAGTTTCCATAGGTTTTTCCAGACTTGTAGATTACTAACACCGCTAGTCATTGCCCCATTTATCCTAGCTCCATATTTCTTCTTCCATTGGACATGGTAAGCTGATCTCACCGAAAATAGCCCGCTCCTATTATAATGCCATGCAACAAAATCTTCTCTTCCCGGAGTAATCGGAATCTGTAGGATGTGCATTGCATCAACGCCCAAGTTCGAGCACAACGTTCTATGGTCACCCGCGATGGTGTGGAGGTCCTCATGTGGGCCAACTAGATCACAGCGGAATAGCTGCTAGTTGATGGACATCCGACGTGTAAGCATCTGGTATTGTGGGCCCGAGTGATGAGGCCCACATGTTGTCATGGGCTAAGTTGGGTTAGGTGAGATTGGATTGGACCTATTAGGATTTAGAGACATGGTTTTATTCTTATTGAATATCTAGAAAATTGTAGAAAGTCATGGGAAAAATGGAAGATAAAGTTGGACGTGAAAACCCAAAGAAAATATCTGGACAACGTGAAAGATTTTGCAACCTTTCAATAAATGGATAAACCTTTTGTTGAATGAGAATGAATACTTGGATGATCTAGAATGTTCTCAGGAAGATTTTTTGACATCTAAACACATTCTCTCGTGAAACATGCGATGCAACTAGCATGAATGCAACACCTATATTAAGGTACCAAAAGCATTTTTCTTTGCAACACTCATATTAAGGCATCAAAACACTCAAAGAAAATCAAAATCCATTTCCTCCCTATTGACAAGGCAAGTGAATATCATCATATCTAAAATTTCAGGCCACAATAGAATATTTACTATTATCATGTTAATAAAAGAGTGTTATAATCCTCAAATAGGAAAAATAAAAAATAATCATGCAAAAATGAATATTTTGACAGATGTATGTCTACCATACTTGTAATAATTGTTTTTATATTTTTCACCAATCATCTGAGAAATATATATAGTAAATTCTCAACTTCTCATCATATGCAACACACACTTTTGAATGTTTGTATACTTATAATTGAATGACAAATCAAGTACATGAAAAAATAAAATGTCTACATCAAATGACTAGAATAGATAGAAATGAGAAAAAAAACTCACCAGCCCATTCAAACTACCAATAGTTCAGTCCTAATGTCTTTGAGACGTTCACCAAGAGTGTCAATCTTATTCTAGCTCATGATGTTTTATTTTTACTACATAATTACTTTGCAAATATTTTTTTAGTTGCATGGTTCTTAATTAGATGAACCAGTTAATAAGGGTGTACTCTTAATTTCAAAATCTAATTTTTGGTGCTTTTGCAACAACAGTCAGTGGGTTTGGTCTGTATGAATACCGTTTGGCCAAATATCTCATCAGAAATAAATCAATAAGAAAGCAAACAACAAGTGTGAAATTGCGAAATCAAGTAGTTAGGATTTGAATTAAGCACCACATTAGCAACAAAGTTAATAAATAAATCAACAACACAATTGAAATATCCTATAATAGATGGCTTGTGGAGTTATAGATGATACAAGTTTTGAATACTCACATATCATCCAAGTAATACATGGAATCAAAGTTAAGAAATTTTCCACTGCCTCGAAATTGATCTTTTATAGAAGGCCCCACTTTGGTTGTTTCAATGAGCACGATAATGACGACTATAGTATCAACCCATTTGTTGGCCATGGTATTGGAAGGATATTCCATTGCAAAGCCATCATATGGAGCACATGTGAGTAACATCATTCATGCGGTTCTCTGATCATTGTGGCTACTTTAGTCAGGCAAAAACTGAACACACATTCATCTCTAATCTAGGGAGTGACATTAGCACCACATAATCCTCTAAGAAAGAACATGTGAATTTATTAGGTCCAATAATGTTGATATTGGTTGTTTTAGAATAGGGTGCGTGACAAATATTTTTTTTACATCTCTTCTCTCGATTTTAAGAGATTACACTAGCCATTCGATTGGTTTTTGGAACACAAAAAAACTAAAATCTATCAAACAATACCTCAAGCTATCCAATTGGTTTTGGAATCTTAGAATATAAATTTGAAATATGTAGTGTTCACCCATAGTAGAAGAGAAGATATATATAGAGTTACTCACAATAGAAAAGCAGATGAGTCCTATAATGTCAATACCTAGTTGCCTCTCACACTTACGCATCTACCAACAACTAAATCAGCTCACGAGAAAAGACAACTTGTGGCAAAAAACAAATAAAATAGCAGGAACACTCCTTTGACTTTACAAACTAATTAACTCACCATCATGTGGCTATTTTGTTTCAGAAATCCCTCAAATCGAAACAGTTCAAAATTAAACCTAACCGGATTCAACATCCTACTTTATATAATTGAGATGTCATTCTGTAAAGTTTAAGAGAATCACATCTAGGTTTTGATGCTATATTTCTATCCTTGGCACTTAACTACTCATATCAGCTCTAATGCTTCTAGATAGTATAATCTTGATCTTTTGATGGTACATATCCAAATTTCCCATAATCTTGGATATATACCATTAAAAGATCGCAAAGTTGGATATATACCATTGGACCCACATGTAATTGACTCATGTGAGCCCCACATGTAAGTGAGATAGTGATGGTATATATCCAACTTTGTGATCTTTTGATGGTACATATCAAAATTTCCCATAATCCTATCAATCCGATCGATTTTTAGATCTCTAGTGGAACCATTTGAAACTTGTTCACCCACAACATAGAAGAGAGGCATTGAGGAAGGGATGCAAGGGATCCCAAATATAGACAACGCTGATGTCAAGGCCGCTAGCATGCAAGCTGAGCGGTACTCACCGATATCCCAAGACCACACCAACTGGTGGAGGGCAAAACAATCTCGAATGGAGGCGACAACCTTTGGAGGCGTCCAGAGCTTCTACTCTCCCTCCATTCTGAAGAGTTTGATGAGGTCAATGTGGGGGCTACCACTGCGACTAGCTAGAGCAGCCACTGTAGTCGCAAGAAGCTTAAAAGGGGTAAACAACGATGGTCATAGGTGTCCAAGAACCAATAACCAATGAGGTCCACGAGAAGGTTCTCACCGTGGAGGCATCTCGGAGGAGCAGGGTGCAACGACATTGAGGCAGGAGCAAGGAGAAAGTGGGCACGACTATGTGAAATGCGATGAATGAATGGAGGGGTTGTTTGGAGGAGTGGGGCGACGAGGGAATAACTGCTAGTTGATAGATGGCGGACATGTAGCCGTGGTAGTATTGGCCAAAGGATCCCGATAGAACAGCAACAAATCCGAGCCCGTTGTGCGATGCGATGCGTGAAGATGGCGGAAACATGGATCCGTTGCGTGCAGGTGAAGGTTCACGGCTGGTTCGTGCTAGAATCCCCTCCCAAATCGAGCTCATTGCCATAGCGGCCATGGCGAGCGGCGAACGGATTCACAAGCACAAAGACGAAATCAAGTTCCACAAAAACTGAATTGAAGAGAAAGTCCAAAGACAACTGGATTCATAAGCACAAATATCAAATCCAGCACCAAGAAGATCAAATCCAGCACCGAGAAGATTAAATTTTCCTCTGCGCACACCAAGAAGATCAAATCCGCCTCCATGCGCCCCTCGTCGCGGGCCTCGGTGGAGCGAGCACCACGCCACCGGGAGGGAGCAGCGCTGCCAGGAGGGAGCAGCGCCTACTGGGGAATAGAAGGAACTGTGGCTCCCCCGTGCTCGCGCCACCGCTGCTGTCGTCTGACGACTCCGCCAGGAGGGAGCAGTGCCGCTGGGGCGACTGGGCGTCGTGGTCTGGCGGTAGGGTGGCGTTTGGTCTCTGGTGTAACACCCCTGGTGTTTAAAGCATATAAATGAGAGTGGTTAAACAAACTAAGGAACTATAAACCCTAAAACTAAATCACTAGTAGGAATGAGAATTATACATGAGGATTGTTAAGTTTGTACTCGTGCCTTGGTTCTTGAATTTTGAACCCTACAAAAACTTTTCTAGTACAAATCTAAACATCTTCTCTTACAAGTTGCACGGCAAAACTCTAAATACATATTCTCTAGACGACGTATAAAAATCTCCTAAAAAGGAGTCAGGATTGAACGGCAAATTAAGTAATGCTTCTATGTCCTAAAGGTCTTAAAGGACTAATGGCTCATATGAAGTCAACGCACGAAATGATTCCAACTAACGATATTAATGACCTTCAGAAGGCAAGGTTCTAATTTAAAATTATAAATAAGAGTTGTGCACATCACAAACGTCTGATCAATATGAAAGGTGGTAGTTCTTTTCTTGTTTCGAAACACCTTTCTTTGGGAAAGTATTTTCTAATTATAAAACCAAACCACTTTCTCAAATGGAAGTTGTGTATCTAAAAAGGTCATTTACAACCTTGGTGAGTTATGTATAACTCAGATGCTTAATCTACCAAACATAGGAAATCAAGTTTGAAAGACCAACTTAAACATGGGATGAAAAACACACGGTCACACACCCTTTTTAAAGGAGCTCACCTTGGTCTATAAATAAAATAATATTTAGAGTGCTCCTGATGTTCTTTAGTAAAATAATTGTTAATGATTTAATGTTAGGGTTAAACACTTGGACTAATAAAGCTTGTAGATCTAATCATGGCCTACATGTGGCCATCTTGAGGTTTTAGTAATAAAATGAGATTTTGTTCACAACATGAGCTTTCATAAAATACAAAGGATGTAAATTAATTAATATTTAATATATGTCAAGTTGTTAACGACATAATTAAAAGTTGAGCATATAAAATAAATAAGCTTTTAACCTCCATGTATGTGTCCATGTTTTAACTTTAAAGTTAAAATAAGATTTTTACTCTCAAAATAAAAGGAGGTAGGACTTTAAATTGAAAACTCTCTTTGAGCAGCATACCTCTGATGTTTAGTGACACTATTGAAGGGTCTAAGAAAGGAGAGAGAGGTTAAATAAAATAATTAATAAAAAGGAAGATAAGGCAAAACAATGGGGTTAGAATTCAGAAATTGACCAAAAATTCAGACTGAAATTCAAAAACAAAGGTCTGGTGACACCCAACAGAAATCTCAAGATTTTGATACTGAACTTAAAAATCTCCGACAATAAGAGTTGCTGTCATCACACATACAACCCTTCATAACAAATCTCGCCACGGCGTTCGTTCCGCTTGATGACCCTCGAACCAGTATGTCCGTCACGATCGAGCCTAGCAAGTATGTCCGTGACGATCGAGCTTAGCCAGTATTGTCCGTGACGATCGAGCCTAGCTAGTAGTTTCAGTCACGATTCGAGGCCGCACGATAGGACCCTCGAGGCCCCGCAGTCCGTCACGATTCGAGGCCGCACGTTAGCACGCTCGAGGCTCCGCAGCCAAGCTCGAGGAGGCACTTACCCTCGAGCGACGTTCCGTCACGCTCGAGGCTTCGCAGCCAAGCTCGAGGGGGCACTCACCCTCGAGTGGCGTTTCCGACCGTTCGAGACTCGGCAAGCTCGAGCTTGCGGTTCAAGCTCGAAGCGCCGTAGCGCCTGGTCGAAGTGCCCGGTCCAAGCTCGGAAGTTGTGTCCCACACCTCAGACCCCAACTTTTAAATTTTACACGTTTCGAAGTCAGTTCGGATTTTTGGAGAAAGTTCAAGGGGCTGCCAGCTCGCCCCTGGCGCGCTCTGCTCCGGCCGGAGTCCGGCCGCCACGTGGCCGGCGTGTGGCGGAGACCGCGTCGGGTCGGCCAAGCCGTGGCGGCAGCTAGCTTTTGTCCTCACGCGTTTGTCCAAGCCTTCCGTACCGTCACGTCGCGGGCGACGGCGCACTGCTGCCTCGCGCCGCGGAGCGCCATCATGACGAGCTCGCTTGGCACTGGTCGCAGCCGCGCAGCGCCGCCCCGCAGTCGCGATGCTCGCTCGCTACGCGCCAAGGAGCACTGTGGAGGATCCCCAGCGATCACGCCACAATCTTCCTCGCCCAATCGTGTCGCGCGCGCTCTGTTCGAGCTCGGGCATGCATCAATGGCGCGTCACGTCGGCCTTTACTCCGCGCGCACGCTCCTGAGCCATCACTTCACCGTCGTCGCCTCGCCTCGCCTCGCGCCGCGCCGAGCGCACTGCAGGCGGTAGAGTCCGTTCGCGTCGCGCCAAAGCCTCTGCTGAGGATCTCCACTTCATCACGCGATGATCTTTGACGCCCAACCGCGCGTGTGCGCTCTGTTCGAGCTCGCCGCGCCATCAATGGCGACCGCGACAGCTACCCACGCGCTCGCACGCTCCTGAGGCCGCACTGTGCCACTCTCGCGTGCCCAAGCACTCCACCGCGCACTCCCACCCCTCCTCTCACTCGCTCACTTGGCCATTTCCACTTCCCCGCGCTCGCTCGGTCTTCTTCTTCCTCGCGCCGCACGGACCGAGCCGAGCTTCGCCGAGAATTTCGCCCTCCACTTTCCACCATTCCCAAATCCCTCGCACACAGAGCTAGACCACCTTCCCTAGCTTCCAATCCCCCACTTCTCGCGAGCTATCCCCAACTCTCCAGCGAGAAATCGGATTTTCCCCAAGTCCGCATTTCCGGCCGCCGGAGCACGCGCACGTCGAGCCCCTACTTCGAGCCCTCCCCGAAGCTGACCAAGCATCCCGATAGCTTCCCCGAGTCCTACGGGTGCTCACGGACCCCTCCAACTCCGGTGAGAGCCACTCACTTCGCCGGAATCGAGCCCGCGGCGACCGCACTGCCACCGCACGTTGCCGGCGATTTACGAGCCTCTTCCGGCCTCCCAACCGTCATCGTTCGACTCGTGGTAAGCCACTGGTTCTTTTCCCCACCTCTCCGACCTCCGTTCACCGCCGTTCGCCCGGCGCAGTGACAGCCAGTAGTGGGCAGAGTTCTTCCGTGTTGTGAGCCCAGTTTCGAGCCAGGGTTCCTTCTCGATGAGAACCCAGCCAGCGAGAGCCAGTAGAGTTCTTTTCCTACTCGAACAGGGTTCTTTCTCGATAAGAACTCAGTTTCGAGCTTCAGGGTTCCTTTTCCGATAAGAACCCAGACCGCGGAAATCAGCAGGGTTCTTTCTGTCGAGAAGAACTCGGTCCTCGAGACCAACCGAGTTCTTTTCCTTGAAAGCAGGAGCTTGGAAGAGAAAAGAGAAACTTTGTTAAAATGTTAAGATAAAAATCACCTAGTGCAGTAACCTCGAATCATGATTTGGCAGAACGTTTAACTTGTGCATCTCATGTAGAAAGCGCACTCGTTGACGGCTTCTACGACCTCGTCCCCGTCGACGGAGAGGAGAACCTCGAAGGCGGCCGAGCCAGCGTCGACGCAGACAGCCCGGAGCGTAGCAGTCAGCTAGCCCAAGAAGGCAAGCCCCGGAGCATGACCTAACCTTTACCAAATTATGCACTTTGAATTCTCTATGTTTGTGCATTTACGTTTCAAGGAGTTGATTGAATACCTTAGCTGCACATTTCCTAGTACCTATGAATTGCAACACTAGTATGAAAGGATCGATAGGGCATTGCTTAGGTCCGTTACAAGTCGAGTGATTTCCTGTCACTCGCGAGACATAGGAGTTGCTTGTCTTTACTTATGTTGGAATCATAAGGATCGACGGGCGGGATGATAGATGTAGATCTCCCGTCCGTGTATGATAATTGATTAAGGTCGAAATGTGTGGTTGAGTGTGTCAAGTTTTTGAACGTACCACATGCATGCCGATGTATGGGGATCGGTAAGCCCGGTACCAGATTGAAGCAGCTAGGGCCGATAGCCATCTCTCCTTGGAAACTTTGTTTTCCCCTGCCGTACACTTGTGGATATATGCGTGAGACTGTGAGTGAAGCAGTAAACCTTTATCCTAAGGAAATGGACCCGGTTCCGAATTGTGGATCGATGGGAAAGGTTGGGAAATGCTTGTGCCTTTTATAGCAAGCAGAGTATCCGTGTGTGTTGGGTTTCCCCTGGCCAGGTAGCAAAATTCGGTTCGAACTGTCCGCTTCTCGCGGTTAATGAGACTGCTTGACCGCCCTGCTACATTGAGTAACAAGTGAAACTTTGAGATTGATAAACTTGTTCTATGAATTAATTTGTATTGCACCACTTGTATGCTTAGAGAGGATGCTAATCTAGAATGGTTAAATTTACTAGAATATGATGCTAAAACTTGAAAGCAAGGACCTATTTTAGTTGCTTTTTGGCAAACAAACCCACCAGCCAAAAGCCTCTCATGTCTAGACGTCGGTGATGTAGTTTTCTCCCGACGGGTAAGCCTTGCTGAGTATTAGTATACTCAGCCTTGCTTGTGGCAATGATTTACAGCTACACCTTTGGATGTCGATGCTTTGTCTTGGCCTACCCAGGTTCCACCTGGCTGGCACATCGAATGGGTTCCGTCCTCTGCCGAGGATCAGGAGGAGTAGCACCGTGGCAGGCTTCAGCATGGTGTTATTTGTATCGTCGTTAGTTTATTTACTTCCGCTGCAATGAACTATTTTATTTCCGCTGCAAGACTTTGATACTCTGATTTCATTTCAAACTTGGTTTGTAATAACTTTGAGATACTATTGTGTAAGTTAATTTGTGGAATGTTGTAATCTCTGGAACTCACCTTCGTGTGGGCGTGCTGTTGTTTCGATCGAGAAAAGAACGTGGTTAATCGGGTTTAATCCGACGGCACTCCAGCTTATTCCGAATTAAGTGCCTGACTACTTGATTAGTGGTCCCGAGGTACTTAACTTGGAATAATTTCGGAGTGGTCCGCCACATCTGGCGGAGAGAGTGAGGGGATGAGAGAGAACGAGAGGACGAGAAACATCGAGAGATGCGGTGTCTAGCGTGGGGTCGTGGGGAATAGAGTAGAAGGAAATATAGTAAAAAAAGGAAAAAAAGGAAGTGGAAAAAAGATGAATAAAGGAAAGGGAGAAAGATAACATCATGTATGCAACACAATAGCTACAAAAATCAATTATGCACTAGATCTCCATGATTTGTGTGTCAAAGGATGAATTAAATATCCTGCAGACAGCTGAACAGACAACCCATTGTACAAGCTGTCTGCTTAAACTGTCTATTTGTGCTAAAAAGACAGCTGCCATCTACACTATTGTACTTGTCCTAAACAACTTTTAAAAGTCAATTAATTTGGATGGATCCATGTGTCCGTTTGACAATAATGACAACTACAAATGGATATATCTGACAAGGACACTGCAATAATAGTTGGTTCCACATAGACCGAGAACTATTACAGAGGACATACGAAACAGTATGCAATACAAATAAAAGGATACATAATATTTTCTAAAAAAAATGCCCTTCAAAAAAAATATTTTCTAAAAAAATACTAAGTGTTTATAATGGTGGATATATCAAACATGAACGAGATACTGCAATGCATGATCAAGCGTCTGGTAATCCTGAGTTGTTCTCCGTCTGCGCTCCAGGGCCAGCAACCACCGACTAATCATGGGTCAACAAAAAAAAAGAGTACTAGCAATGTGAATAATAGGGCCTCTGCGTGTACTAACTGGTAATAGATAAATTAAATGTACTATCCATACTTGCTCATCAAATAGAAACAAGAAACCAACGAGAACCCAAGAAAGCATGTATACATAATTCTATTCGGTAGCTATAAAAGTATATACCTTATCGATGCGCCTCAAGTTGATTTGCTCCATGTTGCAACAATATATATTGTTATATTGCTACTCATCATCATCAATCATCTAATCATTGTTGTTGTTCTGAACATGTATGGCATAGCGTATCGGCTCAGTAGGGCCACGATTGATAAACTCTATCCTGGGGCTCCCAAGATCCCCTAGTTTTATGTGGGCCAGCAGCAGCCATACGAAGGTAAGGGGTTCCCCTCCCTTGGCCAGGTGTGTAGTGTGCACCTCAGGCCGCGACTTAGCAGCAGCCTATGTTGCACAGTACGGGGATACGGATACGGAGATACGGATACGACGATACGGCGATACGGTATTTTCAAAAAATAGCAATACGGGGATACGGCAAACTAAAAATTTCATAATCATAGAATAGATAAATATAATAAATAGTTGATAGTGAAAGTAAAACTAGTAGCATATGATAAAGTAAATGTCTCATTCTTCTCCTTCTAAAATCTCTCTCTCGAATTCTGGCTCATCAAGTGTGAGTTCGGCGAGTTGTAGCAAGCCAGCACCAACAAAGTTCTCAGTGGCATCTCCACCAACATCCCACATTCGACTTGGTCCACTTTCATAATCACCCGTCTTTCTTGAAAGAAGACGCAAGTTATTATGCACAAACACCAAATCTTCCGCTCGTTCAGGAGTGAGCTTATTCCTCTTCATGTTATGTATGAAAGAATAAGTGCTCCAATTCCTCTCACAGCAAGATGAAGATGCAGGGTGCTCCCTATTTAAAGACGTATCGCCTCCCGTATTCCACCCGTATATCTCCCGTATCCCTGCGTTTTTTTTAATTTTTTTCGACTCAAAATCAGGATACGTGGGGACACGCGTATCCCCGCCGTATTTGGCGTATCCCCGTGTCCCCCGTGTCCATACGGCGATACGGCGGCATGGTGCCGTATCGGTGCAACGTAGGCAGCAGCATATATGATGAGCCGTGTCCACAAGTCCCTGAGCTCCTTCAGGATTTCCTTGCTGCTTGGCAGAGCTTGAAATCCTCCCAGTTGATCAAGGACGTCATCCTTCAAATTGGTAGATTGGCATCGTCTCAAGGTATCCACGGCGCTGACACGAAGAGGCAGCAAGGATGGATGGTTTACCAGGAGGTACATCATATACCTTGAGAGTTGCCGGCAGGTCTCCACCAGATCCTTGGTATTTTCTTCTTCAGAATCTGTTGTTTCTGCTCCTGCATTTACCTCCGTCTTTGAACAAGTACTGTGCCTACTCAAGTATATCTCTGTGGCCGCATGAATAAAGACAATGGAATGGCCAAATTCTAGGATAAGGTAATTGTTTGCATGTGCCAGAAAAGGGTCAATATTTGGCCAATGTGGTTCCGAGTCTCGTTCAGCGAACTGACTGACACCCTCTATGAGACATTTGAGCAATTTGTCAGCCTTAACATACTCGGTGGCTAACATCTTGTTCATCCATAAAGTGTTCTCCCTTTTAGCACCAAAGAATTCCGCAAAATTTGAGGCCATGGTCTCCAACTTTTGATTGCAAGACTTTGACTGCTCACTATCTGACAGCCAACCCATCAAATCGTACTGTCCCATTGTATTTGACCACATTGGCCTTTTCTCTGGCCAACCAATGAAGGGATTGGAAAACATAGCCCAGGAAAACCTGGACAGAGTATTGTACCTTTGAGCTTTCAGCCATGCCCAAGTCCATGGAGACATCATGAATACAACAATGGCGCAGACTTCTAGGAAGAAGATGCCAATAAACAGTGAGTAGGTGATTGCAATATCAACTCTGCTATAATGTCGCCTATCACATTCGAGGAACAATATGAAAGAAACCACCGAAGATAACTGAGATATACATCGGAGCATAATGCCACTCTTTGTTCGAAGCACACGAGCCTTGGTGTAGAGATCATCAGACATCATGGCAAGTTCAATCTCCAAAGACTTGGGTGATTGTTTGGTGGATAATTGGCGTCGTTCAAATGTCCCAAATAACCTGAAAGTGCGGGAAGAAAAGGCATCAAGGACATCTTGCATCGAGTGCAAACCAATGCAAACAATATTAGAATAGTCATCATGCTGACTATTATTCATTTCTGGAATCTTATATTTGTAGTGATTTCCAGTGGTGCTCTCAAGGCTTTTAAGACTTCCAAAATTGAGAGCCCATGTCCTTTCTCCATACTTGATGAATCCCACAACAAACAGAAATAAACTTGAAACTAAAAGCTCCCAATTATGCTTTTCAATCGACCTCCAGAAAACATAGATTGCAAGGACAACTTGCACCACCAGATTCAACAAATGCCTCAACCACAAGTTATTATCCTCCATGGAAAAAGCAGTGATAGTGTCTTGTCCACCAAGATGGATGAGGAGAAAGGGAGCCCAAAAGAAAGCCAATGGCTTGGTTCCCTTTAGTATGTCCTTTCCAGTGGTGGCATCAGTATGTCGTGAAAGATAGCCAAAAGCATAAACTGCAACCAAATCTGCTCCCAAATAAGCTATCCATGTGCAGAATCTCAAGAACAAGTTGGCGCTACGATGTTGAAGCCCAACGGTAAAGAAGAGGAATATCTGTATTGCAAAACTTAGAAGTACTAGTAGCTGAATTTCCCAATTATAAAATAGTCTGATCAGGTACTCCATAGTCCACTAGATTTCCTACTTTCCCGATCACCTGGTAGTCACAAAAAGCAGACATGTTAACATGGCTTTTACTTTCGGGCATTGCTAAGTTACTCCAATTACTTTCTAAGAAGTAATACTTTAATGAAATCTAAGGCCTTAATTTTTGGAAGAGGGAATAGTTATGGGTGTTTGGATCCCACAATGGCTAAAGTTTAGCTCTGTCACATTTTGATGCTAATTAGGAGAACTAAACAATAGCTAATTATAAAACTAATTATAGAACCCCTAGGCTAATTCACAAGACAAATCTATTATGCCTAATTAATCCATCATTAGCACTTACTTACTGTAGCACCACATTGTAAGTCACGGACTAATTATTGAAGTATCAGAAACTGGGAGGAGTAATTTTACAGATGCTTTCCTTGGAAATCTTTGTGCTGGTAAAGAGTTCTTATGACATTGTAAACCTCCTAGGGGTAGATCTGGTGGCATGTTGGTGGGAATAAATCTTATGACTTTTGATATAGGACAGATCGAAGAGGGGGGAATCTTTGTTAGGGCTAGAATCAGGAACAAAGTGAATGGTTTTTAGTGGAACTTAGTTTCTGTATATGGGCTGGCTCAACAGGAATTCAAATAGAATTTCTTGAGAGAGCTCGTCCAGCTATGTTCTAAAGAAATCTTATACCTATTTTAATAGGTTGAAACTTTAACAATATTAGAGGACCAGAAGAAAACAATAATACAAATTATAGTGATCGGTGGCTTTTCTATTTAATGCTATCACAGATGCATTTAATTTTAGAGAATTAGCCTTATTAGGTTGCCAATTTCCTTGGGCTAAATATTTTTTTTGCATACCGAGTGGCAGTGATGGATAATTACTTCCCAACTCAATATTTAGGTCCATATTTGAGAATTTTGGAGCGGCAAAAGAGGTGCTCCAAAACTCCAATTCAATTTACAGTCATGCTCCAAAGTTGGGGCGGGGATGTTTCATGGAGTTTTAGGTGTTTGGCATAGCTCTAGAGCTCAACTCCAGCCAATGTTCTAGCCAAACGCCCTAACCTCCCCCAACTTTGGAGTTGTATAGCAAATGTGGGTGGAGTTGTGGAACACCTCTTTTACAACTCCAAAACTCTCTGGAGCTTGGAGTTGGAGATAATTACTCACCACTATCACTCGCTACATAAAAGAAATGGTTGTTTCCTTTCTTCTTCCCTGTCTCCACTCTATTCTCTCTCTCCTCCATCTCCCCCATTCAGAGCCGCCGCTTCCCGTGCGCCCCGTGCGATCACCACATAGCCATGATACCATCACCGTCCCGCTTGCTCGCCTCCCTCATCAGACCTCCGCGCTTGCCCGTCGCCTTCACAGCCCCGCCCTCGCCGGCGTTCACACCCCCACTAGACATACACTCACCTGTTGTCCTTAATAGACATGCGTGCCCACGCCCTCACCAGACCTGTGCGCCGTCGTCGGACCTATGCGTCCTCGCCGGACCTGTGCGCCCCCACCTTCGCCGGGTGTCCACGCCCCTACTGGACCTCTGTCTTCGCCTTCTGAA
The DNA here is from genome assembly GCA_015342445.1 of Digitaria exilis. Taxonomy (NCBI): domain Eukaryota; kingdom Viridiplantae; phylum Streptophyta; class Magnoliopsida; order Poales; family Poaceae; genus Digitaria; species Digitaria exilis. The sequence continues at coordinate 2,915,552 of JACEFO010002380.1, forward strand.
CTATGTGTCTCCATCGCCAATGCTGCCCATGAGCCGCACCGCCGCACCGCGGGGCCGGCGTCTCACACGCCCACCGCCCTTGCCGTGATGGATCAGCGTACGAACAGTGGTGTACCAGCAGCTCGAAGAAGAAGCTAGAATCAGAGGATGACATGTGAGCTATGGATAAAGGGGTAATACGGGTAATCCACTATAGAAATATCTTTTTTGGAGCTGTGGGTGCCCTTCTAGCCAAACACCCAGATGCCAGAGCTAGCTTCACCTAGTGTTTTGGAGTAGAGCTGCTCTAGGCAAAGTTGGAGCCATGCCAAACAAGCCCTCAGAGGTGGCGTGTTTGCCTAGAAATTTGGTTGGAGTTGGTGGAGTTCAGATTCAGAGCTATGCCATTGCAAACAAGCTATAATTCAATAGCATCATAGTTTGTGAACATGTCCATAGAGGACAAGACATGGGTACCCTTTTACTGTTGGTTGGTGACGCGGACGGCAGTTGCAGCCATGGCTCTCTCAGTCTCCACTATTGGAGGATGAGGAGTAGTGGAATTGCATGCCATAGACAAATGAAAGGAAGCAGCGGACCGTAGCCTTTGGTAGTTGGTACAATGACGAATATACCGCCACAACCGTCGGTATGCCGACGCCATTACTGCTGTTTGAAGACAACGGTGGCTTAATGGTTATTATTGACATTATTGAGCCAAAGCAGGCCAGCATAATCTTGGATAAGAATAAGATGGCGACACTGATGGACTCGCCGTAGCGTCAATCTTTGCTCCGGCATGGGTGAGGGCCACACCATTGTAGTAACGTAGTTGGAGTAGACGTAGACCAGATAGTGGGAGAAACGAGAAAGATGCGCCGGGGACGCTGTCTACTTGGCCGCGCGTTTGTCGGCGTGGGTGCGTCACACATACACTCTATATTATTGTATAGCATTCGTGGTATATGACAAGACCTTAACACACTATATGCATTAGCTAGTAAGCACATGGTTATTAATAAGCTTCACACAGAGAGTAAAACATGAAACAACAACAGTATATATATATCAATCCCAAAGCTAAGCACAAATTAAAGGAAAATTAATCACAACTACAGCTGGTCTCGAACTGATGTATCCAAATTGAGAGAAGAATGTAATTTTCTTGTCTTAATTTGTGCGTGCCTTACAGCGAACAGACGAATGCTTCGGCTTCTACGGACAAGGAAATATATATAGCCATGGATGTTACACCTTCTGTGAGACCGCATCAGCTTGTACAGCCCTTATTTGAAAGAGCCACGATTGAGTCCCAGGTTCCTTTTTCTTGGGGGACCAGAAGGCTGACATCATTGTTATAGTTCATATAAATACGCACTTTATAGATATTGCCAATCTTTTTTTTTATTTTTTTTTAAAAAATTGTGATCAACTTGCCCCATGAGAAATGCTTTATGGAAAAAGATCACTCCCTCCATCCTCAAAACCAAGCGATCGCATCATTCACAGATTTGCACAATATTAGAAGAGACCAAAATAGTTAGACTGTACCGGACATAACGAGGGGGCACATGCCTCAGTATATTTTCTAAAGAGCTTAGCATCCCATATATCGGGATGGTCTTTATTTCTCGAATCCCGCTCCGTGCATTTCTTTAGGCCAAAGCACCCTCTTTTCCACTTTATTGGAAACTTAAACCTCACATTTCTACATCATAACGTAGATGTTCACTTTCCTACTACATGACTCTGAATATCTAAGCATACCTTGTATGAATAATCTACCAAGCTTACCAAGCATTATATATAACTACGGTAAAACATCTTAAAATGTAAAAAAACAATATTAGAACGTTACATAAAACCATTTCATTAACTGTCCCAAGTTTCTTTTAAATTAACTTCATAGGGAAAATATGTTGTAATTATTTTTTTAGCAGCTGTTCTCTCAATCCTCATATAATGTGCACAAAAGCATATACTAGGAACAAAAGAAAAACATATCCAAAACTAACATCACTTTCGTATGCATGTTTCTTATTGAGCAAATAAAAAAAAATATTCTGGATTTGGAAACATGTCCACAACTACATATGAGAAACTGACATCACTATATTAAAAAAAATTTAACAAAGAAAAAAATAACAATGAATCTAAATGAAACAATTCCGATCCCCTAAAACTTTTGGGACATGGTTAACATATTTCTCCGGGTGCAGTTCTTTTTGAAACCAGAGCTTTCAAACCAAAACTCCAAACCAAATGGGCTATATATGCATTTTGATTGTCGTGATGTGATCTCACTATACACAACGTTGAAGTCCAATATGCATTTTGAAAACACTATCAAAACCGGTCACACTAATCTTGCCAGCCGTACCAAATTTGGTCATCAACGATATTTTCCCAATGAATTTCACATGATTTTTATGTTCCCTAGCTAATTAAAATCTTTCGACATCATAAAGCCTCCCATGGGTACCTTTGTAAATAGCTTCTATCACAATATATTTATAAAACCTAAAAACCTATAAATTATTAGGTATTTAGGATAATAATTTACACGTGATGTTTTCCAAACTACATATTTTAAAGCTTTTTATAGTCAAGATCTCAAAAAAGCTTCTCCAGACCTTGCCCAAAATGCATGAAACTAATCCATGGTGCCATGAATGAATACTTAAATCACGTTGAGTGAAAAAGTTAATGTTGTTCTTCCATCTTGTGGTATATAAATCATCAGTTTATGCACCAATTGATTATAGTTTTGAGCATCTTGATTAAACAAAGCCCCAATGGACTATTTCCTTTTCCCTTTTTCTTTTTCTTATATGTTACTTTCTTTATTTCTCTTTCTTTTCGGGACGGCCATGTAGGAAGCAAGGCACTGTCAAATATATTCAAAACACACACCAGCTTGTATGTTCTTTATGTGTTTAGCTCCACAAAAGACGAGCTGAGGGTGAAGTATGGTATAGGGGAACAAGTTGGCAGGCTTAGCATAGGAAAAAAAATGGGATTGCTATAATATACTTAGTGTTTTGTTCCTCTCTCCCACACTCAATTTTTTTTTTTATCTTTCCCTCTGTTCCCCTTCATCTCTAACACCGGCGAAGCTCTAGTGAGCTTTTTAGGGTTGAGGAAGAAGGGCTTAGGCAGACCTAGAGGGAGGATGGGGCAGCAAGTAGGGGGCAGTGGAGGCGACTGAGATGGAGGGGAGCGGAGGCACGCTGGGCCAGTGGAGGCGGCTGGGGCAACGATCTTGAACTGGTTAGTGATGGCGGAGGCAGTGAAGGAGCCTGGTGAAGAGCCATTAGTGGCGGGAGTGTTGGATTGATCACCTCAGTCCCAAAGGCCATGGGCCTTGATCTGCGCCCTGATTGGGTGCGCCAACCCAACATGGTTGATGGGCCCCTGTCGCCAGCGCTATATGGAGAGTGGTGGGGGCCACAACTCTACTCACGAGGTTGAACAGAGCACACACCCCACCAACACTCAAACCCTAGACCGATTGAGAGGGTTAGCGCTCTGGTGGCGGGAAGCTCCACCACGACGTCCTTCACCGTCCCCGGCCAAAGCCGGTGGCGCCCTGAAGGCCGGCGCGACCTACTACGCAAGGCTTCGTCCTCTTCCCCGAACGTCGCTGCCCAAGAGCAGATCTTCCTGAACGAACCTGCTATGACATCCACCGAGCCATCCAACACCTCAACCTGAGATGGTATGGATCTTGACCTCTCTCTCTTCCTTCTCCATTCCTATATCTAGAACATCTCGACATACATACACCGATAGAGTTTCCCCGTCTAGATCTATACACTAGCATCACTCAGATCTAACAATTGGTATCAGTCGCCTACTAGATGTGTAGATCCAGTTCGGGATTAGAGAAAACAGAACGGATTTTGAAACAAATCGCAAGAAATCAAAGAGACAGATCAAATCTCGAAACCCTATCACACAGATCCATATCCCCACACACAAATTCGGTGAACCACGCTGGAAAAGAGACCTACCATTGTGCGGTCAAAGGCTCTTGCCACCGGGACGCCGATGTCCAAGCGCGCGCAGAGAAGCAGTGCTCGCCGTCGGCACGCCGGCACGCCGGCACGCGAGCGCACAGATCCACCACTGTGGAACCGCTCGACGGCGGTGCGTTCACCCTTGATGAGCGCACGTGTCGGCAAGGAGACCCACGGTGGCGCAATACTCCTGTCACCATCTGTCTGAGTGGACGAACAAGGAGAAAGAATGGGGAAGAGATAGAAAGAAAAGCGCCAGGCCGCCAGCCATGGCGGTGCGACGGCGAGCTGCTCGCCGGCGGCGTAGATAGAGCCAGCTGCGGCTGGGGGGAGAAGACAAGGAATAGAGCTAGGGTTAGGTTTGGGCTGGTGGTCGGGTTTATATACTCGCGAAATCAACGGACAATCGTTCGATCAAAACAGACGGTCGAGATCGGATCTCGCCGCCACGGTCTTCTTTCGGCCCAGGCAGGAGAAGGAAATCCTGGCCCAGGCCCAGGTTGCGACCTGGAACGTGGAGGAGCGTGACACGCCCTACTGGGCCGCGTGCATCAGGACTGCACAAACACGACTTGGGCTGAGCGCCGCACGAACGCGAAGCAGAGTGAGCCGCGATCGAACTCTGCTAGGCCGCGTGCGTGCAAACGGGCCGTATGGGCAGCCTGAAACAGAGAATTTGTTATTTTTTTTCTTTTATTCTTTTCATAAGTCATTTCCTTGACAATTTTGCATTGAAATTGCATAGAATTTGTATAGATTTGAATCTCTATCCATTTTGAACCAAAGAGATAAATGGTTAGAGAATAGATTACAGAATTTTGCTTCTGAATAGAATAATATTACAGTTTCCACTGCATAGATGATTATTTTAATTATTTAAATTTGAACCAAAGGGATGATTTATTTTTCAAGTCATAGATTAAATTTCAGAATAATTGTAATATTATTATTTTCTGACCAAAGTTGAGAATAATGATATTATGATTTCATAGATGTATTTCTTTCATGCATTATTAACTTTTTCTGCCCAAAGGTGAATAAGTTTTAATGTACAAGGTCACTATGTGTTTTATTTTTTGACCAAAGTTGATGATAAAACATATAGTCATATTCAGATTTGTTATTAAAATATTGTTCTCACATTTTCTTGATTGATTTCAGCTGAATTTTCCATCAGAGACATTCCAACTCTGAGGGGAGACAACTACAATGAATGGTACAAGAAGTTGAATCTCTTCTTCACCATGCAAGACCTGGACTAAATGCTGCTTGGCAGCAAGCACAAGATGTTTACAAAGCATCCAAAGATAGTTATGATTCTATAAATCTGAAATGGATACCTGCTAACAAGAAATGCTTAGTAGTGGTGGAGAACACCATAGAGGCTACCATATTGGGGACAATTACAGATAGTAAAAATGTTGTTGAATACCTGCCAAAGATAAAGAATCAATACACTGGTTCTTCAAAGATTTATTCTCACCAGTTGCTTGAGCTATTGGTTGGTGTGAAATACAGAGGCGTGGGCTCAGAGAGTTTATCCATTGTTTGGTCAATATCAACAACAAGTTTAAACCGATGAACTTGGAGTTCAACGAGGGACACATTGTCTACTTGATCTTCAAATCTCTTCCCGCAGAGTTTGAGAACTTTGTAGTTGGCTACAACTTGAGTCCTGAAACTTGGGATATAGAGAAGATAACGGCAATGCTAGCCCAAGAAGAAGAGAGACTAAAGGTTGCACATGGTGGTTCTATAAACTATGTGCATAATCAAAAGAAAAAGTGTCACTTTGTAAAAGGTGAATCCCCCAAGACTAAAGCAGCAGTTCCAGCAGTCCCAGCAGCACCAGCCCAAGCTTGAAAAATGCACTGTAGATAAAGATCAGTGTCACTACTGTAAGAAGAAGGGACATTACAAGAAAAATTGTCCGGACAACTATAAAATTGAAAAAAAGAGGGTGTAGAAATGATAGATTAATATCCAACAATGAACTGCTGCCTAAAAGACCAAAAATTATCCATGTGTGTTCAAGTAATTTAAGGAGTACAAAGAAGTGATAAACATGATTGGGTCTAGGATAAGGCGTGGTAGTTTTGACCATTGAATTAACATGGGTTGTAGCCATTAAGCATGAATTTACCGTATCTGACAGAGATTTGTGTTCAGAAAGCCACATGTGCTTAGTGTCATGAAACTACAGTGTCATGATTCTTCTACCTTTCAGTCAAAAATTAGTATAGGTGCAACAGCCTTTTTCCCTAATCCTATTAGCTTCTTTTTCGATGAAGATATGCATGCAATCTTAAAGATGCCAGGGAGTAAATAAATATTTGAATACATTCTGTTTTGTATTGGATCTGATGATGCAAGTTTAACTTATTCCCGTCGCCAAGAAACCATATGTCCATGCTAGCATGTATTTATAGGTAGGATAACTTTTTAGGTAATATTGAACAATTCAGAGAGAAGATGGAATGCTGACATGCACACTGAAAACAAAGGATAAACAGTGGCACAATTCGATGGAAGGCTGTAATATAAAAAGCTGGAATGTTAACTATCAGGAAATGATGATGACAGGGGAAGGAAGGAAATATCATCGTAGAAAAACATTTGCGTCAAAAGTGAACCTTTGTCGTTGTGGTTGCCTTGGAGTTTGTATCGCTTTCATCGTTCACTCATGTCATTCCCTGCATGGAAGGAAACATGGCATTGGATCTTGCATGAGTTTTTAGGAAATTGCATAAGTTAGCTATTTAAATGCCTGCATAAAGGGAGACATTGCATCGTTGTCTTCTACTACTTATATTGAATAATGTAACCGGTTATTTAAATCCCAAACTGATTTCTATATTGAATAATGTAACAGGTTATTTAAATCCCAAACTGATTTCTGGTGAACCTCGTAACTCAGCTAGGAGGCTAATGTTGCAAAGTATTGGAGACCGTAAGAACTGCAATTTTGTAACCAATCTTTCCTAGGAAGAACTGGTGCTGACATTTAAAAAGGAAAATAGAAGTCAAAATAAATCCTCTCTTCATGCCTTGCAGCTACGAATTGAGGAACAAAGCACAAAGGAAAATGTAGTTCATTTAGCGAAATAAACAAAAGAGAGGAATGAACAGAAAACTGAATAATGCATAGCGAAGGTGGTGGCTATCGTGGGGATTGTACAGGGTCCCTGTGTTGCAGCGGGCCTTTAATTTGAAGTAAATAAAGTAGAGCATTGAAAGTCTACATATTAAGATGAACAAAATAATTGCAGATGAAAAATTATACTACTAAAGCAAAGGAAGTGCAGGGGTGGTGGACCGGACTAATACTTGCAGTATCGTTGTTGCGCGTTCATGATTTGGCCACCTAAGGGTATAAGACTGATGCAAAGCGTGTGATTTATAGCCATCAGTGTTGCAGTATCTTAAAGAAATGTCAAAGATGAAATGTCGGATAATTATATCACATATAATCCAGCGTGATTAATTACTTGGACACTCCTTTAAGCCATGCATGCAACCAATTCTTTCGGTACATAAGTGGAATTGATCCTATATAACTTTGGCAGGAAAATATTAGGAAGGCATACATAGAAAGGACGTGCAATGAAACTGTTGGCTTGGACGGGCATTTCATCAGACACCTAGAGTGCAAGCACAGGAAACTCAAGTTGAACCAACGCTAAATTGACGGGCAGCAAGCACAGAGCAGCAAGTACGGACGGTGGCGGCGGCGCCTGCAGGCACGATGTCCTGCGCAGCAGAAGCCCTCGCCCCTCGGGCATGTGGAATGTCAACCGGGTCGACGCGGAGCAGGTGCCGAGCGACGCTTGGGGGTTGGAAGGGCCTCCTGCTGCAGCAACGCGGATGCATCCGATGGCGAAGTGCTGTTCGGCGATGGCTTGTGAAGGTGCTACGATGGGGTGGTTCCGACCACAAAGAAAGCTCCTCCAAGAGCTCCTTCTGCTGGAACTGGTGCTATTGGTTGGTTCTCCCTCTCTGTCACCTTGCTAGCATCTCATCCATGGGGTGGCCAGATTTAGGATGTGAGTGAGGGAATTGAGGAACAGTGTTGAGGGGAACTAAAGACGGCCACTGCACACCGATCATACATTTTCCTGGTCCTGCTCGTGGCATAAAGATGGGAATTGCGGACCGGAAGGGAAGCAGTCAGCTCGCTCTGGCATCGTAGCAGGAGGGAATCTAAGGAGATGCATGCGGCGGTTACAGATCAGATGCTTGCCGTTTTTCAAGCGGTGGTGGCTATTCGCGCGAGGTGGCGAAGGGAGGATGCAAAGACGGCGACCAAGTCGGCATTGTCGGCAACGGGTGGCACTGGGACGCCATCATCGCAGGTTGGGTGGAGGTCAGGGATGGCATGGTAGAGTGGAAGACATAGGTGAGGGAACGGCGATTGCGAGAGTGGATAGCACGGCAAGGCCAGCCGGCGGTGATTTTTTCGGCGGGGCGGTGAGCAACCAGGAGGATGGCAGGCTCTAATTTCTTCCTCCCCGACGCAGAAGTTGGGAAGGCACCGCCACGGCCGGCCGCGCACGGGGCGGCGTCACGGTGGCTTGCTGCCGATTTTTGTGTGGTGGGGTGTGAAGGCGACGACTGCAAGGAGAGTACGAAGGCAGACGAAGCAGGGGCGGGTGATTTTCTGCACCGACACCGGCGGCACACATGCAGAGACACACGCACCACCGCTACTTCGCTGCTTTGACCAACGCAACCAGTTGACGGACCACGCGTGGCAACAACATGTGACCCGGTGAAAAGCAACTGTGGGATTGGTCCCAGTGCGGCGCAGAAGACAACGTGGCGCCAAAGACACGCCGAGCGCCGGATGGGCGGGCAATCTTCGAGCGATGAAATGGTACATATTAGAGATACACGGGTTGTCCGATGCCAACTTTCACTCTCTAAAGTTTGGGCCCTATCATGTTTGGGCCCACATGTCAGTGACACAAAGTTAGGAGTAATGTTAGAGGATCTCCTGCACTCGACGTTGCTTCCGATGACTCATGGCTGCTTAGAATCGTCACTATCAACACTGGCAGATCCAACAATGAGTACATCTGTATCATTAAGGTCAGTATTAGTGTGGTGGATTTCGTTGCATACTTAGATTGTCATGCAGACTTTGCAAGGGAATGAAACTATCAAAGTGCACAGTTTCACGGTGCAGTTTAATGGATATGTCGTAACAGTGTTGTGATTAAATGTGTTATATGATGAATCAAAATGCTCTCAATGGGAGTTTTATGAGACTAGGTAAATATGCATAGATTAGATAATTGTGCTGAGGATTTACTGTTGGGAGCAGTGCATGAGGATTGATGGGCCTGCATGCAGCCAATTGGTCCATAATTTATGGATCTGCATACAGGCATGCAAGATAATTATGCACGAACAATGCTTTATTGTTTTTAATTATTTAGTTCTTGGATAATTGAATGGCTAAGATTCATTTGGATGCTTAGGTAACAAAAGTAAGCATAGCCCCTTATAAAAACATGAGCGAGACGAACTCATATTGTTTTATGGTCAGCGGATGACAACAGACTAAGCATGACTATGTTGAGCGCTGTAAATAATGATTGAGACATGGTGACAAAAAAGTTCATTCAGCAATGGAGAGAATACACAAGGCAACACAGCTCAGGACTAGACATCAACTGTAGACGTTGTAAGTAAAACAACGGGTAATTACATGACAATCAAAGTAATTTTGTCTTGACAGCTCAGGACTAGGCACAAACCGTAGGATGCTAGCTGTAAATAACACAACTCATTATCTACATGATAATCAAAGTGATTCTTGGACTCAAGACAGGGCGCCCGAAGGAGTGCCCTGGTCAATCGAAGTCCATCTGGGGATAGGATCATCCTAAATTAAGCATCCAGTTCCGAACTCGTGGCAGAAGATAGAGGTCGCCGTCGTCTGATCCCCAAAATTCTCCGTATGAATTCTTTAGGAGAAAACAATTGGCCCCATAACCTACGAGTAAGACCTCGTGATCATTCTGATCAGCATCGCTATTGTTGTCTCCGACGGTGACGGAGAGAACGACGGGACCGTAGGTAACTTCAGAAACACGTTGGATACCTTATTCACACGAGGTGCGGTCGCGTGGCACGTACCATTCACTACCCTATAACTATATGGATAGGCATCCTTTGACGCCATACCATCGGCCAGGAGTCTCAGCCTTCGCTCCTGATATTGTTGTCCACCAATATCTCTTCCTCTGACAGCTAGCTCGTCGTTGCGTCGCGGCAAAGGGCCAGCATGAGCCGCAGTTTCCCCGGTGACCCAGCGCTCGTACAAGCGCCAGCAGAGTGCCTTGTCGGACTTGAGGTCGCGCCTGCTCAACTTCAGGTCGGCGGCTAAAGCTTGCGCTACGAGGAGTGCTAGCGCGGCGAGGTGCTGTGTTTAATTTGGGTGATGCTGTGCTTGTGCTTGTGTTGTGTGCGACGACTGCGAGCTGAGTAGATATGAAGCTAAGGTATGTACGTGTTGTGGACGAAGCCAATGAAGTGATGGCCCGGAGACTCCTTTCTATAGTCTGTAGACTATTGCTGCGCGAACCCACCGGCGCCCCGCGCGTGGGTCAACCGCTGCTCGATCGGTGGCGGGTGGCCGGTGGGTCATGCATGGGCGTCGGCCTCTTAACCGCGCTCTTATCAGTTAGTTTGTCTTGTCAAAACAGAAAAAAAAAAACCATGCCACGACACTAGCTAGGAGCCCTCTACGCGCGCACCGCGTCGGGGCGGAAGCCGCTCATGCAGACGTGCGATGAACCAGCAGATCGAGTTTAATTCTGCGTGCAGACGTGCAGTGAGTGCAGCACCCGGCAGTGTTTGGGTCACCATCCAGACTTTCCATGTCACATCAAACGTGAGGAGCCCATCAAATACAGACTAATTATAAAGATAATTACATAGACCATTGGACAGTCTTGAGTGTCCTGAAAATATATATCATGAGATTAATATTGTGATTATTATTAATAGTGATGCTACTAGCTAGCTTTTTCATATCCGCTTGATTGCTTTGGTTTGCATTTCATTTGTTTTTAAAAACAAACTACGCATATATACCTTTCCAGCTTTTTAAAAAAATCATCAGCTACAATAAAAATAAAAATAAAATAATGATAATAAGGCTTAGGGATGAAACCGGATCGAATACAGACGGATATATACAGATATGAATGCGAATATTTACACAATAGGCACCACGCAGTCTTCACAGCTCAGGACCTTTGTTTAACATAGTGGCAGGTGCTCTGACTTTCATTGTAGATTAGGAACAGAGTTTACATACAATTGGAAAACATGGCCTAAGCCGAAATAAAATTACATTAGGCACCAATAAGAGAAACCGTAGGCTAGTCCTCCCAACCTGCATGCACCGTGTGCCAATTCTGGATGTCCTGATTGATTAGGAGAACAAGCTGCAGAACGTTCATCTCCTTGTTGTTGAACACCCTTCGACATCTTTCCTTCCAAATGTTCTAGATGCTGTAGATGGCGACCTGTTGGATTTGTGTTGATTCGGGCTCATGCGCCGACTCAGTCATGGATGTCCACCATTGAGGTAGTCTACGGTAATCGTTGGGTGGTAGTTGTCGCGGGACAATGCCGATGTAGGAGTTCCATACCTGAGCGGAGTAAGAGCAAGTTGCCATCATATGTGCTGCCGTTTTTGGCATTGCACGGCATAAGGAACAGATTGCATTTGTTTGCCCTCTAGTGTTGATGATGTGGTCAGCAGTCCACAACTTGTTTTGCAGGATTAGCGAACCAACAAACTTACATTTGTTTTATGCCTTTGATTTCCACAGTTGCTGCCAATCATGTTCAACGCGCTACTACAAATAGGATTTTTAGAGGCGGGCATTTTTGGTTTTCTGAGGCGGAAATTCTGTCCGCCTCTAGCACGGGGCTTCTGTTAATCGTGATTTTCGGAGGCGGTTAGGTGACCGCCTCCGTTAATCCAAATACATAAATAAAAAAACCTAGATGGGCCCGCCGAGCCCATCTGAGCCCATCCAGGGGAGAAACGCCGCCGATGCTGCCAGATCCGTGGCCGCCGCCACCGGATCCAGCCACGAGCGGATGTCGGGGAGGACGTGGTGCCTGCGCCGCCGATATGGTGAGAAGGAGGCGCATACGCCGCCGCTGCCGAATCTGGGGAGGAGGAGGCACCCGCACCGTCGCCACCTCATTTATCACCTCCGCCACCGTGCTTGCCACCATTGGAATCGGAAGAGGGGAGGAGGTGTTGTCGCCGCCGCTGCTCACGTCCGTCGCCTTCGCAGATCTTGCCTCGCCGCTGCTCACCTCCGCCTTGCCTCGCTGCTTTCGTGGATCTTGCCGTCACAGCTGCTCAACCGCCTCGCCTTGCCGCCTTCGCGGATCTTGCTGCGAGGCGGAAGCGCGGAGGAGGAGGCGTCGCGGTGCTGTGGAGGAGACGCAAAGAGGAGGCGTGGAGGAGCGAGGAGGAGACGCAGAGGGGGAGGCGAGGTGGAGGAGGCGCTGCATGCAGTGCCGCGGAGGAGGAGACGCGGAGGAGTCGTGAGGGGGCGACGCGTCTGCCAGGTAGAGAGAGGAAGAGGGAGAGAAAAGAGATGATGAACACCTCCAAACCCTAAGTTACGTTTATGTAGTAGGACTTGTATCGGGCCTCATGGGCTGAGATTCGTGGACCACATTTTAGGAGACGGACCTTCTATAGTGTCCGCTTCTGAAAATTGATTAACGGAGGCGGTTGGTTTAAAACGACCGCCTCCGAAAATAGATGATTTTCTGAGGCGGTTGCTTTAAAACGACCGGCTCCGAAAATCGATTTTAGGAGACGGTTATATGCAACCACCTCCAAAAAATAAAAGATGTCCGTCTCCGTTAATCCTAGGCATTAACAGAGGCAGATATTTTTTTGTGTCTGCCTCTGAAATGTTTTTGGCAGTGTCTCCTAAAATCGTATTTGTAGTAGTGGCGAAAAGTATGTATGCAGAGCTCAATGAATATATAGTTGTTATTTGAGAGAAGTGCCACACTATGTAGTCTGGTTGGTCATTGAGATGCACCTCACGGACCAGTGTCCAAAGGTCGACATATTGGTTGACTTCCTCCATGGTTGATAGGCGTCGCAGGCCACGCTTCCCGTGACCATTGGTTAAGGCAGTGGCTACTGTCTCATGTTTCCGCCATGCCAACTTGTATAGGTCCGGTGCAATTTCTTTTGGGCTCTTCCCCTGCAGCCATCTATCATGCCCGAAGGTCGCCCTGTCACCGTTGCCCAGTATAAGTGTTGTGCATGTTCTGAATAGATCAAGCTTAGTTGTATTATGCTGAATTTCCATCTCTGACCATGGTTTGTTGCTATCCTTCGATTTTAACCACTGCCACTGAATGCGGAGAGCTCGGTTGAAAGCTGCAAGATCAAGGACACCTAGGCCGCCAAGTTGCCTCGGCCTTTGAACATGGCGCCAGCTGAACAGGGAATGTCCTCCCCTACCTTCTTCTGATCCTTTCCAGAGGAAGTTGCGTCGTATGTTGTCAATGAGCTTGATTGCCCATTTTGAAAGGCTGAAAACCGTCATGTGGTATGTGGGCATCGCGGAGAGGACGACCTTGACCACACCCAGCCTTGTTGAGCAACCGACCTATCCAGGCCAGTAGTCTCGCTGAAACCCTATCCACGATGACCTGCTCATCACTGTGATGCAGCCTTCACACAGGCCTTGGTACTTGCATGGGAGTTGTCCTTGTTTTGCCTCTAGGTTCCCTAGGATGGAAGTCACATCAATTCTATCACATCGTATTGGGAAGACCTCTAATTTCTAGAAGTTGGTGCATGTAAAACAACTCAGGACTAGACACAAACTATAGACGTTGTAAGTGAAACAACGCTCATTACATGTCAATCAGAGTAATTTTTGTCTTCACAGCTCAGGACTAGGCACAAATTCAAGGACGCTAGCTGTAAATAAAACGGCTCATTATTAAACTACATGATAATAATTAAAGTAATTTAATTCTTGGACTTCTGACAGGGCGCCCGAAGGAGTGCCCTGGTCAATCGAAGTCCATCTGGGGATAGGATCTGCCTAAATTAAGCATCCCACAAGTTCCGATCTCGTGGCAGACTGGCAGGTATATGTAGCCGTCGTCTCCCCGCCCCGGTATGCATGAAAGCACCGTAGTTCTCTCTGACGGCGTATGCTTGAACTCGTCTTGCGGCGTCAGCTGCATGATCCCTCGCATTATCATGTTCACGCGAGGTGCGGCGATCATCGCGTGGCATGTACCTTTCACTACCCTAAAACTATATGGAAAGGCAATCTCTGACGCCAGGGCATTGGTCATGACGTAGTGGAACGCGCGGATGACCTGGCCGCGGTACGTCGCAGCCTTTGCTCTTGATGTTGTTGTGCACCAATATCTCTTGCTCCGACAGCTCGTCGCCGTTGCCCGTCCCTCCCGTCGCAGCAAAGGCCGAGCATATGAGCCGCAGTTTCCCTGGTGACGTCGACGAACCCTTGGAGACGGGGAGGCTCGCTCGACCGTGTCTTGAACACGAGACGCGACGCGGTGCGCGCCGTCTGGTTGTTGAAGGTTCCGAAGCGCCGGAGCTTGTCGATCGGCTGGCTTCCTTGCCATGTTGTGATGCTTTCCCAAGCGCTCGTGCGTTCAAGCGCCAGAGTGGCTTGTCGTGTCGGACTTGTGGTCGTGGCTGCTGAACTTCAGTCCGGCGGCCGCCCACGGCTCCAGCAACGCTAAAGCTAGCACCACGACTAGCGCTAGCGCGGCGAGTGCTTCATTTGGGTGATGCTTGGTTGCTTGTGTTGTGTGCGACTGCAAACTACTCCCTCTTGTGTTGTGTGCTTCTTCCGTTGAAGAATTTTCCATCCTAGCTGCATTTCTGGCTTTTTCAACTCTTCTCCTTGTTGTGGAGATGACCCATCGTCAGTGAGCAAAAGCAACATGGGTTCTCAGACGACACAGCCCGCTTGCCATCGCCAATGAGCTGCTCACAGACAATGCTAGCAATCTGAAATCAGCTTCTCCAGAGGATAAGATATGGGCAGTGCTCCAAGAGATACCTCACTTGGCTCGTGATGATATGCTAAAAGCGTATAGCATTCTTAGTCATGACAACAATGGTCGCCGGTTTAGATCTCTTTTGGGGCTGCCCGTTAATATGAGGAAGGACTGGCTGTTGATGGAGATCAAGACCAGCGAAGCATGTTCTCTTTGCTCTGCGTGCACGACAAACTCGAAGCATGACTGAAGTATGTCTGTTGACCAATTGACCAGATCTCTGTTTTCCCATTTGCAGGTTCTATTTATGTTATTTTAGCTCATTTTTTACTTTCTAAATAACTATATGATGCTTTAAAAAATATTTATGTCAAACTTCTAACAAAGATATTGTTACTAGGTATTAACAAATCGGGTTTTTAAACTTAAAAATGTATATAATAAAGTATTTCAAAATAGTGAGGTGGTGCAATTGATACTGAATATGGCATTAAATATTTTTAATCAAAATTTATTCATTGTATAAAAAATAGTTAATACAAAGATATAACAGAAGCAAAGCTTGTAGTCCTGGCCCAATATGTTTCCATCACGGTATGAATATCAACGGTAAAATAATGCTCAATAGCTTGTATGGTGGATTTTATAAGTTGTTGATCCAATCTGCACCCACCTAACATGTTGTTGTTGGTGGACTATCTTATATCATTATTATTATTTGAAACAACTTTTGTAACACATTCGATCAAAAGTTTCGAAAGTAGGACAATGATTTCTGTGAGGATTGTGATAACAACATTTGAATATTGAAACATTTTACTTGGACTGTGAAATGAGCACGTAAACATGTTATTTTTGAAAATCTAAAATATATTCAAAAGAACTTGAGTTGGCTGCATTTAATTGGAACAATACAATTCACAGCCGATGTCAAACAAAGAGAAAACAACGGTACACAATTCTCTTATATATCTTTAATTTTATAAACAATACAATAAGATGAATAGACAAATGTTGCAAGATGAAGTCAATAACAAATACTACCTCCGTTCTGTGATAGATAACGTTTCTGACCAACCAATTAGCTTGTATGTGTTTGTAAAGTCTGGTCGAAAACGTCACATATTATAGACCGGAGGGAGTATTTTGATACGGAATGTAGTTGGGACTAGTGTCCATTGTTGCAGTAGGAGCAGGGGCCAGCTGCCCCCTATGGTTTACAATTTTCCACTATTTTTTTCAGTTTAACAAAATTTTAAAAAATTACCACTGCTGCTCCTTAACAATGAAAAATTTTGAGTTTCTTGTTATGCCCCGGTCGCTGCAGTACTCGGAGGTGGAGCCACACAATTTTGCTGCAGCAGATGCAGTTGGGGCAGAGCGTGCCGCCGGCCTGCGACACTGCTAGGCGCGCCCAGCTCCATCCATGGTGGTGTCTTTACTGAGGGCTTAGAGACTCCAACAGATTGATTTTTCTCTTTCTCCCATATCTCCCTATAGGGAAATCCCCTTTGACAATTTCAATGTATTGGGGAGAGGTGCTCGAGCAGATCCCTTCCCCTTTTCTTTTTCTATCAACACACAAGTGGGACCCACCTATCACTAAAGAGATCACTTCCTCCTCCTCGTGTCTCCTCTTCCCTCTCACCTTTCCTCCCATGTGGCAGGGGGCGGTGCTGCAGCCCGTCGGCATGCCAGGACAGGGGCGGCGGGTCGGCTGCCAGGGTGGCGGCTTGGGGGCAGCGCAAGCTAGCAATTAGGTGCACAGAGAAGCCAGCTTGGGGCAGTGTTGGCCGGTGCTCTGGTGGATGGGGCTTCGGTGGCCGGCGGCAGGAAAGGTAAGGCGGCGGCACGCGGGGTATGCTCAGCCGACGTGAGAGTTGTGGGGACATTCACGGCACCACAGCGCACGCCTACTCTTCTGCCAACTGCAGTTGCTAGCACGATAGTTCCAACTGACCAGGAGTAAACTCCCATGCGAGTTACATCTGCGACCTCAGCCTAGTACATGATATAGGAAGGCAGCCACAAATTCCTAGCGGCCAACAACCTCGAGTGATGCAACACATATAGGGTAGGGAAACCTATATTCCAACGAGCACAGACCGCCTGGTAATGTATCCATGCCTCAATCTTCCTAGGGCATCTATAGAGGGCATTAATGGAAGAACAACTTAGCACATAGGCGGATCCACCGGTGGGTCGGGAGGGGGGCACTGACGGAATAGTTTCTCCATCTGGAAGTGCTTCTCCCTCCATCTCGCATCTTCTACTACAATGAATTGTGGCGTAGCTTTGGCATATAGGCTAGATATCACACCTTGGGCAAGGGGCCCAAGGATGATTGCTTCCGCTACTAAACCACTGATCTTCTCCTTGGCTAGCAACCTAGCAGATTTGAAACAGGTGCCCATACCTCATCCCTAGAGTTATCTAACCAACTTGACTACCACGACCACAAGTGGATGATTCGATTCTTGGTCTGCCTCCTATCCGTCTTCAACAACGACCATCAACTTTTTTTAGATAATGGAAAGAGTTCCGGCTTCATCCCTTTGATCAAAGGGAATCAGTCCACAAATTATTACACATAGCACACACTCGTTCCAGGCATCACAAAGAAAGTTTAGACAAATTAACCATAACCAATCCTTAAACTAAAAGGCCATCCGTGTAACGCAAAAAAGGGAAAAGCTGATGTGTCCAGAGTGCGGCACGCCTGAATCATCGTGTCTTTATCCTCCTCATTGCGCTGCAACTGTGCCCATAGGCGGAGCCAGTACGTCCCCCTAAAAAGAACCTGCATAAAAGTTTTTTGTTGGCATTTGTCGAAAACAACTTCATTTTTTGTGAGCCATATTGTCCAACATAGAGCAGCTGCCCCTCTCAATAAGTATTGGTTCAACTTTTGACCCCCTTGGTTTAACTATTGGTGGAACAAATCATGTTCAGTGGTGGTGTAATTCCAAAGGTTATATGTAGAGCACACCATAGGAATCTAGTATATGCACACTCAAAGAAAAGATATTGGATAGTCTCTGTCGAGCAACAAAAGCTGTAAATCTTGCTACCGTTCCAATTTCTCCTAGCATGATAATCTTTTGTAAGCACTACCCCTTTTTAAATACCACATGAAAATTTTAATCTGCAGTGGTAATTTTGTATGCCAAATTTCCTTGTAACTCTATCCCATTGCTAATAACATGCCTGTACATAGAATTTACCATGAAGGACCCATTAGCACAAAGGGACCAAATAAAGGTATCTCTACCTTCTTGTAAATGTACATTCGGAAGCTTAGCTACTCTGTTATGCCAATCTCGTATTTTATCCCCCACCAAAGATCCTCGAAAAGAAATGTTTAAAGGTGTTGAACTAAACACTTCAGCAACCGTTGCATATCTTCTTCGAACGATATTATACAAAGAAGGACATTGCGACTTTAATGTCTGGTTACCCAGCCATTTATCTTCCAAGAACTTAATTTGTGTTCCTTCTTTTAATTTAAATAATCCCATGCTTAGGAATTGATCCTTCACATTCATTAAGCTCATCCAAAAATGTGAGTCACCTGGTTTTCTCATTACCTGACCTAAAGTCTTGTTCTTTAAGTACTTATTTCTTATCAGTTGTTCCCACATCGCATCCTCATTGCACAATTTAAAAAGCCACTTACTAAGTAGGCATTTATTTTGTATGTCTAGATTTTGTACCCCCAATCTACCTTGTTCTTTTGGCTGGCACAAATATCCCATTTAACCAACCTATACTTCTTTTTATGTTGATCATTCTGCCAAAAAAATCTTGATCTATAATATTCTATTTTCTTTAGAACTCCCCTGGGTACCTCAAAGAAAGATAGCATAAACATCGGTAGACAAGATAAAACTGAATTAATCAAAACCAGTCTACCTCCTACCGATAATAATTTCCCTTTCCACCCGGTTAGTCTCTTTTCAAAGCGTTCTTCAATGAACTTCCAATCCCTATTGCTCAACTTTCTAAAGTGTATCGGAATGCCAAGGTAGCAAAAGGGGTATGTTCCCAGCTTACAACCAAACATCCTAGAATATTCAGATTCATATTGTTTTGCTTGCCCAAAGCAGAAGATTTCGCTCTTGTGAAAGTTAATTCTAAGACTAGATAATTGTTCAAAGACGCATAACAATAGTTTCATGTTCTTTGCTTTGTCGATATCATGGTCCATAAAGATAACTATGTCATCTGCATATTACAAGATAGACAAACCATCTTCTGCCAAATGCGGAACTACTCCTTCCACCTCCCCTTTCTCTTTAGCCCTGGCAATGATAATAGCCAACATGTCGACCACTATATTAAATAGTATTGGTGACAAAGGATCACCTTGTCTGAGGCCCTTTCTAGTCTGAAAATATGATCTCATTTGTTCATTTACTTTTATCCCACATTTCCCCCTTGAGTGATTTTTTCGACCCATTTGCACCATGTTTTAGAGAAACCCTTCATTCGTAATGTTTGTTGTAGAAATTTCCAATTCACTTTATCATACGCCGTCTCGAAGTCAATTTTGAAAATAATGCCATTTTGCTTTTTTGTATGTAGCTCGTGTATGGTTTCATGTAAAATAACAGCCCCCTCCAAAATGTTTCTTCCTAGAAGGAACGCTGTTTGTGATGGTCTAATTATTTTCTGAGCTACTTTTGATATCCTATTAGTAGCCACTTTGGTAAAAATTCTGAAACTAACGTTCAGCAAACATATTGGTCTATATTGTTGTATCTGCCTTGCTTCACTACTTTTCAGCAGTAGAATTATTGTCCCAGAGTTTAAGCTATGGAGAGGCAAGGTACCATCATGAAATTCCTTAAATAGAGCCATCAAGTCCTCTTTGATAATGTGCCAAAAGACTTGATAAAACTCAGGAGGAAAGCCATCCGGACCAGGAGCTTTATTGTGTTCCATTTGAAAAATTGCTTCTCTAACTTCTTCTGTAAAGTTTGCAATTAGCAGATCATTTTCAATTGCTGAAACTTGAGGAATATCATTAACTCTTGACTCATCCAAGTACGCATTACTTGCACTAGACGGTCCAAATAAAGTCTTGTAATATTTGGTGATATACTTTCTTAACTCAGCATCACCACATATTACTCCTTCTTCCTGTTCGACTTGAAAAATCCATGTTTTTCTGTGTTTTCCATTGGCTACTAATTGGAAATACTTTGTATTAGCATCGCCTTCTAACCAGGGTTCACCTTACCGTCGGGAACCGGTCCGGTTTGACCGGTTCCCGACCAAACCGCCCCGGACCGGTAGCGGTTCGGGGCGGTTTGAACCGGTGGAAATTCAAAATCTCAAATTTAAATTTAAAAATGGAAAAATGTCGTAAAAATTCCTAAAAATACTTCAAGGTGTGTTTAATCTATTGGTATAAAAAGTTTTCAAATATTTGCTCATTTGATATTTTTTTGGCAAATACAAGTTAAATAAAAAAAAAAAGAAACCGGTCAAACCGACCGGCTAACCGATCAAACCGACCGGTTAACCGCTCAAACCGAATTTGAATTCAAAATTCGAATTTGTCCGGTTTCTAGCGGTAACCGATCCAACCGGACCGGTTTACCGCTACCGCCGGGCGGCGGTTCGGCCGTCCGGTTCGGTAAAAAAACCCCTGCTTCTAACAGGTCTCAAAATTTAGATCTCTGGTACCATTTTAATTCCTCTTCTCTTAGTAGTGCTACCATCCTCTCATTCAATACATGTTTTGGGTTTACTTCCTGAGAGGATAGTATTGTTGTCTCTGCTCTTTTATCTAATTCATCAAGTTTATCAAGTATTTGTTCCTTTTCCTTTTTATATGCACCGCTCACATTTTTAGCCCATCCTCGTAGATATTGGTGCAATCGTCTAATTTTAGCTTGCCATCTCTCTAAAGGTGTGTTGCCTTCCTGTACACTTTGCCAAATATTTGCAACCATATCTATAAACCCATCATGTAGTAACCATCCAAGTTCAAATTTGAACAAGGGTGAACTACTAGATGTTGGATCTCCCGTATTTAAGAATAACGGTGTATGGTCTGATATCTCGCGAGTTAGAGCTTAGACAGTAGTACGTGGAAATTTGGATTCCCATTCCGTACATGCCAAAACTCTGTCTAATTTCTCGAAAGTTGGATTGTGCAGATTGTTAGCCCAAGTATATTGTCTACCTGACATAACCAATTCTCTATGATTAAACGCATCTATAATCGCATTGAACAGGAAAGGCCACCTATCATTATAATTCGACCATCAACTAAACTAGCTTAAATGCGCATACATCATCATTCATTTTTACTGATATATAAATTTGCATTTCTGGGAGCAGTGGATTACGTCATTAAGGTTTAGCTAGAGAACTGCTGGCTATCCATACCTTGTATTTAAATCGAAAGAAGCCATATCTAAAGATGATCCCTTGCTACTAGCTTAAAATTTATAAAGTTGAGAGGCCTGCAAACATGATTATCCTAATATGCGCAAAAGAAAAAAGAAACTTAGTCAGGACGGTGCCATCAGGTAACATATAAGAAACCAAACTCTCCCATTCAAGCTTCATCTTTTTCTCTAGGGGTTTGACGACAAAAGTTAATTAATAAGAACTGCTATAGTGATTAAGAGGTTTAATTTGGTGAATTGTACTGATCGGCAGGCTCATCCACATGCTGGTTTGTTAATAACATAGCATACAAAGGGAAAAATAGCTCAATACACCATTGTAAAATCATCTGTGCAGGAAAATAATCTTGATGTATGTATGTGAATGAACAGTTGGAAAAGTATTTGTCAGTTCAGGAGTCAAGAATATAAAAGGTCATTTGTCTGAGTCAAAGAGTCAACATCAAGATTCACTACTTAATTAGCCATTAGTAGTATATCGTGGTCAGTGTGAACATGTCAAAACAATGTGAAATCCGTTGAGTCCTCTCCCTGTATATAGCTATGCAACTTGCATTATGAGAATGAACTAGAGTAAACGGTGCTAGTTGTGCCGCACCACAAAATTCATATCGTGTTCATGTTAAGTTATTAATTTATCCACATATTCGTTGCGTGTTTGATCCTTGGGCAAAGCCAACAATCTGTTTATGCAAATACTATTGCAACTGAACCGCATTTCATGGTGCAAAGAAACGTGTTAGATGCTTGCATCATAGTCCACAGGTTCGGGGAGAAAATTCTTGGTGTCTCATCACCTACGTGTTTGCCGTGGGTACTCCAACTTGAGCTCATGCATATCAGTTATCTTCAATCATTATTATATATAAAAATTTAGAGATTCTCACATATCCGTTCTGTGGAAAAAGGCCTGCAAGGGAAAAACGAAGGAGCGCGTCTCCTGAGCCGCTCACCCGAGCGACTCGGGAGGCGAACCCGCTGCCGCAACGAGCGCCCCCACACCATGCTTGCCCGCTGCTGCCGCTCTGGCCCTAGAGCCACAGCAGCACCCTCGCTATTCCCCACCTTTCTCCTCCCATTTTGCTTGTCCCAACCAGATCTAGAGCTCCGTGATTCAAATTATGGTCACCTCTGGCGGCTCATCCTCCTTCCCCATAGGCCCCGGCATCTCTCCGGCTCCACCTCCTCGCCTGGGCGACCCTTGTTGCCTCCTCTCCCACAGTCGCTGGCCTCTCGCCCCACTGTGCTGGTCTCTTGGCCGGGGGCTCCTGCCAGTGATGAAGGGTGGGAAAGGGTCGGGTCCGGCATCTCTCCGGCCACACCTCCTGAGCTGAGCCACCCCTGATGTGCCTCCCCTCCCACAATCATCGGCATCTCGTCCCCCCTGCATCGCCCCCTTGGGCCGGGGCCCCTGCCTGTGACAATGGGTGGGGAAGGGTGAGAGGCGCGTGGTGGCGGCGCTACACGTGGGGGGAGATGCCGATGACTGTGAGAGGCTCCTCTCCAGGTTGGGTACCCGTTGCTCCCCATGCCGCCTGCACCACGGCCTAGTCTGCTCCCCACGTCGCTACACCACGGCCTAGTCGGCACTACATCTGGTGGCGGGGCTGTGGTGCGACACGCTGGCTGTAGAGCCACTCCGTCCGTGAGCAATCCTGGACAGGCTCATGTGCTATGACGGAGCTCGATGCTGGGATCGAATAGCTGCAGGCTGCCCATCTACCATGCTCGCCGTCTTCAGCGATTGCTGTTGTTGGCTGGGTGCCCGGGTGTGGCGGTATTGCGAGACCGGCCTTGGATTTAAGCATTGTGCAACGAAAGTACCGTGCTCGATGCACGGGGGGTGCCAAGCACCTCTTCACTTCCTCCACAAATTCCTACCGGCTCCAGTAACCTTCTCCTCTCCTCAGTGGCCGTGCAACGAAAGTGTTGCGCCTGGAGCACGGGGTGGTGTTCTACCTCCGCACAGCCTGACCATCCATGGCCAAATTTGGTGGTTGGTTCACCTTGGCGATTCGGATTTGTGCCAATGAATCGGTTCAGGTGGGGCGTTGTCCTCCCCATTGCAAACACTCATCGGTCTCGAGTTCGTTCTTCTTGTTGCTCAACTCCCTTATGCGGTTTGGATGCCTTTGGATGTTAGGCTACTTCGTGATGATTCCTTCCAGCGAATTGCTAACTGCTCTGCCCCGTGTGCCCCGTGCCACTCTCCATATTATGTTGTTTTCTTTGAGCTTCTCCTTTTGTTGAGTGAGTGTGTGCTGCCATGTTGATGTAATCCTTTGTGGTTCCCTTTCTCCTTCTAAAACCGTATCCATCGTGATCACCAACTCTCATCACTGGGGTTGATTGCTTGATCTTGTAACTTCACCTTTGAAGAAATGAATGTTCAGGTGGGCTTTCTTAGCCCCCCGTTGACTCTTCAAAAAATATACATAAAAATTTACATACATTGATATAGATTAATTCACTAATTATGAAACTAACTTTATAAGATATAGTTCTAATCGAGTTATACTAATTACAGCAAACCTTCATTAATTAACTTACATATGTAATTAGAAGAAGTATTCAAATTCTAATAGAGGATTCTTTGTGTATTCCCCCAGCCCATATCCAGATGTACGTAAATAAATGGTAAAACTCGTCACGGCAGTATACTCAAGTACAAGGAATACCAGGGAAACATCATTGTTTTAGATAGAGTAAATTTCACTATAGGTCCTCAAACTACTGCTGAGATCTCATCTAGGTCCATGAACGAAAAGGGTGGTCATCTAGGTCCTTAAACTATTATCGAGGATTGATATGGGTCTATGAAGTAAAAAGATGGTCATCTAGGTCCACGATCTATTAAAGAGTGGTCATATAGGTCCAAAAGCTTCCATGAATATATTTTTTTGATTGCATGGAAATTCCTGCGTGGCAAAAAGTTGCAAAAAAATCCATGAAAGAGCATATGACCATCGAAAAATGTCGCCATGGAAGAGGAGAGTTTTTTTCTTGCAAATTTTTGCCCCACTAGTGTTGCCACATAGGAGAAAAGTGTCTCCATGGATGTTTATGGATCTAGATGAATACTCTTTAATAGATCACGGACCTAGATGACCAATTTTTAAATTCATGGACCTAAATGACACCTTGGTAAAAGTTTAAGGACCTAGATGACCACTTTTTTAGTTCATGGACCTAGATGAGATCTCGGCAGTAGTTTAAGGACCTACGGTGAAATTTACTGTTTTAGATAAATGGAAACACTAACAAGTCTAGTATATACTCTTCTAGCCTTATGATATAATAATTGATCAATTTTTATTGAACTGTACCGGCCAGGGGAGATTGCTCGAACGAACAGGTATGAGATGAGGTGATGCACTGCAACAGAAAATTAACAGCCATCCACGTACTGGTAATATATACGACCAAAACAGTGAAAAAAAAAAGCTAGCTTATTCGATGCTTTTCTTCTTTGGAGCTGGCTGCATGGAAAGTAATGTGTTCTCTTTCCAGAAAGCCCGACATGTTATATTCTGATGCAATGATGCATGTCACAAGCAAAGGGTCGGAGCACACTCTTTCATTCAGGCTGTGAGATAAAGGCAAAGGAAAACGCTCAAGCAAAGAGGAAGCGTCAGGTTGACTGAAGAGGTAAAATGTAGGAGAAGAGAACATGCATGGAAACAGAAAATTGGGCGACGGTACAGAATTTCAGGCTTTGCAAAGGAATCGACATTGACGTGGTGGAAGCAAACAGATCGTGGACTGACTCAGCCACTGCAATGCACCTGTAGGTTGCCGTCCTGCACTTCTTCGCGCTGGGTGTTACACTGCTACTGCTCGGCGACCCTCGGCATTGCAGACGTTGTTGCGGACTTGCGGCGTTCGTGCGCGGCGGCGTGGTGTCGGTGTCATGCGCAACTGGTGAATCCCAATAGTCAATCCGCAGTTGGGCTCGCGAGACACGGTGCGTTTGGTGCCGTTCAGCTGCAGACGTTTCAGACTATGTGCTACAGTAAGACGTCGCTGTCCATGCTGTTCCGCACTGTGGCATGGAGCAAAAGACGAAGGGTTTCCGTTTGCTCCGTGCTACAGCTAACTGCGCGGGGAAGGAGCCGGCGGAGCGGGCGTAAGGTCGCTCCCCGCTACTCCGCGCTACAGTAGCGCTACAGGGGTCTACAGTGATGGAGCTGAAAGAGGGAGGTGCTGTGCCAAACGAAGCCTCAATGTTGAAGCCCACTGTTCGATGTTTTTTAAAAAACTTCCTGTCCGTCGTTGTGCCTGCTCCAATCGACCCTAGCTACTCACCGAAAGGTCGGGCTGTGTTCAGTTCAAAAAAACCGAAAGGTCGGGCTGTGTTCAGTTCGAAAAAGTATTTTTTTACTTTGTATTTATCTCACTCACATAACACTGCTCTTCACCTTCACCATTCAGAGCTCCATCACATCGCCACCAAAAGCTATGCTACGCAAGAGGTTAATGGGGCTGTGTTTAGTTGGGAGAGAAAGAAAGCGTGTTATGCGAAAGGAATGAATAGAAAATGTGGAAAAGTAATTTTGTTGGAAGCGGCCGCGGCCAAAGCCCAATGCTTCCGCAGGAAAGAGCTGAAGAGACAAGTTGCTATTGCTTCAGCGGTGCCCGCGGTCAATCTTCTTGCTGTATGAGCTTGGTTGTGGTTACCTGTAAGCAACAGTGGTTCAAACATATTTTTTTGTAGATGATTCCTTCAGATTTATGCTCTGTCCAGAAACTGACGGAGGTACCTTGACAACAGCTGGGTGACTCCTTTCTATGTACTGTGAATCTTGATTCCAAAGGGCCCTGAAGAAAACTCCATGTTCTCAACTATAGGCGGCGCATTACATTGGACAAAGTTAGAGCTAGCAAGAGCATCTCAAGTGAAAGCTCGTAAATAGGTCCCTAATTAAAATTTTAGGAGTTAAAAAAAAAACACTCTTCAGTGGACTTCTAAACTTCCTCCTATTTTGCATGCCCTCCCAAATGTCCGCTCTAAGCCCATAGATTTGGGAGTCTCCCATCCTCCCTCCCAAACCATGGGTCCATCATTTTTCATGCCCCACTAGAGTATAGATGCATGTCCTACTGGAGTTGGATGCAAATTTGAGCCCCCTAAATTTTACATGTGGGCTTGTAAAATACGATTTAGGAGTCCAAATTTGCATGGCTCCACTGGAGATGCTCTAATAGCCATCCTGTTGTGAGTAATGACCAGAGTTTTACTTGTCCTGAAACCCACCTGAACAAGAAAGGCAGAACCCTGACACCAACTGAATGCCGGCCAGCATTTTCTTCTGATCTACATTCTCCTATGTGTTTGTGTTTGCATATCAATTATAGTGGCCATGGACAGTTTCTTGTGGATTTTTGGCTTGGAATGGCGTCTGTCACTTCTGTAATTCAGAGACGAACCTATAAGAGGAGCGCCTCTGTGGTCTAGATGTTGTGGCGCTGGTAGTGCAGCTCACCACTGCACGGTAGCCTGGCCAGCATCTGCAGGTAGAGTAGGCCATGCTGACTTAGCGCTTAAGGAGTAACCAATGAGCATAGAAGATAGATAAAATTTAACCGAGTAAATTAACGGTGCAAGTTACAAACTGTTTCAAATTCGTTCTCTGCACACCAATCCATACAGATAAAGCATGGTTTACACGGCAACCTTAATTGCCAATTATTAACACACAAACCGACACAAAGATGACTTGTCTCTTGACAAACAATATCAGCAGAAAGCCAGAAGCATAACACAATTGGGCATTCAGTAAATTCACAAAGATAAATTCACGAGGGATATTGCAACATATATACTCCGTAGGACAGTTATGTTAGTGGCCGTGGCTTGCAGAGTGCATCCTGCAGCTCTATTTTTGGAGAGGAAACGTATCAGATGTCACTGCTTAATTCCACAAGGCGATCAGTCTTGGTGTCGAAGAGCAGCATCCTATCTAGTGTTGGACGCGCTGGTAGCGAGAGCAGTTCGCAGGTACAAGCCTTGGACTGCATGCTGATGGTCATGTGCCATCAAATGGTCTTCAGTAGTTTGTCAAAGGTCACCCAATATTAGTAGTGCTTCAGGAGTAATCAAATAGTCTTCAACTAACATAAATAGAATATAACAAAGTATATTAACCGTTACAAATTACAAATAGTTTCAAATTCGTTCTCAGCACAGCAATAATCCATAGTCCACACACATAAAACTTGTTGGCAACCTGAATTGCCAATTATTTTACACACAAAGCAAACCAAATAGACCCGAGCAAACCAGCACAAAGATGACTTGTCTTGACAAACATTATACTCGAACACAATGGCAGAGAACGATACAAGTCATGCATCCTTGACATGCATGCAGTAAAACTCAGGAATAAATTGGACGGAGAGTGCACCTTAGTTGCCCACAAGGCCCTGAGCTCCGGATATGAAATGAACGCAGATCACCTGAGGTAGCTTCTGATGATATGTTTCTTGCACGATATGAACTCCGGTGGCGGCACATGCATGTAGTAGTCGCTTTGCCCTCGAAGGCTCCACTGCAGCATGCCCCACCAATCACGCTTTCCGCTGACCACCACCTTCGACTTTGGATATTTCTGCTTCAGGAGTGGGAGACGGTGAAAGGAATGACAGCCTCGGACAAGGAGCTTCTCCCAGTTTGGTGTTTCAAATTGAAACGTGACATCATCATGCAAGTGCTGCAGCTGTGGCAGCTCCTGGAAGTAGATCCTTTTGATGTTCGGGAGTGGAGAAGGCGCTACTTCGTAATAAGGTTGTTTGTAGAAAATTGTCTTCAGGTTGGAACAGAAGAGGATCACCAGAGTCTCTAGGGCAGGTAATGATAAACTACATGGGAAAAGCTTCTCCAGACGTGGACAGTGCTCAAGGTGAATGTGATTTAGTAACTTCAGAGTGAGCAACTTAGATGATGTCAGGTCACTAGGCTCGACCAGGCTTATTAGGTTATTTAGATTGGAGACCTGGAGTATCTTTAGGGACGGAAATACCTCTGGGGTTATTGTGCTCCTATTGCCGTAGTTTATTCTTTCTCCTGCCCCTTTCGAATGCATTTTCAATACTACTTCCATTTCACGGCAGTGAATGAGCTGGCATTCTTCCAGACACATCATAATAAAATTGAGTTCGGTAAAGCATCTGATAAAAGAATCATCCATAATATATATTGACTTTGCGACGGAGACAAGATGCCTTAATCCATGTGAATACTGAGTATATGCAGATATCTCCAAATGACGTTGTTTTGGCTGTAGTTTCATCATCGGCACAATGCTATCTGCCTCAGAAAAATGCACATCAAGATAAGCTGATTGCTTCTGGATCTTGGGACATATCTCACCTTTGTTTTTTGGCTCCATGCATCTCACGCTCTTCGGTTTAACTTGGACATTGAAACACTGGAGAAACTGTCCATCCTTGATTAACTTAGCAACATCTGAGTTGAAACTATGAAATATACTGGGATCATTTATGTTGATCTCAGCAGTATTGAAAGTTTTCTCTCTATACTGATTTCCATCTGCACAGGTTTTCTGCTGGCAAAACATCATCAAAGCCTGGTTATAATCATCATTACAATGATCCAAATAGAAAACCTCGGGAAACCTGACCAATTGATGCCATGGAAATCTCTTATAACAGGGGACGTTCAGAAGAAGTAGCATCCTTAGTTGTGGCAGATTTGGGAGGATGTGAGGGACCTCCTCAATAGCAGTTCCAGAAAGATCAACGTCCTCCAAGGCCCTAAGATCATCACTGAAGCCAACGGTTTTTAGCCTGCTGCATCCACGCAAGGACAGGCACCTAATCCGTTTTCCAGAGAGTGAGAAGGTTTTTAGGTTAGGATGCTCTAGGATTTGGATATCTTCCAAGCCTTCCCATCCTTGTATATAAAGATCTTCAAGGCATGACAATAATTCCCAGAGAAACTGAATACTTAAGCTAACACAGTTATAAATATGCAGCTCTTTGAGGCCTTTGGCTTTAGAGAGTGATGTTGGAAGTGATACCAGTAGCATGTTTCTGATGAGCTTTAGTGTATGTAGTCTTTGCATCGCTTCGAATGCACCCTCTGGAAAATAAGAAATCTGAGTACCCTCCACATGAAGGATCAACAAATTGGACAATCTAGCCAAAGAAGGAGGCAATGTTTCGAGATGGGAGCAATTTCCCAGAATGAGCTCCTCAAGACATGACATTTCACAGAAGAACTTAGAAGGCAAAGTGGTAAGTCTTGAACCTGACAGATCAAGGTAGTGCAGGTTGCTCTTGTTGTTGCCATCTTGTTGGGTTAGCTCGAGCAAGGGAACCCCATTCATATCAAGGACTTCAAGTTTCCCAAGGTCAGAAAGTGGTGAAGATTCTTTCACAGATGCAGGTGCTTGCGGAGATAAGGTATGAAGCTCAGAGCAGCCCCTGAGCGAGAGCAAGGCAAGATTTGATAGGCGACAAATCCAAGAAGGAAGTGAATTTATTGGTGTATAGGACAGATCAAGAACACGGAGGTAGTGGATCAACACTACTTGGAAGCCTGATATATTTGGGCAACCTCTTAGAATAAGGGTTGTCATGTTCATCTCTCCAGGTATATTTTTTGGCCCATACCGGAAACTCCAGTTCCAGCTTACATGCCTACCATCGTCTTCCATAAATGAGACCCATCTTAGTTGGCCACTCTTCTGAAGATCAAAGAGTTCATCATGTTTGAGCCAGGGGACACCCCCAGCTATCTTTGATAGGCCAGTAACGGCATCCGTGGACAATGAAGGGTTGCTTATTTGTCTTGAAACAGAATAGATTGGCAGTAATGAATATTCTTGCAAGGCATGAAAGATGACCTTTCCAGCTTCATATGCAGACCTGTAGTAGTTGCTGTTCGGTTTCTCACCTCTGGCCGCTGGTGTATCAGTGGGGCTTGTTTTTGAGAAAACCAGATCCTCAGCTACCCAACAGCGAACCAGCTCGTCTGAGCTAACAAATGAGTCGTTGCTTGGTTTTTTACGTCCAGCTGCTCCCAGCTGCAGTGGATGGTAGAGGATAGCATAATAGAAGCAGTTCATAGCTATGTGGAGCCAGAACTCCTCGTCTCGTCCTTGCTGCTTGAGTGCGCTATGGATGGAGTTGGCTACATCTCGTAAGGCCTCTCTGATCAGCGCAGCCCAGTCCTTGTCATCGCAGAGACCATCAAAATTCGGATGGTGGTAATGTTCTGAACTTAAACGCCATTCATCGCCATATGCGTCAGCACCCATATCCCATCTGCTTGCGACATAGACCTCCTCCGAAGTTGTTGAGATGAGCCACCGGTTCTGGTATGGTGATGGCCGCCGTCTGCTCATTATGTAAACCAACACCTCCAATGAGGCTGGAACATGCAGGTTCTCTACGAGCAGCAGATGCCTCTTTCCCTGCAATGCTTCTTGGATCCTCTGTAATAATAGGGAGCAGGAGCGTTGACGGTCATGGCTAGGGTCCCACGCCATGGACAGTGATCCAAACAATTCAACGTACTGATACCCAAGCGCCCTGAACATCAGGTTTTCTGAGAGTGTGCCGTAGCCGAAGTAGCATTCTTCTGCGGCGAGTTGCCTGAGCTTTTGAACCTCTTCCTCATCACGCTGTGATATCTCAAGGGTTCTTGCCATTTCCATGAGGACCTCAAATGCCAGCCAATGATTGCCTGTACTTCTGCCTGCTTCAGGTGGTAGGCTCACGTGTGTAATGTGGTCGTAAGGCCCAGATATGTCCTTGGTACGCTCGAACAAGAGCCTGCTTAAGGTTCGTGAAAACGAAGCCTTATGTCCCATTCCGATGTTCCATATCACTGGGTGCTCCTTGATCCACTCCGCTACCCTTTCTTCCAGCGCTGGTAAATATGAAACATATTGACCTGTCCTTGCGTGGAACACGGGGCCAAAAGACCTGCAATTTTGTAGACGTTTCTATCCAATAGTTAAATTGAGATAACAAATTATATTACTTCTTTTCTATCAAAAAAATTATATTACTTCTTTGGCAAACAGGTTATTCTTTCTATTTGCTTACAAAAGCACAGGAAAAGCACAGGATTTTGAATTGTCTACCAACTGCACGGAACACTATCAAGTTTAATGCATTAAGCAGTGTTCCTTCTTTTTCTTTATTTCATTTTTTCTTTTGCCCATGTGCATTAAACGACTTCTGTTCTTCACCGGAGAAGTGACGAAATTGGATCCGGGACTAAACAGACATTAGTCCTGGGTCCAATGGTCACAAATTGGTGGGGACTCTTTAGTCCAGTTGGTAACAACAACTGGGGCTAAAGAGCCCCATTTAGTCCCGGTTGTAACAGCCATTACCGCATCAACTAGTACAGGTTGGTGTTACCAACTGGGACTAAATGCTCATCCTTAGACTGGTATCTTCCTTCCCAAGCCCAAGCCACTCATTGACTGATAGCTCAGGCTGCTTCTTCTTCATGTCGACTAGGCAAGCTTAGGGGAGGTGCTGCCTGATTTTATCGCGATTTCTTGGGGATATCACTCATCCATGTGTTCTAAAGGTTAGCAGTTTCATCCTCCCTTGTTTTCATTGTTCGTATTCTTTGTTTTATGCTTTAGAGATCAAGAAATTTTAGATTTTTAGAATGAGGAAGAATGGAGAGATTTTTCTATTTATACATGCATTTGAGCTACAATTTTTTGGATAGTTTACGTGTTTTATTTTTGGATCAATCTTTGGTATAGGAAAAAATAGAGTATATTTGTTTATAATTTGGTCCTTGCAAATATGAGATAAATAAATTATAGGTCTAACTGTTTATCTTGTCATTTTGGTCTGAACTTTAAATTATTGTATTTCAATTTAAGTTTGTGTTTTCTAAAATTTGTTTCAAAAAAGAGAATGAAAAATGTATTGTTGTGTATTATAATTGTGTTGATGTAATGCTATATCTATTTTTCATGTAATATGATGTCGATAGACCAGCATTAGATGTTCAACGCGGATAGATGGACCAAGGAGTTCGTTAATGACTTGCATTATTTTCTTGAACTGGCCAAAGCGAACTAGTTGGAAAAGGGATCTATATGTTGTCCATGCTTCCAATGCAATAACAAGGACTACTATTCCTAGTGGACACTTCACAGCAGAGCGGAGCTACCCATACAACAGGGTGGGGCAGCTGCCCCAGCTTCCACCGGAGTAGAATCTCATCCCCCATGGAGCTCATAGGTGGCCGGAGGTCTGATTTGGAGGTCGGGGGTGAGCAGGCGGTGGTGTTCTGGCTCTGACGGTCGGAGGAGGAAGAAGAAAGAAATGAAAGGGCTGTCGTGGGCCGTCCAAGACTCATTTAGATGGCCCAATTAATTAAGTTGGCCCAACACGATCCCCCGTGGCCCCGCTTGTGCATGCGCCGTCCCAAGCTCCCATCCGTGGCAAGAACCCTATCGGCTATCGCCGCCCGCTAGCCGCAGCCCTCTCTGCATCTGCATCAAATTGCGGTGCAACC
Organism: Digitaria exilis; assembly: GCA_015342445.1. Classification (NCBI taxonomy): domain Eukaryota; kingdom Viridiplantae; phylum Streptophyta; class Magnoliopsida; order Poales; family Poaceae; genus Digitaria; species Digitaria exilis. The sequence continues at coordinate 2,948,539 of JACEFO010002380.1, forward strand.
AAGTGGCCGGCAAGGTTGTGCGCGAGCAGGGGCCGTGGCGCCGGTTGCTACTGCGTGACTGCGTGCACACCGGTTGATGCAGGCAAGCGGTGAGCTGTAGATTTTGTTTCATTTCTTAGTTGTTTTCTTTCATTCTTTGTGCCTCATCAATTCCTAAGTCCAATCCCGGTTGTGCCAAATTTTGGTGAATAAGCACAATGTCGTACTTTGTTTTATACATAATTTTATAGATTTAGATAAGAGGAACAACACAATGAAAACAATTTTTTCTTCTGCTGCATAGCCGCCTATTGCACAATCAAGGTCACCAAGACAACTCCTTCCTACTGTAGGTAGCACGTACCAAATTGCCTCTAATTTGGTGTTTTTTTTACCCTCATCATGCTTTTTTTATCAATTATATGTTGCTACATGAGATATCTTCTAAATTATTATGCATTTTTCCTTCTTTTCTTATGTTAACTATAGACATATATGGCCTCGTATAGGTTGTTAAAGTGCTTAGAAAGTGTCCCTGGATGTGAAGATTCACAAGCTCCGCACTGGTCGGGTGAGTCCGCCCCAGCTAAAATTTTGATCTAGCTCCGCCACTCCTTCACAGCTACTTGTTTAGTTACAGTTTCATGCCTAACTATTTGGTTTGGACCAAGCACAGCGAAAGACGATTTATAATGCAATACAGTAAAAAAAAATAAGTGGATGGTAACAATATTCTGGGCTGGGCGGCAGGCCAAGCCTTTGTAGATACTACAATGGGTGAGGCTGAAGAAGGGTTTGCAGATGATGGCCCTAATAATGATCTAGGTCAAGTGTTACGGGATGCATGGAAAGACTGTGAAAGTCAGAAGGAATCAGAAAAGTTGCAGTGTATGATCGAGGATCACAAAAAATTGTTGTACCTAGATTGCAAGCAGGGGCATAAAAAGCTGGGTAGCATGCTGGAATTGCTGCAATGGAAGTCAAAAAATAGTGTGTCTGATAAGGCATTTGAGGGGATGTTGAAACTTGTAAAGAAGATAGTTCCTGAGAATAATGAATTGCCCTCCACAACATATAAAGCAAAACAAGTTTGCCCTATGGGATTGGAGGTTCAGAATATACACTCATGTCCTAATGATTGTATCCTCTATTGTGGTGATGAATACGAGAAATTGGATGTTTGTCCTGTGTGCGGTGTGATGCGGTATAAGATCAGTCAGGACGATGCTGGTGATTTTGAGGGGCAGCCTTCCAAGAAAAGAGTTTCCTCGAAGGTGATGTGGTATTTCCCTATAATACAATGTTTGAATAATTTATTCAAAAATAAGGCACATGCTAAGTTGATGCAATGGCACAAAGAATAAGTAAGATGACTTGCTGAGACACCCTGCTGATGGGTTTCAGTGGAGATTTGTTGATAGAGCATTCTCATACTTCGAAAAGGATGCAAGGAACATAAGGTTTGGTGTAGGATGAATTCAATCCATTCAGTGAGATAAGTAGTGGTCATAGTACTTAGCATATGACCCTATGTATGTTCAACTTTCCTCCTTTTGTGCATCAAGCAAAAGTTCATTATGATGCTGGTGCTTATCCAAGGCCCAAAACAACCTGGCAACAACACTGATGTGCATCTAAGATCGTTCGTTGAAGAACTTTTACTACTCTAAAATGAAAAGATGTATATGTGTGGGACGAGGATAAGCAAGAGAGCTTTTACCAATGAGCATTGTTGTTCGTAACCATCAATAATTGACCTGCACTGAGTAACCTGTCAGGAACTACAAAAAATGCGATATCGGGCCTGCACCCACTGTTTACACGATACAGACAACATATTTGAAACACTATAGGAAGGTCATGTGTATGGGTCATCATCGATTTCTTCCTTCTAACCACCTACCAAGAAAGAATGGGAAGCATTTGAAATGGGAGGTAGGCCATCATAATAAGCCTGCACACCATAATGGAAAGCGTGTATTTTCGATGATAAAGGAAGTAAGGGTAGTCTTTTGAAAGGACCCTGGTAGCCAACATGTTCCAAATGATAATAATGGATGTGAACCCATGTGGAAGAAGAAGAAGTCTATATTATGGCAGCTACCTTATTGGGAAACCCTAGAGGTCCACGACGCAATTGATGTGTTGCATCTGATGAAGTATCTTTTGCATGAAAGTGCTAGGTTTCCTGGGGACATATGGGAAGTTGAAAGATACATTGGAAGCACGACAGGACCTGAACATTTGAAGCAACAACATAACCTACATCTAGAAAACAGAGATAAAGGACAACAATATTTATGTCCTGCTAGTTACACCCTCAGCAAGAAAGAAAAGGATAGCATGTGTGACTGCATGAATAGTATCAATGTTACGTTTGGGTACACCTCGAATATAAATGAAATAATAAATATGAAATAAAAGAAAATCACAAATTTAAAGTCCCATAACAGCCAATGTTGATGACACAATTGTTTCTAGTTGCATTGAGGGGTATTCTTCCAGAGAATGTACGATTAGCACTCATAAAGCTATGCACGTTTCTCAATGCAATTTCATAATCAATCCAAACAATCTACAAAAGCTATAGAATGATGTAGTATAATATCTTGTTAGCTTTGAGTTTGTATTTCTACCATCCTTCTTCAATATTATGACACAGCTCCTGGTTGGCCTAGTCAAAGAGATTAATATTCTTGGCCTAGTACTCCTACACAATATGTTTCTTTTCAAGAGGTTCATGTCAATCTAAAAAACTATTATCATAATTGTGCCCTTCCAGAAGGAAGCATCACCAAGAGATATGAGATAGAGGAGGTCATTGAGTTTTGTGTTATGCTTGTTAACTCAATTAATTTGATTGGGGTTCCAATATCATGCCATGAGGGCAAACTACATGAAGAAAATGAAAATTGAGCACTGACAGCGATTTATTCTGTAAAGTACACTTCATGGTTCTAGAACAATTAGCCTTGGTGGGTTCGTGTATTGAAGAACACAAGACAATAATATTCTATCTTCCCAACACTCAAGGAAATCTGATGCGTGGATTATACGTCATCAAATGGATATTTTTGCCTCTTGGTTGTGTCTACACCTTATGAGTCACAACACGATTCACAAACAACTCGTTTGGTTAGCTAGGGACCTTTTAGCACAATTGCGACATTCCAAGGTCATGTGATAAATCATTATATATTTTACACCAAAGTCCAAAACCAAAAATTACCAACCAAAATAGTGGTGTCCGTATAGATGCAATAGACAATAATAGGTGAAAGGACAGATATTATGGTTTCATAGAGGAGATCTGGGAACTTGACTATGGAACGCTGAAGATCCCTCTATTGTGTTGCCAATGGGTGAAGCTGACTAGAGGTGGCGTAACAAAAGATCAGTATGCAATGACAATCGTGGACCTGACCAAGATTTGATACACAGATGAAACATTCACTACTGGAAAACTGGGTTGTAATCCTAGTTGGAGAGACGCAAAGGTCTGAAAAATTTAACTGGGATGGTCCCCATCTTTAGTCCCGGATCTTTCACCTGGGACAAAAAGATTTTGCACCAAAAAAATTAGAAATTCCTAGGAGGCTCCCATACACGCGCATGTCACAAGTCACACAAAATATGCGTTGTGCAGTGCGTGGGATTCAAACCCTTAACCTCTTATCTTGCAGTGGCTTTCTTACCATCTCACCTACATAGTACATCAAACTGAGTAGGGAATGCTATCCTTCTGTATTCACTGGTAGGGGGACCCTTTAGTCCCAGTTGGTATTACCAACGGGGAATAAAAGCTCTGAGGGGCTTTAGTCCGGGTTTGCAACAGCAACTGGAAGTAAAGGGTCACCTTTAGTCCCAGTTGGTATTACAAACTGGGACTAAAGGGGTCTCCATGGACTACGAAATTTAGACCCGAGACTAACTAAAGCCTCTTTTGTCAAATACAATTGAGATTTTTGTTGACGATGGAAGGTCATTTCTCTACTAGTGATTCATCCTTGCCAATGATGTGCATCAGGTTTTCTATGTGAAGGAGATGTCTAGCAAATCCAAGAATTTAGAAGATGAGCCAAAGCGCCATATAGTTCTTCCTGGTAAAAGAAAAATCCTGGAAGTCAAGGATAAATCAGACCAAGCAGAGCATTATGATCAGTTTGATGGTATACCTCCATTCGCTATTGAAGTTGACCCAAGCACCATGTTAGCCAAAGAAGAGACTCCATACTCACGCCACGATAATGATCAAGGAACTTTCATTAAGAAGAAGTTTTTTAACACTACATTGTAATGAACTATGGTCATTCTTTATGTAATGCACCACGGTCATCCTTTATGCAATGCAAAATATATGATCACCCTTCACGTGATTTTTTGGCTCATCATATAATTATTCGATCAATGTAACCAATATTAAAAATATTCAAAATTATTATATGGTCAAAATATTAACTTAACCACATATATTAATTGGATATATTTTTGTATGGTTGAAATATGAATTTATTTTGTTATCCTGATTAAGTAAAGTATTAAATCAACTTAAAACATATTTAGAAGTATAGTTTAGTACTGTTTTGGGTACATCTTTATAACACTAGTTAGTAAAAAAAAATCAACATTTTCACTACTACTACATTTGTTACGCACTTATAAAATTGTATAGTATTATAATTAAAGTAATTGATGAAATAATGGGTGAAAATAATGGTTGCGTGGGAAATTAAAAGGTAAGTATAACCCGACACTAAGACCCTTTAGTCCCGGGTGGTGTTATCAACTTGAACTAAAGGAGGTAACCTATGAATATCAGAGCCTTCTTCCTCCTCCGAACTCAGCCAATTTCACGACTCTCCTTTATTCTCCTCCATCGTCATCACCCCGTTCGCCACCGTCAGCCCACCTCGTCTGCGCTGACTTCCTCGACATCGACGTCACCCTGCCACCTCAACTCTATGCGTGCTGGCACCCTGGCACCCCCTCACCCCAATCTGACAATGTAAAATACTAGAGCACAATCACTAATATCCTCTCGCATAATGCTTGCAAGCCTATTAAGGTAAGAAAGTCTAGTCAATGTCATGAAGGCATAATGAACTCAGACAAGGTAACATACTGAGAGGGCACCAACTTTGGCCTGTTAGTCCTAGCAGACAAAAGTTTGCTGTAGCAAGGCCACACACGCACCCGTATCGGCTCAATAATGTCGTAATGGTCTTGTGAGATATGGATAAGGCCCGACCTAAGCATCGGCTTTCAATAGTAGCGTGCTGACATCAGAGGCCTGACGGTTAACAATGCGAGAGGCAAGGGTAAAGAGCCACCAGCCAATATGATCTGATAATTATTAACATTTAGATAGGGCAAGGGAGCCGATGAAGACAACCTAATTAGATCTAAGCCGTTCAATAACTATGAGCACATAGAAACAACCCCTAGATGTATCTAAGCAAACTCGATAACCTGAGCAAGGTCGAAGACAAGCAGAATATTGGTCAAAGCCTAGGAACTTCTACTTGCAATCTAAGATAACTTGATAACTAGCCATGCAACAATATCAGAATACGAGACCTAACTCAGAAAGTCCTGATAGAGGTCACAATGATAGAGTGATGGTACCTATAGGCTCACTAGAGATCGATGCTGATGCAGCCTTGCGCGTAGGAAGGAACTCATTGAATCAACTATACTTCTACTCCTAAGGGTTTTGTCAGCGGTTGCAAAAGGTTGTTGTATTGATTGATTGTTGATTCTATTGATTGATTGTTGATTCTCCTTACAAAGGCTCATGGGTTTATATTTATACCATGGAGCAAGCTAAAAAACAAGTCAACTACGACATTACTACTACAACTATTTCTAAAAGCTACCTAAAATACATCTCCATGCTTTTCCTTAATTGGTGGAGTCAATTCTGCTTCAGACTGGGCCCGGCTGGTCTTCAATTGGCTTCCGAAAATGCCACCAACAGCAGTCAATCTTGGTCAACACAGCTTCATTGACAGACCCTTTTCTCTCTCCTTCATCGGCTGTCAGAACCTTATCCACAACGATTTACTATGGCCAAAAACCGATGTCAACATGTATTATTTAACATGGTTGTTGCCTAATTAAATCTCTTGTTTGATGTGTATAACAAAATGTATTATTAGTTATGATGGGAGCCAAAGAGAAGGAAAAGTTCCTAATGGAGCATATTGCTAGTGGTGGCTCAAACATTGGAAGAACCTACACCGAGGATTAGGGTAGGCAGGTGGACATGTACCTCAGTAGGTCTGGTGATGGCAATAATAATGAGGAGCCTAGCAAGGATGAGGAGCACAAGGACGACATTGATAACAATGTGGAGCAAGACATTGTTGAAATGGAAGCTTCCGGTGGGGTATATAGGGCAAGGTCGTTACAAGAAGGCAATTCCCAGATGGAGAGGGATGGAAGAAGACCTAATGACCTAAGGCATCATACCAGTGACTATAGAATGGCCTGCATGATCAAAGAATTGGTATTATGCTCATGGCAGCACCCTTGGCCCTGAGGATGGCACGCTAATTTTCAATGTAAAAATTACACCACAAAGTTGTCAAGCTTATAAAAACCATAGAAGCTTCTACCCAAGAAAAGTTCAAGCCTAATAGAGAGAATGATGAACTAACTCTAGCACTCGGAATCCCAAACACCTGAGATGTTGCCGAGGTAGAGGGGTAGTTCTGTGGAAGTATGCATTTCATGGGGATATCGACTCCTACAAAAGCCGGAAGAGAAGAAAGGCCAAGCAAGAGGAGAATTGGTGAATGTTAAAAGAGAAAGTATATAAACAAGCAATTCCCTATATGTCATTGGAAATTATACTCATCCCTTATATGCCATTGGCCCTACATGTCATAGACACAAAAAAAATCCCCTCTATGCCATCCAGTGGCACATAAGAGATGAGTTGTATTTTTCAATGGCATAGAGGGAATTTACTCTATAAACAATATGAAAGAATGCACAGTTACTATGATCCACCAATCTGGATCACTTCCTAATCCCAAAGTTAGCCCTTCTAAGCATAGTGTTCACCTAAACGCGTTTAAATGGACGTCTAGACGCGTTTAAACACTAGACGAAGGGTAGGTGTGTAGTTGATGCCCTAGTCGGCCAATTAAACAGTAGACGCATTTAAACGGTCAAACCAGTCAAAGATGGTTTAAACGCTTGAATTAAACGCATGTAGACTGCTGGACGAGCGTTTAGACGGTTGTTTAGGCAACAAAAAATGTGCCCTCAGGAAACGTTGGGCGCTGGCAGTGTTATCTGAATGTCTCATTTTGAGAATGATGTTATGTGTTTAAAACTGTCTAATTGTCTACTTAAGTCTAAAGTACTAAGTATTATCTATATTCTATGGAAGTATGGAGTATGTATTATATTACAATGTGAAATGTCATTATGTGTATATCACTATGTCTAATTATCAATGTCCAATTGTGCAGCTGCAGCTATTGCATGGCTCAAAGTGCACTAGGAAAATTGCATTATGGAACTATGATATTAAATTTTTATTTTTATTTACTACTACAGTGCAAACCGTCTAAACCGTTTAATATATCGTCTAGACCGTCTAAACACTAAACGGAGGGTGACTGACTGCCTAGCGTTTAGTGTCTAGGATAACACTGTCTAAGCCCGGAAGCAGCTGTGCTTCCACAAGGCTCCCCAATGAGGACATGCAAAGCTTACCCATGGTTGTGCGGAACAACCAACGATACCCTGTGGATGACATCACTAAACTAACCCCATATGAGCTGTATAGACCATTTGCCATCCTCACAATTATGGTATATCCGACATGACTCAGGTGGTATTTCTCAATTAATAAATTGGTCCACGCCTAGGAAATTTAATAACTTTTCTCCTATATATACATGTGGCGTACGGTATAGCTTTGCCAATCTTGCCAGGGCAGACAAGCTATGGCATGGTCATTCCACCTGGCTACTCCACCGTTGGGATGGATCAGAGTTGTGATAAATATGAAGGCCTGCAGCTCGACCTCCAGGAGGTGATTGGGAAAGTATACTAGAGATGCACTTACGGTATCATTCTATGGTGCAAACGTTACATCATCATCGCTGTTAGGAGGCATCATTTGTTCTCATAGAACCCTCTGCAGCCACAGCCACCATCTACTTAGAATTCAAGATCGTCATCTCTAGGCTCTAACACATGCACCTCCACAACCTCCACCCCCTCCTACAGCACCGTCGTATCCTGGTGCGAGCAATGACAACCCAACCACCCCTCCTCGATCACCGTCACTACCACCAGCAGCATCACAGCAGTCTGGTGTGAGCAAGGTACCACCTGCAGCACCTATCAGGAAGTTGTAACCACCTTCTATGCCACGACAGCCAAAGGAGAAAGAACTGATAAAGAAGGAACCAAAGAAGTCTGTACTATTAAGACAAGCTTACCATATGACTATGTTGATGCTCGTTATTGTCACCTTTTTAGTCCTATTTAAGTGGTGTTTTTGGACAATTTTTTGTACTGACTAGCTACTTGGCGTATGAAATAATCCCATTATGATATATGTGTTGTATTTTGAAGCATATTATGTTTTGATAGGAAATACGACATATTTAGAGGGTTTTCATGCGGAGCAAAATGTATAATTGGACATGGATCATTGGGAGAGGCCAAAACGTGAAAGAGGACCAGATGGGCCAAAAAGGGCCCAGGCCGATTAGCCTGGCCTATTCCAAGCCTAGTCATGCTCCCATTTCTTTGGCGTGAAGTCTACAAAGTTCCTAGGGTTTTTTCATTGACCATTGCACCAGAGACACCTCCCAACCGGCTAGAGGAGAGTATAAATACCCCCTCAAGGACCCCATCCAAGGGGAGAGAAGGAGTACAGGAGAAATATCATGCACATGCCATTCCATCACCGCCATAAGGTCAAGCACTGAGAAGAGATTGGAAATACAGGAGGCCTCCCGAGGCAGAGCTCAAGAGGAGGGGAAAACACCCCAAGCTGATCAGATTGGAAGTTCTGAGGCTGATCGGCCTGGGGCTTTCCAATCCCCAATCATCATCCCCTTTGGTCCAATTGATCTCCAGAGCATTCTTTACCCTTTTGTGCATCAACATGTATAAGATCATGTGGTAACTATCTGTTTGTCCTCAGGATTGTATGGAGATCTTGATTTGTAATCGCTGAACCTATTGTTAATGATGCTTTTACATGTAATGGCTGGTTAGTGCTACTTTGGGTTGCTTTGTTGCTAACCTAGAACTAACATCATGGCATGTTCTTATTGTTCAATAGTTGATTACCCTCGTGTACTGATCATATATTGGAGGAAATGCGTCGAGCATGGTTCACATTCACTCACAATAACAGCTGGATTAGGTTCACTCACTCTTGGCAATTGCATCTAGAAGATCCTAGATCCCTAGGACAAGCATTCCATCTACCTTGTTTACACCCACTACTCCACTCGGCATGGTCTAGACTACCTAGCTCTCTTGTTAACTTAATCATATTCAATACATAGATCTAGAGCTTTTTGGTCTCATCAATTAGTGCTTAGTTAAGTGTGTAAATTGCTTATTCCACGTATTGATAAATCTTGGGCAATACTCTAAGGGAAAGCTACAACTAATCTGTGCGCTTGCAGTTCACCAACTTGGCACATTAATAGCCACCAATAGGCTGATGTGGAAATTAGGGAAGTAGTGTGCGGATAGGTAAATGAGCACTTGAAACTGAGAATACCTGATAAGTAGATGCCAATAGATTCAGAAACGAAGAAGTTTCTTGTTGGCATGAGCAAAGAGACCAAGAAGCTAGTACTATCGAACTATGACCACTCATTAGTTAAGTCTTATCATAAAAGAAAATAAGGAGAGTTATCCTGTCATCCTGTCGCCTAGCTTAGGCAGCAAGCTCATCAATCTATACCCAATTTGCCATAAAAACATCAATTGAAGGTCGCTGAGTTTATGACAGTGATAGTGCTCTCGGCTGCTGAAGTTCTAGGGTAAGTCGAAACCAAAAGGTAAAAAATGGTTGAAATACCTAAATGGCCCTATGAGTTTGGCAAGCCTCTAGTCCGACCTGAATTTGTACAGAAGCTCTCAACTAAAATTTATGAATTCCATCAGTGGAGCAGTTGGCCAAGTTAAGGACCATGTTCAGTCTTCTTGTTAAAGATATTGATTATTTCGAAGATGGTGAGCAACTGTTGTGGTTGGAATTCAAGGATATTTATGAAGTGTACCATGCCCTTGACGTCTTTCTTGTTAGCGCCTGGGTTCTGTAAGTGAGTTTAGATGTTTGGGTTCATATCATTATTGTTGTGCGTCGTTTCACTAACTTTGTCTTTCATTTTATGTTGGATGAAGATTCAGAGGTGCCAAAAAGAATCATACTTTTACCCGCAAAGAAAAAGAATCATACTTTAACGTTGGCTTCATGGACCCAGCGCTTGTTAAACAAAGGCAACATTGGGTAACATCTACAATTTATTGAAGAAATAGAATTACAAGACTTGCATACTACTGCCGTACAACATTAACTGAGTGTCTACCTAATGTTAGTTCTAATATGAGCATTTAAGTACACACTTTCCACTAGATTCTCCTTATAATTATGATTGATAGAAGCAAGGTTATTGTGTGGGATTCATTGAGGAAACCAAAGACAGACTATCAAGAACTTCAAGATCTTCTTAACATGTAATAATGTTGGAAGTTTATCTCTAAGCAAAAGTTTCTTTATTGAATTTTCACCTACCACTGTACCATTCATTATTTTCATTCACGGGGCATGGAAACAATTCGGTAATACTTACCATGGTGAATTCAAAGAAACACTTGAATTCAATACAAATTTTCCATTATGTATGGAGTTTGCACATTTTGTACATTCTACATCAAGAATATTTTGTAACTTTATTTTCTCCTAAAGTGTTTGAGACAGGAATCGGGGAATAATTTATGTGGATACTATGTTTGTGAGCACATTTACCATTTAGTGAAAGACAAGGTGCTAACGGAATATATGAATGTACCTCAAATAAATTTATTAATAATTAATCATTTTCTCCTTATATTTAATTGTTAGTTTAACATTCACATATTTGCAAATTACAGAAGTTGAGGATTAGGGAAGAACTCCAGGAGGATAGGATCGCTGCAATCCAAGAAGCACTCTAGGATTTCTGATGGATGAGGTGGTTATTCCCATGGAGAATTTCGTTATGATGGACATCCACTTGTCCAAAAGGATTATGGTTGGTATCCTGAGAACTAAGGGGACAAATATATATAGACACACGCACACATTGCTTAATCAGGCAAAAGGAAGAAACAACACATCGACAAGAACGGTAAATAAAATTCTTGGTGCACGTCATGATTTAAGCAAAGAAGTTACCTTCCATTCACAAGATCGTCAACGCACTGAAAAATGCCCTCTGAGTCAATGATTGCCATGAAGTCCAGTTTGGTAATAGGATGTCGATTATTTGTCCCACCTGAAAAAAGTCAATACTTCAAATTTTATCTCTCTCGACAAAAAGGTATATCCTATGATAAAATAACAAGAATATTATTTGTTGACAGTACAAGAGTGGAAGACAAATAATATGTGGGATTGGATTATATATTTGTGAGTGTTATATTAGAGAGTTTGTAGCAAGTCCTCTATGTGCTGAAGCCCCATGCTCCATAATTAAATGGTACTCCCTCCATTTCATATTGCAAGTCCTTATTGGATTTTCTTGATACATAGATTTTGCTATGTATTTGAACATATTGTACATTTAGATGCATATCAAAAAAACTAAAATGACCTATAATTTGAAATTGAGGGAGTAGTTGTTACTTGTAGCAAATCATACATGTTTCTCCAAATGTTTTCGATGTTCTAGCACGTACTTGTAGCAGTGTTCATCATCGTTAAGGGTAAGATTTTTCTCTCATAACTGTTTTCAGCATGTAGTCAATCTGAGCAGTCTTCATTAATGGCAGTTTACATGATCTTAATGGCTTCAAAAAAATATTCAACTTTTATTTGATCTTATGTAATGAACACCACAATTAGACCTGGGAGATATCAAAATTGTTTCTGGGCAGAATCTGTTCATGTAAAGATTAGGTGAACCAAATCATAGAATTTGATATTTCTCTACTTTGAAGTTGTAGAAAATTCCAAAAGATTTCCAGATCGGTAAATTCATCTTGATATGAATTTTGGAGCACAATTTTTTCAGTACCTCATACTAGCAAGAAAAATTCTGAAAATTGGCTTTATATTAAAATATGTTTCATTCACATGAGGCTTTAAAAAGTATATGAAGGTCATGCATTGCAATCTTGAATTTGCATCTCATGTTATTTATGTATATGAAGAATCCATAGTTGGATTGGTGCGGTAAATACTGGTACAACAACTACACCTTGGGATATAGTAATGTGGTTGCCTACAGTTCATCAAAGACAACAATAACATCAGGCATGGCACACTGTAGAAGGCATATGGTCGAGGTGTGAATCATTTTCTCCTGTAGTGCTGGTTTACTTTCATCTCAGTCAGTTTTGATCAGCGTCCTAGCTAGGGCAACATGGTGACTGAGGTGTGCGGCATCGCAAGCTCGCAACAAGTTCTCCTCCAGCTCCGTCAGTTCATGTAACACCCTAGAAATTAGATTGGTGTTCTATTTCCAATACAGAAAATACATGAGTTATGGTTACAAGGTTTACACTGGACTACGTATTGCAGCAAAATACTCTTTATATGTTGGAAAGCATAAAAGCGTTCAAGTTTGACAAGGAGCTTGAAAGAGAGGCAAAAGGTTGACTTTTTGAATGATTGCTCTGATGGATGATCAGAGACCATAGATGCGTAGGTCTGGTTGAGGGCTTCCGTTTGATATCTCATATGTGATATTCGGAGTTAAGATCATCGTGTTATAGGAGATCAAAATTTGGATGGATGATATGGCTCAAATAGCAAATAGAGAAAACCTAATCTACAGTGACTTCCCCAATGGTTTCTACACCTCAGTCAGGGGCCTATTGGCTGCAACATGCCACTACTCCTTCAGCACCTATGGCTCCATTATATCCTAATGGTTTCACAACTGGAGCCACTCCATCCTCAAGTATCCCAAGCGCTCATGCTGCACCATGGAGTGATGGTACAAACAATGTCGATGTGATCTCAGCTAACATACTAATGTTCCTTTAGTGCGATACTTATTCGCTGTTAAGCATGGTTTCTTGGTTCTTAAGCCTTCAAAGGATATTGGATTTCTTTTGGTTCGTGGATAGTATATCGGAGTTTCATGATAGGGAGAGTGAATTCAGGGACAAATTCCTTGAAGGAGGGGAGAATGTAACACTTGAGAAGAACTGTTGATCGGGCACTTGGAAAAGAGGCCAAAAATTGACTTTATGAATGGTAGCTCGAATCGAGGATCAGAGACCACCACTGCATAGAGCTTGTCTTGATGATTCTATTTTACTACCCATTGTTTATTTTGGACATAGGATAAATAAGTAGCTAGATGTCAAAGTTTGACTAAGTTAGAGAGAGAAAAAAGAGAAAACCTCCGTGACCTTTAATGACCGTGTTGTAATTGGCCAATTAGGATTCCGTTTCCTTTTTTTTCTTTTCTCCCATGACCACGTTCTGCCGCAACTACTTTTTCTTTTCTTTCACTCCACGGTTCCACCTGTGACTCCTCCCTTTGACCGATACCTTCCCTCTCCCTTTATGATCTATTCTCTCCGTTCCAATTTATAGGTCGTTTTGGCTTTTCTACATTCATAGGTTTTGATACGCATCTAGAAATACATTATGTCTAGATACATAGTAAAAATTATGGATCTAAAAATACCAAAACGACCTATAATTTGAAATGGAGGAAGTACATCTGATGCCACCGAAGAACTAGAGAAGGAGAGAAAGCCAAGAGGAAAAGGAATAGAAGGGAAGGAGAAGAAGGAACAGAAGAGGAGGAAAAATGGCTGCATAAAACCTAGAATCTTTTTGGAGAATCAAGGTGAGATGGTTTTGATGTAATCCCTTATTTTTATGATGAGATTTATTGCTTATAATTAACCTTTTTCCTTGGATTAGTGGGGGATTAGAGATGGATCTCGTGCTTAGTCTCTGCTGGTTGACAGATTTGGCAGTTTCTATTCCTAATATGACCATGTTAAAGCCTGAATTAAATTTTCCACATGTTGAAATATTTGTAGAAGACTCAGAATTCTTTCCACGAAGTCCTAGATCATAATTTTTGTCCAAGCAATTTAAGAGATATTGCAGTTCAAAAAAGACTGACTTATTCTGACAATTTTGCAGAAAACTAGAGATAACTGGGTTGGACTCGGGAGGCAACTCGTGCGCCCGCCGCCAGTTCCCCCATTTCAAGCCTCATCAGCCGTCGTCGTTACCACCAGACGGCGTGCGGCCGCGGTGGCCCTTCCCTCCTCTCCCTCCCCTCTACTCTTCCTTTCCCTTTCTCCTCACCCCATTCCCTTGACCCTAACCCCGATGTACCCGGTCGCTCCTCCCTGCTGGGTTTGAATCGACGTCGGTCGCTCAGGTCAGATCTGTGCCTCCCATGGCCAGATCTACCCCTCCCTTCACCAGAACTGTGAACTGGGATACTCATTCCTATCGACGTGTGGGTGAGTTGACGTCAAGGCCGTGGGGTCATGGGGCGGACGAAGCAACTGGGCTTGTGCAGGTAGAAGTCGTTCACCTCCACCTGCCATACCTCTGCCTGTGGCTCCATTGCTGGTGTTATTGCCATCGTCCAGGCCTATTTTGCCAGCCGGCTGCTGCAAGCGGCTCGTGCGTAGGGAGCCATCATTCCCCAGCCCTACCAGGCTCGCCGGCAGTGGGTCGTCCAGGAATATGCCGGGCACACTATCCACCAGCCACTCCAGCTCATCCTGCAGCGCCTTCGCCTAGTTCTACTACCCCCATGATAGCAACAGCAAGCCAGATGGGCCGATGGTGGGGGCGTGTAGGCGTGGTGGCTGTGTCTCAGTGGCTGGCTCCCAGATCTTCGCGCCTTTGAAAAATCCTGGTTCTTATAACTCCACTGCACTATGTTGCTAGATCTGAGGCTACCATGGGGTGGCGTGGTAGTGGCTCTGGAAGGTTGATGGCGTGCTCTGGGGGATGGGGGCTAGGCGAAAGTCTCTGCTTGCTCGTGAGTAGATGACGGCAATGCCCTTAGGTGGCGTTTACCTCCTTGGAGGTTTCATCATTCTGCCCCTCTCCCCTACTCCTCTGGTGAGCTTCCTGGGTTAAAATCCCTCCCTAGAAGTGTCATCTTTGAAGTTCATGCCAGATTGTAGCTATCGTGGTGTTGGTAATTGTCCACTCTTCACAGAGATCTTTTCATTTGTGCCTGCCTTCGCTTTTAGTTCTCCATTGTTGCCTTGGTTGCCTACATTGCTACCTTTTGGTGGATGCTTTGACGCCAACTGTTGTGCTGCTGGTGCTTGCTCTGGGTGGATGCTTCGCTGCCCAGGTTGTGGTTGTTAGGTGGATGCTTTGCCACCACTCTTGGTTGAGGTGGATGCTTTGCCACCATGTTTGGTTTGCTTGGGCGAATGCTTTGCCACCATGTTGCTGCTTGGGTGGATACTTTGTCACCACTGGTAGGTTTAGGCGAATGCTTTGCCACCGTTCTTCTACTCTGGTAGATGCTTTGCCGTCGTGGTCGTGTGCTTCGAGCTTGCTCTCCATAGGCTTCTTCGGTGATGGTGTATCCTTTTGTAGGTTTAGATCTTTGGGTAGCCTTGTCAGGGTGGTGTGTTTGGTGTGTTGCCCCCTCCTTTCATTCTTTTTCTGTTTATTGTGGTTGCGGCTTCGGTTGTTTATCGGCTGTTAGTTGGTTGTACCTTTTTCTAGTATTTCTCTATCTTTAATCATTTGTGCTCTTGTGTTGGCCAAGTTCTGTTTGGCGGCATCAAGGATTGTCTGCAAATTGCTTTCTTCTTAATGAAATAGTGCTAAGGCACGATCACAAAAATATGCTAACAAGTTTCTGAATAGTCATAGATCTATTCAGTTTTAAGCTATCTTAGAGGCCCAATCAGTTCTTCAAATGGATACCAAAGTTTTGGAGTTTTTATTAATCTTTTCAAATTTGTAGAGATCAAAATTTTTGGTTGGCTAGAATTCCTGATATCAAACTCTAAAGTGGACTGTTAAGTTTGCATTGTCAGATCCAACACCCGAGGTTGACATAATGATTAATTGATGTTAGTGATTTTTACTGCAAAGAGCCATATAACCAAAGTTATGGATAATAACTGTGGTGAAGTTTCATAATTTATGGATGAGTGGTTTAGTAGATATCAAGGTTTTACCATTAGCTAGCAGAACTCAAGACAGATTCTATAGTCTGAATTGAAGTGAAGTATAGGATAGTTTGATTTAAGAGTAAATATGTTTTGACTAATGAGAGTTGTTCTCCTTTCTCTCACAACACCATGTACAATTTTTCTCAACACCAAACTGTCGGGAAAGAACGTTTATTGTTGTCTCATAAAGTGTCGGCAAATCAGTGGACATTAGCTGTCAAATAAAGTGTCAGTGTTGGTTCAAAGGGCCTACAGATTATCTGTCGGCCCTGCTCCATTCAACTGATAAAAGTGTCGGCGTTGCTAGCTAGACAGGCAGTGTGTCGGCATACGTTATTCATCGACCTTTGAAGTGTCAGCAATAATTTTTCGGCCTCCTATACCAAACACTACCAAGGCCCAAACCCTCACTACTGGCAACCAAAATTTTCCTATGTGTCAGACTAAAAATATTAATTAAAAAGGGGAAAATTAAAACACACCAAAAAGTATTAATTGAAAAGGGTGGCAGGTGATCATTATTAGATTATAGGGTTGCAAGTGCAAGTTTGAATTATGCGTAGCAAACATTTAAAATTTTCATCTACTTCCAAGATATGAGCTATAATAGAATAAATATACCTACAATATATTTTTATGAAGTTTTTTAATATTATTTTAGGCATAGTATAGCAAAAAATTGTAATTACTTTCAAACCGGCCGCAAAAAGGTATCACCTCACTACTACAAAAAAAAAGCGTTTTCACGGGGGCGGGTAGAATGACATTTCTAGGGGCAGGTACAAATAGCTGTCTCTAGGAGTGGGTGACACGCCCACCCTGGAAACGATTTTCAGGGGCGGGTGATGGCATCACCCGCCCCTGGAACGCCCATTTCTAGGGGCGGGCGATGATGTCGTCCGCCCATGGAAATGGTTTCCGGGGCGGGTGATGCCAATTAAAAAAAGTAAGGTCCGCTGGGCCCTGCCCCTACCCTGCCCCATCCATTTCAAAAAAAATCTTAAGTCGCGCCATTTTTCACGCAAAGTCACGGCGCTAAGCGGCCGGTGGGGTTCAACCCATGACCTCCCCCCTCGCGCAAGCCTTCCTTACCACTACACCACACACTCATATGCGTCCATATCCAGTTTTCATTCTCCTCGTATAATACAACACTGAGTGTAAATTACATTTTTAAGACTTTAAACTTGTTCAAATTAAAAAGTTGTCAGCAACGAAGTTCCGTAACTTTTTAAGATCTACAACTTTTATTTTTGGAGTTTCTCCATTCGAGGTCGTTTACAAAATTTGAATTTCAAATTTGAGAGTTTCAAACCTAGTTTATGGTTGACAATATGATTTCAAATAAAAAAATTATAAACTATAAAGTTTCATAACTTCTCATGCTCTACAATTTTTGTTTTGAATGTTTCTTCATTTGAGGTCATTTGAAAAATTCAAATTTAAAGAATTATGACGTTTTAGATTATAAAACTAGAGAATGCAAACGAATATTTTGAAATACTAAACAATCTCAAATGAAAAAACTTTCAACTACAAAGGTTTAGCTCTCGTCTAGCTATACAATTTTGATAGGAAAAAGTCCATATTACTCCCCTGAACTATAAGCAAAGTCTATATAACCCCTTAAACTATCTTTTGGTTCATTTTACCCCCTAAACTATGTAACTTGGTCTATTCTACCCCCTAATACAAATTGTCTTTTTTATTTCTCCATACAGAAGTTGAATCTTAATTTCAAATTTTGCCTGATTGTAGTAAACATCATAGTGTATATGAAAAAAATATATTATGAATTTTTCGTTATTAGTTTTTGTATAATTTTGCATCTTAAGGATTAATTAATTATTAAATATATTACCCTATCAAAATAATGACAAAGAATTATTTTATATTTTTCTACCATGCATTATGATGTCTACTATCATCTCACAAAATTTGAACGTAATATTACACTTCTACATGGAAAAATAAAAAAGACAAATTGTGTTAGGGGGTAAAATAGGCTAAACGACATAGTTTAGGGGGTAAAATAAACCAAAAGATAGTTTAGGGGGTTATGTAGACTTTGCTTATAGTTCAGGGTAGTAATTTGGACTTTTTCCTTTTTGATATATAGATTATCTTCATTGGGCATCATATGAAGAAGTTATGAATTTTTTCGTGTGGGAACATTTCTAGGGGCCTCTGGAAATCATTTCGAGGGGCAGGCTGATATCACCCGCCCATAACAATCATTTCTAGGGGCGGGTGACGCCATCTCCCCCCCACCAAAAAATGATTTTCAGGTACGGGTGGTGGGTGACGTCATCACCCACTCCCAAAAATGATTTCCAGGGGTAGGCCTAATGCTACAGTAACCATCCCGATTTGTAGTTGCTGGGGGCAATTTTACCCGCCCCTGAAAAAACAGGGTACTCCTAAAAAATCATTTTTGTAGTAGTGCCTGCCATTGTATTTGACTCCGAACCAATTGAAAAATATTTGCCGTAGTAGTAGAACAATTATGAAAACATACAATAATATTTATAATATCAAATAAGTGACATTAAATCCATCAAAAATCATTGCTTGAAAGTAAATTTATTTGATATTGTAAATATTGATATAGCTTTCTACAAATTTGGTCAAAATTAAATATATTTGACTTAGGATAAACTAAAACGTCTTAGATTTTGAAATGGATGGAGTATCAATTATATAACTTCTAAAATCTTATTTGCCTAGAGGCATAGGTGGTACAATTCTCATATGGTTAATTTAGATTCGGCTCTCCGTCTACAGGTTCAGTATAACACTATAGTGGTAACTTGGGCTGGCGGAAAAGATCGAGGCTCGTGAGCTAACTCGGCTTGTTGATAGATTTGGCTCGGTTCAGCCCGGCTCGACCTTTAAATATGAGCCAAGACTCAAGTTCAGATCGTTTTCTTAACGAGAAAGCTTGTGAACAGCTCATGAGCTATGAAGATGACAATACCAAACTTATTTTTATCAGTAGTTGTATTACTATTATTTGGTTAAAACAAACTTTTCACTCAACTCGCAAGTCAAATCTAGTACTAATTAAGTTTATTTTGAGTCTCCAAACATCAATATTATCCCATTTTATTGACTAATGTTATTTATTTTCATAATATCATCAGGGCTAAACTTTTAGATAGTTAATATTTATTAATATATCTTTGATCTTACTTTATTGTTGAAAGTGCTTAATTTGTGAGCCAAACAAACTGGCTCGTACATTTTGAACGAACCGAGCCAAACTCCACTTTTAGCTCATCAACCTTAACCTTAATGAGCAGAGTCGAGCTAGCTCATTATCAAATGAGCACATAACGAGCCGAGCTTTAATGAACCGAGCTGGCTCGTCCAGCACCCATAGTGGTAATAACGGACAGAAATCTAAAAATGATGACTAAGAGAGCCGGGAAAATACTTTTAAAGGCGGACACCTTATTTAAACAACATCTAGATCAGAGTGTTTGGAATATTGTTAGCAAAAGAATATTTCTATTCGGGTTACTAACAAAAAAGAATTGAACCATCTAGGAAGTTACAAAACATACCTCAAGATTTTCACTTGATGGCCATAGCTGTAATCTGCGTAGGGAAAAATGATAACGAACTTGGAAAGAGTAATGCAACCAAAGGTAGAAGTCCTTGAAATAAACCCAACGCCACTAACATATCCTGCAATAAAGAGCCTTCAATGAAGTTGGGGAGAAAAGAAGGTGACCATCACTTATTATTGTCTTTGCCATATTTTCTATTTAGAACATTTGTGGCAAACCTTATATTGTCCAGATGCTTAAGAATTATTTGTTAATTTATATTTTTCATAAAGAAATATAGATTTATATTTCTGAAAGCCGTGGATTTATAATTCTGTTGAGTTTCAGTACTTTGTGAAGTTAAGAGACATCCATATACCTGATATATATATATATAAAACTCGAGCAGCACCATACAAAATGGCAAATCCCTAGTTGAAGAAGCCAAGTCCCGCAAACAAGCCACAATGGCACCCCAACAATTCCTTAAAGTCAAGAGCCACCCTGATCTGAAAGAAAATAAAATAAAAGTTTGGTCAAGGCAATGGAGTTAGCATATAACATATAGAAATCAAATTCTCCCATTTCAATGTCCTCCGAGCTCTCCAGGGAATTCAGAAGCCATTAATTAATTAAATCACATCTCCTGTATACTTAGGGCACGTACAACGGAGACACAACCATCATCGCTTTGTCTCCAGATTAGCCGATGTGTCCGACGTGGCCCTCATTTATTGCAGAAAGAGAATCCCGGCGTCGTCTCATTCGTCTACGGCTCGGGCGTGTGCTCCAACGCCAGACGACGGCTCGTCGCCCCCGTTGTACGGCGCACTCCCCCTCGTCGTTGTCGCAGATCCGCTGCGCGCGATTTCTCCTTCACGGGGTAACTTTCGCGAAATTGCTAACAATGCCGACAAGGAGACCCCTGCCACATAGCAAATAACCTACCGAAGCGGTGGCGGCGGCGGCCGCCACAGCATGCGACAGGAAGAGAAGCAGGCAGCTGCGGCGGCGCAGGAGCTGCTCAAGGCGGAGGCGATGAGCGAAAAGCCAAGGCCGTGCTTCTCGGATTTAGCGGCCGACGGCGGCTGCAGAGCAAGCTTGGGCGATTCCACGACTTCAGGCTGCCATCTTGTCTGCAAGCTTGCCAAGGCCGACGGCGGCCACAGAGCAAGGCATTTGTATTTGGATGGCTACCTTCATGTGCCCGGAGATGAACTGATGGATGTCGCATGGTGAACAAAATGGCCACAAAGATGAAGTTATACTAGATCACCATGATTTGCGTGTCAAGGGATTAAATAAAACTCTTGCGGACAGCTAAATAGATAGTTGTCTAAATTGTTGTACAAGCCGTCTGTTTAATTGTCTCTATATGATAAAAGACAACAACTGTCTAAACTAATGTACTTGGCCTTAGTGCGCCTGGCTTGGAGGGTTTGCAGTCGCGCCAGTGGGCGTGGTGGGGAGAAGTGTCGGATGCTGGGGACAGCGTGCAGCCTCTTCCATGGAACTTGGGACTGGTGGTGGCCATGCATGGGTGTGTGTGCCGGTGTTTGGGCGCCCTCTCGTAATTCCAGCGGATGGAGGTAGCCCGACAGAGGGACTTGGCGTACTGCCAATTACGGCCTGGGGAAGAGGATGAGGATGCAGCAAGCGGAGAGGAATTCCGTAGAGGCAGCGGCAGAGCTCGAGTTGGTTCCCGAATGTCGTGATATATACAATAAATGAACAATGTTTTATTGAAACGGTACCTGGTTTCTGACGAACCGGCATTGCCATTGAGTTGACGAGAATCACAATTTGAGATGCGAAACCATTGTGAAAATTGCAAAAATGAATGGCCGTCGTCGTCAGAGACGAGGTGATGCAACAATATAGGAGGTGTTTGGTTCAATTCAGGTAACGTAAAAGGTGATGGAAATGGGTTACGCTGGTAAGGGAAAGAATTAAAGCGAATACATGTTTTGTTTGGAAGATGCACCGTAAACAATTGTATGAGTCTACGAGAATCAGGCTAGGCCGGTAACGATTCACGCTCCAGTGCGGGCGGTAACGAGTTTATACAAAACGGTATCAGGTCACGGCGTGATCTGTTTACAGCTAGATTGAAACAAACACAATCTAACGCAATGTGATACCAGTGTAATCAGGTTGCGTTACAAATCGGTGAACCAAACACCTCCTATAAAATAACGACCACGCTCGTCCTATATACAACCAAGATAGAAACAGCTAGCTTTTTGGATGCTTTTCTTTTCCAAACCGGGACGCATGGACAAGTAAGGAATGCATTCTGTTTTCAGAAAGCTCGACATGCCATGCAAAGATAATTGAACTCAAACCACAACGTTGTGTGACATGTACACAATAATTGAACAGCGATTTAATGAAACGGCACCTGGTTTCCGATGAACCGGCGTTGCCATCGAGTTGATGGGAATCACAATTTCAGATGAGTTACTGTTGTGAAAATTGCAAAAATGAATGGCGGTCGTCAGAGACGAGGTGATTCAACAACACAAAAATAACGGCCATGCTCGTCCTATATACAACCAAAATAGAAACAGCTTGTTTTTTTGGATGCTTTTCTTTTCTAAAGCGGGACGACGCATCGACAAGTAAGGAATGTAGTCTCTTATCCGAAAGCTCGACATGCCATGCAAAGATGCATACCAACAAGCAAAGGCAGCAAGAACATTGCCTTTGATTCAGGGTAAATTAAAGGTAAAAGAACCATCAATCAAAGAGGAAGTATCAGATTGAAGAGCATGTAGAATAAAGAAAAAGGAACATGGTGGGAGAACCGTTGGGGTCAAAATTATTCAGACGATAGCAGAATTACAAGGAAAATGATGTCAAAGATCAATGCTTCTAGAAGGCTAGAAGGGTCAAGAGCACAGGGAATAAAGAAAAAAAGTTTTCATGACAGAAAGAGTATGGGACCATGGAGAGGGGACCGGACGACGGTGTGAATCAAAGCAAAGTTACTAGAAAACGACGTGATGGGCAAAGGGCCAAAAAAAAATCAAAGTAAAAAGAAATTGAATAACTACAGTAGCACAAAAAAAAATACATAGCCAACTTGGTTTTCATTTGTCTACGTACAGAGAAGCGCCGGTGTTTGACGGCCCTCCTTCAACACTACTAGAAAACTGACCTTTCATCCCTGGTCTTACCGTCTTAGTACCAGTTACATTTTGATCTTATACTAATGTTTGCATTAGTACCGGGCCTAGCGGATCGTCCCCGAGGAACCCACGTAACCCCCCTTTAGTACCGGGTGGAGGATTCACCCGGTATTAAAGGTCACACATGAGTACCGGTTGAAGCCACCAACTGGTACTAATATGTCTGAGAGTCTTTAGTACCGGGTGGATGCTTTACCCGGTACCAAAGGTAACCTTCAGTAATGGATGGAGTCCACCCAGTACTACAGTTTTACACCACCCACCCCCTCCCCCTCTCTCTCTCCTTTATATTACTACTACTCCGGGCCTCCTTCCCCTCTCATCCCTTATCCTCTTTCGTTCTCTTCTCTATGTCTTCTCTCCCTGCGTGAGCGGGTATGGGATCGGACGAGAGGCGGCCTGCCTTCACGGTGAGGGGGCGCGGCAGCCGAGGATGAGGGCGCGGTGGCTGGGGCCTGGAGGCCAGCGGTGCGGCGGCCTGCAGGCGTGGCCTTGGGCACAGCGGTCGGGGCCTTGCGATCGGCGCGGCCAAGGGCCTTGAGGCCAGTGGTGTGGCGGCCTTGGGCATGGCGGCGCTCGTGGTCGGGAGGTGCGGTCCAGGTGGCCTTGGGCGCGGCGATCAGTGCCTGGAGACCGGCGTGGCCTGGGGCGCGGCGGCACCCATGGCCGGGAGGTACGGCGATGATGCTCGTGGCCAGAAACTGGCGACAAGCGTGGTGGTGGAACGGATAAGAAAATAAAATAAAATAAAAGGAAAAGAGGCCATGTGAGACATGTACATTATTACTGGTTGGTGATTAACCCAATACTAAAGGATGCCCTTTAGTACTGGCTAAGCTATATCGGTTGCATAACAGGTACTAAAAGGGACTTGAGAACCGGTACCGAAAGCACTTTCCCCAGTAGTGCAAGCGGATGGAGGTACTGCGGATAGAGGGATTTTGCTTACTATCAATTACGGCTGTGGGGAAGAAGATGAGGATGTGGCACGTGGAGAGAGATTTCGTAGAGGCAGCAGCAGAGCTTGAGTCGGTTCACGATCGCGGAGGGATGGATAAGCGTAGCAAGGGCACAATTGCATTGGCAGGCATTATATTTCTATTTTCCCCTCTCTTTTTTGAGGAACTTCTATTTCCCCCTCTTAGTCACCAGTATCTTCTTCTTTTCTTATTCTTTTCCAGAACTTATATATAGCTACTTGCAGTGTTTTTTCCCCATAAATGTGTAGTATTTCCTACTATTATACTACATCGAGCTCATTTATCTAATCATCAAGGATGTTGATTCATCCGAACTCCGCATCAGGATAGAGAGTTGCGATTGTTTCTACAACGGGTACTCCTATTGTACTTTTCGTTAATCAAAATACCAAGAACTCGAACAACAATGTTATGTGATATCTACAATAATTGAACAACGGTTTTATTGAAACGGTACCTGGTTTCTGACGAACCGGCGTTGCCATTGAGTGGATGAGAATGACAATTTGAGATGAGGTACCGTTGAGAAATTGCAAAAACTAATGGCTGGCACAGATGAGGCAACGCAATAATACGAAATAACGGCCACGCTCGTCCTATATACAACCAAGATAGAAGCTGAAAGCTTATTGAATGCTTCTCTTTTCCAAAGCGGAATGCATGGACAAGTAAGGAATGCATTCTCTTTTCAGAAAGCTCGACATGCCCATTTTATTATGCAAAAAAGATGCATATATACCAACAAGAAAAGGCTGCAAGAACACTGCCTTTGTTTCAGGGTAAATTAAAGGTAAAGGAACCCTCAATCAAAGAGGAAGTATCAGATTGAAAGAGCAGGTATTGTTGACGCTTTTTCTGGCCAGCACACAGCAAGCGCTAGATCTCGCAGTTGTCGTAATCAACTCTCAGCAAAATCCTGTGTAAACCGGAAGTTCCGGTTTAGGCAAATCGGAAGTTCCGGTTCTATCGGGTTTCGCTGGAAAACCTAAAATCACCACCCCGGGAGGGACCCCGTCAGAGATGGTGCGTCTAGGGTTGTTCTAAGATTGGCAGGCCACTCAGAACCTTATCGGTCGCTGTAGAGACGAAGGAAGAAAGCAAAAAGAGGTTGGAAAAGATTTAGGGTTTGGAGATAAAAGTAAATATTATATTTGATCAATTGTGTTATGATCAACCTCAATCGGCCGCAACCCTTTATATTTATAGGGTGGGGAGGTCTTGCCCCGCAAGAAAATCCTTTTACAAACCAAGAATCCATCAGATCCCTTAATTCTACTCGGACTCCTAGCAAAACCGGAAGTTCCGGTTTCAGCAAACTCGGAAGTTCCGGTTTACGGAAACCGGAAGTTCTGGTTTTTCCAGCAAACTTTTTTCAGCATCACAAACCATTGATTTCTTTTCATGAAAATTCTTCTTCTGAACATTATAACCAGATGCTTGCTGCGCCAAAGCATTAGCTCTTGGATTCCCTTCTCGTGGCACATGATAAATAATGAATTCATCAAAAGAGGATATCATATCTAAACATTTATCAAGATATGCATTTAAAACCCCATATAAACATTGACATATCCTAGAAACTTACTGTACCAATAGTAAGGAATCACCATATGCTTCTACGTGCTTAACCCCCATCTCATGCAAAATTTCCAACCCGAATAATAAAGCCTCATATTCGGTTTGATTATTAGTGCATCTAACTTCCAATTGGTTCAGTGCCTCAAAAACTACACCATTTGGTGACATAATAATAACACCAACACCACAACCACTTCTACAAACCGATCCATCAAAATGCAACTTGCAGGGAGTAAAAGCAATAAGACCGACATCTAATTGAAGCTTATTATCAACTCGATGCTCTACAATAAAATCCGCTACAATTTGGCCTTTCATATATTTTAAAGGTTCATAAGCCAAATCATACTCGATAAGAGTATAAGCCCATTTACCAATCCTACCACTTAAAATTGGTCTATGCAACATATATTTAATTATGTCGGTCTGGCATGCTACTATACAATAACTTGATAATAAATAATGTCTCAACTTAGGACAAGCATGATACAATGATAAACATAATTTCTCAATAAATGTGTACCTTGTTTCAGCATCTAATAATCTTCTACTCACATAGGCAATAATATGTTCCTTACCTTCGGTTTCTTGAGTCAAAACAGCTCCAATAACAATATCCTCGGCAGCTACATACAACTTGAAAGGAACACCTCTTGTAGGCGCTTTAATAACCGGTGGCGAAGATAAATATTCTTTAATCTTGTCAAAAGCTTCTTGTTGCTCTGCACCCCAAGAAAAATCCACTTCATTCTTCAACCGAAGGATAGGAGTAAAAGCACTTACTTTTCTGGACAAGTTACAAATAAATCTCCTCAAATAATTCACCTTGCCCAAAAACTTCTGCAAATCTCTCTAACATGTAGGAGCCTCTACCTTTTTAATAGCATCAATCTTCTTAGGATCAATCTCTATGCCCTTCTCATGAACAATAAAACCCAAGAACTTTCCAGCCGATACACCAAAAGCACATTTGAGTGGATTCATTTTCAACCCATACCGACGCATTCTCTCAAAAGCAAGCCTCAAATCAGCCAAATGAGAACTCAAACCAGCCGATTTCACAACTATATCGTCAATATATACTTCAATAATAATACCAAGCAAATCATGAAAGATTAAATTCATTGCCCTTTGATAAGTAGCGCCAGCATTCTTTAATCCAAAAGTCATAACAACCCACTCAAATAAACCAATAAAACCTGGACATATAAAAGCCATTTTAGACGTATCCTCTTCGGCCATAAAGATTTGATTATAACCAGCATTACCATCAAGAAAACTAATAACTCTATGTCCAGAAGCATCATCAATAAGCATATCGGCTATAGGCATAGGATATTCATCTTTAGGACTAGCTCTATTGATATTTCTAAAATTAATGCAAACTCTAAGCTTACCTGTCCCCTTCTTCTCCACAGGCACAATGTTAGAAACCCAATCATCATATCGATAAGGCCTAATAAACTTTGCTTCCAATAACCGATTAATTTCTTCTTTAATCCGGTCATACATACTAGTATTAAAACGCCTAGCTGGTTGTTTATAAGGCCTAAACCCAGGCTTAATTGGTAACCGATGTTCAACCAACTCTCGGCTTAAACTAGGCATCTCAGTATAATTCCATGCAAAACAATCAACATATTCTTTCAAGAGCTCGATTAATTCAGATTTATAATCGGCTTATAAATTCTTATTTATAAACATCGGTCTAGGTATAGTACCATCACTATTGTCAACCTCTTCTAAATCATCAACCGACGTAAACCCCTATCCTAACTTGCTCAAATCATCAAAATCTTCACTGGCTTCACACATATCGTTCTCATGTGCCTGATAATGCTCTAGCCATTTTTGTAACCAATCTGAATTTTTATTCGTTACATAAGATCGTTCAACCGATTATCAATCGGCTTTAAAACAACAGGTACAAAACCATCCTTAGTTCAACTAATAAGATCAAAATCTGAAAGATCTAAACCAGAAATACATTTAAAATTACCATGTACACCTATGGTAGAACTATCAGCTACAGCAACACAAGCCGATGTATCACCGTGTACAATCTCAATATCATCATCTACCCATTGAATTAAAAACTGATGCAAGGTAGATGGCACACATCTATTCGCATGTATCCAATCACGACCAAGGATCAAGCTGAAATTAACATGTGTCTCAGCGACGAAGAAAGCAGTAGCCAACTTCTTGCTTCCAACATTAAGTTCCATGGAAACAACACCCTTAGCACTGATTGGCTCGCCTCCTCCTACGCCACTGACCGTCATGTTGGTCTTGATCAGCTCCTCATCTGTGCCTCCTAACTTCTTAAACAAACAGTAAGGCATTAAATTTACAATGGCACCTCCATCAACAAGCATACGAGTGATAGGCCTCCCATTAATGTGTCCCTTCATGTATAACGCCTTTAAATGATTAACGTCATCATCTGTCCTCTTGAATACTGCTTCCTTCAGACCAAAATCAAGATGAGCTAATTCTTCTTCTGGAACAACATAATAGTCCGAAGAAAAATGTACAACATTAACATCAAGATTCATGCGTTCAGGAGAGGAATCATAGTGAACAAGCTGCTCATCATCTTTCTCTTTAGGATCAATCGCCATCTTGTCATCCTCTAAAGCCTTGGCAGCCACATCTCCTACTGCCTCTGTCAAAACCGGAACTTCCAGATCCAGAACCAGAAGTTCCGGTTCCACCTTTGGCTTTGATACTTCTTTCGAAACCGGTACCTCCAGTTCTGAAACCGGTACCTCCGGCTTCTCCTCTTTCTGAGCAGCAACCTTGACCCTCCATTGCTTCTAAGGAATAATTGGCCTATAGTCATTAAACCACTTGTCCCATTGTCTTTCTAGCTCTCTTTTCTTCTGTTCTTGTTGACGAAGCCTCTGTAACTTTCTCTTTTGAGAGCGAGTCAATCTAGAAGGACACCACAGTGGAAGGAAATATTTATCACTTGACCTGCTACCACCAGCTTCCTGATCTTTATTAATGGGTGTCTTTGAAACAGATGGCATGACTCGATCACCAATTTTAATCAATCCCTTGCCATCATCCTTCATGGGAACATGCATCTGACCAATCTGAATGATGTCATTGCTGGTAGTCCTCTCAAGGTCAATATCCATCTTCTGCACACCATCAACTGTCTGCTTAAGACAATAAACCCACCTCGGTGATACTTCCTGCTTTTTCGGACCAAACCAGAGGTTCCGGTTGCCTCCAGTCAGATCGGTGTGGTGCCAATCGGTCTCGCACAGGCAAAGCCAACCTATCCATCACGGACCTTTTTGGTGATTGCTGCCCTGGGTGAAACGATCCATGCTCTGCAGGATAATAAGGCATCCACATCACTCCATTATCATTTCAAATAGGTCCAAGTTCTCCCCTCTGTCTGATGGCAGGCCTTGGTGGTGAAATACTCCTATTCCCGTCCTCAGGAGATCGCACTCTTTTTTTTAATGGCCGATCACTTGTACTGGCCTTGCTTTGATGGGAATATTTAGCAAGAAGTTGATCAAAGGTTGGTCCTGACTTGAACTTCTTGCGCTAGTTCTTAGCTTCGTTTACTTTCCACTTTCTGATCTCTAGACTTTTGGGTTTTAACATTTTGAGACGTCTAGAGACAACCGGAACTTCCATTTTCTGAAACCGGAACTTCCGGTTTCTGCGGTGCATCTGAACCAGCTGCTTTTTCAACACTTTTTTTCAAGT
Source organism: Digitaria exilis (assembly GCA_015342445.1). NCBI lineage: Eukaryota > Viridiplantae > Streptophyta > Magnoliopsida > Poales > Poaceae > Digitaria > Digitaria exilis. The sequence goes on from JACEFO010002380.1 coordinate 2,977,936, forward strand.
AAACCATGCCCCCCGAGACCAGGAGCTCTGAGAGTAACTCTGAATGACTTTCTACCATTAGGAGTCTTCTCACATACCACCTCTCTAGTCAATACTTTGTTCCTCACATCATCCGGTTGATCTTCACCAATCACCACATTCTTGCCCTTAGCTTTTTCGGCCTGATGTGGCCGAATAAAAACTTTAAGCTGCTGCAGATCCACAGTGTTGACAGAAAAAGGTGTCTTGTCTACTTGCATTGCAGGAATAGACAACTGTCCTTCATTTAGGGCCGATTGTATCTGTCGACGGAAAATATTACAATTATTAGTGGCATGTGAAAAAGAATTATGAAACTTACAATATGCTCGTCTCTTCAACTCTTCAGGTGGAGGCATGGTATGAGATATCTTGATGTTCCCAATCTTAAACAACTCATAAAAAATACTATCACATTTAGAAACATCAAATGTAAATTCATTTCCTCTTGCCGACTCTTATGAGCCGGCTTTAATGAAGTGCAAGAATAAGATTTAGACTTAGATGGCCAAACAAACTCAGCAATATAAACTTCTTTATCCTCATCGTCTGTACTATCGGATTCGTAATCAACAACATGAAAGTTAGACCGATGAGGCTTAGAACTTTCTTTGGCATTTTTAATCCTATTTTCTTGCAACAAAGCTTTTATTTGCACTTGAGCAACTGAAATAAAATCATGATTCTCTAATTTCTCTCTAATAGAAGATCTTAAGCCCTTAAGTGCAACATCAGCAAAATCAACATCAGAAATCGACAAATTAAAACAACGGTTCTTTGTATCCTTGAGACGTCTAAAATATTCAAGAACCATCTCCTCCCTACCTTGCTTAACCGATGTTTAATCTGTCAATTTCAACTGAGGACTCCCACTACAAAAGTGATCATGAAACTTTTGCTCTAATTGACTCCACGAAGTAATTGAACCGGGAGCTAAAGATGAAAACCAAGGAAAAGCAGTTCCAGTCAAAGACAATGAAAATAAACGCACTCTCAATGCCTCATAAAAACCTGCTTCACCTATCTGAGCCATGTATTGACTAATATGTTCCCAAGTAGTCCTATTATCATCACCACTGAATTTAATAAAATCAGGAACATGCCAGCCAACAGGATAAGCAACATAATCAAACTCAGCACTATATGGTTTTTTATATAACTTAGAATTACCAATATTATTTTTCATCAAACTAGCCAAAATATCCTTAAATCTAGCAAACTCAGTATTCCAATTAAGATTATTTGGCTGTTGTGGCATATTATTGAATCTTTGGTACAAAGGAGGTATATAACTAGCCTTATTGCGCCCTGCATATCCCCCATAAACAACATTTGAAACACCATGTGTAGAAATTAAAGTACTTGGAGTATGAGACACATGTGCTGCTACTGAGTTAGGTGGTATAAAATTTGCTACTGCATTAGTCCGGCTTGGAACAACCGAACTAGGCACAACCGATAAAGGTAAGGGTTGTTCAAGCGTCAGAACCATAGAACCGGAACATCCAGTTGCAGGAACCGGAACATCCAGTTCTGCCAGACTCGGCATTGGTGTAGCTCCTGGTGGCGTTTGTCCTGGATAAAACCCCAACGGCATACTGTATAATGGATCCTGAGGAGCACCATCTGGTGTAGCCGATGTGTTTTGTTGAGAGCTAGACATATTTTGTTTGTAAGCTAAAAATTCATTATTCAATTATATACTCCTTTTTTCCATAACCTCTAACTTATTAAACAACATAGTAACCATCTCTGGTGATATATGATCAGGGACACCAGCACCAGATTTAGATGAGGAAGACTCAGGATTGGGATTGCTTACATTGGTGATTACCTCAATCTGGTCTTTGTTCAACTTGAAGGCAGGCATTACGAATTCTTGCACCTGTTTGGCTCGATGATCAACCCGTCCTGTCGGTGATTTATGCTGACTAGGTTCTCGAGGGGATGCCTCGAGAGAAGGGTTTAGCGATAAGTCGTCGAGAATCTAGAGCCGAAGGTGACAAGAGACGATTTTAGACAGGTTCGGGCCGCAATGTGCGTAATACCCTACGTCCTGTATGGTGTATCTTGTATAGATGAGATGCGATGAATGGGGTCCCTATTTCCCCTTATATATGCCGGGGGATAGGGTTACATGGAAACCGTATAAGGTTAGGAAACTTTTACGAGTTTATCTCCAATTTCCTAATACAGTCTATCCTAACCGACTAGGACTAATCCTTGTCTTGTACGTCAAGTCTTGTACTTGGGCCGGCCCATAGGATGGCCCGCCAGGGTTGTTTGGTCCATAAGGACTCTACACCCACGGGCCCCCGAGCACCTTATCTCCTGAAGAACAGCACTGTTGAAAATACAGAGATATTTGAGACCCGCCAGAGTTGTTTGAGACCCACAGGGTTCTTTGCTCTTGGAAGTTGCAACCATGCTGTTCAATAGGTAATGAAGTGCTCATAAATCTTCTTGAAGTTCGGATTGGTGCGCACCGATAGGTGCGCCCAACTGGGCAGCCCCCGAGCCTCGTTTATCTTTGAAGAAGAAATTCGAGGCTCTTTCGAAGTCCAAACCCGAAGAAAATCAATTTCCGAAGAAGTCCGAGTTCTTTTAGAACTCCTTATGAATTCATCAATTGAAGCCAAAAAATTTCTGAAATATATTTCCTGAAAATATTCCCGTAGCCCCCGAGCCTAAATTTGAACGAATTTAAATATAGGATCAAGGAAGGACTAGAATTGAAAAGTACCGAAGTAACGATATGAAGAATCAATATAAACCATTCGCGTCCCTTTGTATCCGCACGCCTCTTGCGAAACAGATCTAGGTTTTGCGATAGTTGCTCTGTTAGCAATCCTAAGACTGCGCACACACTTCCGCAACCTCCTCGAACCCTAATCCCATCCACGCCAAGCCTCGAGAAACTGCAACGGCCGGTGGTGAAGGATCTAGCCGAAGCAAGAGCGTAAAAAGAAAGGCGGAAGCCATGAAGGAAGTCGTAACGACTGAGGAAGCAGCACACGCCGGAGACATTCCATACGTGGAAGATCCAATCAGTGACTGGCCAACCAGTACACTGAAGGAAAAATATATCAAGAATCTGGAGACAGATGGATTCCTGGCAGCCCAAGAAATCAGTCGGTGGAGATGCGCCCACGGGCATGAATACCCCACTGAAGAAACCGAGGAGCTCGCAGTATGGAAAGCTTTTTATGAAGTTGGTTTTGGTTTGCCGACTTGTGATTTCTTCCGCCGAGTGCTGCAATTTTATGGGATTGAATTGTGTCATTTGAATCCCAACTCCATTCTGAATCTATCCATCTACATCCACCTGTGTGAGGCATTCCTTGGAATAGACCCACACTTTGCCTTGTTCCGCCATCTGTTCCGAGTGAAGACCTCAAGCGGACCATTGCAAGTGGTGGGGAAGGTGGTAATCTAGTTCCGTCAGGGCATGAAGCCAGTGTACTTGGATTATGCAACCAAGGAGAGCCTGAAGGATTGGTAGAAGGAGTGGTTTTATGCATGGAACCATCAGCCACAACTGCCCAGCCGCTCGGGGAATCCTCCAGTAATGAAGCCATTCTGGAGCGAAACTGTTGGAGTCAATCAAGCGATGCAGATTCCCGAGCTGCTGAATATGATCCAGGATCTGAAGGTGCAAGGATTGACCGAAGCCATGGTATACCGGTCATTTCTGTTGAGGAGGATCCAACCATGCAAACAACGCTGCAATCCAGGGTACTTGTACGCTGGAGAAACCGACCCCTCAAGGAATGCCACCGGAGACATGCCTGACAAGAGGATTACACAACTCTTGACGAAATATCTGGTCATCAGTGATGAAAACTTTCCCGAAATAATGGAAGTGTCAGCAGTCACCATGACGCTGGAGGTATGAACCATATCGGAGAATCAATACATTGTCTTCTTCTTGAATGCATAGTATTAACTAATTCCATGTTTATAACAGTATGAAGCCCGGCGATCACTGTACGTAAGTCTGCCTCCCCTGGATCCAACCAATGCGGAAGAAGCGACCCTGTTGGCTCGCTGTGTGGATCCAGGGGTAAGGATCAGGTGTGCCAACGCAAGCTTCATACTGAGGAGGCACCTGTTTCTGAAGAGCCTGACGAGCCACATGCACAAATTGAACAGCAGGTGTCTGAAGAACCTCGTGCCAAAGCAGGGGCGACCTCCAAGAGAAGTGAAGGGTCTAAGAGGGCTGCGTCAACGGAACTGACTGCGCCTGTGCCCAAGAGAGCACGGACCCTACCCAAGCCCCGGGCAAGGGTCATTCCAGAGGAGAAGACAAAGATATCCCCACAGCCAAAGATGTCATCTTCTGTGGGGATAGCCATCGGTGAGATCGGAACCAGCTGATCACAACAAAGCGGCATTGCCCAGCAACCTCTATCAGAAGAAGAAATCATTCATAACATCTACAACCCTGTCTCCGCGCCCTTCTCAAGTACGATACCAGTGGTTGAAGAACCCTGTCCAGCTGGACCATCGACGCCGGAGCAGGAGACTGAGGAGGAATTCACCTTGGGAGAGCCGGAAATCCTGATGCGGCCTTCCACCATGTAAGTACTCTGTAAATCTTGTTATAAGTTACAAATTGTACATTCGTAAGATACTAGGGTGACTTATGACATTATTGATGCAGGGTTGAAGAAACTCCATCAACAACCAGGGAAGAGCCAGTAATCGACCATGCGGCTGTAGAACTAGAGGCCACAGTGCCCGAAGAACCCAGAGAAGTACCAGAAACAACCCTGCCAGAGGTTCATCCAGCCACGCCTTCATGTCCGCCAGCACGGGTTGAAGAAACAATTGCTGAGGTGCTGGCGGATATCGAACAACTGGTCACGCAGGCGGTAATTGAAGAAACTGAAGTGGAACGGCGTGACCAGGACACTGCTGAGCCCCCGAGCGTCATGAAAACATCCCAAGTCGGGGCAAAAGCTGTTCCAGAGGCGGAGTGCTCGAGGGGTAAACAAGCCGAGACATCAACCCAGGAGCAAGCAATTGAAGAGATCCCCAGGGTACCCAAGGGTACTGGAGCTGAAGAGGAGATCGGTAGCTTCCGCATCGGGAGCTACGATCCAATTTTGAATCCGAATCCACAGACCTTCGAGTACATCTTGGACGCGGCGGAGGATGAAGAGCACATTGACAGGGGTCTGTACCACGCCGAAAGGGCAGTGGCATATTTCAAGGTATGGAAAACAACCCTGTACTTGTTGCCTCTTGTGAATATATATCTCAGAACAATGCTTCTGCAGGCCGTCGGCGAGGCATCGAGGAAGAAGACAGAGTACATCCACAACATCTCGCTAATGCACGCCAAGGCGGACCGCCTCCAAAAGGAACTGGAACGCGAACGTGAAGACCGCAAACTCCAGGAGGTGGAAGATGCCAGCATGATCCGCACCTTCCATCTGCGGACCAAGGAGTTGGTCGCAGAGAAGGAGGACATGAAGAAGAAACTCAGCGCGGCAAAGAGAGAGCTCAAAGGTACTCTTTCACTGCCAAAGTCTTGTAATAAAGTATCCCTTGCATGTGTAATATAACAACTCTGTCATTGTATTGTGTGAGCAGGGGTGCAACAATAGCTGACGACAGCCCAGAGCAAGATGATGGATTGGTCGAACTTGGCCAACCGTCATGAAGAGGCATTGAAGACTCTCTCTGAAGAGCACGATATCATCAAGGAGCAGCTCAGAGTTGAAGTCGAACAACGCAAGGATGCTGACTTGCAGTTGATTCAGATCATTGAGCAGCAAAAGAAGGCTGCCAAGGATCTTGAAGACGCTCGCGAAGAGAACAAGCAGCTATCCGAAGAACTCATCCAAGCGTGAAAGAATCTTGCTGATAAGAAGGCGCTGGATGAGAAGCTTGAGCAGACGACCAAGAGAATGTCAGAGCTTGAAGAAGCCATGCGGCAGATGAAGAAGTCGGACGATGACCTGGCCGAAGCCCTGAAGTGGATTTCATTGCTGGAGAAGGCAGCGAACCCGGTGGTGAAGGCCTTGGTTCCTAAAGACCCTGCATCTCCGCAGTCATTCCTGGAGCGTCTGAAGGCCATGCCTCGATAGTTGAAGGCTTATATCAAGATATCATCCAAAGCCTGTCTTATGCATGTCCTTGCTGTAATTAGGTCTAGGTACCCTGAAGTAGACATAGGCAAGCTTGTAGAAGGCACGGAGCCAAATTGTACCGAAGCCGCCTTCAGGGACCTAAAACAAGAGGCCGAGCCAGTTGCCGAGGCAATTGCGCAGAGCCTTAGGTTGTAATGTGAACAACCATTCTTGTAATATAAGTTTTATGCAATGAAATGTTAACATTTCCATGTTTGAAGAGCAATCCAAGAATTTCTAAGAACCCTTGGGTGTCCTGTGTCGATGACTAGGACTTAGTCAAAATATACGTGTGTTACGTAAATTTTAACTGTCGAAAAACAACCCTGTTAAGGACCCGAGGGAACCCAGGGAGATTTCTTATAGCATAGGCTATCTTTGAAATAAATGTACCCTGAAAGGATACTTGGGAACAAACTGTCTGCGGTTCGTATTACGAGAACCCAGTAAGACCCATGGAGCGGCAGCTTTAAGCTGAAAACTATCGCGGAATAGCGAAAATTCAGGAGCAAATCCATTAACGGCCCCGAAGGAACCCGGAAAGACCTCATATATTTACTCCGAAAGCAAACTTTCCAAATCTCAAAAAGAACACGGAGAAGTTTCAAACGATGTCATAAAGACAAAGTAATATGAACAACCCAGTAAAGGGAAATTTATTGGATTGTATCTCGTTGCCGAAACAACGGCATAAAAGAACTCAGGATGCCAAAGCAATCAGTTCATGTGTTGCCGAAGCAATGTTACAATGAAGACGCTACGCGTAGAATTTGCGTAAATTATTCCAGGGATTTAGTAAATCGGTACCATCCTCTGTTTGAAGTCTGTATGTGACTGGCTTGAGGACCCTGGAGACAATAAATGGACCTTCCCAAGGCGAGGTGAGCTTCGTGTGACCAGCTGTATTCTGGATCCGTCGTAATACTAGATCTCCAATCTGGAACGATCTTGACCTCACATTTTTGTCATGGAATCGGCAGATACCCTGAAGATACGCAGCATTATGTAACAAGGCTGCTAGTCGTGCTTCTTCAGTCGTATCAACCTCGATCGTCCATTGTTCATCCGCCATGGCTTCTTGGAATTCCTCAACGCGAGGGGCACCATGCATGACATCAACGGGTAGGACAGCCTCAGATCCGTATACCAAGAAGAAAGGAGATTGCCCTGTAGCTTTGCTGGGTTGAGATCGTAGGCCCCAGATAACCGGGTAGAGTTCTTTCATCCACCGGCCTTCAGCTTTCTTCAAGGTTCGTTCCATGCGAGCTTTAAGTCCATCGAGTAACATGTCGTTGGCTCTTTCTACTTGACTATTGGCGCGAGGATGAGCAACAGAGGCATAGCACACCTTGATGCTGCGATCTTCACAGTAATCTCAGAACTTGCTGCCTGTGTAGGTAGTACCCAAATCTGTAATGATTTGATGCGGTATCCCGAAGCGAAAAATTAACTCTTGAAGGAATTGGACTGCTTTCTCTGAGGTTGGTTTGACAACCGGGAAGACTTCTATCCACTTCGAGAATTTATCAATTGCAACAAAGCAATACTCAAATCCACCAGGTGCTCTGGGTAGTTTCCCAATCATATCAAGCCCCCAGCATGCGAAGGGCCATGACGCAGGTATCAATTTGATCTTATGCGCAGGCTGATGTGAATGATGAGCAAAATATTGACAACCCTTGTAGTGACGAACAATTTCTTCAGCATCGTGTAAAGCCGTAGGCCAATAGAACCCAGCGCGGAAGGCTTTGCCCATGACGGTATGAGAAGCTGCGTGATTGCCGCATTCGCCCGCGTGAATTTCTTCTAGGATACTGATTCCCTCTTGCTGCGAGACACACTTCATCAATGCGCCAGAGCGTGCGCCACGCCGGTATAATGTGTCTCCAACTATGATATAGGACTTGCTGTGACGAACAATTTGCTGAGCTTCTGCCTTCTCGGTATGGAGTTTTTCGTGCAAGATGTAGTCTATAATTGGTGCACTCTAGGTAGCGTCAATGAGCATGACCTCAAGAGTTGAGGTTGTAGCGTCAGTAAGGGTTGCTGCAGCAATAGATGATTTGGAGAGCTCGTTAACAAACACACCGCTGGGTACCTCTGCTCTCGAAGAACCCAGTTTAGATAGGACATCTGCAGCAACGTTGTAGTCTCTTTCGACATGATGAAATTCAATGCCGAGGAAGTGCTTCTCCAACTTGCGGACTTCTTCACAGTACACATCCACATTCTCATGGTTCTGATTCCAATCCTTGTTGACTTGTTTGATGACCAGCATTGAGTCCCCGTATACTAGTAGACGCTTGATACTGAGGGTGATGGCCATCTTTAGCCCATGGAGAAGTGCTTCGTATCCTGCATTGTTGTTGGAGACGGCGAACCGAATCTGCAGAACGTACTTGAGTTGATCTCCTCGAGGTGAAATCAACAGAACTCCAGCGCCGCCACCTTCTGACTTGAGAGAACCATCGAAATACATAATCCAATGCTCAGGCTTGGTGGTGACGACGGGAAGATTGTGCTCAGTCCATTCCGATATGAAATCAGTAAGGACCTGAGACTTCATGGCCGTGCAAGAACGGAACTCTATGGTGTAGGTTCCGAGCTCGACAGCCCACTTAGCGATACTGCCTGTAGCATTTTGGTTATGGAGAATTTCGCCAATAGGATATCTAGTAACCACAATTATCTTGTAGGAGTCGAAGTAGTGCCGCAATTTCCTGGATGTCATTAGGACGGCGTATATAATTTTTTGAACTTGAGGGTACCTTGATTTGGAGTCCGAGAGGACTTCGCTTACAAAGTACACAGGCCGTTGAATCTTCTGTAGATGACCTTCCTCATCGCGTTCAACAACAATAGCAGCGCTAGCGACGTTGGTGGTTGCTGAGATGTAGAGCAAGAGATCTTCGCCCGGGAGTGGCACGGTGAGCACAGGTGGTATAGTCAGGAACAGTTCGAGCTTGTCGAAAGCATCCTGGGCCTCCTGTGTCGACTAGAATCTGTCATGCTTCTTGAGGAGCTTGAAGAACTCAGTCCCGCGTTCTCCGAGTTTGGAGATGAAGCGGTTGAGTGCGGCCATGCAGCCCGTAAGCTTCATGACATCCTTGACGGTGCGCAGCGGCTCCATATCCATGATTGTCACTATCTAGGTTCTCGAGGGGATGCCCCGAGAGAAGGGTTTAGTGATAAGTCGTCGAGAATCTAGAGCCGAAGGTGACAAGAGACGATTTTAGACAGGTATGGGCCGCAATGTGCGTAATACCCTACGTCCTGTATGGTGTATCTTGTATAGATGAGATGCGATGAATGGGGTCCCTATCTCCCCTTATATATGCCGGGGGGATAGGGTTACATGGAAACCGTATAAGGTTAGGAAACTTTTACAAATTTATCTCCAATTTCCTAATACAGTCTATCCTAACCGACTAGGACTAATCCTTGTCTTGTACGTCAAGTATTGTACTTGGGCCGGCCCATAGGATGGCCCGCCAGGGTTGTTTGGTCCATAAGGACTCTACACCCACACGTCCTTTCCGAAAAGTCTTCAAGAATTCGCTTTAAGGTGCTTCTCAAGCGCCATGTATTCTTCATGATCTTCTGGGCTGAGATCCTCCATGGCAGTCGCAACGATGTTGTCTTCTCCAACGTCGAAGCCCATTGCTAGGGTTTAGTAGATCGGTCTCAATAACCTGATCTCTGTCCCCAGCGGAGTCGCCAAAAGTGTGTTGACGCTTTTTCTGGCCAACACACAGCAAGCGCTAGATCGCGCAGTTGTCGTAATCAACTCTCAGAAAAATCCTGCGTAAACCAGAAGTTCCAGTTCAGGCAAACCAGAAGTTCTGGTTCTATCGGGTTTCGCTAGAAAACCTAAAATCACCACCCCAGGAGGGACCCCTATAGGGATGGTGTGTCTAGGGTTGTTCTAAGATCGGCAGACCACTCAGAACCTCTTTGGTCGCCGTAGAGACGAAGGAAGAAAGCAAAAATAGGTTGGAAAAGATTTAGGGTTTGGAAATAAAAGTAAATAATATATTTGATCGATTGTGTTGTGATCAACCTCATTCGGCCGCAACCCTTTATATTTATAGGGTGGGGAGGCCTTGCCCCACAAGGAAATCCTTTTACAAATCAAGAATCCATCAGATTCCTTAATTCTACTCGGACTCCTAGCAAAACCGGAAGTTCCGGTTTGTGTCTGCCAGATTCTCTGAATCGGCTATGTGTCGCTTTTGACCATCAACAGGTAGAATAAAGAAAGAGGAACATGGTGGGAGAATAGTTGGGGGAGAAAATTATTCAGACGACCGCAGAGTTACAAGGAAAATGTGGTCAAAGAGCAATGCACCTAGAAGGGTGAAGAACACATAACAAAGAATAAAGGTTTCACTAAAGAACATTGTTGGGTACCCAGATTAGGGGGTCTTCTTATCTGGGAGGTAATCACCCTTAAAATGCCGAGCAAAGAATCCCACTGCTTATCTAACGTATGCAATGCAGATCGAACGACAAGGCCCACGGTCCAATCGAGGGAAACGGCCCACCTGAGGCCCAGGCCAAGGGCCCTCACGAGCGCCCTACGGCCTCCGACCAACTCGAGGGTACGGACTACCCCTTAGCGGGAGTAACCTCCGTCTCACTCGAGACTTCCTTGTTGAGCCCTCCCAAGGGCCCTTCACACTTGGGGCTCCGCCTCGTCCGAGGCTAGCCCTCAATTCACGGCGAGACGCCTTGCCCGCTCTCTGACAGACAGATTCAATGCTTCGTATGACCACATGGCGCGGGTGCCAAAAGGCAATCACCGCCCCATGCCGCCCAGGCGAATGACCACGGTCATTTCCGCCCACGCCGTCCACTGTGCGACCAACTCCTAATGCGGTGCAAGCAGGCATTGCACTGTGCGTACAGGCTCGCACTGTGCTGACAACTCCCATACCTTTCCCGGCGGGGGATCCTCGCTGGGGCATGGGACAGCCCTCGAATAAGTGTACGGACCTGACCAGACATCAGCACCGGTCAGCGCCACCCCCTTGATTACCCCCCTCGACGACTTGAATCATCAGCAGTGACCGCCATACCACCCACTGGAGCTGAAGCTGGCTCGTGCGATTTATGCCTGGCATGATGAATCACCAAAGGACAGAAGACATGTCCAGCGCCACGACTCCGCTACAGCACCACTGTAGTCTACTTTAGTTCCTGCACACAACCATTCATGTAACATCTCCTCCTTTCCCCTCAACTATAAAAGGGGGAGAGGAGAGCACATCTAGACAGGCTCAAAGCACACTCGTATTCGCACTCACCATCCTCCACCCATATTGGCACTGGCCTCGATCCGTTCTAGCAGGAGACTTGGAAGCTTCCCTTCCTCTTTCGCCAAGCTTGTAAACTCACATACGAGCACCCCCGGTGCAAGATATACGGTGCAGTCGCACTCCTTGCTGGGCGTACGGCCTCGCGGCTGGAACCAGAATAAACCCCTGTGTCCCTCTGTTCATCTTGCATCATCATCAGGAGGCATTATCCGCAGCGCGATTACTAGTTGGTGCCGGACCACGAATCAGAACACCGACAAAAATGTATGGGACTATGGAGAGGGGACCAGATGACGGTGTGGATGAAAGCAAAGTTATTAGAAAATGATATGATGGGCAAAGGTCCAAACGCATTGAAGTACAAAGCAATTGGATAGCAGCTAAGTAAGTACATCAGTACCACAAAATGGTAAATATATACTAATAGATAAAAAAACTACATAGCTAACTCGGTTTTCATTTGTCCACTAGAGAAGGAAGATGATTTGGTCCCATGGCGCATATGGTGAAATCAACATTGTCTTAAGTAAACCACACAGTTAAAACAAGCAGACCGTATGAGATTTATTTACTTGCTCCGCCAAAAAAATTGATTTTGGACCAGTTAGGTATATGCCATGGCCCGAGAATATACAACATTTTCATTACTTTAGTACATGCCACGTTTACTAGAGTCACTACTACATAAAAGCTTTGGAAGGGTGGGTAAAAGGGGTTTGCACGGGTAGACTCGAGGGAAGCTTCTTCTTTTCGTAGCTACACACTTGTAGAGAATAGACCTTCCATCTAGAAACATATGCCTTGACACTTTTTGGACTAAAGGACTAAAGGAGCTTTGGTCCCTGGTGAAACAAGCACCACCGGCCACCACTGACGACGGGATTCTAAGTCCCGGTTGGTAGTAACAACCGGGACTAAAGAGACCCCTTTAGTCCCAGTTGTGACAACTAGTAGGATGAGGGAATCTGATGGGACGGTTAGTCCCAGTTGAAAACACCAACCGGAACTAAGGCCATCCATTTAGCCCTAGTTGGTAATTCCAACCAGGACTAAATGAATAGATGCCCACCCTATATAAATCTCCTTCTTCCTCCCCGAGTCCAAGCCACTCATCAGACCGAGAGCTCGGGCTCCTTCTTCATGGCGAACAAGCAAGCTTATGGAGATGCTGCCAGATTTTTTTCCTCATTTTCATGGGGATTTCACTCACCCAAAGTGTTGTAAAAGGTTAGCTACCTCATCCTCCCTTCATTTATTGTTACTATGCTTTGTTTATGCTTTAGAGTTACTTAGAGAAAAATGAGTTCTTTAGAATGAGGGATAATGCAGAGGATTTTTTATTTATACATGTTTTTGAGCTAGAATTTGATGGATAGATTCCTTGTTATATATGATTCATATTAGATAAATATCTTGACCAATATTCGGTATGGGAAAAAATAGAGTAATGTATTTTTTAATATTTAGTCTTTGCAATAAAATTGAGGTAAATAATTAGTCCTTCCAATAAAATTGAGGTAAAAAATAGACAAAATGTGCTTTTAATATTCAGTCCTTGCAATAAAATTATTTAAATAAATAGTTAAATTAGAGTGACATGAAAATTACACTGGTCAACTTAATGCTAGAATTATGGAACATGACAACAAAAATACACTAAAGACTACATATGCTTCATAGTGGACTTCACATACTTGTAGGGAACGGGGCTTTAGCACCGCTTGGTAAGCCCCTTAAAAACCTAGAGATCCAACAGGTGATAACTTGTAGAGACAAAAGCAGACCCCCCCCCCTCGTTAGTTCTGGGTTAAATAACCTGGACTAAAGGGTATTTTTGCCTAAAAAAATTTACAAATACCCGGGAGGCCCCCTGCACACGTGATTTTTCACACGAAATATGTGCGTGCACGGTGCGGGGATTCGAACTCATGACCTCAAGCCTCGCGCGTACCTTCCTTACAATCTCACCTACATCGTACATGTGATAGAATAGAGAATGATATTCTTTTGTAGTAACCCGTGGAGACCCCTTTAGTATCGGGTTGTAACACTAACCGGGATTAAAGGAGGGCCTTTAGTCTCAGTTGGTGTTACGACCCGAGACTAAAGGTCCTCGGGGCTTTAGTCTCAGTTGGTAATACCAACCGAGATTAAAGGTGACCCTTTAGTCTCGGTTGGTATTACGACCTGACACTAAAGGGGTTTCCAATTGAGGCCACGTCGATGCATGGCCTTTAGTCTCGGTTCCAAATTTCAACCGGGACTAAAGGCCTAAACCAAAGGTCCGTTTTCTACCAGTGACAGATTCAAGAAACCAAAAATACTAGTAGAATAGAAGAACTTTGAGTCCACAAACTTTGGCAGAATATCATAAAAGAATCTTGAAATAGTTTTCCAAACACCTTTTGGGGCCACATTCTCATAATAGAAGTATTCACGGACATTGACCCATCGAATTTTGGTTGGTTTTGGCTTGCAAAATTCGCCATGCTCAGTGAACAGGTCTTTTGCATGGACAGGCTATTGTGTGCCACCATACTGCTATTATGAAAATCTGGCACTTGCTGCAAAAGATGTTTGGACAATTATTTCAAGATTCCTTTATGATATTCAACCAGAGTATGTAGACTCCAAGATCTTCTGTTCTACCATTATTTTCTGGTACTGGAGAAGCGGAGGTGACTCTCCATAGACTTCGGAGAAGATTGAGTCATGTGCAGAGATGGCTTGGAGGGTGAACAGTCTGTGCTATTCTACAACTATTTTAGGATTCATATCTCCGTGAAGTCCACTATGGAGCATCTGTAATCTTTAGTGTATATATATCTTTATTGTCTTGTTGCAGAATTCTAGCATTTTTACTTTTGTCGACCTAGTGAATGATATGAAGGTTGATTGGTGTAAATTATAAATATTGATCAAGTTCTTTATCTAATATGAAGACCTATATCCATTTTCACGCAATACGATGCAGATGGACCGACAATGGATGTATGATGTGCTCGTTAGTGACACCTTTTTAGTGCTATTTTGGTGGAAGTTTTGGAATCATTCATATACTAACCCGCCACTTGGCACATGAAATAATCTCATTTTTGCATATGCATGTATTTTTGGAGGATTTTGGTTTACACAGGTTTTTGAGCTATAAATGAGCACTTTTGGACGAAGACCAAGATCATGCATCCATGGTGAACCAACCTCCATGAATGAGCAAGGGCAAAGACTTAAAGATAAGCTCGGATGACTTTGGGATCAAGGCGAATCAAGAAAACATTTGGAAAGTTATCAAGATCCAATTTTATCCCGAAGCAACCAACATTCAATACCCACATGCATTGGGAAATAAGCTCCTGCAGGATCAAGAAGACCATATGCAAAAGATGAGACCGAGGTGGGCCGAAAAAGGCTTGGGCCGGCCGGCCTAAGCCCCCCTAGGCCGGCCGGCTTGGCCTCTTTTTGCGCCGCCTCAGCCTCCCCTTCGAGTTAGAGTTTCCTGGAGCAATAAATAGCCTGATTCCCAGAGGACACAGGCATCCATCGAAAGAAACTCGGTAAAACCTAGAGCAAACACCAAAGAGACGACGAGGGCTGCCGTGAGTCTTCAAAGGTTCCTAGGGTATGGCCTATCCCAACCCTAGCCGCCATGGCCTCCCTGCGCGGTTGTGCCATGCGGAGTTCATGAATCAAACCCCAAGGTTCATCGGGGTAATAGTGATATTAATCTAATCTTTATTCTTGTTGTCTCAATCCTTGGTCTACTTCTTGCGTGCTTTATATTCATATGAATGGCCATCATATGTTCTTAGTAGATTAGATCTAATCATGGTGATTAGTTTATATCTTGTGGATACATTGAAGTAGTGTGTCTTAGTTAGATGGTCAATTACCCCTGTGTGGTGACAGCATGCAGTAGGGAAAAGTTCTAGCAACGACGTGGTGTTGAGTTGGATCGATGGTGAGTACCATTGGAGTCCTTGCAGCAGCTATCAAGAGGAGGAGTTTCGGAGAAGAGCGCTTGGTAGTTGTTTGGGGTAAAGCTTTGGGAAACGTTAGGCACTAACACGCACCTCGCGGGGGAGACCACGGGAAAGTAGGCCGATTGTGAGCCACCTTTCTGAGAGAAGACTCGGGTACTGTAACACCCCTAGATTCTAATCAGTGATTTGTGGCTAATAAGGTTAAGTGAAAAAAATAAAACCTAATTTCAAAGGTGGGCACATGAAATGAGAAAACCTCAAAACAAATTCAAACCATCCAAGAAAAAGGGAAGAAATAGAGAACTCACTTTTTAACTTGAAAACTTAGATTTTGGCCAATAGGAAAGTTGGAGAAGAGACTAAACCAAACATCTTTCCTATTCAAACCTTGGCCTAAAATTGAGTGCTAGTTAGTCAAATCCTCAGTCCTAACTTGGGAATTTAAATTTCAAATGAAATGCAAAAAGGCTGATTTGGAATTTTGGCCTTAACTCAAAATTTTACAACTAAAGTTGAAAATTTACAAACAGTAAAGTTGCTCAAATTCACATTTTAAACAACCTTCTTATTAAATACTTGTTCCAATTTTGCAGTTTGGCCCCTCAAAAATCCAAAATAATGCTAAAAATCTAGTTTTACCCCCTTTCGATTTTGGCCAAATTATAAACTATTTCGAAAATCTTTGTACAGCAAAGTTGTGTTACACAATCCCTTTTAAAACTTTCATGTTGTAAGTTTTTCATGCGTAGTTCAAAAATTTGGAGATCTCGACCATGCCATCTCGGTCATTTTTTACCTCGTCGGCTCGCTCTCGTGTGCCAGTGCGCGCGCCCATGCCGGGCCGCCCATGCCGCCGACCACCGCTTGTCGCCATGTGACCCCACCTACATCGGCCAGCCACACAGCGATGTGTGTTGCATCATGACGCATGCCTTTGACCCACTGACGAGCGAAGAGGGCCACCCCAGCCCCGCCAGAGCACGTTTTCCACCGCCGCCTCCGAGCCGCACATGGCCGGCCTCCACCGCGCCTCCTTCGGCCAAACCACCGCCACCAATAGCTTCCTCATAGATCCCCGTTGCTCCCCGGCCCTTTTCCCGACCTCCTCTGCCACCGCAGTGCCCCAGTGCCGCTCGCCGGAGAAGCCGCTATGCCGCCGTCACCGCCGACCCTGATCCCGGCCGTCCCCGTCGAAAAGATCTACCTCAAACGACTCGCGGTGAGCTTCTCCTTCTATTCCCCCTCTTCTCTGGCCCGGAACCGCAACCGTTTGGCCGACGTACAAATGCCGGCGAGGCAAGGACCCGAGTTCATCATCTCCGTTTTTCCGGGGGCCTTGGTGCAAGTTCCATGGACCACTTTCTAACGCTTTTTAAATTTTGGGACCTGGGTTAAAAGGATTCTTTTCTTTTTGTACTATTCACTAAAAAATTGAAAAAATCATAGAAAATCACCTAAAATAGAAAAAATACAAACTAAATTTATCTGGACTCCTGAAGTTATGAAGTTCATTTCTATTTCAGCACGTTCATACTTTTGAGATGTAGTTTTTGAAATATAAATTCAACTTCGTTTAAGCATATTTCATCATAGATCAAAATCTATACAAGAACTTAGGTTGATCTTTGGATATGTTGTTAGTATAGTTGTAAGTAGCTCTGCGACCAAAGGGTGCACAAAAATATGCTATCTAGCTCGAGTTATGATTTATTTAGTAATTGTTGCACTGTTTTACATATTAAATCGTAGAAAATAAATAACTCAGCACACATAAATACCCCTTCTATAGAGGTATGTTGGATATGTTTAAAACTTGTTAAAAATGAGTTGGCTAATGTTTGAGCATGTTTAGATGGTCAAATGAATTTGAGTATCTTTTAGGAATAGAAATTATTTAAAAATATCCATAATTCAAATCATGCTGAAACTTGGCACAGAGGTTACTTAATGTGACACTAGTCTCTGGTACGGAAATCATGGACAGAAACGTTTTAATGTTTTTGTAGGATTTAATCTCGTTTCTAGCTAATAAGAAATGAAACATTTTTAATAAATAGTGTATGACATAGATTAAGTTAAATTTTGGTCTAGAGCCTTTAAAGGTTTCACTTAAACATGTTATTTCTAACCTGGCTTAATTATTTAGGGTGTTAATATCCTTTACTTGTTGAAAGAAATAAAAAGGGTTATCATCACATGTAAAGAAAAGAAATGAAGTAAATCTTTAAAAACTAAATCAAATTTCTTAATAAACATTAAATAATAAACTTTACTGTTGTGTCCACAGTCACCCTCAAGACACCAAAGGTTTACCCGACCCCTGGTTGTTCATAGAGAAAGGAAATGATGAATTTAAATATGCACACAATCACCATCAATAAACCTTGGGCCTTTGTCTAAAACATGAAATATTGTTAAATCTTTCATATGCATATCATGTAGATTATACGCCCGTCGACAGAACGAACGCGCTCGTCTTGGATCCTAAAGGAGGACATCAAGAAGGGAGTTGAACACTCTCAACATAGATCAAGCCCTGCTTAAGCCCAAGGCTTAGTGTTGAGCAAGAAGGCAAGCACCGGAGCATGACCTAACTTTACATTATGCAAATTGTGATTCTTATATGTTTACGCATTTAAGTTTCAAGGAGTTGAATGAAACCCTAGATTGCATAATCCTAGATTCCTTTGGTTGGATACTAGTATGATAGGTTCAATAGTTGCCATGCTTTAGGACCGTTACAAGTCGAGTGATTTCCTTTCACTCGCGAGATATAGGAGTTGTATGCTTTACTTATGTTGGAATTATAAGGATGGACAGACAGGATGGTATGTGTAGATATCCCATCAATGTTCGATTAATGGATCTAAGGTCAAAACGTGTGGATACATTGTGTCAAGTCTTGAATGTACCACACGTATGCACGGTTTATAGGGCCGGTAAGCCAATTACTTGATTGATGCAGGCAGGTGCATTAGCCTGCTGTCCTTGGAAATGTATTTCTCATGGGCACATGTGGATATATGCATGATGCTGTGTGGAGCAGTAAACCTTTGCCCAAAGACAGTGGGAAGTGGAAACCACCCGTGGATTGATGGGAACAGACTGGGATGTGTTTGATTGCAGACCATCCCGGGCGTATGGGTTTCCCTGGGCAGGTTATGAAATTCGGTTCGAAATGTCCGCTTCTCGCGGTTAATGAGACTTCTTGACTGTTGTACTGCATTGAGTAATAAATGGAATGAAGAGTATGATAAACTTGTTGTGTGAAATTAATTGTATTGCTCAACTTGTATGTTTAGAAAGGTTGCTCATTTAGAATGGTTAAAAATTACTAGAATTGAATGCTAAAATATTGAAAGTAAGGATCCACTCATAGTCGCTTTTGGCAAAGCAAACCCTATCAGCCAAAAAGCCTTATGTTCGAACTGTCCACTTCTCGCGGTTGATGAGACTGCTTGACCGCTGTACTGCATTGAGAAATAAGTGGAATGAAGAGTTTGGTAAACTTGTATGAAATTAATTGTATTGCTCAACTTGTATGTTTAGAAAGGTTCCTCATTTAGAATGGTTAAAAACTACTAGAACTGGATGCTAAAATATTGAAAGTAAGGATGCACTCTTAGTCGCTTTTGGCAAAGCAAACCCTATCAGCCAAAAAGACTTTCATGTCTAGGAGTCGGTGAAGTAGTTTTCACCTGGCGGGTAAGTCTTGCTGAGTATACTACTCATCCTTCCTTGTGGCTTATCTTTTCCAAGACTTTAATCTCGTGCGGGATCCGATCTCGTTCGAGTATCGTGAGGAGTAGCATCATGACAGGCTTCATCGTGATGTTACTATGGATCATCATTAGTTGAGTTCATTTTCCACTGCAATGAACTCTAAAATGTCTTCAAGTTATTTCACTTCTGGCTTGTAGTAACTTTTAAGACTTGTTATGTAAATTGGATTTGTAGGATGTTGTAATCTTTGGAAACTCACTTTCGAGTGAGCGTGCGAATGATCGATCGGAAATACGTGGTTATATCAGGCTAGACTCAACGGCACTCCGAGCTTAGTCCCATTTAAGTGCATAAACGCCTCTGAGGGTTATTAATGTACTTAAGTTGGATTAATTTTGGGTACGGTCGCCACAGGTACCTTTGGTAGAGATGCAATCTATGGTTTTTTATCACCTTATGACTAGAACTGTACCTAAAGGTGATAGGTTCTAGTTACCTTGGTTATGCTATCTTTGCCTATGCTTCCAGATGTGACCAACCCTACACTTCAATCACATCTGTTTAGGGCTACCTTTATATGCAATATTTGCTTCATGTTAGGATAAATCCGTAAGATTAGATGGATAGCCCTTGTAAGTTTGGTTGCCGATCTATGGATTGATAAACCTTGGAAGGAATAGTAAAAAGGAAGATCTACGATGATCTGTGCGCTTGCGGTTCACAATTGGCGCATCTAAGGAGCGTCAACAATGTACAACGTGGATAGACATACTAAGGATTTCATTGATGGCTTGCAATATCTTATTGAAGTGGCCAAAGCTAACATGTCAGAGAAGGGATTCATATGTTCCCCATGCTTCCGATGCAGTAACAAGAAAGACTAGTCTTCCTAGGGGACTTTTCATAGCCACTTGCTTAGATACGGTCTCATGCCTAACTATTTGGTTTGAACCAAGCATGGCGAAAGAGGGGTTATAATGGAAGACAACGAAGACCACGGGCGGCCGAGGACAACTGGTGGTTGGTTGAGGAGACAGGGGCATGTCAGCGAGCTCCCCAGTGGATCCGGGTTAGGGCGGCGGTGGCCGGTGGCTGCGAATTCGGTGGCAGGAGCTGCCGGAGAGAGTGAAGGTGGGAGGCACTGGGGCACCCATACGAGAGGGATGGGGATGGTGCATGGAGGAGCATACGGCGATGGCGTTCTTGCATAGGTCTGGAGGAGGAAGATGATTGGTCGAGTGGACGGTATCTTGTTAGGCCGAGATGCATACCGGTTCGGCAAGCATAGTGCCAACAAGTGTCCCCACATGCCATACCACCAAGGAGGGTGTCTAGCATCGAGTCAGCCACCGTTATGTGTGACTGAACGCCACCAAACTAATAATGACGCCTCCAGTGCACTGCCCACCATTGTCAACGCCAAATAGCAAATCAACTGACCCGGGGTTCTGTTGACGCTCCTTTGACGCGTCAATTGTAACCCGCAAGCGCACTGATCATAGTAGCTCTTCCCTTAGAGTATTCCCCAAGGTTTATCAATCCGTGGATTGATAATGAACTTACTAGAATTTTCTATCTATCTTAACAGATCTAATCTTATCATGAAGCACATATCGTATATAGGGTTCAAATATGTGTGTTTATGTTTGAGATGAGCGAACAATCACTACTAACCGTCTCGAGGTAACACGACCTTCGGTAGCACGATCCCACCGTCTTCTTCATTGCAACTCCGGCCGAAGTGATAACCTAACCTAGCTCGCACTCCGATAAGGGGACATAATCCCACAAAAGTTCCATAAGCCGATGTCTTTCCTTCCCACTCACACAGCACTAGGGGTAGTCATTCATCAAGCAGAGAGAGCCCATAAGAGGACATGATTCCACAATGCACATTCCGCCGGCCCTTCTCCCGCATACTGTCACTACACGAGGGTCTTCCGTGACCGGCTTCCCGTGCACCACTAAGATGTATCTGCAAGTCATAGACTAATCACCACGATTAGATCTAATCTTACTAAGAATATAAGCTAGCCAAACTTATAGACTAATCACCACAATTACGTCTAATCAAAAGCTAGCTAGACATATGAGGTAAAGCACGCATCTTAGAAAATCAAAGTAATAAGACAAGATTAGAATTCTATCACCATTCAATGTACATGTGCCTTGATGCATCAAGACACGGCTCCAGAATCCCACCATGGCTTCACCACGTAGGGCCAACCATGGCGGCTAGGGTTCAGCCTAAGCCATCTCCTAGGCAACGTCGAGGCCGGCAGCCGTCGGCTTTCTCCTGTGTGTCTCCCTCGATTCGGCGGCTACTACAAATGTCAACCCCCTTGGACGTCCGGATCAGGGTGTCTTTTATAGTCGTGAAGACCTAGGTCAAAGGGGGGCACGAGCCGAGGCCAGATGGGCCTGGGCTGGCCGGCTAGGGGGCCCATGGGCCAGCCGGCCTAGCCTGTTCCAAGCCCGGCTCGCCCTCTCCTTTCTCATCATGTCTCTTCTGAACATCTGGAGTCTGTGTCCTTCTTTTATGATAGGCTTTTGCTAAAGTTTTCCTTCAGGATATCTTCAAGATAAGGATAAGGAGGTGAATCTTTTCTTAATCTGTAATTGCTTCACCTTGATCCCGAAGTAAATCATCTTGGACTGTCCTTTGGGCCTTCTTGTACGTGTGGACGAGCTTCAAGTTCTTAGGCTTTCGATCCCCATCTTGGGCTTGATTCCTTCAGGCTTGTAGTTGGTTTTGGGCTTTGGACATAAACAATCCAAATTGAGCCATTTTCCTGCAAAAATATGACATGCTCCAAAACACAATACATATGCGAAAATGGGGTTATTTCAAGTGCTAAGTGGTGGGTTAGTATAAGAATTAGCCCAAAAACTCTACCTAAATGGCACTAAAAGTGTGTAGCTAAGGAACGCCAACAGGTTCCCAAGTGTCTCCATCAAAAGGATACCAGGGAGAGGGTGAGAAAGAAGAAGGATCCACTTTCCTCTACACCGGCCCATCATGACCTCCAAGAGTGTCACCAACTCCAAAAATAAGCCATTGGGAAGATTGAAGGCAAAGCGAGAACTCCGAAAATGACGCCTTCAAGAAGGACGCGATGCTAGAAGTACTGCCAATGCCCGCACAAGTGATATTGGACATGGTTTTCATCCTGATTTCTCACCAACGAGACAGGAGGGTGCCTCATCAATGTCTCCAATAGGATCAATGCTCTATGCATTGTTGTTGTCAGCCCATCGCATTGCCGAGCTAAGCTTTCGGCCGAGGCACACCTGCCCGCTGCTGCCAAAGGCCCATAGCCCACCATGGCCACCACCACCACCAACCGGGTGAAATACAACACCGAGCCAAGTGCTTCCATCATCCTTGCAGCGCATATGGCTGCCACCAAACCCCAAGGCCCTCCTATGGCTACAGCCAGCCGCTCCTACGCATCTGTGACCTCCCCTCATCATCAGCTGCGAAGGACGTACCGCACGCATCCCCACCATCACAAACGCCGTAGTGTTCACCACAGGAATCCCTTCCGCACCAACTTTAGGCAACAACACCGCGCGCACCGCTGCAGTGCGTGTCACGAAGTTGCAGCAGTCGCCCTGACGAAGGTGGCCTCAACCACGCGCCACCCGTCTACCTGAAGTCCATTCAACAGATGCCCCAGCTTGGGCCATCACCTTGCTCTTAGCACCGTGCCGCTGCTACCATAGATCTACATGCCTCCATGCCACCCCTTGCCCATGCCGCTGCCGGAGGGCCACCTCATCACCTCACCCCGCTGCTCGATCGCCTCCACATCCTCTTGTGGCTGCCGCCCGGCCACCTCCTTGCTCCGCGCTCCACCAAGCTGGGCTGCTCCGGGCAGACCATGCTGCTACCGTTGCGGAGGCCCAAGCGGCCAGATCTGGATGTTGGCACACCAGATCAGTCCTCCCCTGGTGTGGATCTGGCCCACCACGCTGCTGGCTACTCCGTCCACCAGTAGACACGAGCACAGGAGAGAGGGGACTACTCTTCTTCATGAGATCTGGCAGCCAAGTGGCTGCCGCCGCCGTCCTCGCAGCCGCACGGGCTTTTGGCTGCACGCTTAGGTGGCGACGAGACGAGGGGAGGGTGCGAGGTGTGTGGGTAGCGGTGCAGCAGGCTTGCCACCCGTGTCGCCTGAGAGCGAGTGGGGCCTTGCTCTGTGTTCGCCCCGACCCAAATGGATGATGGCGGTAGACTCTCCCTGTAACCGCATTCAGTCAATGAAATTTGTAGCAGGAGCGGCACATCGCACATTGGACTATTGGGGACAGGTATATTCTTCCACACTGGATACATGTCACAGACCCAAGTGGCGGCAGCACCAGGCAAGATTACAGTTACCAAACACTGAAAGAGACCGTCTACTCTAGAATATTCTCCAAAAAAGAGGAACTGATAAATTAAGCTAGTTGAGCTTGCGCCCACCAAGGTGAACATAGTCGTGGATTGACCATCTTCAGTAGAAGTAGCGTCTGGACTTGCCGGTAATGCTGATAGTTAGCTGTCCCAAACCTGCTGAAAACGTTTACGTACATACTTCTCGTGGAATGCTAGGATTGCCAACTTCGGTGCGAGGGATGGAGGCCTGAAGTGGATATGAGCATGCGCCAGCGGCGGCTTACTTTGGCGCCGGCACCGCGTCCTTTGGTGGCAGGACCATTCTTGCAGATGTCAGTAGCATTATGAAAACGTATATTTTGATGTTTCAACTTGTTCCTACAAGGAAAACTAGAAATAAATTGGTTCTTCTATCAAAACAAAAAATTGTTCTTCTTGGGAAACCAGCATAATGTATACAACCTCTATGGTTGGTTCATGCTCTTTCTTGTCTAAATTTGTGGGACATGCGTACGCACCTTGCAATTGTTTTCACTACAATGTCTCAAGGAAGCAAGGAATCAACCTTTCTGGAATCTGATTTTTCGTGCTCAACCTAGCTCTTGTACAGCAATAAAATTTTGTGGTTCCTTCAGTTTAGACCACATAATAACAAGCATAAAAGAATTTCATGCATCACGTAGTCTTGTTCTTTTCTCTGCCTTGCAACTACAAGATTGGCATCATTTGCACCAATGGCAAATCCCTTCATGAGAAAGCAAAGCAGAAAGCACTTTATTCCCATGATTCATGGACGAAACAAAGGCAACCTTGTCTCTCTGTCTCTCTCTCTCACTACCGGAAACTCGTTGTTTGCCGTGAGGGAAAAACTTTGCCGAGAGCCCTTTCTCGGGCTCTCGGCAAACAACATCTTTGCCGAGAGCTCAACGACGAAACACTCGGCACAAACATCCTCTCGGCAAAAAACTTCTTTGCCATGACCACGAGAAGGGAGACTCTCGGCAAAACTAAGGCTCTCGGCAAAAATGTATCTTTCCCGAGAGTGCAAAGATGGAGGCTCTCGGCAAAAAAGTGGTGCTCGGCATGTTAACGGTTGTGCCCACGTCGGCTAATGGACGTCAGCGCCCGCTGACGGCCACGTCACGTTTGCCGAGAGCTCTGTGCCGGCTCACGGCAAAATGCCCCATGTGGCAGTTGGCTGTTGGCCGCAACGGCAATTGGTCGTTGGCCCACATGGCACACAGGCCGTTGCCGAGAGCGTTATAAATGCTCACGGCAAACAGGCATGCCTTGGCCGTGAGCCTGGGTCCTGGCTCACGGCAAACAGCCCTCTATGGCCGCTCCTACCCTGGTGAGTCCCATGGTACACTTTGCCGTGAGCCTGGGTCCTAGTTCACGGCAAACACCCCTTCATTTGCTATGAGCCTTAGTCCTGGCTCACGGACAGGATCCGCTAGGTGGATCCCATGGTTCCCTTTTGCCGAAAGCATAACATCGGCGCTCTCGGCAAAATGAACAAGCGGGCCCCACTCAGACGGGGCACGCCGTCATCATCAAGGGTTTTTGCCAAAGCTCAGTTTGGCTCTCAGAAAATTGTTTGCCAAGAGCAGGAAATAAGGCTCTCGGCAAAGGGACCTTTGCCGATAGGATTTTTGCCGAGAGCCGGCTCACGGCAAAGCCTTTGCCGTGAGGTTTTGTGCCTTTGCCGTGAGCACTGGGCTTACGGCAAACTTACTGAATCCGGTAGTGTCTCTCTCTCTTATCTATTTATAAAGCCCCTCACAATCTTCTCCACCTCACCACACTACACTTTCTTACCGTCTTCCTGATCTCATCAGTGGAGAGCTAGAGTTACACTGCAACCAAGGAAGTGCAATGACGACGGTCACGTCCTCCACCATTCTGAGGAATGTGATGGCAGTGCGGCCGGCAGTCTCCTCCGGCAAGCAGCTTCAGTCCGGGAGACCAGCAGCGGTGCCTTCCCTTTCTTCCCAATGGAGGTCCCGGTCCCGGCCCCTTTCTATGTGTTGCACAATCAACCCAAAAGAAGAGGACAATCCAAAGACGGATTTGCAACCTTTTAATATCCCTGCATTTGGTAAGCTAGCCGATGTAATCTTTTCTCGTTCATGTGAATATATATTGCATTTTAATTAGTTGTGTGTATTCAAATTCAACGTTATATAACACGTACGCACATGTAAACCATACCACGCATCAGCTGCAATCACATCCATTATTATTTAAAGGAAATAATAATTGGATCATCGTTTTGAAATACTTTTGTTGATATCCATATGCACACCAAAAAATGTTCATGCCTGCCGGCCGGCTTTTGTTGTATAAAGTTCTGGCGCGCCAGGTGTCAACGCGTGGGGAACGGTACTGGCAGGTGGAGGAGGAGCCCGGCAGGGTGAACCTGTTGTTCGAGGTGCCCGGGCAGTCCAAGGAGGACCTCGCTGTGGAGATCGACGAGGACGTGCTCGTCATCAAGAAGAAGATCAATGTCGCCGGTCAGGACGTGGGCCAGCGGAACACTGGCAGCGTCGCCGCCGCGGATTATTATCGTCCCAAGGGCAGAAAGGGCGCGGCGGCCACCGGCAAAGCAGGCAAGGAGACGGCACGGGACGGTGAGGTGATCTACGCGCGGTTGCTTCTCCCGGCGGGGTACAACAGGGAGGGAGTGGAGGCCGAGCTCAAGGACGGCGTGCTGAGGATCATCATCGCCAAGAACAAGGAGCAGCCGCGCAGGAAGATCAACGTCAACATCAAGTAGAAGCGCGTGAAACAGAGTGCTTTCGATCCGCCCAACGGGCTCATGAATTAAATAGAATTAACTGCACTGCTGTATATGTACAGCGGTCGGCTCATGTACTCAGTCGCGTCAACCATGTGTTCCCAAATACCCAATCAATAAAATGAGCATTTGTTGTTCTTTACGCAAATACAACTATTGTTCGAGAGTAACCAACACTAAACGAAACTATGCTCTTTTTTTTCTTCCTTTCTGACTAGTATTACACTCTCTGCTAAACAAGAGTTACAAAAAGATTAACTTGTGTCATGTTCAATAACATACAATAGTCGACAACTATTTAACTTCATAAGGTGCTATTTAACTATTCTGCACCAAACCAAAGTTGATGAAGTGTGGTCTTGATGAAGCGATATGTTCAGATTTACCGATAGCAGAAATTCTTTCGGCATGCATGGATCGATTTGTTTGTCGAAAGTCTATTGACGAACCTAATCAAGTCACTTCTTTTGATTGGAAAACAGAAGTTTTGGGGCGGCCACAGGCGCGCACGCAACCCTAGCGGCTGCTCCTGGCGGCGCATGGCGACGGCTCTGGGCAGCTCATGGAGATGGAGGGAGACTGGGAAAGGAGGATGAAGGGCTTGCCATTGCCGGGGCTGGGCATGGCCGCGGAGCAGGAGCAGCTCCGGCTCCGGCAGAATCAAGGGCGGGGGCGGCTCCGGTGGTCTTCCTCTTTCACTCGGTGAGTCAGTTTATGCTGCCATTACTTACCGTGACAGTTAGCATATTTCAGAGTTCAGAGCTCGTCCTCACCCTGCAATTGTGTTGTCGAAGACGCATATTTGCTTCTACTGCTTGGTTAGCCTCCTCGATTGTTTAGACTATAATGGTTGTTTACCCTTGGAGCCTTGATTATTAATTTACTACACCGTTTTAGATAATGGTCTGGATTGGAGACGTGATGATTAATGCTAGGCCTAATGAGCACTAAGGCCAGTCTCAGTGGGGTTTCATAGGCATTAAATTGCATGACACATCAGCAAAATTGCTTATGTGGCAGGGTAATTATGAGGAAAGATAAGAAGGGAGTGTCATCATCATGACACTCACCATATGCAGTTACCAAGACATGAAACTTGCATTGAGAGCCATTTTGTTTCATCCTAGGCACATTGAGCCATACACCATGCTAGAATTAAATGTTGCAGCTTGTATATGAAATTGTGCCATAAAACTATACAATGAGAGAGTGAGTTTCATCCCATGATAAATGTGACGTGGCAGTATTGGTAACTATGTGATGAAACTATGCATTGAGACTGGCCTAAACCTAATTAGGTCTCATACAGTTTTATTTCCTAAGACTGACCGCGGCGGTTGCCTCCAAACGCTCCTCAGCCCTTAATATAGAGATTATTGAGTCAAAAAACAGCTGCTGCAGCAGCAATACACCCTAAACAAGCCTCTAAATTTCAAGGACTCCCTTCTCTCCCCCAAATTTGCAGCTCCCTCCCTCCCTCCCTTCCAGGCATGGCCAGCTCTGCCAAGAGAGCGCCACCGTGCACACCACCCCCTCATGCCCACGCTCGTCCGCACCCCTGCTGCTGCCGCGCGGCTCACCGCTGAGGCCCGCGCCATCTTCCTCCGCGGTGCCCTGCTGGTGCCACCGCTCCTCCTCTCGCGCCTTTGCGGCGAGGCCGACAGCCCCGACATCAACAGCGATGGCTGCAGCAGCGGGCCGTGGTGGCTCCTCGCATCGGCGGTGACCGAATTTGAAGCGGATCGATGTCGCGGAGGAAGACAGCGCGGGCCTCGAAGCACCACGCTCACCATGCCCCGAACGGGAGCGGTGGCGGCCGGAGGTCAAGTGGGAGGCGCGAGGCCGTCCCTGCCTGTCGCGCTATGCACAATGTCGCCTTCCTTGAGTTCCTACAGGCACACCCGTACTCCACCGCCCCTTGCTGCAACCGCGGAGCAGAGATGGAGACGCTGATGCCGCCGCTGGACGGCGGCGCCTCCATCCCCGAGCCAAAGCTCGAGCAGGGGAGGCGAAGACGGCAGCGCCGGGAGGAGGGAGCGGGAAAGCCAGAGGCAGGGAAGGAGGCTGCCCCGGTCATCGGAGCTCCGGCCGGCTGGCGGTGTATCTGGGAGGTGACAACACCGGACGCGGTGGATCTCCGACCGCCATGGCCTCCACCTGCTCGCCACTGGCACTAGCGTCTTCTTGGCACCTGCGAGCACCATGGCCAGCCAGCGCCGCGCGCGGCAAGCTCCGTGGCCTTCCCTTGTTGTGTCACGGCGGCAGGCCGGGGAAGAGGAGGAGGGCCGAGGAGGAGGAGGAGGGCCGCGACAGCCGGATGGGGAGGAGGGCTGCGGCAGGGGAGCACTGGGGGAGGAGGGACCATCAACATCGCAGGAGGACCGGAGGTGAAGGGTGTCGCGGGTAGGAGATGGGTGTGGACGTGCGGCGGAGTGGGGTGGAGGGATCTAGATGGAATATTCTTTTGAGGGTGGGGAAATAGAGGATACCATTGCAGCATAACATCATTTAGGGGTAAAATTCTTAGAGGACCCCCAATTCTTCCTTATAGGGATGAAATTTAGAGCACACCGTTGCGATCAGTCTAACGTGGGCTCAAGTGAGGCTCCAGTCCAGCTTCCCCGGGTTGCTTGCATTCAGTTGGCTGTCCTTGGTCATTAATGATGGTAGAAGTTCTCTGAACTGAAGACCAACATAGGGCCAATGAGATGATGATGTTGTACCGAATGAGTATTTGTGAAGGGGAACTTTTCTGGGAAGCGTGTTTTCTGGGAGGGATGAATAAAAAAATTGAAAAGATCTTTTGGAAGTAAACATGGCCCTAAGATTTATCCCCTTATCTTTGGGGCAAATATATAAAGATATTTATTTTCTTTGAATTTTAGGTAAATAAAACATCACAATTTAATTCTTTTGATTGTGTTATAATAAGATTAAAAGGGTCAAACTTTAGAATATCCATGCTGTTTGCACTGATATGCAAACACGTATTGGACCTGCTCTACTAATAGAAATAAGTTTTTTTAAAAAAAAAAAACTCAAACTCTACCTGAGCCAATGAAAAGGTTTTTGGCTAGAGAGCCAAACCAAAATTTGTGAATAAGATGATGTTTTTGCAGCGGAAAAAGCACAGCATGAAGTTTCGAGCACAGGTGATTCCAGTATACAACAAACCAACCACAGCACAGCAGGAGCAGAGCTGAAACTCAACGTGATGAGAATTGAGAAGCACCACAAATGGAACGAATCAGGATCTCCCTACTCTGAAGCAAACGGGAGAAAGCAAAAGAAGCGAAGAAAATACCAAAATCATTTATCCCACCACCCTGCAAGATAGGCATCCATCCACCTGATCTCTGAACTGAAGCATCCAAGCTTTTCGTACTAAATTAAAGCGGGCAGCCTCCCCCGCGCCGCTTTATTCTCTGCCAATCCTACCAAGCAAAGGCACTACTTCACTACCTGTCCCAAACCCTCCTTCGGTACCGGTTCTGCTATATTGGTACTAAAGGGGTACTTTAATATGGGTCAAATAACTAAAACTAAAGTGGGGTTTTTAGTACCGGTTGGGGAGACCAACCAGTACTAAAGCCTTTTTTCTTTTTCTTTTCTTTTCTCATTTTCTTTTCTGTTTCTTTACTCTATATTAGTACTCTGTATTTGTTTTCTTTACATATACTATTTCTAATACACTAATATATAAAGTAAGTTGTATGTGATATATAATATTGTATTTGAGATAATATTATATATAGACATCTTGTGCATACACGTAAATCAAATATTACATTCAATTCCATCAACTTATCAAGTTCAACATTTGGATCAGCTATCTGAACCCGAGTCCGGATGGTGATGCAGATTTGATCCATCATTATCTCTCCCACTGGATTTACTACCTCGTTTAGAAGAAATCCACATAGTTCTTCTTGAATTGCCCTGATTTTTTCCGTCTCGAGAAGTGCTTCCTTCATGTGTTCCATCTGTGTCATTGGCAAAGGTTATTATATTAGATCAATGGGTCATTGTTAATAATTTTGTTGGCAAAAGAAGTTATAAAATATTTGTTGTGTTCAAGGAAGAGACACGAGATATGCAAATTCAATATATACCGGGAATTCAGGCTTGATATCAGGTTGCTCCTTGAATTCACCTGAGTGATGTTGACGGACTCGACCCCATGCTCTGTTAAACATGTGTATGAGGTCAGTGTATGGATCTCTTGGTTTCCTATAAGAGTCCAGGATATAGACTTTGTTTCGTGCAAGGTGCGAGGTCCCCAGGGTGGCATGGTTGGGGGGAGAGGTTGCCAGGCGGCGCTGCTAGGGCATGAGGGCAGCAAGGGTGGGTCCCTAGGTGGTGTGGCAGGGGACGGGATCCTCTGCAGAATGGCAAGCTCCCTAGTGCGGCACTGCCACAGCCCGAGGCTAGCGGGGATAGGGTGCTTAGCGGTGCAGCTAGCTCCCAAAGACAGCATGGCAAACTCCCTAGGGCGGCACAACCGGTACCTGAGACCAGCGCGGCGGGCTCCATAGCGCGGGAGCGGAGTTCTTGAAGCCACGGCGAACTCCCCATGCGGTGCAGAGCACGAAGCCAGCGGCGCGAACTCCTCTAGTCGTTGGGGGTGAGGTCATCGGGTGGTGTGGCGGGACCCGGAAGTCGCCGGACGGTTGTGAGCTCTCTCTCATCAGAACTCGATAGAATGCTATGTGGGACCCACTAACGGTGGCTAACAAACTAGAAAATTTTGCTCGTCCCATCTACCTAGTACATCCAAACAAACAAAAAAATCGGGACAAATCTATTTTTCACAACCGAACATGAGTCGAGACGATCCCATCGTAAAAACCTAGGATGGGACCAACCCATCACATCTCCTCTCCAAGCCAGACACACGCTTGATCTTTCGTCCTGGTCACAATAGAAGGAGCTTCTCCAATAGGCGCCAACTAGTGAGCTCAATGGCTGCGGCTTTGGTGTCTCCTTTTCCTGTTCCTGTGTCTCTCTGCACGTGGAGACCACCTATTTGCTTTCCCTCCAGGAGCTAGGCCCACTAATTTTTCATCATTATATCATACCACCAGGAAACGGAGCCGTCATCTAGTCTGTCACCACTCCATCATTCGGTCGCTATCCTTTCCCCTTTTTGCTCGAAGTTGGTCCACCTCAGCCTAGCTGCTGCTCAAATAAAAAAGCTCGATCTCAACGGAACTTTACATCCAGTAGCAAGAAGCTTGATTTGTGCAACAACAAGGTAAATCACAGTGCCCGGAAGCTTATTTTGATGTGCAGAATCTTGATTTTTGTTTATTTCGATTTGGGTTGGCAGGACCTCGATTCCGACTGCTGGATTTCGATTTGGGTGGCCACAAAACTCGATTCCTACTGCACGATCACTTTTAGGGCAGTGATGATTTCTATCTTGCGGTTTCCTCGTCGCTGCATACAGTCAAGGTCACCATGGTGGGAGATTGAGCTGGGAGGGTGATGCATGAGCTTGCTGACAGCAGGTGCTGTGAAGACGATGGTGTATCCTTCAAGGTCCTCTTCTCAGAGCAATGAATTTTCCTTCTGACAAATTTAGTCTGGTTAGTTGTCTTGTGCTTTTCCCTTTTTTTTCCTGAGGAATGTGCTGAAACGAAATTGCTATATAATTTGCACTACGCAAGAAAAATTACAGACCTTTAGTGGAAGGTTGCAGTCTGTTTGAAACACAATTTACTAAATAGTTACCAAATCACAGAAAAATTAGTTCCTAAGTAAGATAAATTGTTCGATACAAAGGACTCGATAGATAGTACGCAGAAGACATCCATTCTCCTAAAAGAATGTGGCTTTCAATAGTGCAATTAAAAAGGGGAATCTATTATTGGAGGGATTTGTAACAAATGATGGAGTGGTATTTCCTTGCTGTGTGTCTTGACCATGATTAGGGGTCCCAAAGAAAGAACTGACGGATGGATGCATAAAAGCATTTCCAACGCAAACAACCCTGAATCTCTGATGTGCAGTGTAACCGAGACGGACCGTCTACACTAATCTTTGGGGCCCAGTCCAACGCAAACAACCCTGAATCTCTGACAGGGGTGGAAGTGGTGAGGATAATTTTCATATCCAATCCGATACGAATTGAAATTTTGTGGATATGGCAAATAAGTTTTTAATATCCATGCGGATATGGATAATCCGAATCTGCTTGTTTGTGGATGCAGAGTAGGATATGGTATTGGCGAAATCCGACAGATATGGATTATCCGATACTTGAACGTGGATTATTAGAGACTTATAATAGAATATCTGACTACTCTATGAAGCACAACACTAAGACTCATACATAATTAACTGCTATATATATTATGTGCACGAGCAATATTAAAATGTTGCTGGAAGTCCTGTGCAAAGCTAAATGTAAGCATGTATTATCTGATTATTTTAACCTGCATTCGCTCCGACACCGATCCAACTCTGCACCATTTCCGACATCTTCCATTTCCGATAAAAAAAATTTAGATGGGGATGTGAAAAATCCTCTCCGATCCGATCCGCCTTCATCCCTACCTACCTTATATATCATGGAACATCGATCTCTCGATCCCCCATGCCCAGCCGCCGATGGCCACAGCAAACCCATCCCACGACGGCGCCACCCATGCACGCAACCAACCTACCTAGGATGGGTGCTGCTCGAGAACCAATGCGGAGACGAGGCCGAGGAGGGCTCCTGCCCCCGCCGGAGACCCAAAGATCATCGCGGCCTGGCGCACCTCCGCCGGACATTCCATCGGAGTCCTGCTTACTGCTCCAGGTTCCGGACAAATCCTACGCGTCTGTGGTCGCGGCCCATGCATGGAGGCTCCATCCATGCTCATCGACGTTGCTTTCTAGAAAAAAGCCGGACACGTACGACTCCTTTGTCTACAACGCCGGCGCCGCCGCGGCCTCCGACGTTGTCTATGCTTCCTCCATGCTACCGCGCAGGGCGAGGAGTCGCGTGAATGTTTGTACGGAGAGCGGCGAGGCCGACGATTACCGACGGGGAGTTGCCGTCCTCGTGGAAACCCCATGCCATTGTCTCCGCCGGCGACAGGCAGCTTCGACTTGTTCGAGGACGAATCCGTTCTGCGGTGCGTGGCGCTCCCGTGGAAGCTGTGGAACCCAACGCCGGGACCGCGGGGATCTTATCGGAATCGATCCATCGTCTCCAGCAATGAAGAGATGAAGAGGGCATGCCGCCGCCCTTGGACACCACGAACGGCGCGAAGTAACATGGGGTCGGATCTCTGTTGAAGGCCAGATATATCGCTTCATCGACAGAAATCCTATTACTAGGCTGCCGCCATTTATCTGCGGTCCGTGAGCAGTCCGGAGTAGCGGATTGGCCTAAGTATATATATTTTCTAATTGGCCCATTGTACTAACAGGAGACGTAGCGCACATCGAGTTGGACTCACCTACTGCAACGAGTCTGAAAAGCCAAGCTACTGCTACTAACCAATCCACGTGACTTCAAGCATATTGAATTGAATAGTAACTTTATGGATCACTGTGTAGTGAAAGCGATCTCACACAACAGTTGGCTATAGAGCACCAAGCATCTTTTTTTCCGTTTCTTTTTTCTTTGTGTTTTTTCGTTTCCTTTCAGTCTATTTCCTTTTCCTATCGTTTTTTCCTTGTGTTAGTTTCCCGTCGCATGTTCAGTTTCATTTTTCTGCCAATTTTTTTTCTTTTCCCTTCGTTAGTTTCACACAATTTTGTTCTTTCTTTTTCCATATCCATTTTTCTTCCCTTTATTTTTCTTTTTTCCGTTCCATTCTTTCCATTTTTTTCATATTTCTTCTTCCATGTTATTTTGAACTATATTCATGATGTTTAAGTTCCTTCTTTCTTTCTTCTTTATTTCGTTACTCCCATGGTACTCTTTTTGCATTTTATTCCCTTTTCTATTCTTTCTTTATCATTAATTCATTTGGCACATCATGGTTCATTTTTCCTTTTAAAATTTTTTCCATTTTAATTTTTGTTTTATTCATTTCTTATACTTTTTCTAAATTATTTATGTAGTGTTACAGACTAAGTCATTGATTTATTTGTTCACGCTGTTCAGAGCCTATATATTTGCATATGATTGCTTCCCTTAGAGCCTCGCCTCTAAATCCTAGAGATAGGATTTCCAAATCTCAGGTCTAATATTCAAATTCCATTTGAATGTTAATTATACCCAAAATCTCTAAGGACCATCAGTTCCACTTTAGGCCCGCTATCATATCCAGTCCGTCCAAACCCCTCCTCCCGCGTGGGCCGCCTGTTCTCGGCCCAACCGGCCTCTTTCACCCTCCACCGGCCCAACCCGCCCCGTCCTCCCCTCCTCTTTCTGCCAGCTCCACTTCCATTGGCCCCCTCATTCACCACACTGCGCGGTCCAGCAGCCCAGCGCAGCCCACACGCGGCCCCGCCGCTGGCTGGCGCTCCCTCCCCTGATGCTATGGTTCACCGGAGTCGCTGCGCTATGGCTCCCACCACCTACCGGCCAGCCCAGCAGCTGCTCGCGTAGCCCGCACACTATCGCCTTCGACAGCGCCGTGCTCTGCTTACTCCAACTCCGCTCCCAGCCTATAGCCTCGCGGGGCGGAGCTAGGCCTTGTTAGTGGTTTCAGCTGACAACGATAAATTGTTGTATATCAATAGAAAATTAGTGCAATGCATAGCTTAACTATGATGATGACATCATTTTCTAATGAAGCTGACAACGATGGCTCCATGAGCTGGCTCCGCCCCTAGCCTCGCCTTATGTCGCGCCACCATGCCTTGCTGTCCGCACCGCGCGGCCCGCGCACCTGCGCCGTGCATGATCACCGCGCACGGCACGGCGCCGCGCCACGGCCACCGTCACCCCGATGAGCTCCCCTTGGCCGCACTACATTGACCTCCCCTACTCCATCCCACCGCTGCACAACGTCACCCACCGTCGAAACTGCCACCTTCTCACAATCTGCCCTGCCAAAACCCAGCGGCCTCACCCCCTCTTTTCTTATCTACTAGCGACATCATCATCCCCACTAGCCATTAATGCCAGCCTTATCCCGCCGGCCATCGTGCGCCTCCCCTGGATCCACCCCTCCTCGGCCATCCTCATTTGCATCATCTACGTGGAGCCACCCCGGCAGCCACCACCCCCTATAAAAGGGCCCCGAGCCCCTCGCTGCCTCGCCATCCCAGCCGGGCACCCTCTCTCATTTTCTCTCCATGGTCGAGCCTCTTCCTCCCTCTCTCCCAGCTCCACAGCGGCCTCATGCTGCTCGACTACCTCTTGGCACCCTCGTCCTGGCCAGGAAAGACTTAGAGCTCCTCAAAGTGCCAGCGCCCCCCCCCCCTTCTCTATGGTGGTCGGCGTAAGAAAGAAGAAGGGAGCCCCCCTCCCTCTATGGCAGGTGGTCCTCAAAAGGGGAGAAAGGGCCACATGCCCTTAGCCCCCCTATTCTCCTCCCCAAATTGCTGCATGCACCCCATCCATGTACACCATTTTTTCCTTCAAAGTTTTCCCAACTTCCAAAAATTCAAGGAAAATTCCGAAAAATTCCACCGACTCCCAGAAGCATATTATCACTTCTGATATTTCTAATTCACCCCGTATAAAGTTTTAGAATTCTAAACCCCTTAGGAAAAATGCTACACCTCCACCACCTGCTTGCCATGCCCTATCGCCTAGGGCCGGTTCAAGTCGAAGTCGAGTGCGTCATTGCAGCATCTTGCCATCTTACCCGTGATGCTAACAGCATATAGATATGTTGTGCTTCACCACCTTGCTTTTGCTGCTAACGACATCACTGCTTCACATCCGCTTGACCTTGCTTGACTGGGTATGTCGCCTTGTGGGATATCCCCTTGTACCGGGACAGACGAACTGTCGTCCAAGCTCTCAAGCTCTGTACTTGTAGGGTCCTCCCATCCATTCTCTAGTAAACTAAACCCTAGGTTTTGTCCGAATTTATAGCCCATTCCACCATGCAAACATTGTTCTGCCCAAACCAAATCCTAGGCATCCTCCCGGCATAGTCGTTCTGTCGTCCAACTCAAAACTTCCATTCTAATCCCCACCTAGCCGTTGTGCCACCCAACCGAAACCTTTGGGCATCATCCTTATCTAGCTGTCATGGTACCCGATCGAATCCCTGGGGAACTCATCTATCATTGTCAGGTAATCCACAGAACACTCATCCGCTCCTCTTCTTTTCATTCTATAGAAATTGATTGCTCCATTGTTATATTGTATGCTTTATAGCTGATTCTATGGCCAGACTTTGTGCCGATGCCAAGGTTCCAGAAGACGCAAAAGCCTGGGACATAGGTCACCCTAGGAAATGCTAAGGATTTTAGATGAAGGCAAGTCCGAACTCTAGCTCATGTTTTATCCTACCTGAAAGTGAGAGATAATAATACTGCCAACCTAATATGGATTACATTGTTTTAAATTTAAGATCTACTTCATTAACTATACATGCTTGCTAGAATAGTTCCTTTTGCTATTGAAATGCAACATGCCAAACCCTAGGTAAGGAATTTGTCGAATGAACCACACTCCTTCGTAGTCGAGTACTGCACCATAAGGGGATAAATTGCCTGTTAGATCCCCTCTGGAGAGGATCTGACAAAATATCATTCTTTTTATAGGTAAAAGCATAGGAAAGGTTTACCCTATGGGGAAGCATGAGTTAACTAAATTATGAACTCGTAGTAATGACAACCTCTAGGGAGTGTTTTGGACATGAGAGTAAGGGGATGACCATAGTGGAGGATATTCAGTCCCGGAGCTTACTATGGTCATATAAGGACCGGTTCATGGGGTGAGTATTTCTTGTTATTCATACAACCATATGTGCCAAAAGGGTACAGCCTTCGGGAGTGCCCGCTTATGTCAGATCCTGGTTCAAACCCCACTAGTCGAACCTAGTCATTCATCCCATGGGGCCACAATGGGCAACGGATATGCTAGAGCAGGACCTTCGTAGAGTCCCGTGTCCGGTCGACACGGGTCACGAGTTGAGGTTAGATGGGCCTAGTGACATTGTTTGACACGTTTGATGCATCTTTCTTTTCCTATGATTGTCTCCGCTTAACAGATGGTGCTGACCCTTGTAGATGTGGATGGACCTAGGGAATGCTGTCCAGAGATTGGACATAGGCGGGTATGGATCTCATAGGCCAATACCACCTCTTCGCGAGGGTATGGGCTGGCTGAAAGTATGGGGAAAGTGTACACCTCTGTGCAGAGTATAATCTATTTGAATAGGCGAGGCTCACTATCAAGAACCGA
This sequence comes from Digitaria exilis, assembly GCA_015342445.1. Lineage (NCBI taxonomy): Eukaryota > Viridiplantae > Streptophyta > Magnoliopsida > Poales > Poaceae > Digitaria > Digitaria exilis. The sequence continues at coordinate 3,015,601 of JACEFO010002380.1, forward strand.
CTAAGTCAAAGCCCTCATGATTACTTTCCTAAAACACTTTTGGTGGGAATTAGTATTTGGACATACTGGAGGAAGGTCGTTGGACTGGAATCTATATTAAACTTGGGACTAGCAGGGGAGGTAGCTTCCCCCTCTAGGACCACAACTTACATTCTATTAGTAATAATAATAGTAACCTTCTTAGAGAGTCTTTACAAATGTCACACTTCTAAACTCACCTTGCATATGAGAGATGCTTTAGGCTTAGGATTGTTAACCATAAACCCCCTTCCTTGTCCACATCCAGAAATGCATATAATTACTTAGTAGTAATGGTTGGGATTTGCTGAGTACCAACTACAAATGTACGTACTCAAATTTGCTTTCATCATATAGGAACTCTTTGCTACGTTCAGGTATAAAACCTTTCTTAAATTATGCGTCTTTATTGCTTAATATACCAAACTCTGATGATAATCGTATTAGCCTACTGGTCCACGGACTAATACAGGTGATCAGCGGGATTCCCAAAGGGGGATCCCCACCTAAGAAGGAAGAGAAGGAGCGGATAAGACAAAAGAAGAGGAATGGATAAGGAAAGAGACAAAAAGTAAAAGGGAATAAGAAAAAAATTAAAAGGGAATGAACGAGAGAGAAAATAGGAGGGGTGTTATTGAGTATAAAACTCAAATTATTTTTTAATATATATTAGTGAATAACACTTTTATAAACAAAGGGTAAATACCTAATTCATCTATAAAATAGTCAAATAGCTAAGAGCGTAGTGGACATTTTACCTTTCTTATGCATTCATGAAAATTTAGGAGAAGCTATTTTACCAAACGTTTTTCCATCAACACGGCCACAGTTGAAAAAAGCTGCTTCACCAACACAGCCGGAGCCGGAGCCGTTTCAACCACAGCCACAACCTTACCAAATGAGCCCTAAGAGCAGCTCAACCCTCTATTTTTTTCTCTGATTTTCTACTCCACCGGTCAAGTCAGTGACAGTAAGGAATAGTCTTTGGTCGCCTCTCCGTGGTATTCTTCTCCACTGAAGCAGCACGCTGCAGCTGCTCTTCTTTGCTCGTTGGTCCAAATCAGCAACAACACACAACAGCTCCTTGGTCAAGCAAAGCAGTTCGCCACAAGATCCACTGCCGCATCTGATGATTAAATCTTAGTATTTTATCTGTACTAATGGATTTTATATACAGTTGTGGTATCCGCACTGCTATCCCTCTAATTCATCCCTTTAAAAGGAATATTCTATCATAGTCATCGAGATTTCTTCCTTTATAACAACTTCTCCCGCAACCATCATTCCTCTATATCATCCCTCTATACCAACTATACTATATTTTATTCCATCATCCCAACTACCTCCCTTCCCTTTTCTTTTCTTTTTCTCATCCCCTCTTATTCTTTTTCCTTCTCCCCCTCTATTTTCTTCCTTTTCCCACCGTGATTCTTTTTTCCCCAGCGTGACCAGGGTTTACCTTACCGTCAGGAACCGGTCCGGTTTGACCGGTTCCCGACCAAACCGCCCCGGACCGGTAGCGGTTCGGGGCGGTTTGAACCGGTTGAAATTCAAAATTTTCAAATTTGAATTAAAAAAATGGAAAAATGTCGAAAAAATTCCTAAAAATACTTCAAGGTGCGTGTAATCTGTTGGTGTAAAAAGTTTTCAAATATTTTCTCATTTGGTATTTTTTTTGGTAAATACAAGTTAAATCAAAAAAGAAAAAGAAAAAACAGTGGCCGGCCCATTAAGGCCCATGAAGGCCCAACGCCGCCCTAACCCTAACCCCCCCTCCCCCAACGGACAGCGCTCATTCCCCCCCCCCCCCGCGCAGCCGCTCCTCCTCCAGGCGAAATTTCACCGCCGGCCGCCTTCACCGCCGCGCGAGCCGGCTAACCGCCCCTGGAACACCGGTAACCGGTCCGGTTGTCCGGCTAGCCGGTCCGGTTGCGGCGGTTAGCCGACCGGCAGCGGCGGTTAGCCGCCCGACTGAGGTATGGTCCCTTTGAAACTTTGAATCTATTTGTGATTTATGAAATTTTAAAATGGATGTGGTGATGGATATATTTAGGTATATTTTGACTGCAGCCATGTGATTTTAGAATGTATGAACTATGAACTATGAAGCCATGTATATATATTTTGATGTAGGGTATTGTGATTTTGAAAATAAGGAAATGGATGTAGGATTTGAGTATTGTGATATAGCTATGTGTTGTCAAGTTGACATTGATATGTTTATGTTCGTTCCATGTTTACAGATACGCAATGTCTGGCAAAGATAGAGATGTTGTATGGGAACACGGTGAAAATCTTTACCCCGGTTGGAGATGCAACTATTGTCATAAGTCCAAGGGAGGAGGTGGTGCCACTAGATTGAAACAACATTTGGCAGGGCACGGGACGGAGGTCGTCCATTGTGAAAAGGTTTCAAAGGAGGTGCGTGAGTACTTTCAGCGTGAACTTGAAAGGGCAAAGAAGGTAACTGCTCAACGTGCTCAAGAGAAGTTGAGAAAGGAGAAGGCTGCAGCGGAAGGTAACTATCCTGGTGGTGATGAAGCGTATGATGAGGAGGCTGAGCTGAAGCGTGCCCTGAACCAATCAAGAGCGGAAGAGGAGTTCCGTCGCGGGGTGCAACAGAGAGGAGGTGCATACGAGCATGGAGGCGGTAGTGGTACTAGGGGAGAGGGTGGTACGTTGCAGAGGATGCTTCGAAGGGCAACTTCATCGAGGCAGACTCCTGGGGTGACGGACTATAACTTAGGTTCGGCGCGTGGATCGACGCAGCCAAGGATTGACACAGGCTCATGGACGCAGAAGGGTAAGAATGCAAAGGAAGCTATTGGGAAAGCTTGGTCAAAGTTTTTCCATACCGCGGGAGTTCCTGGAAGACAAGCTGACAGTCCATACTTTGTCAGCGCGGTCAGAGAGACACAGAAGTGGGGTATGTTTTCTTTGCAGCCGAAATAATAGCTTCGCAACTACATGTTTAGATCTAATCTCATGAGTGCCATATGTTTTGCAGGTGAAGGTATCGCGTCACCCACTGGACGGGATATTGATGGCAAGTACCTGGATCAAAACGAGCGAGACTTGCAGGTTCAGTATGCAAAGTTTCAGGCAGAGTGGGCTATGTTCGGCGTCACGTTGATGTGTGATTCATAGACTGGGCCGACGAAGATGAGTGTCATTAACTTTTTGATATATTGCAATGGGGTCATGTGGTTCCACAAGTCTATTGATGCGACTGGAAAATCTCAAGATTCTGCATATTTGCGGAAGGTAACCCCGTACCTAGCTCATTTCGATCCGAATATGATTTGGATGTTGCTAAAGAATATGTGTATTTACCAGGAGATTCTGAAGGTGGTGGACGAAATTGGACCAGAGCATGTCGTTCACGTGATCACGGACAACGGCTCCAACTACAAGAAAGCCTGCAAGGGGATTCAAGATACATACGAACACATTACTTGGACACCTTGTCTAGCACACACTGTCAATTTGATGTTAAAAGATATCGGTGAAAGGTACGAACATCAAGATTTGATCGACCAATGCAAGAAAATATCAGCGTGGTTACACAATCATGGTGAGTTGAATGCAATGATGAGGCCGGCGATTGGTGGTGAGTTGGTGAAGTGATGTGCAACTCGCTTTGGGACCAACTACATGTTCCTAGACAGCATGTATCGGAAACGTGATCGTTTTATGCAGTGGATGGCATCTCCTGAATTTTTGCAGAGCAAATGGGCCAATTCAAATATGGGTAGATTTACTCATACGAGATTTTCAAGTCTAGAGTGGTGGGAGAGAATGAAATTTGTCATTGACTCAGTCCAACCAATATACAGCTTACTTCACTTTGCTGATCAGGACAAGCGGCCGAACATGTGCGAGGTATGTATGACCGTACAGAGTGTGAGAAATGAAATGCAATCTTTCTTTAGCCGCAATGTTTCCACGTTCAAAGAGTATGAAGCGATTTACAACGGAAGGTTGCGGGACATCTTCTTTGACACCTGTGTGGTTCCAGGTAAGATGGCTTCTGCTCATTGTGAACAAAAGTTTATACTTTCACGTTCCATACACCTTATGCTCATTCGTGGTACTTTCTATTTTGCAGCTTGTGTCCTGAATCCGAGGTATGCCTATACGTTTATTCCAACTCCAGAAATGTGGAGTATACTGAAGGATGTTTTTCAGCGCATGACGGATATCTCGAGCGCCGTCCAGGCATTGCAAGAGGCTGAGCTGTTTCGACAACGGCGTGGTGACTTTGGCACACAATTGGCACAACATATGGCGCTTGACCCAAAGACAACTGCATCTTCTTGGTGGATGATAAACGGCAACAAAACTCCCAAGCTGCAGAGCCTTGCTTTGCGGCTTGTTTCTCAATGTTGTTCGTCAAGTGGATGCGAGCGGAACTGGAGTACTTTTGCCTTGCTGCATACAAAGGTTCGCAATCGGTTGTCACACAAAAAACTGAACAAGCTTGTCTATGTCAACTACAACCTACGCCTGCGACTTGCGGATGTTGCCGATCCTCCACGGGATCAAGGTGATTTCATTGAGCAGCTGGCCCATCTTTCATTCTATGATCCTAAAAATCCGGTGCGGGAATGGATGGAATATGGAAGGTCAAACAAAGCTCCTGTTCTAGACGAGGACGACGATGAAGGTGACACACCGCTCCCCTCTAATATTGTCGCTGATAAAATAAATCCGGCGGACCTCCGTACTTCTACAGGGGAAGATTGCATCAGTGATTGGGCACGGCGACATGTAGGTAACACTCATGTAGGGAAGCGGAAGTACCACATCGCGCCTAGCAAGGTTAACCCGAAGCGCCAACGAGGCCAGGCAACGGGAAAAGGCAAACAGAAAGAAGTAGAAGTCCTGAGCGATGAAGAAACTGATGATGGTGAGGGTGATAAAAGTCCAGAGTATCAGGAGTCTCAGGACAGCAGCTCTGCCGATGATGGTGATGATAGTAATGATGGTGATGATAGCAATGATGGTGATGATAGCAATGATGGTGGCGGCAGTGGCGGTGCTGCTGGCGGTGGGGGGGCGGAGGCGTGTCACCTTTAAACCCACCTGCTGGTCTCCATTTTACAGGTACCAAGTGTACGTACATATGAACATGTTTTTATTATTCTGACTTGCGAGTATTAATTATACTATATGGTTGATTGCAGGGGAGACTGAGTTCACACATGCAACCCAGGACATTGACCATGGAGCACCGATGTCGCAGAGGAGAACGGTTGGACCGACGGATTACGACTCTCCACAGTTCTCTTCTAGCTCCTCCTACAGGGAATCCTCACAGTCTAGTTATCACTATCCTATACCGGAGTTGAGCATGCAGCCACCGATGAGATGGGTGTACGAATGACAAGATCCTCATTGGTATAATATGTTACTTCAGGAATGGCAGACGACATCGGTCTGGACGGGCCAAACTTGGCAAGAGTTCAAAGCTGAGTTGCTCGTAAGGCAGGGTTTGAATGTGATGTCCACCGCGGAGTATGAAATGGCCTCGCAATGCTACCGTTGAACAATTATTTGTATGAGAGGACTACTAAACTAACTATTTGTATGAATAATTATTTGTATCAGAGAACTACTAAACTATTTGTATGGATATTTGTATGCACAATTATATGTATGGATATTTGTATGCATTTGTGGTCAATTTTTCCATTAATTTGCGGATAGGTCATGCCCATTTTTTTTCAAGCCAAACCGGCCGGCTAACCGGCCAAACCGGTCGGCTAACCGGTTAGCCTGTTTTCCAACAAACCGGTCGGCTAACCGGTCTAACCGGTCGGCTAACTGGTCCAAACCGGTAACACGGGGAATTTGAATTCAAAATTTGAATTTGTCCGGTTTCTAGCGGTAACCGGTCCAACCGGACCGGTTTACCGCTACCGCCGGGCGGCGGTTCGGCCGTCCGGTTCGAAATAAAAAACCCTGAGCGTGACTCGATCTTTCTCGTCCGTTCGCAAAATATCCCCTTCTCGCTCTCTCCGTCTCTCTCCATCGGCGTTGACGCCGCATGCGGCTCGAGCAGGGCCCATCTCCGCCGGCGTGCTCGTGCAGAGCTCATCCCCGACGAGCATGGCAGCTCCTTCTGTTCGCTCGCGGCATCGAGCTGAGCGCCGTTGAGCTGCGGGGAGTTGCTCTGCCCCCGTCTGCGCGCCGTAGAGCTGCTGCCTCCGCCGGCATGAGAAGCACGGGCGAGAGGAGTAGGGCAGGACGGCGGCTGCGGGGAGCACGGTCCGGAGCAGGGCGCATCGCTGGAGCTCCATCTCCGCCGGCGCGGCCTCCATCGCCTCGAGCTCGAGGCCCCGCCTTCCTCCGCCGCAGGTCGGAGCGCAGATGGCGACGGGACCTCAGCTTCTTCGCCTTCCTCCGCCACAGGTCGGAGCGCAGACGGTGATGCCCACAGCAGAGCTCCTCAGGCCGCCTCCTCCTCCTCTCTCTCTCTCATAGCGGCGGAGATCCTCCTCTCTCTCTGTGCTCGATTTGTGCATCTGTGGTTTCGATTTTGAGCTCGATTTTGGTTTCAATTTGTTCTATTTCCATTGATTCGTGTTGATTTCTTCGATTCCCCTTCTGTCCCTTTCTCTGCTCTCTTTGCGCCGCCGGTCTGGCTCGCTGCGCCTCCTCGTCGCCACCACCTCCCTCCCCCCTCTCTCTTCCCCCCACGTCGAGTCTCCCACCACCGGCAGAGCGCTGCACGGACGAGGCCGGCGGTTGGGACGAAGAGCCCGAGCGCGGGTGTGGTGCGGGGCCCGCGCCGATGTGGAGCGTAGAGGGATCCCTCCACCACCGCTCAGAATAGCGGGGTCGAGGGGCTCCTTTGTTTTAGCGGGACGGTAGAGGAGACCCGTTGCAGCCCGATTTCCCTGTAGCGTTCCTTTCAGGAACGGTTACAATTCTCTTTTCTCTTACTTGATATTATAGAATCTTACCTTCTGATATCCGAATCTTTCAATCAAGCGCCTCTGCACATTGTTCTCTTCATGTAGACCCTATGGCTCCTACTCTAATCTATTGATTTTTTCCAAACCCTGACATTCTCCAAATTGAATTACTACTACCACAAAGTTCATTTGCTTCTGCTATAGATTACTACCTCCGTTCTTGAATATATTGACACCATTGACTTTTTTTTTTCGTTTGACGATTCGTCTTTTTTACAAATATTTATGCAATTAGACAAGTCTACTAGTTAAATCCAAAGTATTATCAATAATAGATGTAGTGGTACCCATTTTATGCTATTTAACAAAGTAACTAATAAAATATCATTGGTCAAAGTTGAAGGAAAAAGTTAATGGTATCATATATTTAAGAACGGAGGTAGTATATATTAGCTCTGATTAAGTCTTAATATTTTATCTTTTAGTGACAAATTTTGTGTACAATTGTGAGATCAGTGTTGTTGTGCGTACTTGCGTACTGATCATGGGGCAAGCACAGTGAGCACAACTAGAATTTGAATATTTGTATGCCTAGGGTCCAAAAAAAGATGCATTAAGCCATTTACCGTATTAAGGTTGTGTTTAGTTGGGCTGTGGCGGTGAGAAAAGCTTGTGGGGTGTGAGCCGTAGAAAAAGCTGCCGTGGTCTGTAAGCTGCGAGAGAGTTGGAAGCCGTTTGGTGAACCAACTGTGGCTTTTGGAAGCATATATGAGTGGACCCCACATGTCATTCACGTTCAACCCTCTCCCTGTCTCACTAACATTTGGGCCCCACGGTCAGTGACTTTTTCCCTTTTTCCTCTCATCTTTTCCTCTCCGTCCCTTCTCGCAACTCGCATCCGGTGGGGTGGCTGGCGGCATGTCCCGCCAGCGCGGAGGGGGCGAGGGGCTTGCTCGCTCGCCGGTGTAGCTCGCCCTCGGGAGAGGGATAGGTGAAGGAGCTCCCGCGTGCCCAGCGAGGCTCGGCCACGTAGCTCCCGTGCGCCCTAGCGAGGAGGTGGGGTGCTGCCAGTCGGGCGAGAAGTTCCCCTCGCCGGCGAGCTCCTCTACTGCAGTGCCGAGCTCGTCGCCGGCCCTGATTCGTTCGCCATCATTGGTATACCTCCAGCTGATTCCTCGTGCCCTCGGCTTCCTCTCGAGCTCCCATACCCATTCCACCCCTCACTAGCCTCTCTCGTCTACTGTGCAGGGCCGGAGGAGTGGGCTGCCTGGGGAGCTCGCGCTCTTGGCCGACGGCGGATAGGCTGCGGGGCCTGCGCCCTTGTCGGGGAGGTAGAGCGGTCCGGTGGATGAGGGACACCACTACCGTGGCCGGTAGGCAGAGGGTCCGGGGAGTGGTGCCGGGTTGCCCTTTGGTTTGGCTTCCAACTTTTTTGGGAAGCCACAGCGCGTAAAAGCCAAACCAAAGGGGATTGCACCACAGGTCCAAAAGAAATAAGTAGATGTCAAGTTTCAAGGACTGAAGTCAGTTGAGGTATATCACTACCCTTCTCCTGAAATCAAACACACGGTATCATCAAATAATCCATCACGGTCTAGGGTCTAAATTTTACCTGGCAAGGCATCATGACTGTTTCATACAGTCACTTGAAAGGGGGAAGGAGAAAATACCAGTTCCCACAATGGAACTAGTCTTATTCCTCAATGTATACATCTTACCTCAAGCACGGAGGACGTTGCTAGAGAGACCCAGTGCAAAGGATAGAGATGGAGTAGTCAAGTCTTGCAGGCTCCTGATGCGCTTCTGCCAAAATGTGAAACCACAAATCTATCTTTGCATCGGTCGGTCAATCCAGGCATGCAGCTAGCTCTCACCAATCTTCGGAAAAGTGGAGCTGCCTGAGCCACACGATTGATTTACATTGGCAGCTTTTTCCATCAGTCGATTCATGCCGCTTAATTCCGTTTGCAATTTCGACTTGGGGTGCGACTGCAATTGACATGAACATGATCAATCAAGCACTGTATCGTTCCCTGTACTATGCACGACCCAGCCAGCAGAACTTTAGCCCTCAACCTACTCAGGACACAATAATAATATAACCGATGGTTACTAGTTTTGCATTTTTGGGCACTGCAAAGGTATTCTACATTTTAGTCAGTGATTGATTTGACAGTGATGTTGACATTTTCTGAAGAAATGTTGTGTCTAGTTTTTTTTTTTTAGTATGATCTGGGCTGAACCAGAACTTAATTCGTCTTCAGGATGCATCTATGCACATATTATTTATCTCCTACTTGCTGAAATTTAATTAGAGTCCAACATCTCGAACAATATCTGTGGGGGAATAAATCGAGAAAAGGCACATATTCCGCCCAACCCTTTGGACTTCCAGGGAACCAGAGTTCCACGATATTTCTGTTTGATGACCATTGACTCTATGAGATGGTATCAGTGCGTCTGTGCGTGTATAGCTTCTAGAATAGAAAAAAGATCCATATGACTAGGTTTCAGACTGTATATGACTAGGTTTTGTGACATAAAGGCAGGCCTTAAAAACATGGAACCATATAGTCCCAATTTTTTCATATTTTTTTTGTCAGTTTAATTTCCAGTAGTTGGGGCCTTGGGGGTACGGTGGTCATTGAAATTCTACACTAGCATTCGCATTATAATGTGCAATGAAATAGGTACTTCTTGCTAACTGCTTTCCTGAACCCCTAGTATAAGGTCTTAATTGTACATGTAATTAACCAGGATTTGTAGCAACATACTTTTAACTCTGCTTTTCTCTTGAAGTCTTGATAGCATAAGTCATTGAAAATGTTTGTTTAATTTGCTAGCAGTGCCTGCCACACAGGTCGCGGCGGTAGATATATTCGCATCGTGATGATATGGGTATTGATTTTATATGCATTGTCGCGTCTTACTTCCTGCCTGTTTAATTTTCTTTATTTTATATAATCAGATTCCACTGCCAAACCAATTCGGTATAAGTGATTCCACACTAACCAGCTAGTGCCGTTTGTCCATCTCAGCAGCAACTTAAAGGTTTACGATTTGCAAAGTGAAGAGTAATATAATAAAGATGATGTTAGCTGACAGGAAATTTACAATGCGAAGAGTTAATCAATTGCACATGATGAATTAGCTACTTGTTAAACTTTTGAGAAAAAAGTAGATACCCATTTTAGCAGGAGAAACACAAGATAGATTAAATGTGAATTAAACATACAATTCCTCATGTTTCAATAGATTGTTCAGTGCTGCACCGCTGTAGTTTTACCTTCAGTCTTCTACTGAACAATGAAAATGTAGCACTTTGGCAACAGCTCTGTCAGCTAAAAGACCTTCACCTTCGGAGACTAACACCCAAGCCTGCGTTTTAGACTCCATGACTGTTGCCATAACACTGTTTCAATAAGACAAACACCTTATATGTAATTAACAAGGCTTTTGTTAGAAAACTGCTTGAAGATGCCATCGTTGCTGTAGTACTGTACAGCATGATCGTGACTCGAGAGATCAGGATTGTTCTAGTAACAAGCAAGCATGGAAATAGCGGTGATACTTTCCATGCATATATATCCCTAATACCGTCCGGTTTTGCAGTGCTGACGTACCCATCCTGACGTACATACGTACGTCGATCTTCCTGCTGAAATGTCCTGAGTCCAGCAGCTTCCACCGATCAAATGCCTCATGCCTTTGACAGTGTACATGGTGCAAGATTGTTCAACCATAATTTTTAGCTGTGATGAACTTGCTTTGACGTAGATAGAGCAACAAGTGGAAACACAGTTGGTAGCGTAGACAAATTGCTCACATTTTCTGAGATCCCTTAGAGGCTTACAGCAGCAGGCCATCAGGAAGCAGCCATCTGTCACTGCACATGTGTGCTTTACCGTGTGTGTGAAGCCAGACAAAGACAAGCATATCTGAGATTCCTTACAGCAGCGGCAAGCAACCACAACGAACACCTCACTTGTACTGACTACTGACTGACCAACAAGCATGTGGCTTTGGAGTTTGGATATGGGACAGCTTATCTAAGGGTGAGTTTAGATTGGGAGAAAAAACGCTGTAGATCCAGAAAAACACTGTAGGTCGCGCTGGGAAGCGTGTTCTGTGAGTGGGAGGAAAGGAATGAATAAGAAAAAATTAGATGAATAGTATTTTTTTGGGTGGGAGTTGGGGAACTAAACGCACCCTAAAGCAATCAGACACCTGAGAACACGTGCATCGTCGTCCAAGGACCGTAGCTTCTTCGTGCCAAGGGGATCTCTCGCTATATAAGCGGTGGCCATCGGTTGCCAACCGCATCGTCCAACCAACCCATCAAAGCTGATCGATCAGGAAGCCGGAGCATCTAAGCAGTTGTTAGCTTTCTAGCTTCGTACGGGTAGCAAGACGGAGATGCAGATGCCTCGTAGGAGCAAGCAGGACCCTGCTCCGGCCGCCGGGGAGGTGGCGATTCAGAGGCTATCCAAGATACCCAACGTCGAATACGTGTTCCCCATACCCACCGTCGACCAGTTGGCAGAAGATTTCATCAAGAAGAAGAGGCGTGAATTGGAAGGAGACGACATCAGCAAGAACGCGGAGTTCACCGTCCATAAGAAGCTGTGGTTCCAGCGTCCATGAAGCGTCATATATGCTCGGCCGGTCGTGTATATATGGATGTAGCGCGTAAGTATGTTAGTTAGTGGTTAATCCCTGTAAAAAAAATAGCTGTACGAGTTAGCTATGAATAATATGCTTGTGTACTAGAGCGTACAGCTTCCGCCTGCAAACTTATTTTATGCTATTTGAATATCATATTATCATAACGCTTTTGTTTGCAGCAGTGTCGTTTTTCCCTCTTCTTTTGTCTTGATTTTTATGTCTTTGAAAAATGTTCAGTTGTCGAGTTGAAACCCGACAGCTAGCTATCTGCGATTTTATATTCACATGTATGATCTGGTCAATATGGACTCCCACCCGCGCGTACGACTCGTCGCACGCTCCGCCGTTACCCCGGCCCCACCGCGCACGTAGATGCAGCAGAAGCGGCCTTGGAGACGTGCCGTGACTTCGCCGCCGGAAGGCAGGTCGTTCTCCATCACCCCCCGGTGGCGTCTCACTCTCTCTTTCACTCTATTTCACGCATCTCTCAGCTTCGCCTCTCACCGTCACATTTCTCTTTCAGATCCGGCGAGTTCCCGCTTGACCTAAGCAGGAGCGGCAGAGGTAAGAAAGTATTCTCCACTAATATTTCGTTTCTGTCAATATAATTATACTTTCTTCCAGATCACTGAGGTTGGCTATGCAAGAATAATGCATTATATACATTGGCTTCATCACCCATTGCCATTGTGATTCTAAGCCATGGCAATGGTCGCCGGTTCAGATATCTTTTAAGTCTACCGACGAATATGCGACGAGCTTGCAGTATGCTTCCTATGTTCCAACAACCTATATTGCTTTTGTGAGAACAACATTAATCGGTGTGTTGCTTGGTTACACAAATTTTGTTGTATGATGCAATCGATTCTAGTTGTAGTGGGTTCACACCCACGATGCCTTCATCGTAAGCTGCGTCACAATCCAGAACAGGTCAAGTTCCCGAGTGCACCAACCTTCTGAAATTTTTCATCCAACTTTTTTTAGACATATTTCATCCATCTTGGATCTGTGGTTATTCACATAAAAGTTATATAGCAGTACCGATGAATAAATATTCATATATACATCAAGATAACGGTGTTCGAGTGCCTCAGCATATTACCATTTTACAATGTTATTACTAGGTTCATATATATTACCATTTTACAATGTTTTTACAAGGCTGCTTCCTTTTTGTTCAGTACTCCCTCTGTTCTCTTTTTATAGGGATATTTCTAAAATTCAGACTTTCATAAATGATAGTACTATATGCCAATAATGTGGGTCACGGCAATAAATTGCATCAACAATGAAGAATCCTCGTGGCAACCATTGGAGGACTAATGAAAAAGTTTGCTTGCATTAATTAGATGATAAGTAGAATTATTTTTCTTGGTCATCGTGTCAAAGTGGAATATTCCTATCATAAGAGAATGGAGGGAGTACAAGAGAACTAGATACTCCTGTAAGTGAACCTAATGAAAGGACTGGTTGTTGACAGATATTAAAGCTAGCTAGTGAAGCTTAATTCATTGGCTGATACCATGAGCCAGCAGTATCTTTCCTATGTTGTAATACGTGATTGAATTTTGAGCTATATTTAGTACAACATTATTTTAGGCCTGCTGGTTTATCGTTTTGGATTCCGCTGGTTTAATTAGTACTACTTGGACAGCTTGGTTACCGTTTGTTGTATGATACAACTGAGAACTGACTCTAGTTCAGTGTTGATTCCTTGAAGAAAAAGGAACACGACTCCAGACTTTTTTTACTCTCGAGCCCAATGTGCATGCTATTCGACACGAGCATTGGGTGGCTAAGCATATACTCCCTCCATCCCTTAAAGAATGATGTTTTAGGATTTTTCAGACAAATTAAGAGTAGAAAAGAAAGACGCATGTGTCCCTGATAAATGCCATTTTAGGAGCTAAATCAGTTTCCTTTTAAGCATGCATGCATAAGATATTCCTAATTTGTTATACATGCATGCCAAAACATCAATCTTTATGAGAAAAATTTTAAATGCTAAAACATCATTCTTTAGGGATGGAGGGGGTATGCTTCATCTTCGGTGAGCATATTCAAGATATTGAGCTCTTCGCAGCCTCTCAGTCAGTAACCAAATAATGTTGTTCGGCTATGAAGCACTTGGGGCTCATGGGGGATATACCCCCTATACCCGTAAGGACTCGTTCGTTTCGGCTGGATCGGCCCGTTCCTGGCCTTATTCTCGGCGAAATGAATCAGCCCGATTTCGAATCCGGCCCTTATAAAAATGTTGTTCGTTTCGACCTGGGCCAGGAATAAATAAACTAGGCCTAAAATGAACTCCCTTGCGTTCAAATGGGCCAGAAATGAAACCCCACCTCTCACCATCGGGATCCATTTCCAGCGGATGGACGACGCGAGGAAAGACGCCGCGACCCGGAGCTGGCGGCTGGGGGGCGACGAGGCGGCGGCGCGAGATGGCCTCGTGGCGGCGCGGCACAGTCGGTGACCGTGACCACCTCTCATGCCTTGTCCGCAGTCTCCGCCACCTTCTCGCCGGTAAGCCGTCGCCTTCTCCTCTTCTCTTCCTCTCGCCTTCAGTTCTTATCTCGATCTGGGTGGGGGCTAGACGCCGCTGGATGTGCGTGTCGTGCCAGCGAACTGGATGTCGTGTGTGTGGGGCGTTTGGGGGCAAGACATGCTTGAGACATCGTTGCCCCTGACGAATGGCCGTTTGCTCGTGCTCCACGGGAAGCACAAGGGTCTCTGTGGGCGGCTGCCTTGTGGATTGGTGGAGGATGCAGAGACGAAGGTTATAATACGCATTAGATTTTGACCATATGGCTGAATACACTGGCAACTTTGAGTTGCTTGACTACTGAATAATTTCTTGGATGATTGTTCTTTTTATGTAGAGGAGATTTCTTGTTTCTTCCTCTCAAATCTGCCGTGATTTGTTTGGGTCCAACAAAGAAAACTTCTTGATTTTTCCTTCCTGTGCCAATTGATCTATTCTTTGTTTTCTTGACTTGATGAATTTCGAGTTTTTGACATTGGACTAGTACCAACTGTAGACGTTCTGGTAGGAGATGTAGAGGAGGTGTAGTTTGGCTTGAAGTCCAGTCCTGGCAGCAGCCTTGCCGAGAGGATGCAGGCAAGAGCTGGACCCAGGGTGCCAAAGCTCAGCATGCCGTTCAACACAGCAGTTGGAGCTGATAATTCAACATCGCTCTTCCTCACAATCCCACCTGGTTTGAGGCTTTGAGCCAGCAATATTGCTGGAGTCACCCTCATTTCCAATACCATGGTATGTGTTCTATGAGAATCATTATTGCTTTCATCTTTGGAATGCTAATTTGGCACTTCAAAATGTTTGCTTTACTGAACTTTTGATCTCTTCAGGAGTCTGTGAAATTTCAACTATATAGGATGCAAGTTTAATTGGGTACAAGCAGGAGCCCGGTCTCTTTGCTCGAATGAGTACGAGCTCTCGTTTGAGGAGAAACCCCATGGAGATGTGCCACCAATGGCCTCTAATACTGTCTAGAGAAATTAATCTCATGGCAGTACTGTGCTTAGAAATTACTCTGATTCTATCTGGTTTAAACTCTAGTTTTCAACAGTGTATTAGGTAGCTGAACTAGGCCCTATTTAAATACTTGCTTAAATTTTTAATCTTTCATGTCTGGTACTTTTTTGTTGGGAGTAGATGAAAGAGAGGGCCTGATAATCTTTGTTTATCTTAGTCAGATAGAATTTTGCTACTCAATTTAAAGATAAAAAATAGACGTTGAATGTTACATGCCACTTATTTTGGTTCTGATGCTTGCTGTTCTCATGCCACTTTACGGTTGGCGCTACTTGAATCTCATAGAGTTGTTCTTAACATATTTTCAGAGAAACAAAACAAATAGTTGTAGTTTATACACTCGCTTTTTATACTGATTTTTTCATACTTAATGATGACCTTCATTAGTTTTGAGCTCTGCGATTTTGTTTCAGGTCTGAAGGAGTGCAAAAACATTTTGTTTTCAAGGTCTAAAGGAGTGTGAAGGATATTATAATTTCAACTCTGTAATTTCATTTCATCTTAAAATCATGTTCTGATGTTCATTCTTGCTTGCCATGGAACCAAAAAAACAATATAACCTTTATTTTTCATGTCAGAGTGTAACGTTTTGTATGTATCTGTTGGATCAGGGTACCCAAAAAAAGTATGATCGAGTGGATCTCATAAAAACAAGACTTGTCAGACCTGATAAGTGGCCAAGGAGGCTTGATTTCTGTGCAGCCGAACAGACAATCTAATCCTATGCAACCGATCAGTACATTTGTTTTCATTCCTGGTCTGGAAGGACTGATTGCCAGGATCGAGTGACACGCCGGGATCAACTCCATCCTGGCCTGACGTCAATTCTGGCCGGGCATCAATCCGCTGGTGCCGAACGAGTCCTAAGGAAGAAAGAAGGCAGATTTCAACTTGGACTCCCCATTTATACTTGTAATCCAATTAGGATAACTACATTGTAACTGCTTACCATATAACTTTGCTCATTGGGATACATAAAGGAGGATGATGGGTCCATAGATTGGCAGAGAAGCACCATTGGGTCACCAAATACGGTACACCCAAGCGCATGGCACAATATACAATCATGCCAACAGGATGCATGGTTGTACCCGACTTAGGTGGCACAAAGGGCGTACCCAGTGCCGTAGGCTCCCATGGGGAAGTGATATCTGCGCAGAGCCTTACCCCACAAAGTGCAGAGGTTGGGGCTCCTGCGCAAACATCAGGCACCTGGTCTAATGACCCCCGCCAAACAAACAAGTACCTCGGGGTGGGGATGACATGTGCCATATACAATGTACACAATTAGATACCGCTATTTGTTTGACTCTCTTAAACGGTTTCAAAGAACGTCTTTTTTTCAAGAGCTGAAAATTGAGTTTCAATGAATTGGGTGCAAGAAAAAGGAATCTATATACAACATTTTCAGTTTCTATATTAAATTTTTTACATAATTAATGTGTTGTTTGACAAGTTGACAAACACATCCGAAATCTACAAATCAAATGACAAAATAACACAGCCGGATTTATGAAGAAATTGAGGCAAATTATTAATATAAATATCTTGTTAGCCTCAATATGAAGCCCTTTCCACCACTCAGGTGGTTGCAACTATGCTGGATATTTAAGAAACTGAGGCAAATTAATTGCTTTCCCCCTGCTATACGAAGCAATTAATAAATATTGGAATGACAAAGAAAAGGATACGGATTAAGGAATTGAGGCCACGCGATGAAGATGGAAAGCGAACGAAGGTTTGTTGTACCGAATCCTTCCCCTAGTGCCTGTGAATCAGAGGGAAAGAGAGTACCCAGGTTTAGCTTTCTGCAGCGCAACGAATGTGTAGTACCGGCCACGGAGCCACCGATGATGATGCGGGCCTAGGTGCTACTGGTATTGCTTGTTGCCGTGCGACTGCGAGCAAAATTTAGGGAGGCGAACTGAGTCTCGCGCTGTGTGCAGCGGTGCGGTGGCGGATGAACAGGATGATCGAGCGAGAGCCGATGAAGATTAGGGATAGGAAATCAAGTGACAGGCCCCTGCGGTTCAGTTGCTAGAACCTAGCGTGCAGGGCATATTTTTGTCTCCTCCCTAGCTGAAACATGTATAAACACCTGTATTTTTTTCCAACAGACCTTGCTTTATTAAAATTTTAAATTTAAACTAGAGCCTGAAAGACATCCAGCTTACTGAAAGCATGCTTTCAGGTGCTTCTGCAGAGAAACTTACATGCGCAACCAACATCAATTTCATGCTGGGTCAATTTCTCCGCTTGGAAAAACTTCTTTCAGACGCAGGAATCAAGAACTTCCGAGCAATTTCTACGAAGGAACCCGGGCATTGTTCCACCCAACACTTGTGCACTTTATAGGCACGCCTTCCTGTGCCTTGCTCATTGACTGACCCTTATGCGCATGTCCTCTGGGACCTTCTAAAATATCTACTCGGTTGCTTACCTTCTTTTGCAATAGTAGTAGCAAAAGCAGCGAATGAGTTCCTCATGCATGCACAAGAAACAGAACAATTTGAATAAAGCACCTGGTGCTACGACTATAAATTGCTAATGTTTTTTTAGAAAAAGATAAAAATCCGGCCTCTGCGACAGCACACAGCCAAGTTCCAACAATATTCTCAGTTCACAGGCTGATTACAAATAAAATCGGAATAATACGCAAACGGTAGGAAGAAATCAGAAGCAAATTTAGTCTATTATTGCTTCTCCATCCATTTTTAACAAAAATATCCAAGGCGACAACCGCCAATGCCTTGCTTGCCAAGCGAACTATCTCCCTTGTGTCCTTACGCTGTAATAGGGAGCAAAATCGCAGACAATAAGCCCCCCTAAAAACAGCCTGCATAAAAGAAACCGTTTTTTCTCAAAAACCAAATCATTACGCGTACACCAGATCGCCCACATAAGAGCTGCAACCTCAACATAAATCAAACTCTTATCCTTCTTTCTTATTCCCGTTAACCAATTTCCAAGCATATGTGCTATTGATTTTGGTCGAGTTAGCCCAGTAGCTATATTGACAACTCTCCAAATTATCTTAGCATGTTGACACGTGAAAAGGAGATAAATTGCTAATGTGACAAGCTGATTAGATCAATGTGACAGTGCATAGTGTTCTTCGATTTTAGTAAGCTGACAATGGAATTCTCGTAGATTTGACATCATCTGAGGCTCGATAGATTTTGTGTGTTTCTACAGAAAACTGTTAGCACCTGACATTAGCGTGCACACCTGGAAAATATTTGAGGGGTTTGGAGTTCCCACTAACAAAGAACCTGAGATTATCCATGCAATTAGCTAGCTAGCTGTGTTCGATATGGAACATGAAAGTTTTGTGATTAATTTAATTCAACAAGTAGTAAAGTTAGGTCTGCCTTAAGCTTGACATCATTGCACTTTATTTGTGATTTTGTGTGTGTGTGTGTGTGTTATATTCCCTGGGTGCCTGACAAATAGTTGGGGAATAGAGGGGAGGCACTGAATTTAAATTTGTTCAGAATTTTTCTATTTCATCAAATGGATATGATAGAGACCGAAGATGAAAATACAAACATAAAATCCCTATTGTCCTATTTAAGGTAAAACGCTCACAAGTCATTTGACAAACCATATCTGACAGTAGTGGGGTCCTGAGCTAAGCCTTAACTAAACTAGAAATTCTGATGCTAAACTATGTAATAGCCTAAAATTTTAACAAATCTCTAGTCATAGTTAAACAATAATTAATGGTCAGCAGCTAATCAAACTACAGTGCATCAAAAATACACCGATATTATTCTAGAAGTCGATCATCCGTTAGAAACCACTGTTCTTTCACAACTATTCACATAGCAGAGTTAACAAATGAATTACGATCACACCAAATCTTGATGCTAGTAGTTTGCACCTTGAGGTGTTGCTTTTTAGAGGGTACAGAGCACGTACTCATCCTTGGCAACATATATGGCCCATGAATATCTTAGATCATGGTCCAAAAGTGCTAGCTTCCCGATAAGATCACTTATGATGTGTCTTAAGTGCTCGGGGAGCAAAATATTAGCAAAATGAGTGGTTTTTCACCATGGAATGTATTTTTACTAAATTATTTTGCAAAATGCTTTTAAAATATTGTGGCTACATTTGTTTCACCAAATGATATTGTTTTGAGACTGTAAGCTTGTTCGAGAGCTTAGCATCAATAGTCAAGCTGAATATGAAAATTTTCTATTCAGGCCAGAGATTGTCACACCCAATTATGGTAGCAGGACCAGATGCATAACATATGTGCACCAGGATCATTTACACACATATGTTGACATAAAGTGAATAATAGTTATTCGTAAAGGGGAAACATCGTCTTTGTTACACTCACGAATAAAGGCTCCAAGGCCTAAACATGTTCGCAACGTTAACATAAAGATAGTCTTCAGCAGCAGAACGCCCCCACGGGCATCTGACTGGTGAACACTCGTCAAGAAATCATCAAGTTCTTCAATATATTCCCCATCATTATTCTCCTCTGAATCCAAATTGAGCAAGGATGAGTACATTTATGGTTAGTACTCAGCAAGTGGGTGAAGATGCAAGGCATCAAGGATAGGCTGAGCTATATGCGGTTAGCATTTTAGTTGGTCAAGTTTTATTAGCAAGCGCCTAGTTACTACGGTGTAAGTGTATGCCTACCCCAATTAAGCATGATGAGAGATAAGCATCATAGGCATCGTCATCCATAGCAGGAGAACCACGATTTAGCTTTAAGTTCAATAATCTTATCAAGTGAGGGTCCGGGCCGTTCATGATCATGAACACGGCTATTGCAATAGATTCTAACACTCTGCAAAGGTTGTACAGCTTTACCCACAATTCGTGTCTCCCTTTTCGCCCGGGTTTGCAAGGCCCTTAAACACTTCCGAGGTGAGTGGCGAGGGATTCACCACTAGGCCTTTCCAAAGAATTCCTATGCGTGGATGCTTGATCCCAAAACATGTGGTCCCTCAGCCGAAGCTTCCCTTCACCGCTCCCTCCATGCACATACTCAAAACCACCCTCAAACAGTTCAAACACCACGCATAGTTCAAATAATTACTTGGCCTAGGTCAGGGCCATAAGACATTGTGGTTGTACGGGAAATACTGGGTGGTTCTCCATGTTGTAATTAAATCAAGTGTTCTTCTTTAACAAGTCTGGCATATTTCATATTCATCAAGTTATTATAAACCCTCATAGTAAGCAACTAGCAGTTCTTCTAGCATGAATATGAACCCAGGTAAATCAAGGTTGTGGATAAAAGTCTAGCCATCCTTATGGGTTCCCATCAACATTAATGCAATAACAACATAAAGTAAACTTGTGTATAACATGATATTTCATGGGATTAAAATAGATCATGCTGAGGGTGAAGCCACTTGCCTTCCTCAGCAAAATATTCCTGCTCTTCCTCAACAAAGTGTTCCTGATCTAGCATACAACAAATAAATAACAAAACAATACACCATTCATTGGGAAAAATCATATACACGCTATTACATCTATTGTTGGTGCAGAGAGGAACGCTTGAGCGCAAAAATCACTCAAAACAGATTTAAAATGGTGAAAATATGCTTAAAACAAGGTTCAGGGGCTTCTCCGCTATAAAACTAACCTCTCAGGGGCTAAAACAAAAGAAACTGAGGACTTTTACATAATTTTGTATATAAACAGAGGGACCAATGAGCAAAACCGACAGCTCGGACTGATGGTTCCATATTTCAAAGTTCCAGGGGCTTAAACATGAAGAAAAGGACTGATATGCAATTACTTTTGCACTGGGCTGGACTGCGGGTTCATATCCAAGAAATACAGGGACTCTTTAGCAAAATCGCCTGGCTGACCGGCGTCTCCCCCTTTGACTCAATTCGGGACCGACGTGGACCGTTGGATCGCGATCCGACGGTCACGGCGAAAGGGGATAAACTGGGTAGCCGGCGACGAGGGCGGCGGCGCTTCACCCGAGTGGAGCAAATCTGGCGCTAGAGTGCAAGGTTTTGCAGGATTCAAGGTCCTAGAGCGAGCTGGCGATACGGCGAACTCAATGGAGGGGTTTGTGACACAAAACTCTCGACGGCGACTGCCGGCGACGAGCGGCGGCGGACGGCTCTGCCACGGCGAGGCCGAGGCTAGAATGGATGGATTTGTGGGGTTTTTGGCCTGGGAGCAAGCTAGCGACATAGGGAAGCTATTGGTGGGGTTTGTGACGCCCAACGCACGGCAGCGGCTGCCGGCGACGAGCGGTGGCAGACTACTTTGCCTCTGTGAGGTGGAAACCGGGGCTAGAAGCCACTATTCGGCCCGGGGTTAGGCCCTAGATGAAGCTGGGATCATGGAGAAGCTAACGCGCTAGCTCTCGTTGAAGCTCCGGCAACGAATCGTGCCGGCGACGAGCGGCGGCGGACGGCTCTCCTTGGCTCACGGAGAACCGGGACTCGTGGCCGTCAATGCGTCCAAAATCAAGGCGAGGGAGCATCCTAGGGTTCACTAGATCGCTACCAGGGGTTCAAAAGGGAGCTTAGAGCTACGACGAGGCTCTGCGGCGAGAGGCGGCGGACGGAATGCCAAGGCGAGCTCAAATTAACCACAAAGGAAGGGACGGGTAGATGGATTGCTCACCACCTTACCCAATGTAGAGTCGAGGAGGCAAGGAAGTAGGCCGTAGAGGAAGTAGGGGTTCAAGAGAGGAAGACGACCAAGCTCCGTCCGGCGGCGGCAATGGCGACGACGAGCTCCAAGTGCGGCAGCATGGGCATGAGAGAGTGGAAAATGGAGAGGGGATGAGTCTGGAGTGAGGATGGGGCTTTATAGGCCGGGGATTGGTGGTGGATAGGGGCGCTCGGGAGAAACGGATAGAGGTGCTGAGGTAAATTCGGCTTTGATGGCCATGAAGGAGAGGGGGATTGAAGAGTGGCCGTTGCCACTGTTGAAGGCGGTTCATGGCTGCGGGAATGAGGGAGAAGGATTAAGGCGCTTGATTGGCATTGATTGGAGTTAAGGTGGAGTGAAGAGAGGGCGCGATGTGGCGCGGAAGACCCGGCGGGGCGCGGCTCGGGCGCGGGCTGAAGGTGGAAGACGGTTCTGACAGGTGGGACCCAGCGGTCAGCGAGAGAAAGAGAGAGAGCGGTATGGGAGAGGGAATCTGGCTAGCGGCGTGAGCTGGGCCGAGCTAATGGTCTGCGAGCGCGAGAGAGGGAATGGAGAGTTGGGTCGTCTTGGGAAAAGAAAAGGGAAAAAAGAAAAAGGTGAGGTTTAAACATTTTGCACAAATTTTTTTCTAAAAATTTTCATAGTTTCAAACGTCACTCAAAACACAATGCTCCAGTATAAATGCACATTTTTAATATGACAACTACAAAATCTATACTAACATGTTGCTTACTTTTTTTAATGTGATGGTCTGCTTAGGGTGTTATAAATCATACGCTTAAAGAGAATCTTGTCCTCGAGATTAAGAAAGATTGGGAAACAACTGAGGAAACTCTTCACACAATTCATCTTCTCTTTCCCATGTTGCCTCATCCTCTGTATGATGACTCCACTGTACTTTGCACATTTTGATGACTTTATTCCTTGTGACCCTTTCTGAAGTTTCCAAAATCTTGACCGGATATTCAGAATAAGTCAAATCATCCGTCACATTAAGCTCTTCTAAAGGCAATTGCTCCTGGGGTACCCTCAAACATTTCTTCAGTTGTGATACATGGAACACATCCTGCACATCCGATAACTGAGCAGGCAATTCCAGTTTATATGCAACTTCACCTTTCCAATACAAAATCTTGAAAGGTCCAATGAGGCGAGGTGTCAACTTCCCTGTTACTTTGAATCTGCGGAGATCCCTGATAGGTGATACTTTGAGATAAACAAAATCTCCTACCTCGAAGGCCAATTCTCTTCTCCACGTATCATCATAACTCTTTTGCCTTGATTGTGCAGTTCTAAGGTTATCCCTGATGATTTGCACTTGTTTTTCGGCTTCCTGGATAACTTCAGGTCCAAAGACCTGATTCTCTCCTGACTGACTCCAGTATAGAGGTGTTCTACACTTCCTCCCATATAAGGCTTCAAATGGGTTCATTTTCAAGCTTGCTTGATAGCTGTTGTTGTATGAGAACTCTGCATAGGGAAGACTCTTATCCCAACTGTGACCATGTTTCAAAGCATAAGCTCTGAGCATGTCTTCTAGTATTTGATTTGTCCTTTCAGTTTGTCCGTCTGTTTGTGGATGATACGCAGAACTGAAATTAAGCTTTGTATCCAATCACTCATGTAGCTTCTGCCAAAAATGAGATGTGAATTGAGTACCCCGATCAGACACGATCTTCTAAGGCACACCATGCAGGCATACAATCCTTGACATGTACAATTATGCCAACTTAGCACCCGTATACGTGGTATTGACAGGTATGAAATGTGCAGACTTGGTCAATCTATCCACAATAACCCATATGGAATCGTACCCTGAACCGGTGCAGGTTAATCCAACAATAAAGTCCACACCAATTTCTTCTCATTTCCATTCAGGAATTTTCAACGGCTGAAGCAAACCTTCTGGCCTTTGGTGTTCTGCTTTTACTCTCTTACACACATCACACAAAGCAACATGAGTGGCTACATCACTTTTCATACCACTCCACCAATAATTATCTTTTAAATCTTGATACATCTTAGTACTCCCTGGATGAATGGAGTACGCTGAATCATGTGCTTCTGTTAGAATGAGCTTACGAATTTTATCATCTTCTGGTACACATATTCTGTTTCTGAACCAAACGGTTCATTGATCATCTTTAGTGAAATCGAGAATTTCTTAGTGAAATCGAGAATTTTTCCCAAACCAATCAACATTTTAATCTCCTTGATCTTCTCATTCTCCATTTGACCTTTTCGCAGTGTTGGTTCTACTTCCATAACATAGCCTTAGTATGAGCAAGAATTCCCAAGTTGAGCCGTTCCATTTCTAGACACAACTCCTGCGGTATCACTCTACCAAAAGCCATATTGATTTAACTCTTGCGACTGAGAGCATTTGCTACTTACATTAGCCTTTCTTGGATGGTATTGAATATCCAAGTCATAATCCTTGATCAGTTCTAATACAAGCAGTTAAGAGATACCTTGAGCCAGAACTGGAAGCCTCTTCGATGCTGCTTGAGAGTTTTATGGATCGAGCCAGCCGCATCTCGTTTGGTCTCTTTAATCAACATGGCCCAATCTCGCTGGTTGAGATCACCGAACGGTGGGGCATGGTAATATTCTGCACTTGATGGTACATGACAGAACTAATACCTTTAGTCATTCTGCTTTTGTCACAAACATCCTTAGAAGTAGTTCAGATGAGCCACCGGTTCTGCTGGTTGATTGATGGCCGTAAATCTGTTACGAAAACCAACACCTCCAATGAGATAGGAACATGCATGTTTTCTAATTTCTACCACCAGCAGATACCTCTTCCCTCGCAGCGCTCCTCTGACCATTCGGTATACTAGAGACTAATAAGGCTGGCTGTCAAAGCTTGGGTCACACCGAACGGACGGATCTGTTCCAAAATTGTCAAAGTACTACTGTCCAAAAGCCTGGAGCATCAGGTAGTCAGAGGCTGCGCCGTAGCCGAAATAGCTCTCTTCTGCAATATGCTGCTTGACCTCCTCCAGCTTGATGCTGTCCTCACTCTCAGGCAGCAGTATCTCGAGAGTTGTTGCCATTTCTGTGAGGGCCTCAATTGAAAGCCAATGCTGGGGTGCACTGCTGCCTGCTGGCACTGCAGATGTGAGCCTCACATGTACAATGTGGTCGTACGGCCCATAGATGTCTTTGGTGCGATCAAATAGGAGCCTAGTCGAGGTCGGAACAAACGATGCTGATGGTCCACCTCAGTGGAGTATAAGGTTTGGATTATTGTGTATTGTATTGTACATATAAAAAAGGGAATTAGGCAAACATATCCAGAAGGCAGGGCTGCCGTGCTGAGGACACACGAGGTGGGCGAACTCGCCGATGCGCGCGCCGCGGGCGACATCGGCGGCGTTCTCAACGCGCAGGCTCTCTCGGACGAGGCTTGGACCATTGCCGAGGTAGCTCTTGAAAGGGCCCCATCTGGAGACGTTCCGCTGCTTGGCCTCGATGGGGAGAGCGAAGAGCTCAGGCATGGCGCACCCGAACAGCACCTGCCTGTGGTCCGGCCCGAGCTCGCCGCCGTGCCTGATGAAGGTGAAGCCGCGCGCCACCATGCTGCTGAGGTCCACCGCAGTCGCCGCTATGCTGGCTGCCGTGGGGCCGCTGCTACCGGGAGGGCCACCTTGTGCTCCGCGGTGATGGCCGCTTGCCGTGCCGGAGGGCCACTCGCCTCTGCGGCGCCGGCTGTATGTCCCCATATCCGCAGTCCTCTGCTCCTCCCGCCGGTGGTTGCTGACCCGCAGCCTCCAAGCCCAGCCGTGAGCTCCTCCGGCCCCGCTCGCCCTAGCGAGCACTCTCAGCTCCATTGGCTGTCGTGGGGCTGCTGCCGCCGGGAGGGCCGCTCACCCCGGGCTCCGCGCTACTGGCCACGCGCCCCCGCATTTGCCGTCTCGCTCCTCTGAAAGCCCGCTCGTGGCTGCTGACCCGCGGCCTCCAAGCCGGCGGTAACGGTTAGCCGAGCGGTCACCGCTGATTAGCAAACAAATTCAAATTTCAAACAAAAAACGCAGTTCAAATGGTTTCGAGCTGTTAGCCGGACGGTTACATCGGCTAACCGACCGGTTGGACGGTTAACCGACCGGTTTGAATGGTTAGTCATTTGGGCCTAAATGGGCCTGCTGAAATTTTTTCTTTTTTTTAACTTCGATGCCCGCAAAAAATACTAAAAACTAATATTTGAAAATTTTTGACACCATTAGATTCTATGCACCTTGAGCCCGCTTGAGGTATTTTTCGGAATTTTTCTTTCATTTTTTAATTTTTTAAATTTAAATTTGAATTTTTGAATTTGGGCGGTTGAGTCGGCTGGGAACCGCTACCGATCCGGACCGGTAGCGAACGGTAAAAAATGCCCTGCTCCAAGCTCGGCTGTGAGCTCCTCCAGCCCTGCTCACCCTGGCGGCTGTGCTTAGACACCCACTCCCCCAGCCTCCACTCGCTCTACAGTGGCCAGCCTCCCAACACAACACATGCGTCGGGAGGAGGATGATGGGGTAAGGGACAAGGAGACAGAGGGGAAGATAAAAGAGATAAGATGTGGACATGGATGGTGAAGGTGCCAGTGTGTGGGTGCATGTGGGGAGAAGATAATGGAGAGACGAGACGGTACGTGGGTGTGTTGCCTGATTGATTGTAGGTGTAGGGTAAGTTGCAACCTGCACCTGAAATGGAAAATGATTTTCATGTGCGAATCATAGGATGACTCACACCTAGAAATGATCTCCATTTTCAGGAGCGGGTCATCTCATGGTCCACACCTTGAAATTCATTTTCAGGAGCGGGTCATCCCATGGCAGGCCTGCTCTTGTATTCTATTTCTAGGTGCGGGTGTAAAATGTTGGAGATATGCCCAAGAGGCAATCACAATAGTATGGAAACGGAGCCCCAAAGGATAATTGATCCTTTTAGGGATTAAGGTTACTAATGGACCTACTAAGAGAAAGCCCATTAGTACTTGAGGAGGTACACCATCTATTAGTCCCACATTGCTAGTGGACGAGGGTGTAGGGGGTTTTCCTCCTAATAAATATGGCCGCACCCCTCATGCTAGAGGACCAATCCCTCTGTGCCGCCATCGTTCCAAAGCCGCACCCCAGATCTAGCACAACCGGTGCGAGGCGTTTCATCCCGTACGTGTGGATACCTTGGAGGTGCTACAATTGGAGCACAAGGACGAGCCGCACGAGAGGATCGTGACGGACGTTAGCAACTGCACTGCCTGCTACTTCGACGCACTCTCCTACACCGAGATGGTTCCACTGCATCCGCGCGTCTAGTGGTAATATTGTGATCTATAACTGCAGTCGTTCCTGGTGTATGGGGTAAAAGTTTTTGCTAGTGTAGTCTCCCCATATCCCTTCAGTGGTATGAGAGCCTAGACTGCTGAGTTTTAGATTCGGGATGAATGCATGTGGAGATATGCGCGTGGTTGTAGATGATTTTTTATTGGGTTCGTGATCTAGCTGTGATGGTAGTGCAACGAATTACTCCTATCGGTCGGATACCCGCCATCGGAGTTAAGTGATGCACATAAAGCCTGTCATGGTAAGATGTAGATCAATAAGGTTGGTCGAATCGAATCTTGATCAAGTCTCAGGCGCATATGATGCATAATGATAGTAGATTGGATCTACTACCGCGCCGAGAAAATTGTGAAAATATGTTGCTCGGTAAAACAGGCGTAACTTTTGCATACGAACTCGGATTGAGACGTTTTTTATACGAAAATTCATCTACACAAAATTTTAGATAAGGAAGTGCTAGTTTTGGCGAAATTAGATTTCCCAAATTCGTCCGGGAAGGTGGAGTTTTCTGCGATTTAAGTTTGGACGTCGGATCGTCTAACTTGTTTCTGCAGGAATCATGTGATCGGTATGGCCCGTATGTGTATGTGATACATGTATGCAACAAATTCATGTCCTACGTGTCATGACTAGGCAATATGGCTAGAGCCATATGTATTGTCAATTTAATGTAATGGCCTGCGTGCCAACATGTGATGATTCAAACGCGAATGTATAATTTCATTTACTAGTATGCGTTAGATAGTTCTTGGAGGACTCATCACTAATGGATGGCGCACATAGTTCATGGTGATGGAGATCAACATGATAAACATTCCGATGGCGATGGAGATCACCATGTGGTTATGGGCCATACCGTGTCACTAATGCTATGTGATTGTCGTTCTTATTGTTTTACTTTTACATGCGATATTTTTATAGTTCATATATGCAATGATATAAGTAGAACGATCCCTCAGCAATGTTTAAGCTTGTGTGCCCTCCCAAATCTTGCACTGTCATGTCTTGTACAATTAGTGGTGGGTCTATGAAATTAGGGTGCCACTAGTTTTCCTTGACTAGATGGGTTCGTATCGGATACTTACTCGCATGAGGTTTGGTTACCTTAGACAAAGTCATCTTAACAGTTGACTTTGGGGCATGAAGGTTGGGCACCGAGACATAGAAATGTCACCCAAAAACAGGAGTCATATGTGGTATGATTAGCAAAGAGTTGCTTACCGATCTACCATGTCTTCTAGCGGTGATGCAAAAGCTCACTAGTTGACTTGTTAGTTGTGGATCCTGAATCACTAAGTATCAATTGAGGGATATTGATTTTAGTGGGAGTAGATTCAGTTAAGAGTTTAATTTGATTTACTCCATCATGGATATGTTGTCTTAGTATTTTGCATTTTATTTTTGTTGTAGATCAATGGCACCTAACAACACACCATTTACTTTGCGCTCGGTCCTTGAGAAGGACAAGTTGAATGGAACTAACTATGCGGATTGGATCCACAACCTGAGAATTGTTCTCAGGGCTGAGAAAAAGGAAGAAGTTCTAGACACCCCATTACCAGATGAGCCTGATGAAAATGCACCTCTCGTTGAGAGAACCGCTTACAAGAAAGCATGTGATCGTGATCTTGAAGTGAGCTGCCTTATGCTTGCTTGCATGGAACCCGACCTGCAAATGCAGCTCGATAACTATGCTACCCATGATATGATCGTGGCTCTCCAGGAAATGTTCCAGACTCAGGCCAGGACTGAAAGGTTCAATGTCTCTAAGGCCTTTGTGGAGAATAAGCTTGCAGAAGGTGCAGCAGTTGGACCACACGTAATCAAGATGGTTGGTTACACTCAGAGGTTGGAGAAGCTGGGCTTCCCACTTGGCCAAGAGTTGGCCACTGATTTTATTCTGGCATTGCTTTCACCTAGCTATGGTAACTTCATCTCGAACTACCATATGCATGGGGCGGAGAAGGGTCTAAATGAGTTGTGTGGCATGCTTAGGACAGCGGAGGCTGACATCAAGAAAGGAGCTGGTGGTCGCCATGTGATGGCAATCCAGAACAAGCCCAACTTTAAGAAGAAGGGCAAGTCTTGGAAGAAGAGCAAGGCTAAAGATGTGATCTCCAAGCCAAACCCCCCAGCGCCTAAGGCTAATCCAGCTGCAGACAATGAGTGTTTTTATTGTAAGCAAGTTGTACTTGGCTTCTTTGAAGAAGAATGGTGGAAGTAAGGGTACTTCCGGATCAGGTACATTTCATGTTCATATTACAGAGATTTTTCTCGCTGATTCTTATATCAATTCTTGGGTATTTGATACCGGATCGGTTGCTCATATTTGCAAATCGATGCAGGGAATGATAATAAGTAGAAGCGTTGACAGAGGAGAAGTTGATTTTCGTGTGGGCAATAATGCAAGAGTTGCTGCGTTGACCGTCGGGACGATGCAACTTCACCTCCCGTCAGGATTTATCATGGAGTTGAATAATTGTTATTTTGTTCCTAGTATGAGTCGAAACATTATATCTCCTTCATGTTTGATGGAGGATGGTTATTCTTTTGCGAGTAAAAACAATGGTTGTGTGATCTCTAAGAATGGCATGTTTGTGGCTTTTGCATCCATTGTGAATGGATTGTTTATTTTAAATCTTGATGAGTTACCTGTCTGTAATGTAAGTGCTAAAAGGCCTCGGCCTAATGATTTGAGTCCTACCTATTCGTGGCATTGTCGTTTGGGTCATATAAGTGAGAAGCGCATGAAGAAGCTCCATTCTGATGGACTTTTAACTTCATTTGATTTTGAATCATACGAGACATGCGAAGCTTGTTTGCAAGGCAAGATGACCAATGTGCCTTTCATAGGTTTTCCTGAGAGGGCATTAGACTTGTTGGAACTCATACATAGTGATGTGTGTGGACCGATGAGCACGACTGCCAGAGGTGGCTTCCAATACTTCATAACGTTCACTGATGATTTTAGTAGATATGGTTATGTCTACTTGATGAAGCATAAGTCTGAATCTTTTGAAAAGTTCAAAGAGTTTCAGAATGAAGTGGAAAATCAACGTGGCAAGAAAATTAAGCCTTTACGATCTGATCGTGGAGGCGAATATTTGAGCTATGAGTTTAGCAATCATCTAAAGAGTTGCGGAATTGTTCCACAACTTACGCCGCCAGGAACGCCACAGAGGAATGGCTTGTCCGAGCGACGTAATCGAACCTTGTTGGACATGGTTAGATCAATGATGAGCCAGTCAGACCTACCGTTATCATTTTGGGGATATACTCTAGAAATAGCAGCTTTCACACTAAACAGGGTACCATCTAAGTTCGTAGTTAAGACACCACATGAGATGTGGACGGGCAAGACTCCCAGTTTGTCTTTTCTGAAAATTTGGGGTTGTGAAGCTTATGTCAAGCGACTTCAGTCAGACAAGCTAACACCCAAATCGGACAAGTGTATTTTCGTGGGATATCCAAAGGAGACCTTGGGGTATTATTTCTACAACCAGTCAGAGGGCAAAGTGTTTGTCGCTCGGAACGGTGTTTTCTTAGAGAAAGAGTTTCTAAAAGATGAGAAAAGTAGACAGAAGGTGTATCTTGAAGAGGTTCGAGATGAGCCAATGGGACAAGAGTTAACGAGTGATGCTAGCGTAGCAGAACAAGTTGATGAACCCATGGCAGCAGAAGCAACACCGCAACCACGAAGGTCGAAAAGGGCATGCCGCGCAACTAACAGGATGAATCTCCTGGTCACAGGGGAGCGCGACATATTGGTGTTAGACAACAATGACCCTTTGACCTATACAGAAGCAATAATGGGCTCGGATTCCGAGAAATGGCAAAGTGCCATGAGATCCGAGATAGATTTCATGGGAGATAACCAAGTTTGGAATTTGGTTGACCCGCCTGATGGTGTTAGACCCATCGAGTGCAAATGGATCTATAAGAAAAAGAGAGATATGGATGGAAATGTTCATGTCTATAAAGCCCGACTTGTCGCAAAGGGTTTTCGACAAGTTCAAGGAGTTGACTATGAGGAGACATTCTCACCAGTAGTGATGCTTAAATCTATTTGGATCATTCTAGCAATAGCTGCATATTTTGATTATGAGATATGGCAGATGGATGTCAAAACAGCTTTCCTAAATGGAAACCTAGATGAGGACGTATATATGATACAACCCGAAGGTTTTGTCGATCCGACCAATGCTGGAAAGATATGCAAGCTTAGGAAATCCATTTATGGGTTGAAGCAAGCATCTCGGAGTTGGAATATTCGTTTTGATGAAGTAGTCAAAGGGTTTGGCTTTCGTCAAAATAAAGAAGAGGCTTGTGTTTACAGGAAGGAAAGTGGGAGCTCTGTTGCATTCCTAGTCTTATATGTGGATGACATATTATTGATTGGGAATGATATTCCTATGTTGGAATCCGTAAAGACTTCACTGAAAAATAGTTTTTCTATGAAGGACTTAGGGGAAGCAACATATATTCTGGGTATAAGGATCTATA
Organism: Digitaria exilis; assembly: GCA_015342445.1. Classification (NCBI taxonomy): domain Eukaryota; kingdom Viridiplantae; phylum Streptophyta; class Magnoliopsida; order Poales; family Poaceae; genus Digitaria; species Digitaria exilis. The sequence goes on from JACEFO010002380.1 coordinate 3,047,247, forward strand.
GAGATAGATAAAAGAGGCTTATAGCATTAAGCCAAGACACTTATATTGACACTGTGTTGAAGCAGTTCAGCATGGAACAATCCAAGAAAGGATTCTTGCCTATGTCACATGGAATGCACCTTAGCAAGACTCAGTGTCCTTCGACGGCTGATGAGCGGAAGCGCATGAGTAAGGTCCCATATGCTTCAGCAATTGGATCTATCATGTATGTCATGATAAGTACCCGCCCAGATGTCTCATTTGCTCTAAGTATTGCGAGCAGGTACCAATCTGATCTAGGTGAAAAACAGTGGACATTGGTGAAAAGCATTCTTAAGTACTTTAGAAGGACTAAAGAATTGTTTCGAGTCTATGGAGGTGAGGAGGAGCTCGTTGTAACTGGTTACACCGATGCTAGCTTTGAAACCGACAAAGATGATTCAAAGTCGCAATCAGGTTTCGTATTTACGATAAACGGTGGTGCTGTTAGCTGGAAAAGTTCTAAGCAGGAGACTGTGGCCGATTCTACAACAGAAGCCGAGTACATTGCACCTTCTGAAGCTGGAAAGGAAGGTGTTTGGCTGAGGAAGTTCCTCATTGAGCTTGGTGTATTTCCAAATGCATCTAGCCCGTTGAATCTTTATTGTGACAACAATGGGGCTATTGCACAAGCTAAGGAGCCAAGGAATCACTAGAAAAACAGACATGTACTTCGGAAGTTTCATCTTATTTGAGATTTCGTTGGACGGGGTGAGATCAAGTTATGTAAAATACATACGGATTTGAATATTGCTGATCCATTGACAAAACCTCTTCCACAGCCTAAGCATGAGGCACACACTAGAGCTATGGGTATTAGATATCTTCTAGATTGAGTCTAGTGTAGTGGAAGATCATAGAGATGATCATATTTTGTATCCATGATATATTATTTGTTTATTGAATTTCCATGAAAGGCAACTTGTATTGATTAGCAATTACGTGAATTGTTTGTGAAACTCTTTACTTGTATTGTTATTATAAAGTTGTCCCTAGTTGGAGTTGACAACTAGCACATGTATTAGTTGATGACTATGTTTTACAAGTTATGACATGGAGATGTCAAACTAATAATGTGGGCACATGTTTGACATGGGGCTGGACTGACCCAAACGTGAGATTTGTAATATTGTTCTCTCTTTACACAACATGTACGCTTTGTCCTTAGACCTGAGATTGTCGTATGTACTCAAGATGTGAACCGACTTACTTAGGAACTATCAAACGTTACTCCGTTACTGGGTAGTCATAAAGGTAGTTTTTGGGTTTGTCATGAAGCATGCTATGAGGCATGGTCAATCAAGATGGGATTTGCCCCTCTCTGATTGAGAGAGATATCTCTAGGCCCCTCGAGTGATCGGATCAAGAAATGCATGGCCGTGCTAAGGTTAAAGAGTTAACCTATCATTGGATTCCGAATCACAGTATCGAGAAAGAGAGGTCAGCTTGGAGCTAGACCAAATATCGTGTGGCAAAAGGAATAGCATGTATATGAGTTTGTGGTGGTTCGTCTGATATGATCTTTATGTACACATAGGAGTTGACACGTCTTTCTAGAGACCGCTATCAACTATTGGTCGAGTAGGAGTACTCGAGCCATGTCTATGTGTGCATGAACCCATAGGGTCACACAAAGTGTTTGGAATGTTAAGGCTTGACTATGAGATTGTCTCTAGTGCAAGTGGGAGACTGTTGGAGATATGCCCAAGAGGCAATCACAATAGTATGGAAACGGAGCCCCAAAGGATAATTGATCCTTTTAGGGATTAAGGTTACTAATGGACCTACTAAGAGAAAGCCCATTAGTACTTGAGGAGGTACACCATCTATTAGTCCCACATTGCTAGTGGACGAGGGCGTAGGGGGTTTTCCTCCCAATAAATATGGCCGCACCCCTCATGCTAGAGGACCAATCCCTCCGTGCCGCCACCGTTCCAAAGCCGGGCCCCGGAGCTAGCACAACCGGTGCGAGGCGTTCCATCCCGTACGTGTGGATACCTTGGAGGTGCTACAATTGGAGCACAAGGACGAGCCGCACGAGAGGATCGTGACGGACGTCAGCAACTGCACTGCCTGCTACTTCGACGCACTCTCCTACATCGAGACGGTTCCGCTGCATCCGCGCGTCTAGTGGTAATCTTGTGATCTATAACTGCATTCGTTCTTGGTTTATGGGGTAAAAGTTTTTGCTAGTATAGTCTCCCCATATCCCTTCATAAAATACAGTGACTATTCCATTTTGTAGGTGCGGGTCGCATTTTCACCCACCTCAAAAAGAAAAGGGCGCTTCTCCAAATCGTTTTTTTACAGTAGTTATCTTCAACAGCGGCCGCGCGACGCAGATTAGGCTCCTCCATGCATCTTTCGTGCTCAGGGGCACCGGCGGCTTGTTACTGAAATCCGATGAGAATTCTCTAGCACAGCAAGCACGTACAGGCCTTTACGTGGATGCTTCATCCTTTCCTTGGCCATGTTTGCAGAAAGGACGCTGTAAAGGGAGAGCAACCCTTCCTGTAGTCGCCAACCTTAACCAAACGAAACACGCGTCCATCACATTCCTGGTGCCACACTGCATTTCCCTTATACAGGAGTATCATCTATAGATTATATATTTAACATGATATTGACCTAGTACATATTATATATCACTCTATTAGCTAGCAAACACGTGCACGGCCGCCTGTTCTTCGGATCACGATCGGAACTAGCAATGCACCTCAGTGACGACGAGCCTCCGCCTCCTTCAAATTCATCAACAGGTCGATCGATCTCATCGCCGATCCTTTCGGACTTTCAGTTCTCTATTTTCTGGAACACCAGCTAGCTCATATTATATCTTGGTCACCGAGAAATGCAGGTCGGGGGCCGATCCACGGTGGCAAAGACAGAGTCCGGCTGCGGGCGTACAGCAGGCGCCGCTGGAGGAGAACGAGCAGCAGGTGCTCCTGGAGCTCGTCGACATGTCCACCGCCGGGGAGCGCTCGGGGCTGGACCTCGTGGCTGTCCTGGACTGGACATGACTGGGGACGCCAAGGAAGACATCAAGGGCATCGTCGAAACCAAGCTTTCAGCTGGCGGCTCCACCACCAACATGTGAGAAGGCCTCGAGATGGGCCTCCGGATCCTCACCGACCGCCGGGACAAAAACAAAACCGGCCGCATCTCCGCCGTCCTTCTCATGTCTGATGGCGAGGAGTGGCCAGAACCACCGCTGCCGAGGTCAGTATCGGCGATGCGGCGGTCTACACGTTTGGTTTTGGTGAAAACCATGACGCCAAGGCATGTACATCCCCTCCTTGCATCTCATCTCATCCCTCTCCATCAATTGTTTTTCTTTTTATTATGAAACACACAGGAGGGGCAGAAGTACAAACTGATTATTATATATTAAAATAAAAAACAAGAAAAAAACAGGTAAAAGTACAATGTTACCACATACATAGTAACAGTAAAGGAACAAAAAAAAAAGATATTTGCCACGAGAGGCTCTAGCCATTGAACTATAGCAGGAAAATATCTCTTCATCGTGATGTCATGGTCATGAAAAATGTTCCGAGTGTGTATATTTCTGTCGACACATTTTAGAGGCAAAACCTGTCAAATTTTATGATGTTGCATATGTTGTTCTATGTTCCAGTTGTGGTCGATCCTAGTGTAAGAACAACTCTCTCCATTCCATCCGCTGGTCTAACTTGACACCATTTCCTACCGTGCAGAACCCAAGGAGGAAGTTTCTAAGCCCCTCGTGAGATGCTTTATACAACGCACAAGATCAGCAAGCCCGGACGATGCCAAGAAGAAGACGCACAAGATCACGTACGTGGCGCAGCCTGTCGAGCACGACAAGAATCCCGGCCGGCCGCCGCCGTCGGTGGACGACGACATCAAGGAGGAGGAGGAGGCACAGGCCGCCATGACCATGAAGAGGCCGGCTGGTGCTGCTCCAGTACGACCAGGCTGGCACCATTCAGACCCTGCAAATTAATTAAATGTCCATCACCGTCGGTCCGGCCCGAGAACAACAACTCCAAGGCCGACGCCGCCTTCTCCAGCGTCAACCTCGCGCTCGGGTTTCATGGCGCCAACGTGGTGCTCCAGTGTTGTATAATATGAGTGCTCTAAACTCCCCTCGAGGCTCCCGTAGCTAGAGCCTCGACCTCGAGGCCTCCCGTGTAGCTGCGCATGACCGTTCGGTCAATGTGGCAGGTGTAAATAGTGACTGACGTAGTGTTGACTATAGCACCAAGTTGCAGCATGGCTATAGTAACAGCAGACAAGTAGTGGCAGCATGGTGTTGACATGACTATGAGTAGATGTACCCATACTTTGTACTGTACACTTTTGTCTATAAAAGGAGAGCAGCTGCAGCTCAACACAAGCAGCAAGAAACCGTGTTCAGTTCCAGGGGCTCTGTTCTTCTTCTTGCTCTTCTCATCTTCTTCTTCCTCCGAACTCGAGGGTAGTGTGTGCGTGTGAGTTGTGAGCTCTGGGAGCTGGGGTAGCGGCTAGGCCCGGTTTAGGCCTAATCAATGGCTACCACAGGTGCTGAGGACCTCACCTCCGGGGTGACGGGGTCGGACAGGCGCAGGCGGCGCTCGGTCTCCGTTGGTCGCCGAGGTGACGATGGCTCCGTCTCACCAAACCGTCGCAGGGCGACATACATGGTGAAGAAGGCGGTGCGGGACATCGGCAGCGCTCAGTACCCCATCTTCACTCGCAGCAACTACAGTGAGTGGGAGGTGATGATGAAGGTGATGCTGAAGGCCAGGGGCCTTTGGCAGGTGATCGACTCCGGCACCAACGACGAGCAAGAGGACCAGATGGCGATGGAGGCCATCCTCAAGGCCGTCCCGCCAGAGTTCATCACCACGCTGGGATCCAAGGACTCAGCGAAAGAGGCCTGGGATTGCCTCAAGACCATGCGGCTCGGCGGGCACCGGGTGCGCAAGGCAAAAGCGCAGCAGCTCTGGCGGGAGTACGAGGCCATCGCATTCTGCGATGACGAGTCCCTGGAGGACTTCGCGCTGCGGCTCACCACGGTGGTGACCCAGCTGGCGCAACTCAGCGACAAGATTGGAGAGGAAGAAACCGTCGCCATGTATCTGCGCGTCGTTCCTCCACGATTCGCGCAAATCGCCCTCTCGATCGAGACCCTGCTCGATTTGAGCACGCTCTTGATTGAGGACGTCACAGGAAGGCTCAAAGCGGTCGAGGACCACGCGGCGGCTCCAGCGCAGGCGACCGCCAGTGAAAAGCTGCTGCTCACTCAGGAGGAGTGGGCGGCGCAGGCGCGTGAACGAAAAACATGGGAAGGTTCCTCTGCTTCACACGACGGCGGCGCCAGCGGGAAGGGGAAGCATCGTGGCAAGCCGAAGAAGAAGGGAGATGGCGGCGGTGGTAGCAACAAGGTCAAGAAGGACCAGTGCCTGAGGTGCGGTGAGAGCGGGCACTAGGCCCACGACTGCAAGCTGCCACGATGCCAGGAGCGTGCGCATCTCACGCAGGATGATGACGACGAGGGACCGACGCTCTTGATGGCGCAGGCCTGCCTCCTCGGTGAAGAAACAGAGGAGGAGACTGGTGCACGCGTTGAGCTCGATGAATCACGCGTACAAGTCAACCTCGGCCGGGAAGACGACAAACCGGAGGAGCGGTGGTACCTCGACTCGGGGGCGAGCAACCACATGACGGGGAATCACGAGGCCTTCTCCGAGCTCAACACCGGCATCATCGGCACAGTCAAGTTCGGCGACATCTCCATCGTCGACATCCACGGGCGCGGGACCATCCTGTTCTAGTGCCAGACTGTAGAGCACCGCACGTTGACAGACGTCTACTTCATCCCCAAGCTCCACAGCAACATCGTCAGCATCGGTCAGCTGGACGAGCACGACTGCCAGGTGCTGATCGAGGGTGGCGTGTTCCGCATCCGTGACCGCGAGCGCAAGCTGCTCGCCAAGGTGGAGCGCACCAAGAACCGGCTCTACATTCTAGAGCTGTGTGTCGCAAGGCCGGTGTGCCTGGCGGTGAGGAAGGACGACGAGGCGTGGCGGTGGCATGCCCGATTCGGGCACATCAGTTTCGATGCTCTGGCAAGTTTGGCGCATCACGGCATGGTGCGCGGTCTTCCTCTAATCGAGCACGCTGGCGAACTGTGTGACAGTTGCCTCGCCGGCAAGCAGCGACAGCTTCCTTTCCCAAAGAAGGCGAGCTACCGCGCGGAGGACCTCCTCGAGCTCGTTCACGGCGATCTGTGCGGGCCAATCACGCCGGCCACGAACGGTGGGAGGCACTACTTCCTCTTGCTCATCGACGACAGCAGCCGCTACATGTGGTTGACGTTGTTGTCGAGCAAGGATGAGGCGGCGACGGCCATCTGTCATACCCGGTTTTAGAGAGAAAACCGAGTACATCTCATATGTGTGCCAGGATCAAATTTCACACATATGATAGACCGTGAGTGAATAGTAGAAACAGTACTCAAACGAATATTTAATAAATAAAGTATTTATTACACTCACGAATATGGCACAAAGGCCAAATTAAACTGGTTCACACGATAACTAAAGACGATATCTCCAAAAGCACTCCACACGCATCTGACTGGTGGAACCCACGCCTAGAACTCATCAAGGTCACTGATGTACTCTGCTCCATTATTACCTTCTGATCCAATATAAGCAAGGATGAGTACACTTATGGTTGGTACTCAACAAGTGGGGGAAATATGCAAGCTATCAAGGAAAGGCTTGGTTTGCAGCGGTCAACATTTTAGTTGGTCAAATTTTATTAACAAGCAACTATTTACTAAGATATAAGTATATACCAACCCACATATTAGCATAAAGTAAACAATGAACATAACCAATAACATATGCATGCAATGATTTGATTTCATGTTTCGATATATTAATCACGTGAGGGTCCAGGCCGTTCATGACCGCGAACACGGCTGTTATAACAGTTTTACACTCTGCAGAGGTTGTACACTTTCACCACAATTCGCGTAAAAGCTCCGAAGAACTTTGGACCCAACCATGCAGTGCGGGCCAGGCACGTACCACACTTCCAAGGTGTGACTGCATAGGGACGCTACGAAGCCTTTACAAAGAATTCCAACATGTGTGTTTGTTCCCAACACCTACGGTTTCAACAGAAGACAGAGTCTTCCGATCCCCGCACCAACACATCCACAACCAAATAACAACCCAACAAGCAGCACAAACACAACATGTAGTTCATCTAATTATTCAGCTAAGACCAGAGCCATATGGTATTGTGGTTGTACAGTAAATCCTGGGTGGTTCTCCATGTTCCGATTAACATGGTGATCTTATATTAACATAACAAGATATAAATAATAAGGATATTCATCATTGTTGGATAGAACCCATAATGAACCAAGGTTAAGCATATAGCATAGCTACCCAACATTAAAGTAACCCGGTGTATCAAGGCTTGTTGCCCTGCTGAGAAGAAGGTTGAACGGACCTCTGGCCATCGCTCCTCTGAGCTTGGGGTGTCTGGGGGTTGCGCTTGGGACAATTGTTAGCATAGTGACCCATATCACCACATTTAAAGCAACCATTGGGTGGTACTGGCATGACTGGATTGTTGGTCCGCACTGGCGGGATGCCATTGCCAGAACGATTCTGCTGCTGGTTAGGAGTACGGGGTGTCTGCTGAGAATACCTCTGAACCTGTTGACCAGAACGTTGTATCTGTTGTCCCTGTTGGTAATGTCCACCATTACCTCCTGAGCGATTCTGGAAGCCTTGTGAAGAACTGTAGCGAGGACGAGTGTTGCTTGTCTGCCCTGATGACGTCGACTAGAACTTCCTCTTCTGCTCACTCAACTCCTTGCGTGTATTCTCACAAACAATGGCCTTGTCTAACATTGTCTGGAAGTTGGGAAAGGTATGAGTCTGCAGCTGGTACTTGATAGGCCCAATCAAACCCTTCAAGAAACAACGTTGCCTCTTTGCATCGTCATCCACATCATCAGGTGCATAACGGGATAGTTGAGTGAACTTATCCCGATATTCACACACGCTCATGCTTCCTTGCACCAATGCATGAAACTCCTCCTGTTTTAGATCCACCACACCTGCTGGAATATGGTTTGTGCGGAAAGCATCCTGGAACTGCCGCCATGTGATGGTGTCGGGAGCGTTATGCGCATTAACATACGCATCCCACCAATCAGCTGCTGGGCCTTCCAATCTTCCTGAAGCGTACAAGACCTTCTCACGATCAGTGCACTGAGCAATATCTAGCTTCTTTGCAACATTCTTGAGCCAATCATCAGCATCCAATGGATCTGCAGAGTGAGAGTAAGTAGGAGGATGCTGGCTCAAAAATTGCCTGTGATGATCCCTGGGCGGCTGGACCGGTTCTGGTGGCAGTGGTGGCTGCTGGTTCTGTTGTGCCTGCAAATTGGCCACTGTCTGGGTGAGCTGCTGAATGAGTTGCATCTGGGTTGCTAGGAACTGCTGCATTGCGGGATCCATTGCGGGTTGAGGCGGTGGTGGAGGGGGTGCTTGATTCTGTTGGTTCACCACGTGATCACGCCTCTGACTAGGAACGTCTCTACCTCCTCCGGTCCTGGTGTTAACCATCTGAGTGTTAGACAGATATGATTCAGAGAATGATACTCAGATAGACAAGAGTAAAGGAAAGACACTCTACTGCGAGAGTATGAGATAGCATTGAAGTTAAGAAGAAAGAATAAAGTAGAGGAAAGTCAAATATTTATCATCACCCAGATTCTGTCCTCCCAAAATATTCATCCATAACTGTCAATTCGTGCATCCAAAAATTATACCAAAATTCCAGAACAATACCCATAAAGCTATGAATCCAATCCAGCTAAAATCACCTCAATCGGACCTCTAAAACTCTGGATAAAAAATAATCAAGCTGCCTGTGTCAAGCTGGAAAAACAGATTCTGTACCTGACAACTTTTGGTGTGTTTCTCTCGATACAGATTTCCAAAAATTATGGAAAAATCACAAAAACTCACTCATCAAATTCTGAAACCAACCCCACTGGTTTGAGGTCAAACGGATCTGTGTGGCTCTCGAAATCATCAAAACAGTACTGCTGGGTCAGATATCGGCGCGAGCAGATTTCAGCATAAGAGACTAAGAGCCGGGTATACTTGAGATAGATAAGAGACTAGGAGCAAAGGATAAGAGGGGACTAGAATTATACCCAACTAATATTTTATTACCATATTTCTTTAATTGTGGTCATCACTCCACAACCAAAGACACACAAACAAAAATTCCAACTCACACATTTATCCAAGCAACAAGCATTAAACAAACGACCGACCTCACAAAACCGTACTAATGATAAACTTACAAAATAAACATAAAGGTAATCTATTCCCTAAACTGAGTGATGGAGAAAGGGGATCCATAGCGAAGCTTCTTCCGAGGCGGGGACCAAGCATTGGCCATCCTCTCATCATCATCATCCTCTTGACCTTGTTGCTCAGCAAGTTGTTCTTCGAGATCTACAATCCGCTCCTGGGCTTCGGCAAGTTCATTAATAACACCTTCCAAATCAGTATTCAGTGCTGCAGTGACTCGAGCAAGAACATTGAGACGAGGATCTGCTGTTGGTCCTCCTCCCATTACAACGGTTTGCTCAGTTCCTGGACGGCGACGAGGCAAGTGACAGTACTCTGTGCGAGACAGATCCTTCTGGAACTGGTGGCTGATAGATGTCACTGCCCTCCTAGCAGCGTCACTAACTGCAGCTTCATAGGAAGTATGGAGAAGGCTCGACTCATGAATAGACCAAGTCTTGAAGCGAGAGGCATTCTCCATTTGCTCCCTAACATGAACCTGAGTATGGTAATACTCCTGGTAGTTTGCAGCGGAACTGTAAGTGGTCATGTAGAGTGGCCTGGTGTAGTTGCCCAATGCTTCCAGAACATCTTCAAGCAAGAGTGGGAAAGCGCCAAGCTCTGTTATTGAAGTGATCATCTCCACCTTGGGCTCTTCTTCATCATCCTTTTCATCATCATAAACTTTATCACCCTTATCTTCAGTGCCATCTGGATTCCCTTCAACATCTGCTGTGGGTGAAGCAGGACCAGGTACATCTTCATCATCAGATAAGCACACCATCATCATCCATCTGTGGTGTAGGAGGGGCTGGCTGCGCTGGGTCAAGCTGGAAGTTCATGGCCATCTAAGCATAGAGAGAGAACCTTAGCAAAGATAGTTGAATAGAGGCAAAGGTGACCAAAGAAAAGGGAAGAAAAACAGAGAATTTTTAACTAATAAAATAAGACCTCTAAAGAAACTGACTTGGCTTGCTAAAATAAATCCTTACTTCGACCATTCTACCTAGGCTAGCGTCATACAGTCAGCACGGCTCTGATACCACTCTGTCATACCCGGTTTTAGAGAGAAAACCGAGTACATCTCATATGTGTTGCAGGATCAAATTTCACACATATGATAGACCATGAGTGAATAGCAGAAACAGTACTCAAACGAATATTTAATAAATAAAGTATTTATTACACTCAAGAATATGGCACAAAGGCCAAATTAAACTGGTTCACACGATAACTAAAGACGATATCTCCAAAAGCCCTCCACAGGCATCTGACTGGTGGAACCCACGCCTAGAACTCATCAAGATCACTGATGTACTCTGCTCCATTATTACCTTCTGATCCAATATAAGCAAGGATGAGTACACTTAGGGTTGGTACTCAACAAGTGGGGGAAATATGCAAGCTATCAAGGAAAGACTTGGTTTGCAGCGGTCAGCATTTTAGTTGGTCAAATTTTATTAACAAGCAACTATTTACTAAGATATAAGTATATACCAACCCACATATTAGCATAAAGTAAACAATGAACATAACCAATAAAATATGCATGCAATGATTTAATTTCATGTTTCGATAGATTAATCACGTGAGGGTCCAGGCCGTTCATGACCGCGAACACGGCTGTTATAACAGTTTTACACTCTGCAGAGGTTGTACACTTTCACCACAATTCGCGTAAAAGCTCCGAAGAACTTTGGACCCAACCATGCAGTGCGGGCCAGGCACGTACCACACTTCCAAGGTGTGACTGCATAGGGACGCTACGAAGCCTTTACAAAGAATTCCTACATGTGTGTTTGTTCCCAGCACCTACGGTTTCAACAGAAGACAGAGTCTTCCGATCCCCGCACCAACACATCCACAACCAAATAACAACCCAACAAGCAGCATAAACACAACATGTAGTTCATCTAATTATTCAGCTAAGACCAGAGCCATATGGTATTGTGGTTGTACGGTAAATCCTGGATGGTTCTCCATGTTCTGATTAACATGGTGATCTTGTATTAACATAACAAGATATAAATAATAAGGATATTCATCATTGTTGGATAGAACCCATCATGAACCAAGGTTAAGCATCTAGCATAGCTACCCAACATAAAAGTAACCCGGTGTATCAAGGCTTAGGTGTAAAATACTAGTCATCCTTACATAGGACCCATCAAATTAATGCATCGCGAACATGAATATAAACTTTGTTGTCATGCAATGTGTATGGGTTCAAAAGAGTATGCAGAGGGGGAAATCCACTTGCCTTCCTCAAAGTACTGCGGTGGCTCCTCCTCATAGACTTGATCTTGATCTCCCTCGAACGGACCGTTCTCTACACGATTCGCACAAGCATTCAATCAATAAAAGCAAAACAATACACCATACAACCTTTAAAGACGCAAAGACGTGTCTAGAACTATTCTTGATGAAGAGACGATCGCGTGAGCGCAAAGATCACTCAAATCGGACTTAAAACAGTTAAGATATGGCTAAAACAAGGTTTAAGGACTTCTTTGAACTAAATCTAACTTTCCAAGGGCTTAAACAGAAGAAACCAGGGACCTAAAACGTAATTTTATATAAAAACAGAAGGACTTTAGTGAAAAACTACCTTGAAGGACGGCGGGTTATATTTTTAGAAAGCTCAGGGGCTAAAACAAAAAGAAAAGGACCTAGATCTAATTATTTTTTAACTGGCTTGGACCGCGGGTTGATATCTAAGAAACAGAGGGGTTTTTCTGCAAAAACACCTCGTCTGACCGGTACGACTTGGTCTAACTCAAGTCGGGCTCGATCTGGACCGTTAGATCTCGATCGAACGGCTTTGGACTGCTTGGCTCGACCGTGGCAGCGCTGGCGACCGGAGACGGCTCTACAAGGCTCCAAGGCTCCAAAACTCGCCGCGTTTGGCTTGGAAGAAAGAGGGGGAAACGGGAAATCCGTTTTAGGGGTTCTAAACGAGGATTGAGAAGCATAGAGAGCTCACACCGACGAGCGGCGGCTCAGCCAGGGCGGCGACGCGACGAGGCCTCGAGAGAGCGAGAGAGAGAGGGATTAGAGGCTCGGCGACTTCCTTACCTCCACGCGAAGCTCGGCGGCAAACACGAAGTGGCGAAGGCGGTCCCTAGAACCCGAATCGCGGCGGCGGCTCTAGGTTAGGGTTTGGGCGGCTATGGCGGCGCGGAAGCTATGGCTTGGGTTCAGGGGCAAGGGAGTTCGGGCGGCGCGCTTATAAAGGCCGAGGAAGCTCCGACTTGCACTCCAAGGCGCGACACGGCGGCGTAGGGTGCTCGGACTCACCGCCAAGTCCTACTCGACGACGACGCGAGGAAGACGATGACAGGGCGGTCCCATACGGCAGCGAGACAAAGAGAGAGAGAAGGAGAAGCTCGGCTGGGCCGCGCTGGGCTGACTGCTGCGCGCGAGCTGGGCCGGGAAAAGAACTGGGCCGCGAGAGGAAACCGGGTTGGGCTAGAAAAAGAGAGAGGGAAGGAAGAAAGGTTTTTGAAATTTAGTTTAAACTTTTGCAAACCCTTTTCAAATTCAAACCATCATTCAAAATATATGATATCAGCATGAATGCAACAAAAACTTTATTGACCCTAATTTAAATGTTGTTTAAATATTTATGGGCCAAGATTTAAATTTGCAACTTAATATTTCCCTAAACAAAAATATAAAGAATTATGTTGCCTAAATTGATTTTAAGTGTGATGAACAAAATTAGGGTGTTACACCATCAAGCACTTCAAGGCCCGCGTCGGGACGAAGTCGGGGAAGAAGCTAAAGGTGTTGAGGACGGATCGAGGTGGTGAATTCACCTCGGTGGAATTCGGACAGTACTGCGCAGAGGAGGGCATTGGACGTCATCTCACGGCGCCATACTCGCCGCAGCAGAACGGCGTGGTTGAGCGGCGGAACCAGACCATTGTCGGGATGGCGTGCAGCATGCTCAAGGCGAAGAAGATGCCGGCGGCGTTCTGGGGTGAAGCAGTCACCACGGCGACGTTCATCTTGAACCGTGCGCCTACCAAGAGCTTGAAGGGGATCACTCCATTCGAGGCTTGGCATGGAACGAAGCCGGACGTCTCCTTCCTGCGGACATTCGGGTGCGTTGGGCACGTCAAGGTGACGAAGCCCAACCTTTCCAAACTGGAGGACAGAAGCGTGCCCATGGTGTTCCTCGGCTACGAGCCCGGGAGCAAAGCGTATCGCCTCTGCGATCCGTGGTCACAGCGAGTGGTGGTCTCGTGTGATGTGGTGTTTGATGAGGCGGCAAGCTGGGATTGGGAGGAGTCAGTTGATGGGGAAGCGACGGCGGGCGGTGCGAGCAGCTCCTTCACCGTCGAGTACACTGCATACTCCAGTGCAGGGGAGATAACTCCGCAATCTCCGCCACATTCGAGGGTGCCGGGCATCCTCGAGCAACCGCAATCTTTGTCTCGTTCGAGGGTGCCGGGCAGCCTCGAGCAAGAGAAATCTTCGTCTCGTTCGAGGGAGCCGGGCAACCTCGAGCGATAGGAATCTCCGTCTCGTTCGAGGGAGCCGGGCAACCTCGAGCGAGAGGAATCTCCGTAACGTTCGAGGGTGCCGGGAACTCTCGAGCGGGAACGATCCTCGAGACCCCTCCCTCGAGGCCTCCGAAGGGGCCTCGATCTTGAGGCGTAGAGTCTAGATGGGACTCCTCCTGCTTCGGATGCAGGGGAAGCCAAACCGCCGAAACAGTCTCCGGCTCCGGCCACCTCACCAGCAGGCATCCGATTCGTGACGCCACCATCAGTGGTGTCGCCAAACGTCGACTTCGAGTACGACGACAAGCCTCTTTGATTTCGTACGTTGGACGACCTCGAACTGCATTTGGGCAGTGCGGAGGAGCCGCCCAGCTTCGCAGAAGCAGAGAAGGAGGAGTGCTGGCGGCGGGCGATGCTGGAGGAGATGGCGACGGTTGAGGAGAACCGCACTTGGGAGCTGGTGCTTCCTCCGATGGGCTGCAAGCCGATCGGATTGAAGTGGGTCTTCAAGGTGAAGCGCGACGAGAAGGGCACGGTGGTACGCCACAAGGCGTGGCTCGTGGCGAAGGGCTACGTGCAGCGCGAGGGCATCGACTTCGAGGAAGTGTTCGCGCCGGTGGCGCGGATGGAGTCCGTGTGAGTGCTGCTGGCACTGGCAGCGCAAAGGGGATGGAGCGTCCATCACCTGGACGTGAAGTCCACGCTCCTCAATGGGGAACTCGTCGAGGAGGTGTACGTGCAGCAGCCGCCTGGGTTCATCGTCGCTGGCAAGGAGCGCATGGTGCTCCGCCTGCGCAAGGCTCTGTATGGCCTACGGCAGGTGCTGTGGGCATGGAACACGAAGCTGGATACGAGCTTGGCGTCGCTTGGCCTCACCAGGTGCGAGACAGAGCACGCACTCTACACCAAAACGGCGGCGCACGGGCGTCTGATCGTCGGCGTGTACGTGGACGATTTGATCGTCACCAGAACGGAGCAGCACGACATCGACAAGTTCAAGCGCGATATGAAGGTGCTGTTCCGCATGAGCAAACTCGGCCTGTACCTCGGCATTGAGGTGCAGCAGGGGAGGGACGCCATCACACTCCGGCAGAGCGCGTATGCGTGCAAGCTGCTGGAGTGGAGTGGCATAGAGGGATGCAATGCGTCCCTGACACCCATGGACGAGAAGCTGAAGCTCAGCAAGGCAAGCAGCGCACCAAAGGTGGACGTGACGAGCTACCGTAGCATCGTCGGCGGATTGCGCTACTTGAAGCACACACGGCCGGACATCTCGTTCGCCGTGGGGTATGTCAGCAGGTTCATGGAGGATATAAGAGAAGATCACCTCGCCGCCATCAAGCGTCTTCTCTGCTATGTGGCTGGGACCATTGGCTACGGTCTAGTCTACAAACAAGAGAGAGGAGAGCAGCTGGAGCTGCAAGGACATGGCGATCCACTGGAGCTATTAGGATATAGCGACAGTGACATGGCGGGTGATATGGACGGGCGACGCAGCACGACGGGTCTTTTTCCTCAGGGCGTCACCCGTGTCCTGGCTATCACGCAACTCGGAGACATCCTCACCAAGCCACTTGGGCGCACTCGGCTGGCAGAGTTATGAACCAAGATTGGCGTGGAAGAGGTGTAAGTTAGAGCAACTCAGATTAGGAGGAGAAATGTTGTATAATATGAGTGCTCTAAACTCCCCTCGAGGCTCCCGTAGCTAGAGCCTCGACCTCGAGGCCTCCCCCGTAACTGCGCATGACCGTTCGGTCAATGTGACTGGTGTAAATAGTGACTGACGTAGTGTTGACTATAGCACCGAGTTGCAGCATGGCTGTAGTAACAGCAGACAAGTAGTGGCAGCATGGTGTTGACATGACTAGGAGTAGATGTAGCCCATACTTTGTACTGTACACTTTTGTCTATAAAAGGAGAACAGCTGCAGCTCAACACAAGCAGCAAGAAACCGTGTTCAGTTCCAGGGGCTCTGTTCTTCTTCTTGCTTTTCTCATCTTCTTCTTCCTCCGAACTCGAGGGTAGCGTGTGCGTGTGAGTTGTGAGCTCTGGGAGCTATGGTAGCGGCTAGACCCGATCTCAGACCAACATCCAGCAGGCCCAGCCATACGTACCTGCCGCTGCAGTACAACGCGGTGGCGATGCCGGGGCCGACTCTGTCTGGTCTCGAACGGGACGCTGGGCTATGGATGAGTCGCTCATGTCCCCATCCCCGACGATCTCAATGCAGACGACATCAGGATTGTCCAAGCTCACGATAGGGTGCTGTGGATGCACGCGCGGGATGCCCTCGTCGTAGACTAGCCAGGGAGCGCCCAGAGCTCCTCGCAGTCAAGCACAACATCGTCCTTCACCCACGTCACCGGCTCATCCACCTACAGGTTGTTCATGGTCCATGTTATCGCACCAGCTCCTGCCAAACAGCAGCGGGGTTTGACGGCGACGAACCTCACCGCTGCAGCAGGGCCGGCAGCACCCATGCTACTGGAATCACTCAGAGGTTCCAGCTCATCGGTGTAGTACCTTGGATCATAGGGAAAAGCAGGCAGAGGTATGTACCGGAGCTTGGGGCTCGCCTCCTCCGCCATGTCGCTCACGATGAAGCCGGTGTTGTATTGGACTGACATAGCAGAGGTGCCCATCGGCTTGGTGTTCCGCCCGCGCTTCATCCGCAGGAGGACATAGTCGCCGTGGGCAGCGATGACGTTGATGAGGTCGTCGAGATCGCCAGCGGCGGCGCAAGGCCGAACGAGACACGCAGGTGCTGGCCCAATTAGGGCTTGTTCGGCAATTTGGGTTTCATTCCTGACATGGCCAGTTCCATGCATGGATTGAGTGAATCCATGTCTGTCACTCAATCCAGGCCTGCTACAAACCATGGGCTAGATTCAATGCTATTCCAGGCCTGTTAGAATTTAAGTTGTTCGTTTTGGGCTGGATAGGAAGAGCCCACACCAAGTATTTCCTTTCTCTAGTCTAACGTGTACCAAATTCAATAGTATAAATTTTCAGCATGGTATGTTTCTAATCAGCCTTTCTGAACCACACGCCCAAGCATGTATATTTCTAATCAGCCTTTCTGAACCACACGCCAAGTAAATTTTAAACAAAAATTCAGAGTCAACAACTAACAGCCGTCAGGTATAAGCTGGTAAATTTTAAACAAAAATTCATAAGCAAAATGGATAACAATTTTTGGCATGGTATATTATCCATCCATTTCCCTCAAACTGAACTTCTAACACAAACGGTTCTCATCACTGCATTTGGTGAACAGGCATCCCATAACAGAAACAACATAATCTAATTCCCTCAATTTAGACTGTAAGCTACCACACAACTTCTGATCATTCCACTTGATGATGAAGGCAGTCATCTCCACAAACTCTCCTGCAAAAGTAATCAGTTAGTAATTTGAATTAGATATGCAAATATTTCTTTTTTAACACTAGGTGACTGCAACTGCCGTTTTACTGGAATGATGTATGTCCAATCATCTATCCATCCACGGTTTGGTAGGTTCAGGCATACCAAAATGGCTTTATTATATAGGAGAACTGAACCATTTACATGTGCATTGTGCAAGGTCATGAAGACTAGGGATAAAACTATTCAGAGAGGAAAAAACTTAATAGTACAACAGCTTTGCTAAGTCTCAAAGGGTTAGAAACAAGTTTACATTGTAACATAGTACTGTAAAATGCTGAAACCAAAACATTGTTGTAAAAAATTGTCCAATCATTACTGGGGTCCAAGATTAATTCAACAGGGTGTTCGGATGAAACTCAATGCGAGCAGTTCAATTGGCATGGACCACAACAAATTATTCAGATTTTTCTAGTTTCAACACCAAGGTAAAGAGAGTGTATCAGGAACAAAAGTAGACATACCTAAGCACTCATTTCACTTCGCAGCCAAAGTAGGGCAGAATCTTTGTCTTCTTCATAAGAAGATAAGAAAATTTCCCTATTTTCTGGACACTTGAAGATAGAATACGCCTTGACCTTTTCTGCACTAGTGACCTGCATTTTGTTCAACACAGAAATGCAAGTTGCCTGATGCCCTTGTGCCTTTCCTCATTCTGTAGAAGTAGCCTGATTAAGTTCTGAACTTCTATAAAGATGCCCTTGTGCCAATATTCAGTTTAGTTTAGCCAAATGTTCCTCCTTTTCAGTTTAGACAAGGTTGGCAGTATAATAGGCAAGGGTGGAAACACTTTCAGTGCCAACTTTTTTTTCAGAGAAAGAGTGAGAGGTCAGACAAGTGCCCAGTTGCTAGTAGTTCAGAGAAGTCAAACTTGACCAAAGTCAATTTTTTCACAAAATTGCAGTGATATCGACTAACAATGAAGGAATTTTTCTGTTAACTGAAACTGATGCCAAACTTCACATGATGCAGTGAAATATATAAGCCTGAAAATTTATTCACCAGTGTGGTTGAATCGGTGATTGCAAACCTGGTCAGAAGTTTTATATATAGTTCAGAGGCATATTGCAAAGGACAGTGGCATTTTGCAGAGGAAGTCCAACCATAACGAACTCCTACTTGATCTTACTGTTCCCAGGAAAATAACTAGCCAGTAGGCACCCCTCTGTCTACTAGTCGACTTAATACTAATGCTACAAAATGCAGCAAGCTGACACACGAATACCACTGAACTAAAGGGAAATCCTGCTTGAAGCCCAGCGGGCAAGAGCACCCAAGAAAAGATCAACGAGCAGCCCAGCGACAGTCGAGGTGTGAAACATGTCGCCGTTCATGTGTAAACAACCACCCAATTTACATTTGGTTTATATGAAATCATCGATCAATCCCTTAAGATGAGAGCTAGCACGTGTCCGTCTCTTGACTTGCCACGTAGTAACCCACATCCAGAGGCTCATGATAAATGCAATATCACATAAAACAATGCAAATCCGGTAGTCCCGGTATGTGTTCCACAACATGCCCAACATCAAGCATACACATACCGTTCATAGAAATAAACACATCACCAAATTAACCATAGAGAGCAATTTTAGTCATTACATGAGAGTTCAACATTGAAAATATTACAAGTCCAACATAGAGATTCAAATTTAAATGAGAGCTCCAAATACAAGTCTTGAACTCACAAAATAAAACATGAGTATCATGAATTAAAGGTTCCAGTTTCCTATGGCGATCTCACAACGATAAAAGATAAATCGCAGCGGTAAGACAAAAATAAAGGTGCCTAGCACGAGCACACCAATGGCACAAACATCACATGCCCGGCCTACTCCTCACCCGTATGAGGATCAATGGGGTAGAAGAGACCAAGCACGGCCTCCGGTTCGCCTACAACTTGATGAAATATAGCAACTTGAGTACAAAGGGTACTCGCAAGACTTACGCAAATATAATATAACCAAGGAGTATGCATATTTGGATGTAACAAGGAATGAGGCTTTAAGATTAAATAAATTGCATAAACGCCTATCTCATCCTAGCCTTAACTTTTATATAACATGAGCAAGTGATAAATCATCCTATAGACCTAGTCAAATTTTATTTGTTTTGCCCATCCCACCTCAATTTTTAGTGAGCAACAATATATCATAATCATGTGAACATAGAGCATAACCATGTGAACATCATTCTCATCCATGCGGTAACTCTACGATGAATCCATGGGACATTGAGCGGTGCCATAACCAAGAGCGTGGCAATTCGAATTGATTTTAAACCTTGCAAGGGTGTACATCTTTACCCACACGACTCGAGGACCTTGCGGCTTGCCCACTAGTACAAAGATGGACAAGGGGGTACTCATGTCAACCTTTCCCGAAAAGCCTTGGACGTCCGGAAGTTCACGCCTAGCTTATGCGGAGGGTTGCCTAGGCCCACTATGAACACTCTAGGGCCCTCACCATACACACATATCTAGGACCGTGCCCGGATGACCAATTCAAATTCGGTAATTAGCTTATCCTCCCATTCATGATATGTGGTAGTACGGAAAAATGCTCAAGCCGACGTCAACAACGGACGGTCCTTAATCAACTCAAGCGGATCTATGCCCGAGACTCCATTCTCAAGGCCCTACACCATATCCGCTCAAGTCTCGTAAATCATTTTCATCAACAAGTTCCAATAACCATTTTTTTAACCAAGGACCATAACGACATCGTTGTTGATTAACCTATCCATTCCATTCCCAAAAAGCCTACCACCCTACCACTAAGCATGGCTAAGCATTAAGCAACTTAAATCAAGTTAACCCATACTACTCGAGTGACAAGGCATAAGGTAGAAACATCAAGGAATGGTAAATGCATCAAAAAGATCTACAAACTAACCACAAAATACAACCCAATGCAACCCATAACTCATATTGGAATATAAATATTTGCAAACATAGGTATTTCAACATGCTTAGCTGCTTGCCTTGGTTCTCCTTGGTGTCAACTACGTTCTCCTCCGGTTCTCCTTCGGCCTCGGGCTCAACGGTCTCGCACTCCGGCGTCTCGCTCACTAAAAGAGTGAATGCATGCATGCATTAGAGATGATGACATGATGTGAATGAAAATAAAATGCATGAGCATGATTGTTGATAAAAAGCACTTCAACAAAACTATCTAAAACACCCGCAAAACTAGGACGCGGATAAAGGTTTACCGAAAAGGTAGAACTACTAGCAAGCAAGGGAATAACACGTACAAATTCTAAATCATGGAATTAAGGCCTAGATAAAATATATAACATGCTCACTGTTATTACAAGATTAAAGAAGTTGGCTATCCATTAAAATTACTTCTGCATATTTAATTATAAATTAATCAAGTTACACCTAAGGAAACAAATTAAATCCTAAAAGCCATGTTTAGCAACACAAAGAATATGAAAGGCATTTTTCCTAGATTCTATACAGTGAAACAAGATTAACAAAATTGGTTTTACCATTTTATCATTTTTGAGCTATTTACTATGCCACTTCTCATTTTCGGACAGCAAGCATATATTTTAATAAAAACAGTGGTAAAAGCATATAAACATGGGTGAAAAATTATAGATCTAGCATTCATATGATACAAGAGTTTTAACAAAACTGGATTTGACATTTTAGAGCAGTAGAACATTTAATATAAATTAATCAAGCTTTGAGCAATATAAATTATAAATAAACATACACAGAAGTACAACATGCAACCATAGATCTTTATGAAACTTCATCCTTCTAGGAATCCAACAAAACAAGCTTCATAATTTTTGCAGCAGCATACAAATTTCTACACATTTTACAAGTTCTCAGCCGATTCAAAACAAAACCCAAAACGCTTTTGCATCCAAGACCCTGGAAAACCATATATTTACGCGCGCGACCACCCCACGCAGCAACAGCTGACGCGCAGGGCCCGCAGGTCAGTGACCTGGCCGGAGCCAGCCATGGCCGGCGGCCAAAATCCGGCGAAATCCATCGCCTTCGGTGAGATTCCGGCGAGGGGAAGGGCATGGAGAGCAAGAGGGCGACGAGAGCAATCTATTCCCCACCTTGGATTGAAGGATTAGTGGACGGGATGAGGTCGTCGGCGAGCGGCGGCGGGCTGCAGCAATGGCGGTGATGGTGGTGGCGATTGGGTGGATGGGAAGGTCGGCGAGGTGGAGGGGAAGGTTCCTGCGGGGTTCAATCGAGTCGCCGTGGACTGCAATGGCGAGGCGAGCTCGGGCCGAGCTCCAATGGTGGCAATGGTGGTGGCGGCTGCAATGGGGAAGAATGGCTAGGGTTTGGGGGCCGGTTGCTCGGGGTCTTAAGTAGAGGGGGAAGAGCGGGGAAAAGTGAGGCATTTCGCGTGGTCGGGGAGGCCAAGAACCGGTGGTCGACGGCAACGTGGCAGCGCCGCCCTCGCTGCCCAACCAGCGAGCAGGGAGGCAATGGGAGGAAGAAGAAGACGCTGACGAGGTGGGCCCACACGTAAGAGAGACAGTTTTGAAAATAAGTTCAAACGTTTTTGCTTTAAAAGAAATAGTTCCCGAAGTCCAAAAATCACAAATAAATACATTTTTTGGAAGCTTAGAACACAAGGAAGGTTCTGCAAGTTGAAAGAGTTGAAAACCATGTTTGGTTTGGTTGCAGTTTTGAATTCAAAAGATACAAATTTGGATTTTCCACTAATTTTTTACCCCTGCAAATGAAGTCCAAAAATCTTGCAAAAATACTCTAAATTCCACATTTGAAATCTAGTATTTTATAAAATTTTAAAACAGCATAGTTGCAGCACGAAATTTGGACTTCCTTAACAAAGTGACAATTAGTTTAATTCAAACAATTCAATAATGCACACAATGCTTATGTCATGATGCTAGTTTTGTGCACTAATGATGCTAGTGATTACATGTTGATCACGGGTTTAAGATTCAGGTTGTTACACTCCATCACCTACACCGCATAGCCGCTCGCCGCATAGCCGCCCGTGTCGACGGCTCCATGTTTGCTGCCCGCGATGGACGCCGCCTCCTCCGCCGATAGGCCCTCCTGCTCCTCCGATGCGGAGCTTCTCGCGGCCTAAGCGCAGCGGTCGACTCGCAGCCACTGACGGTTGCTCCGCTGTCCAGTTCCAGGTTCCCCGCCAACTGTAGGGCGGCAGCGGCGCCGACCTGCCTGGACCATGCGTATCGAGCGCCGCCAGATCTACAACATCGTCATTGTGCTCGAGCGCCGCTTTAAGATTCGGGTCGTTACATCATGTGAGCTGCTGTGCTGGCGCGGCCGCTCCCTCGTCCCTGTCTCCTTCTCGCACGGTGCGTCCAGCGTCAGCGAGCGAGTCGAACAGGCGCCGGCGCGCTCCCTGGGCACCTCGGATGGTGTGCCGCCGGTCTTCCTCTTCCACGGCAGATCAAGAAGTACCCTTGCTGTTCACCCTAGGGTTTGAAGAGAGGAGAGGGGAAGAAAGAAGAGGTCGATGGAACCATACCGGGGACAAGGTGGTGAGGAGGTCACCGTCGCAGTGGGTCGCACTCCTTCCTTCGTGGCGTTGTTGCGCCGCCTTCCTCGCCCTCGCTCTCGCCCTCGTGCCGTTGGCAGCCTCCGCCCGTGCGCCGCTGGCCCTGGCCGCGTGCCGACCTAGGGCCTCTGTTCGTGCCGCCAGATGCACCGCGCCGCCGCCTGCAGCCCTAGCCCGCGCCACCAGATCCGCCCGCCCTCCGCTCACAGACGCGACACCCTGGCCCCGAGCGCGACGGCGCGTCCCTGCCTCGTCGCTGGAGCGATAGCCCCCCGAGCGGACCGATGGATAGGGTTCCATTCCATGGGGTAGGACTCATGGATTGCTACCGGGCCTCTTTGGCATGGAATGGGCCGAATGTCGCTGGGTTTCAATCCATTCCAGGCCGAGCCGAACGAACTTTTTTTGTGCGCTAGAATTTGTTCCAGGCCAAGATTTTCCATGTGGTTTGGAGCCCATTCTAGGGCTTCCCAGGCCTAACCGAACAAGGCCTTAAGACCTTGTTCGGTTGCACGGGTTTGATTCTCGAGCTGGACCAGTTCCGTGCATGGTTTGAGTCCATGCATGTCACTCAAACCATAGGGTTTGGTTCCATGAGGTCAGACTCATGGAACGAAACTAGCCTTTTTGGCATGGAACAAGGCCAAACCATGCCGGGTTTCAAACCATTCCAGGCCTAACCGAACAAACATTTTGGTTAGATTGGAATTAATTTCATGCCGAGATATTCCATATGGTTTGTAGCTCATTCCATAGCATTCCATGCCAGAATGAACAAGGCGAGGCGCGGGATTCGGTTGCAGCGTTGGCATCCTTTGGAGTCCGTCCGTTGTGTCGTCGGTAATTGCGGCAGTCCAGCAAAACCCAGCGAGGGTTGTTGCCTGCCGGGGGGGGGGGGGGCTGGTGAAGAATCAGAGGTGTGGCTGCAACCAGCTCGGACGAGATAGATGGATCTTACGCCAATGGAACATCGGCGTCTCATCCCTTCGGAGCAACCGAGCGCAAGTGGCGTCCGAAATTTCATCGGCGGCGGCGGCTCGATGGAACATCTAAAATATTGAAACACTTTATCCAAATTTTCTATCTATCTGAAGCAGCTCTTTGATCATAGTTTGTAACGTATTGGCCAGGAGGTTAGCTATAATTCTAATAGAGCAGTAATCAATGCAGGGAAATGTCTTAAACTAAAAATTAAAAAAAACTTGAAGGGGTGGGGGTGTCTTTAGAATAAGGGTGACAGTGACACTCCTCAAACCTCGTCCACGTGAGATCACGCTTGCCTTCCGCTGATGACATGTTTCACACCAGTCCAATCCTCTCCCCTTTCTCCCCACTTGTCTTGGCAGTATTAGGGCACGTTTATGTGGTACCCTAGCCATTTTGCCAACCTTGCTTCCGTTGCTTTGCTGAGCAAGTCTGACCTTGCTAGTGGCAGCGAGCCAATCTGGCTCTCCCTCAGAAACCAGCAAAATCTTGCTAGCGCAGGCTCCAAGATAGCTCGGCCTGTTATCCAAACGTTTGCTCACCTTCCTCAGCCATGCTAGTCGTCAAAGAAACCAAACAGCCCTTTATTGTCTTAAACCTCCCTTTCTCCCCTTAGCGTCAAAGAATATGAAGATGAATACAAGACAAAGTTTAGACAAATTTAGACTGCTTGAATACGACCAGCTGACCAGGCACGCCAATGGCTTGCAACTTGTTCCGAGGACCGAGGCACACGCTGTGAGCATGTGATCGTCTCTTACTCCATCGGACAGGCGGCTTAGGGTTCGTGTTGGACCAGGTCACCTACCAAACTCAGTGGCGGATGTAGAATTCCAAATGAGAGGGGGGGCTCATCTTCCCTTCTTCTTCCTCTCTTCTCCCTTTTTCTTCTCCTTCTTTCTCATTTTTTTTCTTTCTCCTCTTCATCCATGGTTGAAATTTTTAGGGGGGAAGGGGGGCTCTAGGCCCCCACGCTGGATCCGCCCTGAGTGGACTCATAGGGCCGGTAGCACAAAATAAGAAGAAAAAAATTAGTGACATGCACCTTTTTCTAAAAAAAAAGAAAAAAGAAAAAATATAAAAGAGAAGAAAACCCAGTGGGTCGGTTTGTGTCCAGAGGTAGGACCCACGCGTTTGCAGAGTCAGCAAGCTCTGCACTCGACAGTTGATACATTACATTCAGGACAAAGTTTTGCATCAGTCTATGGTACTTCGGTCACCAATCAGCTGGAAATGATTTGGTAAATCCTACTAAATTTCCACTAGCTAACCAAAATGAGCTGAAGTGTCCAAATTATTTGGCTGTTCATCAGGATGACCTTTCATCGGTTCCATCGATTATCTCTATCTGTAAGAAGGCAACTCGCCACCAGGGAGTTCCCAGTTGTCATTCTTCCAATCATCGGTGCCACGCTCTTTGGACCCCTGCTCGCCATCAAATGGATATGGACCTTTGAAGCACCTGCAATAGAAAGATCTGGACCAGCTACAAGTCAGAAGCTTGCTACAACTGAAACGATATTGACCAATTCAGAAAAATGGTCGAGTACAATCATGCGTTCAGAAAACATCTAGAGTAAATTATACCCACCATACAACAACTTGTCAGGTGGGTGCATATTAGCCCAACAAGTTGTAAAATGGTCAATTTAGTGCGACAACTTGGTAGGTGGGTGCATATTGGTCCAACAACTTGTAAAATGATCAATTGAGTGCAATAACTTAGTAAATTGGTGCATATATAGTCTAAATGTTACAATAATGATGTATTTGGCTATTCACAAAGGGATATGAGGGTATAAGGCATGTATTGTGTCAATTTTTTATTCTGTTTCTTAATAACATGACCACAATTAATTCTAATTTTCATCCTGTCTTTTTAATTTGATGCTCCGATATTTTATTATAATTTTTCACACTACTATTTTTTATATTTCCATCTTACACACTGGAATTCATTTATTTTTTAAGAGTAAAATACATTGGGGGTTCATCAACTTGTTAAGAGGTGTCACTTAGGTCCACTAACTTTAAAAGTACATTTTTGGGTCCAATAACTTGTTAAGTCGTTCATCGCAGGTCCATGATGGTTCAAATGTGTTTCTAGCGCTGTTTTTGGGTCCATTAACTTGTTAAGTCATTTACCACAGGTCCATTCCCCTCCACATAAGCACGTAAAGCTGACATGTCACACTAACTGGTCATCTCCTCTCTCATCCCTCTCCTTATTTCTCTATCTCCGTCTTAGAACATTTTCTCGAGCACGTCTTGTGCAGCCGGAGGAGTAGCTTCCTACGGTGGGTGAGGCTAACCATCACACCACGCTCTAGATGCATCCTCTCCACTTCCAGGACACGAATAGCACGACCCATGGTGCCACCAGCTATCCAGAATCCAGTTTGCAACGAGGCCATGACATAGATGTTCTCGTTGGTGTGCTACCGCTCCTCTCCACTGGCATAGCTGCTCTGGCTCCAGGCATTGCGCTGTAGCCAATGAGGAAGAACTGGGTAATGCAGAGCTTGCAACGGAGCCAAGGTCAACATACCATGCCAACGCTAGAAGCATATATGGACCTGCGGTGAACGACTTAACAAGTTAATGGGCCAAAAAAAACAGCACTAGAAGCACAGGTGGACCATTATGGACCTGCGGTGAACGACTTAACAAGTTAATGGACCCAAAAATACATTTTCGAAGTTCGTGAACCTAAGTGACACCCCCTTAAATGTTGATGGACCTCTGATGCATTTTACTCAATTTTTAAAGATCGATAAAACACCAAATGCTTCATATATAAATCTACTTATAACTGACTATTCATGTACATGATATAATATAGCCTTTGTGAACTAACTAATGACTTTTATTTATATAAAATTATAGATAAGATTAAATGGAAAAATTCTTTACGCAAACTTAAAGCAAATAAATAGGCGTAAATCAAACTTATATTGTTTTATAGAAATTATCTGTCAGAATTAGAAGAAAATATTTTTATGGAGAAAAAACATCTCTTATTTTCTAACATGAATATATTTTTTAATTTCATAATAAAGGTTCTTATCTTGGATAATTATAACGCGAATATTAATGGCTATGCAGTGGTCAATTTTTTTTGTTTCAATGCAAATACAGCATGTATTTGTTGTTTGTCGTGGCTAAATATACGTCTATGTAACATTTAGACTATGCACACACTAATTTGCCAAGTTGACTTGTTGCACTATGTTGAGTAATCCGCACGTACATATCAAGTTGTTGCACTAAATTGAGCATTTTACAAGTTAGTGGATCTATTTGCACGGACCTAACAAGTTGTTGTATTATGGGTGCAATTAACTCAAACATCTAAACATTGCGGAATTCAGTATTAGCTAGTATAAAATTAGCTGCATGATTAGATAACCTAAATTTGATAGGCCCTTTTGTTACACCATGCAGATGCGGGCCTTCACCACCAGACAGAGAGCCCGCCGCCATAGGAGGCATGGTCCGGCGACGGAGGAGGCAAGGGTGGGCGGCTACAGAGGACGAAGGGGTGGGTGGCGGCGGCGGAAGCGCAGGGCAGTGGCAGCGGCTAAGGAGGAGGCGGGTGGGCAGCAGGCCAAAAGCGGTGGCGACATGGGAGGAGGCAGAACCGTAGAATCAGGGCGGCGGCGGCGGCGTGGACGGAGGAAAGGAGGAGGCAGAGGCCTAGGGTTAGGGGATAAGGGTTGGAACAAGTTGATGGAAGTTGGCCTGACCTGGGTTTGATGGGCCTTTTTTCCACCTTTAGGCCCACTAGTTCTCTCTTTTTCTTTTACCGGTAGGTGATTAAGGCGTTGTCTTGCCTCACGCCTTATCACCTAGGCGTCCAAGCGGTGGCCTATCGTCTCGCCTTACCGCTTTAAAACCATGATACATTATATTACTTATGAACTTAAATTTCATACTCAACCAGCGCAAAAATATGTCAATTTTTAATCACAATCTTTTCCTACGAATGCTATCCAAGTAAAACAAGGAGGCTGCCAACAATATTATCAAATGATTGCAAATTTATCTCTTCCATCAATCTGCACATCATCCATTGATGATGGTTCCTTCATGATCATTTATCAAGCTTCTAAACAACAACCAGCAGAGTGACTCCATTTTGCTTTCCTAAATGGTCCCTGAAAATTGAAGCAAGAACCTTTGAGGTTTTTAGAGATTCATTGATAACAAAAATTGTCAGGAGAAAACCACTTTTCTTGATATTCAGTGCATGAATGTCAGAGAATCACTCAAGCTCAAGGTCTAGATTTCCAAAGAAAATCCAGTTTATGATTACTAAGTCACCGAAAAGTGGAACCGCTGTCTGTGATTGATCATTGAGTCATTGCAACAATGGAGTCCCCGTAGCTTGTAAACCAACCTTGAAATTCTTTAACCCCAGCCAAGCCTCAACCTTGCTATTTGAAAAAAATCCCAAAGCATTGCAAAGTTAGCAGACAAATTTGTAGGAAAAAGTTTAAAAACTCAAGTCAAAGTGTTAGGCATTAGAGAAGGAAAGTCATTGTGAACTGAGCCTAGCTCAGCTGGCAAGGGTACATGTGGTGGAACCTGCCCACCCGGAGAAGGCAGCAAGTAGGCCGTCCTTGACCAGGCCGGAGAAGGGCACGCCCTAGAAAGGCGGCGACCAGACTGTCCGTGAGAAGGACGGTGATGAAATGAGGCGGTGTCGGCGTTGATCAAATGAGGCGGCGGCGCTGGTAATGAAGCACGTGGCGGCGACGGTGATGTAGACCATGGGGATGACCGCGGTGATATAAAGGAGCAGGGCGACGGCTGCGGTGATCGGTGATGCAGGCCGTCCTCGCAGTGAAACAGGGAACCGTCGTGGTGGAGTCGTCCGTGCGTGAGCAGTCCAGACGTGGGAGGGTGAGTGATGATGAGAGAGAAACAATCCATGTTAGCCTTTTGATTTGAGTGATGATTGTCACGAATCAACTCGATTGAACAACAAATGGAAGTACACGAAGGCGAAATGGTGGTTCTAGAAGCTTCTAGAAGAGTCTAGATACAAGGAACAGGGTACATTGTAGGAGGAAGAGAAGAGATATCTAGTCGAAGCTAGCCTCGACACGAGCAAAAGCTTGCCGCCGCCGCTGATTCGGGTGTCTGGTCTTCGACATCCTTCTCCCCGGCTGAGTCTTCTGTACATATAGCATCAAGTGTCGTTGGCTTCATGGGCCAAGACCATTTCAATAGCAACAATCTGGTACGATGGTCCATGTCTACTAGCCGGCCCAGGTTCCTCACATCCTTCCATCCTTGAAACACGGCTTGTCCCCCAAGCTGTTACTGAATGATACTCGAGAAGAATTTTCATGGCCACAAAATACCAGGATCCCATGGAGCACTCTTTGGTGATCATATAATGATATTTTTAATAAGGTTTTAACAAGTTGAAAAGTTCTATTTTAGCGCATACATATTTAAAATAATGAATTATCTTTATGTCCCGCTATTGGAACTTAGCGTCCGTTATCTGCTATCTGTTGTCCCGGCACCAATCCACTACCAACCGGCTATCTGCTATTTATTACCTTGCAAACTGGGCAGAAATTTTTTTTCTGGAATCGTATTTTATTATTCTTCCCCGGTCGATTGTGAAAACGTAGCCCTTTACCCATGACCTGTTAACATGATAGATTCAACCTATTATTCTAATTCTTCTGATCCCCCTATTGTTTGCGGGCTATTTTTTCTCCACATGGAATACTAGGACGATAGGCGCGCTATCGCCGCGCCCACAGAGAGGTCGCACATGGAAGACCAGCATTATGGACCGGAGCAGAGATACTTTTGTGTTAACAAAGAATATGAATTGATATCAATTGCATAACTCCATAAGCAAGGAAATTGGAAATCATACATGTGGTATACTGCTGAATATTGATCCTAACATCACTCTTTGCAAGACACCTTGAATTGTAAATAGCTCCATTTATGACCAATGCCCGTTTACACACAAGTACCTAAAATGTGTCAACGATACAAAATCTGGCAGGATAATAGTGTTTACGTCTATTGCTTTGAGAACATGTGTTAGCAGATAAATTGATCAACAAACAAAGTTTTGTCGTTGAGAATGTTAGTGTAAATGAAGGCTAACAATACTTAGAACATGACTGAACAGGATCACCTAACCTATACAAGATCACATCTAGCTTAGATCTAATACGAAAGTAAAAGGAGTCCGGTCACGGCCTTATACCAGCGGTGGTTTTCTCCATCGCAACGGGGAAGGCCGGGGAGGCGGTGGTCGAGTCGACGGTGAGGGCGGCGTCGGGCTTGTAGCGGAGCCTCTCCTTCAGAGACTTCGGTGGGTGGCGCCGACCTTCTGGACGCCAACGAGATTGGCCTGCGGGAGGAACTCGATCTTCCAGGCCTTCCAGTGCTGCTAATAGATCGGTGTAGGATGGATGGTTCCAGAGAACCTTGGAAAGCGTGAAGGGTACCTTTTGGGGTGGTACGACCTCAGCTTATATAGCACTGTAGGCCCGGGGCCGAGCCCTAGGTTTCCTTATCGTTGCCTCATGATCACGGCAACACATCAGGCTTTGTTGGAGCAGATTCCGAGATTTGGGGAACAAGATTTACTCCCCCTTATCTCGGGTTGTTTGTTGACCCGACGGTCACAAAATATCCAACATTCTCCCCCTTGACCAAAGGTCAAACAACTTAAACTTAAAACTTAATTTCAACTTATACTTAATCTAAAACCCTTCCTCAGTAACCTAGCAAGTACCAGACCAAGTCATCGTCAGCAGAGCCTCCTCATACTAGGACAACATTACCCATAGTCTTCACTGAAAACTTTGTCAGGATTCTTAATCTTTCTTGGGAAAAACTAATGGCCCTGAATCAGGACCTTTTCAAAGGTATCAACCAAACCCATGTAATATACATGTTTCTCAAATAGCGATGGTGAAATACCTTTAGTGAGCGGATCCGCTATATTTTCCTTAGTGCTTATATGCTCAAGCTTAATTGTTTGGTCCTGATTTTGTACTTTTACGATACGATACTTAAGTTCAATATGCTTACCAGCTCTGGTTATTTTATCATTTTTGCAAAAGAAGATTGCGGCTTTATTGTCGCAATACATTGTGATAGGTCTCGAGATACTATCAACAATTCTTAGTGCCGGAAAAAAACTCTTAAGCCACAACGCCTGCCCAACAGCATCAAAACATGCTACAAATTCAGCTTGCATTGTTGATGCAGCCGTTACACCTTGCTTAGCGCTCCTCCATGAAATTGCTCCCCCTGCTAGCATGTTGACATATCCAGAAGTGGATTTTCTATCATCCTCATCGCCAGCAAGGTCGGCATTAGTGTAACATTCAACCTAAAGGTTGTCTGATCTTCTATATGTAAGCATGTAATCTTTAGTGCCTTGGTAATATCTTAATGCCTTCGTGAAACCTACCCAGTGAACCCATCCTGGCTTATCTTGATATCTTGTAAAGACGATGATTGCAAATGCTAAGTTCGGACGCATACAGACTAGCGCATACATCAAGCTTCCGACTGCTGATGCATAGGGAACGTTCCTCATTTTCTCTCTTTCTGAATCATTCTTAGGGCACTGATCTTTATTAAACTTATTGCCCTTTTGAATTGGAACAGGTGATGTGCTACTCTTATCCATTTTATATCTTTTAAGCATTTTCTCAATATATACTTTCTTAGATAATCCTAGTATTCCTTGGGCTCTATCCCGGTGTATCTCAATGCCAAGTACATACGAGGCTTCACCGAGATCCTTCATATCCAAATGTGACGATAAGAAGTTCTTAGTCTCATACAACATGTTCTTATCGTTGCAAACTAACAGTATGTCATCTAAATACAGTACTAGGATCATCAATTTTCCACCATTTTATTTGACATAGTTGCATTTGTCTACCTGAGTCTCCCTAAATCCGAATCCCTTAATGACTTCATCGAATTTATGGTTCCACTACCTGGATGCTTGCTTAAGTCCATAAATAGAATTTCTTAATCTGCATCCCATGTGTTCCTTACCCTTAATGGTAAAACCTTTCGGTTGAGCCATATAAATAGTCTCATCTATGTCACCATTAAGGAATGCAGTTTTAACATCCATCTGATGTAACTCCATATCAAAATGGGCTACTAGTGCCATGACAATTCTGAATAAATCTTTGGTAGACACAGGAGAGAAGGTCTCTTTGTAATCGATCCCTTCCTTCTGTGTAAACCCTTTTGCTACAAGTCTAGCTTTGAATCGTTCGACATTCCTTTTGGAATCACGTTTAGTCTTGTAGACCCATTTACAGCCTACTGGTTCGACTCCATTAGGAATTTCTACTAAATCCCACACCTTATTGGAACTCATAGACTTCAGCTCTTCTTCCATGGCTTCTATCCATTTAGTGAAATTCTCACTTTGCACTGCCTCTTTGAAAGTGGCAGGGTCATCAACTTTCCCAACATTATACAAGTCCTCAGTTAAATAAGTCTCATATGACAAGTCCTCAGTTAAATAAGTCTCATATAAGTCAGGATTAATTGCAGGCTTCCTTGTCCATTGTGGTCTTACTGTTGGCTCATTCGGAACTGGTTCAGGAACTGCCGGAGGTACTTGTTGCGGAATTTCTCCCGCCTGATTATCATCTGCAGGCACCTGAGCAACAGCAGCAACTGGAACCTGAAGAACAGGGACAACTGGCACTGGAACAACAGGGGCCTGCGCCACATGTTCCTGCTGAATGACAGCAGTAGGCGTGGTGCTACTAATTTGAGGGATCACAGGTGGTACAAATTGATATACCTCTGTGAACTTAGGAATTTCCGAAGCGGGTAACTCAATGTGCAATACTTCAAGACTTATGTCCCTCTTTGGAAAACCTCCACAAATCTCTAAGTCCTTTAGAAACACAGCATGCCTGGTTTCTACAAACTTAGTGAAGCGACCAGGACAATAAAATCTGTATCCCTTCGACTTATCTAGATATCCTATGAAATGACAGCTTACTGTTTTAGAATCTAGTTTCTTTTGCTGTGGATCAAACAACTTTGCCTCAGCGGGATAGCCTCATACCTTTAAATAATTTAAAGACGGTTTCCTCCAATTCCACAGTTCAAACGGTGTTTTGGGAACTGACTTAGATGAAACCTGATTTAGTATGTGAGCACTTGTTTTAAGTGCTTCCATCCATAATTCCACAGGCAAGCTAGAAATACTGAGCATGCTACGTACCATGTCCATTAGCGTACGGTTGTGACGCTCAGCAACTCCATTTTGTTGTGGTTCGCCTGGCATAGCATACTGAGCTCTAATGCTATTTTCTTCTAAGTACTTAGCGAATGGTCCCTTAACTTGACCATATTGAGCATGTTTGCCACAGTACTCACCTCCCCTGTCTGATCTTACCATTTTGATAGAAGTATTGTGCTGTTTCTCAACTTCTAACTTATAAATCTTAAATATTTCTAGCGCATCTGAACGCTTGCAAATAGGGTAGATGTGTCCATAGCGTGAATAATCATCAGTAAATGTTATAAAAGAATCATAACCATCTACTGATGTAACAGAAAGAGGGTCACAGATATCTGTGTGAATAATTTCTAACACGCCTGTACTTCTGTTTACACCTTTCTTAATTTTCTTAGCATATTTCCCCTTAATGCAATCAATGCATTGGTCTAAGTCTGAAAAGTCTAAGTGTTCTATAATCTCTTCTTTAATGAGACGATCCGTTCTCCCCCACGAAATGTGACCAAGGCGATAGTGCCACAATTTCGAAGAGGTCTCATTAAAGCGCTTACGCTTATTTGAAACATTAGCAACATTACAGACATTCATCACAGAATCATCACTGAGAGAGAGCATATAAAGTTTTCCTTGCTGACTAGCAAGGCCCATACTTATTGAATTAAATTTAATCTCACACTTGTCTTTATTAAAAAACACAAACATGTCCTGAATCTGCTAAAGCTGAAACTAAAATGAGGTTTCTCTTAAGTCTATGAACATAAAGAACTTCATCTAATTTAAGCTGGAAGCCGCCTGGCAACTCAAGGACGAAGCTTTCAACGCCTTCAACTTCAACGCCGTTGTCTTCAGCCACTCTTAGGTTTCGCTCCCCCCTTCTTATAGTTTGGATTGTAAGGAATGCCTGCAGTGAATTAGAAATGTGCACAGTGGCACCTGAGTTAATCCGCCAAGTATTAGGAGAATAATCAGCTAAGAATAATTCTTCTATAAAGGAGACAGAGTCAAACTTAATATTTCCTTGCTGCTTCAACCATTTCTTGAAGCCAACGCAGTTCTTCTGAAGGTGCTTGGGAGAGTCACAGAATGAGCACAGCATCTTGCCTCCCGAAGTGTGGCTGCTTTTCTTGAACTTGTTGTCCTACTTTGGAGCAAAGTTCTTGTTCTTATTCTTCTTATAGTGCTTCTTAGCGCCTTGCTTGCTGCTACCAGACTCATGCTGGTTCTTAGAAGTATCACTAAGGGAGAGATTGCCAACCATGTTGACCACATCCTTCATCTTCTCAGTTTTGAGCCTTTCCTCCTCCTCAACACAGTAGCTGATTAAATCACTGAGAGTCCAAATTGCTTTGGTAGTGTTGTAGTTGATCTTAAAGGCTGCGTACTGCGGTGATGGAAGAGAAGTCAGAATGAAATGCACAAGAAAACCATCTGAGATCTCCATCTGTATCTCCTTGAGCTTGTTGGCCATGTCGCACATGCTGAGGATGTGCTCCCTGATGCATGTCTTACCATTGTAATGAGAGGAGACGAGCTTCATGATCAATGTGCTAGCATAAGTCTTGGAGGAGCTCTTAAAGTTCTCCTCAATCTTAGCCAAGAGCTCCTTAGCAGTGTACTCAACACCTTGGGCATTCTTGAGGGGAATGGCCCCCTTAATGTCTGGGCTGATAGTCTGACTCATCACCATGGTAGCCATGCGATTGGACCTCTCCCACTTGTCAAAACCAGGAGAAGTCAGTCCTTTAGCTGGAACAGCAGGCCTGTCCTCTCTGAAAGCAACATCAAGATCATTCCATGCTAGGCACGTCATGACCTTGCCCTTCCAATCAAGAAAGTTCGCTCCATTGAGCGGCTGAATGTTGTTGAGGAACGAAGACACTTGGTTCACGTTGTTCACTGAAATAAGACAAGTGAAATTTGCTTAGTAATAATATACTTGAAATACGAATAAAGGCATGAAAATAACCCTACGGTGGTCTAATTAAATTCATGCATGAAAATCAAGTTGCATCACCGGTTTGGAAAACAATCGAAATTCATCTTAATACTCATGATCAATCAATGGTGGTAAAAAAATAATCACAAGTTTACTCTAAATAAACTTCTCGG
This sequence comes from Digitaria exilis, assembly GCA_015342445.1. Taxonomy (NCBI): domain Eukaryota; kingdom Viridiplantae; phylum Streptophyta; class Magnoliopsida; order Poales; family Poaceae; genus Digitaria; species Digitaria exilis. The sequence goes on from JACEFO010002380.1 coordinate 3,082,462, forward strand.
TGGTTCCATTTATCTAGAGGCATATCAAAATATATTGGTGGATTTAAACTTAAATTTCAATGAATAAACATGAATAAATCTTAATTTACAACACCAAATTCTTAATAAAATACTTATGCAAGCATTAATCAAAGCTTAAAACAGTATTAAAATACATCTTAAATAATATAGTAATTAAACTAAACTTAAAACTATAATTAAGAGGAAATTTAAACTTAAAATTTGCTGAAATTCGAAAAATACACCGAAAATTCGAATAAAACTAAAGCTAATTCGGTCCAGAATCAAAATCGGCCCGCAATAGCCCAACAGACGCACACCAAACCCTTAGGAATGCACGGCCCGTTGCGGCCCAGCGCGCGCAGATCACCCGGCCCAGCTCGCGGCCCAGCAGCGTGCGTACGCGCGCCTCAGCTCGGCGGCTTGGCTCGGCGCGCAGCGCGGCTCGACTAACAGCTCGGCTCCGCTCGGCGGCTCGGCGGCGCGCGGAGTCTCTCCTTCAGCTACTTTGGTGGATGGCGCCGGCCTTCTGGACGCCAACGAGATTGGCCGGCGGGAGGAACACGATCTTCCAGGCCTTCCAGTGCTGCTAATAGATCGGTGTAGGGTGGATGGTTCCGGGAACCTTGGAAAGCGTGAAGGGTACCTTTTAGGGTGGTACGACCTCAGCTTATATAGCACTGTAGGCCCGGGGCCAAGCCCTAGGTTTCCTTATCGTTGCCTCACAATTACAGCAACAGATCAGGCTCTGTTGGAGCCGATTCCGAGATCTGGGGAATAAGATTTACTCCCCCTTATCTTGGGTTGTTTGTTGACCTTACGGTCACAAAATATCCAACAGAGGAAACTGTAAAGTGATATAGGAATATATCCCTGACGCAAAAAACAGTAATACCTAGTGAGTTATAACAAAAGGGCCATGCAGTAGTAGGGAAAGTAACATAAAAGAAAAGGCAACATCTAAGGAAGGTACAAATGATGAAGTAACTCTTTGGTATTATAAGTATGTACACTATGGAGTAAACCTGAAATAATAAAATTGCATTGTAAGCTAAATTAAAATACTTAATTACTGGTAGATAAAACTGAGTGCTCATGAGAATATAGACCTGTATAAACTAACAATCTCACATATCGCTGAAAATTTCAGAGGACGCATTAAGTGCGCTTGTTTTATATCAAGGGAGCTGACTCTCAATTAGGTATTGCTCTTAACCACCCTTCATGGTGGTTAAGAGATGGCTGGCATTCCATCTTGCTTCCAGGAACAACAGGTCTTTGCTCTTCCCTTTCTCTGACAATCTGAATTTATATCTGTATTACTCTGCTCTTCCTTCTCTGACAATGTCCTTCCAGTCTTCCACAACTCTTTTTTTTTTTTCTTTGAGACGGAACGCATGTAACTCTCCTGTAAATTACTTTTTTCTATGAACAAGAGGTAGACACCTCCCCTGCTGACTTTGGTAAAAAGACCTAATTAAATTTATATCTATAGGCTATAGTTTAGGTGTACTTTGATTGACTATATGACCTAACTGAAAATCAATGTACATGCTTCACAAAGTGTGCTCAGCATGCTTCCAGCTAACTGGTTAATCAATTCTTAGTTGTTTCAAATTGCTACATAGAAATTTATGGTTCAAAGTATTGAACAAGGAAAAAAAAAGAGTTTTGTATCTATGATGAACATCAACCTTCTGTAAATTTTAGGCCTGCATAATTATTTTGAATCCTTATGTTTTTCCATTGTCTGCGGATTAGGAAAAAGTCTAGATAACCCCCCAACCTATAGAGGTTGGACTACATAAGCCCCCAACCTATGAAACGGTCTACATCACCCCCTGAACTTCTCAAAACCGATCAAATTACCCCCTAAATCAGTTTTGAAAAATCATAGTAAATCATAGAAAAATCATAAAATGGAAAATCCAGTTGTGTTGGACTCCAAATGAGTAGATATACACACTGAACATATAATATGGTATGTTTTAGTATATTTTTTTCACTATGGCTTTAGATATACGCTTTCCTCTATAGTAGTAAAAAATATATTAAAATATATCATATTATATGTTCAGTGTGTATATCTACTCATTTGGGGTCTAACACAACTGGATTTTCTATTTTATGATTTTTCTATGATTTACTATGATTTTTCAAAACTACTTTTGGGGGTAATTTGATCGGTTTTGAGAAGTTCAGGGGGTGATGTAGACCGTTTTATAGGTTTGGGGGTTATGTAGTCTAACCTCTATAGATTGGCGGGTTATCTAGACTTTTTCCACTTTTTCCCTGCGGATTAGTTATTTGTATTGCAAATATTGTTGCTTTCACCTTCCAAGAAATAGTGTCCATGCCTATTCTCCTATCGTCGATTGGATGAATGCCAATGCTCTCTGTAGTATGTATCCATACAATAGTTGTTTATTGATGAATCCATTTTAGAAGGACCAGTCACGTCTGGACCAGTGTCTTCACTCATCAGCAAATTTTGGACCTATCTAATTTTATGCATCCACATATATCAGTGTAGTTTCAAGGCCTACAGTTTTTATTTCACTGTATTCAATATGTATATCATTACTGCAGTCATGCTAAGAAATGGGGAACTAAAGCTTAGTTATTTTGTTTCAGAATGTCCGGTGTCTTTAGTCTTCAGCATAGTTTAAACTATCTAATTTGATGCAGTCCCTACATATCAATGTAGTTCCAGGGCTTATTTTTTTTCACCGTATTGAATATATATAGATGACATATTTACACATAGAAGTGCAGATAGAGACCTCCACGTTAGCTAACTCTATGTCATTACAGTTGCTGTCGTCCTCCTTTTTTATGGAAATCTGCTATACTCCTTAAAGACCTGAACATTAACTGAAACTTTTCGATGTGTGTTTGCATCCTTCCAGTTAGATATCATAGAAGAGGATGCAAGAGAAGAATCGACGACAACCACGCTCGATGTTTCCCTGTGTCCTTCCTGATGTTTGATTTACATTTACCTATGTATAGTATGATGGGAGGTGATTAATTTTGTCGCATATAAATGCATTGAAATTTGGTATGTTCACGACATTTATTCCTCCTCATTTTTCAGTTTTCTCCTCTCTTTACAGTGGTTGAGACATTGTGCCTGCAGGATTAGCCTTTTCGCCTTTTCCAATGCTGTTGTTCCAGTGTTGTGGCAGATAACCTTTTTGTTCATCGTCGTTTAATAACCGCTTTAAGTTCAGCGCACATAGGCACGCGCAAATCAAATTATTAATATTTATGTACTATTAAGAAACCATATGGCTTTATTGGTTTGTTCTCACACCGGGTAACAAAAATTTTGCTGTAAACATTTGAAGCAAATTTAAGGTACTATGGTGTCCATCATTTATCATTAGAATCTGTCAACCGACTATCAAATTACAATGCGACTATTTCTCTTTACAACGATGTTTGAATAAATAATCACACCATTAGTGAATATTACTGATGACAATGCACATGTATTTTCTCTTACAGCTTCTCTAGATATGAGCAATGTTGCTACCTCAAACCACAACACAGGAAATTCTCCTTCAAAAACTACCCTAGAAATGTCCATTTAATCGCACTTATGTACTTTTAACTGTTAGCTTACATCGGTGTATGTAATTATGTATCATCTTGTTGTAACACTTACTTTAATAATAATTGGTTTACTTTATTTTATGAGCAAATTAAACGCAATTTTGTGTTCTACCATCGACTCATGTTTTTTCACCTGTGGTGCCATTACTGTCAAGTTTGCCGTTAACCCTGTACTTGCTGATTTATGTTCTTTTCCTCTCTTCCGTACGAGCTTGATCTACATTTGGATTTCATAGATTCATCTACACTTGGCAATATTGCTCAGATTCCTCATATGCAAATATGGAGGTTCATATATAATTCATAATCGGCGTATAACAATGTAAATGGTGACACCAATTCTTCTCTTGTCAAAATATTTAACACTTATGCAACCAAAAAATTTAACCACACCTAATTGACTATTAGTGCGCCGAAGGCGCGCCGCAGACTCTAGTGAAACGTAAGCTCGCCTCGATGATGTAGTGATTTCCTGAACTAGCGTGCGCTTCGCTGCGGGAGGAGGACAAATTGGTAATCCCTGGGCCCTGACTGTAATTTTTTGCAATCGTCCGAATCACCGACACCGGTGTAGTTTTTTTAGACCAAAGAGGGCAATTGATGCGCAAGTTCAGCAGCGACACTGGGTGGATCCAACAGGGTAGGGGAAGCATTGGTAGTGGGGGTATGATCCATGTGCTCTCCAAGCCACCTGAACCTCAACCGGCCACGAATGCACGATGCAGGAAAGTAGGAGAGCTTCCTGGTGAGAAGCGCCCGAGCAGCGAACCACTGGTGTGGTACCAGGAAAATAACTTGTGACGGACAGGAGTGCCGATTTGTACATTACGCCGAGCATTTCAATCCGGAGCGACGGCCTCGAAGCATCCAACGCTGGGTGGAGCCACGCGTTCACGTCGTCGCCGACGCGGACCTCCTGCCCGCCGAAGCCCTTCGCCTTGGCCTCCACCTGGGTCGTCCTCCCCGCCACGCTCTTCTTCTCGCTGCCCCGCATGGGCCACGCTCTTCTTGTCTCACCCGTAGAACCCTTGTCGGCCCGGCCGCGGCGAGCGAAACTCTCGAGCTCGCCGACGCTCATGCCTGGGTCGAAGACGTTGATGCCTTGATGGCCCCTGCGCCGAGGAGGGACAACCCCAGGATCCTGTCCATGCCTCTGCGGTGCGCACGTTCGGGACGATCGACCGAGAGACGCCGCCGCCAGGACATTTCACCATTGTTCCACTTTTAAAGATGGAGGGCAGGGGAGAATCAAGAGGCCTGGAGCCCTGGAAGGTTCGATAAGTATCAGGACGCGAACAGGTTCAGGATAGATCGAGAAGGCACAACAGTCAATAGCAAACAGTAGAACAGTAAAACAGTGAGAGGATGAACAGTGGAACAGTAGATGGGAGGCCGTACATGTACAAAGTGTATTGGTTTTATATTGATATTGATTCCCCGTAACTGTATCAAATGGTCATGGATTTCGCAACTGCACGAGGATTCCGTCCAAGCACAACTGCATAAGGGTCATGTATCTGGGTCGAGTGGGCGCGTGCGTCGGTTTGTCCTCTGGCTCGTTCCGTCGCGCGCGTGCGTGCGCGATTGCTCCTCTGGTTTCGGCGGCGCGGCGAGAGCGAGACCGACTCGTGGGCCGCCGTGGTGGCGTGGGCGCGTGTCCGTGGCGACACCGCAGCTAGACGGTGACGGTGGCAGGGTTTACAGAACCGAACTGGTTGAACTGTCGCCCTCCAGTAGCGGTTACCGGAGCGGTAACCGTAGGAACCGGTAGAAACCGGATAAATTTAAATTTTAAATTCAAATTGCTAGTGCAACCGGTTCAAAACGGTTAGCTGGTCGGTTTGGGCGGTTAGCCGGTCGGTTTGGGCGGTTAGCCGGTAGACACCTAACAAATTCTAAATTCAAATTGCTAGTTCATTCGGTTCTGAGCGGTAAACCGGTTGGTTTGGGCGGTAAGCCGGTCGGTTTGGCTGGTATGCCAGACAGTTTGGCCAAGATAGAGTTGGGCCTAAACAGGCCTTAATGGGCCGAACAATTTTTTTTCTTTTTTCTTTTTTGATTTAGCTTGTATTTGTAGAATAACAGATGTATTAAGTTCAGTTTCTTTCAACGTATTCTACCAGGACTTAGAGTCCTTCCCGTGTACTCCTCAGTTTTGTATCTTTTGTTCTATATAAAGTAATGCACCGGCAGCCTAAGGGCTTAAGCCGTTCCATCAATCTTTACATGGTATTAGAGCCACCTTCTCCGACATCTAGCCACGAAATTGTTTTTTTTCTCGTCGACTTCCTAGATGGCTTCGACGAGTTCAGCTTCAATCTCCTTCAACATCCCGGTGTCTGAGAAACTCACCCGGGAGAATTTCCTGGTGTGGCGAGCCCAGGTCCTACCTGCTGTCAGAGGTGCACGACTTCTTGGCGTTCTTGATGGATCTGTCGTCCAGCCGTCGTTGAACATCCGTGTTACCAAACCTGACAAGACTGAAGAAGAGGTGGAAAATCCAGCCTACGCGCAATGGATTGCATAAGATCAACAGGTTCTCTCCTACCTTCTGTCATCCATGACCAAGGAGATTCTCGTTCAGGTTTCTACTCTTGAGCATGCATCAGAGGTTTTGAAGGCCATCAATCAGATGTTTTCATCTCAATCCAAGTCGTGCATTCTTCAACTTCGATCCCAACTTTCTCGAGACAAAAAAAGGGAGATTTGTCTGCGTCGGCTTACTACACCAAGATGAAAGGCCTTGCTGATGAGATGGCCGCAGCAGGGAAGCAACTTGATGATGATGATATCATGGATTATATCCTTAACGGATTAGATGCAGAATATAATCCGTTTGTGTCTGCCATGGGTGTTTGTAACAATGTTACCCTAAGTGATATGTATGCTCAACTTCTCTCCTATGAAGCTCGCCTTCTCCAACAGACTCGTGATGGAGGTCAATTTTACTCCTCGGCCAACACTGCTTTTCGAGGACGTGGCCGTGGTTCTGGCCGTGGTAGCCGTGGTCGTGGTTCTGGCCATGGTTCATCCAGTGCTGGGCGTGCTGCGCCTTCTTCTGAAGATCCATATGAAGGACCCCTGTGCCAGCTTTGTGAACGCTATGGCCACACAGTTCACAATTGCTGGTACCGTTTCAATAAAAAGTATGTCCCTCCAAGCACTGGTGTTGGTCGTCCAAGGCAAACAGCCTCCACTGGTCAGAAATCAGCATCATCTGTTGTACCCTCCTATGGTGTCGATACAAATTGGTATATGGACTTTGGAGCTACCAATCACATAACAAGTGCCTTGGACAATCTTACTACTCGGGAGCTATACACTGGTGGAGATCAAATTCATACAGCTGATGGTCAAGGTATGAGTATTAAACATATTGGTAAATCTATTATTCATACCCCCCCATCGTAATTTTTCTTTCAATGATATTCGCCATGTTCCTGCTGCCCAGAAAATTTTGTCTCTGTCAACAAGTTCACTACTGATAATGATGTTTTTTCTTGAATTTCATCCAACTTTCTTCTGTGTGAAGGATCTGCACACCAAGCACCTTCTTCTACGCGGTAGCTGTCAGGATGGGCTATATCCAATGCCGTCTTGTTCCTCTCAAGTCCATTACGCAACCAAGCCTACTACTTCTCGGTGGCATTATCGCTTGGGTCATCCTTCCTCTCCTATAGTTCCATGCGAGCTTTAAGTCCATCGAGTAACATGCCATTGGCTCTTTCTACTTGACCATTGGCGCGAGGATGAGCAACAGAGGCATAGCACACCTCGATGCTGCGATCTTCACGGTAGTCCCAGAACGTGCTGCTTGTGAAGGTGGTACCCAAGCCTGTAATGATTTGATGCGGTATCCCGAAGCGGAAAATCAACTCTTGGAGGAATTGAACTGCTTTCTATGAGGTTGGTTTAACGACCGGGAAGACTTCTATCCACTTCGAGAATTTATCAATTGCAACAAAGCAATACTCAAATCCACCAGGTTCTCTGGGTAGTTTCCCAATCATATCGAGCCCCCAGCATGCGAAAGGCCATGACGGAGGTATCAATTTGATCTTATGCGCGGGCTGATGTGAATGATGAGCGAAATATTGACAACCCTTGCAGTGATGAACAATTTCTTCAGCATCGTGTAAAGCCGTAGGCCAATAGAAACCAGCGCGGAAGGCTTTGCCCACGATGGTACGGGAAGCTACGTGATTGCCACATTCACCCGCGTGAATTTCCTCTAGGATACTGATTCCTTCTTGCTGTGAGACGCATTTCATCAATGCACCAGAGCGTGCACCACGTCGGTACAGTGTGTCTCCAATTATAATATAGGACTTGCTTCTACGAGCAATTTGTTGAGCTTCTGCCTTCTCTGTAGGAAGTCTGTCGTGCAAGATGTAATCTACAATTGGTGCACTCCAGATAGCGTCAATGAGCATAACCTCAAGAGTGGAGGTTGTAGCGTCGGTAAGGGTTGCTGCAGCAATAGATGGCTTGGAGAGTTCATTGACGAACACACCACTGGGTACCTCTGCTCTGGAAGAACCCAGTTTAGATAGGACATCTGCAGCGACGTTGTAATCTCGCTCGACATGATGAAATTCAATGCCGAGGAAGTGCTTCTCCAACTTGCGAACTTCTTCACAGTACGCGTCCATATTCTCATGGTTTCGATTCCCATCCTTGTTGACTTGTTTGATGACCAGCATTGAGTCCCTGTATACTAGTAGTCGCTTGATACTAAGGGTGATGGCCATCTTCAGTCCGTGAAGAAGTGCTTCATATTCTACAGCGTTGTTGGAAACGGCAAACCGAATCTGCAGAACATACTTGAGTTGATCGCCTCGGGGCGAAATTAACAGAACTCCGGCGCCGCCACCTTCCAACTTGAGGGAGCCGTCGAAGTACATAATCCAGTGCTCAGGCTTGGTGGTGACGACGGGAAGGTTGTGCTCGGTCCATTCCGATATGAAATCCGTAAGGACCTGAGACTTCATAACCGTGCGAGAATGGAACTCTATACTGTAGGTTCCGAGCTCAACAGCCCACTTGGCGATACGTCCTGTAGCGTCTTGATTACGGAGAATTTCGCCAATAGGGTATCCAGTAACCACGATGATCTTGATTTGGAGTCCGAGAGAACTTCGCTCACAAAGTACACAGGCCGTTGAATCTTCTGGAGATGACCTTCCTCATCGCGTTCAACAGCAATGGCAGCACTAACGATGTTGGTGGTTGCTGAGATGTAGAGCAAGAGATCTTCGCCCGGAAGTGACGCGGTGGGCACAGGTGGTGTAGTTAGGAACAGTTTGAGCTTGTCGAAAGCATCCTGGGCCTCCTGTGTCCACTGGAATATGTTTTGCTTTTTGAGGAGCTTGAAGAACTCAGACCCGCATTCTCCGAGCTTGGAGATGAAGCGGTTGAGTGCGGCCATGCAGCCTGTAAGCTTCATGATATCCTTGACGGTGCGCGGTGGCTCCATATCCATGATTGTCGCTATCTTCTCTAGATTGGCCTCGATGCCGCGTTCGCTAATAATGAACCCGAGGAGTTTTCCGGATGGGACGCCAAAAATACACTTGGTAGGATTAAGCTTCCAACGCCATTTGCGTAAGTTATCGAACGCCTCGGTGAGATCGGCGATTAAATCCTCGGGGTTTCTTGTCTTGATGACCACATCGTCGACATACGCCTCGACGTTTCTGTGGAGTTGGTCTTTGAGACAACCCTATATCGCCCGCTGATATGTGGCACCTGCATTTTTTAAACCAAAAGGCATGGTTGTATAGCAATACGCGTCATATGGCGTGATAAATGAGGTTTTGATCTGATCCTCTTCTTTCAGCGATATCTGGTGATATCCTGAGTAACAATCGAGGAAACAGAAAAGGGTGCACCCGGCGGTGCTATCGATGACTTGATCGATGCGAGGAAGCCCGAAGGGGTCCTTTTTGCAGTGTCTGTTGAGATCGGTATAATCAATACACATTCTCCATTCATTGGAATTCTTTTTCCTTACAAGGACCGGATTGGCTAACCAATCCGGATAAAAGACTTCTTTAATGAAGCCGGCCGCTAATAGCTTAGCTAGCTCTTTCTTGATGGCCTCCCGACGCTCGGTGGCGAATCTTCGGAGTCGCTGCTTTTTAGGCTTCACGCTCTCGTTGAGGTCCAGCTTGTGCTCGATCAACTCCCTGGGAACTCCAGGCATATCGGAAGGCTTTGTGGCGAAGATATCGGCCTGGGCCCGTAGGAAGTTGACGAGCGCGCTTTCCTATGCCGGAGTAACAGTGGAGCCAATCACCGCCGTCTTTGTTGGATCTCCTGTTTGGAGATTAACTGTCTTCGTGGTAACTTTGTCCATGGGCTTGATGGCTCGCGTCTTCTTCTGCGTCGGGGCATCTCCGTCTTCCTCAATGACGGTAGCTGCCAGAGGGTGGAGTTCTTGGCGGTCAATGGTGGACGCAGCTCTGACAGCGCACTCTACTGCCTCTTTGTCGCAGAGGTAGGAGCGCTTGATGTCGCCGCAGAGAGAAAGAACGCCGTGACGTCCTGGCATCTTCAATACCAGGTACGTGTAGTGAGGGATGGCCATGAACTTGGCCAGCGCTGGTCGCCCGAGGATGGCGTGGTATGATGTTTCGAAGTCTGCAACTTCGAACTTGATGAACTCGGTACGGTAGTTGGATGCAGTACCGTACGTGACGGGCAAGGTGATCTGCCCGAGGGGTATCTGCTGGCTGCAGCGTGCTTGTATCGAGCCCCATGTGCTTCAGCGTCTTGGCAAAGATGACGTTGAGCCTGCTGCCCCCGTCGATCAGGACCTTGGTGAGCCTGCTGTTTGCCACCACGGTTTCCAGAACGAGAGGATATCGCCCAGGACAGGTGATCTCCGCCCATTGATCTTCTCTCGACCAAGTGATGGGGGTGTCTGACCACCGCAGGGGTGTGACCACCGCTGGTTCTACTGCGTAGGCCTCGCGCCTTGCGTTTTTGCGATTGCGCGAGGTGTCGCTGACTGCCATGCCTCCGAAGATGACATTGACAGTGTTGGTGACGTCTGGGAAACCGTCGTCTCCCTTGTCGTGCTTGTCGTCTCCGTCTCCATCCGACCTTTGTTTCTTGGTGGGCGTACTGAACGTTTCCCGAAGGAGCGTGCAATCGCCCATGGTGTGCTTGCTATCCGGATGGTAGGGGCAGCGCTTCTTGAGAAGTTTGTTGAATTCTTCCCTTCTTTGCTGCGGAGACTTGGCGGCGCGAACGGTTTGGACGGTTGCGACCGTGTTGTTTGGTCGCTTCCGTGGGTTGTTGCCGTTACGCTGGAAGGAGTCGCGCGGCTGATCCTTGTTGTCTTCCTGATGCCTTCGACCAGGGTTGGCGGATCGTTTGCCGTAGCGCACCCATTCTTGATCATCGGTGTCCATCCAGTTGGACACCAGCGCGCGTAATTCCTCGAGGTCACGAGGACGGTTGTGACCAAAGTCACAAAAAAGGCTGCGGTCGGTCATCCCTTCTTGAAAATAGTCGATGACTTCCGAGTCGGGGATGGGAACGCAGGATGCCTTTATGGCGAAGAATCGCCGGTTGTAGTCGCGCAGGGACTCCTCTGGCTTCTGTTTGCACGCTCGGAGTTCGTATTTGCTGCCGGGGCGCTCGAAAGAACCCTGTAGTTGGAGACGAAAGCCTTCTTCAGCGCGTGCCAGCTGTCAATGGAGTTTGGGCGAAGGGACTCAAGCCAGGTGAGTGGACCTTGCTCCATCGCAACTGGGAAGTATAGCAACTTGGAGATGTCGTCGCCCCCCGATGCCTCGATTGCATAAGAGTATCTGCGTAGCCAGATGTTGGGGTCTTGCTTTCCGTCCAAGTTGGTGATGCCTGGCGGCTTGAACTTTCGAGGAAAAGAGCTGACGCGAATGGCGCGTGTGTAGCATGGCAGGGCGTCGGGGTTGGGGATGTCGTATCCTGCCGCAGAATCCGCGACATGGGATGTAGCTCTCCCCTCCCGGATCCGGATGATCTCATTGTGGGCATCGTCCTGGGCGATGTGAGAGCGAGCCGGACGGGGTTCTTCGCGACGTCTGGGAGGTTCCCTGCGAGGCCTGGGGGGTTCCTCACGAGGTCGGCGGGGTTCTTCGCAAGGTCTGGCCGTGTCTTTTGTTGTTGCAGCGGAACTGCCGTAATGGCTGCTCTGATGCTTAGCTGACGGCGCTTGGTGGTGCGAAGAACTCTTGCTCTTGGAGGCGGAGTGGCCTCCGTCCAAGCGATCGACCATGACTGCTGCGGCTTCTAGGCGAGCCTTGGCGAGGTCGATATCAGGGGTAGCTTGGAACCCCTCGAAGACGTTGACTGCGAACATAATGTTGGCCGCAGGGGAGTTGAAGATGCCTTCTTTGTCGAACTCAGCATTGAGGTTTTTCCTCTGGAGGTGACGACGTCTGAGGGCACGGTTGCGGTTTTGCTCAATGCGGAGCTCTCGGTCTCCATCTGTTTCTCCATCGACTGTCGGAGCGTCGTCGGAGACAACTTCGTCGTCGGTGTTCTCATTGAGGATGACACAGGACTGGCGACCGGGGTTGTTAGGCCGGGTTTTTCTGTTTCCCGTAGTAACAGTGAGTTTCCTGCCTTCTTGGAAAGGAAGCAGGGGGAGAATATCTCGTACCGTAGAGGGTACGTTTGCTTCGTGGAGAGCAACTTCAGGATCCATGTCAGGCCAATGGACGATAACCCCCGAGGGAGTTGTGGTCATGACAAGATCCGAGTTGTTGGCTTGGCGAGGTTGATGAAACTTTGTTGCCAGCTGCTTCTGGTAGGTCGCGGCCGAATTTATTAACCCGAAGGGAAACTGAGGCGCGCGCGATCTACGCGATGAAGTCTTCGTCCCACGGGAACTGGAATTGGGGTTCCTAGGTGCCCGTGGGGTTGTTGTCACGGTCCTGATCGTTCAACCCTGGTGGAAGTCGGAGGTGATCTGGAGTCCGCCAGGGAGTCGTGGACACGTGGATTGATCCGGCCGCTTGACAGGGGCTGGGTCGACGTGGTTCGCCCGAGCTTGAATCTGCTTCAGGCGCCATGTACTCCTCCGAGTAGGATACGATCCGAGGATCGTGTAGGAATTTGGAGTTTTTCGTGATCCTCGCGAAATGATCTGCGCGGGGCGCAGAGCTGACGCAACCGCCTCGTCGCGTAATTCACGCAGGAGCGTGCCGTCCTGGTTAGCGATGCAAAGCCAGGAACCGAAGATGAACGTAGCACCTGCTTCGAACTTGGTGACGATGGAGGCGCTGAAGGATGCCATCGATTCTTTAATGAATCCTCGACGAGTAGATCCCACGGACGGCGCCAAAGTGTCGGCGATTTATGCTGACTAGGTTCTCGAGGGGGTGCCCCAAGAGAAGGGTTTAGGGAAAAGTCGTCGAGAATCTAGAACCGAAGGTGACAAGAGACGATTTAGACAGGTTCAGGCCGCAATGTGCGTAATACCCTACGTCCTGTATGGTGTATCTTGTATAGATGAGATGTTCTGAAGGGGGTCCCTGCCTCCCCTTATATATGCCGGAGGGCAGGGTTACATGGAAACCGTATAGGACTAGGAGACTTTTACAAGTTTATCTCTAATTCCCTAATACAGTTTATTCTAACCGACTAGGACTAATCCTTGTCTTGTGCGTCAAGTCTTGTACATGGGCCGGCCCATAGGATGGCCCGCCAGGGTTGTTTAGTCCGTCAGGACTCTACACCCACAAGCGTGTTCTTCGAGACAGCAATTTATCTTTCAGTAGTGAGTCTAGTTCTGCTATTTGTGATGCTTGCCAACAAGCAAAGAGTCATCAATTACCCTATCCTAGGTCCACTAGTGTGTCCACTTCTCCTTTAGAATTGATCTTTTCAGATGTGTGGGGCCCTGCTCCTCAATCTGTTGGACGATTTCAATACTATGTAAGCTTTATTGATGATTTTAGTAAGTTCACATGGATTTATCTCCTCCGCGACCGGTCTGAAGTTTTTCAAGTTTTTCTTGATTTTCAACAATATGTTGAACGCTTATTTGGTCGAAAAATTCTTACTATGCAAACCGATTGGGGTGGTGAGTATAAAAAATTGCATTCTTTCTTTCGCAAAGTTGGCATTGGTCATCATGTCTCGTGTCCTCATGCCCATCAACAAAATGGCTCAGCGGAACGTAAACATCGCCACATTGTTGAAGTTGGGTTGTCCCTTCTTGCGCAATCGTGTATGCCCTTAAAATTTTGGGACGAAGCTTTTTTAACAGCCACATATCTTATTAATAGAACCCCAAGTCGGGTTATTGACCTTGCTACACCCTTTTATCAACTCTTTCATGAAAAGCCAGACTACTCTTTTCTTAGAGTATTTGGGTGTGCATGTTGGCCCAATCTCCGTCCCTACAATAAACACAAACTTGAGTTTCGCTCCAAACAATGTGTTTTCATTGGTTATAGTAACTTTCATAAAGGCTACAAATGTTTGGACATATCCACAGGATGTGTTTATATTTCTCGGGATGTTGTTTTTGAGGAGTCTATATTTCCTTTTGCCAATCTTCATCCTAATGCTGGATCTCATCTAAAATCTGAGATTCTTCTATTGCCATCTCATCTTCTTAATAGTTCCGGGGATATGACTAATAGTATTTATCCTATGTCTAATACTTCACTTGAGTCTTCTGTGTGTGTTGATGATAGCCCAGGTATTTCTTCTGAACAGCCAGCCAAGCAACCTTCAAATGCTGGTGACAATCTGGTGAGGTTTCATGTGTCTTTGCCTTCTACGGGAAACTCTTTCCCTTCTGGGCTAACCAACAATGGTGCACACTCTGGGGCTGATTTTCTGCCACCTGATGGAATCAATCCAGGAGCAGATTCTTCAACAGTTCTGCCTACGCCTGCCCTTGTGATGGATTCGCCTGTCACTGCTTCTGCAGCATCATCGTCAGTGGTGCCTCCTGTCTCGGCTCCTCCTGTCTCTGCATCGGACTCTTTGGAGTTGGGATCTTCTGGGCCATCTGCTGTTAATCCGCCTGCATCTTCCATGCCATCTGGTTCTTCAGGTCGTCATTTTCCAGCACCACCTCCTGGCCCACCTCGTCCATTGCATGCACCTATCAGTCCACCCTCTATTTTTTCCCGACCTCGGACCAGGCTACAGGATAATATTCGGAAGCCTAAAGTCTTTACGGATGGGACTGTTCGTTATGGTTTGCTTGCTGAAGCACGTGAACCAAACTCCTTACACGAGGCTCTCACTTCTCCTGATTGGAAAGCAGCTATGGATTCTGAGTTTCAGGCTCTTATTAAGAATCAAACATGGCATCTCGTGTCTCCTCTACCAGGTCAGAATATTATTGATTGTAAGTGGGTCTACAAAATTAAACACAAAGCTGATGGTAGTATTGATCGCTATAAGGCTCGGTTGGTTGCTAAATGATTTAAGCAACGCTATGGTTTGGATTATGAAGACACCTTTAGTCCTGTTGTTAAGGCCGCTACTATTAGGCTTGTTTTATCATTAGCGGTTTCAAATCAATGGACTATACGACAGCTAGATGTTCAGAATGCGTTTCTTTATGGTGTTCTGGAGGAGGATGTGTATATGAAACAACCACCTGGTTACGAAAGCTCTTATTTTCCTAATTATGTTTGCAAACTTGATAAATCCTTGTATGGTTTGAAGCAAGCTCCACGGGCCTGGTATTCTCGTTTGAGCACTAAACTTCTAACTCTTGGGTTTCAAGCTTCCAAGGCCGACACTTCCTTATTTTTCTTTAAAAGAGGAGATGTGGTTATCTATCTGCTAGTCTATGTTGATGATATTATAATTGTCAGTTCCATGTCTTCAGCGGTAGATGCCTTGTTATCTGATCTTCGAGCTGATTTTGCACTTAAAGATCTTGGATCTCTTCATTATTTTCTGGGTATAGAAGTGTTAACCCACAATGGAGGTTTGTTGCTTACTCAGTCAAAATATGCTCGTGATTTGCATTGTCGTGCTGGTCTTACAGATTGTAAACCGGTTAATACGCCACTCGCTGTTTCTGAGAAGCTTACAAAGCATGGTGGTGATCCTTTAGATTCTGTTACTGCTACACGATATAGAAGTCTTGTTGGTGGACTTCAATATTTGACGCTTACTCATATTTCCTTTGCGGTTAATAAGGTCTGTCAATACCTTCATTGTCCTACTTCAGTTCATTACACAGCAGTCAAACGGATACTTCGCTATGTCAGTGGTTCTCTTGGTCTTGGCCTTCATATTGTCCTGTCTCAATCTAGATTGGTCAGTGCCTTTTCTGATGCTGATTGGGCTGGTTGTTCGGATGATCGTCGGTCTACTGGAGGTTTTGCCATTTATTTTGGTTCCAACCTTATCTCTTGGAATGCTCGTAAACAAGCGACGGTTTCTCGATCTAGTACTGAGGCGGAATACAAAGCTCTTGCCAATGCTACTGCTGAAGTTATTTGGGTTCAAACTCTTGGGTGTTTCTCAACCAAAGGCTGCAGTGCTTTGGTGTGATAATATTGGTGCTACATATTTATCGGCCAATCCTGTCTTTCATGCTCGCACTAAACATATTGAAGTTGATTATCACTTTGTTCGAGAACGAGTTGCGGCCAAGTTGTTGGATATTCGTATTATTACTTCTAATGATCAGATTGCTGATGGGTTTCCTAAGGCTCAACCGGTGCATCGATTACAGGAATTTAGGCACAATCTCAACTTAATACAGTTGTGTTGAGGGGGGATGTAGAATAACAGACGTATTAAGTTCAGTTTCTTTCAACGTATTCTACCAGGACTTAGAGTCCTCCCCATGTACTCCTCAGTTTTGTATCTATTGTTCTATATAAAGTAATGCACCGGCAGCCTAAGGGCTTAAGCCGTTCCATCAATCTTTACAGTATTTACCGCAAAAAATATCAAATGAGTAAATATTTGAAAAAAAAATTATACCAATAAATTACACGCACCCCGAATTATTTTTAAATTTGCCCGGTTTCAAACCGTCCCAAACCGCTATCGGTCCGAGACTGTTTGAGCAGGAACCGTGGGAACCGGACCGGTTCCCCGGTTTTGTTAACCCTGCGATGGACACGGGGGCCTTGGCCTTGGGGTCGTGGTGGCCTGACCGCCGCACCACACCACACCGCACCGCACGCGGTATTCCTCCACGAGTCCACGACGCAGCCGCAGCTGCATGTGGGGATCGTTCGTTTCGTTCCGCCGACTCTGGCCGCGTCTGGTGGGCGTAGCCTGGAGCTGTCGCGAGAGCGACGCGCGCCTCCCGTTTCCCAGCTTGGCCGCGCCGGCAGCCGCCACGGCCACGCGCTCTCGGTCTCGTTTCCCGGGGCGGTGCCGTGCGCGCCTCTCGCTCTCGCCGCCCTTCCGTCCGTGCCTTCCTACCTGCCCCTGCCGTGCCGACATGGCGCGTCGCCTCGAGAGACCACGTCCGACTTGGCCCGCCGCCGCCGCCGATACTGCTGGCTCCGGAGCATGCCCGTCCGTGCACATCCGATGGTCGCTCCCACTCCCAGTCGAACTCTTCGCGCTATGGCCTACGGGTTCGAATCAGAGGATTTCACGAGCTGCTGGAGGTGGAAGACTGACAAATAATGAGAGAGATTGTAACAACTGCGGCGGGCAAATTATCTACATCGTCGCGTTAATTGCAAGAAGATGCAGAACAAAAACGGAGGGAGGCCTGCGTAGACAAATCTGCAGCCTATAAACACCCCATGACACCGTCAGCTAAGTAATCGACCAATCGATTCGTCGTCGGTCTCTGCTACATCTACATGACCATCTCGGTCGGCAGCCCCAGGTTGAGGTCCAGCCGCAGGCCAACGGCCGGCGCCGCGTCGAACACCACCGCCGAAGAGGTCGACGACCCTGACCACCTCCGGGGAGGCGCTTCCTCCTCCTCGCTCTTGGGCGGCAGGAACTGCAGCAGCGCCGGCGCCACGGCCACCATCGCCGCCGCCGTCGGGTCCAGAAACATCTGCTGCTCGCCGGACACGGCCGCCGGGAGCGCCAGGCTCAGGTCCAGCGACGGCGGGGGCGCCGCGACGGCCACCGTCACGACATCCCGCGACGGCGAGGACGACGAATCCGACCACGCCGCGTCCTCCGCCGACGACGCCACACCGCTCCCGCTCGCCGCCGGGGACTTGGGCTCCACCCGGCCGTCGGCGGCGGGGTAGTTGGTGGTGGCGCTGGGCCCGCGGAGCTTGCGCGCGGCGGCGTCGTAGGCGCGCGCGGCCTCCTCGGGGGTGTCGAAGGTGCCGAGCCACACGCGGGACTTCCGGACCGGGTCGCGGATCTCCGCCGCGTACCGTCCCCACGGCCGCTTCCTCACGCCGCGGAGGCTAGGCTGCTCGGCCGACGCGCCGCTGCCGCTGCTGCTGCCGCTGCCTGCCGGAGAAGTCCACCTCCTGGGCGCCATGGCTCGATTAATCGATCAGACTGGTGTCGCTGCGCTGCTATTGCCGTGCTCGCCGGCGGCTTCTTCCTGCCAAGCTTCGTCGTGCTCGGTTGCTGTAGGAGCTTTGCGATTGTCAAGGAAGGAAGGGGATGGGTGGGGAATTTGGGATGCAGCTGGGGGAGGCTGGGGTCGGAATATATATATATATATACATACACCACGAGGGGAGAGGGGGGGCGGCGGCGAAGGGGGGACGGTGGCGGTGGTGCGGTGGAGGGTGGGGTCCACGCGGGAGAGGGGGAAGGAAGGAAGGAAGGTGAGGTCCGTTTGGCTGTGTGGTGGACCTGGGAGCTCGGGCGGCGTGGGGCCCAGGGGCGCCGCCCGCCGCCCCAGCGACGCTCGTGGGCGTCAGCTTGGGGGAGCCGTTACGTCTGCGTCGGCGCGTCGCGGGCGGCGGCGGGCGTGAAGGTAGTAGCGTGTCCGGCTGTCCGCTCCTCGCGCTGGCTCAGTCGGTGTCAAGCTCGTGGCGCGCGTTGCGTTGGTGTCGGTCTCGTGCGTAATCTGTGGTCGTCGCTCGGTTTTCAGCTTTGCGATTTTTTTTTAAAAAAAAACCAACTGTGTGTTTGGCTCTTCAATATGTACTAGCATCATGCCCGTGCGTTGCTACGGGACAACAAAACTTTCAACGAAAGTACACATCGCATAACAAGAGTGAAACGGATGGGCACGATCCTTAGTAGTACAAAATCAGTGCAATTATCAGTTGTCATATCGGGTAAAAATACCTAAGGAGCACCTTGGTTGTTTGTACCTTACAACAGTGATTTTCCTTTCATAATTACTGAGTTCTCACTATGCCATACAAAGGGAATCAGGAAGGGTGAAAACATTGTGATACACAAATTCGGATACTTTACAAGCTTTGCTGCATTCATTTTGTGCGTCGAAAAAATAGAGAATAAAATAGAATGTACATTTTTAAAGAGAATAAAATAGAATGTACATTTTTAAAGAGAATAAAATAGGATGTACATTTTTCATCCATACCAGAAATATCAAAATGTGTTAAATATCCTTCATTTGCACCTCGTGCTTTCAAACAGCTGCCATTTAGCTTCGTCGTAACCTGCAACCAAGTAGTGTCTAACATATCCAATTATTGTCACCTAAAACCAAAACCAGATACACTAATGAGGAAGGCAAAAGGTTACCAGCAATGACTAATGAAGAGCATAGCTAGTTCCCTTTGTAGGTAATGCCACCTTCTAGATAAGGTGATGTTAGCATGGGCTAGATAGGAGCATTATAGAATGGATCTAATTGTATTGCATGTGCTGATGTACATGCTTGGGTGTTTTGTCCTGAGCTGTCTACCCCCCTCCACTGCAGCGCCTTTAAACTGCAGTGTGTCCAACAAAATATAAATTTGTAAAAGTAAATTGTAAAAAAAATGGCATCAAAATAGTTTTCAGGCATCCTCCAGCTCAATTGTCAAGCAGTGTTCAAAATATCATAAGCAGGAACGCAGTATCTCAACATGAATGTAAGCACCCAAAACATAATAAAGTATTTCAGTGCTTCTTCTGAGATATACATGAAACAGAGGGCCAACGCTTGCTATATTGTTTGCAAGTCAAGCCATTTGACTCGACAGCAAAACCATTAAACCAACAATATGTATCAAGGTTGCATACTAATTAGGAGCGCCACACAGATTTGTAATGTAAATTAAAAAAAATCAAATGTTTGTTTTGCTGAAATTAAACAAGTGGCTATCTAGTAGCTGTAACAGATACACATGTGTTAATATTAATCTTTTTCCTCGAAGCAATAAAAGAGAAATGAGAAGTCAAAATATCTTAAAGATCTAATTCCGTCAGATGATGTTTTTCGGGCGGCGCCGTCCCTCGTCAAGCTCCGCGGAGGGACCTGGGTGTTGTGGGGGCTCCGCTGCACGAGGAGGAGGGGCCGCAAATTGTGGGATCTGGATCTGGATCCGGATGGGCGGCAGTTTTCTAGGTGAGAGGCGCACGGGGGAGGAACCAAAGGGGAGCAGCACGAAGGAGATGATCGTGAATGCTGCGCGCGCGTGGGGCAAGGAAGCGACGTACGACGAAAACCGTCGGAGGCGTGGGCTGACGGACGACGACGGTTGGGGCGGACAGACGACGTACCACAATTTTGACCCTCCTACGTGCTTTTTAGGAGCAGAGACTATCCGGTCCTTCACCATCTATTCGATTCTAAGAGCAGGGGTAATAACCCAGCCGGCTGGCTCGCTGCATGCGCAGCCATGCGCCCGCCTGTGTGCTCGCTGCGGGCTGGGAGCTGGCGGTTAGTTGCATGCAGGCCCACAACCAGAGATTAAAACACCCTCTTCAGCCGGTTGCAAGTAAACCGCCCGCTTTCTTCTCTCTCTTCTCTTCTCTCTCCTCCATGTAGGATTCAGCCTGCTTACAGCCTTCTATAATACTTGCTCTGATGACAGAATCCACATAAAAAACGATACAATTTGATTGTTGCCATAGGTAATGCGTGCATGATAGGCTCAGCAACGCCCTTGGGCTCTTGGCGCGTTACCGAAGGTCATATAGGCAGAATACCTTTTTCTCTCTACATGTCAAATGAGAAAACGTGATGGCTCGTAGAGCGTTTTCAGCTTGGCTGAAAAACACAACCATCGATGCTAAATGTGCGCATTAGCTCGATTGATGAGCAAACTTGTTTCGGATCTCGTGGATAATAACGATATAATTGGCTCCCCATAAACGCCGTCTATTAAAATGATGAAATAAATCCATCTTTGTCATTCTATCCTCACAATCCAAACCAAACAAGCCTTCACTTGAAACGGCAAATCTATGTGTTGGACCCAAAGTGCCCTAGCACAACTACTAACATGATTAAGCTACTCCCAAGAACCTTTTCAAATCGCTAGCTGACCTTGAGCTGAGACAAAATAGAAAACTCAAAAAAATATGAGACAATTGCAATGGTTAGAAGATGGAAGGGTGTGTGTGCCGGAAGAGGGTGGGTCCCATAACTAGAGCGTCGGAAAAATGTGCAAGATTATCTCCTGACGGCTCGCTAGCACTTCAGCATTTAGGGCAAGCCCAACGCGGGCACACAGGAGTGGTAGCCCCAGTAAAAAGTTAGTGCCCATATTGGACTCATTCGTCCAAGCTACAACGCCTCCGGCAGGAAAAGTAGCGGGGGACTGCTATGCCTATTAGTTACTAGCTTTTCTCTTTTCTTTTTTGATTAGCTCTCTCACATGGTTTGGACCACAACTTTTTAGCTCAAGCTACTAGTTCTTTTGCAGGTCATTCTGACTACACATGCCAAGCCTCCATCAAGCGTTCTATATCCTTCACGTGGCATCCAAGCCTACATGGCTATGCAGAGCTACAAGCCACGCTGGTGCGTTGGGCTTGGCCTTTGTTGTCTCTCCTCTATACATTACTAGAGAGCTGACGCAAAATGTAATGAAAATGGTAAAACCCTCGCGCGCACAATTCAACAAATGTATGGCGAGCAAAAGTTTACTTCAAGAATTCAAGTCTTCTTTTGTGATGACTGATTGTTGATCCTGCATTCCTGCTTATGTTAAGAGCATAGTGCATAGCCACATCCAGTGGACTCGTTTGGGTGATGGGGGGCGAGGGAGTAAAGGGAAAGCTATGGTACAATACTTAGATGTGTCGTATATAATGTAGGATTAGAGCACGCTTGTCTAGCTGTTACTGTATTTTCAGAAAGATGTAAGCTGAGGAGTAATATGTGCCATTTGCCACGTACAACAAGGGATAATAAGCAATTACTACCTTGTCTATCGAAAGAAGGAAAAATAGAAAAAATTTGTAACTAAGCAAGAAACGTACTGAGTTTAAAAAAAAAAAAGAAACGTACTGGCAGAACAGATCCGGGAAGCACAAAACCAGCGGCCAGTCCATTTTCTATCCCGCAATATACTCCGTAATGATAACGACTTCGAAAGAGAGAGGGGAGAGGTGGCGGCGCCTGCGCGTGCCGCACGCGCACGGACTGAACGGCCGCTTGGCGCGCGTGGATGGGGTCCCCGCTGCCGCCGGGTCGGCGCGGCGGCTCTTTTTTTTTCTAAAAAAAGAAAGTTGTGGGCGGCGGCGGTCGTTGGATTGTTGGAAGGCGTCGGCACCACCTGCGGCTGCAGCGAGGGAGGGAGCGTCACGCCGCTGTCAAGGACGGTGGCCCGCCCGTTCGCCGCACGCGTCGCTGCGCTGCCCACGCGCAAACGAACGAGTGACACCGATTTGTTTATTCCGACCCCACCGCAGTGGCTGCCCTGCCGACACGACACGGGTGCGTGCGTTGCCTCGAAACCACGCCTTGAGCTTGACCGTGACGCCTGCATGCCTGCCTCTACCACGGCAGGGCCGAGAGATTCCGGAGAGCGTGACGCCGTCCACGCGATGCCCTCCACACAATCACACGCAGCGGATGCTCACTCTCTCTATTGTTAGGCTCCACGGGCCCATGAGCTGAACAATAGTCACTCTGTTTAGTTCTAAATATTTTTTCACCTTTCCTATTCATCTTCTTTTCATCTTTCTTATTCATCCTCTTCGCAAAATATGTTTTAGAAAAAGTTTTTTTTTCCCTTTAACTTTCCTATTCATCTCCCTCACAAAACACACTTCCCAGAAAAAGTTCTTTTTCCTCCCCAACGACTAAACAGCCAGTGTGTTTTACGACTTGTACTACTCCATGTGTGCTCAGATAAATCTTGGTGTAATTTCGCTTGACATGTCATACGAATTGTAAACTGAGAAACGATAGATCAAACTTTTTTTTCCTCTTTTTCCCAAACAACACACAAAAAAAAATTGCAAATCGGAGATCAGCTGGTGCTACTGAAACAAATTCAATTTCATTCGCTTTGCAAGAAATGAGACCTATTACTAGCTGAGTAGCTTCCTAACACAAGCAACTGGAGTAGTACTAGCTGCCTATTTTACATTTTGTGACACCGGGCTCACACTGGCTGATACACAAAACCATGAGCTGCCCGTTAATCATCTTCTTTCCAGCTTTGGCCAGTTTCAATTACCGTGGCTACATCACCATCTCGGCCGGCGGGGGCAGGTTGAGGTCCAGTCCCAGACCCACCGCCACCGCGGACGACGAGTAGCAGCAGCTCGTCCTCTCTTCATTATCCTCGCCCTTCACCGGCAAGAACTGCCGCAGCGCCGGCGATGCCGCCGCAGGCACCCCGAGCCTCAGGTCATCCGCTACCACCGCCGGCGAGCTATCCCTCGACGAGGAGGAGGAGGAAGACGACGGATCACCGCCGCCGGCGCTCGCCGCCGCCGTTAAGGCGGGGTAGTTGGTGGCGGCGCCGGGCCCGCGGAGCCTCCGCGCGGCGGCGTCGTACGCCATGGCCGCCTGCTCGGGTGTGTCGAAGGTGCCCAGCCACACCCGCGCCTTCCGCACCGGGTCGCGGATCTCTGCCGCGTATCGGCCCCACGGCCGCTTCCGCACCCCGCGGAGCCGAGGCTGGTGGTGGTGGTCACCGCCGCCGTCGCTGGTTCCGGCCGGTGATGACGAGCTCTTGGGCGCCATGGATGGTGTGCTGGGTCGTAGATCGATCGAGCTACCTGTGGACTCGTGTACGTGCTCGCCGCGCTGGGTTTGTCGGTTTCTACTTCTTGCTCGAGCTTGGGAGCTTGGGGAAAAGAAGGAATGGCGTGGAGGGAGGAAGGTCGGGGACGCGCCAGTTTTATGCTGGGATAGAGTGATGGGGGTGGCGGCGGGTGGGCCCACGCGGGAAGGGAGGCGGGGTCTGACTGTTGACTTGGCAGGGGATGTGCGCTCTCCGGTGCCTCGCATTTTCGGCGGCCGCTCGCGTCGGTTTCGCGGGACGTTCCGTGCGGCGGCGTGGCGTGCGTACGCGTGAACGTGAACCAAACCCGGCCACCGCGGCGTGCACGCTGCTGGCGATGCCGGCTCGTGACACACGTGGGAGGGGGGCAAACACTCTGAACCACAAGGACAGGTCTCAACGTCATCCATTTGCTAAATTATGAGAAATATATCCGGGGTTTTTTTTTTATAATTTTGTCCTTGAGGATTATGTCATCCAGATATCTATCGACCACCGGTGTTGAACTTGTTTCGTTTTCAGCTCGGACTCTACTAAGCTGACAATTGAGTCCTGAGGCACAAAAGGTAATACTTTGGCCTTTGTTTTTACCCATCTGAACAAGTGAATAGTCAATTGGAATGCTGCCTCTCGATTTGCTTTGGCGGTTGAGTGGATGTGTGGATTCATGACAATCAAATAGAACTGCAAATCTAACTGAAGCATATTATTATTTAGACAAAACTAACCCCAATCAAATTATCTTACTACTGTACCAATAAAACAAAGGACAGTTCTACGGTATGCGTGATTTCAGTAGTTATCTGACACACAATCAAACTTTTGATTCACACATAATTTTGTGCCAACCCATACTAGCTACTAGACCATCAGATATTATACGTGCCTATTCATTTGTGGCCTCACGATGACACATCAAATAAATCCAAGGATCTATTTGGCCACAATGAAAAGGGCTTGCCGATCTGGTGTAGTTGCGCACGAAATTGGGCATTTTCTTGGGGGGAACAGGCACTGCGTGTGCAATGTGTAACCGGCAATTCCACCTCCTGTTTTATAAAACAACAGGGATAAACTTCCAGCTCCGTTTTGATCAATAGCCTTGTGGAGGTTTGTTGGTGCGCGACATCATTGGCCAAGAAAAAAAGAATAGTAGTATGCGCAACGGTGGCACGCATGTGGGCGTGTGGCGACCAGGAAGGAGCATCGAGCGCGTCGTCGTCGCCCGCACAGACCCGCGCGGTACGTTCCTTGCGCTACGCCCAGGGTTTTTTATTTCGAACCGGACGTCCGAATCGCCGGCCAGCGGTAGCGGCTAGCCGGACCGGTTAGACCGCTAACCGGTGGAAACCAAACAAATTCAAATTTTGAATTCAAATTCACATATCCAACGGTTGGAGCGGTTAGCCGGTCGGTTTGACCGGTTAGCCGGACGGTTTAACCACTTTTTTCTTTTTCTTTTTTGATTTAACTTGTATTTGTCAAAAAAATATCAAATGAGCAAATATTTAAAAACTTTTTACACCAATAGATTACACACATCTTGAAGTATTTTTAGGAATTTTTACGACATTTTTTCAAAATTTAAATTTAAAAATTTTAAATTTTGCCCGGTTCAAACCGTCCCGAACCGCTACCGGTCCGGGGCGGTTTGGTCGGGAACCGGAACCGGTCAAACCGGACCGGTTCCCAACGGTTTGGTTAAGCCTGGCTACGCCACGCGCGCACGTTCTGGCCACGGCGCAAGATCGACGAGCCCCTCCCTTCCCCAGCGTGTGTGGGGTTTGGTCGCCGGCGACTCTCCGCCGGATCGCGCCGGAACTTTTAATACTCGGGCGCGTCGCTGGCCTCGGGTCCAGGCTTAGCGACTGGCATCGCGTCGGGCTCGGGCAACCGTCACGGCGCTGGCAGGTGGTTGGGGACGTGGGCGGCGCCGTACGCCACGCACGCACGCAGCGTCCACATAACCCCATAAACTATTTTTTGGTTTATTTTACCCCCTAAACTATGTCACTTGGCTTATTTTACCCCCTAATGCAATTTGTCTTTTTTATTTTTCCATGTACAAGTATCATATTACGTTCAAATTTTGAGAGATGATAGTCGACATCATAATGCATGATAGAAAAATATAAAATAATTTTTTGACATGATTTTTATGAGGGTAAGATATTTAATATTTAATTAATCCTTAGGATACGATATCACGCAAAAACTAATGATGAAAAATTCATAATATATTTTTTGACATACATTGTGATGTTCACTACAATCATACAAATTTTGAAAATAAAATTCAACTTATGCATATAGAAATAAAAAAGACAAATTATATTTGGGGTAGAATACACCAAGTGACATAGTTTAGGGGGTAAAATGAACCAAAAGATAGTTTAGGGGGTTATGTAGACTTTACTCATAGTTGAGGGGAGTAATATAGACTTTTTCCAAATATAAAATACATTGACTGACACGATTCACATAGTTGCATCTTTTTTGGACGGAGCGACAAGAAGGAGCCATCTGCGCTGTGCAGTACTGCCCCTGCTGCACCTGTATTTTCTTCAGCGAGGAGGGCTCCATCCGTGTTGATCTTGACAGAATCTTCAGGAGGGCACTTCCATTTCTCTACAAGCTGACTCTCTGCTACATTCATCTTTGTCTGACTGTCAGCCTGGAATACACGCATCCACGGCCCACTGCATCGCCCTGTCAGGCTCTATCACGATTTTAGCGTGTTTCATATCATATATTTAGGCCGGCCCATTATTTTATTTAATTTAAAAAGATTAAAAGCTCACTTCTAATATTATAATGTTATAGTTATTATTATTAAAATCAAATTAGTAGTGGAAAAGGATCTCAACTGACTTAAAGGGCCAACCTTTGGTGCACCCCTTGTGAAGCCGGTAAGGGGAGATTGACGAGCCACACGCGCGCACTCGCTCGCCTCGCCGAGCCGAGAGCGCGTGCGTGCCTGAGCCTGGCGTGCGTGCGGGAGGGGAAATATCTTTTGCCCGTTATGGCAGTCCACGATGCGGTAATTGAGCCATTGATTCTCTCCTGTCCACTCGACTCCTCTTAACCGGACCCTTACTCTCAGATCCCAGACCTACTCTTCTGCTGCTACTCCGCTTCCCCATCGCCGGTGTTGTGCGCACATCACTGGCGAGAGCAGGTGCCTCCAACACCGTTGCCACTTCGAGATCTTGCTCGGGATACCGGGGCAATCAGATTCCTGGGGAGCGTCTTCACGCGACTGCTCGCCCAGAATCGCTGCATCCTAACCGGTCTGGACACTCCGCCGCCGTCAAACGACTACACCGCGTCGCGTCTACTTCCCGTACGACTCCGGCGCACAGACTGCACTGCATCGATGGATCTTCCTGCATCGAATTTATACGACTTCTTTGAGCAAGGCCAGTCGAGAGATATCATGAGTTTGAACTCTGATATTCCTTCAGCTGGTAATGGCGTAACCGGTGCCTCCGGCAAAGGTCCCGCCTCAGGGTAGATTTTGATGCTCGAACTGCTGTCCTTTATTTTATTTGTGTTCTTATTTAAATTCGTGTTAAAATCTAAACATATACACCTGTCTTGTTTCACTCACCATAGTCACGCAAATATTAATAAATTTTATTATAATCTTTAGAATTAAAATATGGCCTATATTACGTAATTATCCAACAATCTGCTATTCCACAAAGACCAAATACCGCATAGGATGACACTGCGAGCATACTATGTACACACGAAGTCATCTAGGAGGTCCACTGTCCATGTCCGTGGAGACAACCTTGGAAGCTTGATGTCGGTTTGAGATGGCGTTGGTGCGCGTCGCCCCCGCCCGTCGCCGGCTCGGTCCTGTTGGGCTGGACGGCTGGTGGCTAACGTGCGTCGGCCGCCCATTTCCAAGTTCATCGTGCAGCGCGGCTCTGGCCCGCTGTCGGCCGTCTGCCGACGACATGGGTCCATTGCGTCTTTCGAACCTCGGCCCACCAGGTTGTCGTCCGTCCGCGTTGTGGACTTCCGATGTGGGCTTCTATGGACACGGCGCGGTTGTCCTCTCATTTTTTTTACATACTTTCTTTTTTTTGGGAGAGGGGGCTATCGGGCCTTATATTGTTTTGTTCTCAATAAAAAGAACATGTCGAGACAGAGAGAATTGGGCCTACTTTGGGTCCGTCTGTGCCCAAGTTTGCCTAAGTCATTTATTATTTTTTAATAACAAATTAACATTAGTTTTTTATGGCATGAAACCTTTAGAGGTGACATGATACATTGATTTTTATTTAAGATAAATAGTTTTTAATCCATTGACGGATTTCTTGTCAAAAAAACTGTCAGATTACAAATGTCGACCCTACGGAAAAAAGTTTAAGTAGCCAAACAAAACATTTCAGACAGTGAAATTTTAGTGTACAAATTAAATGAACCACATTCCTCATTCTAGGAACAAAATTAATTTAATGTCAGTTTAGTTTAATCGAAGAAATTAATTTACTACTAGTTTTGTTTAATAATAAATGAACAATGAATTTGGCTGGAATGTCATCACACGCTAGAAAAAAGTTCGTCACCTGCAGTTAGTAACGATGGTACGGACTGTTCCACCCTCTTCTTGGCTTCTTCATGGACCCCGGCTGTCGTCTCGGTCGCACGGGGCCAAAGCCAGCGCCCCTCGGGGCGGGAGGTGGGTGGTTGATGACACTTTCATGATAGGTAGCGCCGGGACGTCCGTTGTCCGGGCTAGCATCGGACGGTGTTTCAGTCAAATGTTGCATGAAATATCACGTAGAATTTTGAAACATTGAATATATTTTGAGAACATACGGTTTTGTTGGAACATTAGCAGTTTAAAATTTGAAACATTAGCGAGATGCCGGAAATAAGAATGAAACATTAGAGTGCCGGGGCTCATACGGTTTCGATGGAATAGTAAAAGTTTCAAATTTGAAACACTAAAACAAAGAATCGTGCATGGTTGAAACATTTCCTGGCTGAAACAAAATCGAGATGGAACATTGAGAAAAAATATTGCAACATTGATGATGAAAGTGCATTGAATAGAAATATTGTAACATTAACTATGAAAGTGAAACATTGAAACATAAACATTGCAACATTTACTATCTGTTGCAACATTGACTGTGTCCGATATTTTCATCTTGCATCGGACGTCCTAGGGTAGCATTACTGTTCATGATAATAAGTTGAATAACATATCAATAAATTGCTGACTTAGCAAGGTAATTAATAGAGGATGAGAGAGAAATTTTATCACCATGACGTTCATCTGGCAAAGTTATTACATAGTCTCCAGTCTACGGCTCTAGGCACATGTGCAATGAATCTGTGTACGAAGACTGAACTAAGTCTGATATAGACAATAGAGCATGCCCCTACTCTCTTTAAGCTTACATGCTTAATAAAAAGTGCACTTACATGAAATGTTATAAGATATTTACATGCTGGCATGTTCTTACAGAGTCATCATATGTTGTACAGTAACACGGCATAGTATTCGTACTGAAACTGTACTTGGCTGCTTATATAAGTTCAAAATGGCGGAGCCAGAAAATATTCATAAGGGGGCCATATATATCCTGAGATCGGCACCATATGCCATGTAATATTACCAAATACGAAGATTCATTCTACTTGTCTATATTATTTTCATGATTTTGTGCATTAGACAGTTGCAACATAAATTATTTCAATTTTAATGGTAAAAGCTAGTTTTCAAGCAAAATTTAGCTAACTAGAGGTATCTAACATACCAATCAATGAAGTAGTAATCGTCATTTCTTTTTAAAACTGTAAGCCAAAGGAATGAGATAAGTTGTACTACTCATCAATTTGTAGGACTCTTGCTAGGTAGGTACTTTTACGTACTAATAACTAAAAAAATAGAAGGTGATGGCCATATACATGATGACCTGCACTCAATGAACAGGGTATAAACTATGAGCATCAGTGTTGCGTTTCGTGGTTCCTAAAAAAAACATTGTGTTTCATGACTGAGTGATTAAACCCCTCGTGGTTCAAGCTACTTAATCTCCCCTAGGGCCACCGAGAACATGCACTTCCTCTATGTCTCTATATACTAGTATTGATTACCTCCAAGAAATCAGAGGACCCACAGAACCGCTAAATTGTACTATGCTTGCGAACTGAGCTCTAGCTCAGCTGATAAGGTTCCTTGTGGTGGAACCAGCCCACCAGGGTTCGAGTCCTCGACTCGGCACTAGTGCTCGCATTTGTTTGGATTTATTCTAGGATTTAACCGGCGCTATTCTTTCAGTGGTAGGCGACGTGCCCGTCGATAGCGAGGCGCCTGTGGTGACTTCATCAATTTGGAGGATTTGCCGGCCCAGTCTTTCTGAGGTGCTCATAGGGGTAGGGTTGCGTGCGTATGTTTGTAGGGGCAAGTGTGCGTGCGTGTATGTGAGTGTCTGTGTCTGTACTGTGTGATTCGAAAAAAAAATTGTACTATGCTTCATACAGTGATACAACGTAGTAGTCTTCTGCTAAAAACTATATATGCTTCATACAGCCCGGTTGTCTTGTATTGTATTGCCTCTGTGCCTTTGGAAGGAGCAGACTTGTGCGTAACACAGCGTGGCCTATTAAGCTAATAATCTGCTAGTGAAGAGGGGTACATCAATTTTTTCCCCAGCGTTAGGGGGGGGGCCGCCCCCCCCCCCCCGGCTCCGCCACTTCAAACAACATAGCAAGCAACCACAATAAGCAACAACTCAATCACGGCAACCCAATGCAACAAGCCAACAACCGAATGAGAGTAACAGTAGCATCAGGACAGATCATGACACCTAAGATGGTCTTGTCCGATTAACTAACTCATGTATTTTATTGAATTTTCAAACCATACATGCAGCTCATGCATGCTCTTATTTTAATGAATTTTCAAACCATACATGCAGCTCATGCATGCTCTTATTTTAATTCATTTTCAAACCGTACGTGCAGCCCATGCATTTGTGCTACTAATAAAACATGAAGTTTCTTCACCGTCGGGAAGGTAAAGTAGCTTTTGCTATACGGTCCTCTTTTCCTCGGATAGACAATTTTACTTTACCCTTAGTAAACATTTCTTTGACAAAAAACTATACGTAGACGCTTCAAAAAAAACACTATACGTAGTATGTGGCTTGGCGTTCACCACGGCATCACTACGGCGGCACGGCCACGCTACTCACGTGCTTGCCAAATTGTTGGGTGCGTGCACGTGCAAATAATTGATACGGATACTGTGTACGGGGTATTAAAACATCCAAGACCCCACCACATGCCCCACGAGCGATGGAGTTGGCATTTTTTTTTCTGCCTTGGACGATGTGCACCTAAAGTTTGCAAACTTTGCAAACCACGAGTTAACATCCGGGTGTTCCCCATTAACATATGTGTTTAGTTCCTACCTCCAACTTTGAAACAAAATTTTGCCAGCTGTGAACAAGCTCTCACTCGCAAGTCCACCGCCGCCTGCCCGCCTATTTTATCAGAGCTCAGTCCTGGAAGCAAAGCAAATCACCTTTATCTCTTCCATTACCGATCCGAGAGAGACTAGAGAGAGAGTGAGCTAAGAGTGTGGTGCCATGGCGGGCGGTGGCGAAGGCGGCGACGCCGGCATTCTTCACCTCCTCATGTTCCCATGGCCGGCCTTCGGCCACATAAGCCCGTTCGCCCAGCTAGCTCGCAAGCTGGTCTCCATCGACTCCAGCATCCGCGTCACCTTCCTCACGTCCGCCGGCACCGTGCCTCGCGTGGAGGCCATGCTAGCGTCGTCGGCTTCTCCGGTGAAGGTGACGCCGCTGAGCCTACCCCACATCCCAGGCCTCCCGTCGTGTGCTTCGAGCACGGCGGACCTCACGGCCGACGGCGCCGAGCTCCTCAAGCTCGCCGTCGACGCCACCCGTCCCGACATCTCCGCCCTCCTCGCCGAGCTCCGCCCCGACGCCGTCCTCATCGACTTCGCCACGCCGTGGGTGTGCGACCTCGCAAGGCCTCTCGGCGTCAAGGTCCTCTACTTCGTCGTCTTCTCCGCCTCCTCCTTCGCCTACACCACCGTCCCCTCTCGCCACCCGTCGTCCGGCCACCACCACGACCTCATGGTGGGCCCACCCGGGTTCCCTGCCACGTCGGCGCTCGCCACCGCGCCAGCTCACCAGGCACGAGACTTGACGTACGTGTACACCTCCTTCTACGACATGCCCACAGTGTACGACCGCGTGCTCGCCGGCGTCAATGGCAGCGACGGTTTGGTCATGAAGACCTGCCGCGAGATGGAGGGATCCTACATCGACTACATCACCTCCCAGTACGGCAACAACAAGCGCGTGCTCCTCGCCGGGCCCGTCGTGCCGGACCCACAACCACCACGTGGCGACGACGAGCTCGATGACCGGTGGGCCACCTGGCTCTCCGCCTTCCCCGACGCCTCCGTCATCTTTGCCTCGTTCGGGAGCGAGACGTTCCTCCCCGCCGCCGCCGCGACGGAGCTCCGCCTCGGCCTCGAAGCCACGAGCTCCCCCTTCCTCGCCGTGCTCAACTTCCCCAAGGCCGCCATGGACGACGCAGCAGCAACGGAGCTCGAAGCGATCATCCCGGTGGGGTTCGAGGAGAGGGTGGAGGGGAGAGGGGTGGTGCACACGGGGTGGGTGCAGCAGCAGCAGATCTTGCGCCACCGCAGCGTGGGGTGCTTCGTGAACCACGCCGGGCTCAGCTCCGTCGTGGAAGGGCTCGTCGCCGGGTGCCGCCTGGTAATGCTGCCGATGGTGGACCAGCACTTCAACGCCAGGCTGTTCGCGCGCGAGCTCCGCGTCGGGGTGGAGGTCGCGCGCCGGGACGAGGACGGGTGGTTCGGTCGTGAGGACGTCAGGGACGCCGTCGAAGCTGCGGTGAAGGATGGAGGGGAAGAAGACGACGCGAGGAAGTGGAGGGAGTTCTTTACGGATGAGGACGTGCAGAGTAGGTTAGCGGTTGATTTCGTAAGGGAGCTCAAGGAGGTCGTTAAAGGGCAGGCGTAAAGTGGAGATGATCTGATGATGATGAAAATTAACGTTATTAGTCTTTGCAAAAAAAAAAATTGTTTACTTCTGGCACGAGGGCATATTTAATTTAGGCGTGTTTTGAAGTCTTGTAATTCTCTTAAGACGTGATTGTATTTCAGATCCAAGCATCAGATTCAAAGAATGGGGGTATCAGCGCAGTACTATGAGATTGGCATGAGGGCCTGTTGTCGGACCCAGTTAACAAATGAAAGTAAAATGCATGGGCGGTCCTCGATCTTGTCTAGTTGTGTCATCTAGGTCTCCAAACTCCCAAATCGCATTTTTAGCCAATCAAACTTGAACTGGGCGACATCACAGGTCCAAACGGGCCTCGACCCGCTTTGATGGCTGATTTGGCCGTCCACGAGGGTTGTGACGTGGATTGGGCAAGATGGTTCGTCCGTCGTTTTTCATTGCCTTTTTTATAGTTACCTCCTCACGATCATAAAACCAGATTGGAAGTTCTAAATTGCAAAATATCACTGTCAAATCCCTAGTTCAAGTTGCGTTCCCCAAATAATTTTGTTGTCGTCGTCAGGTACTCAGATCGGATCCCCAGTTATTGTGTAACGACCCAAATGTTAATTGCTTGATAAGAATTAGGATCATGAGAATTAATATGTGATAATATAAATTTTTACCTTTGTTTGAATGCTTTTGCATCTTTTTGAAGCAACTCAATTCTTCACCATAAAAAAAACTTATTTTGGGCTATGATTTGATAAAATAATATTTTCAAAGTAGCTAAAAAGGTTTCATAATTTTTGGAGGTCCCTAGATGGCATCTTCATGTTGCATTCATCTACATCTTTTTTAGCAATAACTTCATGATCATTCAGGTTTATACATATGTATATGTTTGCATGCCCTGCTGTCCCAAAACTCATGAAAATTCTTGTTGTCTAATTTCTTTTTCATGATCTTCTCCAACTTTTTCATGCTCTTAATAAATAGGTGCATATTCTCAAATTTTCACTCACAGACTAGACATATTTTTTGCTGTCCAAAACTATAGAAATACTCCACTCTTGATGGTATTTCCTATTGTGAACTTCTCAACCTTCTCTTGCTACCAATGCATGTGTATATGTACTCACTAAATGCACTGTTTTCTTGCTGTCCAACACCTTGGAGCAATCTATTCTTTAGTAACCTACACCATTTTGTGTTATTGGTGGCTTGCTTGTGGTGGTGTCATGCCATAAAACTCATGTTTGCAGCCACATGGTTGCACCACTAGGTGCGCGCTGGTGCTCGGGTTTGTGGTCATGCCATACCACAAAAAGTCCACCAATGCCAACCTCGATCTTGCACAATTCTAGTCTTCCTTCTTAGCATTCAAGCACATCATGGTGTTGTTATCAAATTTTCAAATAAGTTTCTCATAATTACTAGCACATATCAATTCAGATTTCATGTTCTTCATTTCATCATCAAACCAGTGGGTGTCCTTCATGTTTGGCCCAATAATCCTATACCTAGTCTTGAATGTTCAACCATTTAACCATGACTCTCTAACTAGACCTTGCAAAGAGCCTTGAGAAAGGTGATTTGGGTTAGTGGTAACCAACTCTATGCTAGGTTTGTAGGTAAAGACTAGAGACCACTAAGTTATCATATCAAGAATGTTGTTGGTGTGCCACCAATATCATAGCCTATGCCTCCCATTCTTACTCAACTAATAAAATAAAATCATGCAATCTTCATGTGTACAATGATTGCATTAAGAGTTGTGTGCATTTTATAAGAAATTGCATTATGTCATCTTCATCAAGCATCACTCTCATCTTGCAATAATTTTTACATGTCCATTGGGTGAATACATATGCATCATGGGTCATAAATCATACCATGACCATCATTCCATATGCACCATATAATCTATGCCATCTTGTGTGCATCATGGCATATGCATCATCATGCACTGAGTCATGTGCACCATGGCATAAAAAAACACTAATTAACCCTCACCATCTCATATGAGCATTGCATCATTTTGCACCAATGCCTTGCACCCTCATATGGTGATAAACCATGATAGTAATAGAACAAGTAATGGCATGAGCATCGAGAGTGTGTCATATCATAATCATCATTCCATAAGCAACATGACATGTGCACCATGACATTTTGCATGTGACATATGCACCATTGTGCACCATATCATTTGCATCATGGTTGAGTACCAAAAAAAAATATGCAAGGGAAGTGTCATATTTCACCATCACAAGCATGTGGTTACTAAAGGAGTAATCATAACGAGCAAGAAATTTGGGAGACATCCAAGGTCTACCATAGAGCTAAAATACTAGAGTGAGTTGAAATAACCTTGCTAGCATTAGGGACTTATGGCTGCCCTTGAGCAAATGGTTCTCTCTTTAAATAGGCCCCCCATGGAATAAGTGGAAGTCCCTTTTGCCTATCATCTTACCCTCTCTTGCAAAAGTATGCTCATATTCTAGCAACCCCCTTTTTCATGTACGCTCACTAAGAACTTGCTTCTTACCTTGGTCCATCTTTTTATTTCTTTGAGAGCTTCCAATAAGAATGATCTCAATTTCTAAGGTTTATAACCATGAATGTTATCCTTCTCTTTCTCCTTCTAGGAAAAGATCTCCATATACTCATAGGAATTGACTATCCAACCTATTGTTGTGCAAAATGAATTCAACTCTCCATGTGATCTTTCTATCACTAATAATAACTATCCATCCTATAACTTACCTTGTAACCTTCCTTGAATCTCGGGACGAGATTCTTCTAAGGGGGGTAGATTTGTAACGACCCAAATATTAATTGCTTGATAAGAATTTGGATCGTGAGAATTAATATGTGATAATATAAATTTTTACCTTTGTATGAATGTTTTTGCATCTTTTTGAAGCAACTTAATTCTTCACCATAAAAAAAACTTATTTTGGGCTATGATTTGATAAAATAATATTTTCAAAGTAGCTAAAAAGGTTTCATAATTTTTGGAGGTCCCTAGATGGCTCAAAGTAGTTTTTACTAGAAAGCTGTCAATTTTAGGATCTTCCTACTCCGAGCCGGAAGATCCGATATCCGGCTTGGCACGTCGATTTTTGCATGGACGCCACGCATCCCCGTGGGTCCCACACGTCAGGCCCCACCTACCCTATCTAGAGCTGAAACCAGCCCTCCTCTCCCTGTCTCATGTCTCTCCCACCCCCTCTCTCTCTCTTCTTTCTCTCTCAACTAGGAGGAGAACCCAAGGTCCTCCACCATCCCCTCCAAGAGTTCGCCGGAGACCTCGCCGGAGCACCACCGGAGCTCATCGCCGGCGAGCAGCACCACCCCCACGATGTCCTCTTCCCCAGGCTTGGAGCAAGAAGTTCCCCATGCTCCTTTATCCCTCCATTGCTCACCTTCCCCAAGTTGAAGAAGCAAGAACAAGCACGAGTCTTCCCCAAGCCTCGCTCTACACCAACCTGCGACCCTTGTTGGTGTCTTGCACGTCGCCGGTGAGGCCTCCTTCCTCCCCGTTTTGACCCCCTTTTGCTCTAGGTCTTGCATTCTTGAGTTCATGGAGAAGAACCACCATTGATGGATACGAGCTTCAAAACCCTAATGCATGTCATCCATCACTTGAAATAGAAGCTTAACACTTCCACGAACCCATAGAAACAAACGACACCCAAAACGGAGGCCGGAGCCGCCTCCGGCGAGCTTTTCTTTTCCGGTCGCCGGGCTGTTAGGAAGATCCGGGAAAGAGCCGGAAGATCGATTTTGGGTTCCAGAACATGTCCGGAAGATCCGATTCTTCTCTGTGTAAAACCGGATGACCTGATATTTTGAGTCGGAAGATCCGAAAGTTACCTAGTTGACTTATATACCTATGTTTCCAACTTAAACTATGTTTATGTACGATTTTAAGGCATTCTAAACACATATTTAATCATGTCTTTTGCATATCATTTTGTAATTTCAACCATGGCATAACCTATTTAATTGAACTCTCTAATCTTGGTTGTGACTAAAATAAGTTTGTGACAATTGACCTATCAACTAAACATATAAAGTAATTTATTGGCACCCTCATGTTATAGTTTGTATTAGAATCCTATATATGTGAGCATGTGTGAATATTTATTTTGGAACATTCACTCGGTGCTATGTTTGTTTGCCTCAAATGCCAATATTCAATCACTTGCTAGATAATTCTAAATCATGTTTGCCTTGCCTCATGAGTCATCACATCTCATATGCATATACATTTGCATTCATGACATATTTTCTAATTTATGCATTCATCTTTTCCATAGAGAACGACGTTCCGGAGAGTTGCGTTGCGGAGCACCAAGTCACAGGCAGGCACCTTTTTCTAAACTATTTATGAATGTCAAATGCTTATTGTTTGTGCATAAGCCACCCTCTATTTATTCATATGTAATGACTAGAGTAGAACCTATTAGACATGTGCTATAGCTCTAGGTCAATTTCTAGCTGAGTATGTTTGTTGGTTTATACGAACTTAATTGCTTATTCATGCTTAGCCGGTAGAAGTCGAGAGCTGACAAGGGCATCACTTCTTGCGAGACTATAGGAATTTGTCTAATCTCATATTTGGATAGTTGGAATATTTTAAAGATGAACAACTATGAATATGAGTCTAGATTTGAGCAAGTAATGTAGGACCATTGAGATGGAGCTCTATTGGTTAGGCTTGCTTGAATTGATTAAGGACCGATGCGTCATCGCTTTGATACTTGAGCACATACCGTACAAACCACATGCTTAGTATGGGATGGGCAAGCCAAGTACCATAAGCCAGACCTTGCTATGGGACGGTTTGACATGGGTTGTGATGAGGGGTAGATGGCGGAGTCTGTTACCCCTATACATCTCCGGCTGCCCTCTCATCGCCGGGTGTGGGTATGCGAACGGTTGAGGGCATGAATTAACTCTTATCCTAGGCCGAGGGTATGGTAGTTGGTCTTGCGCCTCGTGTGGGAAAAGTTGTACACCCCTGCAGGGTTCTAAATCTATTGCAATAGCCGCGTTCTCGGATATGAACACGCTCATGTACTTTGACTTTAACGTAGAGTTTCGGAGAGAGCTTATGGAAGATTAAGCTCATGGTTGATGATACATGATCACTTTACTTATGCGAATGTTTTGGTGTATGATATAGGGATAGAAGCCATGTCTTTTGCTTACTCACTTATACAGACCCGCTTGCTATTTCATAGTTGGGTTTTAAACTTGATAATCCCTTGCATCCACCAAATGTATATTTTTGGAATAAGTCCTGCTAGTATGCAATGTACTAACGGTGCTGCCGATAAGTTGTTTTGCAGGTTGCCTACTTGGAGTGATGGCCATGTTCATCTCGCCGAAGGCGGCAAAGCGGATGAGTGGTGTAGTCGCTCAAGCTTAGGCAAGTGGTGTCCATTGTTCATATACTTCTCTAATCTTTCCGCTGTGTTATATCTTTTCATTTAAGGAAACATGGTAGGATAACTACATAAACCTAGACTACATTCTAGTTTAATAATATTATCACCTTAGTTGATAAAAACTCCCAAGTACTAGTTGAACTAGGTTATAGTTTTAATTTGAGGAATTTTTGTAAGGTGATCAAGATTTGTAATCCAAACTTTTAAAATTTGCTCTCTCATCCTTGTGATGGTACTCATGATGTACAAACGGTATGCGGGCTGATTCTGGACGTTGCTCGAGGCGCATACCGAGGAATACCGGGATTATCTTGGTTAAACTGGGTTGGTCAATGGATGATGACCCGGTTTAGGCAAGATAATTTAGGCGGCTCTTTACCTATTGGAACGCCGATTCAGCAGCCGCTTCCTTGTTCCTTCGAATCCTCGTCCTAAGTTTCTGTTCCCCACCGTCAATCTCCTTCCCGAGTCTGCATCTTTGCAATTGATTCCTATTTCGCCGCGGCTAGCAGTCGTGCGTGCCGTGTTGGGAACCTGCAAGCAACGGCGCCATCGCGGTTGCAAGTAGCGGCGCCATCGCTGCGTGCCTGCAAGCAGCAGCCACACCGATGTTCGGTGCCACGTCCCACGCCGTGCCAGTTTTGGTCCTGGCATCCCAAGTCTGCAAATACGCTTTGATGTTATAGACATGCAGGTGATGTTCGATGGAGCCAAGGCCGTGTAGCATGAAGGCCAATAAGAAATCTCGTGGTTCAATTGGTAATGCTTGGCAGAGTTGGACTCGCATCACGGCAAGCAAAACTGCATTGCAGAGGTTTCATAAGACAGTCCTGCCTGTGTGTTTATAGCTGTAGTACTGCAAGGGCATTGTTGTTTATTGCTGTGTGTTGCAGGCCCAATGAAAAATGGCGGATGAACCATCTTGCCCAATCCACGTCACAGCCCTTGTGGACGGCCACATCAGCCATCGAAGCGGGTTGAGGCCCTTTTGGACCTTTGATGTCGCCCAGTTTAAGTTTGAGTGGCTAAAAATACAATTTGAGAGTTTGGAGACTTAGATGACACAACTAGACAAGTAGGACCAGCCATGCATTTTACTCACAAATGAATTGCTTATGTCCTGTTATTTTTCTTAGTTGCTTTATTGCCAATCTTCAAAGAAAATATGCCCCTAGCTATTTATCTTAGTTAACAAATGAATTTTATGTCCTGTTATGAAAAATATTTGCATTTGAAAATTGTTTCAACTGGCATATTCAAGATATAATAGCTTCTTTGATTTGCTACATCTCTCTTACACGTGGGGGCTTTACATCTAAACCATCTCGCATATTTTAAGCTGTGCTTTTTTTTTGTTTTACCAAGCACACTGCGTCTTCTTCCCCATCCTGTTCGTCTTGGCTGTGCTCTCTCTCTCTCTCCTGCTTGGTCAAAGATGATGTAAGCGGATGCCATTGCAGGCTTGCAGCAGGCTAGCCGATTCCATGTGCTTCTTTCGATTTCGCGTTGGAAATCCCTCTCTATCTTTGTGCTTGCCTCGTTCCTTCGGTTCAAGCTGCTGGCCTCCCATCGCCGTGATGCATCCACCATTGCTTCCCTTCACCTCGCCGCTGGCCATGGTGCTGCACCGCCCCGCTCCAGCCAGACACAGTCGTTGAAGCTCCGCCACGCCACTTAACAACTGCTGCTCAGTGGGCAAAATGGTCAATTGCCGCCCGCGGTCGAGTGGGGAGGCGTGGAGCCGCGGGGAGACAGTGTTTTGGCTCCCTCTCCCTCTCCCTCTCATGGCTCCTCTCACCGGAGATTCCGAGGCTCCTCTGGTGGTCCGCCGTTGGGCGTTTGGCACGGCTTCGGCAGAAGCCGCACGTGGAGCGCGCTTAAATCCCCCTCCCCAGCGCTGTTCGCAATAGTGCTTCTCTATTTTCTCACTCCGTCACATCGAGATTGTCGTATCTATCCTAATATCTCATGCACCCATCGTACTCTATCTCATACCCAAAATCAACTAACCTATATTTTATTCAACTACCCCAACTATCATCTCTCCCTCCTCCTCATTTTCTTTTCCTTTCCTTTTTATCTTTTTCTTTCTTTTTTCCATTTTTCTTCTCCTTTTTATTTTTTTTTGTTTTTTTTCTCTCTTTTCTATCCGACGCCTCTTTCTTGATATTTTCCGAGCGCAGCCATAACCTCGGTTCATCCGCCTGCGTCTCTCTCGCCTGCCTCCATAGTCCATTCGTTGCCCCTGTCCGAAACCTCCGCCGCAGCAGTCGATGGCTCAGGTCGGCAGCAGATCTTGGCGCGGCGGATGTCGACCGCCTGTGCGCGGCGGCGGGAGGCTCGCAGCCTGCACGCTCGATGGCCTGCGCGCGTGGTGCTGTGTCGGGTGATGCCTCGTCGCTGCTTGCTTCGTCGGGTGGTGGTGCCGCTGGCGAGGCGAGGACGACGAGGATCGAGTTGTGATGATCTTTGCTTCGACTTGTGATGATTTTTTGCTTCAATTTCGCATTGATTTGTTTCGATTCCGCCTCTCCTCCAGACTTCCACTTCCGGTGTTGCCACCTCCTCTGTCCGGGGCTGCGAGCTCCGGCGTCGGCGCCTCGGCTACTCCGTCCGGCCGGCGCGAGGAGGATTATGCCACGCCGCCCCCGCTATTTCCCCTCCCCTTCTCCTCCACTGCGGGCTCCCTCCCCCCGGCAAAGGGCAGCCCTGGATCGAGCTCCATGGCGTCGACGGCGAGTTGCTCCGGCCCTAAGTCACCGGGAACACGGTACGACCCGGCGTTCCGTGTCCCGGGATCGATCGTCCCAGACGAGGTACAGGTCGGCACGGGACGTTCCTCGGATCGACGCCGGGTACGAGTTCCGTCTATCTGCAAGGTACGGTGCAACATGCAAGGAACTGACATGATGCCGCCTCCTGAGCAACCCGGCCGCGGTGGCCTCCCACCAGCATACGCGTGCGCAGGTTCCCAAAGCATCGAGAGCTAGGCTCCTACTCCCCGTACACCATGCGTTAGCTAATCAGCCACTAACAATTATTACGCAAATCTTCTTAATAATACGATTAAAGTTTTTGCATATTTTTTTTTGTTTTTGGAGGAATCGCCCGGACTATCGTTTCGGAAATCTTGGTTCACGTTCCAACCTCTTGAACCAACGTTCCAAAGAGGTATACCCCTTCTATACCGGGAACTTTAAATGTGTCGTTCTATGTACCACGTACCCGTCCCTCGACCTAGTCATACCGGGAACATTGTGACATAGCTCCGGCCCGCCTGGTGCTGCTCCTCTTCTACTGCCGCCACCCTTCTCTGCTGGGCGGCGAGGAGCCGCGGAGAGGACGGTACACGAGCTCCGACGTCTTCTCTCTCTTCTGTTGCGTGCGAGCGTGTGGGCCCCGCGCCACGTCTACGCATAGCGCTCGTCCGCTACGGCGCTGCATTTGGCGCTCGAAGGCTCGGACGCAACGGTTGTGTTCCGCATAGCGTATGCCGCTGCGGGGTAAAAAGCGAGCAGTGTTCAGTTGCAAAAAGTATTTTTTTAGTTACTATTCATCCCCCTACATAACACGCTTTCTAGAAAATTCATTTTCCACTTTTCATATCCATCCCGCTCACATAACACGCATCCCAGTAAAAAAAGTACACAGCTGCAGACAGCCTAAGAAAAAAAGTACACAGCTGCAGACAGCCTAAGAAGTTTGTTGGAACAAAACTGGAATTTCCAAACACCCCCTAAGAAGTTTGTTGGGACAAAGCAGAAATTTTATTTTATTTTACAGCGGAAATAAAAAAATATATTTGAGGGAAAATATAAATAGGAAACTAAATCTAGCGCTCGAAGCCCTTTCCAATACCCAAACCGCAAACGATTAAAAACTGGTTTTACCGACAGCCTGCTGTCGGAGCTAGTAGTAAATTACGACAACACCTTTTCGATTTCTGTCGTGCATCGCCCGTTGCTGTATGCCTTTTCCCAACTACCTCCTTGAAGAAAAAAAAAAACCAAAACCTTAACCCTTCTTGGATGCCGCCGGCGGCGGCAGCGGTGGCGGCGCCGGAAATGGAGGAGGAGGGGATCCTGGAGGTGCGGTGCGCGGGGTGCGGAGACGCGCTGGAGGTGGAGCGCGGCCTGACGGAGTGTGCCTGCCCCGGCTGCGCCACGCCGCAGGCGCTCCCGCCGGAGCTCATGCCCCCGCCACCCCCGCGCCCTCGCCGCGCGCTCCCGCTCGCCCCCGCGCGGGTTCCGTGCGCCGGGTGCGCCGCCGTGCTGGCCGTGCCCCGGAGCGTGGCCCGCCTCCTCGCATGCCCGCTCTGCGGCGCCGAGGTCGACGCCGACGGCGGCCGACGCCGTGCTGCCCACAGCGGCGGTGTCCAGGTCATTGCGCCGCCGGGAGCTGTCGCGCTCGCTGCAATGCCCTCGGGAATGCCGGAGGTGGGTTGCTTGAGCCAGTCGTGCTGCACGTTTCAGCAATTGGGGATTGGGCTGCAAATGTTTGAGCATATAGAAATGTCTGATTTACAAAACTGGAATCTGAAATTTTTGTCCTAGTAGCAGCAAAGTGTTCATCAATTGAAGGCCTGCATTTCATGTCTGCAAAATTTCTTGAGAGTTATGTCTAATCTCTACATTGTGGCGACTGTTGCCATTAGATGCTCTGTTCTATCCATTTGCAAGTTCCTGCCTAAGTACTGAATTGTTGGACTTCAATTTGGGCTTGCTTGCTAAGCTTCGAAAATAATGGATCATTTTGTTCCATCAATGTTACTGTATCGATGCTTTCAGAATTCAGAAAATGCTGGGTTCATTATCTGCGCCTGGCGATACATTTCTTGCTGCCACTAATTTAGGAGTGCCAGATTATCACTGGTTTTCAGGTCCTCACTTGCCAGTTTCTACTTTCCAAGCCTTCAAGATTTACCAATAAAGCCTTATATCTTTTCCTTATCTTCCAGAAGAGTTGCTTACCGACTAAATTGGACTTCCTCACCCCCTCCTCCCCCCCCCCACACACACCCACCCACCTCATATCCTCCCTGCATCAGGATTGAAGTACCTTTATTGATTGTTTTCTTGCAAGTTGCTTTGTTCCTTGAAGTACTTTGATTCATTCTTTTGGGATATTTCAGTGAATGGGACATTGTACATATGTTAGATCTATCTGTATGCGCAAGTGTGATTGGCTAGTAATGACATTCGTTTTTTTTCCAATTGCATTGTTGTGGATCATGTGCAGGACGAGAGCGTAATCCGAGTAATTCATGCAGGACAAGTGCAAGTACGAAAGTACAATGTGCCAACCCCTTTTCCTGCTCGTTCAGTCAGAGAGGAGTCAATCAGTTC
Organism: Digitaria exilis; assembly: GCA_015342445.1. NCBI lineage: Eukaryota > Viridiplantae > Streptophyta > Magnoliopsida > Poales > Poaceae > Digitaria > Digitaria exilis. The sequence continues at coordinate 3,125,982 of JACEFO010002380.1, forward strand.
TCCAATATCAAACATAAGGACTGCTGTTCATGTGGACTGGGCAAGAAATGAACCTGTTAGCCAGTCCATCCATAGAGATGAGTCGTCCATTAGGTTACTCAATGAAACTGTTGACAGGAATGATTTTAGGAAGATATCTAGATCATCAGCTGGTCCCAGATTTGTATGTGTAGACCGAGTAAGATTGGAGCATCCTACTATGGCCAACCACCATGCACTGCAGACACACAAAGGGCCTTCCATTCATTCAGTGCATGCAGAGGAGGTACTGGGAGAGAATCAAAATGGCACCATTACAAGAATTGGAATCCAAAAGCCCATGCATGGTATTTGTAGTATTATGGAGAATGAAAGTTTAGAGCCTGCGAGTCAAACTGCCTGTGCTGATCAGACGGAAGTCAAGTCGTGTGATAACACGACTAAATGGAACCCGAAGAGGAAAAGGAGAATCAAAACTACAGCTGAGGATAAAAAGGGGGGGAAAGGTGGTTTGAGTTCTTCAAGTGAAGAGATTCATCGCACCTGTAGTAATATGCAGCCAGAATGTATCAGAAGCAGGAATCCTATCCAGCAACCAGCTTCTTCTCCAAATGAAAATCAACTTGATCCTGCAGGTATTGACAGAATCATCACTAGGTTGTGCCCCAGTGAATTGCCTCAGAAGCGGGCGTCGCAAGCAAGCTCAAATGACTTGGACAAAACCTTGCCAACTGTCTCCAACAATCATGATATATCTCAAGATGACTGCTTCCCACATGGCTGCAGGCAGTACCGAGCAGTACCTACAGGTTCACTTTCGAACCAGGGCTTAACTACTGCTTCGCCGCCACAGCTGACTGCCACTCCCTTGCCTGTTGCAACTCCACCTTCTGTTGCCTCAAGTTTGTCTCCACCCCAATCTCTAGGTATTCCTCCATGTTTTATTTTGGGGGACAATATATGACTGTTGTATGCTTTGGTTTGCTTCATGCAGGACCAGAAGTTCAGCAACCACCACCTCATTTCCAATTACCAGACACTCTCCATTCCCAGGTATGCCCCTTCCACCTTTTCATGTCAAGTATTTGTCACTGTCTTACTGAATCCAGTGACATCTTCCTTATTTTAAATGCCTCATTGATATCAATGGGATTTCTATTCAGAAAAAGTGTCTGCAAGCTTTCTTCATTTTTAGTGACCATACTTAAGCACATGCAGGGTGCAGAGTCTGTTGGCATAGGATCTATAAACAGATCTTCCCAAAAGCGCAGGGGGCGGGGCCCTACAAAACTCATCGAACCACGTAAAGAAGCTTACAGGCCGGTGCTTACACCAAATAACACTGAGTATGTCTTGTAATGTGTATGCATATCACCAGATGCTGGGGATGACTTGTACATCATAATCTTCATGTACGTGACATATTGACTTGTGGTATGAGCAGCACCTGGGATGTAGATCCTCCTTGTCCAAAGGTGGCCTCCACCATCTCTGCACTTCTGAAGCAGTGGCACCCAGGATCAACCTCTATACTGGCTAATCAACCCATAAATGAAGTGCACCAGGAAGAACCAATTCTTCATTGGCACCATTATCATTCAGATACAAGGGCTATCATTACGGACGAATTTCTTGTAAGATTTATAATTCAAATGACATGTTTCTAAATTTGTTAGGTATGAATTAACACCATCCTATTTTATTCCTGCAGCAACGCTACAAGTGGGCCCCTGAGCAAGAAGCAGCGTGCTTGAAGTTATTTGAGCGCAGACTAATCAGACAGTTTGCTTCACTCCTGTGTGATGAGAAACGAAGGGCTAGGGTGGAATTGGCTTCTTCAAGGAAAGCTAAGGAAGTGCTGGAGGCTGCCAGGTCCAAACAGACAAATTTGGATAATGAAGATGCTGGGGAAGAGTTGAAGCAGCAGCGCCGAGATCCAGCTGCAGTGGGAAGCGAGGATGACGACCCATTGCAGTGGAAGCCTTTTCCCCCTGAATGGATGCAACCAAAGTGGTGGGAAATGCTGTGTGAGCACTGGGCTTCAGAAGAAGTCCTGCAAGTCTCAGCTCAGAAGAGAAAAAACCGATACACAGGAGGTTCTGCCCAGCACACAGGAGGCTCACGAAGTATAGCCATGCACCGAAAACTTATGGTAAGATCGACATTATTACCTGATTCTCACTTTAATCACGGGCTTATTGTTCCAACTGAACTGAAATAGATGATACAAAATGGTGGGAAGCCAGTATCGGATATCGAAGTATTCAATAGGACCCACAGACGTGATGGTGGTAAGGGAGAATTTGTCACTGAGAAAGCTAAGAAAACCGTGGTACGTACTCAATTGCACTGCATCTTGTCAGTTGATAGTTACATTGCCATGTTATAAACTATCTTGATACTTCGATTTATTACCTAAGTTCAATTGTGTTTGCACACCACTATATTTTCAGGAGCGCATTAAATGTCGTTTGGAGGAGGCAGGCAATACTGGACTAGATCCCCATCTTGTATGGGCACAAGAGGTAGGGGGGCGGAAGCGAGGGAGGTACTATGGACTCCATGGTATCATTGACAAGGCCAGAATCCGTGCCATGGCGAAATCCACCCCAGGTCGTGTAGATAAAGTGACAAACAAAGAGATGTTCACACAAGACCAGGTTCAGGAGATGATTAGGCAGGCGACACAACAATTAAATGAAGCTTGGGAGAAGAGGTTTGAGTCCTTGGAGCAGAGGATGCACGGCATGGTGTCGGCGGAAACTCCTCAGGTGCACACAAGATCCAAATTTATTTCTTGTTTTCGCCTTGAAAAATTGATTTCTTGTCCAAACGACTATTGAGATTTTCACAGTTGCATGTTCATCTGCAGCATAACGCAGGGTCTTTGTCTGCCGAACCAGTAGCTGAGGATCAACCAGTGTCTGAGGACAGGGGTCACACCAGGTAAATGGCAAATTGGTGATTTGCTCAGCTGCATTATTTGGTACTGTAGATTTATAGATAGACTTGTTGAAACAACAGTTTTGCTAGACATGTGGAACCAGGTTCTGCACATCATCTTCCTTTTGTTTTTGCTCTCTGATCATCTGCACTCACCAGCTCCAGCCAGTGATAAACGCGGAAGACAGTTCGCGAAATTAATCTTCTTTCTTTGATCCGTTGCCAATGCATCACGAATCCATGCATATTTTTCAACGGGTGAATCCATAACACTGATGTAATCCGCACGCGATGCTTTACAGGACCTCTCAGGCTCTTCGCATGAAGGAACGTACGAATCCACAACAGACGATGACGAGGACGAAGACTACGTTGGTGACTAGGAGGAACCTTTGAGCTTGCTTCTTTGTATCTGTTTGTTTAACAAAAGACCTGGTACGTTAATTGGAAGGTTGCTCTTTTGACAACAAGCGTTTGTGTATAAATGTGTAGTCGTGTAAAGATATAAGTTTTGCAAGTTTTATCTTAAAAAAAAAAGTTTGCATAGCGCATCGCGCCGGCCCACAATGGGGAATGTGACCTTGAAGTCCTGCAAGACGAGTCTTTGCAGTGTTTGAGCTGACCTGAAGTCGTCGCCTCCATTGGGTCTTGACACCGCGTCCGCCACAGTTTTTTAAGCAGGCCGCGCCTTTCCCTTCCCCTCCCTGGTCCATGGCATAGCGCCGCCTCTTGACCTCCTCCAATTTCCTCAGTTCACCGTGGCTGCATCCAGTTCACCCGCCGCCGGTCACTTGTTCTTGCTCCCGCTGGTTTCCAGGTCCGGCTGCGTTCCGCTGGTTTTAGCCCGCCCGTGGTCGCCATCCTCTGCGGCGGCGGCGTCTTTACCTGACAGGGAAGGGCATTCGAGATGGCCGAGAAGATACTGGTGAGTGCCTCGATGGGAGTGATGAACTCGCTGCTAGGAAAGCTAGCCACACTTATGGGGGAAAAGTATGCCAAGCTCAAGGATGTGCGGAAACAGGTGCCTTTTGTTGCCTTTTTTTTATATATAAATATCCTCTGATTTAACTTATATTTATTTTCTATGGATGTGATTTGGAGCTCCAACCTAGTATTGTCTCATGGAGTTTGCCTCTTGGGTCCCAACTCTTCAACCCAACCTTGCAGGTGGAGTTCCTGCACGAGGAGCTCAGCAGCATGGGGGCTCTCCTGGAAGATCTTGCGGACGTGGAGGGGCTGGACAACCAAACCAATCAGTGGAGGAACAAGGTGCGGGAAATGTCGTACGACATTGAGGACTGCATCGATGAGTTTATACACCGTGTCGGAGGTTCCTCGGATGGTAAAGGGTTGTTGCGTCGTCTCAAGGCGCTAAGAGCGCGCCATCAGCTAGCCAACCAAATTCATGAGCTCAAGGCCCGTGTGCAAGAGGCTAGTGCTCGGCGCATGAGGTACAAACTAGATGACTGCAAGTCTAGATCTGGTAATGTTGATATCGACCCCCGGGTCACGGCTCTTTATGCTGAATCGTCCAGACTTGTTGGTATTGATGGCCCGAGGGAAGAGGTTATCAATCTGTTGACCAGGCAGGTTGGTATCCTAGCATTGTTATTTTATTTTGTATTTCTTTATTTTTCTGCATTATTGTGAATTTTGACCCAGCTTGTCTTTGAATTGATCGACAAAGGTGGATGACGCGTCAGTGCAAGAGCTAAGGGTGGTATCTATTGTTGGGTTTGGAGGTCTAGGAAAGACTACACTTGCAAATGCGGTTTACAGCAAGCTTGGGGAAACCTTTGGTTGCAAGGCTTTTGTATCAGTATCTCAAAGACCTGACATGATGGTGCTTCTCAAGAGCTTGGTCACACAGATTTTGGGGCCAACAGCAGGGACTCATACTTACGAGTTGAATGGGCTCATAGATAACCTTAGAAATTATCTAAAGGACAAAAGGTATTTGTTAACTACTTATTTCTTGTCCTGTACTCCTGGGCTCCTGGCTACGAGCTTCTTTGAAACGCATCAAAGATCACATTTCTTACCCACCTTAAGCTACTCATATATCAAAGTAGAAAAGTAAGAATGAACAAAGTGGGATGACAAAGGAGCACAATCCTATATAGTTTTCTTTCCTAACTATAATTTCAGTGGGAAGAGGGTCCCTTTTGTTCTTACTTAACAAGATTATATCGAATTGATTTGTATTTTTTTATTCTTTTATTTCTGACCTTTACATAAATGGCAGAATGAAGTAAAGTTCAACTGTACCTCTCACTAGTGCTCCACACTTCCGTAGATGCCATTTTAAGTTGAAGCATTTGTATCTATGTTGAAATTACTCTTTCTTCAAAATTTAAATATGCAAGAGATTAACATTTCATAATATTAAAAAGGAGTGTCAAATTTATTTTACTTATTTTAATTTGTCGCTCCAATAAAATACTATTTTAAGGTCCATCTATATGCTGAGACAATTTCCTGTACATTTCTAAGGTTCGTTTGGTTAATGTTACAATCGCTAATATAAATATGAATTTTGGCAATTTAATTCAGTTGTTGTAGTATGTATATATTGTATGTATTGTCCAAGTGCATGGTTTCTGGCACATATAATCATGGATAACAAGATGTACATATACATATTGTTTTCGAGGTTAAAGTTCAATATATTATTTTAATTCAAAGCAGGGCTACTTGTTCAACTAAAAAGGTAGCGTTGTAGCCATTGTTTCATATTAATATATGTATTTGGACACATATTTGGCAGGCATTTGGTTGTAATTGATGATATGTGGGATGCATCAGCATGGGAAATTATAAAATGTGCTTTCCCCGAGGGCCACTGTGGTAGCAAAGTGTTGACAACTACACGAATCGAAAGGGTGGCTGTGACATGTTGCAATTTTCAGTGGGAATTCGTTTACAGGATGAAACCTCTTAATGATCATAATTCCAGGCAGTTGTTTTATGGTAGAGTTTTTGGGTTGGAAAACACATGTCCTCAGCCATTTGAAGAGACATCTGATAAAATACTACAAAAATGTGGTGGCCTTCCACTAGCAATCATCAGTATAGCTAGCCTTTTAGCTAGTCAATCGAACATGTCAGTGAGCCAATGGAACAATGTCCTTAATTCTCTACGCTCTGATCTCAGGTCAAATCCCACTTTAGAAGGGATGAGACAGATACTAAACCTTAGTTACACTCATCTTCCACATCATCTCAAGACATGCTTATTGTATATTGGTATGTATCCAGAGGATCATGAAATTGAAAAGAATCACTTAGTTATGCAATGGGTAGCTGAAGGCTTTGTCTGTGGATTAGATGGGAGAGATGCTTCGGAAATTGCAGGGAGCTATTTCAATGAACTTGTGAATAGGAGCATGATCATCCAGCTGGTGGAACATCATGCCTGGAACATGGAGCGTGTCTATCATAAAGTTCATGATATGGTTCTGGATCTAATTGTGTCCAAGTCTGCAGAAGAGAATTTTCTGGGGGTGGTAGAAAACCTAGAGAAAATCACAGTGAGACAGAAGTGCAAGGCTCGCCGGCTCTCTCTCCAGCTTGGTGAGACAGGACTTGGTAAAAGTGTTCTTCGCTCGAGTCTACCACATGTTCGATCGTTGTCTATTTTTGGGTTACCTCATCGTAGCATTTTTGGGTTTGGACCTCACTCCAATTGGTAAACTGTTTCAACTGAGGTATTTATATGTTAAAAGCAACCACAGATTAAGCATGCAACTGCCTCAACAAATTTGTGGGCTACATCATCTGGAGACATTGGTTATAGATGGGCAGTTGTCCCATCTTCCACATGATATTGTTCATTTGCCTGCTTTGTCATGCTTGAAGGTTTCTGTAATGATAGCTTATCCCGATGGAATCAACAACATGAAATCCCTTCGTACTCTGGATTGCTTTGATCCAAGCAAACAGTCAGTCGATAATCTAAGGGCTCTCGGGGAATTGCTGGATCTAAGGGAGCTGTACATGTGTATCACTGATCACAGCTTCCCCACTACGGAAACACATAGGGATGCTCTGTTTTGTTCCATGGAGAAGTTACTCAATGGCAATCTCAGGCATTTAACTGTTTTTGCAGTAGATCACACACTGACAGGCTACTATGATGGTTGGAACTCTTTATGCTTGTCTGACTGTCGTCTCGAGCAACTCCATCTGCAATTCACGTTTCCGCGGTTGCCAGTGTGGGTCGGTCAGCTCAGCACGCTCATCAGCCTGGAAATCCATGTTGACGAGCTGTGCAAGGATGATATTGCTGTTCTTGCCGGGTTGCCTGCTCTCGCCCGTCTTCTGCTATGGGCATGCTTTGTCCCTGACGAAGGTATAGTCTTCAGAAGCGCCACGGCTTTCAGGGCTCTTGGTTACTTCGAGTCTCGTCGAGCTGGCCTCGCCTTCCACTTCCAAGCTGGAGCCATGCCCAAGGTCGAGACCCTCAGGCTTCAACTGGGTGTGCAAGAAGTGAAGACGTGTGGCGTCAGTCTCGGCGGCATCGAGCACCTGCCAAGCCTGAAAAGAGTGGCCATCGGTCTGGGGTACTCTGGATACAGAAATGAAGAGCCCGAGGTACCGATGATAGAGGCTGCAATAAGGGACTTCTTCGACGAGCATCATCCAGGACGCCCTGCCATTCATATAACAAGTTACCTATATATGTATGATGATTAAATTGCATTGCTATATATTGTACAGCTTCTCTACTGACATTAGCAGATTGCATTAGCGCAATCCTAGCTTGAATCTTCATAATCTGTTGTGATCTCATGTATGTAGTATACGTTGACTCGTTTTAGCAATGGTTTATTCACAACCGTGTTCAGAAATGTTCTGATTTCTACGACAACATAAGATTTGGTAATTGTCTTTCGTGCGGCACCTCGTGTATAATGAGGTTAGTATCGAAACACTCAGAGCACCTATACATTTTTCTAGTTTTGGATATCGAGTCAAACGTCTCTCCAGTTTTCTTTTTTCCCTTCAACCTAGCACGGCCATGGCCGCTTGTAGAATAAGAATCTTATGTCAGTACGAAGTGAGGGGTCAGCAGCCAAAAGCTCAGGCCTTGTTTCATGTGACAAATCACTTTGATAATGCCTTCTCAAGCTGGGGTGCAAATGCGGAGTGATCGAACTACCAGAGAACCACGTTTTAGTATCCGTTCCAAAACCCAAAACCGGTACCCTTAAACCGTGACTACTTTAATATTCACCTGACAATATATTTCAAAACTAGGGAGGCCTACACGACACAGGTCACAAGCTGCGGTATTCTTCGCACAAAAATATGTGTGGTGTGTAGAATTCAAATCCAGAACTTTTACCTTGTGTGTAGAATTCTTACCATGTATGTCACCTGTACAATAGATTAAACTACATATCACCTGTACAATAGATTAAACTAAAGGTAAAATATGTTTTCCTTTTGAATTCATCTGTAGAAATCCTTTAAGACCGATTGGTGTTTCCAGCCCATGCTAAATGCCTTTTAAGGTCAACAACTGAAACCCGTAGTGATGCTAACTCATACTAATGTACTATATATATGTGATGGATGCAAGGTACATCAACATTCTTTAGTAGTGATCGTTCCACTAAAAGGATGACAAAGAGCAATCCTCGGCTAACCTTGGTCCATATGAGCCCTTCCTAGGTGAATACTAGTGATTTGCGCGCGCCCTTGCGCGCAGCTTAATCTATGACTGACCAAGGTGGTGTAGTGTTATAGGTAATCTGTTTGGTTAAAGATCCAACCATCTTGCTGAATTATTCAAAAGTCCTTTTGAAGCAGACTTCTCAAACTTCAGATCTGGAAAATCAACATCTCTGCTTGTGCAATATTAACCGATAATGCACACCGACCAAAAGATAGGAAGCTTACAACTGCAACCTCTATTGCTATGCAGACCATGAGTGCTGGGATATATAAGTTATTAATTTACAATGGACATAAGTTCAGTTTAGATAACTTACAATACAGAGGTGGAAGGCTGTCTACTTGTCTAGTACACAATATCTTGCAGTACTTATAAATCATAGCGTCATACCGTCTACTATTGCAGAAACACAGTAGAATATTGTAGTTGGAGGCATTTAAATACAAAGGTTAGCTGCAAGAACTAATTCATGTGGGACACAGTAATTGCATGTTCTGTGCACGACATGGCAGCTAGAGTCTGTTCATGAGGGTAGCTGCATAAATTGCACCTTCCTATTATACAGATGTTGTAAGGTGTTCATTGTGCAGCTGTCTGATAGAAGGTTATATGCCGTGGGAATCCTTAGACTGCTTGGCTGTTCACTATATATTTACTACTTGCCTGTTCAGGATATATTTACAAACCAAAGATTAACTCTTGGGAAGTAAATGTAGTGCTTGGTGGGCAAACGAGGTTCCAAGGCCTATGCATTCCTGCATTGGTGGGCAAAAGAGGTTCCAAAAGTCATACAGACTTGCATTGAAACTATAAAGCAGAATTAAGTATGGAGCAGTGTATCTAGATTTTTTTATGGGAAAGCAGACATTTATGGTACAGAAATCCATGGTAGAAGTTTCTGGCATGGTCACTTGTTTTTCTGCAAATGAGAAGGCTTTGGTTCTGTAGTTTTCTCAATAGCTATTTTGCTGTGTTCAAGGGAAGATCTACGCAAAAGAAATAAAAAGTGAGGATAATATAGGAATTGGTAGTGATGCTGCCGGTATGCATTCTGAGTGCAAAGGTAGATTAGAAGCACAACCTTTTAGATGGTGGATGAACTGTAGTTTGTTCTTCTGTTGAATCAGCAGTGCGCTTCATCCTAGCAAAGTTTCCTCTTTTGCGTCGATCGTCGTTTGATTCCTGGATCACTCAAAAAATAATCGAAAAGGATGACAAGAATAAGAGAGCATTAACTTTTTTTCTTGTTTTTGAGTTAGGCTATAAAAACATTTCCTTACTTCTTCGTCTTCGGTGTTGTCAAAGGTTAGTCTCTTTTTTGCTGAATGGGATTCTGGTGTATTCATAGGAACTCTGCAAGGGATGTAAGCAGAATAGCAGGTGGCTGCAGTGGTTTGCTGTTATATTCCAGTGGAAAAAAGACTTATACAGTATCTTACATAGAGGGTGCATCTTTAGATAAAATTTCAGTGACAGCTGAGCTGGATGGAGGTGTCTATAAAGAAATCAGAATGGTTATATTAGATAAATTCGACATGCATGGATATAACAAGAAGATATCATTTATCGGACGTTTGGAACAGGGAAAATACGTACACGATGTTGTGCAGGTGATGGTGGTGTAGACGTGCCTGCGACCGGTACTATTCCCTGCAAAAGCAGATAATGTTGAGTCTCTTTGATAGCCAACTTGACGGTTGGATGAGGTACCTGAGGAATCGCCCATTGCCTTCTATGTGAAGCGATGATAGAGTTGACGACATATGAATTGCTCTGATTTGACATCGTTACTGCAAATGTGTATTTCGTGTAACAACTCCTGCTATATCATGAGGGAAATCTCCATCCCTTCTTGCAGTTCTCATGACTTGTTCAACAGGTTTTCTCACATTACGCTGAGCAACTTGACCGAAGCACACCATTTCTGCCTCTGCAGTTTCATCTGTAGCTATGAATTGCAGCTTGTATCTGTAAAAATGGAATGGATACTATTCATTTTATCGACTTCTTTTGCATTGAACAGAAAGGTGACCTTACTTTAGACTAAAACAAACAATCTGCCTTACTTGCGCCTGTATTTGGTGCTGTTGCATGAGTAGCATATGTAGCCGGTTCTTTCTAAGCTGCATGTCTTTCCACATCTTGTGCATGATGGAAACCACCAAGACATACCTGACACTAACCGAGCAATTGTAACTGTGCATTGGCATCCACTTTGCTGCAGCAAAAATTAGCATAGTTAGTTAAATTTAAAATCTAGATACATAAGTAGGTGTCACGTGGATGTGTCTGTGTATGCATGTGTGTGTTTCTTTCCAGTTTTTACTCACCGGGAATTCATATGGGTCTATGATCTGCATGTCTCGCAGGCACTTCAGTTCTAGCTGGGGAGCAGCCTGTGGCTGAACTATTTGTTCAGATGTTGATGAATCACGCCTAATTTCAATGTGCTGATTCTTATAAGTGTGGAACAAGGTGCTCAAATTAGTTGTAAGCTTGGTGTACATCTTCCATTGGCCTCTATATGGAACTATAAATCTTTTTTTTATACCTGATGTACAGTTCTTTAGCTTCTGGAATTTCAGGGTTAAAATACCATTTACATGCAGAGCTCCCACTGAGCTGGTCTTGAGCTGCTCAGCAAAATAGCAAATGTCAGGGAAAAAATAGTTTATGTGGTGATGGTAAGTGCTATAGCAAAATTATTAACTCGATATATGTCAATTAAAAGTATTCGGTGATTATTAAAGTGCACCTTTCTCTGTATCCTAAATGAAGGGGATATGTATTTGTTGCCTACACAGGAATGTGAGGTGTAAAATAACAAATGTCAGAGTATTTTGTGCTGAACACTTATCCTTTTTCTTAGATAAAAAACAATTTATCTTGTGGTGGAAATGGAAATGCTGGTTGTAGAAGGGTACCAAAATAGGTCTTCAGGAGGCAGCCTAGAAACAGAGCCACAACTCGCTATGCTTCATTGATGTTGTAAACTGCATCCACGCTGAATTCTACTGCTCGTTGGCCCCATAGAGTCATTTTGGTTTCAAGACCACTGGATAGGAAATATAGATAGTCAGTGGACTCCATGTTGTTCAAGGGAAAATAGTAAAATGGAGGTATGTATATGAAAAAACGAAAGGGGAACAGAGGGTAAAGGGAAAAAGAAGGAAAGGTCAGCCTGTCAGCCATCCTGTAATCCCAAAATGTAAAATGAAAAGTAATCTATAGAGGGAAAACATAAGCACTTCATGAAACTGCAGTGGACCATTAGAGGAGGCAAAGGCACATGCATCTAACACAAGTTATACATTACATTAGAATAAAGTTTAATGTAACATATCAATCCAAATTGCAGGCAACAAAAAGTAAGATATGCCATAAAAATTAAAAATGGACACGGTAGAAACTGTTCGAAGACTTAACTCACTGATGTCATATGTGATTCGTAAATTGTGATCAGGAATTAAAGATAAGACAAACGTCGACCAAGCAATTGGAACTAAATATGTAGCAAGATGAAGCATATTGCATACAAGCAGTAAGAAACAACATGCCGCAATGCAGATAAAAGAAAATGTAACAAGGAGAAGATGCAGTGAGGCAAAATGCAGCAACGCGCAAAGGAAGTGCACAGCCAAAGCTAATTTTGAGTGTTAATCTGCAAACCAGAGGAGCATTATATTTGTAACGCAACATTTCAGCACTGGACAGGATGCAGAGGGCAAAGGGATCTCAGAAAGAACCGTATGAGATTACCAGTAGCTGGGTCAATTGCAGTTTGCGGTAACCTTACGCTGATGAAGGACAGTCAACCTGCAACATTGCAAATCACACGCCGAGAAATCACATGGGCAACCAGAGTTGAGTTCACCAACACGGATGGAAAATTGAATCTAATGATACAGAGATTCAGTTAGCTTAGACATGGGACCAGACATACCTGGGCGCACAAACCTTGTGTCTAGCGTCAATGCCTTTCAGGCTGAACATCCTTCAGGAATATGTAGGTAAAGACACAATCAGGTGGACTGACATGCCTTCAGATATCTGCATTCACATATTTTCTCAAGGATTGCAAAATATAAGGTGATCAATTTTTTTTTGTTATTAAATATTTTGAGTATGTATTCACAACTGCACACACATCATTCACCAATTTAGAAGGCAGTTGATGGAAATTGGGGATTAAGCTGAAGAGAAATGATGAATGGCCAAATGGAATTTCACATCTGGCCATGAACGACCGTTAGGCTGGTGTGGCCACTGCCTTTTGCTATACACTTGTGCAACATTTGCTATACACTTGTGCAACACTGGTGTCCTTTTCTGCTGCCGCCGGGGCTAATCATCTCTTGCCTTTCGCCGCTTAAAATGCCTTGGTGCCACCAGAGCATTTTGTTGAACACCCTGCAGGCAATGGTTGTAGCGTGAGCAAAACTGCAGGTACCATTAAAATTTTTTTTGGAAAGATCATGGTGAACTAAAAAGCCTAGGGCAGGGAACAGCCCCCCTCACTCCCATCGACCAGGCACAGTACAGCCGCACTTATCTATTATTGCCCTGCAATCCGTCATAAGCCTGGCCGCAGCGTGGATGATGACTATATTAGAGGCGACGGCAGGTAGAGAGGTAGACAGAGGTGGAAAATGCTGAGCGGGAGGCGGTGGCAACGCCAGCGAACTATGGAGGAGTCAGGAAGAACCGGAGCCCGCCGGGGCGGCGATGGCTAGGACGAACGGCGTTGTGAGGAGTCGGAAAGCAGGAAGACCATGAATCAGAGCACGAGGTGCGGATACATACCACGGAGATGGCCAGGACGCGTCTTGTAGGAGCTTCGCCGCCGCAGGATTTTCGTCATGCCGTGGCGCCGCTCCCCCATCTGCAGTTACCCCGTCGCTCGGCAACCGCATGACCTCGGAGCGCTGCCGCTGTGGCCTCGCGCATGGGACTATCGCGAGCCCGTTAACCACCATCCCCGCGCGCAGCATGGCTGGCCCCGGCCGCCATGCGTGGCCACCGGTCGCCCCTGGGGGTTGCACGGCGCGGCGCGGCGGGCCACTCCACGGCGCTGATCCGGATCCATGAATTGAAAAAATAGTCATATATGCATGTGATCTATCAAAGAGTAGTCATCTAATTCCGTAAATGTCCATGGATGCAGCTTTCGCCTAATGGTAATGCCAGCATAAAAAAAATACCAAAAAAAAATCCCCTCTTCCATGGAGGCCCTTTTTATGGTCATCTGCTCTTTCATGGAAAATTTTCTCTCTTTTTTCTTTGTAGATTTTTGCCATGCTAGCATTGCCATGCATGCAAAAAGTGCCTCGTGGAAGATCTTGAACCTAGATGACCATGTCTTAATAGACCGCTAACCTAGAAGACTATTTTTTTTTCATGGATCCAGTTGAGACCTTGATAATAAGGATTTAGATGACAACTTTTTTTACTCATGGATGTAGATAAGATCTCGATAATAGTTTATGGATCTACAACGAAATTTGCTCATATTTAGAAAAAGTCTATTTTCTTCCATTGTCATTGTTGCTCAATGTGTTTGTTTAGGGATCATAATAATTAGACCTGAGCATTTTGCGGGCCGGGCTGAATTCGGGCCGGGCCAGCAAAAAGCCCGGTTTGCTTCGGGTTTAAAATTTATGGCCACGCCCATCCCATGGGCAAGGTCGGGCCTAGTTTTCGGGTCGGGCTCGGGCTTCCCGCTCTTTTTTAGTTGAAATATAAATGAAATAAATCGTTTGGGCGGGCTCGGGCCGGCCTGGTTTTTTTTCGGGCTTGGCTTTCGTTGCCCACGCCCATCCCATTAGGAGGCGTGGGCGGGCCAAAACCCACCGGGCTCGGGCCGGGCCGAGCCAGAAATGCTCAGGTCTAATAATAATCAACACATGCAGCTACAGAACAATTTTTTTTTTCATATTACAAATGTAACACTAGCGAGGAGAATAGTCACACGCAAAAAAATTATCTTTTCCAGTTTTCCTAGGTCCCAAATCTAAATGGCAAGACGTTTTTGGTAGTATAGCCCTCCATAAACCTATTTTTACCCAAAACACCATTGGTGTGAAAGTTGGACACTGCAGATTTGCAGCAGAGAAAGATGCTCCGTTACTAGTTAGTGCTCACTTAATGCTCAAGGCGCAATTTAAGCAGGAAATGAATGCCGAGAGCCTCCCGAAATAGCAAGCATTTTCTCCAAATTGCCAAAATGGCAGAACCCCGGTAAAAACCCACTCTTTTTCCCCAACACCCCCGTCGGGAAACCCCCTCCCTCCCCACGCCGGCGGCCGAAACCCTCGCCCCCACCTCCGCGATGGCCGGCCGCGGCGCCTCCCCCTCCCCGGCGGCCGCCGTCCAGGTGCGCTGCGCCGGCTGCCGCGGCGTCCTCGCCGTGGCACCCGGCATGACGGAGTTCATCTGCCCCAAGTGCCGCATGGCGCAGCGCCTCCCGCCGGAGCTCATGCCGCCCTCCCCGCCCAAGGCCTCCCCCACCCCGCCGCCCTCGGCGCCGACTCCGCCGCCTCCTGCTCCTGCTCCTCCTCCTTCGCTGCCGGCGCCTCACCCTCCCGCCCTTCCCACCCGCCGCTCCGCTCCCCGGGCGCAGGGCGTGGACCCCACCAAGATCCAGCTCCCCTGCGCGCGCTGCAAGGCCGTCCTCAACGTGCCCCACGGCCTCTCCCGCTTCCGCTGCCCGCAGTGCGGAGTCGACCTCGCCGTCGACATGTCCAAGCTCCGCCATTTCCTTGCCTCCGCTGCTGGCCCGGGCTTCATCCCGCCCCCAATGCCACCGCCGCCACCAGTGCCGATGCCGCACATGCCCTTCCTGCCTATGATGCCGCCGCACCTCCCGGTCCCCATGGCGCCGATGTTCCCACCTGCTGCTGAGCCACCTGAGGAGATCAATGAGGTGAGCGGCTCTGCCTGTTCATGTTGTGCTGTCAGTCAGTCTACCGTATCACTAGTCATACTTTTTGTAATGCCTGACATGATAAGGCCAAAATTACAGTGTCTGTTGACTTGATGTCAACTAGCTTCTTGTTTTTGCTGTGGTGAATGGCATATCCCAATTATTCACATGCTTGTCTGGATGCCAATGCCCTTATTCTGGTAGTGCTTGGAGCTTCAGTTTGCCAAAATCCTTGCCAGCTAATAGATAGCTGGCCAGAGCAACACACCTTCAGGGCTCATGACTTGTGAACATTGCAAGTCATGACAAGTTTAAACTTGCACAAGAAAACCTGCATCTCTTGTGTTTGTCCTGTTGATTGTGGATGCACCATTTAACTAAGATAGCCTGTTATTTGGTTCTTCTGGTTTTGTGGGGTTTGATGGGTCCCCGGTGTCGTTGACTTCTATGCAAGACGAGAAACTGAACCTTTGGTTGCACAAGAAACCAGAGCATTGTCTATTTTTAGTTCTAAAGTGCTCTTGTGTGATCTCACAATATCATTTGAAAACCATACACATATTTCTAGTCTTCAGACGACATCAATGGCAATTTTTTGGATGCAACATACTTTTGGAGTTTAGAAAAACAATATGGTTTTAAAAAAGAGTGAATTTCACTATAGGTCCATTAATTTTTATGAAGTCTCATCTAGGTCCATCAACTAAAAACCAGTCATCTAGGTCCATGATCTATTAAAGAGGGGTAGTGGAGGTCCATAAGCGTCCACATAGGCATCTTTTGCCTATGTGGCAATGCCAGCGGGGCAATAATTTGCAAAAAGGCCCCTTTGTCGTTTTGTTTCTCACTCATCCTCATCCCTGCCGACGCTCTTGTCCTTGCCGGCGACATTTTGACTGTCAGGTTCTCGCCGGAGACAAGTCTGGGCGTGGAGGTCTGGGCATGGTTGATTTGTGTTTGGGGCAGTGAGTTCCGTTGTTCGCCGAGCTCCAGTGCTGCCGGCCATGGCGTTCGGGCCACGCCGCTGGAGCAAAGGGAGAGAAAGACGAGAACGAGAGAGAGTATAAAATGAGAGATAGAAGGGTTTTTTTTTTTAATTTATTGCCACACTGGCGTCGCCACGTAGGCAAAAGATGCCTATGTGGACGCTTATGGACCTCCACTACCTCGGTTTAATAGATCATGGACCTAGATGACCGGTTTTTTAGTTGATGGACCTCAATGGGACTTCAGGAAAAGTTAATGGACCTACAGTGAAATTCACTCTTTAAAAAATACTTCAGTTTTGAAATCTATGAAATGTTTGGAATCAACAAACGTTGGAGTTTGGAAACCATGGCATTGTTAAAACTGTAGTTTTTTAGAGGTTTAGAAACTCCACTGATGACCTCTCTTTTCTGAACTGTGGTTTAGTACACTGCTAGTTTTTAAAGTACAGTATCTTCAAACCATAGTTTTTTCCCCTAAAACTATACATCCAAACAAGCCCAGTTTAAATCTGAATGATCTTGAATTATCTTATTTTGTGGAAGCACCTTGTGTTTAGTTCTAATCAGACACGAAGTAAAAAATAGTTCCACACCTTTGCAAATTAATTGAGTTTTTTTTGCTCAGTTGTAAGTCATCTGGAACCCTGACTAGCAGTTTGAATTGATGAAGTGCTAATGTATACTACACATACAGTTTGGTGTAGTCATCTTATGCATGCGCTAACCACTAGTTTGCCTTTGTTTCCGCTTTTTTCTTACACTTATTCATTGGTTGTTGAATTATGCATGTAAACACTGAACAGTCAACAACCCATAGCATACTATCACCTGTCATTATCAAATCTTAACTAGCTATGTCTTCTTGATAGGGTTCTGGGTTTCTGGCTTTATAACTATATAATGATTGGTTTCATGCAGGTTGCAGTTGATGTTGAGCGTGATGAAGATGAAGCTGGCACTTTTGGGGAAACTTTCATTGATTATGTAAGAGTTGATGCTTTAATATATTTGATGAAAAAAGGGAGAGCAGCTTTGGAGTTCCTAGATCCTTCTGTTTCACTTTTATTGTTGTTTTAAGAAATTTACATATGCATATTCTATTTCCAGAGGCCTCCCAAGCTCTCTCTTGGTCTTCCACATCCTGACCCTGTAGTAGAAACATCCTCCTTATCAGCGGTGCAACCTCCTGAACCTACTCAGAAGTTGATTATCATGGAAGAATTGGATGAAACCAATGCATTATCGAGCTTACAAATTGAAACGTTAGTGTATGCTTGTCAGGTCAGATCCCTTTTGATTGTCTGACATTCCTATTTGTTTGAAGTTTTTTTACATACATTGCATCTCATGTCAGTGTTGTATTGCAGAGGCATCATCATCATCTCCCGACTGGTGCTAGAGCAGGTTTCTTCATTGGTGATGGAGCTGGTGTTGGTAAAGGACGTACTATCGCTGGATTGATCTGGGAGAATTGGCAACATGGAAGGCATAAGGCTTTGTAAGAACTTCTGCAAGAAAAGAAATTCTGTAACCACCTATCCAAATTTTCCAGCTGTACTTGCATGTTTTGTTGCTTCTTTGTATTTCTAATGATGGGTAAATTTGTCAGGTGGATTTCGATTGGTTCGGACCTGAAATATGATGCTCGTAGAGATCTGGATGATGTTGGTGCTAAGTGTGTTGAAGGTGCGAATCTGCAAACACACCAGTTTCTTTGAGCTAAGACTTATGAGTATGCAAATAGTCGGAATTCGGAAACAGGATGCATCTACATCATGTCATTGTTGAAAACTTCTATGAAAGCATATGATGTCATGCAATGCGACTTATGTAAATCATTATAAGAGATGCATATAGGAGAGCAAAGTATTGAATCAAACATAAGAATGAATTGAGAGTCAACAGTATGGAAGCATTCCTGTCTTCCACTTTTCAGATGTCTTTATGACAGCCTCCATGAGAAACTAGACTAGCAAGACTTATTAAACACTTAGAATTCATTGATCAAATGATCTGCCTTAGTTCTAAGTTCTAGCAAATGTGTTGAAATGAATAACCTTGAACCTTTACCAGGCATATATGTCAGGTATCTATTTCATGTCTGTTGATGATATTTACCACTGACACCATATACTTGTTCTGCAGTGCATGCTTTAAACAAGCTTCCATATTCTAAGCTAGACTCTGAAGCCATTGGGATCGCAGATGGAGTTGTTTTTGTAACTTATAGCAGCTTGATTGCATCCTCTGAGAAAGGCCTTTCCTGTTTGCAGCAGTTGGTACAGTGGTGTGGATCTGACTTTGATGGTCTTCTAGTGTTTGATGAGGTACGTAAGGCTCATGCTTGAACTTTTTTTAGGGCAGCACATGGTTGAACTTGTAAGTCACCAACAAAAAGGAAAGTGGATTGACTGAAAGGATTTGGCATCTTGTAGAAAACATCCATTTATTCATGCAAACATGATGTGCATTAATTTAATGTGCTAAAATGAGATCTCTTGCAGTGCCACAAGGCCAAAAATTTGATTCCTGAGGCAGGGGGGCAGCCCACCCGCACTGGTAAAGCTGTTCTTGAGATTCAGGTACGTGTAGGTTCGTGTTTATGTTTCCTTATTCTGTATGCCCATGTGATCAACATAAAATATGTTTGCCTGCTGTGGCATTCCCGTCCAATTAGGTGTTCTTTTCCTTGCTCTGTTTGCCTCTGTGGTGAACATAAAGCACGTTCTTGTGCTGTGGCCTTCCTGTCCAATTTCTTGAATTTGAGCTATGTTGCATGTGAAAACAAACATTTTATGTACTGCCTTCTATGTTCGAAACCTTACATTGGATTGTCCTTCCCTCGGTGCATAAACCTTGTAAGATTTATGCAACGGTGTTTATTTGGAGGAAAGAACTTTCACCACCAGGGTCTAACACTCTAACTTGATATGCCATTAAGTTTATGTCTGAGAATTCCGTGATTGAGCTGGCTGCCTGCTAGCGTTAACTCTGTTAGTCGCCATGAATTTTTCAACTTAAACAATATTTGTGGTCTAATCAATGTGCCCCCTTGTTTTGTCTTAGCAAAATTCTTTTACTTTCTAGGGGGTGGTCAGTTAATGTCATTTTGTCAGATCACATGGTTTTTTTGACAATTTATTTTTTTTCTGTTGATATATTGATATACTGATGGCACCAAACATCACAGGAAATGTTACCTCAAGCTCGGGTTGTTTATTGCTCAGCAACTGGTGCATCTGAGCCTCGAAATTTAGGATACATGGTTCGGCTTGGTCTTTGGGGAGATGGAACATCATTTGAGAATTTTCAAAAATTTCTAGGTTTATGTTAATTCCTCTATTCTTTTTTCCCCCTTTGTGCATACTTTTTTCATTTGTCATTTAGTATCTGAATTCACAAACAATTGATCATTGATCTATTTATCCTAACAACATTTACTATCTGATAAATGATAATACTGAACTTTTCTACCATATTCCTTCTAAGGCATCAATTTCATTACAAAAATTACAAGAACTTGTGTTTGTTCATGTAAAAGCAAGACTAGCAGTTCCTGTACCTTTTGTTGTGTGATAGATGGCTTGAGCACCAGTTCATTTTTATTCATGGGCAGTATTCATGTTTAAATCCTAATTAACATCAAATACATCTGATAATTTATCTGCATCTCTTTACTTGAATGTTAGGGCAGCACTATCAATTTCTTATTCACTTCACTGATAAAAAAAGGCTTAGAGATTACCCCTTCAATAGGGATTTATAAATTGCAGGTATGCTGCAAATTGAAAATTACCTTTGT
Source organism: Digitaria exilis (assembly GCA_015342445.1). Classification (NCBI taxonomy): domain Eukaryota; kingdom Viridiplantae; phylum Streptophyta; class Magnoliopsida; order Poales; family Poaceae; genus Digitaria; species Digitaria exilis. The sequence goes on from JACEFO010002380.1 coordinate 3,146,297, forward strand.
AAAATGCACACTACCAGCAAGGTACCATTTTTATTTTTTAGCGCCCTGGTATCAGTGTAACTATGCAACGCAAATATTCCTTTGTCTTAGCAATAATGGATCTGTCAGTTTTGGGCCCACATGTTCCACAATGACAATTATTCCTTTGTCTTAGCAATATTGGATCTGTCTGTTTTAGGCCCACATATTCCACAGTCGTAAGGATTGTATCATTTATGTGATACTACTATGTTTAGTTACCATAATGATTTTGACTTTTGCTCATTATCTATGGGAATAATTTTCAGGTGCTCTTGAAAAAGGAGGTGTGGGTGCTCTTGAACTTGTTGCTATGGACATGAAGGCCAGGTAAGTGCTTCTGGCCCTGCCGCACTGCTAACCGACCAATTTCTGCCTTATATGTGCACAACTGCACACTAATTAACATAGACAGCCCATATGCAGTGGGTGAATATGTCTAATGTTCTGTGTCATACATAAGTCACAGAATTATCTTGTTGCTGAATTTTGAATTCAGTGTTTTGTGTACGCGTTTCATTAATACCGCTTTTGTTAAATCTTCCTCAGAGGTATGTATGTTTGCCGTACTCTAAGTTATAAGGGTTCTGACTTTGATGTTCTGGAAGCACCTCTTGAGGAAAGAATGATGGTAAATTGACATGCAACCTTTTTCCTTCCGTTTTGGTGATATGATTAGTTTTTATTTGAGCCATTTTTTTATCCGTTTTGTTGGATTTTTTTGTTATATTGTGTGATTACTCATTGATATACAGTAATATTTTTTAAATTCAACTTTTTCAAATAAATTTTTAAAACTGCAGTTATCTCATGTTGCAGAATATGTACAGAAAAGCGGCTGCACTTTGGGTTGAATTGCGGGTTGAACTCCTATCAGCCACTGAATATTATGCAAAAGATAAAGGCAATTCAGCTCAAATGTGGCGGCTATACTGGGCCAGTCATCAGGTGGTTCCCTTTCATTTTGTGCAACAATATGTTTATTACCCTAAACATGCTAGCCAATAAGAGAGTTCATGGTCTCCCAAAAAGTCACATAATTATTACTCCTTGATGTTCCCAACTCAGGATATGGGATTACCAGATCATGTGTTTCATATACTCTTTAACTTACCCCTGTATTGTTAATAATTTCATAACAGTACATTCTGTATATTCTTTTTCGCAGCGCTTCTTTAGGCATATGTGTATGTCTGCAAAGGTGCCTGCTGTTGTGAGATTGGCAGAAGAAGCCTTAGCAGAAGAAAAATGCGTGGTGATTGGTCTTCAGAGCACTGGAGAAGCTCGAACAGAGGAAGCTATTACAAAATATGTGTGTTTTCTATCTACTTGTCTTTTTCTACCATGTATTCTATAGCTTGGCAGGTGAACTTATTCCCCACAATTTTGTTTTCTAATTTGAACGTGGCAGGGCATTGAATTGGAAGATTTCGTTTCTGGTCCTAGAGAGCTTCTTCTTAAGCTGGTAGAAGATCATTATCCTTTGCCTCCGAAGCCTGATTGTTTTCAGCAAGGTTTGCATCAGCAATGTTCCAAATTATGATATGGAATTTTGCAAAATTTAGTGTCCCTTATGCTTACAAATAATTTTAATATGTTCATTAAATTTTCAATGGATGTTTTCATGATTAGTAATTACTTCATATTTTTCCTGGGTGTTTTCATGTTGGTTTTGTGCTGAAACCAAAGTGAGTTTGTGTTTGTACCCATATGATGTTATGCAATAAATAAATGACTAATGGACTTGTGTTTTTGCTATGGCTGCTGCAGACGAGGCTGTTTTTTTTATTAAAAAAATTAAGTAATTGTCATGCCCTCATGGAGCCTTATGAATTATAATATGCTGATATAAGATCACACACCTTACTATCATATTTATTGCGCAGCATGTTTACCATCACTTATTCCTGTACAAATGTACAATAACCCCACTCGTAGCCCACCAGCACTCTCATAGATGGGATAAAAGTCAGACTTGTAGTTTAATCTAAACTTAAATATTTGAGCTGATAGTTGCCGTAGAACTCATTGCTCTCCACCATAAATAGATGTGTGCTTTGAGTTCTTATCCACCGTAAATCTATCTCCGTTTGTACTTGTATGATTCCTATAATGCACGCAGTCAAGACTTTTTATCTTTGACTATAGATATTAAAGAACTCTATATGGATTGGTAACATGGACATAGTATCATTGGATTTATCATGAGAAAGTTTCATTATATAGTAATTTATAATTTTCTGTTCCCATGTTCATGCAAAAAGTAGTTGTCAAATGTGTCAGACTCTTGATTTGTGTTATGGATATAATGCAATATAATAGGGTATTATAGTTCTTTTTGTATTCCTATGTTCCCTCTCATCCTCTCGTGTACTCTCCATGTATTATGATCCATTGGGGGAATTAAGTAAAATTTATATTCATAACAATATGGGTCTTCTGTTGCAGATGAAGAAAACGTCATGGAGTTTCAGCGTAAGCGACATTGTGGATCTGATGGGTCCTTGAAAGGACGAGTTAGTAAACATGGAAAACTGGAAAATGTGAGTGACAATGGAAGTGACGATTATCCTCCACGTAAGTTTCTGGACTACATTGCTGATAGTGTTTGCTATGTATGGTACTGCAGCGGAAAAACATTTCTATTTTTTTATATATAGTTAGTTACTACTATTTCAATGATGTAAGTCTTCTCAAAGTTGATACAGATTCCTGTGTCCTCCTAGGTTCCATAGTGTGCACAGTTGCTCAACCACAGACCTGACATTAGTGGATGTTTCTAACCACTTCAATTTTATGGGACGGGGTTGTAAATCACATAGGATATGATCCATGGTCATTGTTTGATATATCTTCTTTTTCTCCCTTTCCAAGGAATGACTTATCACCGGCAAATATCTTATCCTGATGTTTGTCGCAACAGGATTTGCCTGCTAGGAAATAAAGAGGAATAGTGTGTTTACTACAAGAAATTGCAGGCATAATTATTGCCATGCTTTCACATTAAAAATCACAAGGAGATCACCTTTTGTATCTTCAAGAACTAATTAACCTGGACCTGGTTTGATTTTACATATTATTGCATGTTTTTATTTAGTTTTAGCAGAGCAGGTTAGTTATCTATTTCATTGGTGACTATGCGAGCACATATACACACATAGGTGCCCTGCTTTATTACTTGACAACTACATAATTGCCATGGATTGACCTGGAACTGGAAAGCATCCACATAACACTTATGACCTCTGAAACTGTAAAGTAATGTTTTCTCATAGTACTGTGTGGTGTTTAGAATTTCGAACAGTTAATGCTGTTGTTGCATGGATTGTTTGAAGAATAAGTATGGTCTCTTTCCTAATAATTTCTTGAGTTAATTGTTGATCCACTATGTTGAATGTTGCAGCAGAGTCCGATCACGAATCAACAGATTCTGACGATGAATTCTATATGTGTCAGATCTGCAACACTGAGGAGGTGACTTGTTTTATTCCAATAAGAACTTCATATTTCAATCTATTTTTGTATTTTTGATGGAAATGTGCCTGACACTTTTACCTATCGTGCTGACCATTTTATCATCACACCAGATCCTAAAAATCGTTTTAGGAAAAATTTCTGCATGTCAATGCCAGTTTTAAACCACTTAAAATCTAATTGAATTTTGAAACAGTACCCATTCCCTGGTTGTTCAAACTGGCTCTGCCTGGTAACTGTTCTATATCGTCCAGAAACCAGTAAATATGAACCAGTTACTTGCCTAGGCCCTGATAGAATATGCAGGGATTTGACCAAATTACTTTGTTGGAAGGGAGTTATTTCCTGTCCTAATCCAGGGCAATTGAGCCTGCTACATTGGAGATTCGGCAGGCCCTTAAGGGGTTGTCTTAGATTTGGGTATGTGGAAAAATATGATTTTAATTGTAACAATCTGTAGTTAATGATAACTATACAACATTACTTGAAAAATTCCATGAAAGAAAATGAACACTTTTACTGGAAAGGGATGCTGCTATTGCAAATCAATTAATACACATGACATGTACACAAAACTGGGTATGAACTGCTGTATATTTCATTTTGCAAAATTTAATTTGAATTTGTCTAGGTGGAATTTCCATCAGTCTTCTCTTCATCTGATTTACTCTTACAAGCTGCAGCTACTAGCAAATAATGGCCAAGTATGTTTGGGCCAGCAAAATTGGCCAGGCCTATGCTAGCTATCAATAATATCACATCAGAAGTCAGAGCTGCACTCCTGCTCTGATTTATTTCTTTATTTCAATCTTCATATGTAGATAATTGGTAATAGCTAACCATATCATGCTCATGCATGCTCAGGCCTCCTCCAACGGCAGGTTGGAAGCTGGCTCATAGAGTTTTTTAAGTGATGAATAGTGCACGCTATCGCTTGCTATCTTGCTTATCGCACATGCTAGCCGAGGGCTTCCCTCTCACATGCACACTCGCCGAAGCACCGCCTGCCACTGTGCCGAGTTCCTTTGAGCTAGCTGCTGGCTCTTGCTGTTGGGCAAGGCCTCATGTATTCTCGTTCGTGCAAATTTAAAGGTGTGAATTTACGTCCTTATCTGAACAGATATAAGTGTCCTCCCTAAGCCCCCTTTTCAAATTTTTACTTTGACCAGTTTCTGTTTTGCCAAAAAATTTCGGTGGGAAATTTGGTTTCATAGCATTGGAAGACCACATCCAGGAAATGCCATTGAAAGTTCATCGTTCCACAAAATAGCATTGAAAGAATGAACCATCAACTGGATATAGCATTATGTCATGTTTAGAGGAAGGGCCATCAAATGCCATCCAGCTCGCCCTCTCATTCCAAGCTGAGTGCCGACTGCTCCTCGTCGTCGATTGTATGGCATTGCGCCACCACGAACAGGAGCCTACAATCGGTTGCTCCTGGCCACACCCCCAGGTGGAGTCTGAGCTCCAGGCCACCAAGGATGCCAAGGCCGAGTGAGGGCACTGTCCTTGTCCTGCACCCATGCACCATCTCTACTCGATTCTCTCTCCCCACCAAAGAAAGCAAGCCACCTCCAATTCAAGCATCGGTTGCAATCGCTCCATTTGATTCAATCTATCCCTGTTCCTCTCCTTGAATTGGCAAGCAAGCAAACAATCAAGCGAGACCTGCATCTCCGAACAGAGGAATCAAGCAGCATGCCTCCCTATCTACTCAATTTCCCCCCTCTCTTGTCTGATTGAATTTTTCATGCGGGCAAGCACTAAATCCACCACCACAACCTTCAAGGCTTCAACTCCACCAAATTGATGGGCACCAGAGGCCAGACTCCACCCAAGCCATGTGCAGGCACAATCATCTTTCTCCCTTGCTAGGACACGTGAGTGCCACAGGAATAGTTCCATGCTGCATGGAGTGGATGAGTTCCACTGTGCTCTGTCCACAAGCTGTTGTCGCCGAGGACCTGCAACCAAGCAGATCACAGAGGCCAGGGCTGCGAAGCGTGGCACTGGTTCGCCACGATGCTCATTAGAGTATGGACACATGGGCCGTTGGCGCCCAAGCAAGGGCGTAGGGGCGTCGTCTAGCACCAGGTCGGCTGGATGGGGCTCTGGCCTTGACCTGGAGCAGGAGCGGGCGGTTGCCTGGGGCTGAACCGGTAGGTGAGAAGGCATTGGGAGAGACCACCAAACCATTAAGGAGAAGGGGAGAGGTTGATGATGTTTGCTGCGGACGGATGGAATGCTATTTTAAGTTAACAGTTCATTCTTTCAGTGCTATTTTCTCGAACAGCAATCTTTTGGTGGTTTTTTATGGAATTGATGATCTTCGAATGATACAAAACTAATTTTCCCTAATTTGGTTTGCCATTCGCTTTATTTATCTGGATGGCTTACAATTTTCCTAGCTAAAGCATCAGTCACAACCTTCTCATATGCATGATACCTGTTCTAGAATTCTATATTCATCATCAGTAGTTAAAAACTTGAAATTGATATTACACTTCCATGCAAATTCATGGCCCCTGCCAAGCCCCCCTACTTGCAATCTGCCTGCAACCGTACACGATTGGGATCGATGGCTGACTTTTCTTTTCTTTTTTTTATAGTTTGTGTAACCCTTTAATTTGCATGCCATTTCAGGAGAAAAGCTTGTTGCTTTATTGCTCTGTTTGTGCTGTACGTGTTCATCCTGGTTGCCTGACTCCACCTTGGACTGAACCCTTGACTGATGATTGGTCATGTTATGGCTGCAAGGAGAAAGTGGAAAACTACTTCAAAGAAAGAGATGCTTACTTGACTGAATTGTCCAAGAGGTGCCTATTATGCGAATCAACAATTATTCACTAACTTAACATTCTCATATGGTGACATGGCCCAGTTCATAAGCGTTTTTACCTGAAACATTGTTGTCAGGTATGATGCTGCCATGGAGCGAAAGTCGAAGATTCTTGACATTATCCGTTCATTGGATTTACCTAACAATCCTCTAGATGATATCATCGATCAGGTAATTGAGATTTCAATATGGAAATTCCCTCTTATGAAATTTTGATTGAATGCTGAGCAGTAGATGATATTGGTAAACCTCATACTGCAAGAGGACCATGAGAATCCAAATCTAGGCCAGGGAAATATATAATGAGCTATTGATAACTGCTTTTGTAGCTTAACAAAACATGAGTAAATTTGACTAATTTAGGTGTTCACTTTTGATGTATCATCTACAGAGCCCATCCAACTATCGTCTTGATAATTTCAGTCCTATTTATGAACTTCATAAGTCCCCTTCAGACACTTTTGAGAGAGCAGAGAGATATGGTTGTGTAAAGAATTTTGTTGATTATTTGGTCATCAATAATACTGCTTTGTATTTTGTAGCTTGGTGGCCCTGACAATGTTGCAGAAATAACTGGACGGCGTGGTATGCTAATAAGAGCATCAAATGGAAAAAGTGTTATTTACCAGTCGAGAAACACGTGAGAGCTTTCTTATACTGGTTCATTATCTTCTTTGATTCAGTAATTCTCATTTAAAATGTTATGCCCTTTTCTAGGAAAGAAGTTGCGTTGGAGATGATCAATATGCATGAAAAGCAGCAGTTCATGAATGGAGAAAAGAATATTGCAATAATATCAGAAGCAGGATCAGCTGGTGTTTCTCTACATGCAGATCGAAGGGCAAAAAATCAGGTTGTTTTCCTCTCCTGCTATTCCATACAATTGTTCAAGACGATTGTCTGGGAATGCTCCTTATCTTGCTTAACTACACATGCCAGAGGAGAAGAGTACACATAACACTAGAGCTTCCTTGGAGTGCAGACCGTGCAATTCAGCAGTTTGGGAGAACCCATCGTTCTAATCAAACTTCTGCCCCTCAATATAGGTACTATATATGAACACCAAAAGTTTCAATTTGCTCATCTATACTATTTATTTATATTCTTTATTAAAGAAAGTGACCGAAATCAGGATGATATTGTAGCTCTGATTGTTCATGAGTTATTGATGATTCAGTATTCAGATTCTTGTGGAGTACAATAACTTATTTTACTCTTATGCACCATGCACCCAGTGCTAGAGGGGAATGACCCTTTGTAAGTTAGTAATGTTTGATGTGAATTTTTAATTCTTGAAACACCAATCTAGGCTTCTTTTCACGAACCTTGGTGGTGAAAAGCGATTTGCATCAATTGTGGCAAAGAGACTGGAGTCTCTTGGAGCTTTAACACAGGGAGATCGAAGGTTCGTTCTCTCTTTAGTTGATCTCTATCAGCTTAGGTCTGTGCTAACTTTGAATGTCTCTGAAGATTACATTGTGTGATCTAACTTTTGTAGAGCTGGACCATCCCTTAGTGCCTTTAACTATGACAGTAATTATGGAAAGAAAGCCCTGACAATGATGTACAGAGGAATAATGGAACAGGTTAGTAGTCAATATTTGTTCTTTTCCCTGTGCAAGGAAGGTTATGTCGAAGTCCATGCATCATTCTAAAATATTTTTCAAGGTTACCAGGATGCATTTCTCGTTGTGCCTTTTGGGTGCTCTGAGAATCAAGCTACCCTGGAAGAGTTCATCACTAAAGCAAAAGCTGCTTTGGTGTCAGTTGGAATTATCAGGGATCCTGTAATGGGTAAGCTGTTTTACAAACTTTTTCTGTACTGTTGCAAAATTAGAAATATGAAGTTTGCAAAGTTCTGTTTTTGTTTGTTTTGCTATCAAAATATCATGTTCTATTTAATTAAAGCTAGTTCTGCATAGCAATTATGCCACTTTTGAACTTAAATGTTTCAGCAGTTCCATTCTACTGTTTGTAATAAAACCTGTTATTATCATAAACAAAATGTGTCGCTTTAGATGCCTTTTCGATGGGTACACTTCCCAAATCTATATATGTTGTTTAGTCCGAAATTGTATATTTTGGCCAATTTGGCATATAAGCTTCACTTTGTGTATTATATTATTTGTGTCCATTTGAAATTTGTTTGAGATAGTAATTCGACTGCGGTCTGAATTCGTGCCCATGAGTGTAATGAGAATGATGCTTGCTATTGCTACTTACCATGCTTGCAATGCACAAAGAAATGTTCTGCTAATTTTTACCATTTAATTTATACTGTTTTGTTCAAAATTGGAGCTTGTAATTAGCTATTGTTGTGGCAGGCAATGGAAAAAATGGTGGAAAGCTTACTGGTAGGATTATTGATTCTGATATGCATGATGTGGCCCGTTTCCTTAATCGTATTCTGGGATTGTTTCCAGATTTCCAGAATCGGCAAGTTTTCTGAACACAAATTTCTTTCACTATATTGGTACCTAGTCAGTCGATAACTTATGAACACACTTAATTTGACAGATTATTTGATCTTTTCACAAGCATACTTGATTTAGTCATTCAGAATGCACGAACTGAAGGGAAACTTGATTCTGGTATTGTTGATATCAAAGCTAAAAGTGTCGAAATGAAAGAATCACCAAAGGTAGTATTTCCTTCCAGATACAACTTTGCTGTAGTAACTGTGCTTCCAATAGTTATAACGGAAGTTTATTTGTGCAGACTGTCCACGTTGATACCTTGTCTGGTGCTACTACAGTATTATATACTTTTACAATTGATCGTGGAGTTTCGTTTGAGGTAAGCTGCATTATGAAACCATTATCTGTTTTTCTTTCAAATTGGTTCTACATGAATCGTAGTCATATTTCATTTGATTCTGCATTGGACTGACAACTGAATTGTTCTTTATTTTCAATTGCAAATGTTTAGTTAGCAAATGCAATTTGTGAAGAAAGGCTGAAAGATGAAGCAGGTTCTTTAAGTGATGGATTCTATGAGTCCAGAAAAGAATGGATGGGGAGAAGACACTTCCTGCTAGCTTTGGAGGGGTAAGATATGGTTGATGAGTATGCTTTGTTTATCTTTAGTTCAGTTTTGCAAAATATCAGAATTGCGAATTTCTGTCTTAATAAAACTTACATAAGAATGAAGCTTGTTGAGAAAGTAACTTTCCTAATTAAAATAAGGTGATGTAGTTGTTCTGGCATCTGATGAGCAATTGAGCAAGTAATCTGCACTTTGATGAGTCCTTTGACAAACTTGATATATTTTGTTACACTGCTGTAGAATTGAACACATTGTCAACTTGAAGTGTTTTGTGAATTCTAGAATGATGTCAAGTAATAATTTTAAAAACATGAGAAGAAGATCCCTATTATTGCCATGAAAGATTACATGCATGTATTACTGTGTTGTTTGATGTTAGGTGTATGAATAAAGGTGTATAAAATATGCTCTGGTACACATCTATCATTGTTATCACACTGCTGTTTGTTTGCTTGGTTGCCAATAAATATTGTCATGTTGTAAATTGTTGCAAATTATTATTTTTTTTAAACCTGATTCCTTATTGCAACTGTTCTTGTTTTTGCTGTACCAGCTCAATGGAAGGTATGTACAGAGTTATTCGTCCTGCTGTCGGGGAGGCTTCAAGGGAGATGCCTTTGGTTGAGCTTAAAAGCAAGTATAGGAAGGTCTCATCTGTTGACAAAATTGGCAAAGGTTGGCAAGAAGAGTACGATGCTTCATCCAAGCAGGTAATACTTTGGTTAGATATGAACATTGACTGTAGTACTTGTATAAAGTGCCCAAAAACTTATTAGCCTCAAGCTATCTACCTTAATTTTAAGTTTCTAGTTATCTGTGAAATTAGAAAAAGAAATACCAGTAGCACAAGGGGGAAAGCATGACAATTATGCAACAATGTTTGGGATAAGTCTATAACGTGCTTTTAGCTCTTGGTTTTTCTGTACCCCAATTTGCTTTGGGAAAAAGGCTAATCATCAACATGTTTTTCACTTTTGAAGGGACCATCTGCAGGATTCTGTTGTTTTGACTCCTGATTAAATTCAATAGGTTATGGTTCCACATCTAAAAATTATAATGCATGCCATTTCGCTTCCTATGACATGATTGACCATATGTTCTGCCCTTTTAACATACTTGGCTAGGTTCTTTCATTAATCAGTTTTTTTACGTTCAGTGTATGCATGGGCCAAAATGCAAACTTGGAAGCTATTGTACCGTGGGCAAAAGGTTACAGGAGATCAATATCTTGGGTGGTTTAATACTTCCTGTATGGGGTGCAGTAGAAAAGGCACTAGCTAAGCAGGTCTGTTTTCAACTACTATTTTGTTCTCTCTTACTACAAGCAGCTTCCACAGTTATCAACATTACTTCAAATGTTATATGGAAAGAATGATGAAATTAAATAATGGAATAGGTTTGCATGTGCTAGAATCGTATAGGGTGTCTAATATCCTTTTCTCTAATTGGCAATTATTTTGCTTACATAATCGAATAGGTTCGACAGAGTCACAAGAGAATACGTGTTGTCCGCTTGGAGACAACAAATGATAACCGACGATTTGTTGGGCTTATTATTCCAAATTCTGCAGTGGAGTCAGTACTCGAAGGTCAGTTCCAGTGTTCTACCTTCCAAGAACTCATATATCATTATACTTTTAATGTCTGTAGTCAAAGAAACCGTGGGTGGTTGTGCCTGCATGGCTGCATGATTGGAAAATAATGAAATCAAACTGTGGATACTATTAGCTGTTAATTACTCTCTCAGATCACAAATATATGCACTGTTTAGGATATCAACATGGTCTACAAGGTGACACTTTTGACTACCAATTTCTATAAAAATATATCATTTCAAATATAAAGTTTCATACTATGAAGCTATTATTCATGACAAATATAGTACCACAACTTCATGTTCGAAACTATTTGGATGTTTAGTCAACGATGGTCAAAGCTAAAAAAGAAAGTTTTAACTTAGCACAAACTTAAAACTAATATTTGTGACCAGAGGGAGTTTCGTTGTATATGGATCAACTAATGGCAGATTAGACCAGCTAACTCACCCTACTGCAGGAGGCTCTGAGATGCTCTCTGATCTAATTTCTGCTTGCCTAATCCTAGAACTCACGGCTGCCTTTATAGCTCAGGCACCTAACAACCTTCTAACAAATCTTATCCAAATAACTAACTAATCTTATCTGCTAACAAACTGATTCAACTTACCCTAATCCTAATAAACTGATCCTAATCCTCACATTGTCACAATCCGGTGGCTCTGGCTAGGGCCAGCCCACTTGCCATAACACGTTGAGTATTACAGGAGATGCACAATAAAATGTCTACATTTGTTGCCTAATGTTTTGGTTGTTTTAACTGAGCTTGCTGGTGCAACATAATTTGTAGTTAGAAACTAGAGAAGAATAATTAGTTTGTATTTCAGTAGGTTTATTTCATTACCGTATATCCTGCAAGAATGACTTCAAAGTTTTTCTTTTCCTTCGACCCAATGATTCATCCCAGTCTGTAGTACATCTTCCTCTGATGCTCTAATCACATACAGCCAATGTTTGTTTGGCTCTGGCTTAAGCATTCGTAAATCACCTAGTTTCTCTGAGTTTATTTTGGTACAGCTAGTTCTATTCTTTGGCCCCATTTGGAATGTGTAGGCATTGGTTGATTGCTGCACAATTGAAGGTTTCTTATGAAATTAATGCGCAATAAAATTCTTGCACAACTCAGTGTCTTGAATCGGCCCTTAGAACTGCTCGAAGAAAATTTAAAGCAAAAGTTGAATAAAGGTGGAAATGTATTGAAACGCTGTCACGTGGAGAATATCAAGAGTGCACATGTGTAGCTATCAGATCCTTGTTAAAATGAGCTTCACCGGGTGAACTCTAAGTTTAGAGTTTCATTTGCCGGTAAACATATCACCTGTGAATTCATGCCATTTTCTATTTTCCGTTTTCATGTGTTTGTAATATTATATAACCTTGTATTTTTTTTGCTCTTATTTTTCATGCACTTGCAATTTGCTAACCATGGGATATTGCATACCTTTTTGTTATCATATGGTAGGTTTGCAATGGGTCCAAGATATTGACGATTGACTTGGAAAGATGCTACTCTTTTTTGTTTTCTTTTCACTGTCGCGGACCAAAGCTGTGAAGCTGAGGCAGCTTGGGAGGCACCCTGGAGAGGCCAATTTAACCTGGTTTGATTGTACTTAGTGATTAGGAAAAGTATAATAGAGAAGCTATTCTTGCATCTTTTGTGTTATATATATAGTTATCAATTTAGGTCTAGTTACAAGTTTGTCTGTTGTGGTGGACCCATGTCCCACCTGTCGGTTAAATCAGAGGGTTCCATAGATGATATGTACCATTATCATGTAATATGGTTCTCTTTTAGCTACTATGTATGGCAGTCCAGGCACTAGCCAGTCCGATCATGTATGAGTGTATGAGCATGACAGAGGCACTAGCCAGTCCAATTGGATAAGGTATCAACCAGATTGATGCGGTGATGTTGAACAGTAATTATCTGCGTGGCAAACTGGTGGATGATCTCTCATCTCAGTTCGTTGGGCAGTTCGTTTCTTCTGTCCTTCGAAGAAGAAATTAGTGTTTCAATTCTGGTTCAGTTGCTAAAATTCACGCAACAAGTTGAATTGGGCCTGGTAGAATCTGAGCGCTAGCAGGCTGTGGGCCGAGTCTGAAGCACAAAATGCAGTAGTAGTGCGCTGCACTTTTTCTCGAACAAAATTTTGACTTGCCAGTTGTCACGAGTCACGACAGTGAGGCTAACTACTGGCTCCCTGCTTTGTCAAATTGTTGAGGAACCTATGGAAACTTCAATTTAGGAGTTGTTTAGTTTCTAGAGATTCATTATTTGTTCCATCACATCCATCCTATCATTTCTCATCCTTTCCTCACTATTCATTGCTACAGTGTATATCTGCTACAGTAAATCCCCACCAATCTCTACCAACTAAACACCCCCTAGACTACACGATGTTAATATTATGGTGTGCTCATGGGAGGTGAGAGTGCTGATTTGCAAAGCCTGGCAACCATTTCTTTTTCTTGCTTTTGATGGTATAAAAGGTTTTGTTTGTTGTTCTCTTTGAAATGGTTTGAGACGGCATAACGTATTTGGTCATCAAGATAAGTATTTGTGCAGTCAAAATCGGAGATTATGAAATCATTTATGAGAAGTCTCTGCGTATATGATGTAAGTTTTGGAAGTGATTGGTAGTCAAGGTTTGACCGGATCCTGTCGGAAGCTGTGAGCGGAGGGACCATTTCGTGTGGGTCCTTCTGTTTCAGCTTACTGCGTACGGCATCTGCTAAAGGGTGCCCACGCCATTCTATCCTCAACTTGTAGTGGCCCGAGCAGTGTATTATCTTCTTTTTATTTAAAATAAATTTGTGTGTATTTCTTTATCAAATATAAACAAAATTATAAAAGACGCATTTCATTCTTTAGAAAAGTATATCATTTTGGATCTCACTCTTCATATAAAGCTACAAATAAGCAAATATACCTCTAGCTGAGATAGTTAGGGCAGTCTCAATGCTAGAAACTATCATAGTTTCTATAGTATAGGATATCGTGTCAAGAAACTATCTTCTATAATGCAAGACTTGGTTTTTATATTCTAGGGCCCACTTGTATGGGTTTTAGGGTCTAAAATAAATGACACACCACATCAGCATTCTGCTTACATGGCAGCATAATTAATGGCTTTAGACTCTACAATAGAGTATGCATTGGCACTGCCCCTAGATGGCTCCATCAGGGCTTGTTTGGTTCCACCGGATTCAATCCGGGCTAGGAATGATAGATATAACAAGAAATTTATGATAGAGACATAGAGAGACCGGGATTTCTTCCGGGCCGGAAACTAATTTACTCATGATGGATACAACAATAGACTCGAAATGATTCCCCACCTCTTGACTACTGGATTGGTTTCTGGTCTTTTGGTGCCGCTATCATGAGTAAATTAGCTCTTGACCCGGAATGAATCCTTGCCTCTTGTTGTATCTCTCATAAATTTCTTGTTATATCTATCAATCCCGGCCTGAATTGAATCCGATGAAACCCAACAAACCCTTAGCATTTTTAGCTCTTAAGTTTTCAGACCTTTGCATGTCCTACGTCAAGCACAAATCTAAAACTAGACAGCTTGCGGACGGTTATCTTTCCCACATGTTGAGTTTTTAGAGTTGTTAACAAGCTATATTCAGCGTATGAAAAAAAATCATATGACCATAATCTATATGTACATTTAAAATACTTTCACATTAAAACAATAGTGATATACAAATACCAAGGTTCAAGAAAGCGCTAGGCGCTAGGCGGGCGCTAGCCCTCAATTTAACGCCTAGGCTGAGTAAACGTAGATTAAACGCGATTAAGCGTTTGTAGTATTTTTTAATTTTTTATATTTTCCTGCTGCTGGAAGCAAGAATATAATGTACCAGCAGTCCAGTACAATGCCAAAATGATGAGTTCCAAAATCATACCTGCTAACAGCACTTGTTCTGTCATGTTCTTGCCTCCTTCTTGGCCTCTTGCATTAAACAGATTGCTAACTGCGTGAGACAATAGAAATAAATCAATTGTATTATAGACTAGTGTATTCATCAGCAATGTTAGGAGAGAAAATAGTATAAACTTATCTCATAGACAGACAACCCAGTGCTCCATGGCCATTCAATATTTCAAACAGCAAGTTAGCAACACAATTACACAAGGCAAGATGGTCACAAATCACAACTAAATTTAAAAACAACACTGAAAGTCCATGACAAGTCACATTATTGACTTCTCTCACAAGCCAGGGAGTCACATCACAAATTAGAAAATACGGTAGCATAATTTTAGATCATGGCGCAACATAATAACATAAAATAAAGATAGTAGATAACTTGGCACATGCCAGCATGATTCCCACTAATCATCATGGCACTTAGACACCGGTGTTCATAACTTCATCTTCATCGCCTTCATCCTCACAATCAGTTTCTTCAGCCATGTCCATATCATCTTCAGTTGCAGCACCCTTAGATTCCCACTCTTCTTCATCGACCTCTCTAGCCACTCTTGCACTCCTACGAGGCTGAAGCACCTCCTCAACTCCCATAGCTTCTCCAAGAACACTCCATGGAATTCCTGTCCCTGGCACCTCCCCCTCATCCTCATCCCTAAAGATAACCAATGCATTAGCATCCCCTCCCTCATAGAAAAATCCTTGAACTTCTGCAGAATCAGAGCTTAGGAGAACTTCATAGTTCTTCTTTTGCATGACTTTCTCTCTCTTGGACATTAATATGTTGTTAAACTGGATGTAGACAAGACAACTGAGTCATTCTGTTGTCAGCTATTTCTTCTTTTGGTGTGAATCTGCATTTTATATCTACAAATTAATCTAGCATTTCAATTAATCTAACTGAAGCTATAGTTTAAAATGAGAGGCTTAGAGCAAAGCTGACCTGTTCAAAGGTGCTCTAATTTCTCTCACATCCAGAGTAACTAGAGGTCAGTGAGAGGATTCTTATAGCCAATCTTTGTAAATCTGGTGCTCCACCTCCATAGAGCCTCCACCATGATGCTACAGCCAAGTCAAAAATTATTAACCAATGAAGCAATATGACTCTTTGCAAACTAAAAGCAGGATGAAGCAAAGGACTTTTATTCTTACCCGGATTGAACTCAAAGCGCTCACAGCTTCTTGCCATCTTCTTTGAAAAGCTACCTTGACTCTTTTGAAATTTCTCTAAATCATCATTAACAGCTTTATATTCCTTCTCATCATCGCCATGATAAAAGGTCTCAACACACTGTATGAATTTTTCCACAATGCTTGAATCAGAGAAGATCATGCCACCATTGTTGTAGCTGTAGTGAGGATTGAGCATGTATGCAGCAACATGTAGTGGAGAATCAAGCCTATCTTTCATTTTCTTATCAATAATGACCATGACATCTTTGTAGTTCCTCTCCACGTTGCCATATGCTTCTTTGATCTCTCTCTTTGCCTTGATCAGTTCACCATACAGAAAAGGCATAGATGGTCTGACATCCCCATCAACCAACCGGAGTAGTTTCGCCAAAGGCTCAAAGACCTTCAAGCAACGTGTCACACCTTTCCAAAAGGTTGGACTCAACATTGTTGCTGTGGCAGCCTTCCCCTTTTTGTCTTCACATCTGGTAACTCTTCCCACTTTGAATCAACCACTAGCTTCTTTAGGCAATCTTTCTTCTCCATTATGCTTTGCAAAGTAAGATAGGCTGTAGCAAATTTGGTCACTCCTGGCCTTATTATTTCTCTCTTCCCAGCGAAAGATCTCATACAAGCCAAGGTGTGATGGTGCCCGTATACAAAGATGGTGAATGCCTTTGCTTGGTCAATTATAGACTTGAAGGCTTTTAGGTTTCCAATACCTTACAGCATGAGATTGATGGTGTGAGTTGCACAAGAACTCCAAAAGATGTTTGGCCTCTTGGAATGCAGCATTGTCCTTGCACCCATGTTATTAGAAGCATTGTCAGTGTCAGTTACTACTTGCACCACATTTTCTGAACCTACATCCTCAATTGCTTTGTCCACCAACTCAAATATGACTTCACTTGTGTGTGATACATCTGACATTTCTTTTGACTTCACAAAGCTTATACCCTCACTAGAAATTGTGCATATGTTCATGATGCTTCTTCTCTTCATATCTGTCCGAGCATCAGTCATAGTCGAGCAGCCATGCTTGCTCTTCTCATCTTCACGGTCCTGCAGCAAGCTCCTGGTTCTTGCATGCTCCTCTTCCATCAATTACCCCCGAAGATCATGCTGAGGTGGTGGCTGAAATCCATGCCCAAATTGACCAATAGCTTCAACCATTTCCTTGAACTCATCATTATCAATGGCATGGAATGGAATACCATGGGTAAAAATACATCTAGCAACATATTGCTGCACCTGATGCGTTCTCTCTTTCCAAAGAGCATCATTTATGTTTTGTTGTCTCCTAGCTTCAACCTTGGTTGCCTTAGGATCAATGGGGCGTACAAACTTATCCATAGGGCCTAACGGGCGAGGTTCCCCTAAGCTTCCATGTCTGGAACCAATTTCAACCACTTCATCTGCTACTACTGATGCTGCTGAAATCTGAACATTGTCCCTAACATCTCTATCATGCTGTAACTTATCCTTCTTCTTTTGTGCATATGCTTCAAGGTCCTTCTTGCACTTTAGCTTGATTTCATCACTGACTTTCTCGCATTTTGCCACAGAAGTGCCTGTATGAGCCAGATGCTGCTTGAACTGATGAATCCCTGCTGAGCTCTCATGGCCACAAAGAAGACACTTCACCTTGTTCTTGTCATTTGGATCACAGAGTCGCCCCCACTCCCATCCTATGTCACTTGACTTCCTCTTGAGGTTGTTCTGAACCTCTGCTGCAGCTTCGGGTGTTGCCATCCTGCAAGCAATGGCAATCAAAAGAGATGGGTGCAGACTACTAGAGATGAGTTCAGATCCAAGCCCGTATAGCCAAAACAAATAAAAAATCATCTATTCAGATTCAGGCATGAGACATCCAGTGAAGACTTGCACAAACAAAACAGAGGTGTTGAGGAAGAACTCACCTAATAAGCCGGCGGACCAGAGCAGTGATCGAAGGCAGGTGTGGAGGTGGTGTCGTCTGGGGTGGCAAGTGGCGTCAGGTTCATGTTCTCCCTGGCAACTGGTGCTGCGTCGTCTTTAGGCTGCAACGTGCCGGCGGCCGGCCACACGAGGAAGAGCGGAGGCCACAACAGAGGAGGGCCAAAGGCCGGCCGGCAGGCCGCAGCACGAGGTGGAGGCGCGGAGCACAGACACGAGGAGGAGCGCAGGCACGAGGAGGAGCACAGGCGGCGGCGGGACGATGGCACGAAGAGGAGCGCAGGCAGCGGCGGTGGCGGGATGAACACAAGGAACGGAGGCAGGGACAAGCCGGCGGGGCCGGAAAAAAAGAAAGCGCGTAACCCCACAAATTTGGCCGCCAGCCCTTATACCCAACGCGATTCGGCGCGCTTTTGCCTCGGCGCACCAGATTTCCCACCAGTGGCCCGCACAAAGTTCCCGCCCGCAGCTTCTGCTCCCGCCCGAACGCCTGGGTCCGTTTTTTTTTTGCCGTTTTCACGCCGCCTACGCGATGCCGCGCGTACACGCACCGCCTAGGCGCGCCCAATGCCTAAATCACCGCGTAGGGCCTAAACGAGACGCTGGGGTTGGATTACCGCCTAATCGCGCCTAATCGTACGTTTAATGACGTTTTTTTTCGAACCTTGACAAATACTAGTTTTCACACTTGGCGACTAAAGAAATTGAAAAAAAAAAGCAAAATGCCATGTACTATTATTAAGTACTTTAGATCGTACTATCAGTGTCGACGGGTCATGACACGTGAACCATAAAAGATGAGGCTTTGCGAAATTAATTATCTGATGTGCCTCGCGCCGGCCACCGCCGTTAACCACAAGGAACTCACGAGTCATGAACAGAGACAGAGAGGGGAGGCAGAAATGGGGAAAAGAAATTCACGGGAGCAAAGGACACGGACACACCAATGTAAAATTGTGAAGGGGGAGCATAGCTAGCACGCGAGGGAACCGAGGAGACCCCACCGAACCCGTGCGGCGGCGGCGGCGGCGGTCATGATTGGCGGGCAGGCGGCGGACAGCCAGCCGCCGTCGGCGTCGGCGTCCTGCTCCTCCTCGTCCTCGTCCTCGCCGTCGGGCCCGGCGGCCGGGGGCGGACCCCGCCTCCATCGCAGCAAGAGGCGGCCCGACATCCTCAACATGCTCATGGTAACCATCCGGCGGGTTGCCGCTGTCTCTGCTGTCCCTTTTTGCTTGATCGGAGCCGGCGAGGCCGTCTAGATAGCTCGCCGGCCTGTCCTGGTTGCGGGACGAGATCCTTGAATCCGCGATCCTGCTGGTACTGTGCGTCGTGAGCGCTAATTTGGGAAAGTTGCTTAAAGTTCACTTCCTCTAGAAGGTTCATGCTTTTAATTTGTTACCAGCTTTGTCTTTCGGGAAAAAAAAATGGTAGCTTTTGGTCTTCCCGCGGGCGGGGTACGAGCCATCGGGCAGCTCCGAGCAACCTGTGATTCCAGGAAATGATACGACTTTCGATTGGGGTTGCTTGAAGCGTAGCACGGGGATTGATCGTTTGCTTCGCCATGAGGAGGGTTAGGTACCAATTCAAAAAAAAAGGAGAGTTAGGTACCTTACAGCGGGTAGGATTCGATGCTGATGGACAAGTGGATGCATGCCTAGGCCTGACCCTGACTGCATAAGATCACTATGAAGCCGCAGGCACCACTATAAGGGGAGCTGGGTTTGGAGTGTAATTGGTAATCAACTAATCATTCAGGTCAGAGAGTGCTAAGCCATTAAAGTGGGATTTTTTATTGCTTTCCTGCTCAAGATTTTCGGCTAACCATTATTGTTTCTGAAATTGAAACTGAAATATAGCATCTTTTTGTACTACGCTCAACTGCGCAAGGAGTAACTCTGAATCTGAGTGTCATATTTCAGTAGGGATTTGTTCAAAAAAAAAAATCAGTAGGGAGCCTAGGTGGGTTTTACTGGGTTATGATGGATTCATGGATCGGTTGGATTTATGAAGGCCACATATATTTTGCCAACCCAGCACATGCCTAAGTATGTAGAAGAAAGGGGGTGTCCCAAACTGTTGTGTTTATGGAACTTGGCAAATAACAGTAGCGGAAGCCCCTAGTGGTAATAATCGGTATATGTTATATACAGGGAACAAAAAGGGAAAACTGCGCATGGCGTCTAGAAGGGCAGATGATAAAATGACTAAGGGAACAAGCACCAACTATGGTTAAAACTATAAAATGGCATTTAGCCAAGAAAATAAATATAGCTCTAGTTTAGCATTCATTCTGTGCAGTTGAATGGAAATTAAACTGAAAGAAGTCATTTTTCAGCTTTGGAACCTCGATCTGATTTATAGGAAAATACAGTCATTTCTCTGTTTCCACATTATCCAAGTCAAAGATCCTATGATAAAGACTTCCATGAAGAAGGAACCATGAAAAATCTCTTGCCTATTGAACCATGGGGAAGAAATTTAGCTGAAAGTCGCAGCAATGAACAGAGCTTGCCAACATCTGGAGATTAGAATATATTTACCGATCATTATATACAGCAAAGAACAGATGGAAAGTTATTTCCTCGAGTCTTAGGTTGATGTTGTCAGTAGATGAACAGCAGCTGGCGGTTGGAGTAGGGGAATTAGATGGATAGCTCTGTTGGTGGAGTTTTGCGGCAGGTTTTGGATGCTGAGGATGTAATTTTGTAGCATGAGAGATGCGTGAACTGGTATTGGATGGTGGTGCGGATGTAACTGGCAAAGCGACAACTTTTCATGCCACAGTGAGGATGGTAGGGTTGTGACAGGGAACTAACGGTGGTGATAGGTGGCACAACCGTTAGCATTTCAATATTTTTAGTTCAGCGCTAAGTAGATAATAATTAGAAATTTAGAATATTCATTCTTATCAAATGTTGTAAATGGCAAACTTATCAAAATTTGGATTGGATATTGTTTTCTTTGTTTTGTTCCATCAGTGTGTTAAAAATTGCTATCGTTTTAAAATGAATCTATTGATATAACCTTTGTTTTCTATTTCTACATGTACTCTGAAGACTGCAGCATGTCTCACTTCATCATCATCTGATACTGGAAAAGGACAAAGTAAGTTGTCAAGCAACAAAGTAACACATGGATTTCACTTAGTGGAAGGAAGATCTGGCCATGACATGGAAGACTACCATGTAGCAGAGTACAGATATGAGAATGATCACGAACTTGGTCTGTTTGCCATTTATGATGGCCATTTGGGAGATAGTGTGGCCAGTTATTTGAAAGCTAATCTTTTTAACAACATACTGAAAGAGGTAAACTTATTATTTTTCTTATGAATCTTCCATGTAAAACATGTCTAAATTTATGTATTTCCATGTAAATCGTACTGAAGGACGCTTATGTTATTTCACTTTTATGGTACTCACAGCCTCTCTTCTGGTCGGACCCTGAAGAAGCCATTAAAAATGCATACAGCTCTACAAACAAATATATTCTAGAAAATTCTAAACAACTAGGACCAGGTGGTTCGACAGCAGTTACTGCAATTGTAGTTGATGGTACGGATATGTGGATAGCAAATATAGGTGATTCAAGAGCTATTGTGTGTGAAAGAGGTACTGCTAAACAGCTTACTGTTGATCATGAGCCCAATACAACTAATGAACGGAAAAGGATTGAAAAGCAAGGTGGTTTTGTTTCTACTTTCCCCGGTAAGTATCTAGTTGCCTAACTATTTCATCATCGTTTTATCCATTCTCAATGTAAACTATCTCAATGCATTTTCTAGTTGCTGATAGGTGATGTTCCTCGCGTAAATGGCCAACTTGCGGTTGCAAGAGCTTTCGGTGATCAGAGCCTCAAGGCGCAGTTGAGCTCAGAACCAGATATTAAGCATATACAGATAAACTCGAGTATAGAATTTGTTATACTTGCCAGTGATGGATTGTGGAAGGTATGTGATTTCATTGGCAATCTCAC
Source organism: Digitaria exilis (assembly GCA_015342445.1). Taxonomy (NCBI): domain Eukaryota; kingdom Viridiplantae; phylum Streptophyta; class Magnoliopsida; order Poales; family Poaceae; genus Digitaria; species Digitaria exilis. The sequence continues at coordinate 3,168,295 of JACEFO010002380.1, forward strand.
TTTACATTGTCACCTTCCATAGTACAGGATTTTTGACCGCACATTGACATTTTTATTTTGGATATTAATCCATACTTTTTTTTCTCATTGGTTTTTTATCACTAGTTTATATTTACTTTTTTTATTGCGAAAAATCAGAAAAAATTTCATGCCAAAAAATTCAGCTTCCTAAGACCAATTTAACAGATCTGACACTGTTAAGACTGGGCCTAGTCGGTGTAGCTGTCTTATTGTTTAGATACATCATGCCTGCTTCCAAACACTATGATTAGTGCTCCAGTTAAAATGCTGCTATTTCTTGTGCGTTAAATACAAATAGATATAGATATGCCTGAGCAACTCATCAACACGCCAAGCCATATCCATAATTCTGATTTATATTTCTAAAAGCAACTTATCAGCTTATAAATCATTTGTTTCGCTGTCTTTGCTGGGTAAAGGTAATAAAGAACCAAGAAGCTGTTAATCTGGTGAAGTCAACCAAGGACCCACAAACTGCAGCAAAGCGACTAACGTCCGAGGCCCTGGGGAAGATGAGCAAGGACGATATATCATGCATCGTCATCCGTTTCCGATGCTGACTCCTGTGGCATCGATCTTCATGAGTCTGGACCTTTCGCATTTCGCCTGATCTGCATAATTGTTTCCTCCTATAAAAGACCTGTGTACACTGTAGCTGATGAAGCCTGGATCTGTCGCGGTCCAAAACCGGAGATTGGGAAGGTTCTTGACCAAAGGACTGTTTGGGTTGGGTGGGTGTTTGCAGCCCGTGCTGGCTGTTTTCTTTTCATAAAAAAAATCCTACCTTGTGCATATATATACACGTTAGGACCAAAAATATATACTTTCGGACCGAAAACAAGAAATAATAAAGTGCCCAAAGATGCAAAGAAGGTACAGATTATATGTAAAGGTTGTATAAACTTGTAATAATAGTTTGATGATTGTTTTTAGTGACTTGTGCATATGCACTTGAGACAATAAAAAGTTTCTCCCGTCCTATCGCCAGTGATGAGAGAAGGCCATTCGCATTGTTGAATGGCTTTCCAAGATAAGGATGGCGTTTTAATATGCAGCTATATTATCATTTATCAGCGTCACATGTCCAAGATAATAAATGGATAGATTCTTTTTTATAATAGGTTTCCAATAATTTCTCTCCAGCGATGGGTTGGTTTGAACTTTGAAGTATCTTTCCGTGAGCATGAGTTTGTTTTTGTTTTGTTGGATTGTAGTAATGAATTATTTGAATAGTTATATGCATTGGCCGACGCACACTGGGATATTAACATATATATTTCCCTTCTAAAAATATGCTTTGAAAATGCTCTCCATATAGGGTTTTATTTCACAGTTTTATAGGCAAGATATAACATTTAATAATAATACATCGAATTAAACTAAACTAAATCATAAGAAATAAAATTCTTTCTGATGAAATGCATCTCCGCTTTTTTTTATAGCCTTGAAAACATGTATACCTAGTTTCATCCTCCACTTTCTTTTATGGCCTTGAAAACATGTATACCTAGTTTCATCCGGGTGAAATGCATCTCCGCTTTCTTTTATGGCCTTGAAAACAAGTATACCTAGTTTCATCCTGATGAAATGCATCTCTGCTTAGGGTCCACCCGTTGGCACCAGATGAGAGGATAGAGGGTTGGATTTTTTTTAGACAATGGAGAACAAGCACCGACCTTTGCTTCAAAAGAAGCTACACCCTATTATTAATCATGATCAGATCTACTGTCTGCCACAAGTTTAAAGAAAATCAAGCAACGACCCAAATAGTTTAGATGAAAAGATATTACAAGGCAATCCTCCATCCATGGTTGATAAAAAATTGCATTGCAACCGTCTCCAACCTCTGGCAGGCAACTTTTATTTGCTCTCTATTTTCTTCATGCTTTTCTAGTTGACTCCAAAAACGAATCCAATGAGTTTCCCTGTATAATACCTGCAGAAAAGATTTCATTGGCAATTTATCAAAAACATCATCATTCCTACTTAACCACATAACCCAACATGATGCAGATGCCCCGACAAGTAGTTGTTGTTTTAAATTGTCTCTGACACCATTGAGCCAATTATCAAACATGTGAACTATATTTCTAGGTGGCCTCAAACCAAAAGTAATCTGAACTAGACCCCACAGGAACCTAGCATTCTTGCAAGTAAAAAAAAGATGATGGATAGTCTCATTAGCTAAACAAAAGCTACATTGCTTACTACCATTTCAATTTCTTTTTGCTAGATTATCTTTTGTGAGCACCACCCCTTTGTAAAGATACCACATAAATACTTTGATCTTCAAAGGCATTTTTGCTTTCCATAAAATAGTATTCTTATTCACTACCCCATTATTTATTAAAGCAAGATACATAGAATGAACAGTAAATTGTCCGTGTTGATGCAAGGACCATTTCATAATGTCTGCATCACCATTTAGTTGAACATGCACAATTCGCAATACAAGTTGGTTCCACAAATGAAGATTTTCATCATCTAATGATCTACGAAAAGATACATTTAGTGGAATTGAATTGAAAACAGATGCTACTGAATCACTCTTTGCTCTTACTATATTATACAATGACGGGTGTTGTTGTTGAAAAGAAAAGTTGCCAATCCACTTGTCTTCCCAGAATCGGATTTGTTTTCCATTATTGAGCTGGAATAAACCATAACTAAGGAATTGTTCTTTGAATTTCATGAGTCCAGTCCAGAAATGTGAATCTCCGGGCTTCCTTTGTACTTTTCCTATTGTTTGGTTTTTAATATATTTATTCCTGAGCAAAGTTTGACATACTCCTTCTTCATTTATAAGTTTGAATAACCATTTGCTCAATAAACATCTATTCTGTATCTCAATATTTTGTATTCCTAGCCCTCCTTGGTCTTTCGGTTGACATATTACACTCCACTTTGTTAATCTATATTTCTTTTTCTAGCTATCACTTTGCCAAAAAAATCTAGATGTGTAATACTCTATTTTCTCGAGAACTCCCTTAGGGACCTCGAAAAATGAGAGCATAAAAATTGTTAGACTTGTAATCACTGAATTAATCAACACAAATCGACCACCAACAGACATGTATTTCCCTTTCCAACTACTCAATTTTTTTTTCTATCCTTTCCTCAATAAATTTCCAATCTCCATTACTCAACTTTCTATGATGCATAGGTATTCCAAGGTATCTAAATGGAAACGATCCTTGTTTACATCCAAATAATTGTGCATATTGAATTTCCTATTCTTTTGCCTTTCCAAAACAAAAAATTTCATTCTTATGAAAGTTTATTTTAAGATCAGAGAGCTGTTCGAAAGCACACAACAATAGCTTCATATTCTTAGCTTGGTCTAAATTATGATCCATAAAAAGTATTGTATCATCTGCATATTGTAGTATAGACAAACCATCCTCAATTAGAGGAGGTATGACCCCTGAAATTTGTTCATTTTCCTTGGCCCTCTTTATTAGAATCGCAAGCATATCTACTACCATATTAAACAGAAGAGAGACAGAGGGTCACCCTGCCTTACCCCTCTTTTTGTTTGGATGTTAGGCCCTATTTGATCATTGACTTTGATACCCACATGCCCTCCTTGCATAAAAGAAGCAACCCATTCACACCATTTTTGTGAAAAGCCTTTCATCGTTAGAGTTTGTTGTACAAATGACCAAGTAATTTTGTCATAAGCCTTCTCAAAGTCAATTTTCAGAATAATTCCATCTTGTTTTTTCCTATGCAACTCATGTATTGTTTCATGCAAAATTACCACCCCCTCCATAATATTTCTACCCGGAATAAAGGCAGTTTGGGTTGGACTGGTCACCTTTTGAGCTACTCCAGTTATTCTGTTTGTAGCTACTTTGGTAAAAATCTTAAAGCTCACATTCAGTAAACAAATTGGGCGGTATTGCTGAATTTTACAAGCCTCCTGACATTTTGGCAATAAAATGATTATTCCAAAATTCAGACTATAAAGTGTTAAATTACCAGCATGAAAGTCATGAAACAAAGCCATTAAGTCCTCTTTTATAACTTCCCAAAAAGTTTGATAAAACTCTATTGGGAATCCATCAGGTCCTGGTGCTTTATTATGTTCCATGCTAAAAACTGCTTCCCGTACTTCTTCCTCGGTGAATGGTTTTATTAAGGACTCATTTTCCAAATCTGACACTTGTGGTATGTCATCAATACGGCTTTCATCCATTGAGACATTAGGTTCTGAATGTGGGCCAAACAGACCCTTATAATATGAAGTGATGTGTTTCTTCAATGCTTCATCTCCCTCAATTATTTCACCCTCATGTTGTAATTGGAAAATTCGAGTTTTCCTATATTTTCCATTCGCCGCTAGCTGAAAGTACTTAGTATTGGAATCGCCTTCCAATAATTATTTTACCTTTGCTCTTTGATACCACTTTATTTCCTCCTCTCTCAACATCTGGGCTATAATATTTCTTAGACATTGTTTAAGATTTATTTTTTCTTCCATAAGCAATGCCACTTCTGCTTTTTTATCGAGCATATCAAGTTTATCTAGTATCCTTTTCTTTTTTTATAATGCGCACTAACATTCTTTGCCCATCCTCTTAAATATTGTCTCACTCTACGTAATTTTGTTTGCCAAATTTCCATAGGTGAACCATCTATAGTATTTTCATACCATAACCCTTTAACCATGTCAATGAAGCCATCTCTTAATAACCAGCCAAGCTCAAATTTAAGATTTGATTGGTTAGCTAACATTTCGGCTTCACCAGAATTAATAAGCAAAGGAGTATGGTGTGAGAAAATAAAAATAAAAAGAACATATAAATCAATTAAATGGTTTAACTATCGGGTTTAAAAGTAGACCGTGAGATCCAGAGACCATGGCAAAATTGAGGGGAAAAAAGAACCCCGAAATGAAAAAAATTAAGAAACAGGGCATTTTCCTAGTTATTTTTTTATGAATGTATATAGAGTTTTGTCATTTTCATTTTGTCCAATACGGCTGATGATGGTATTACGGCGGCTATCCATGGTATGCCGTACACGATCAGCTGTTTGTTTTGTTTAATCCATGATTGCAAGTTTGCAACCACTCCTGACTAACCTCCTTGTGCCTATACGATGGGTACAATAGTACAAAGTAAAGCAAGTAAAGCAGTTTATTGTCTATCTTTCCGACAATGACTAACCAAGTTTCTCGTCTCTCTCGTAAAGTAAAAAGTAACTAAAAAGGTGCGGTCCACCTTGCACGGCGGGGGCTGATCTCGTCCGTCCCTCCCCCGATCGGACGGCTGATGATGCGTGGGAAGATGGAATGCCCAGGGCATTGGTGGGCCGTGGTGGGCCCCACTGCATCTCACCGTCGAAGCCTCAACAACCCCCCACCCAGCGGGGCAGGGAGGGACGGCCCCCAATTCGATTCTCGAGGGAGACCACCGCCGCCGCCGCCGACCCCTCCCCTCGCTGACCGTCGCCGGAGCCCGGAGGCGCAGCGAAGCGTCAAGTAAGGCATCCCTCTCCTACCCTTCCCCCTCCCCCTCCCCCTCCTCCTCTGCTTACGTCTGTATCCGGTTCGCGACGCGGGCGGGCGGGCCGGCCTGCGGCGATCGGCGCCTCTGGGGGGTGGTTCGCGTGGCGACCTTGATTGTTCCCGCCGGCGGCGATGACCGGGCCGTAATCGTAGTTTCCGGCGGGTTGGGTGGAGTGGGGGTCAGGACCTTGTAGCCGCCGGCGGTGGATTTGATTGGATAGGTTGTTGCGGTAGCGGCCCCTGCTGTTTGTTTGGCCCCCAGCATTTTCAGTTGGTGGAAGCGCCGAGGTCCCTGATCCTTGGGTGCGCGCGGCACGGGGCTTCTGAATTGGTCCTGGCCGTGGGGACTTGCAGCCGTGACCACGGTTTTGCTGTTCATTTGACTTTTTTGTGTCCCCGGGGTAGTCATGCTCGTTGGCAGAGTGGTGAGACAGCCCCTGTATCACTCTCGGCCATGATTTTATCTTAGATTCCATGTAATGCGCTCATAATAGTTGGGCAATCCTGCTTTCGAGCCTTCAGCCTCTTCCATTTTGGGTTTTCGTGGATTGAATTTAGTTTATATAGCCTACTGAATTCGAAGCTGTTCCCCTCCAAAAAAAAAAAATTCGAAGCTGTGGCATGAGTCCTTAAAACCTACCTGTGCTGTGATGTGTACAGGTTACAAAAAAAATCCGTTTCCTTGTTATGGTTGTTGATATGACTCAAAAGTTTCAGAGCTGTGATATGTGGAGGGTTCTTGTATTCTGGATATTTTAATTTCCAGTATTGGGACGGCACACCTGTATCAGTAATTTATCTCTACACGGCAAAACTGTGTACCTGTACCATCATGTTCTAGATATGTTCTCCCGGTGCCCAATACTAGGATGATAGGTCCTTCCTTGGTGTGGTGTCATATCAATTTTAATGATGTAATTATTTTTAAATGATGATGAAAAGCTCATTAGACATTTTTGTTTTCCTGCTTGTAGGGGAGCCGCAGAAGGATTAGTCAGGGAACTGTACATTAGTTGGAATGGCTGCTACAAAGCTTCAGGCCTTTTGGAACCATCCTGCTGGCCCCAAGACCAGTTAGTTTTTGTTTTTTCCCTCTCTATCTTTGTGAAAAATGACATCCGCAATTTTGTGCAATATTCTCTTTGTCATTGCTGATCATGTTGTCCTCTTTGGAAATCATGCCTGATCAGTTCCTAACTTGTGCCTATTCACATATTTCTGTTTTCTAATATGCCTGATCTGTGGTCCTGCATTCCTGGTAGTATTTGATATCACTATTACAGTGCTGTAGTGTGAAACATAATGTGCTTCGGTACTACATATTCCAATAAAAATGGCACATGCTTATTTGCATTCACTTGTCGATACTTTGATGCATAGTGCACTTAACGAATTATCTCTATGGTCTGTGACTTTAACCTGACCATCACTGCAGTTCATTTCTGGGCGCCAACATTCAAATGGGGTATCAGTATTGCCAACATTGCTGATTTTGCTAAGCCACCTGAAAAGATATCTTATCCTCAGCAAGTTGGTACGTCAAGTTACCCAATCAGTTTTAAGTCAAGATAACATGGCCATTATTTTGCGATGCATTCTTGTTGAGTTCTGGTATGCTTACTCTTTTACGTGCCATTCAGCTGTTGCTTGTACTGGGATCATTTGGTCAAGGTACAGCTTGGTTATCACGCCGGTAAGTCATCAATACCTGGTACTTGTCCATTGCGCTAATTAGGTACTGAAATATACAAGCCATGTGGGCAGTATTTTATCAAGAAATTGTAAAACTTGACCTTTCTTGCAACAAATATACTGTTCTGATGATGTATTTTTTTTATCATTCCTTGAAAAGGATTGCTGATGTTCAGTTGCTCCTCACATGTTGAGTTCCAGCACTCCAATAACTTGTTCTTGGGAGTTTGGTCGTTTAACACACAACCAAAACTTTTAACCTTACCGGTTCTTTGTATGTCTTGTTCTCACATGTTGAGTTCCAGCACTCCAATGACTTGTTCTTGTGAGTTTGGTCGTTTAACACACAACCAAAACTTTTAACCATACTGATTCTTTGTATATCTTGTTCTGGTTTCGTTCTTGTTGAAATGAGCTGATATTTCAGCGGCAGCAAAATTCTGCACACTTTTTTGAGGAAAAAACTTGGGTTGTATTGTTGTCCTTTTATATTGTCTTCCTTTTGACTGCTGCTTAGCTAGTAGCCATGGAATGCTAATTGCTGCTTATCTGATTGCATGGCTTGTTATATGGTTACAGAAAAACTGGAATCTTTTCAGTGTTAACGTTGCAATGGCTGGTACAGGCCTGTATCAGCTTTCCCGGAAGATAAGGTTTGTCCCAAAGCCAAGCTCATCAAGTTTCTTGCTCTTGATGTGTCAAGTGAGAAGATGACATGGCTTATTTGCCAATCTCCTTTGCAGGCAAGATTACTTATCTGATGAGAAGGATGCTGCTCCACAACTGGAAGCATGATGACAACAACAGACAAGAATAACTGATTGAAAAACCTCCAGCAGTCTTGGAGTTGGCCTCAATTTTCCAGTTCTGCAAGGAAATGTCTTTCAATCCAGGATATGAATCTTTTCCTATATGTTTTCTTGTTATGGAGTCATGAACAGGTCATTGTGAAAATTTTCTTCCAAAAAGAAAAATTGATTTGTGCACTTCTGGAAAAAGTCTATGCAAATACATCCTTACATGTTTTGCTTTTGTTCAGTCAATCTTTTATTTGTAGTAATTCGAAACCATTGCTTAAGATGATTGATCATAATCCAGTCTGTTTCTGATGTCAGTACCCTTCATTTGGAAAATGGTTGTTTTGGGTGTTCGCTGGGCTGTGGCTGCTCCGCTGCTGTTCTGCTGCCTGCTGCTGCTGCGCTGCTTTGCTGGTTGCCAAACACCTGCAGCGCAGCCTTGCAGCAGCCAGCCGAACACCGTGATGACTGCAGTGAAGCTGAATTGTTATGCCTGGATAGTGAGGGTGCTCCTACGCATAAAAACATTTCCTTTTTTTTTTTTCCTATTGTGGGTAGTGATTTTAGCTCTTGTACATATTTCATTTGATTGCTATCTATTACCGGCCGGTCATTTCTGCTGTACAGTGGTGAGTTCAGCAGACTGTCCGAGATGGCCAATTTGTGCCCGCTGCTCCAGGCGTTGTGCACTATTATCTCTGATTCTGTGACTTGCACGGCAATGGAATTTCATGGCAACCCGCCACTCCAGGCGCTATGCACAATACTCTGATTCTGTGACTCGGCCCAGATATATTGGTGAATATACATGCAATTCCTGTGACAGGCATGATCGTGGGCATAAAGGAACGAGCACATGCGTAACTCCAGAAACCATGGCACAAGAGACCGAGCTGCCATGCCTACTTATCTCCTTGTCCTCATCCCAGGCATGTGTGAATCACTGGAATTTGCAGTGCCAGAGCTTTCGTTTGTCCGTCGTTGAATTATGCAGAATTAACTTGTGTAGCCTCGATGAAGCTGTCACAGGATAAATCTATGAGAGGCATCAATGAACAGTCTCGTGCACACATGCACATGCACCTACCACTATGAACCCCGTGGCAAATCATAAGATAGAATTAAGTCACTATGTTTCTCACTTACCTACAACAGAAAGAAATTACGGCACTAATAGCACATACAAGAAACTACCACAAGATGTTTCTCACTTACCTACAACAGAAAGAAATTACGGCACTAATAGGACATACAAGAAACTACCACAAGACGTAATTTTCTCGTTGGGGTATATCGTGTAATCTCTACCAGGTGGGGTGAAACGTCAAGTGCTCGTTACAGTTATCATTTTTTGTAAAAACATTGCTTAACACGTCGACAATTCACCAGCTTCAGCCGTTGAACCCAAGAAGCTGAAATTGAACGGGAGCTGGCCTACAGTGCTCACATCAACACTCTTTCTTCACATATCACCTCAACAGCACGGTGTTCAGCATTGTTTTTTTTTGGGCAAGTCAGTCGAGCTTATATTATAAAGATAAGGTTACAATCAAATGAGAGTGCATCCGACAGGAAGTTTGGAATGCTACTCTCCCAGGTACATAAGCTATCAGCCGGGTTTGCAAATTTTCAGCAATGAGCTGCACCATTTGCTCCCCTGTTGACATGGCTGAAAGAAATCGAATCAAAACCCTTATTGGGACTCATTTGGTCAAGGTACAGCTTGGTTATCACACTGATAATTCATCAATATCTGGTACTTGTCCATTGTACTATAATTAGGTATTGAAAGTCCGAAAGATACAATGCATCGTGGGCATTGTAACGTCCCCCGGCCGGGCCCGTTTATGCCTGATCACTCTCTAGGACCTCAAGACTTCCATCATGGACCACAGTAAGTCTTTTCTGCGTATTTTATCTTGTCCTCACTCGCTCACCCAAGAAGAACTTCCAGGTCGGTCACCTATCGCAAAATTCTCCAAGCCAAGCACGTTTAACCTCGGAGTATTTTTGGGATGAGCTTTTGAAAAAAAAGTTGCAACTTGTTGGTATGAATTAATCATATTAAGCCCTAGGCCAGGATGTTACATTCACCCCCTTAGGAGACCGATGTCCCCGTCGGTCAATCCCAAGTCAGAAACATCCCCACTTGGTCACGTCTATGTGCCCAGTGCCAACGCATGTGCCATGCTGCGTTACCACCCTGGGCCCACACCAACCATGCACACCATCTCTACACAACTGTGACCCCACGTGTTCGTGAAACAGCGACGGTCGACTATGATATCATATTAAGTCATGTTACATGTCGTATTTTATAAGTAACGTTTAAACGTGATCTTGTATTAGTGTAGTGATATGGAATATGGATGATACATGATGATGGTTACATGGAAATATGATTTAATCCATACCATGTTTAATCTAGTTAGTGGATGCAAATATTAGATGATGTTTAATCTATACAGAACCTTGAGTTAAAATATTGAAAATAAGGATATAATCTTTTAGTAAATTTTTGGCAACAAACCCACCAGTCAAAGCCTTGCATAATATGAGTCTACTAAATATATATCACTAGTCGAGTAAGTCTTGCTTAATATTAGTCTACTCAGGATTTGTTGTGTTGACTCTATCCTCGTAGTTATTGTTTTTTTTAGAAAGACACCACAAAGGTGTCTCATATCTGATTCATATCAAGGAAAATAATTGGTAGCACAGAAGGACAACTCGACACTAAATGACATAACGGAAATAAAATTACATTGAAGAGCTCTCTTGCCGTATTCTTCATTCGTCATCCACAAAAGCTTGAAAATGCATTGGAAAGGCAGCAAGGGAAAGGGGCACCTAAAAACGTCATCGCCACGCAATGCTTTGAAGACCGAAAAAACCACTCGCCTCTTACAGCAAGATCTAGCAACCGCTGAAACGATATCGGCTGGGGGGACACCCCAAGCAACGTAGGCTTGCAATCCTTCACCACCAAAACATAGGGTTGAAGAAACGTAGGTTTGTAGTTTCCATTTTGATCATACCTTCAACTGGTTTTGCCTAGGAAAAGTTAATTTAAAAGGCCCTCAAATAGGGCATGATTTTAATTACCTCCCGCACTTAAGAGAATTCATGATGTACTCTATATTACATATGTGGTGTATGCACCACTAAATAAATATTTTTTATAAGTATTGAAATATGTCAGTCATTCATCAACAGGCATTAGGTTTTAGTTTGGGCCACCATACCTATTGTTCCCTATTTTTAGTTGCAAAATTGAAGTGCTGAATAGGAGTAGTAAATCGAGAAAATACTTGCAGATATGTGCCTAGAAAACCGGATCGCCCCACGTCACCCAAGGGCAGCACATGTGGCATCGTGAGTTGCCACCGCCATCCCTCCGCTTCCACACCTCTGTTGCCCCCCCCTTCCTAGCTACGACATCTCGTCGGAGGCTGGAGGGAGTGGGAGGGTGGGTCCATCTTTGTAATTGATTTTTGTGGATTGAATTCTTTCTAAGGTTTAGACTTCTCCATGTCTCATCTCATATATTTGTTTTGTCCTCCTCCCTTCTGGCAACGGCGAGATGTACGGTGGATTTTGTCTGTACATGGCGACTATGATGAAGGTGATGGCAAAATTTACGGCTTTGACAACTTCTTTGATTTGACAAAATGGAGAATTAGGTTTTTGGATGGCAAGATCGAGGTGGGGATGATGCTGTCATCAAGGAATAATTTTCTCCAGCCCATTTTTCATTTTGTCGTGTTTAGATCCAACCACCATAAACGTGGTTGAAAGACTTGTGAGAATATTTACTGCCACTCAAGCTGATGTTGATCCGTCTTGTACCATGTAAATTGGGATCAATCTCTCTTCATCGGTGGCAGAAAGAGGAAGAAGAAAGATGCAAGAAGAAGATCTTGCTTTTTCTAGCCTACTCTATGAGCCAGCAACCCACCATGATTGGTAGCATCCTACTTTAGTCCTTGGCAGTGGCGGAGCCACCAGTATGGCCAGGGCCGGCTCTATCATTTTATGGGCCCCTGGGCAAGCATGAAAATAAAGGCCCTTTAAATTATTTTTTTAGTTTAAATTATAACATCTATCACCAATACTAAAAATTACTTTGTAATATATGTGTAATAAAACATACAATATTGTAACAAAATTCTAAAAACAATAACCATTAACAATAATCTTGTTGGCTTCAGCATTACGAGAAACTGGAAAAAAAAATTGTGTAGAGCACCTCTATGTGATTCTATGAACTGATCTTCTTGTTTTTTTTCCTGTTCTGAGCACCTGACAAATGCTTCTTAGGCAACATCTAATATATACAAATAAATACATTGAATTAGAAATTTATAACCCTTTGATTCTTTGAAAAACAAGAAAAAAATTATAACCCTCGATAATGTGTGTCAATGTGGCGCTTATTGTTCGTCCACATGAGTGTGCGTCATCCTCGCCATTGCCGCCGTCGTCGAGACGCTGAGTGAGAGTGAATCAGATCGTTAGGGTCATAGCTGCTAGGTGCCGCCGTAGCTACTGGGCGCCGGACGACGGCAGAGCAGGAAACATGAAACGTTGCCTACTGGTTGTGGTTAGTCTGGAAGATCTATTAACGAAACATCGCTTTGGTAGGGAAACTAAATGTTGGCCTCCTCACTCCTATACATATTCAAAGCTTATCCTGAGACGTGGGCTGATTTATTGGAATTTTAAAAGCTTTGTAGAAAATTATATGCACTAATTATCTGTAGGATGTTGGCCCCCCTAGTTCCATGGGCCCCCGGCGGTCGCACCCCCTGCACCCCCTCTAGAGCCGGCACTGAGTATGGCAAGCCATGGCAGCTGTCATACCTACCATTGCCAAATCCCCCTCCACTAGCCCTGTCTCTTTCAGTTTTTCTGCAAGTCTAGAGCCGAGCCGTCATGAAATCTGGAGGACTTGTGTCTGGAGAAGAAAGCAGACGAAGAGTTGAAGAAGGTGTGAATAGACTTGGAAGTTGGGCTTTAGGCTTTAGGATTTTGGTCCGTTAACTCAGTAGGCACGAACCCAATAGAACTTCCTAGCAAAAGGCTACGAGATATATTGGATGAAGATGATCCTTCGCCTTTCGGCCTGTGCGACTCCGCCAAGCAACGTGTAGTGGTGAAGGACGCTGGACGCGAAGCACTGGAGCAAGTATTTTTTTCGAATCATACGCTCACATACACGCACGCACACTTGTCTATACAAACATACCCATGTGACCCCTATGAGCACATCCAAAAGATTCGGCCGTCAAATCCACAAATTGACCAAGTCACCATAGATGCCTCATAGTTGAGGGGCACGCCGTCTATCACTGAAAGAATAACACCGGTTAAATCTTGCAACAAATTCAAAAAAATACGAGCACTAACGCCGAGTCAAGGAATTGAATCTTGGTGGGCTGGTTCCACCACAAGGTACCTTGCTAGCAGAGCTACGCTCAGTTCGCAATATATAGATTTATCATATTTGCTAATTATATCTATATTATTATTATTGACTTTTAGATATTTATCATATTATATACTTTTATATAAATTTGTAATAGTAGGTTCGTTATAGCTAGATTTTGATCTGAACGCCACCACCAAAGTTCGCCATAGGTAAATTTTTTTCCTGGCTCCACCACTAGTCCTTGGAAAGCATATAATTAATGCCCATATAACGCAAATGTTTTAGGCATAGCAAGTGATTCTTATATAGGCAATGCAAGTGATTTTCATTCTCAAATGTCCATGCATATTTTACTCTTGTGTTAATGCATTTAGTTTATGGTAAAACTATTGGCGCTAGTTAGTGATACCTTTTTAGTTCTATTTAGGTGGAGATTTTGAACTAATTCACACACTATCCTGCCACTTGGCATGTGAAATAATCTCATTTTCGCATATACATGCATTTTTTTGGAGGATTTTGGTTTAGTAGGTTTTTCAGCTATAAATAAGCACTATTGGACCAAGTCAAGATCATGCGTATACCATGGAGGAATATGAGGGCCAAGAACCTGATATTACTTGGATTTTGTTCATGCTCATATATGGTGGATCAAACTCCAAGAATGTGCAAGGTCGAAGACTTGAAGATATGCTCGGATGACTTCATGATCAAGTAAAAAAAAAATCAGACATTTAGAAAGTTATCAAGATCCAATCTTATCTCAGGATGGCAATGGGGCAGTGTGGCGCAGGGGGAGCGTCCCCTGTCCCGGCCCCGATCCCCGAACCTCGATCATGGCCCCGACCCTGAATTGCTTATCGGGGCAAAAAGCATCCCCGTCCCCGACGGGTCGGGGCCCGAAATCTATCGGGGATCCGTAGAGATTGCGTTGCAGCACCAAAATAAAATCTCTTCCCAACAAGGTCACCATAAATCAGCAGCCAAAAGAACTTGCAATCGAACATTTATTGAATCAGCAACTAAGAAAGGCAGCAAGTAACTTCAAGAATCAACGGAAGCAAGCAAGTACATCTGTTCAAGCAATGAGGATTGAGACGATTTGGCACCAAACAAACGCAGCCTAGCCTTCGCTCACTAGCAGCTTGGCGCGTCTGCTTCGCACGTTGATGCAGCCCGACATCTTGCGTCCCGGCCGGCTTGCCGCAAGGCCGGCGTCACGTGCAGTGCGCCTCAGCCTTGCCCTATCGCTGATTCGCCGTGACGCAGTGCGTGGGTGGCGGACTGGCGGCTGGTCGGCTGCCCGCATGAGGAAGAGGAAAAGGATAGGAGTAGGGTTTTCTACAAAAGTGACTATGTATGGGCTGCTGGGCTTCAAAGCTGCAGATGGGCTTAAAGCTGAGGCTTGATTTCGGAGCCCCGTGAATCTCCGCCTGGATAAAACAGCCCCCGTCCCTGCCCCGTTTTAAATTCAGGGCCCCACCCCATTAGCCCTGCGGGGAGAAAACTGGCCCCGTCCCCGCTCACCACGGGGATTTTTGCCACCCTGACCAATAATCACATGCATTGGAAACTAAGCTGCAAAGGATCAAGAAGCTTACACACAAAAGATGTGATCAAGGTGGGCAAAAAAGAGGCTAGGCTGACTGGCTTGGGCCCTATGGGGCCGACTGTCCCACCCTTTTTTGAGCCCTCTCATCTTCCCCTTTGACCTACGACCCCTGCGGATAATAAGTACCTCCAATACTTGAAGGTAAGGGAAATCCATCCACCAGAACTCAGAGAAACCCTAGAGCAAACAACAGAGGGAGACAATGAACGCTGAAGTTCTCGAAGTTGTCTAGGAGATGGCTTAGGCCAACCCAAGCCACCATGGTCTCCCTGTGTGGTTGTGTCGGTGGAGTTCAAGAGCTAGTTGGGGTCATCAATCGTATATACTCAGTGGTGATGATCCAAACACATCTATTATATGAGTAATGTTCTTCATGTCACTGGTCTACTACCGACCCAATGGCTCTTTCTATGATTTCATTCTTCTTTCTTGGTTTTGCTTCTTCGTCAATCTATTTTCGAGATAGATTGCACCAGGGTGTTCTCATAGCCATGGTGGCTAGGGGTTCATATCAGATCTACCAATTGATTTGTCACGTTCTTCGTGAACATGCACTTAAGTTACCTACACCGATAGGGAGTGTCATGACAGGGTGTGATCCTGTGTAAGGTGGGGCTTTTGGGAGTTTGATAGGAGGTAAGAGTTTAAAGATGCTTTTGGATGAGATGCATGTTTAACTTGCTCGTTGGCTAGAACTACAACTAGAAGGCGATGGGCTGGGTTACCCCTTTGGTTATGTTTTATCTTTACCTATGTTCATACATGAGATCAACCTATATCCACTCATATCTTAGAGGTTCACCCTTTATATGCAATCAACGGTTCATGTTAGGATAGCATTAGATTAGCTAGAAAACCCTAGTAAGTTCATTGTCGATCAACGGATTGATAACCTTGGATGGAATACTCTAAGTAAAAAGCTACGATAATCAGTATATTTTTGTGATTCACAATTAGCACGTCTAAGGGCCATTGACAAAAACTGTTCCTTTTTAACAAAAGACATCTGATATTATTTTAACATGTAAAAGCTTGCATTATACGAAGTCATACAAAGTGCAAATTGGTTGTATACGAAGCATTTTCCTTGTACAAAATAGCTTCACTAACTTTTTTGTGTCTCACAATTGTGATTTTTTGTAAGTTACGAATAATAACGGCATCGAAAATATTAATGACACATATAGTTAATTTTCATAGGCTTTTGTAATATATGTGTCGTTTGCACCCCCCCCCCCTCAAAATTTCTTGCTCCACCACTAACCAAGCGTGAATACAATGAAAATGAAGAGCAGTCCTTGATTGTTCTTAAATGTAATTCTTAAACATCATGGGCATTCTTCCACTTGGCACACATGTCCATGATGTTTAATGTGCATGCAGGTGAGGTGTCGGTCGGTCCTAAAAATGTTTAGGCTTAAAAACCATGTTGGAGTAGTGATTTTGTTTCAGCCGCTGATGTGTCAAATTTGCGCTTGCAGCCTGCAAGCACAGTTGGTGGTGGTTGGTGACAACAGATAAATTAATCTAACAATCGCATGGTCCAATCAGGTGGATCGAGGAGGTGGTGGTTGGTTTAAAGCTGCAGGCTGGCAAGCTGGTTCTGCATTCGAGGCTCTTGCTACCGCCACCTGCCAATGGTGACCTGCCCTGAGGACATGCATGTTGCGTGGCCGCCGGGACATGCATGCGGCGCCGTCCGAGTATGCTGTCGCCAACACAGGCAAAATAACGTTGAGAAGGCAGGAAGCAATTTACAAATGACGTTGAACGACGCCGCCCCCCCCCCCGCCCCCCCTCCAACTCAATCGAACAAGGCAATGTATTGCAACCCTACAGTAGTTGGTGGGCCAGCAAGAGCAAATCAAGTGTGCAATCTAGTAATAAAGGGACAACAAATTCAAAAGTGTGCAAATCATGTGCAATTACTCTATTCATAAGTGAGCAAATCAAGTGAAATATAGTTTTGTGGGACTCATCTCTATGGACTACTTGGTCCAACTCCAAAGGATTCACGGATTACCCTAGTAAGTTTATTGTCGATTCACGGATTGATAAATCTTGCGGAATACTCTAAGGGAAGATCTACAATGATCCGTGCGTTTACGGGTTACCATTGACGCGTCTAACGAGCGTCAACACACTGCTAGCATACTGATGGTTTCACACGCATGTCCCACCAGGTACTCATGACCCAAATCTGATGGTGAGTTGCTCTTGTTGCTCAAATTTTTAGAGCTTGACATTCTACAAAATGAATCACACGGCTGCATGCCTGCACCGATGAGTTTGTTGTTCAAATTTCTCTTTAAATATATACCTTATTGCAATAATACTGTCCAGGGAGGCGTGCACGTGCTTGCTGCCACCGGGCGGGACACCATGCTTGGGGCCATGCTCGACGCATCCAGGCCTTGTAACTGCGGACAACACGGCCATCCGCGCCACGCCCAACGGAGGGTACTACGTCAGGCCAGAGCTGAGGTCCGCATCCCCCCGCCCCCCCACCGGCCATCCTCATGCAATGCATCGTGGTCATCCTTATCCTTAGAGCTGGTCACCTCTCTCTCTCTCCCTCTCGGCGCCCCTCCTTTCTCAAATTTTACTCCAAATATTTTAATTTTTAACCATGTTTAGAAGATAACATAAGCATTAAGAAGATCCTTAAACAGTCGTTGAATTCCCTCATTTGAAAAGAGCCCATGGCATGTTTTGGCATTTAAAAAGTGAAATGGAATACTGTAGACAATATTTTAGAAAGAATCAAAGTAGAGTGGGTCAAATGCAATGATACGTACAAAGTTAGATATGTGGATAAGTAGCAGCAACATTTACTTAGGGAAAGTGCATTGGTTTTGTCTAATAGGTGGTTTTATACATTGACACATAATCTTGAGATGATTTAATAGATAATAAGTTGTCACATAAACTCTATAGTCCCTTAATTAGTGCAAATAAAAATGTTATAAATTTGATGGTAACAATAACGGTGGAGTTGTCTTGTAGCCTTAAAATTTAGTAGGCGGCTATTTTCGTGAAACAACGGCATGTTTCTCTCGTCTTGCTCCCCTCCAATTCATAAAGCTAGGGATAAAAGTGGTAAATATACCATCCGGGTATCTATCCGATGGAAGGGGTTCAAAGACTAAATGGTACAACCCGTATCCGAATTCAGACATTTAATATCTGTCTATATCCTTTACGTATCCATATCCATATAATCAAAGTGGGATTTCTAACATCCAAATAGTATGGTTATCAATATCCGACACATTTCTCACTATTCATATTCGGATCCGTATCCGATGGAAAATAAATGTTCATATTTGTATCTGTATATATCTGTCCGTATTTGATCCGTTTTCATCACTGCTTAAGACAATGTATGAGATTATTAACGTGTAACAATATACCTGCTCTTATGCAAAACAAAGCATAACTAGACAAGGTCAAACACATCGTTAGTCACATTGCAAACACAATGCCACAAGGTTGGCCACGGTTACATTGTAGCACACGCACTCACACATGCCTTGCATTACTATCCCACTTACATGTGGGGTTCACATGAGTCGATTACATGTGGGTCGAATGGTATATATCCAACTTTACGATCTTTTAATAGTATATATCCATTTTTTTCCGAAATTTTGGGGGTGCCCTTTCGTTTAGGTGCTTTCCCGGGAGCAAATAAAGGGGTTTCTGACCGGAGATTATGCATCATTCTCAGCTGGTACCGGTAGTGACGTCTGCAGGCAATAATCCAACAGTCTGTCGTTCCCCAGTGGACAGATAGTATAGCAACAACTGACGACAGAGACATATCGGCAAGCCATTGATTGATTGAGAAAGAAATTAAACTGGATGAGCATGAGCTGTGGAGACGCCCCGGCGGTCACAAGCTGCTGCAGCAGCTGCCGCCTGGGTTTCCATCCAGCCGACGAGGACCTCTGCCGCCCCCATCTATCCTGGCCTCTACACAAGTTGAACCAATGCCTTGCTGGCTCCTCCCATGTACGTCCTTGATCTTGCTTGCGTCCGCCGTGATGAGACCAGACATGCATGATCATCAACAAGTAATAATGATATGATTTTGACTAGCGAGAGACGATCTTGTCCTGACAGATGACGGATCATGGATGCATGTGTGATTCTTGTGCATGCATCTGATCCGTCGAAGGAATGGGCCTTTCATTTGGAGTTGGGTTTCAGCAGTTCATACACCTAAGCACTTGGCCTAGCCCACAATATATACATTGTATAAGTATACATACCACACCTTTTGACCTAGTCGATTGCCCGATTCACACCATTTTGCAGGTTATCATATGTTCTAAATTCAAGACAAAGAAACCCATAAAAAAATTACATGTTGGCCTCAAACCAAGTATATGCTCAATGCAACTCCTCATCTTTGTGTTATTCTCTTCTATAGGTGACTGACTAAGCTACAAAACTGCTCTAGATCGATTGGTCGACTAGATCGGCTATCTCAAAACTAATCATGATTAATCATTGCCTAGTCACGATTAATCACCCAATCGGTATCCTAGCAACCATGGGCAACTTAACAATTCGAAAGCATTGATGGTGAGAACTAATAAATCAATCTATGATGCACAAAATCAAGACCACGGCCTCTAACAAGGAGGGGGTGCACTTAATCCCTCTCACATAGTGGCAAATAGACTGACATTCACTTCGTAAGGATGGCAAACAAATTAGATTGCACCAAATCTGGTCGTGAGCTGCTCTTATTGCTATTTTTTTTTTAGTTTGACATTCTGGAAATTGAATCACGCGGCTAAACTAATGAGCTTGTTTCTTCCAAATCATTGATAATTTCGACTAATCTGAAACTTCTGTGCAACTACAATTAAATATTTTAGCTTCTAACCAAGTTTAGAATATAACAGGATTAAGAAGAACCTTAAACGATCCTTTAAGTGTGGCTCAGCTGAAAAGAATCGATGGAGAGTATTATACCTACAAATGGAAGTAGACTGAAATGAAAATAACTTGTGCCGGTGGCATTTTATAAATGAAGTGGATTAGTGGAAGCTTGTAAACAGTATTTTGAAGAATGCTAGAAAGAATCAAGGAACCTGTTAACATCTACTTATGATTATGAAAAACAAACATAACCAGACAAGGTACCGGTGAAGACAACATTAGTGGCATTACAAACATATATAATGCTGCACTAGGTGGCCATGGTTACATTATTGCACACACACATGCACGCACCTCTTGCAAAGGCAAAAGAAATTCTAGTATTACTTCTTGTCGTTACCACCAGATGCATGCAATTAATTCGGTTCTCTGCAGAAATGTATTCCACTTCTTGTAACTAATATTAATTTGTTATTTATATTACATCTGTTTGAAAAAGATGCCACAACAAAGTGTTAGCCTTTAGGAGTGGCAATGCAAGTTCAACCCATGCCGGCTCCTCCAATCCCTAGTATGTACGTACGTACGTCCTTGATCTTGCTTTCATCCCTAGTAGGGATCGATTTTGACTTGTGAGCGATCTTAATTTTCCTGACGGATGATGCATGCATGGATCATGGGACTGGGATGCATCTATCATTCTATCTGATCAGGCGAGGAGGAGTGGCACTTGTTCGTCCCGCGGGACCGCAATTAGCCGAAGTAATGGGTTGAGGGCGAACCGCGCCACCGGCTCCGGGCACCAGCGACGCCGCCGTTGCTGCGGCAGAGGGCGGCGCAGCTCGCTGTCCCGTCAGGCCTTGGTGAAAAAGGCTGTCTGCCGGCTCCTCTCTGTTCAGACGAGCATGCAGTACTCCAGCTTTGATCATCAGGGCTTGGCCAAAAGTTTAGGCAAGAAGCTTCAATTTCTGATGAGTAAGTTTAGTTTGCTTGTGTGTTTGCGTTGTGCATGAAGAGAAGCGCCCAACAATCTCTGCAGATTCGTTTGTTGTGAGCTCAAGCTGAGCATGAAATTTCTCACATGTAGGCGTAAGTAGCAGGCTAGTTGCAAACTTGCAATACTAAGGGGCGCCTTATATATCATGTGCTTGGTCATTTGGCGGAATAATATCTATGGGAGATAGCAATTTTAGCTATGGTTTTGCAAAGATAGACATTCTATGTGCTGGATGCATTTCAATTGGCAAAAATAAGTATCAGTGGAACGGAATTTGTCCTGTTTTTCTTAGTTACTAGGCTACTAGCTAGCATGATGACTTGACGAGGAACGGATTTTAGCGCACCGTACCCACTTGCATGCATTAATTGGGTGGTGACCCAAGTTTTCTGTATTTCGAATCCTAGAACCCTAGCTCACCCACGCAACCACTGCATAGTTCCATGTCCCAGGGACAGGGTAGCAGCGATGGCGGCGGAGGCTGCCGGGCCGCGCTTCAGCTGTGCGTGTTTGCGGCGCAAGAAGAGCACAGAGCAGAGCCGGCGGCATGACAGGCGCCACTTTGGATCCCTAGTGTCCAAGGTGTGCGCACGTCCTGCTTCGACCATATCATTCTCTCCTGATAGCTGCGGAGTTGCTTCATTCCCGTCAACAGCAATGATATTAGCTTATTTAGGACGTAAGAAAAATAAGATGGGGAAGAAGAAGCGGAAGAATCTACATGTCCGGGCGGTAAGGTGTAGCTAGAAACTAAAGCAGTAACATATATATATAGGCATACAGCACCATGCTAGCTGTAGGAAACGAAATTATAACAATTGCACTAGATATAACGACATGAGTACATCTCACAAGCTGCATGCGCTTGGAACGTATATACAACACTCACTCTTACATATGAATATGATATATACTAGCTAAGCTAATACTGGAAATTAAAGCAGCAGCAGCAACAGTAGTATAGATGGAGCATCATCTTAGCTGCTGTGTGCTTAGTTATTCCCCTGCGTGGAAAACCTCACTCTCTTCGTCAGAGTGACAGTACAGATGGGCGAGCGAGATATAAACACAAATAGCTAGAGAAGACTAGTAGATGTACAATGACAGAAGAGAGAAAGCTTCCATATATATTTTGACTGCAGCGGCGACGAGCAAACAAACCCAATTACCCAATGAAGTAGGTCGACGTAAGTGGCCGGGCTTGCCTAATACTCGTACATACGTCTGCTATATATCCGTAGCGAGGAAAGCTTCCATTGCTTCTTCCACTTCAGCCAGTGTGAAGTCGACTGGGTAATCTGTAGGATTTGCATTGGCTTTAATTGATTGGGGATACACACACACACACACATATATAAGTATAGATGAAGGATGGGGAGGATTGTTCATATATGTATTGAGATCGGGGCATGGATACCGTACCGTTTGCAGCGGCGGCCTGCTGATGCGGCGGCTGCTGCCCCTGCTGCTGCTCCTCCTCCTCCCGCCGGCGGCGTGCTTCAGACCCAACTCTGCAGGCTGTTGTCTCGAGGTGGCGTTGCATCTGCGTAGTGGTGCACTGCTTGGTGTTGTACTTCAGCATGCTGCCGCAACGGTTGCACTCGACCATGTACTCCTCACCGGCCACGGAGGGTGGCCGCGGCTTGAAGTCAAGCCACACCTTGGACCTACGCTGGTGGGGGTTGCGCCTCGACATCTGGCTACCAACAAGAACTGGGCATCCGAACAGGGAAGCCGCTGGGTCTGGATGCGTACCCACACTTATATGTAGTAGAAACAGAGAGGGCCAATGGAACCAAGAAAAAAAATAATATCCAGAGCGAGCTCTGTCACGTGACAGCAATGATTTTTTTTTTTATCCGACCACGTCATTCTCATGCCTCTTCTCTGTTTCCAGCAATGTCGCCGTCAAATTGTGAAGATTATAATCTGCAATATTAGTTCATCGGATTATATATATAAATTGATGGAAACTTGATGTATTATTTAGGGCCCAAAATTAACACTTGCTTTGGGTTTTTGTATCTTCAATTATTTGAAGCACCCTGGGAACGTACGGATGAACACCATAACCAATCCGTACCGGACCCCTTTAATTAAGCACCGTAAACCCACACATCAGTGGATGCCTTCGATTTCTTTTCTAAGTTCTTTACCCTAACCCAATGCAACACACACCTCAAGATAGCTCGGCTCGGCTTGGCCCGGCTCGGCTCGGCTCGGCCTGGCCCGGCTAGCTTGATTATTGTAGTTTTAGGTCTCTCATCTCTGTAAAGACAAGCTAGCAGATGCTATGTGCTTCTGCAGGATGCGACTGACGATATTGTTGGTATGTGCTTACATATGGGATCGATGCCAAGCTAGCTGGTGTCGCTTGTCTACTTTTATGTTGGATTTAACATTAAGACTCGATCTATGTAGTAGTTACTTGTGTTGGCTTGAAAAATAAGACAAACTATTCTGTGTATGGACTATAACTTATAATTTATGCCTCAAGTTAAACCAACTATATATGTGATTTGTGTGAACCAACCACCAATGACACATGGTGTGAACAAAGCACCTTTTCATTTTATTTTATCCTTTATTTATTATTTCAAAGGGAAATGATCGAGGTGTTCTTGGAAAACAAACATTGGAAAGCAAATGAATAAACGAGAAATAAAATGCACCACCCAAGCCTAAACTAGGATAACGGCACAAATTTAGGTCCGGCAGTGATCATGGACTAAGGCTCTACCTTGGATACTCGTATATGCCCATTTTCTGAGTTCTGGTATGTTAAGCTCAAGCAATATTTTCATTGGCCATTGGCCTTGAAAACATACCTGACATAGCTCTGGAGGGCAAAGCATTAAGAAAGACCCATTTCTAAGCTTCCCATGACCAAGCAATTGCATACGGGACTTAAAAGAGTGGTATCTTATTTCCTGCTTCCCAATGCTTGATTGTGATCCGCTTATTATGCCATAGCTTGTGGAGCTGTGGTAGGCCTTCGTCCTCCATTCTCCAACTCATACAATTGAATTTGTTGTTTTGACTCTAACTGATTGGGTGTGCACTTGATTTCTTCATGGGATTTGAATGTCCACTGAAGAATTGCAGGTTTGCCATGGACCAGTTGATATGGTGGCATACGTATCAGCGTCTTCAATGATACTCGATATAATAAGAGTCTCTCGGTAATTCGCTCTCTCATCCATCCCCATGGCCTTCACTTTGTAGAATATTCTTAATTTTCTAACTCGGCTTTTCTACCTGACCACTTGTCTGGGGATGGTATGGTGTGGCAATCCGGTGGTTTATTCTTGATCTGCTAATACACTTCCAAAAGGTTTGGTATGGAGTGTGAGTGTCCATCTCAAATCATGATTCTCGGAATTTCCAAAGTTTGCCTCTTCTTTGGATTCCTCAAGTCAGCCGCAACATATGAAGTGCTTCATCCCAATTTTCGAATGGCTTGTCCATCATCTCCAAGATGCACTAGTTATAATAACCTAAACTAATGGGTTAACCTCTTAGTGGGCATAGCATCATGGGTATTGATATTCTCATGTTCTTGGGTAATGCCGCACAACTCCTATCGCGTTCATATATGGTTCGACAGAAAATATCTTTGCCGAACTACATAGCATGGGTAACGGAATAGCCGGTGTTATGGAATACTCTGGTGTGGTTGGATGTAGCAGTGGTGTAAATAATTAGCACTTACCTTGATAGAAATTCCCATAGGTAAAATGTGCGGTGAATCGACTTCTTCTCCCGTAGGTATATATCCAGTCACTGTAAAATTAACCAAGTTTGTATCTCATAGACTGGATGTATTGAACCCCGAGAAAATATCATCTCATAAAATCCAACTTGTATCCTTGAGAGATGATCTGCCACACATTTTTTTGCTTCCTTCTTACTTTTGATTTGCAAACTTTTGAAGGGGCAAAATCCAATGGAAGAGGTGGCATAATTTCCTTCTTGGTCAAGTGGTACCCTAGTATAGCATGGTTCATGTATACTATCACTTTAGTATGACCAAGTAGGTTGTGAACTTTTCAATGGTGAAGTTCCTTCTCCATTGTTGTTAAACTCTGGTCAATGCTTTGGATGATGATGTTTCTTCTTACATTGATCCAGCACTACCACAGTACCCTATGTCACTTGTCACCTGGTCTCGAATGGAAGGATCCAATCAGCTGTTGAGGGTATATGATTGGGTTTGACATGAGTGCCTTCTTGAGGGTGTAGAATGTATTGCGAAAATCTTCTCTCTGTCTATATGAATTGCCAAAGGGTTGTCTATATGAAATAAATCATTGATAATCCTCCGATGGAAAGCCAATATGTCTAGGAAAATTTCTACTACCTTGCATTTTCTAGGGGTGGCAATTTGATTGCTTCTATCCTCTTTCTGACACTCTATGTCTGAATTTCTCTGAATTAAGGGCTACATGAGTTCCTTGCCATAGACTGGAATAGGTCAGAGATTGTCACCATCATATATGCTTGCAATGAAGCAGGTGTATGTATTCAAAGATCCACGAAGTAAGGGCAGGTGAAGGCAGTCTTTCTCTGATCATCTGGGTGAATAGGATTTCTGCTAACCAGAGAATCCATCAAGGTAGCGGGAGCATGAGTGATTAGCCAGCCATTCAAACAACTCACCGTTGTAGGACCAAAGGAGGTGGCCTTCTTCCAGCCGGTAACCATCCCAAGAGGCATGGTTATCTTCCTCTTATTATGAATGATTGTATTTATTAGGAGCCACTTGAACTAGGCTGATCAATTCATTGTCTTGAATGGGGTAGATGACACCCGCGTGTGCATGAGCTTGAGTACCTGTTTCTAACTACCTTCCTCATCGCTCAATCATCTCTAGTAGTATCAGGACGTCTTATGGTATGGTTTCACAAGAAAGCAATGGGCTCACAAGTTGGGGCCCATCCCTTATTAGAGTCTAGCAAAAATATCCAATGACAGACCAATACTTCTCCAAGACTGCAGCAAGCCGCCAAGTCTCACTCTTTGACAATTTATCACTGATGATGACCGACGCGCTTCTGTGTTCATGTAGGGTAATATACTTGATACACTTCAACCCAGGGGGGCAGCAGTTTCAGCTAAGGAAGACAATGTTGCGGTTTCTCCACTTCCTTGAGTGTGAAGTAGCCACCCGGATCTATTCCCTGAGTGAAGTTAATGACAACTTGAGTAGATTCTTCTTGCCCAATACTCATTGGCTCCTCCCGTGAGTTGGGTCTTCTCCAGTGTAGCCTCTGTAATAGCAATGTCTGGACTCATTAGGTTCTTCTCCTTGCCAAACTCGAGCTAAATACTAGCTCGGTATATAATAGTTGGCAAGGTGCATCAATTGTCTGACTAATCAAAAAGAGCTTGCCGCCTTCATGGACATCGAAGATATGGAAATCCAGGAAGAACTTGTCATGTCCCATCTTCATGGACGTAACATGAATAATTCCCTTGCTCTCCAAAATCTGGTTATCAATCCACTTCGTGTTCTTATGAGAGAAGGACAGCCTTCCATTTGTAGATGACTTCTTGTAATTCAGTGTCCACAATAATGCAAAGGAAGATTTGGAACTCGTTGACCTCTTCTTCCTCTATCCATTCCTTGCTCATAATTGTAGAAAAGACCTAAATCTATGGTGTGACCTTGGAATGAATGCCCCAGACCATGGTCTCACGCATACTTGGTGGAATGTCTAATGATACGTGGACTTTGGCGGTCCGGTAATCTCCTCTATAATAGGTGAACTTCTCCTACTTCTTGCCTATTGTAGCAAAATTTGCCTCCCCGTCAGAGAGAATGGGAAGGGCACCCCGATTCAATCCGGGTATGAAGAGAATAATCTCCTCAAAATTATGCATGTGAGTATAGAGATTTTGTCCTCATTTTGGAAGGATTAAGCTTGAATCATAACTACGAGACTGGGACTGGTCTTGCAACCGTATGATAGTGGGGGTGGAAAGGTGATGGTAGCTCCAAACACTAGCAGAATGAAGCTACCGGATAACTAGGAATACGCTCCAGGCGGACAGATGCAACCGTCTCCTTAAATGAAATATGTCCAACTCCGTGAATGCTTGGGATTAACAGAGGCACACGAATTTTGTGTCCGTCTCCGAAAATTAAAATGTAGTGTTCCCTAAAATCTTATTTGGAGTAGTGATATATACTATATATTTATCCAGAGCTCGGTCAGCAATGATTTTTGACCCGGCCATATCAATTAATTCATCGGATTATATATAGAGAGTATTAAGTTGTTGAAAAGCTGATGTATTTTGGGGTTGGGGTTTTTTTTATCTAAAAACAATATGCATCCATATATACATACACATTCACACATAGTCACAGCGCACAGCATAATCGTGTACACGCACCCTGTGAACGTACGGATCGATGAACACCATACCAATCAGCCCCGGATCGGATCCCCTTAATTAAGCACTATAACCCGCACATCAATGGACGGCTGCTTTGGATTAACCAAATGCAAAACGAACCTCCAGGCGGCTCGGCTCGGCTCGACTCGGCCCGGCCTGTCTAATAGCTTGATTGTAGGTCTCTCTATAAAGACGATCAAAAGCAGATGGATTGGATCCCGAGGAATGACGACATTCCCTACTGCCCGCCAGCTAGTCATTATGTGCTGTATCTGTCTCTGTAAAAAAAAAAGTCATTATATAAATACACCGTTCGTCCCAATTGAGATCATTTTGACGTTTCTACATTCATCAATTTTACTACGAATCTAAACATAGTTTATATCTGAGTGTATAGCAAAAAATTTAAAAAACTATAAAATAGAGCTATCTATAATTCCAAAGGGAGGGGTAGTGTGACATCCCAGATTTCTAAAAGGAACGAGTTTGACCAAAGTCAAAATTTGGTCAAAATTCGATATAAATTTGAAGTAAAAATTTATAATAGATCAAAGAGATCTGTGGAGAATGTTTGAAACAAAATTGGGATGAAAAAGAGTATGGAAATAGCTCAATTAAATGAAGAAAGAAAAAGAGCAAAGTTACTATTCAATATCTGAAAATAGGAATTAAGTTTCAGCTTTTTGGCCATGCTGAGCAGCGATGTTTGAGCGACTATACAAACTTCTTGGTTGATCTTTTGACCATGGTAAAAAAACGAAAGTTGTATAGTAAGGTATATAGAACAACTTTGTTGTCTAGGAGAAACATCACGCCAAAAATCGAAACAGATATATATTCAGGAAGTTAAGAGTTTTAAAACCTGAGTTGAAATTTCTGCAATTGAGCTCAAACCGTTGAGAAAGTGATAGAGGTTCAAAAATAAGAAATGGAATTAAAGTCAAGGCAAAGAACTTTTTTATTTCGAGTATGGTCAAGTTGTATTCAAATTTTGGGAGTAATTCGAGTTTCAATTTCTGAAATAAGTTAGGGTTTCAGGTTTATATGAATACCCTAACCCGACCAGAGATCAAGGTTCAAATTGGAGCGAATGGCTGAGAATTTAGACTTGGTTCAAAAATAGAAAATGAAATTGAAGTTATTATGGACAAGTTTATTTTGGGAATCGAGGAGAGTTTGAATGGAAATTCAAAAGTAATTTAAGAAATTCAATTTCGGAGTCTGAAAATGGGGATAAAACTCGCCCGACATTGGAGCTCAGATTCCGCCTTGGTTGTTGCTCGAATCGGTTATGGGTTAAAATGAAAGTTGGAGTGTTTTGTTTACTCTACAAGTTCTATGTTTGGAGTTTGACAAGTTTAGAAGAAGTTTTGGGAGAAATCTTGGCCGCAATCTCTCGGTTTGGAGCTTGGTTGAAAGTCATGGCGGCCGACGTCGGTTGGAAGGTGGTAACTCCGGCCACGTGCTGGCGTGCATGCTTATCGCCGTGTCAATACGAGCAGCAGGAGGTGGTGATCGTCCAGGGTCGGTTCTCGTCGATATATACCCGTCCTTTGCCTGCTTTCTTCTTCTTTTCTTCCTCCTCATCGTTTCCGGTCACTTCTCGGTCACCGGCGAAGCTCACCATCGCGCGCCCTTGTCCAGCCACCTCCGTCCATTTCCTCTCGCTCACAGCTGCGCCTTGACCTCCTCTACCTTCCAGACCAACTCTCTTTCACCCTCGTCACCACCGTCGAGAGAGGTTCTGCAGTGGTGTTTGTGGAGTTTGGAGAGCACGGTGAGGTCGAGCGTGGGCTGGGGCTCATGTGGGTCTTGTTGGTGGTTCGTTTGGGGGCTTGTGTCAGCCGGTTGCGCTGCTCGCCGCCGTGCGCGCTCCCGCCGTGGCAGGCGCACGTGAGCAGGCCGTTCGGGGGCATCGCAGCTCGCATTAAGGGTTGCGTTGTGTTCGCCTTGGGCTGCTGGTGCTCTCAGGTGTGGTCTCCTCGTGCGGGTCGCCGGGGTTTGGCCGGTCGGCGTGTCGCCGTGGAGCACCGCCGGCGGGGTCGTCGCGAGGGAGTTGCTGCGAGGGTCGCCAGGGGGTTTTGGGGCTAGGCATGAGCGCGGAGGCGAGGCGGTGCTGTAGGGCTAGGTGTCGGGGTCGGGGGACCTCGCCGCCGGCGAGCCTGCGCCGGTCAAGGCCGGCGGGCGCCGGTCCGCGCCGCTCCTCTGTTTAAAACAGAGGGAGGGGCGTCAGGGGAGAAGGAGGGGTTCTCTAGGGGGTTTTCTGCAAATGTTCCTTTAGGTTTTTGAAATAGATTTAATTTTTGGTTTTTCACCTTTTAATTCATAGAAAATCGTAGGAAAGTCCAAAAATGCTGAAATCAATTTTGTAAATCTTGTTT
This sequence comes from Digitaria exilis, assembly GCA_015342445.1. NCBI lineage: Eukaryota > Viridiplantae > Streptophyta > Magnoliopsida > Poales > Poaceae > Digitaria > Digitaria exilis. The sequence goes on from JACEFO010002380.1 coordinate 3,198,033, forward strand.
TAAAGTTTGTCATCCATTAAAAATGCTAAGTAATCAAGTATAGACAATTAATTTAATCCCTTGTTTAGATTTAGTTAATAAATGCTTAATAATGACTAAAAATGCTAAAATTCTGAATAATTCTTTTATGATTAGAAATGATTTGTAAAATTGGTTTATGTATTTATTTAAATGCTTTATTCATTTAGAAAATGATTTTAAATCATTAAAAATAAACTAAAAATGATTTAGGGCAAGTTTTATTAAAAGAAAAGTATAGGCTTGTCTTTAAAAATCTTAGGGTAGCTTGAGTTGGCTTGCAACTTTATCGAGAAGGGAAAGTTGCATAGCTACTTTGAAAACGTGGCATATCATATCTCACTAACTTGCGTTACGTTTTAGTATCTCAAGCTTCGGAGTACGGACTCGTTGGACTTTCGGAGGAGCAGCGACAATTCAAGGAAGTGATCGTCGTCGCTCCGGAATCTCATATCGCGGAAGGATCTAACTTGCTTGTGATTCCAAGCAAGCCCTAGAGCATCTTTGAATCACCCACTTGTTGAGTACCAACCATAAGTGTACTCACCCTTGCTAAACATTGGATCAGAAGGAGAAGAAGGTGTGGAACACCTTAGTGTTGAAGATGAATGCTAGGCGTACGCAGCCCCCAATCAACTGCCTGTGGTGAAGAGTTGAAGATTTTGCTGCTATAAAACGGTTGTAATGCTTTTATTTTGTTCTTTCCGCTGTAACACTGTGTTTTGATATTCATGAAGTCTATCATATGTGTGGAACATGATCCTGGCACACATATGAGATGCATTCGGTTTGTCTTTGTAAAACCGGGTGTGACAATAGGGCCGTGGGCAGGGTGTACATATCTAAGAGAAATAATTAAAGTATGTACAATTCCTTTCCAAAAGAAGTTTTATTTCTCTAAAAGTTAGTTGATAAACTTAAAAAGGTTTGACCTAGGCTACATTTTTTGTTTCTTTTTATCATCAAAAGGATCAGCACGCGTGGAAATGTATAATCAGCAGAGAGCAGAGTTCTTCAAGCCCTCATGCACTTGAGTAAATTCCCCCAGATTTTCCAAAACGATCTGGTGATCGATATGTCGTCTCCACCTAGCTAGTTCAAATGCAGTAGCGAAAGATCGAGCAAGACAAAGGCCTTGCAGCTCTCCCAAGTAGTGCGTCCCAGTCCCAAGCATCGGATGCTGTTGATGCTGATGAGGCGAGTAATAATACTAAGTAACGTTACCGGCCAAAAACGATGCGCTCGCCGGATGGATCCAAGACAATATTGCAATGCTTTACAAATTTTGCATGCATGCATTAACATCTTTCTGCGACCAAACGGAATGGCAGGATTATATTAGTTGAGGTGTGTGTGCTTTGGGAGAACAGGGCTGCGGAAGATACGGAAAGCACAGCGGCGGCAATCCTTGCTCGCACAAGAACAGTGAGGGCTCGCGGCGCTGCACTGATCGAAGACGACAGCAGCCAGATCGTCACATCAGATCGATTTGAGTCCATGATACTCTTCGTCTCATCATCATACATGTACTAGTGTAGGGTGTGATCGTCACATCAGATCGATTTGAGTCCATGATACTCTTCGTCTCATCATCATACATGTACTAGTGTAGGGTGTATATATATATATATATATATAATGTAAGATAAAGGCTAGTAGATTCTACGTACTGCCGAGCCGAACCGAGTCGGGGCGAACCAGGCCAGCCGTCTAAACGACAAGGCACCAGACAGAGAGAAATTAAAGCCGTCTCGCCTGGCAAGCATCACTCTGCGGCTCTGCGCTAGGTCTCTTTTGCACCCCATCACACCCATGCATGTTCCAATGTCACCACCAGAGAGGCGCCATTCGTTTTGTACGCAACTGTCATCCTGGTCCAAAGCTTGTAATATAAAATCCAGACTTGGTTTTCTAAACATAGTTTTGGGTATCATTCCGGTACTAAAACTCACAAATTGCATATTTGTATGGCCTCAGGATGGGTGTCATCTCGGCCTCCTTTGGTAGAGGTAGAATCGCACATTTTCCATGTTTGATATCCACGGTCGTCAAACTTGTGGTGGAAACCATTTGTGAAACCTAAAGTTAAGTTTAAAGAGTCAAATCTACATTTTACAAGTTTAATTAAAAGACCAAGATGACACTGGGACAAGTGTAACAACCGCTAGTGTATGTACTCTATAATATATTTGATGGAATTACTACCTCGATCCGTTCCAAATTACAATCTGTTTTACTTTTTTGACCCCAAGGTTGACCATCCGTCATATTGAAGCAAAATGTCGCATTTTTTTTTGTTATGGTTTGCTCTATTAATAAGGGAAAAGTCTAATTTACACCCTTCAACTATTACACAAGTCTAATTTTTAACCTATAACTACCAAACCGGACACTAGAAGCCATCCGACCAAACAAATTTGGCCCTTTAGGTAGCTTCAATGGTGGTTTTCTATTTTCAAAAATTGCAAAAAAATGAATCAAAAGAATTCATAACTAACTTAGTTCAAATTAGAAAAATAAAACTAGTGCCAATTTGTTTCTAAAAATATATTATGTCGGTGCACAAGTTGAAGTTATCTACATCTTATTTATTTTCATTCCTAGTATTTTTAGAATAGACGACAAAACACTAGGAACATAATACTATAATATCCAAATAACTTTAAAGAGTGTACCAATATGTAGGTTTCATGTTCACAAACTTTTTACATTGATTTTGTATTTTTTTATTTAAAATAAATTAATTATGAATTTTTATGTTTAAATAAGATTTTATTAATATTTCCATAAAATAGAAATCCACCTTTAAAATCACTCAAAGGGTAAATTTGTTCGATTTCGTTTGTTGGATGACCTTTAATGTTTGGTTTGTAATTGTAGAGTGAAAATAGGGACTTTTACAACAGATCTATGGTATAAACTGGACTTTTTTCCTATTAATAAAAGTTCTTCGAGAATGACTAAAATTTCACTATATTTGCACATTTTTTTAGTAAAACGAATAGTCAAATTTGGGGTCAACAAAAGTCACGGATATTTTGATTTGCTGCCAACAATGATTATTGTGTGATGACATGTCGAGTACCGTTGGATCATCGTCCAATGGTGAGTCACACGATGAAGTAAGCCTTAGCCTCCTTAGCATGTATATGTGGAATGAATAGATACTCTAGATTCTATACGAAGAGAGCCACCACATGCATGCAGCTAGCTAAACTCAATGATGGACCGGTCAAGCCGGCCGGAAACAAGGCCAGCCGTCTAAACGACATGCAGGCACTCACCCTACTGGCTGTTGTTGTGGCCTTGCTCGGCCATCTTCATTTTTTAGATAAAATAAACAAGTAGTGCAAGGCCTCCGGCGGCATGCACCGCCTAGGGTTAATGTATCCACCCCCATTCCGCAGACCACCGCAACTGCTCTCCACTCCTGTCAGGCTATCACCACCAGCTAGCAGGCGCACAATGCACCACCGTTTGTTGACAAATTCGCCTGCAACAACGATTTACCGTTGGATTTGGATCGTACCAACCGATGGTTCTCTCTCTCTCTCTCTCTCTCAAATTGTAATTTTGACACGGCTCGACTCGGTCATTGAAGGGAAAGAGGGTTTGGTTCGATCAGTTAGTTTGGACTCAGTCATTAAAGGGAAAGAGAGTTTGGCTCGATCGGTTAGTTCCTTAAGAATCTTGCCCATGCTGCTGGTTTGCTTTACATGACCTACCTTTTTAATCTAAGTCGTGGATTAAAGTTCTGGTCACATTCAGCTAGTTAGCTAGCCCCGCGCGCGCGCCCCGATCGAGCCGAGCCAGCTGGCCTCTCGCCGCCGGCCGATCTCCCAGAATCCCGCGCGGCCGTGCCCACGAGCCGATCAAGCATTGAGCCTGCTCGATCTGCTAGCTTCTCTACCAGCCAGTCGTCGCGCGGGATAGACGTGCAGTTGCAGTGCTAGCTGGGTCGGAGTAATTGGTGGACATATATAACAACCCAAAGTTGTAGCCGATGTTTTCTTCACCTCCTAAAAAAATTTTATGGTTTAACTTATGCTCAAAAGATAGCATGATAAAAAAAATCACCAAATGAAGTAGAAAATAAGCTACCAGTGAGATTCTATGAGCTAGACTACATTTTATCTAGAAGGGCAATCAGCCAGGCTGCACGTTTTTTATACATCCGACGAGAGGAACCTGTGGCCCAGTAGTGTCACGTTGGGCCTAATTGGCCAGATTATGAACAGTGCATGGTATTCAGGGGAGTGGCCCAGGTATGGGAAGAATCAACAGAGAGAAGACATGTCACGCTCATGTACAGAGGAAAAAAAAATGATGATTCATATATAACGGCATGTCTTTTTATTAGATATATAGGAAGAAATTTTAATATTTTTAAAAATTCTAATCTATTACCTCCTAGGCGGTAATATTCCATTCTAACCACCATGATCTACTTAATTGGACGGTCCACATTCATTTAGGAGTACCGTAGCAAAATCCTCCAAACTACGGCCATTGCTTTTGCTCAAAAAACCCAAAAAAAAAACTACGGTCATCGCTCTCCATATAACCTTCTGTACAACCGGAGTCGCATGTCAGAGCAGTTCCTGTGATCAGTGATGAAGCAATACAGCCAGCGGGCAGCGTGACAAAAACCAACTCTCAGGACATGCGTGGGCCTCTCCAGGAACTGAATGGAAGCTGTGGCTTCGCATGACCAGGGCCACCAGGTGCACACAGAGACACACACATAAGCCATTTCCCCGGGTTCTCAGCTGCCAAGCAAGCTCCATCCTGCACGGCTCCACGGTTGCGCAACTCTCAGACGATGCTTTTCATGGGTTCCACGTGATCTCCCAGCTGGGGATAAATAGGGGGGGCTCAACAGCCTGATTGGCAGTGCACGTCACCCGGCTCTGTCTGGACCGCGGCTTCCTCTGATGATGCTCCTGATCCAGCTTTGAGTGATCATTGCACCTGCAGACAAGGAAAGATAGAAACTTTGTAAGTGTTGTGGCTCTTTTAGATACACACTTGTTTCAATGTATCATGGATTACTGCTTCCAGGAAGAGCTAGAATCAAGCAGTTTCACCATTTTAGTTTTTCTGAACATATTGCATCCGGCAAAGCAATGTAATGTATATGATTTCAGAAAGCGAACAGCCATAGCAAAGCAAGGCGTGCCTACAGCCTTGTGAAGCTGAGTTACCCTGTTGCTGAGAGAAACTAGCATAAACTCGACGAGTGAAATAGTAGACACGATAACCTCAATAGGCGGACATCTTTCTGAATTTTCTACGATAATGTTATGCTCACTCTGAACAGGCAGCTAATCTTAAAACAGAAATATTTCTTTTTTTTTTCCCAACAGGTAACACTTTAGAAGCAGTGAAAGTATATCTTTTCAGCTGTAAAATATGTGGAGGCTCAGGATTGCAGAGGGTGGACCGTGGATCAAGAGTGGTAACAGTCACGTTGGAAGAGAAACATGGGAGTTTGATCAAAGTTTTGGATCAAATGAAGAGAGGGAGGCCGTGGACTCTGCACGGGAAGAATTCCAGAAGAACAGGTTCCGAATGAGACACAGCTCTGATATTTTGGCACGCATGCAGGTAAGATGTGGACCTCAGTATTATAGGGCTTGATATGACATAGTGGTATGAGATCCACGGCTGAATATATAAATCTCTATACCAAACTCATTTATCAAGAACTGGTTTGTAGGCTACATTTATGAACGTTGTCTGAACAACTACGAGATGAGCCGTGAAACTAATACTGATAAAGTAAAGAAATTGCAAGTGAAACAGTACAACAATTTAGTAGCTCAAAATATCACCCTTTTTTGCAGTTAGCAAAGGAGAACAACTTCACCTTTGATCTACAGAAAGCGAAAGATGAAACTCCTACTGATATTAATCCAAACACCGTATCAGAGATACTGAGGAAAGCACTCAGTTACTTCTCAGCAATACAAGCACATGATGGGCACTGGCCAGGAGACTTTCCAGGACCACTATTTACCACAGCAACCATGGTAAAAATTAAGATAAATCATTAATTTTATTTTCCTTCACATTATGATCATCATATTTGAAGCACCAAGTTGAAAATGCTGTGTACCACAGATTATAGTTCTGTATGTCACAGAGTCATTAAGTATTACACTATCGTCAGAACACCGCAAGGAGATTTGTCGTTACCTGCATAACCGTCAGGTAAGCTACAGAATTGCCAGGAAAGTGTATTATAATTTAAGGAAACTCCTAGAACATTTGAAGAAGTGTTTAATCAATGCTATGAAACAGAACATAGATGGAGGATGGGGCTTACATGCAGAAGGTGAAAGCTCCATGCTCAGCACAGCTCTCAACTACACTGCTCTGAGGCTACTAGGTGAGAGTGTTGATGATGGACCAGATATGTCCATGCCTAAAGCAAGAAAATGGATACATGACCATGGCAGTGCAACGATGATTCCAATCTTGGGGAAAGTCTGGCTCTCGGTAACAATCCTCTCAACTGAATCTCATAATTGCAACTCACTTGTTTCCAGAAGTAATTTAACTTTTTACTTATCATGTATTACACTTAACCTACCTCAAGTAAGGCAACGACTTGAAATTTGCTAATCATTTAATAGCATACAGATATCAGATGACTATCAGTATATTCATTGAGCTACTCAAAGGTCCATGTATTCTGAATGAAATTGAGACTATCAAGAGCATCAAAATAAGTTTTAGAAGTACGGTTTCAGTTAAAAGAAATGTAGTATCATGATAAATAAATATATCAACAGTCATAGAAGACAAACCGACCTGCCTTTACCCTTTGCTGTAACTGCACACCTGATACTGCAGGTGCTTGGAGTTTTTGAATGGTCAGGCGTAAATCCCATCCCTCCAGAACTGTTTCTTCTTCCATCTTTGGTTCCTATTCAACCAGGTAGATTTTTTTTCACCTGGTATGTAGTTATATTAGCTCCAGTTACCTGGTTGTTGAGCAGTGTGATTATCAGAATAGTTCATAGATAGACCTAAAAAATCCTGTATATTGATATTTTCTAAGATCCATACTACCTTCAGCCACTTGCATAAAAAAACCAAGAGTTACCAGTACCTCAAAAAAATAAACATCTTGACACATACTAACAACACTGAGGTTAAATTTATTCTTCAGTATTAGCAAAATTAAGGAAGTGGTGGGATGTGTAGGTGTACAACTCTACCATTTAAGTTTGTGTCCTCCTTGACTCAAATTTAAGGGACTAAATGCTACCTATTTGCCTCTAGGTTGGCCAATTTTTTATTTAGTAGCATGGAAAAAAAAATCTCAAAAGTGATTGTGTCTGCGTGTGTCTTTGGGTCTCTATGGCTGTTCTCTCTATTATTAATACAATGATATGCAGCTCTCCCTGCATATTCGAGAAAAAAAAAATCTATAGTTGTTATGTAGGGGCCAACCAGATCTGATCAGTAGTGTATTTTCATTCCAACTGTAGGACGCTTGTGGAGTCACTTCAGAATGGCTTTCATTCCCATGTCCTATTTATATGGCAAGAAATTTGTCGGACCCATAACAAGACTGGTTATGTCATTACGTGAAGAGTTACATGTTCATCCCTATAAAAAGATTGACTGGAAGCAAGCACGCAAATTATGTGCAAAGGTCTGTCAGTCAAGCATCTAACACATATCTGCAAGCATTCTATATGATTTCAGATTGATGTACTTGGTATCAGGTACTATAATTAAAATTGTTTGATAGATCTTTTTGTTGTATGTAGCAGTGTGGATTGTCATATATTGTTGTATGTTCTTGCAAATTGCTGCATGCTTTGTGCATGTAGATGTTATGTTATTTCCTAATACCAACATGCTGGATACATCTAGACGCTGTAACTTGAATCTGTCATTATATTTCTTTTTCATAAGTTTATTTTTAGAATCGGTGAAAAGCATTACAAAATTTAAATGCAGGAAGATGTGTATAATCCACACACATGGCTACAGGAGTGCCTATCTGACTGCCTTTACAGTTTTGGCGAACCTTTCCTCACGCAGTGGCCAATTTCCTACATGAGAAAGAAAGCCCTCCAACAAATCGCTGAGTTCCTGAAATATGAAGATGATAACTCTCAGTACATTTGTATTGGTGCTGCACAGAAGGTAAGACTCTATGTTTTCTATAAACAAGGGATTCACGCAATTAAATGGAGCATAACAGAAGAAACAAGGCCAAGTAGAATAATAATAGAAATTGATTGATGGGTTTTCCTTTTAACAAATTAAGAAACTGAAATATCAGCTTACATAGGAGTATAGGACTTCTGCATCTCTTGTTTTAATTTATCCTAGGACTTTCCACTCTATGTATACATAGTCACTCACTCACCTCTTAAAATGAATGTACGACGAAGTAGTAGGAGATAAACTTAGGAAATGTTTCTTTGCATGAATGGAATCTGTAAATCCTAGCTGAAGCTAATGAATATTACACGCGTCTTTACAAAGAATAACATTACAGGCATTATCCATGTTGTGCTGTTGGATTGAAAATCGCAATTCAGACGCTTTCAAGCACCATTTGGCTAGGGTTGCTGATTTCCTATGGGTTGGTGAAGATGGCATGAAAGTGCGGGTAAATTAAATATTTCTCATAAAGCCTCTTTTTATAAGGCATAATGCAATATCCCAGCTTAGCTTTACACACTGTCAATCTGCAGCATCATGTGCGCAAAGTTAATGTTTCTGTAATGTTTTCTCCAAAGGTTTGTGTTGGTCAATTATGGGATGTTGCTTTCGCTGTTCAGGCGATAGTAGCGTGTAATATTGCAGAGGAATACAAAAATACCCTGAAGAAGGCGCATGATTTCATAAAAGCTTCCCAGGTATTATTGTCCAGAACTGTAGTTCTGTCAGTTGTATGTCTATTAGCTCGCCTGCCTAACTCTACTGACTTAAATTTTAAGATCGTGGACAATCCTTCAGGTGACTTCAGCAGAAAGTATCGCCACATATCTAAAGGCGGGTGGGCCTTCCAGGTTGCAGATCAGGGGTGGCAGGTTTCAGATTGCACAGCTGAAGCTCTTAAGGTTCAAAATCTGCCAAGTGTTTTACAGTTCGCCATAGCATTACCAGACCAAACCCATACATGGAAAACAAGAGACCAATTAACACAAAGTGATATTGTTCTCATGTTTCAGGCTTCGTTACTGCTGTCAAAATTTTCATCAGACATTGCAGGTGATCAGATGGAAACCTGTCGCCTACAGGATGCAGTGAATGTACTATTATCCTTACAGGCACGAAAACTACTTCACTCTGCATCCCCATATGCCATTAGAGCATCCCCATATCACATATCCCATTAGAAAGGTTAAAGATAGTTGAAGCGATTGTGTTTCATGGTTGAGTTTGGCAGTGAATCAAAACATTTCTCTCTCCATGGCAGCGCCCCTCCCCTGCAGTTTTTTACACAAAGGGAAGAAAAAAACAGTTCTAGCTGCTGTTAATTACCATTAAGCAATGTATGTGACAATAAAAAATAATATACTAAGTAAATCCAGTGATGCACATCTTCCACTTCAGCCAATGATTAGCACAAACTCTAGGAAATAACACAAACAGTTACCATGGATACTTTGAACAACATACTATACTGAACTTTAGTGTGTGTGGGTGAGTTGTAAGGGTTTCTAACCTACACATTTCCTTCTTCTTTCATATAATGATGTGCATTGTACACCTCTACTACGTGTTTGAGGGGGGAAAACTAATGTAGTGGAAAAGAAGGCAAAGCTCAATTTCCAGACACAGCCAAACGAGAAATGCAAGTCTATCAGTTTTAGCATATGAAATTACAGATGTTGAGTTAGCTGACAGCATATAGTTGAAATATATGACAAGAAAAGCAGTGGGTAACCAGATTTAGCCCTGAATTTATACAGAACCCAAATGGTGGCTATGGAACTTGGGAACTAGCTCGCACATATCCATGGATGGAGGTAAGCTCCTGGTTTCTGCTTGACTTGTTAAGTAAATCTGTGCACTATCATTGCATTGTTATAGTATATACTACCTCTGTCCTTAAATGTATGGCGTTTGGGACAAGATGATTAGTTCAAAAATGAACTAAATATGCTTGTCCTAAACAGCATGTATTTAAGATTGGAGGGAACATAATATTCCCTATCATTTGGTTTAGGACTTTAGGCATTCAATGTTATTATGATCAGATACCTGAAACCAATTATTTCTGCTCAGAATTTCTTACTTCGGGAACACAGTAATGAGACATAGTAGCAGCTTTGCTGTTTCTTCGCAGATCACAAAGTATGCTTAGGAACAATAGGACTATCACAGGGAAGGCAAGATACATTTATCTATCAGCTTTAAAGAAATTTAACTTGCACGTTAACAGTTTATATGAATAGGAAAAAAATAATGAGAAGTCCATGATGGTATAAAGAAATGCACATATCATGATGACATGTAGCTAAATAACCATCGTGTCCAGTATGAATCAATACAACGCTAACTTGCCAAAAGCAAACCTCTTTACTTGTTCACTGTCTATCCCCTACTAACCTGATGCCTACCAAATGCAAATAACTTAATTATTCAGGAAATTTACCAGGCATCTCATGTGCAAGAAAATAGTTTTGTCTTAAAGAGACTAATATTGTAGATCCTAAATATCCGTACACATTTCGAGCACTGAATAATGGGGATCTGGATCTTTTTCATGTCAGATCTTCAACATGACAGAAATATATGCAGACATCATGGTGGAGCATCAGTAAGAATTTTACAACCTTTCTCAGTTATAAGCTAACTCCCCTATTATGACTGAAAATACCATGCATACAAAATGCAGGTACGTCGAGTGTACCTCATCAGTCATCCAAGCGCTTGCACTGTTTCATGAGAAGTACCCCGGGCATCGGAAAGATGAAATTGATCAATGTATTAGGAGAGCTACAGAATTCATCGAGAAGTTACAGAATGATGATGGCTCATGGTCAGTACCCCTAAAACATAAGCAGAGAAAATAGAAGTACTTATTTAATATCCATTTTAAAGAGTCACTGAGTAGTAAGAAGCAAAGGATAAAGGTTTCAATTGGCACGTCACTTTGCACTTTTGACACTGTAAAACCTAAATCTACAAATCATTGTTCGCAAGATAGCTGAGCAGAACTAAAGTACCAAGTCTCAAAACGACATGGTCTTCAGCAAGCTGACAATTAAGTCACAAACTTGTCATAATTTGCATACCAATAAATACAGTTATGCAAATGAGAAAATAGCAAGGTCTTACTACTGTCGTACTGCATAATTCACGTTCACAAGAATTGGTTGCTAACCACATTATAAAAAGGTGTTAGGTGTAATATTACAGCAATCAAATAATACAAGTTGATGATTAAATAAACCAATGTCATATCGTGCATTAAATTTTAAAACGTTGCAAAACCTACATACAACATTAAGAAACTGATACATTGATCTGCTTTACAGGTTTGGATCTTGGGGTATTTGTTTCACATATGGTACATGGTTTGCTATAGAGGGTCTATCAGCCGTTGGACAGAATTATGGTAACAGCACCTGCATTAGGAAGGCCTGTAAATTCCTGTTGTCAAAACAGCTATGCAATGGTGGATGGGGTGAGAGTCATCTTTCATCCAGAACTAAGGTGATCATTTGTGGAATGCTTTGTTACATACATGGACTGTAACTTCCCACATTTTAGAGCGAGCAATATGTGTAGATAATGAAAACATGCTTTGATCCTGTTTCAGTTTTACTTACAAAAGAAGTTACAGACAAGTACTGCATTTCCTATTATCTTTTACCACATAATAACATTATGCATCATTTTGCTTTCAGAAATATTACTGTGCACCAATGCTGAAGATTTATTGTCTTTGATACTGTCTTGTATGGATGCACTTAATTCAAGGGACTGAGTGCATGTTCTAACTATAAACAGGCATACACAAATCTGGATGGGAAGAAGTCGCATATAGTGAACACTGCATGGGCAATGTTGGGACTAATGAAAGCTGGACAGGTAATTAGTTATTTAAGAGTAAAACAGATTTAAGGCGCAACTAGGCCAATGCATAACATAAAAGGTTCAGATCCAGTTCATTATTTGAAAGTAGATCAATATTTCTAAGTTCAGGTGCAAAGAGATCCCACTCCACTGCACAAAGCAGCAAGACTTATCATGAGCATGCAGCTAGGCAATGGCGACTTTCCACAGGAGGTATTATACCGCATTCTGTATTTTCCAACTAAGTTTTTTAAGTCTTCAATTTCCATGTTGAGCATAATCAAATAAAATAATGTCTAATTGACAGATGTGGATAATCTCCGCTTAGAAAGATAAACAGTTTTGTACCATGGAATCTGAGTTATTTATTCACAATTTATAGCTGATAGGATTCACAACGTAACTTGGAACTGCCATCATGATATTTGCAATCCAGTTGCTTTAGTTTCCTTTTCGCTATTCTAGGAATTTCCCAACTTTTACTAATCATAACTCTATCAAAAAATCTACTATTGTTCAGCAGTCAGTACTCATTTACTAACAATTAGTTTTTTTCTATTCTTCTGCAGGAAATGATTGGAAGTTTCTTGAAAAATGGCCCTCTGTGCTACATGGCTTATCGCAACATATTTCCTATATGGGCTCTTGGAGAGTACCAGAAATTGATCCACCAGGGTGACCACCAACAGCCAAACTTGTAGCTGACAACGAGCATCTACTGGCAGTTTTACTAGGAAAAAACATCATTATCTCTTGAAAACAATGGCAGGTTTCATATGCCTTCAAGTAAAAAAGAAAAGGAAAATAGCACAGTGTAATTACAATGGGGCGAAGATATATAGATAGAACGAAATGCTGCATTTGATATTTGAATTTAGGTTATTGTTGGAGTTCCTTATAATGGCGGATAGGAGCCTAGGGCCACTAGGGCCCTGGCCCTAGGCGTGGATTGATTTTTTACATTATGGATATTGACATATTGTAGCACAAGGAAGACCCAGAAGACTTAGCATATTTGGGCCGGCTTCCATCCGCCAATGCTTAGAATTCCACATTCTTTTTGGACCTTATATGCAATAAATATGCAAAAATAAAGTAACAGTATTTATATATTTATTTTGACTCCAAAATGTATGGCTGACTAAGTAATTAATCATTGTTCAGATGAATTGTGTCAACAGTAGCTTATCCAACCAAACATACGATGTTACAAATTAATGCCACAACAGACTGTTTTACTCTCACAAAAATGCTTATGACTTATTCCGGGAGAGCACCATGCAACATTATTTTCAACAAAAAACTGACTGAAGGTTAAAACCTGACAGATTAGTGAAGAAGCCATATCTATACTCGAGCACGCCACTGACATCTTCTCTCCGACACACGACTCACCGACATTGCAATTACCAGCAGTATTTGGCTAGTGGACTACCCAGGAATATAGACAGCCTTGAGGCCTCCAGACAACACTGAAATGCGGTTGCTTGGTTTGGGGTTGGGTTTAGGACACTCACCACAGATCTCCCATCGGAAGCGGGCGAATCGATGATCCTGCTTGCGCTTCGCCTTCTATTTCTCCAAATGGCTTCAGATTCCATCTCCTCTGCTATCTCTTCACGCTGGGAGAGCAGACTGCAAAGCAGCGGCTAGCTGGAGACTTCTTCGATCCAACAATTAGGGGTGTGTTTGGATTGCCTTCAGATGCAATGGCTGACGAGTGACGAATCTGGACGGCGGCGCTTGTCATTCTGGCCTCCCCTAACATCCTACAACCACATCGGACACGAGGTTTCGTCGGGCAAAGGCAGGATTTTGTGCGAATCTTAAAACTGATCCAACAGAGTGACAGACGCAAGGTTGTGTGTCAAGGCTAGATGCCTCTTTTTTCAAAGTAAAAAAAAAAAAAAGTCTACATCACCCCTAACCTATAAGGAGTAGACTACATAACCCTCCAACCTATGAAAAGTCTATATCACCCCCTCAACTTCTCAAAACCGATCCAATTGCCCCCTAAACCAAATTTGAAAAATCATAGTAAATCATAAAAAAATCATAAAATAAAATTCCAATTGTGTAAGACTCCAAATGAGTAGATATACACACTGAACATATAATATGATATATTTTAATATATTTTTTACTACTATAGAGAAAAGCGTAGATCTAAAGCTATAGTGAAAAATATAATAAAGCATACCATATTTTATGTTCAATGTGTATATCTACTCATTTGGAGTCCAACCCAACTTGATTTTCCATTTTATGATTTTTCTATAATTTACCATGATTTTTCAAAACTGCTCTAGGGAGTAATTTGATTGTTGAGAAGTTCAGAGGGTGATGTAGACCATTACATAGGTTGTGGGGTTATGTAGTCTAACCTCTATAGGTTGGGTTGGGGGGTTATATAGACTTTTTTCTTTTTCAAATTCCCTAGATTGACTTTGATAAAAAAAAACATTATGTTTATGTTTGTGTATAATTATTATTGTTTAAATAGTATACCTTATAGAATATGTATTTGTTGGGATCTACCACCTTTTTCTTGAATCATAGCTTTACTCCTTTCTCTCAATTCATCTGTAAATTGATTCAAACCCTAGGGACGTGCAGGCATAATAGCTTTGTTGGCGCGACAAACACATAGTGTCCGATCTACAAGTGGTGTCATCCAACTACGCGCACATCTCCAATGCAAAGGCAAGTCCCAAATGCATCGTGAAGATTTGTAGTGATGGGTGAGTTGCACAGGTGCCTAGTGGTTGAATTCCAAGATAGAGCCCTTAGCCTGATTTATCAATGCAAAATAGCATGTGCATCCTTCATTACGGGGACATAATTTGTTATCGTTTCTAACTCATGTAGCATGCATAAAGCCACTGTGAAACCACTATCGTAGGGCTATTTTGGCCACCCCTAGCCCACACATGCAGCCAACAAAGCTGAGAAATGGGCTAGAGTTACACTTTATTGTTGCCATTTATACCAGCCCGATCGGTGCTCCCTATCACTCACACAGTCACACACTCACACCACCTTTCTTGCTCCGCCGCCACTCTAGGGTAGGGCACCTCGGTTCGTTTTCATTGCAAGACCATATGAGGAAATCATTGTCTACCATCTCTTGATCACAAGTATAATGGTGGAGGATTCATTCCCATACCTCTTTGATTCTCATGTTTTATTGCTCTCTTAGGGTTTTGTATATGAGTCGGGTTCACTTGTCGGAGTCTTAGGTGATTCATCTCTTATTCACATTTGTCTTGTTCTGGTTATTGGGTGACCAAATGCGGTCCATCTTACCGATTTTTTAAGAGTAAATTGCATTCATCATACAACAACTTTTAAGATTGTATCATTTTGGTCTAATAAGTCGAAACATATGCAATTGGATATACAAACTTGTCAAATGTGTCTGTATACAGTCACATATATGCCATGTTGATGTAACCATGGTAGCACTTGAAGTGGGTAGTTTTCTGCATGTGGTCCCTTATTTCCGTCCCACATTGTCATCTATTTTTTGTTAAAAAATACTTCGAAGTTATTATGTCTACTGTACACTTTATTAGCTCTTCTTGTTTTGAAAGTACAATATATATAAAAAAAACTTTGTGGTAGTCCCTAAAATTTGATGACTAATATGACGTAAACCAAAAATATTACAGCCTACATAGAAATAAAGTATTTTTTTAAAAAAAAGTAAATGGTGCAAATATACTTAGTACTAACGTTTATCTTATTACTATAATCAACTACAGTGAGAGGAATTTAAAAGCTAACTTGGGGTTCCATATATATGATGCACACATATATGAGGTTAAAATTAGATCAACATGTATGTTGCGGTACACTTTACCCTATCAGACATCATCAATTATTTTTTAATCTTCGAATGAAAAATTAAAAGAGTTATGTGCATGATTAAGACTTAAATGATAAGGGAGAGAAAGATAGGGTACATGTATAAAACCTTCATGTTACGTACCACAGTGGTAAAAATACATCTCCATGGAGTACATATGACGGTATATGCACACATTTGACAAGTTCGTGTATCCATTTGCACAGTTTGTTATTGGATTAAAATGATACGACCTCACAAGTTATTGTATGGTAGATGTAATTTAGTCTTTTTTGAACTTGCTTTGTGTATGTAAGCTAATATTCTTGTTGGTTGTGGCCATATCTATTATTTCACAATATTGAACTGGTAATGGGGTTTCCTTGTTATTTACCACATACGGTGTATATGTCTTTACTATGATGTTTGAACCTGAAGAAATTGTTCTTTGGTGACACATTTTCTCTCTGAGCGATAACAAATGGTTGATGATGCTCCTTTGCCACTAGGCGGCGCATCAAGTTATGCAGCTGTCTTTCTCTCGTTAAAGAATGATATAAGACAATCCCATGTGCCTCATTCTAATACCTAGATTTTTTTGGGCATGGTCACATGGATGATATGGATAAGATTGTTGCATGGTGCACCAAGAGTTGTTAATTAGGTGGTGCGACAGTAACATGTGTTTATCAGCCATGGTTTATGGTTAGGTTTAGGCATATTGCACTTGGAAGACCATATGTGACCAATGGATCTACGTTATTTAGGGATAAACAACGCCAAAAGAACCTCACTTTCATCTTCATTTTTTATGACAAAAGCTTTGTGACACTTAGAATGAGAGGATCTCCTTTTGCAGATATGTGACATATTTCATAATAGGGGACTACTCAAGGATAGCATCCACCTCGGCATTAAATATTTGGTCGCAATGTTTCTTCATATTGTTAGTCACAATCAAAGGTTTAGGTGCATTCATATTTCTTTTATGTTGTTGATCACAACCAAAGTTTGAGCGCATTTATGCCCCCCCCTTCTTAAGGTATGTTGAAACGATAAGTAGGTATTTCAAAGAAGTATTATATGCAATGGGAGAATTTTACACTATCTATAGCAGTCCCAACTGAAATCCTAAACAGCGGGAGGTGGAACCCCTACCTCCAGAATAATCAACCTTTTGTAGTTGTGACTAAATAGTGATACTATGGATACTCCTAGTCATATATGACTATATTTGAGCAAATGTTGAACCCCATGCACTAGCTAAGGTACTTTTTATAGACGGAGCTACATTTTTAGTGAGGAAAAAGTCTACATAACACCCCCAACTATAGGGCCTGGAACACATCACTCCCAACCTATGAAACTGGCTCTTTTACCCCGTGAACTTTCCAAACCGGGCAAATCACCCAATCAAGCAGTTTTAGACGACGATTTGCTACCGTAACAGTGGTTTTGGTTTTTTTTCCTTTTTTATTTTTTCAGTTGAATCTTTAAAAAAATCATAATAAATAAAAAAAATAGAAAATAGAAAATGCAATTTCGTTGAACTCCGCATAAGTAGATATACACAATGAACATATACTTTAGAACATTTTTTTATTGTAGCTTTAGATCTATGCTTTTCTATAATTAATTTATAGCTATAAAAAATATATTAAAGCATAGCATATTAAATGTACATATGATTTACTTGATTGTTGCATTCATATGCACATACTAAATGAGGGTAAGATAACTTAAATATAAGGATATAATTTGAATTTTAAGTAGTGCCTAAATATCATCTCTAATTCTATTCCCTTGACCAATGTTAGGCAAGTTTTACCTAGCTGATGATGGCTATACAATGAAGCATGAATTCCTCCCACCTACCGAGGCATCAATGTTGTCTACTTCCTTCTTCCTAAAAAACAAAGCCATCCTAGGAATCCTATGATAACAAATTAAGAAAGATATAATGACCTTGCTTACCCCTATTAATTAGCCATATTGTGCACTAATTGATTCTTACTTGGACACATTAATTGGGAAGGTTAATATGGCTTTTTTTTTTGGAACAAATATGAATTAGGAAGACTTATTTTTTTAAGATAGATAGAGCATGGGCTAATAGCCTGAAAATGGAAGGAACTTGTTCAACTTAAGACATTCGTCACTCAGGGTAAAAGAGTTACTAAACAAGCTCCATATTTATTTCTTTTTCTGAATTGATCTACCTTGGTAGTGTGTTTTGCACGGATAATAGTACATAATTTAGCCATAAGGCATGTTCTTTTTTTTTCCAAATTAAGAATAGTGACATCATCAACCGCAATCAAATTACCAAGGACCGTAAAGTTAAAAGCCCATTATTTTGCATCACCTGTCTGCTCATCACCAGGAGCAGGGACAATTTCAGTTTCGTCACTGTGTAGTACGTACGTACCTTTTTATGCATCCCACGGTGGTACCGTGAACAGAACACCCGCGTTGCGCATCTCCCCTGTACACACCGCCGCTAGGCCCGCTACAACACAAAGGTTGCTTACACTTTCCTGCACACGCACGCACCGCCCGCGCCGTTGCAGCCCTGCCAAGGGAGGAGGGGGAGAGCCCGCTTCCGGACGCAGCCCCCCTCCCCTCTCCCTCGTGTCGTGTCCGGCAGCCATGGCTTTCCCAACGGCCAACGCGGGCGGCCGCTTGGCCCGTTGCGACGACCGTCCCGTCCTCTCTTCCCTCCGGCGGGCAGCCTACGACGCCAGCAACCAACGCCAGCGCCCAGCGGTGGCCTTTTTGCACCGAAGCCCCTCGCCACCGCCGAA
This sequence comes from Digitaria exilis, assembly GCA_015342445.1. Lineage (NCBI taxonomy): Eukaryota > Viridiplantae > Streptophyta > Magnoliopsida > Poales > Poaceae > Digitaria > Digitaria exilis. The sequence goes on from JACEFO010002380.1 coordinate 3,216,762, forward strand.
ATCCCACCCCACCGTGCAGACCTCTTGCTGTTGCAGGCCTCGCTAATCGCCCCGACACGTGGTTAATCACCCCCGTCTCGGGCTCGCGCTACGAGGCAGGCGGCTGTACTCCACCACCGAGCAGGCTGCAGGCCTTCGCTTCGCTCGGCGACTCCCACCCCCCCCCCCCTCTCTCTCTCTCTCTCTCTTCGCCTTTTTGATCTTTTCCCCTCCTCTCCCCATTCCCCTCGCCTTCCTCCCTCTCCACAGCCAGAGCCAGCCAGACCCCCACCCACCGGTCGCCCCGCCCCCGGCCTGCGCTGCGCTCGGTCCCAGCGGCGAGGGAGGTCCCCCGTCGTCCCTGCTCCGCACCCGCACCCGCTGCTCCCACCGCAAGTCCTCTCCCCTGATCGCCCGCCCCCGGATCGTCGACTCCCGCAGCTCCCACCACCCCGGCCTCGATCGATTGGTGTTGACGGCGGAGCGGAGAACGTCTTCCAGGAGAGCAGAGCTAAAGGTGAGCCCTTTTCGTTCCGCGCTGGGGTTGGCTGCCGGGGGGGCTGGTGAGGCCGATGCGGGGGGGGGGGGGGCGCTCGTCACCTGCTGCCGCGCGAGGGGGGTTGCTTAATTGCTCTGATTCGGGCTGTTTGGTCGGTCAAGCCCTCTTCGGGGTTTGTTTCAGGTGCTATCTGAGGGGTTCCGATTCGGTCCTGGGATGGAGATTGCCATTTCGGGCGCCGTTTCCGGGGGGTAATTCCTTGGGGATTTGAGGTTGTTACCTCTTTCGGGTTCCCTTGGATTTTCCCCGTTCGGGAGCAGCAGCATCGGTCTGCTGTTGCCTTTTATGCTTGCATGTTGCCTGCTATCTTTTTAGTATTTTTTTTTTGGGTACTAACATAGGAGTATGCGTCTATTTTCTTTTGGAAATAATTAGTGTACGTTTCTAATATCTGCTGGGTTACCAAATTAGCTATTCTTGGATGTTTGTTTCCTATGGTTGCATGTTAGGGTTGGTGGCAATTCTAGTTCTGCCATGGATGGAAGCCCTGATCCCCTTGATTTGCTGCTGCTGTATCTAGGATATGTTTTCCTGTTGTGGATGGTGATATCTGTTTTGTTCCTCCTTTGCAGGCAACCAAGCGCCAGGCTTCTGGGGGTGCTGTGTTGGGGGAGCAGGGAGGAGTGGAGTGATTGTTGAAGCTAGGATTCTGTTGGTCCAGTGATGGCGCAAAGCGCCAACTTCCCTGGCTTCATTGGCGCCGTGGGTGGCCATGACGGTGGTGTCAACTTCGGCGAGGGCTTCTGCGACAAGGCCTTCTACCACAAGCTAGGGGAGGGCTCCAACATGTCCATCGACAGCCTCAACAGCATGCAGACCAGCACGCATGGCGGCTCCATCGCCATGTCCGTGGACAACAGCAGCGTGGGGTCTAACAGTGACTCCCGTACTGGGATGCTCGGCCATCCTGGTCTCAGGGGGCCTGTTGTCGGCAGCTACTCTGTCGGGAACAGCATCTTCCGTCCAGGGAGGGTGTCGCATGCCTTGAGTGAGGATGCGCTGGCACAGGCACTAATGGATAACAGGTCCCCGACTGAGACTCTCCAGAATTATGAGGAGTGGACAATTGATCTGGGTAAGCTGCACTTGGGCATGCCCTTTGCCCAAGGTGCTTTTGGCAAACTTTACAAGGGAACATACAATGGGATGGAAGTTGCCATAAAGCTTCTGGAGCGACCAGAAGCTGACCCTGAGAAAGCACAGCTGCTAGAGCAGCAGTTCGTGCAGGAGGTTATGATGCTCGCAACCCTTAGACATCCGAACATTGTCAAATTCATTGGCGCGTGCAGGAAGCCAATGGTGTGGTGTATTGTAACGGAATATGCAAAGGGTGGGTCACTCAAGCATTTCTTGAGCAAGAGGCAAAACAGGTCTGTTCCGCTCAAGTTAGCGGTTAAGCAAGCTTTGGATGTTGCTCGTGGGATGGCGTATGTCCATGGACTTGGGTTTATCCACAGAGATCTTAAGTCAGACAACCTCCTGATTTCTGGTGATAAGTCCATTAAGATTGCTGACTTTGGAGTGGCTAGGATTGAAGTGAAGACTGAGGGGATGACACCTGAAACAGGAACATATCGTTGGATGGCTCCGTAAGTTGAACAACTTATCTATTTTTTTTTTCAGTCTTTCACTATGTTATTCTTAATAAGGCATATCTGTTTCGTCTTTCACATCGTCATTACTCAGGATCATAATAGGGAACTATGCATCGATTGGTAGTAAAATATATGCAGTTTATGTGGCGGCTTATTCTTTGTTCTTTACTGTTTACCTGTAACATGTTTTGCATTGTTCCTGTATTAGACCTAATTGTTAATGCACTTTTCATTTGTGTTATATGGTTAATTTTTAGGTTCTTTATCGAGTCATTCCTCCAAAGTTGACTTGATTGTAGCATTTCCTGATATGCATTGTATACTTGATTGTGAAAAAAGGTGTTTTTGTATGTAAAATTTCCATGCTTCTGCTACCAATTCTTCATAAATGGCTTCTTTTTATGGCCCCTTATCCAATGCTAAAGCTAGTTTAGCAGATCAAACATTAGTATATATATGTAAAATATACATTGTTTTCTCTGGATATGCTGTGGACCACATGGGTTCAGATATTGCTTGCTATTTAGAAACTGGGATGGAGGGTACCACTACAGAAATCCATCTCCTTCACCAATAGATGCATGCAGTTTATGCTATTGCTTATTCTTTTTGTTATACTGTTCACCTGTAACAGGTGGATGACTAGTTCTGTTTAGCATCACCTTTTACTTATATATGCATTGCTCCTACAGTAGAACTAATAGTTTAGTGTATTCATGTCTGTGTTAACTGTTGAAATTTGCTTTTTTTTTTAAATATACATGTTCCTCCAAAATGGACATGTCAGCATTTCCAGACATGTATTGAATACTTCATTGTGTGAAATAGACTTCTGCATGTAAAATCAGTCTGCTGCTGTTCAGAATTACCAATTTATGACTAGTTTCTTTTTAACTCTTTATCCAATACTTAAACTATATTGACAGATCCAACACTTGTACATGTTAAATATGCACTGTGCGGTTTGTATCCACTGGAGGTGTTCTAGGGCTCAAATATTGCTTACTATGTATACCTTGTTAGTTAGTATCATTATAGGTTTTTAAAAGTTTTATAGATGGGTGCTAATGATTAGTAATTATTGTTGTCTAGGGTATGAGATTGCATCAGATCTGCTGTTCTGCTTTCCCTTTGAAATCATATTGCACTATGCATTTTTTTGCCAAGGAGATTGTAGACCCAATGTGCTATTTACTGCAAGTAGCTACAATTTGTTGGTTGTGCAAATTTGGTTTGTCTTGGCCATGGGAAATGCGTGGTAGCTTAATTTCATACATAGTTTTACTTGTGTCATATTGGGAATATGTTTTCTAGTGCTCATTGGTTTCTCACCTTGAAATTATAATTTATTTTGTTTGCATAATTAAGTAATCATGTCATATATGATCACATCTGGTTTGGTTAAAGCCAGTTTACAAGGGAGGATTGGCTGAGACAAGCATCTTGAATGCCCCTAGTTTATCCAAGCTATCAGTTGGATTCCAAGTAGCCTGGTTGTGGTGGTGGGGTTAGGAGGCATCGACTTGTTCACCACTCTCAATGGTCGATTGAGGTGTCATTGGGGGGGGGGGATCCTTTCACCATGCAACATAGTTATGCTACCATGCCCCTTAACCTTGCAATACCTCCATTACTGGCTCTAGTCAACTACTGCTTCATGGCGAGAAGTCAAGACACCAGCAAAGGTGAGACGAGTGGTAGAGTCAAGGGTTGGCAATACAACACAAGGAAGAGGTGAAGCAATGAGTGGGCCAAGAAAGTGCTTCAATGTTCTCTTCTACAAATTCCTTGTATTCCTAGCACATAGATTGGTTTTTATATGCCTGCTCGTAATGATGCATGTAATGTGTTAAGTCGTCATCTAATCTTTGATTAGCTGGTGACTTCACAATCAGGGCATTGACTCCATGACTTGACAAATAGGGCTAGGAAAATTAACCTTCATTGAATTGCAATTAGGCATCCTCGCCATGGCGTCTGATTGGATGTCTTGGGTAGGTGACAATTTTGCTTGTTATAATTCAAGCGAATAGAGTTCGGACTCCTATATAAAAGAAAGCACGCAAGTGTGTCCGGAAGAGGAAATTTTACCCTAGTGAGACTTAGGGTTATTCGCTATTGCTAGTAGCGATCGGACCTATGCCATCTCTATCGATATCTTCTGATGCTCCTGCATTGTGGTACTAAGAAATCTCTTCTCTTTGGCCTCAGTGAAGCTAGTGTCCTATTGTGCTCGGATGGTTATTGAAATCGGGCCAATCATCGAATGATTGAAGCTCTCGATTTGTGGTTCATTGGTCTAACTAATGGTTCAACTGGAGAGTTGCCAATATGTAAATTACTTATTCCATGTCGTACAACTAAAAATTAACAATCATTGAATTGCAATTAGTCATCCTTGCCTTGGCATTTGATTCAATGGGCTTAGGCAAGTGACATTTTTGCTTGTTATAATTCAAGCAAATAGGATCCGAACCGCTATATAAAAAGAAAGCGCACAACGTGGTAGGAGGAGGAATTTTACCCTAGTGGGACTTAGGGCTATCCATTATTGCTAGTGGTGATCGGACCTTTGCCATCTCGATCGATGCCCTTAGATGTCCATATTGGTACTAGGCAATCTCTCCTGTCTGGCCTCAACGAAGCTAGTGGCCTGTTTGCGCTCTCCGATGGTTATTGTAATCGGACCAATCATCGAATGGGTGAAGCTCTCGATTTGTGGTTCATCTAGACCTTTGCCATCTCTATCGATACCTTTCAATGCTCCATTGTGGTACCAAGCAATCTCTCCTCTCTGGCCTGAATGAAGTTGGTGGCCTATTGTGCTCTCTTTGATGGTTGTTGAAATTGGACCAATCATCGAATGGGTGAAGATCTTGATGTTTCATTGGTCTAACAAGTAGTTCAACTGGAGAGTTGCCAATGTGTAAATTACTTACTCCATTCCATACAAGTGAATATGTGGCGGTTCATCTGAAACCGTCAAAGTATCAAAACTCCTAGACATGTTTGATTCCTCGTCTTGTACTATTTTCCCTCATGATGTTTTTCCTTTGTGAATTATCACATGAGTAAAACCATGGCAATCATGTAGCCATTCGGTTTCTAGCGAAGCTCATTCCCTCTAGATCAGCTCCAATAGGCGATTTGGTTATTCGTTTCTACGGTTAAACTACATTTTGTTCGGTTTCAGTTACTACGATCTCATTTATGCTCATGATTGTTCATCGACACCCCTGCCAAAAGCGAGTGTTGATCCTAGGTAGGCGGACTTAGGAATGATCAGTTTTGTTGATCCGGAACCTCTTCCTATCGAGGAATGGGTACTAATCCATCGGACGTATGCCCGATCCATAGAATAGGGACAAGACAAGTAGGGCGCCTCTTTTCATTCTTGGCTGTTAATAAGCTTTGCCCTTTCCTTCAAGGTGTGCCCAAAGGAAGCAGGCGATAACACATCAACTACTACCTCAAATAAAATGACCAATGGCCTGATTGGATTAGAATGGGCACCCCTCCCCTGGGGAAGGGGAATTAAGCCCTCAGTACCCACCGTGCCAGGGGTACCTCTGATCGTCATTACATCAAAACCCGCCACCCTTTGTCAGCTACCAAAACAACTCTATGCTCTCGCAAGACACTTAGCCCCTCAGGGTGTTCCCAACACTCCAGCTTACCTTGTGTCTACGACATTAAAGAAGATGCCATGTAGGCAAAAAGATGAGTTGGCACAAGAGTTAGTGAGGGGAGAGAAGAAAACAACAAGACAAGAAACGGCGTCTCCTGCACGAAACGATGTCTACACTTGGACCAAGGCGGACGAAACGACTGGTTCTGGCGTTGGGCGCCACAGCTCGTTTCCATCCATCAAGGCCTACGTGCGGATTAAAGAGGGAGGAGAGAGAGTTGGTTGCCTGGAATAGAAAAAAAATCCGATCATTTATTGCAGCCCCACCACGAAACCCTGCGTTGGGTAGCACGGTTTCTTGAGACCGTGTCTAGCTCATCTGGCAAGCATAGAAACCATCAGATCGTTTCCGGGTTGGGATTGCCCTCAAAGCCCTACTAGGTTTTCCTCAACAATGTAGGGCTCCAGCTCACTTGCTTAGGCTTTGTGACCACTGACAACCGCCGAGGTAACTCAACTTCATGTCTTGAGCCATCGTACATTGCAACATTTTCCAACCCCTCCACCCCTCCATCGTATAGTGCCTTATGAAAGAGTAATGTGACAAGTTTCTTCTTAGCGAGGGGTGGATACCTAGCTGGTTGGATTAGATGACCCTTGCCCCATGTCCTATCCTTTCATTTTCTTGTAAGGCGTGGAGTCATGAATGGTCAGACACTAACATGGAAATAAATTGTCCCGTCTTGATCCGTGTTTGCAATGGATATGCAACCTTTATTGACCCATCGCACAAATCTAGGCAATAGAGATAGAAGGTTCATCAACCTGCGCCTGGCTTCCAGCCGGGCGGCCCTATTGTATATGTTTGGTATAGATGGATAGGAGATCTCGTTGGTATTGTTTCCATAAACCCTTGATCTCCTCACCCCTATATATTTGTACACCTATCCCTCATATCAATTCATTCAATATTCCCACGCAATATCCATTGCTTTCATGGTATCACGAGTCTAGGTTACCCTAGATTGCTTCCGCTCCAGTGCGCCGCCTTAATCCGGCGCCTGATATCTTTCCGTGTGCACTTGCTCGCTGCCTGCTATGGCCGGTGACGACGACGTGCCCTCCTCTGCCGATGGCGCCGCAGCTGCTAGCACGGCTGCCGCTGGCAACACCCCCGTCGACCCTCCAGCGGCCGACGACACGGCTGCTACCGCTGCCCTCAAGCGCGCCGACATGGATCACACTGCTATTGAGGAACAAAAGTGCGTGGCCATGGCAGCGCGCGACGCTGAGGCCGACTGCGCCTTCGCCCTCGCCTAGCAAGAGCGCGAAGCGGCTGACGCCCGCATCCGTGAGGCCCAGGAGCGTGCCGCCGCTGCTCGTGCGGAGATTCCCGACGATGATAATGGCGATGTCTCGGACACCGGCGCTGGCGAGGACCTTGAGCCCCCTTCTGGTGACATCTCAGTCCGGGCTGCTCTCGATCACGAGGCCGCTGCCATCATCAATCTGCACGCCCAGGCGGTGGCCGTGCAGAACATTCGTGCCCTCGTCCCGATTGTCCTCGACGTCACCTCCACGAACTACGCCCGCTGGTGCGACGCCTTCCTTCTCACCTTGGGGAGGTTCTCGCTCCGGCATCATGTCCTCTCCGACGTGGTTCTGTTCGGGTCCCCATATTGGGAGCGCATGGACTGCGTCGTTCGTGGCTAGATTCAAGGCGCCGTCACCAACGATCTCGCCGCCTCCGTCCTGGAACGCGGCTCCACGGCCAGGGCAGCCTGGCTCGCCATCGAATCCCAATTCCTCGGCAACAAGGAGACCCAGGATCTCTTCCTCGACGCCGAGTTCCGAAACTTCTGCCAAGACGATCTTCTGTCACTGAGTACTGCCATCGTCTCAAGGGCATAGCCGACACCCTTTGTGACCTCGGTGAACCTGTCTCCGATTGCACGCTCGTCCTCAACATCATCCGTGGCCTCAACGAGCGCTTCACCGCCATCGGCCTTCACCTCCGACGTAGCCATCCCTTCCCCACCTTCCTACAGGTGTGGAATGGTATTGTTTCCATAAACCCTTGATCTCCTCACCCCTATATATTTGTACACCTATCCCTCACATCAATTCATTCAATATTTCCACGCAATATCCATTGCTTTCATGGTCTTCATGTCATCATCCGTCCATTGGCAAGCCAGATACTGTCACCTTGATCTATGCCCTATTGAGCCTACTAATGTGAATATATCAGATGGATTATTCTTTATCCAATCTAACCATTGATGTAGGCCAATGATCTGTATTCTTTGTTCCTCCTATTCAAAATGTACTTGTCCATTTAAATTCAGTCAAGACCGATCCAGATGCTCACTCCGGTACATATTCAGGATTGAGCAGTTCAATAAATGGTCTTACCTTTTTATCATTCTTTTCCCAGATACTCATGTGGCAGTTACAACTCAATGCCCAAAATAAAATGCTTTATAGCTTAATGGAAAAATACAGTTTCTCCCCTAACATAAATGGCAAGTTTGCATGTGCCAGCCAAGTGAAATATGTGAAAGATCGAAATGCCACTACATTAAAGATGAGAGGAAGGTGCGACCTGCTGCTTGTTGCTTATCCTTTTGTTCCAAACCTAACAGGAAGGCCCACGAACAACCTGGATCACGTGGACTGAATATGACTAAGCCCACTGCCATGGATTTAGCCCATCGAGACATTCGAATTCAAAATTCTAAACAACTTCGTAGAAATTTGTGCGAATTGATTATGTAACATCATTTCTCTTAATTTTGTAGTATAATATTATTGGTAGCTAGGTGGATAGTGTGAAATAAGCAAAGCATGCACTATTAATTGAAGCCTGACAACTTGCTAATTCTTCACGCTTGCCTCTGGGATCATTGTATAGTACTAGGCAAGCAGAATGTACATATTAAATCCACTGAAAATCCAGACAAAAGGTCCATAGTTGTATGTTCAGAATCATTATGCAATTGATTTTGGCAAACACTGAAATGCGATGCTGTTAACATCTTTCTAGCTCACGGTGTTCTCATGTTTTTCCTATTCAATGGATTCATCAGATTAATTTTCCTGTTAGGTTTGTGGTGTTATTTGCTATTAATTACAATGACTCTGTAGATGCTTGTACTATTTGGCTTGGTGCTTTATTTCTTTGTAGATGTAGAATTGGAACAATTGCTGCTTATAGTGTTACGTTTGTTTATTTTTGTTCTGCTAACTTCCTACTTTTCAACTTGCAGTGAGATGATCCAGCATAGACCATACAACCAGAAAGTCGATGTCTACAGCTTTGGTATTGTCCTGTGGGAGCTTGTAACTGGGAGCGTTCCCTTTGCAAACATGACTGCGGTGCAAGCCGCATTTGCAGTGGTGAACAAGGGTGTCCGTCCACAGATACCCCCTGACTGCCTCCCCGCCTTAGGGGCGATCATGACCAGGTGCTGGGACACAAACCCCGAAGTCCGGCCCCCCTTCACTGAGGTTGTCAGGATGCTGGAACAGGTGGAGATGGAGGTCCTGACAACTGTCCGTAGGGCTCGCTTCCGCTGCTGCATTGCCCAACCGAAGACCCGGGACTGAGTCATCCTGAATCCAGGAAAAGAGGAACCTGGAGAGAGGTTTAGTCCTGTGTATTTATCGTATTAATAGACTTGCAATCCAGAAGCAGAAAGCCAACTCACAGCACTCTTTGAGTGTGCCTTCTGTCTTTGACAAGTTTATCCTAGATTACACCTAGTTTCCTCATCAGAATGGTTGTAATAGAGGTAGCTTTATCCTTCGACTTCATACCCCTTTCTGTCGTAACAAGTGCATGTTCCTCAGCTGCGCGCGCTGTTTGTGTGTTTATCATCATGCAGCTACATGTGGAAGCTCTAATGTCATGGTATATAATAATATTGTATAATTAAGTAGCATTTGATTTGGTCCTATCTTGTACTGAATGATGTCAAAATTTGGCAGTACGAGTCTGCTCCGGTCACCATCAATTTTGCTCCTGTGCGCTGGACAATGTCTGCTTCAAGTTTTCCTACTTTTGCAAAGCTACAGAATCTGTAACTGTTGCAAGGGGCTTCAGGTTCGCTGCTGCTGTACAGTGAGAGTCCATTTATGTGCAAGTTAGGAGGGTCTAGATTGAGAAAGGGTTTGAACTGATGCATTAGTCCAATTACTAATAATGTTGCTATGAGCTGAGATTTTGAAGAATTGTGATCAAGGGAACAACTATAGAGCTGTACAGACTGACAGAATAACAAGGTGCACAGGAGAGAATTTGCTCTGAAACGAGGATGTAGACAAGGAAAGACATGACAGAATAATGTATCATCATCCAACTGCAGAAAATGCCACGTTCCCGTGGCATAATTCTGTAGCTTCTTATGGCTAAACCACTGGAATACGATGAACAAGACATGCAGAAATAAAACAGGGAGGAAGAGAACTGCGAACAATAATTTTGCAACTATGATATTGAAATTATAACCTAAATGCAGATGAAACAAAGCCCTATGATGTTGTACAACTGACGCGACACGACCATATTTAACACAATCAGCCTGCACTTTGCCCCTCCAACCTTCACACAGACAGCACGCTATTCAACTGCTGCTTCCAAATTAGAAGACAGATGTATCAACCACTTTCCTCCACAGGGCCTGCTTTCACGTCTGCGTCCCTTTCTTCAACATTAGCCGTAGTTGTGGATCCATTTTCAGCTGAGGCGCTCTCAGCTTTCAGTGGCTTCCCACTGTTTTCAGCCTCTAACTGGACAGCCTTAGCAAATGCGTCAGACATATCGGCCACAAGAGCCTTATTATCCGCTGGCTTCTGAGGATTGGTGTTGCCAGGCTGCTGCTGACGTCTGTTCTCCTGCAAGGCTTTCTCCCGTTGTTCATAGAAGTCGAAATCTTCAAGGATTGTCGTCTCAGCCTCATGGTTCTTGAAGATGGCTAACATCTGGAGACCCTGTTCCAGTTTCACCTGCATGTTTCATCCCGCATTGAGTTAGTGAATTAATTCAGAAGATCCAGCTTAGTCATTCAACTGATAGAGACCAAATTTATCTAAATTTTACCTCCTGGGTGTCCCTGCTATTGGTCACAGGCTTATTATCATTGTTCTCAAGAATAATGTGCCGCAGAAGGTTGTTCGGGACATCTTTAATTATGTGCCACTTCACAGGGAACTGGCCACTCCACTTGTCCTGCTGCCAGTAATCAACACTTCTGTCAAAATCGACAGGTCCAATCATCTCAGCTACACCACAGAATTGTCCACTGCCGTTAACCTATAAAAAGCATAGGGCAAAGACATAGTTATGTATCAGCTTCTAGATCAGGTGAAGAAGATACCAAAAGTGTAAACACCCAACATATGCTGTTATTCCCTTATTTTCCATTCTTAGATTTTTCCCTAATGGGGATAGTAACTAAATAACCAAATGAGAGGTTCGTCTTACCGAGAAAAACAAGAAAATAGGGCAATGCTCTTCTTTCTCTTTGGCTGCATGGTAAGAAGAATCTAGCTTCTTATTCCCGCTAGCTGTGCTGGCCCAAACACTATACTTAATGCTCCTATGTACATGGTCCTCAGTGTAGGACTTTATTACAAAGAATTTGGCATCTTTGTACTCGGTGACAAAATCAGGGCGGTTGTACAGTTCGCTATCAATCGGAACAGTTTTCTCGCTTTTTTCATCTGCTGAGGAGTTCTCTGTGTCTTGTATCTTTGGTTTTGTAGCACGTGGGCCACGGTTTTGCTCATTCATAAACTCCAGAGAACCATTGTGGCTACCAAATGGCATGCCACCCCTTTGTTGATTGCCATTTAAGTCAAAAGCCCCAAATCTGCGACCAGAACTCCAACTTGGAGTGCCTCCAAATTTGCTACCTTGCTGGCGTGTCTTGTAGGATCCAGGACCGTACATCGACCCATGATGCTGCAAAATAACATAAATTAGCAGCTAATAATAAGGAGAATGATTAGCATAATCAACAAGCACTTGAGCTCCAATGTTAACAGCACCCTCTATATCAGATCACACTTGAATCCTAATGACAAACAACCAACTGAAGTAAACAAATAAACCAACGTACATACAGACTCTAAATGCATGAAGCATACCATTCCAGAAGCCAGTGGCATGTTCCCTTGACCAAATAATCCAGGAGTGTTATTTGGCTGTGTAGGTACTGCAAAACAAGATTCAAAATTAGTTCCACATAGATCTGACTGATCTAACATATATTGCAGTTGCAATCATCAGAAGTTTGAATGTTACCTCTGTCAAATGAACTGAAAGGCTGGTGGTACCCTGGTGTGGGTGAATATAGAAGGCCGTCAGGAAGGAAGTACTCTGGCTGAAGCATAGGGTCTCCTTGAGATATTCCTGTCACTGAGTTTGAATATCCCATGCTAGGAGAGGCCGGTGGTTGATAGTATGAACTTGAGAAGGGATAGTGCACAGGTAAGTATTGTTGTCCATCCCCAACGGTTGAAACAGGGGAATAAGCCCCATACATCATTTGGGGATTGTTTCCATATCCAGGAGATAGCATGACTGACTGGTTGTCATTGTAGATACCCTTCAAAAAAAAAAAGATTTATAAGATATATTTATTTTTGAAAAATAGAAGATATATTTGTCATAAAAAAACAAAGAAATTTGGTAGTCCAGCTACTTACAGGTGATACAGAGTGGAGCCCCTCCATATTCACATAATGGGGATATTCTTCCCATTGCCCTGAAGGATTCATGTATCCTACAGTACAAAAAAATATGAATTTAAAAACACACTTCACAGAACTGGAAAGCTCTGCGTTGATAAAGAAAGTCATGGAATCCAATAATGTGCTCTGTAACCCTTAACTGTAAGGCCAAGACAGATAATTCAATTATGTATTCAAATATAGGCGAACAAAGCAGAATGGTAATACGATAATCAATTGTGGGACTAGTAGAAGACAAATTTAGAGGGGAAATCACAGAAATGTGGCCATGCAAAATCCGTGGATATACTTTTTGTCTGGTGGAGTCGGTAACGTAAAGTAACTAAGAGTGAGAGCCAACATCCAAATACCAAAAAGAAAAAATGAATGTAAGCAAACCTCCAGGATAGAGTGCCTGCGGCTGCGGCGCATACACGTTTTGTGGGTAGAGAAAAGGTTGGTCTCCGCCTTTTCCAACAGAGCTAGCTTTCTCCGGTGCTCCTCTTGGCGACTTTAAGGAGCTCGCACCACGAGCGTTACTTGCAGCCGTATTCTCCGTACCAGAAATAATCTTTATGAAAAAGCAATAAATTGTTAAGCGAATGTTACAAAACGCATAAGAGATTGAAATAAACTAAAAAGGGAAACTAAATTACCTGCTCCTTGGAGCTTGCGCTCTTGGAGGGGTTATTCTCCAGTCCAGCTTCCGATACCACGCTATCTACAAAGCACACACACACACACACACACACACACACACACATCCAAACATGAGTCCAGGTCAGAAATCGCAGGAGGATACTTTGTCATGTTGCCACACAACGCAAACAAGATGTACATAAAAGGCAGAGAGCTGTACACCTCTTGGCAATCACAGGTAGCCCTACCAGAGTCTAGCACATGCCTATGTACATTGTACAGCCAAATCATGAGGCTTGCAATGTTCAGTGCACAAGCAGCAAGCCCTTATCGCACCGTACAGTAGCTTACTCAATTCCTTACACGTACAGCACCGCCCTCAACCCAAAAGCTGAGAGAGCTTCCAAAGCCGTCCTGTAGAGCGTGGCCGCCCGTGCCCCCGCTAAAAAGGAGAGCGGAAACAGAAAAGGACGCTCCTGCCCTTCCGCACGGCGCGACGCCAACGCAGCCAGAACGACCAAATCCCTCCAGCCACCCCCGCTCCGCGAGCCTCCCACCCGCCCCCCAAGCTCGCCCCGCAGCGCGTCACCGACGGCGGGCTCGCTGCTGCTCCCGCGGAGCGAACGAATCCCGGTGGGCGCCCAAACCAATCTTGACCTAGAAACCCGAAACATCACCGGGGCTCACCCCCGGCAAATTCCACCAGCCGATATCGCTACTCCCCCTCCGCGCCGCGAATTCCAGCCGAGCCCGCGCCGAATTCGAGCGCCGGCCAAGCCCAACGCAATCGCAAGCAGCGGCGACGCCGCCCAAAACAGGAAAAAGAACAAACAACAGAAGAAAAAAGGGAAAGTCAAACCCCAATCCAGCTATACCGACGGGCGGGCGCGGGGCGTACCTGCGGAGGCCTGGGCGTGCTGCGGCGCGGCGGCCATGGCGGAGATCCGGCGGGGTGCTATGGCGCGCGTCGGGATTGGAGTCCTCCTCCCGGCGAGGGTTTAAGCATCAAAATTTGGGGCAAGTTATTTTTTTCCCCTTTTTATTGGACGCGAGAGGGGGGGGGGGGGGGGGGGGGAGAGAAAGGAGGAAACGACGAGCGCCTCTGCCCACCAATGATTTTATAGCTACCACCAGATCCCCCCGAGCCAGGCCCGGCCCGGCCCGGCCCAGAAGCCTGCTCTTAACGGGTCTGAACGGGATGCAAATTGCGATGCCCAGGAGTCTAATCGTGATTAGCGGGTTGGACCCGGTTACGCTGGCCGCTAGTGCTAGTAGATCTGAGCCTGGCCCGAACGGGGATCCCCCGGCTGCTCCGGACGGATTTAAACAGCAGCAGCCTGCAGCCTGGCCGGCCACGTGCGGCTTGCTTGTGTTTGTTTTGCATATCGAACCCTGAAAACAGCGGGATTTGCAGATGTGAGGCTGACATGAAGGTCCCACTGATACGAAACTTTTTTTTTTGTTTGAAAGGAACCGGGTTTGGTTTTTATTGTATTGATAATTTCTACGGTAATGTTACGCTCCGTGCGTCCGGACGGAGAAGCAAATATCGGACGACGCTCCCACCCACGCACCCACTTGTTTTCGTTTCAATTTTATGCATCCACGAACCGCCTGCTCCCAACCATTCATTCACCCACCACTTTCTCTCACCCACTGCTTCTCTCTCTGAGCACCAGCGGCTCTCCACCGCTCCTCTCTCTCTCACCCACTGCTCCTCCCTCTCTAGCAGCATGAGCGAGTAGAGCTTCTATGCTCCTTGCGCCGCAGGCTCGTGCTCGTCCCAACGATGACCAGGAGCACGACAACCACTACACCAACTCCCGTCTCCCAAGCCTTCTTCTCCAACATGCCCAAGCTCTCGTCGTTCGTCGATGCAGTGGGCACCCAAGCTCCCGTCGAGCCTCCTCACACAACCCCGGCTGACGGCGGGGGAGCAGGCATCGGAGGCATCGACGACCAACATTAGCGGCCAACCGCCTACCGCGCTCCCCGTGGTCGAGCTCTCTGTGGGCCGGCGGCGGCCTCGCCCCGGCAGACGGCAGTGGCCTGAGGAGCAGATCCCGTCGGCGGCCTGGCCCCAGCAGATGCCCGTGGCCTGAGGAACAGATCCCACCAGCGAGCGTGTTGCCGAGCTTGTCCCGCATCCCCGCGCGCCACTAAGCTTGGCCACCTCCCTGCACTTATCTTCCTCTCGGTGGCCCGTGCCCTCTGACCGACGAGTAGCCAGGAGCGACGAGGGGTAGTGGTGCCTCCTCTTTTCGGTAGAGATTGTTGCATATTTCGATACTGTAATAGATTGTTGCAGGTTTCGATTGTTGCAGTAGTGATTCAAGATATTTCAACAATGATTTTCTATGATTTTTGCGATGTTTCCAAATAGTTAATGTTTCAAATGTTGATATGTTTTTATTGGTTTTGTGATCGTTCAGGTGTTTTTTCTTGATGTTGCAGCTATGATTTTTGTGCTTTTGTTTCAATGTTTCAACAGCGGAGTGACAAACGGTGGTGCCTTCTCTTTTCACTAGAGTTTGTTCATATTTCGATGTTGTAATATATTGTTCCAATGATTTTTTTTATGTTGCAGTACTGATTCAAGATGTTTCAACTATGATTTTCTATGATTTTTGTGATGTTTTCAAAGGATGTTCCAATGTTTTCAAATGTTGCAATGTTTTAATGATTTCATGATGTTTCAGGTGTGTTTTTTTTGTGTTGCAGCTACGATTTTTGTGTTTTTTTTGGTGTGTTTTGATGTTTCACTGTTTCGATGTTCCAATATTTTTCATCTAGATGTTGCACAAAATATGCTCCTGATGTTGCACAGAATAAGCTCCTGATGTTGCAAATCCATGATATTGCATGCAACATTTGTATGTGTTGCGGTGGTAGTTTTCCTATTGATGCAGCGTCCGACGCTAGCCCGGACGCCGGGCGTTAATGTTTCAACCATGTGCTATTCTTTGTTCCAATCTGAGTAACATCTTTGTCAATATTCGATTGTTCCTATTTTCACTCGTCTAATGTTGCATTCGTTCCAACAAATTTGTTTCAATGTCTACTGCGTTTTTGTTCCACTCGGCTCGCCCTCCTCGCTCTAATGTTTCAAATTTAAAAATCCTAATGTTCCACCAAAACCGTACGTGCCCCGACGCTCTAATGTTCTTTTCTGGGTTCCGGCGTCTCTCTAATGTTTCAAATTTGCAACTCCTGATGTTCCACCTTAAACCGTACGTTCCTCAAATATCCTTTAATGTTTCAAAATTATCTGTGATGTTGCATGCAACATCACACTGAAATACCACCCGGCGCTAGCCTCGGATGCCGGACGTCCGGGTGTTAGCAAGTCCCAGTCCTACAAGAACACTCTCAATAGAAAAAAAATTACATCCAATTCCTTATAAGATCCTCAGGTCTTCCAGGGTGTTCGGCTGCGGCGGCTGTTCTGCTGCGGCCTGCTAGCTACAGCTGGCTTTTGTCTATAGGGCAGTAGCTGCAGCACAACCACCAAATAGTGCAGCCAACTTGAAGCTAACCTCCTCCCCGGCTAAGAATATAGACATTTGTTACCATCTTGAGCAGCACGTTGACTTCTACACGCATTTTCAACACTGAACGACCTGGCTGAAAAAGATGGTTTTTGACCATCGAATCACATGGCATCGAGGAGTTTGATGCTGATGCCACAAGATTCGGCAGCCACCCCTAAGTCATTGGACGTGTCGGCGAGTTATGCTGACTAGGTTCTCGAGGGGATGCCCCGAGAGAAGGGTTTAAGGAGAAGTCGCCGAGAATCTAGAATCGAAGGTGACAAGAGGCGATTTAGACAGGTTCAGGTTGCAATATGCGTAATACCCTACGTCCTGTATGGTGTATCTTGTATAGATGAGATGCTTTGAATGGGGTCTCTGTCTCCCCTTATATATGCCGGAGGACAGGCTTACATGGAAGCCGTATAGGATCAGGGGACTTTTACAAGTTTATCTTTAATTTTCTAATACAGCTTATCCTAACCGACTAGGACTAATCCTTGTCTTGTGCGTCAAGTCTTGTACTTGGGCCGGCCCATAGGATGGCCCACCAGGGTTGTTTAGTCCATTAGGACTCTACACCTACAAGCCCCCGAGCACCTTATCTCCTGAAGAACAGCACTATTGAAAATACAGAGTTCTTTGAGACCCGCCAGGGTTGTTTGATGCCCACAGGATTATTTGCTTTCGGAAGTTGCAACCATGCGGTTCAATAGGTAATGAAGTGCTCATAAATCTTCTTAAAGTTCGGATTGGTGTGCACCGAATAGGTGCGCCCAATTGGGCAGCCCCCGAGCCTCGTTTATCTTTGAAGAAGAAATTCGAGGCTCTTTCGAAGTCCGAATCTGAAGAGAATCAATTTCTGAAGAAGTCCGAGTTCTTTTAGAACTTCTTTTAAATTTATCAATTGAAACCAAAAAATTTTAGAAATATATTTTCTAAAAATATTCCCGCAGCCCCTTAGCCTAAATTTGAACAAATTCAAATATAGGATCAAGGAAGGACCAAAATTGAAAAGTACCGAGATAACGATTCGAAAAGTCAATATAAACCGTTCGCCTCCCTTGTATCCACACGCTTTAGCGAAACAGATCTAGGGTTAGCGACAGTTGCTCTGTTAGCAATCCAAAGACTGCGCAAACACTTCCGCAACCTCCTCGAGCCCTAACCCCATCCACGCCATGCCTCAAGAAACCAATGGCCGGTGGTGAAGGATCTAGCCGAAGCAAGAGCGCCAGGAGGAAAGCAGAAGCGATGAAAGAAGTTATGGCGACTGATGAAGCGGCGCCCGTTGGAGAAAGTACATGCTTGGAAGATCTAATTAGTGACTGACCAACCAATACACTAAAAGATAAATATATCAAGAATCTGGAAGCGGATGGATTCCTCGCAGCCAAGGAGATCAGTCGGTGGAGGCGTGCTCACGGTCATGAGTACCCCACAGAGGAAACCAAGAAACTCACGGTATGGAAATCATCTTATGAAGTTGGTTTCGGCATGCCGACCTACGATTTCTTCCGCCGTGTGCTGCAATTTTATGGAATTGAACTGTGTCATTTGAGCCCCAACTCCATCCTGAATCTGTCCATATACATCCACTTGTGTGAGGCATTCCTAGGAATAGACCCACACTTTGCCCTGTTCCACCACTTATTCAGAGTGAAGACATCAAGCGGACCATCGCAAGTGGTTGGTAAAGTGGTGATCCAGTTCCGCCAAGGCATGAAGCCAGTATATATGGATTATTCCACCAAGAAAAGTCTAAAGGATTGGCAGAAGGAAAGGTTTTATGCATGCAACCATCAACCACAACTGCCCAGCCGCTCAGGGAATCCTCCAGTGATGAAGCCATTCTGGAGTGAAACCGTCGGTATAAATCAAGCGATGCAGATTCCAGAGCTACTCAATATGATCAGAGACCTGAAATCACAAGGGTTGACTAGAGCCGTCGTATATAGGTCATTTCTGATGAGGAGAATCCAGCCTTGCAAACAACGCTATAATCCAGGGTACTCATATTCTGGAGAAGCTGATCCCTCACGGAATTCTACCATCAACTTGTCTGAAAAGAGGATTATACAGTTGTTGAAGAAATATCTAATCATCAATGATGAAGATTTTCCAGAAATTATGGAAATTTCCGCAGTCACTATGACGCCCGAGGTATGAACCATTTCTGAAAGTCAATACACTGTGTATTTCACTATGATGTGTTTTAAACTAAATCACTGTGCATAATAGTATGAAGCCCGACGTTCACTGTATGTGAGCCTGCCTCCTCTGGATCCAACAAATGCAGAAGAAGCAGACCTATTAGCCTGCTGTGTAGATCCTGGGGTTAGGGACCAGGTTCGTAAACACAAGCCACACTCTGATAAGGCAACTGCAACTAAAGAACCTGACGAGCAACATGCCAATGATGAAAATCATGATGCTGAAGAACCCCATGCCAAAGCAGGGGCAACCTCCAAGAGAGGAGAAAAGTCAAAAAGAGCCGCGGCGTCAGAGCTGAATGCGCCGGTGCCCAAGAGAGCACGGACCCTACCCAAGCCTCGGGTGAGGATCATCCCTAAAGAAAAGGAGAAGATATCCCCGCAACCAAAAATGCCATCATCTTTGGGGATAGCTATTGGAGAAATCGGGACCAGCCGGCCGCATCAAGGCAGCACTGCCCGCGCGCCATTATCAGAAGAAGAAATCATTCATAATATCTTCAACCCTGCCTCGGCTCCATATGCTGGTTCAGGACCAAGTGAAGTAGAAAACAACCCTGTCGGTCCAGTGGCAATGGAGCAGGAGCCAGAGGAGGAGTTCACACTGGAAGAACCAGAAATTCCGATGCGTCCAATCGTTATGTGAGTATTCTGGAAACCTTTGCTTGATTAAAACATCTTGTAAAAATCACCATCCTTATGGTAGTGTCTCATGTGCAGAGTTGAAAAAGAGCCATCAGCAGTGGGTGCGCCAGAGGTGACAGTGGAAGAAGAAACCCGGGTAGAGTTGCAAACAACTCTGCCCGAAGCCCCAGCTGATGCGCCATCAACTATACGATCAGAACCCATGGAGCAAGCAACTGCAGAAGTTCTGGCGGACATAGAGCAGCTCGTCACTCAAACTATAATGGAAGAATCAACAGCAGAGCGCCATGTCGAAGCGAGCAGTGAGCCCCCAAGCAACTTGGAGATTCCAAATTCTGCTCAACGTATAGTTGTTGATGAAGCCGAATGCTCAAAAGCTAAAGGTATTGAAGAAACGACTCAAGAGCAGGAGATTGAAGAGATCCCCCGAGTACCCGCGGCCATAGAAACTGAAGAAAGGACTAGTAACTTCCGCATCGGAAGTTACGATCTAATGTTAAATCCCAATCCGCAAGGATTTGAATACGTCCTGGATGCGGAAGAGGATGAGAGGTACATCGACAGGGGACTCTACCATACCGAGAGGGCAGTGGCATACTTCAAGGTATGAAGAAGAACCTGAGCTTGTCGTGATATTAAACATTTTGTCTCATAATTGTACTCTACAGGTCGTTGGTGAAGCGTCAAGGCAGAAGACCGAATATATTCGTAACATCGCCTTGATGCACGCCAAAGCCGATCGCCTCCAAAAGGAACTAGACCGGGAACGCGAAGATCGCCGAGCCTAGGAGGCAGAGGACGCCAACATGATCCGCACGCTGCATCTGCGAACAAAGGACTTATCTGCGGAGAAAGACGACCTGAAGAAGAAGCTCGCCATAGAGAAATCAGAGCTCAAAGGTACCCTAATCCTGAGATAGTCTTTGCAATATGTATCCAATTTGCAGTTGGAATAACAACCCTGTGGTGATCTGTGAAACAGGGGTACAACAACAGTTTGCAACAACCCAGAGCAAAATGACAGATTGGTCGAACTTGGCCAATCGTCATGAAGAAGTGTTGAAGACCCTCTCTACGGAGCATGATGTCATCAAGGAACAACTCAGAGTTGCAGTCCAACAACGCAAGGATGCTGATGTGCAGCTGATTCAAGTCATTGAGCAGCAAAAGAAAGCTGCCAAGGATCTTGAAGACGCGCACGAGGAGAATAAGCAATTATCTGAAGAACTCGTCCAGCTTCGGGAAAATCTCGCGGACAAGAAGACGCTGGATGAGAAGCTGAACAAACGACCACGAGGATGTCGGAGCTCGAAGAAGCCATGCAGCAAATGAAGAAGTCAGATGAAGACCTGGCCGAAGCCCTAAAGCGGATTGTGCTGCTGGAGAAGGTGGCGAATCCGGTGGTGAAGGCCTTGGTCCCTGAAGACCCTGCAGCTCCGCAATCCTTCCCGGATCGTCTGAAGGCCATGCCTCGACAGTTGAAGGCTTATATCAAAAGATCATTCAAAGCCTGTCTTGTGCATGTCTTAGCTGTAGTGAAGTCCAGGTACCCTGAAGTAGACATAGGCAAACTTGTAGAAGGCGCAGAGCCAAATTGTACAGAGGCAGTCTTTAGGGGCCTGAAACAGGAGGCTGAGCCAATTGCCGAAGCAATTGCGCAGAGCCTTAAATTGTAATCTGAACAAGTAGTCATGTAATTATAAGTTTCATGCAATCAAATGTTGATATTTCCGTATATGAAGAACAAACCAAGAGTGTCTAAGAATCCTTGGGTGTCTCTGTGTTGATCACCAAGACTTAGTCAAAACGTACACGTGATGTGTAAATTTGAACTATCGAAAAACAACCCTGTTAAGGACCCAAGGGAACCCAGGGAGATTTCTATAGCATAGGCTATCTTTTAGAGTAAATGTACCCCGAAGGGATACTTTGGGAACAAACTGTATGTGATTCATTACACAAGAACCCAGTAAGACCCACGGAACGGCAGCTTGAAGCTGAGTAGTATCACAATGTAGCAAAATCGTAGGAACAAATCCATTAACGGCCCCGAAGGAACCCGGACAGACCTCATGTAATTGCCCCGGATGCATAGCGTAAAAAACAAACTTTCCAAGTCTTCAAAAAGAACCCGGAGAAGTGTTGAACGATGTCATAAAGACAAAGGAAAAGTAAACAGAAACAACCCAGTAAAGGGAACTTTTCATTTATTGAATCATATCTCGTTGCCGAAACAACGGTACAAAAGAGATCTCGATACCGAAGCAATCGATACAGGAAAGAGCTTGTTGCCGACGCAATGATACAGTGAAGAGACTACGCATAGAATTTGCGTAAGTGTTCTATATTCCAGGGATTTGGTAAGTCAGTACCATCCTCTGTCTGAAGTCTGTATGTGCCTGGCTTGAGAACTTTGGATACAATGAATGGACCATCCCAAGGCGAAGTGAGCTTTGTGTGACCAGCTGTATTTTAGATCCGTCGTAACACCAAATCCCCAATCTGGAACGACCTCGTCTTCACATTTTTGTCATGAAATCAACGGATACCTTGAAGGTACGCAGCATTGTGTAATAAAGCTGCCAGTCATGCTTCCTCAGCCGTATCAACCTCAATCATCCGTTGTTCATCCGCCATGGCTTCTTGGAATTCCTCGACGCGAGGAGCACCATGCATGACATCGACAGGTAGAATGGCCTCAGATCCATATACCAAGAAGAAGAGAGATTGCCCTGTAGCTTTGCTGGGTTGAGATCGGAGGCCCCAGACAACCGGGTAGAGTTCTTTCATCCATCGGCCTTCAGCTTTCTTCAAGGTTCGTTCCATCCGAGCTTTAAGTCCATCGAGTAACATGCCGTTGGCTCTTTCTACTTGACCATTGGTGCGAGGATGAGCAACAGAGGCATAGCACACCTCGATGCTACGATCTTCACAATAATCCCAGAACTTGCTGCCTGTGAAGGTAGTACCTAAATCTGTAATCATTTGATGCGGTATCCCGAAGCGTAAAATCAACTCTTGAAGGAATTGGACTGCTTTCTCGGATGTTGGCTTGACAATCGGAAAGACTTCTATCCACTTCGAGAATTTGTCAATGGCAACAAAGCAATACTCAAAGCCCCTAGGTGCTCTGGGTAGTTTCCCAATCATATCAAGCCCCCATCATGCGAAGGGCCATGACGGAGGTATCAATTTGATCTTGTGCGCAGGCTGGTGTGAATGATGAGAAAAATACTGACAACCCTTGCAGTGACGAACAATTTCTTCTGCATCGTGCAAAGCCGAAGGCCAATAGAACCCAGGGTGGAAGGCTTTGCCCACGATAGTATGGGAAGCTGCGTGATTGCCACATTCCCCCGCGTGGATTTCCTCTAGGATACTGATTCCATCTTGTTATGAGACACATTTCATCAATGCGCCAGAGCGTGCGCCACGTCGGTATAATGTATCCCTGATTATCATGTAGGACTTGCTGCGACAAACAACCTGCTGAGCTTCGGCTTTTTCCTTAGGAAGTTTGTCGTGCAAGATATAATCGATAATTGGTGCACACCAGGTTGCGTCAATAAGCATAACCTCAGGGGCTGAGGTTGCAGTGGCGGGAAGTGTTGCTTCTGGAATAGACGGCTTAGAGAGCTCATTAACAAACACGCCACTGGGTACCTCTGCTCGGGAAGAACCCAGTTTGGATAGGACATCTGCAGCAACATTGTAATCTCTCTCGACATGATGAAATTCAATGCTGAGAAAGTGCTTCTCCAACTTGCGAACTTCTTCACAGTATGCATCCGTGTTCTCATGGTTCCGATTCCAATCCTTGTTGACTTGCTTGATGACCAGCATTGAATCCCCATATACCAGTAGGCGCTTAATACTGAGGGTAATAGCCATCTTCAGCCCGTGAAGAAGAGCTTCGTATTCTGCAGCGTTGTTGGAGACGACGAATTGAATCTGCAGAACGTACTTGAGTTGATCTCCTCAAGGTGAAATCAACAGAACTCCAGCACCGCCACCTTTCAACTTGAGAGAACCGTCAAAATACATAATCCAGTGCTCAGGCTTTATGGTGGCGACGGGAAGGTTGTGCTCAGTCCATTCAGATATGAAATCAGTAAGGACTTGAGACTTCATGGCCGTGTGAGATCGGAACTCAATGCTGTAGGTTCCGAGCTCAACAACCCACTTGGCGATACGACCTGTAGCATCTTAGTTATGAAGAATTTCGCAAATAGGGTATCCAGTAACCACAATGATCTTGTAGGAGTCGAAGTAGTGCCGCAATTTCCTGGATGTCATTAGGACGGCATATAGAATTTTTTGAACTTGAGTATACCTTGATTTGGAGTCTGAAAGGACTTCGCTCACAAAGTACACCGGCCTTTGAATCTTCTGGAGATGACCTTCCTCATTGCGTTCAACAACAATAGCAGCACTAATGACATTGGTGGTTGCTGAAATGTAGAGCAAGAGATCTTCGCCCGGGAGGGGCGCAGTGAGCACAGGTGGTGTAGTCAGGAAAAATTTGAGCTTGTCAAAGGCATCTTGGGCCTCCGGTGTCCACTGGAATATATCCTGCTTCTTGAGGAGCTTGAAGAACTCAGTCCCGCGTTCTCTGAGTTTGGAGATGAAGCGGTTGAGTGCAGCCATGCAGCCTGTAAGCTTCATGACATCCTTGATGGTGCGCGACGGCTCCATATCCATGATTGTTGCTATCTTTTCTGAATTAGCTTCGATGCCGCGCTCGCTGACAATGAACCTGAGAAGCTTTCCTGACGGAACGCCGAAAACACACTTGGCGGGATTAAGCTTCCAACGCCATTTGCGTAAGTTGTCGAACGTCTCGGTGAGATAGACGATTAGGTCCTCGGGGTTTCTTGTCCTGATAACCACATCATCAACGTATGCTTCGACATTTCGGTGGAGTTGGTCTTGAAGACAACCCTGTATCGCCCGCTGATATGTGGCACCTGCATTTTTCAAACCAAAAGGCATGGTTGTATAACAATACGCGCCATATGGCGTGATAAATGAAGTTTTAATCTGATCCTCTTCTTTCAGAGATATCTGATGATATCTTGAGTAACAATCGAGGAAACAGAGAAGGGTGCACCCGGCGGTGCTATCAATGACTTGATCGATGCGAGGAAGCCCGAAGGGATCCTTTTTGCAATGTTTGTTGAGATCGGTATAATCAACACACATTCTCTATTCATTAGAATTCTTTTTTCTTACACGAACCGGATTGGCTAACCAATTTGGATAAAAGACTTCTTTAATGAAGCCGGCTGCTAATAAATTAGCTAGCTCTTTCTTGATAGCTTTCCGACGCTCGGTGACGAATCTTCGGAGTCGGTGCTTTTTAGGCTTCGCGCTCTCGTTGAGGTCCGGCTTGTGCTCGATCAACTCTCTGGGAACTCCAGGCATGTCAGAAGGCTTCGTGGCGAAGATGTCGGCCTGGGCCCGCAAGAAGTTGACGAGCGCGTTTTCCTATGCTGGAGTAAGGGTGGAGCCAGTCACCGCTATCTTCGTTGGATCTCCTGTCTGGAGATCGACTGTCTTCGTAGCAACTCTTGATGGCTCACGCCTTCTTCTGCGTCGGGGCTTCCCCGTCTTCATCAACGATGGTAGCTGCCAGGGGGTGGAGCTCTTGACGATCGATAGTGGATGCGGCCCTGACGGCGTACTCCCCTGCTTCTTTGTCGCAGACGTAGGAGCGTTTGATGTCACCGCGAAGGGAAAGAACACCATGAGGTCCTGGCATCTTCAGTACCAGGTATGTGTAGTGAGGGATGGCCATGGATTTGGCCAGCGCTGGACGCCCAAGGATGGCGTGGTACGATGTTTCGAAGTCCGCAACTTCGAACTTGATGTACTCGGTGCGGTAGTTTGATGCGGTACCGTATGTGACGGGCAAGGTGATTTGCCCAAGAGGAATCGCAGCTTTCCCCGGTACAATGCCGTAGAAGGGGGAATCAGCTGGCTGCAGCTTGCTTGTGTCGAGCCCCATATGCTTCAGAGTTTTGGCAAAGATGAGGTTAAGCCCGCTGCCTCCATCAATCAGGACTTTTGTGAGCTTGCTATTTGCGACCACGGTTCTAGGATGAGAGGATATCACCCGGGACAGGTGATCTCTGCCACATTGATCTTCTCTAGACCAAGTGATGGGGGTGTCTGACCACCGCAGAGGTGTGACCACCGCTGGTTCTGCTGCATAAGCCTCGCGTCGTGCATTCTTGCGATTGCGCGAGATATCGCTGATTGCCATGCCTTCAAAGATGACATTGATAGTGTTGTTGACGTCTGGGAAACCACCGTCTCCCTTGTTCTGCTTGTCGTCTCCGTCGCCATCCGTCTTCTTTTTCTTGGTGGGCTTGCTGAAGGTTTCCAATAGGAGCCAGCAGTCGCCCATGGTGTGCTTGCTATCTGGATGGTATGGACAATGCTTTTTGAGGAGTTTGTTGAATTCCTTCTTTCTTTGTTGCGCGGACTGAGAGGGGCGGACGGACTGGACGGTTGCAACCGTGTTGTTTGGTCGCTTCCGTGGATTGTTGCCATTGCGCTTGAAGGAGTCGCGCGGCTGGTCTTTGTTGTCGTCTTGATGCCCTCGCCCAGTGTTGACGGGGCGTTTGCCGTAACGCTCTCGTTCTTGATCGTCGGTGTCCATCCAGTTGGCCACCAATGCACGAAATTCCTTTAGGTCGTGAGGACGATTGTGACCGAAGTCACGAAAAAGACTGCGGTCGGTCATCCCTTCTTGAAAGTAGTCGATGACCTCTGAGTTGGGGATGGGGACGCAGGATGCTTTTATGGCGAAGAATCATCGACTGTAGTCGCGCAGGGACTCATCTGTCTTCTGCTTGCACGCTCGGAGTTCATATTTGCTGCCAGGGCGCTCGAAAGAACCCTGGTAGTTGGAGACGAAAGCCTTCTTGAGCGCGTGCCAACTGTCGATGGAGTCTAGGCGAAGGGATTCAAGCCAGGTGAGTGGGCCTTGCTCCATCACCACAGGGAAGTACAGCATCTTGGAGATATCATCGCCTCCTGCTGCCTCGATTGCCGAAGAATATCTGCATAGCCAGATGTTGGGGTCTTGCTTTCCGTCGAAGTTGGTGACGCCTGACGGCTTGAACTTTCGAGGAAAGGAGCTGACGCGGATGGCGCGTGTATAGCATGGCAGGGCATCGGGATTGGGGATGTCATGCCTCCCCGCGGAATCCGCGACATGTGATGTAGCCCTCCCCTCTTGGATCCGGATGATCTGATTGCGGGCATCATTAGGGGCGACGTGAGAACGGGCCGGACGGGGTTCCTCGCGATGCCTGGGGGGTTCCTCGCGAGGTCTGTTCGTATCCTTTGTCTTTACGGTGGAGCTACCGTAGTGGCTGCTCTGGCGCTTTGCTGAGGGTGTTCGGTGGTGGGAAGAACTCTTGCTTCTAGAAGCGGAGCGGCTTCCATCCAGGCGATGAACCATAACTGCCGCGGCTTCGAGGCGAGCTTTGGCGAGGTTGATATCAGGAGTAGCTTGAAATCCTTCGAAAATGCTAACCGCGAACATGATGTTGGGCGCAGCTGATTTGAATATTCCTTCTTTGTCGAACTCCCCGTTGAGATTCTTCATCCAAACGTGGTGATGCCTGAGGGCACGGTTGCGGTTTTGCTCGATACGGAGTTCTCGGTCTCTGTCTGTTTCTCCGTCGACTGTTGGGCGTCGTCGGAGACAACTTCATCATCGCTGTTGTCGTTGAGGATGACACAGGACTGGCGACCGGGGTTGTTAGGCCCAGTTTGTTTGTTATCCGAGATAACAGAAAGTTCTCTGCCTTCCTGGAAAGGAAGCAGAGGGAGAGTACCCTGTGTTGTGGAGGGAACGTTTGCTCTTGGAGAGCGAGGAGAGGATCCATGTCAGGCCAATGGACGATAACCCCCGAGGGAGTTGTGGTCATGACAAGATCTGAGTTGGCCTGGCGAAGTTGGTGAAGCTTCTTCGTCAGATGGGTTTGGTAGGTCGCGACCGAATTTGTCAACCCGAAGGGGGGACTGAGGCGTGCGCGGTCTACGCGGTGGAGTCTTCGTCCCACGGGAACTGGAATTGACGCTCCTGAGTACCCGTGGGGTTATTGTCACGGTCCTGATCGTAGAACCCTGGTGGAAGTCGGAGGTGATCTGGAGTCCACCAGGGAGTCGTGGACGCGTGGGTCGAATCTGCCACTTGACAGGGGCCGGGTCGGTGTAGTTTGCCCAAGCTTGTGTCTGCTTCGGGCACCATGTACTCCTCCGAGTAGGATACGATCAGAAGATCGTGTCGGAATTGGGAGTTTTCCGCGATCCTCGCGGCGTGATCTACGCGGGTGGCGGAGCTGACGCGACCGCCTCGCTGCGCAGTTCACGCAGGAGCTTGCCGTCCTGGTTTGCAGTGCAAAGCCAGGAACCGAAGATGAATGTCGCGCCTTCTTCGAACTTGGTGACGATGGAGGCGCTGAAGGATGACATCGACTCTTTAGCGAGTTCTCGACGAGTGGATCCCACGGACGGCGCCAAAGTGTCGGCGAGTTATGCTGACTAGGTTCTCGAGGGGATGCCCCGAGAGAAGGGTTTAAGGAGAAGTCGTCGAGAATCTAGAATCGAAGGTGACAAGAGGCGATTTAGACAGGTTCAGGCCGCAATATGCGTAATACCCTACGTCCTGTATGGTGTATCTTGTATAGATGAGATGCTTTGAATGGGGTCCCTGTCTCCCCTTATATATGCCGGAGGACAGGGTTACATGGAAGCCGTATAGGATCAGGGGACTTTTACAAGTTTATCTCCAATTTCCTAATACAGCTTATCCTAACCGACTAGGACTAATCCTTGTCTTGTGCGTCAAGTCTTGTACTTGGGCCGGCCCATAGGATGGCCCACCAGGATTGTTTAGTCCATTAGGACTCTACACCTACAGGACGACAATCACCCTGAAGGGGAACCGGACCACCAAAACTGGTGGGATCCAGAAACCAACCCGATTTTACCTCGTGTTGGTAAAGAAAAATCCCAAGATCAATGCTAGAAAGAACAACGCCCCTAATGAAGACTAAGGAGTAGCAAAACCATAACCCAATGAAACCTTGGATTCCATATTCGGGGCACGCAGACCACATCGGCTATTCGCTTGAGGTTGAGAAGAAACTGGCGACTATAATTCCATGCCCACAGCCCCGCCTCCACGTTGCACAAACAACTTGGATCCAAACTACGTATAGTACCTAGGTGTACATACAACGACCACTTCAATCCCCGTTCCCATCCTCTCCGGCATCAATCCAGTCGCTAGAGTAGACAGGGAAAGGAAGAAATCGGCATCAGACGATGATCACCTCTCATTTGCCCGCTATCAACTGTAGAAGGAAAGAGATGAGAACAGATGTCGAGACTCGTTGTTTCTCTCGTTGGGACGAGAGGTTGTTTTGGTGAATGGTGGCTTTGTTTTTTAGGTTCACACCACTTGGCATTGGCAGAATTGCCACGAAGGAGATCTAACGCAAAATGGTCAACGCCACGAAACATGAACTATCCTTCTATTTGAAAAGAGTTACAAGAAAATATTGGGATGAATAAAAAAAATATTATATGTAAAAAAGACTATCGAGGGACGACTAACTTATGGGGAAAACATGTACTATCCTTTTATAGAAACTATCGAGATAAATAAAAAAATGTTATGAAAAGGGACTACAGAGGGAATGTTCATGAAAAAGAAACCATATGAGGAACTAGGTGATTTCTCATTAAGAAGAAATAGACACCCAAATTCGAGCTATTGCTAGAGGGGCTCAACCAGGATAGTTAGGATGTACAATGATTTTTTTATTGCTAGAGGGGACCAAACCTTCTACCCTAACAAGTTGAAGATTTTTTTCCCTACTAGAGATGTTGTAAGGCCATCTCTAATGATGAATTGAAAGTGGATCATGATCCGACCTGAATGAATGGGCTCAACCAGCCAATATAGGGCGTGATTGGTAGCCCAGACCGAGCCGTCCTAGGGACCATCCGGCACCGTGTCGTTCTTCCTACTCTCTCTGTATGCATGTGTTGGTGCATTGCTTTGCCATTCCTGTATATTTGAAGGTAAGAACTTTATACCTGTGATGATAACTTATTGGATCTATGAGAATGATGGTGACCATGAAATGACCTTGAGCTTGTGAGGTACTGGGACATTGGTCTTCCTTATCTACCATTTGTTTTGTTGCGTGTCATGTTGCTTCATGTACCTATCATTGAGTTGTTATTTGTCTGCAATCTACTTTGTTCATTTTGTCTCTTATGCTTCGAGCTCAAGGTCTAGTCCACATGTATAGCTATCTGAGGCTCTTTACTTCACCATATTTTGTTATTGTTTATTAATTCAGTTTCCATTTGGTCAGATGCCTTGGTATGTTGTCTACCGTGGCAGGAAGCCTGGGGTCTATGAAACTTTGGTGGCATGCCATCGTCAGGTCACTGATTGCCCTAACTGTTGTTATCGCAGTTTCTCTTGTAAAGAAGAGGCTATTGCATCTTATCTCGAGTTCACTGGAGCTGCAGATGACAAAGTTTTGGTGATGGATGAATAAAAGGGGGTTCGAAAACCCCCCTGCCTCCATGTCGTCGTCGTCCTGCAATTTGTTGTTATCATAGCCTTGCTTTTAGTCATAATCTCCCTTAGTAATGCTTAATCATGTATGACTGATACTGAACTTAATTGCTTATGTGTGATTTCCTTCATGTTTGCATGGGTCCTGGGTTCCTACATGGTAACCTCACCAAAAGCATTCATGGGTGAATTCACCATCTCCCACGCAGCAAACCAAACACAAGCACTTGCATTGTTTCATACATAAAAACGCTACCCAACAGCAAACCAAACAACAGACATACTCATTCAGGATGGTGGTTAAAATGAAGTAAACAAACTTGGATGCACCGTCCCATGCTGGCTCTGACAAGCCTGGAGCACCCCTCCGTCCTGGATCCCCTACCCTGGAGCAACCAATCACGCCCATAGTGAATCATTGGGGAGAGAGAAGAAGCGGATAAAAATTTAGAGTCGATGCATTGCGAATGAAAAAAAAAAGAGAGAGAGAGCAAAACACCATCTGCCACATAGTGTTTTCCATGTGCTGCCATTGTCAGAGCAAGCTCATCCTAAAGGATTTTTTTTTATCAAAGCATGGGAACGATAGGCTGTTTTGTTGATTCAAGTGAATGATCACGTATGTGTGCTTTTACAAAATGAATTGATTTATAGCTGGAGTTGGCCTAAGGTTTACAACATAGTTCACGCTTTGCAATGATGTTAATCGGCCGAGGTTCCTTGCGTCAGTGTAACAAGTGAACAGAACACACACATGCATCTTTTAAATCAAAAGAGATATTTATATATCCAACAAAAACAAACACAAACGTGCCATGAAGATGAACACATCTAATTAAGTTGCAGTAACGTTAACGTCAAGAATCTTCTCAGAAGCTAAGCACAAACGCGCGGATCGGACGACCCATGAGGGCAAGTAGCTAGCTTTAGCCTTGGTCAAAGCAACATGGCCATTAGGGCGAGCACGGCGAGCACGGATGCCACACCGTAGGACGGTGGAGGGTGAATAGGCGTAACTAAAAATCTAAAATTCTTTTCGAGCAAATATTAGATCTGTCGGAACTTTTGATGTTGTCTTGGATCTTGCTAGACCAAAATATTTGATATACTGGACCAGAATTCTGACAATAAAGATAACCCTACTGGAAATTAAAAATGAATTGTCTTTTTTATGATTCCACTTGAATAGAAAGCTTACAATAGACTTAATGCTAGTACATATGATCTTTAACAGCATAAACTTATAGGCACATAGATTAGGTGATTGCAAGTTAGATAGCAAGAATAAACAATGAAGAACACAAGCAACACGAGGAGGCACAAGATTTGTTCCAAAAGTTCACTCCATAAATGAGTTATGTGTCCGTTGAACTACCCACAAAGGGTAGAGTCTGTCTTGGCTCATTTACTACGTGAATCGAACACAAAGTTATAGATTGAGTCATTTACTCAATCTCTCACACAAGATATGGGTGATACAAACTTTACAAGGCGCTCACAATGAAGGTGTTGCGCGCCTAACCGCTTAGGAGCCAAGCTCCAAAAGTAACAAACGAGAAAGTCAAAGATGCTTAAGTGCTTCTCCTCACCTATACTCACTCTCCTCAAATCTCCTCTGTCACTTAAACCACAAGTGAATCATTGCAAAGATGGACTATAAAAGGGAGCGAGAGGTGAAATGAATACTTGAGAGTGTTTTGACGCTGGTTAGGTAAGTGGAGTGAATGAGAGTGAAGGAGTAATATTTTTTTAACCGAGATGACCTTGTTTACCGATGCTTTTGGAGACGCTCTAAAGGACTTTTTATTCAAGCATGGACCATAGACTGTTTTGTTCAGCAATCGAATCAAGTGTGCCTTTTTTACAAAATGAACCGATCCATAGCGGTAGATGGCCTAAGGTTTACAACATAGTTCACGCTTTGCAATGATGTTAATTGGCCAAGGTTCCTAGCTTTGTGTCACAGTGTGACTGTAACAAGTGAACATAACTTTCCTTAAAAAAAAGCGAACAGAACACACACATGTCATTTTTTTAATTTAAATCAAAGAAAAGACTTATATCCAACCAAAACAAACACAAACGGGCGACAAAGATGAACATCTAATTAAGTCGCAATACAGTCAAGAAACCCCCTCATCAGATGCTAAACACGTACAAACGCGCGCGGATCGGACGACCCATGGATTTGGAAAATAAGCTTCAGCCTCGCTCATCAGAGCACCATGACCATCAGCGCAAGCGCGGCGAGCACGGATGCCACCCCACCGGCGACACCGCCCCTGGCGCCGCTAGCCGCCGCCGCGCCGACGTCGATCTCGATGATGAACCGGCACGTCCCAACGGTAGGGTCCACGCTGCTGGTGGTGGCGAGGCCTTTGAAGTCGCAGGCACGGTCATCCTGGTCCATGGTCTGGTAGTAGCTATTGAAAGCATAGGACACGTTGCCCTTGGCGTCGAGTCCACCACACGACGTCTTGTACCCAAGCGCCGTGCAGTCAGCGAGGCCACAAGCGTAGCTGACACTGTCTCCTACCTTCTGGTCAGCGAGATCGGCCGATGGCTTGAGCACACACCACTTCTTGTCCAAATACTTGACGCCCCTCGCCGGCCTTAATGTCGTCGTGCCATTGCCGCCGGCGAGGCTGAGTGCATACTTCGGCGTGCCGTCGTAGTTGAAGATGCCCCAATGTCGTTCAAAGTTCCCCGGCTGGATGCTCTTGCGATCCTCGTCGATGAGGCTGAAGAGGTAGGCGTCGACGGGGCCCGGCCGGAGCGGCGTGCCGTTGCCGGAGGCGATGTGGGTGAGGAAACCCTGGTTGAAACGCCGCGCGTAGTCGAGGTTGGCGTTCATGTCGCCGTCGGTCGGCCACCCGACCTCGCCGACGACGACCGACACGTTGCCGAACCCGTTCCGGCGCAGCGCCGCCACGAGCGTGTCGTGGTTGGCGTCGAACGTGTTCTGGTAGGTGACGTCGCCGTCGACGACGGGCGCCGACGAGCCCTGGAAGAAGGCGTAGTCGAGGGGGAAGTTTGGGTCCGAGTAGAGGCTGATGAAAGGGTACACGTTGGCGACGAACGGTGCCCCCGTGGACGCCAGGAACTGCACGATGGTGAGCATCAGGCCGTGGATGTCGGCGCGGAAGTCGCCGTCTGATGGCTTCCCCGTTGGTGACTGGTACACGTCAGCGTTCAGTGGGACCGTGACCTTCACCTTGTCGGCGAGGCCGGCCTTCACCAGTGCTGCCTGGATGTTCTGCATCGCCGGGAACGTCGTGTTCAGGTACGTCCCGTTGAACGCGTCCAGGAACGGCTCGTTTCCAACGGCCACGTACCTGCACGTCCATCGTCAGAGAAACAAATAAGAAATGATTAAAATTTTAAAACAGAGAATTTTCATTACTATTGCTTTTCTTTTATTTTCCCTACATCAGTAGTGAACAAGTGATGGTGATTTTCTTTCATTACAATAACAAAACCGAGGACAAACTCAGATTAAATTATATTGGTCGTTTGGGTAAACATTACCGAGATTGAAAATTCGGATTGATTTTTTTAGAGGAGGAAACTTCAGTGTGACTATCATTTTTCTGTGCCGATGATGATAGAAAAGGAATTGCTAAGTGAAATAATTCTTATATATATATATATAAGGGGATCAATAATGGGAGAGGAGTAGAGGACCACAGGCATACGGTTAGATATATGCATCATACAGGGAAGCATGACTGAATATGATAGACACTGAAAATCATGACACTGCAGGCAGGGATTTGCCTCACGAAATCTTGACGTTGAATTGAGAGGAATTATGGCATGGACGCATGTTCTCATATTTTTTTTATGTTTGCTTCACTTACTATAACTATTGCTCTCATGAGTTCTGCGATGACCCGCGGGGTATTTGCAATAAAGCTGGAAATCCTCAAAGCTTTGTGACTGTGGCCATGGCACCACATTTATGTTTCGTGATGCCAAGAAATTCAGGCATGTAAATATCATCGGGACATTTCCGCTCAATCGCCTAAGAAAAAAAAGAATAAATAGCTCCCATATAAATTGAAACCGAATAAATAGTTCCCATATAAATCGAAACCAAATAAATACCTCCCATATAAATCTATCAAGAAAAAAGAGCTCCCACTCCAAAAGGGCCTCAAGGTTCTAGAGGAGGTCACTGAAGAAGCTTGGAGAGGGAATATGTTCATGGCAGGGCACACTGGGTTCATGGAGACAGGAGACATGACAGTTACATGATCATTCTGGATGGACCGGTGATATGATCATCAGGAACCATGGTCTAGAAAAGCCTGATGCTCAACAACGTGTCAAGCTCAAGAGTGCATGATTTGTGCCTTTTTTCCCCCTTCTAGTCAGTGCCAATGCCATACATCATGTCCCAATCAAAGATGTCACCAATGGCAAGCCCACAAGGCCACACCAAGTGGCAGCACCAACACCGGGAGCTCGATTTTGCAGGACGTTTGGGTGGCTCCCAAAGCTATGTTTTATGTGCAGGAGCACTGGGCAAAAGGCTGGAAAAGGCGATCCATCAATGGCTTTTGATGTTGCCATGGGGATTGGGAAATGGCTGTGGCAGAATTTCAGCTTGCTTGCACCTGTGGGCTTCCCCTAAAGAGCAGGGAACCTTAGCCTGCCTTTATTTTGCTGACAACTACAACAACAACAAAAAAAAAAGATGGCAATCTAGCAGGATTTTATGCTTTTTTTCTTGCAATCTCTTGGACACAATTATGATGTGCACAATAGTACATTTGACCATTGTTTTGTCTAATTATTTTATTAAAAAATACTACCAGAGCAACTTTCTATTTCTGGTTGTGAAAGTAATTTCGGTGACAAAGGTAAAACATCGTTTTCAGTGATGATTTTAACGACTACACATCTGTTCATCAGTTTGTGATCTTAGATTTCTTTTTTTAAAAAAAAGTTGACCGCACGCGAATCAGGGTGAACATATTTTTAACCAGAGGCTGTGAAAGCTGGAAACACGAACGAACTAGGCGATTGATGTGTGTCGGGCTGACCTGATGTCGACGCCGTCGTGGACGTGGCCGGAGACGTTCTTGGCGACCCAATCCTCGGCGGCCTTTCCGCCGGCGGCGAGGTCGGCGAGCATGTCGTTGGGGATGCCGACCATGACCTGGATGCCCGACCCCTTGAGCGCGTCGAGGATGGCCTCCTCGGCGTCGAACAGCTTCACCTTGTCGAAGCCGTTGTCGTGCAGCAGACGCACCACCGTGCTCGCCGGCAACGGGTGGCTCAGCTGCGTCCCCCAGTTCACTCCGATCGCCTCCGACCGCCGGATGCTCGCGCCGCCGCACAGCACCGCCACTAAAAGCAGCGCCGCCGCTATGGCGCGCCCGGCCGCCGCTGCCATGAATGGCGGTCAAGAAAGAACTGGTTGGTGACCCCGGGTTGGGTGATCACTGATCAGAACTGACCAGAGGAGCCCCGGAAGTATGAGGATCGAGAAGCCTTGTGTAAATCTTGATCGATCAGCAGTACTACGTGGAATTCGAAGATGTTTTGGGGCCAAGAATCAGTGAAAAAGTGGCCAAGAATCCGGAACTCAAATCAAGGAGGAGTGGTGGAGTGGAGGGCTCTGGAAAAGGGCAGCGAAAGAACAGAGCAAGCAAAAGCTTTGCAATGAAGAAACTCCTGAAACTGACCAAGCTCTGAAAAAAAAAGGGAATTGCTTTTTGCAGGACGAACAAAACACCAGGTGCTCCGAATCAAAGCGAGTTCAGGATCGATCCAGCATGATCACGAAAGAAAGGCACATGGTTCTTCCTGGAGCAGAGTGTTTGCAGTAGCAGAGGCAAGGAGCAAGGGTCAGCGAGAGATAGCGAAGCTGCTACCGGTGCCAAGAACAGCGAGCATCTCTCACAACGGGGGAGAGACGCATTAATAGATCGCTGGTAGGGCTGCGCCGCAAGCAAGAATAACCCCGGAAAGAGGAGCCAAAGGGGGTAAAGAAATCTGGCAAGAACAGGACGAACAAGGTGTATGTGTTTGATGCCCTAGGAGGGTAGGGTGTGTATGGTAGACGAAGATCGCGGGAGGAAGCAATGGCTGACAGATCAGCAGCTGGAAGAGGAAGGGTAGAGCAAAACCGGGAGCATAACCCGGGAGAAGGGAGGCGCCTTCCGTTGCCACAGTGCCAGGTGAAGGAAAACCAGAGGAGAAAAAGAAAAGAAAGTGAGGTCATCACCAAGCCCAAAGGTAGTGTTGTGATGAGAGTATGAGAGGGGAGGAAGTTTGGCAAGGGCATGGAAGTGAGAAAAGGAAAGTGGAGGCGGCAGACTTATCGGTTCATCTTTTTATCATGTGCTGTTTCTGTTTCTAACCTTTTGATTGTTGTGTACAAAAATTTAGGAAGTTCATGAAATTGCAAAAGGAACTGTTGCTGCAAGTTAAATTAGCTTGGTAAATGCAAAAAGGAAGATCATGATGCATGATCAGGAAGGAATTCAGAATGATGGAGGAAGCCTTTGAAGTGTTTATTTATCAATGATGAAGGAGAGAGGTTTGTGAAAAGAACATAGGAGCCTAGGAGGAGAAATTAAAGGAGAGTATCTGTCAAGAACGAATGGACGGTGAGAATGAAAGCCATGGCCGGATACGTTTCTCTGGATCTCCTTCGTTGCTTTTCTCTCGTTTGCTGCAAACTAAAATGGGAAAAAGTGAAAAGGAGAGCGCAAGATTTTTAGACAATCATCAATGGGCCGCCTTTGTTTTTTTTCCACCAATTGCCATCATTCGCTCTTTTTCTTTTTTTTCCCTACTTCTGAAAACTGTATAAGTAATTACCCGCAAAAAAAAAAAACAAAACTGTATAAGTAGTAAACCTAGCTCAACAATACGGTACATCGTCCCAAAAAGGGACAAAAATAAATTGAGCATAGCAAATACACCAAGTCAAATAAAATAAATTTTGGGCATCCTAGTAAAACCCATGCATGATACCGGAGTTGAATTTTCCCGGTAACTCCGGTAAAATTAATTTGCTACAAAACTTATGTGGATACTTTGGCGATGCAGAGGTAAAGAGTATAGAGTGTTCACAGCCTTTTTCAAGCATACACACAGGAGAGCAGTGTATCAACACATTAAGAATTAGTAAGGAAATTATTTACATGTGTACAGCCTACAACAAAGATACAGAGTATAGCTATAGCCTATAGAACAACCTATAGCAGTGCAATGGATAAAACAGGCACACTACACCTATGTCTACTTGAAGTGCAGCGTACGTACGGTACCTGTGATCTGGCAGGTGGAACATCCGGTGGGGAAAAGACCTGATTCTGGAGTGGCAGGGGAGCTCAAGTATCTGCATGGTTGTCTGCCTTTTTGCAAAACCATTTAGTAGCTAAACACATGAGGTCATGAGCATCTCCCCTAAGCTAATCTGTCCATCAAATTCTTGCCTTGGAGAGAGGGGAGGAGCATCAAGGTGACAGCCAACAGCCAAGGGAGCAATGGGGTTGTCTAGCAGGTGCCTTAAGTAGAAAGGCCCTGTCATGCACTGTGTTGACACTTTTTTTTTTGAGAGAACATGAGGGGTTTCCCCCTACTGGTTATATTTATATTATAGAAGAGTGACAAAATTTACAGCAGAGTCTCAAGATACAAAGAAAGTAGTAAAGAAAATCATGTAAACTACAGAATTGTTTCTATCCATAAAGTCATGAGCATGGGTAAATTTTTCTTTGCTCTTAGCACAACTAGAGCAAACTCTTGCAAATAAGTAGTTACATAGTGGTTGCTCAAAAAAAGTAGTTACACAGTGGTTTTGGGCAGCAAATAATTTGGTCATGCTGCAGAGACTATGTGATGTGCGTGTTTGATAGACCGAACCATCAAGGCATCAAAATGTGAATAATCTTGTTCAGAGGTTCGCGGTGATCTGATCAAGTCTCTAGGAAGAGAAGAAAGTATATCACTCTTTTAAGAACACTATGCTTGAAAATTTGGTCTCATGCTGTAGAGACTATTCAAGAAATATATCTATTTATGTAGGTTCTGTTTGGATCCACTCAACTAGTCCATTACTTAGCTACCTAGAATTAACAAGTTTTGGACTGGCTAATTGGATGGTTATAGCTAGCTAAATAGCTGAGACTTAGCTTGCCCCATTTGGATCCACCTCAGCTAAATTATCTACCTACCAATTGGCTGATGGATCCAAATAGGACCCTAGTTAGAAAAAAATAGTACGGAGTTATTCTTGCAAAATGGGATAATTATGGTTCTCTCCTTCGAGGCCAGCGTTACTACGACATGTTTGCCCTCTCTTTTTTTTACCTTAAAATATTTGCACCGCTGTTCCTGGTCTGTATTTCTGTAATGAAGTATTCCTTGGAATCATATTGAAAACAGTACGAGCAATGGAGCAAACGGGAAAGATAAAAAGGGAACCAATTTCATGATTAGCCCAAAAATTTAGGGAAGCCATATGCTAAGATTTCAAAAAAATAAAACAAATTGATTCATCCTAGATGCTCTAGTTTTGGGAGGTCCTACCCTACATAAGGATGATCCGGTCCAACGTAAAACTTTTTTTTTGGAAGGGGACCGGATTTCATTAAAATAGAACCCCTTTTACAACTGAGACCCAAATATAAAATAAAATTACATTGAAGCATGCCACTAAGTTTTTATCCTTCATCTTCCTTGTATCTGGCAATGTCCATTGCTTCAGGAAACTCCATCGCCATGGAACTCCACTAGATCCGGCCACAAAATTTGATGTTTTCACCAACAGAAGACTCCACAATCGTAGGGACCGCAAAAGAGACGCAATATGCTCAACCACTATGGGGAATAAAGGGCGTGAAAGCACATCGGCCATGTGTTCTGAAGGTTGAACCGACCTAAGATCCGACACCGCCGTTAATCATTACTAACGACGACAGGAAGGACAAATCCGCCACCAATAGTGGTACAACTAGCGATCGGAAAGATGATTCCACCATAGGGGAAAATAGATCCAATCCCTCCTCAAAGAAGACTATGTACCTCAATCCCCCAACGAAGGCCGTCACCGGAGAAAACGACACATTCCTTGGAGGTCATCCAGTACAGAATAGAAGACCACATCGAAGCGGCGATCCAAACCCTAGTCCAGTTATCCAGAGGAAAGGAAAATTATTAAGAAAAAACCTAACAAGAGTATATCTAATAGAGAACGGACCCCTGCTTCTCCATGCCACCGGCTAGGAGGCCGGAGGTGAGAAGGAGCAAGGGCCAGAGGTGGTGGCGGTGGTGACTTGAATGAGGAGGTCGAGTCGCCCGACCTCGCGAGCGAAAAGTATCCCTGTTGGTCCAACCTAAAACTTTAGGAAGTGTAATAAAAGCACTCTTGCAGTCTTGCTTGACCAGCCAATTCGGCTATGAAGATTGGTGAATTTATCAATAACATCTCCTTGTCAATGGACACATTGCCGGTCAATGAAATAATAGTGTCATTCATTTCTGCATTGAGACTAAGACTCGAAGTCGGATGGGGTTACATGGTCGATAAATATAGCTAGAATAATGGCCCCCTATGGTCACACTGGAAACGGCCACAAAAGCAGAGCATGGAACTGATACTCTAGTGTGTCCTTGGGTCTGCGAACTGTTGAGTTGCATATTATGAGTCCTTAATTTGTTAATTATACAACTCAATACCCAAATATTAGTATCGGCATATCCTATGCCTATATGGCCATGGAATGCCAATGTGGCCATTTCTCTGAGATGAGAAGATGCTAGGGGATGATATGTGTATGGATCATAACGATTTTTTTATACTTTTATTTGGACAGTTATGTGGGTTCCAACCACAGTGAAAAGTTAAAAAAAATTAGTGACATGGATGCCACTTGTAGATGCTAAACAGGGCGATTAACAACGGAAAGAGTGATTTGGTAAGCTAAAATAGTTCGTGGACCTAAATGAGATACTAGCACATTTGTGTCAACGAAATCATCATTAGTCTTAAAATATACTCTCTTTTCTTAGGGCATGTTTGATCTAAAGGCTAAATTAGTTAGCTCAAAATTAGACCCTGATGATGTAAACATAGGAGCTAAAGGTGGGCTAAAAATTAGCTCACCCCAATCTAAAGTTTAGTCTATTAGCATATCCAGGAGACTAGTCAAATGGCTCGACTAGCCAAATTTTAGTTATTCAACACTAAAATAGCTCTTTAACATACTGCATTCCAATTCACCAAGTCATCTGGCTCTCCAAATTGGCCCCACTCGGAGTATCTCCAAGAGACTCTCCACTTTCTACTTTTTATTTGACTTCTTATTTGCCGCTTCAATTCTTCATAAAGATTCCACTTTATATTGAGCGTCCACTCTAACAGACTCTCCATTTCACACACTTTATTTCGGTATTGAGGAGCCAAAATTTGACTAATTGAGCAATTTGACTAGTCTTTTGGAGAAGCCCACTAGCCAAACTTAGGTACCTAGTCCGGCTAGCCAAAATAGAGTCGCTTGCCGTGAGAGTTAATATGGAGTAGAATTCATATGGAAAGGTCCAAAATAGAAATGTTTTAGCCCTCCAAACCTAGATAATGAAGCTAACTTCAGACCATAAACTAGAAAAATGTTGCGCCGTTGGCGCTCCCCGAGAGACCCATCACATATGTATATATTTGTACTTATGAAATTTTATCATAGGCTTGGTCAAATGTGGTCCATAGACATATGTGTATGGAACGTCCGAGAGACCCAGCACAAATGTATATCGAGGAAATTGTAATAGGTGTGCGGTGTATGAATGTGCGAGGCGATTTAACCCATCACCGATGTACATTAAGCGGGTTGATTTCGCAATTTGAGGAGCCTAGGGGCTATTTTGAAAAATTCCATGGACTGTGTATTGATTTCATCGAAGTTTGGGGTCTTTTTTTAATTTATGTCGCCATGTGTTCGTAGCTGTCGAATCGGCCAATTCGACGGTCAAATTTCCATCAATAGAGTACGAGTCAAATTCGTTAAAGTTTGGGGGGACTTTTGTAAGATTGATATTTACAAAGCATAGGGGCTCTTTTGGAAAGTTTCATAGACTATGGGTTAATTTCAATGAAGTTCATGGTTTTTTAAAAGTCTAGGGGCTCTTTTCAAAAATTCCATGGACTGCGAGTTGATTTCAATGAAGTTTGAGAGGTTTTTTTAAATCCTAGGGGCTCTTTTGTAAAATTATATGGAATGTGGGTTGATTTAAATGAAGTTTGGGGGTTTATGAAAAGTGTAGGGGCACTTTTGTAAAATTCCATGGACTGCAGATTGATTTGACTGAAGTTTGGGGTGTTTTTTTTAAAGCCTAGGGGCTCGTTTGTCAAATTACATGGACTATACGGGTTGATTTCATTGAAATTCGGGTTTTTTTTGAAAGCATAGGGTCTCTTTTGCAAAGTTTATGGTGTTTTTGAAAAGCATAGAGACTATTTTGAAAAATTTTATAGACTACGATTTGATTCTATTAAAGTTCGGGGGGGTTTTTAAAAAAAATACGTCCCATTTATTCTGGCCGTCAGATCGGCCGATCCGCCAGCCGAGGAATTATGGCCGAC
Source organism: Digitaria exilis (assembly GCA_015342445.1). Taxonomy (NCBI): domain Eukaryota; kingdom Viridiplantae; phylum Streptophyta; class Magnoliopsida; order Poales; family Poaceae; genus Digitaria; species Digitaria exilis. Next base: position 3,258,499 of record JACEFO010002380.1, read on the forward strand.
GTGGCCACCCTCCTGGTGGTGCAGGGAATGCACCAGGATTAGTATAAAGAGACTAGAAAAGTTCGCGGCGTTGCCGCGCATGGTAACAAGATGCGTCTGTAAAAATATTTTTCAAATAAATTATCAAAGCACATTAATTTAAAAATTCACATTGTAGCTATGTTTTAGATTTTGAAATGTGTTTTTTTTCTTTTGTAGTGTATCTTATGTTCAAATTTGAAGGTGCTTCGGCATTCGGATGTTAGATTTTTCGCGTAAATTAGAAAGTGTTTTGGATTTAAACTCTGATCTATTGCAAATATATAGATTTTGAAGTTTTGAGCTATTTTAGAACGCAACATTTTTAAATTTGAAGTTGCTTCGGTGTTTGGATGGTGGGTTTAACAGGTGAATTGGAAAGCGTTTTGGATTTAAAGTGTGATCTGTAATAACTTTATAGATGTTGAAGTATTGAGGTGTTATAGAATATTTATTGTTTAATGAACTTCAGGTTTTCAAATTTTAAGTTATTATTGTATTAAATAATTTTTAATTTAGAAGCATTTTGATATCAAATTATATATATGACGGATCACCTATAAACATTTGTGAGAATGGATTATACATAGCAAATTTCAAAATTCAAAACTCTTTTCGAATTTTCTTACATGCATTTCTATATTTTAATAAAAAAATATATTTCGAAAGGAAAAACAGACTAAATCTGAAACCTTTCCATAGATATAATTATTAAATGCCACGTGCTTTGATAATTCTTTTAAGAAAAATATTTAGAAAACCATGTCTATAATAAAGTTATATGTTCTAGATTCTGATATTTTGACTAAATTTGATATTGGACATCTTTTAGTTAAAGTTATATATTTTAAAATGTTGCAATTATATTGTTGACACAATCCCAAAAATGTTTTGTATATGTTATAAAAAAATAAAAGATAGTAACGGTAATAATCGTATTAGATCACTCAAAAATTGTATTAAAAATTATATTAGATCATTCAAAATTATGTTCGTTTAAATAAATAAATTCAGAAATAATTCAAACAAAATAGTATAATGTTATATTGAACAAACAAAATAAGAACTACTATAAATAACAATTTAGAAAAATATTTAAATATTTTTTTAAAACAACTAAGTTGTGTCCCGCATACAATGGTTTAGTGGGACCCACTTGTGCCCGTAGTCAACGGTGGGCCCACTGTGGGACCCACATCACGCGGGTCTCGTGGGCCCACGGCGGGGCCCACTTGTGGGACCCACATCACGCGGGTCCCGTGGGGCCCATAGCAGGGCCCACTTGTGGGACCCGCATGTGGGGTCGTGTGTCCTAGTATTGCTCGGGCCGATCTAAACCGTCGACGTGGTCGATCCGACGGCCGAGACAATGCGGGTGATGTGGCGCGATGAGGTTGCCCGGTTTGGGTCCAGAATTCCTATTATAAAGATACCACAAGTCTAAATTATTGTCCCATCAAAACATCCCTCCTTTACCCACATCTCCAACAGTAATAGACTATGACTTTTATGAGTAAATTATACATGTCCAAACTTCAGCCGGCTAAAGTGTGGACGGCTAAACAACTTGACTTAATTTAGTTTTAGACTATCCAGACATACCCTTAAATATATAACGTTTAATTTTTAACTAGCTGGCTTGTCCTAAATGTCATACAATAAATTATTTTTTTAAAAAATAATCATCTTATTCTAAATGACTATGTAATTACCATTTCCTCGCATTTTTTAACCGAGCGAGTAAGAACTGAACTGGCCGAATACGGATAAAGCAAAGTATATACTGTGAACCCGTTGCACGTGTGTTCGGATGGAAAGGCAAATCAATGGCCGTGCTTGGCTCTTGTTGGGACAAGTAGACGATGATTCAGCTTCAGACTGCAGCTAGGCCCATCCAAATATATCCATCCATCACAAAACTCCTCCCTTTATCCAATCCATCCACTCCGGCGTCTTCCCTTCGCCGCCGCCCAACCGAGAGTGAGTCCTGCGTGTTCCTCGGCTCCTCTCCTTCTCTCTCCTCCCATTACAGCTCGGATATCTTGGCTACCCAAGAGGCAAGAATTACCAGCTGCCAGGTCACCATTCGCCGTCGAGGAGCTCGCTGGCAACCGGGTGGAGCAACGCCCGCACAGAGGTAGCCTGTGACGCCTGCACTGGCCGTTTCCATTCCCCTTATCCATTTCGTGCTGCCAATTTCTCTGAACCCAGCCCCGTGCAGTGATCGGGCGACGTTGCTGTGGATAAGATAAAGAGTGCTTCTTGTGTTCTTCATGTGGATATTGCTATGTTGCCATGATATACAGTGCCCACATTAGGGGCATGCTGGTGACATGAGCTTGTGGCCGCTCCAGGTCGATTTGCCCTTGTGTTCCAAGTACCGCTGGGGCTAGGAACATGTGGTCGCCGTTTCATGACCTTCATGAGCTGTTCTTCGGTCAGCTCTAAAGGCATTGCGCTCCGGCTTCTCATCGAGGAGAGGATCCAGCGCCAGGGTGCGTGTGCATGCAAGATGTTCGCCCTTGGTTCCCAGAGGAGGAGGGTGAGGCACCCGGTGGTTTTTGCGAAGAAGAGGAGGCGGCCCAAGAAGTGGCAGCGGCCGTGGTGGAAGACGTTTTTCTCGGATTGGAATGATGATGAGGAGATCTTGGCTGGCTGGAGGGAGGATGACGAATTGTTTGAGGAGATTAAAAGTAACCAAGAGCTGTCGGAGAATGAGAAGTTCGAGATGTGGAGGAGGAAAGCTGAGGCTATTGTGGATCTGCGGGAAGCCCAGCAGGATGCTATGAATGCCGAGGAGCGGTCATGGGAGGATTGGATCAGTGGGGGCAGCGCATCTGGGGGTGGAGACTGGGACGGGGGTGCGAGCGTGTTGGACCAGATAACTGATGATCCTGCACTGATACTGAGGGATAAGGGTATTATTGAAGTTTCCAGAGACTCCCTTGATGAAGATTATGACGACATGCTGTTCGAAGATCGAGTTTTTATGTATGCTTCAAAAAATTCGGTGCGTTCTTAATTCCCTGATTTTTGTTACCGGAAGGCAGATATTATAATCCACTTGCCAACAATAATCATGACATGTTCTACTGCTCATCTTCATTATCATTCTTAGGATTTTCTCTTATGGTACACTACTATCATCATTTTATTGACAAAAAAGAAGTTTTTTTTAGTGACCGTGCAAGGCATGCATTTCATTAAGGAGGAAGATAAAAAAGAAGTTGATTTTAGGGGATGATTGGTTCATTGCCAAAGATTTGGCATGCCACCACTTTGGCAAGCCAAAATCTAGGCAAAAAAACTTTGGAAAATGTGAGATATGGGTAGCTTTTTGCATCAAACCAAATAGTGGCCCGAGGTTTGGCATGCCCAAATTTTGGTACCCAACCAATCACACCCTTAATCCTATAATCTTGTCGAGGATCCATCTGGGTGAAATAAAATTAAAATTCTGTATAGTTTAACATGCATCATATTATTGTAGTGGAACCTTTGGAACTTCAAACTGACAAAAGGTCTTTGTTCCTTACAGGCTAAATTTCTGGCATTATTGGTTGTCGTTCCGTGGCTGATAGATTTTATAGTCCATGACTATGTTATGATGCCCTTTTTAGAGAGGTAATTTATCTCACTCATTCGATATCATTCTTTTTTTTTTCAGTGTTGTAGCAAGCACTGGTAAGATTCACTCTTTTTCCTAATGTCATGAGAGGTCACAATTTATGCTAAAATGCTAAATGCAGAGTTTATCTTATGGAACATTATCCAATAACAGGTACGTCCAGAAGGTGCCACTTGCTGCTGAGTTACTTGATGTAAGACGCAGCCAGAAGCTCCAGATGGTTAAAGACCTAAAAATTGAGAAGGCAAGATACCGTTTTGAAGTAGAGATTGGTAAATCTCCTCCACTTTCTGACGAGGAGGTCTGGTCAGAGCTGCGGGAGAAAGCGTGAGAACAATTCTGATAACTATGCTTTCTTGCCAAATCATTACCTTCATAAATGCACTATCCATCAGAAGTCTATTTGTCCTGTGTTATTATGTTAGAACATTATATTCCCAGTTAAATATTTTGGGATATTATATTCTGATCCAGTAGGTGTAGTAAATTTGTTCTTAAGGATTTTGTCCACTATTTTATCAGGTTAGAGTTGAGAGATGACTGGAGATTAGATAACCGGAAAGCTTTTGCAAATATCTGGTCTGATATGGTTTATGGGATTGTGCTATTCCTTCTTATCTGCTTCAACCAGAGCAAAGTGAGTATCTGTAGGAAAAACATGTCCATTTTCAATTGCATAACAGTAGTCACTGTTGCATTTTCGTAGACTGCATGTGTGCACAGTTTTCTGCTTACTTAAAATGAAGTTTTGAATGCTTCAAAGTAGAAAATTTCCTATGCCACTGTCTATTGATGTCAAAGGACTGCTGGTTACTTTACATTGCTGATTTCCAATAAGATTGTGTCTAGTACTTTGGATAGAGATATGTCGGTCTGTTAGCATACCTGGCATACATCTTTCTGTACAATAATGTCTTGGCAGCTATGTATTTGTATGATTCATTATTATGCATTTTAGTTGTTCCCCAAATTGGTATATAGAGTTATGCTGTTATCATACATCTTATTCTTACTTCCTCCTACATATTCAGGTTGCGGTGCTGAAGTTCACAGGATATAAGTTGCTAAATAACATTTCAGACAGTGGGAAGGCCTTTGCTATTATTCTAGTATCAGACATCCTTCTAGGGTATGTTATATGTTTTTTTTCTTTAAATAGAAGATATATTTATTGAGTATTGTTTCGATTCAATAATCAAATTATATGCATTATTCCAGCATTCTCTAGGCAAGTGTTATTCATGACACTTCCTAGTCAGCAATAATCCTGGCACAGTATATACACATCCCATGCACATAATGTCATATGAACAAGTATTTCAAAGTACATGGAAGTTTATGTTATAATACTTGGGACAACCAGCGAATTAGGTATAGCTGTATAGTTGTATTATACGTATGTCTTGATGTATCCTTTTATATCAGTGCAGTGCTTGTGATGTCCTCTTTCCTTTCTTCCCTCTCCAGCCATTAATTTTTGTTTTCTCTTTTGAAAAAGGTTCCTTTATATAGCAGAATCTTATTTACCATTTATTTGGAAAATACTTAACCTAAGGGCTACTGTTTTCCCTGTCAAAAGTTGGTTTGTAAAGAGACTGAATAAATTACCATTAGAAAATTTATCTGTCTTGTAGTATTGATTCTTGCTTTGGAGGACATATTTCTCTGTTAAGCAACTAAGAAATAGCCTTGAAAGTTTTTCAGTTTGATTCTTTTATCATTCAAGTATGAAGAGAGATTAATATTGTTTTTGTTTGCATCTTCCCTTTGCCCTTAAGTATTGTTCATAGGCAATGATTTTATCCACCATATAAAAGTCCACTTGCTGCACTTTTGCAGGTACCATTCAGAGTCAGGTTGGCATACCTTGGTAGAAGTTATTCTTGAGCACTATGGGCTTGAAGCCGATGAAGCTGCCATCACATTTTTTGTTTGTTTGGTTCCAGTTGCACTCGATGTGTTGATAAAGTTTTGGGTAGGTCTGGTTTATGCCTTTTCGTTAAATTAATAGTGACATGACAATATATATTTTAAAGTAAAAAAGCATAGTTGTTTTTGGTAGGAGCCTCTTAAGTTTATAAGTTTGTGCCCTAGCTCACCATTTAATATGTTTTCAATACAGAATTTAGCAACTCCAGATTCAATCACATCTGCAACTCCCAGTTTCCTCCCCCTCTGTACAGTTAAAAAAATCACATCTGCAACATTTTAATACAACGATACACAGCTCTCCTGCGTGTTCGATTTAAAATCCAACTGTTTTTTTAGTTGGGAACAAAATTAATCTTTCTATGGATTTCATGATTTATTATTTCCAACCTCTGTGGGTGTAAAACAGTCCTGATACTGCTCTGGGTGAGTTTAGTAAAGGTTCGCATTGCAACCACACTTAGTTTAATTTTCCATGTTGCAGGTATACAAATACCTTCCAAGAATATCACCCAGTGTGGAAAACATTTTGGATGAAGTAAAGCGCCACTAGTGAATTTCTTTTTTTCGTTGGGAAATCGCTTGGAAAATTGTCTTTCCAGGTATGTATTAACTTTGTATTGTTGGTCCTGCTTGTTTTATTTTCATTGTTTGAGGAGTAAGTTAGTGAGTAGTTTATTCATATTTGTTGCTCAAGGGGAATAAAAGATGAAACCTTGTCCTTGAGCAATGGGATGCACATTTTTCTGTATATCAAGTTATTATCCCTTCATTTTGGTTTCTGAAATTCAACAAAATTGATCAGCAAATTGCAGTGTAAAATGTTATGAAACCTTTTTGCTTGTTTATTCAAATAATTTTTTTCTTGAAACTTTCCTTGAGATGACGAAATACTGTTCTAAAATTGAACACTGAACTATACCCATACCAAACAAGATTAAACTAGCTTGACTTTTGTAATGATGGTGGAGCATTATGTATTGCAGGCACCAGTCAATCAACCAAATGGATTGGCATTCACAATTTTCAATTCTGAAGGAACTCATTGTCTGAAAGGCCTCACCTAGAATGCCTGCATGGCCATCAATCGAGTGTGAGGTTATTTGCCATGACCGGGAATGGGAGAAGTAGCATGAGCTGGTCCTTATTCTAAAACCATATCATATCATGTGGAACACTTATGTTAGTCTGTAGCTGGTTCATATTCTAAAGCCGGGAAAATTACATACTTGGGATTCCAAACAACATGCTTCGCAGCCATATCACGTGAAAGACTGTTTAGTCGGTTACACTCTCCGGTTGAAGAGGAAGATTCTGCACCGGAGATACCCTACAGGAAAATTCAGATTCTTTTGACCTGATATCTATCAGCGGCACTCAGTTTCCTCGCCTTGGAAATTGTCACATGTGGAGCCTTGTTTCATTTGCCATGAAAATTCTGAAGAAAGTACAGCATACATTGTGGTGAATCTGTTGATTGTTTCAAGCACCCTTTGCTTCTATCAATGACCTACATCCATCGCATGGTTTATAAACTCTCACTTCTTGGACTAAGATTATCGTTTCAATGCTGCTAGAGGCTAGAACTGGCAAAATTGATTATTGTCCCAATGCCACCCGAGGCTAAAACTTGCAAATTTTATAGTGCCACTAGATGCTAAAACTTGCAAATTCCATATATTAGATTTCAATATTCTAAGGCTTCAGAAAAGGAGGCATACAAGATTTTAAGGATTCAGAAGCTGAAACATATCAGATATGCGAGCTTGAGAAAAATGCTAAACGTTTCGGTTTTGAAACCTTCATCTTTCAATGTAGTTATCACTATTAAGTCACAAAGATAACCTAACCGGACTATGTTTGAACTAAAGTTTTTCCTTCACACAAAAGGAAAACTCAAAACATCAAAATGAAATAAGAAACAATTGCCTTCGTTTTTAAATTATATTTTTGACTTTTTTTAATCTTAAGTTTGATCATTTGTCTTATTTAAAAAAATTATGTAAAATGTCACTTTTTTTTGTTATTACTTACTTCATTGATAAAAATTCTTCAAGATTGACTTAAATTTGACTATGTTTGCACTAATTGTTTTTTAATAAGATGAAAAGTTAAACTTGAGGTCAAAAAGTTAAACGAAATATAATTTAGAACGGAGAAAGAAAACTACATGCAAACTTAAATCATTCCCTTTTCACATTTTTCCCTTTACTCGTTAACTAAGAAATAGTCTTCTAAATAAATCATATAACAATAAAAAAAACCCATGAAAAATAAAAAATAAAAATCCCCACTCTACTAAAACCTCGCCACAACCAGCGCCATACACGAACACGTGCTGTATATACGTCACCGAAATACGTCTCTCACCAAAATACGTCTCCGAAAAGGATTAAACTCTCACCGAAATACGTCTCCGAAAAGGATTAAAGGAAAAAAAATCAGACGAGGAATACACAGTGCTTCATCCAGTCATCCTACTCGGCTTCCAGCCGCCTGAAGGTTTCCGATTAGGCCCTCCTCAATGCCATATATTTCACGCCGGCCCCCACCGAGCCTCTCCACCCTCGACGGCAAACGAATCCGCGATCTTCTTCTGCTCCAAGCAAGTCCCGCAGCAAAAGCACACGCGCCCACCCCACCCGAAATCCCCCCACCTCCACGGCGAGCTCGCCGCGGCGCACCCGGGAAGGAACCCCCCAAGGCGGCGGATCGATCGGCACTTGCGGCGCACATGGCGGCGGCGGCGGTGATGGTGAGCTCGGCCGGCTCGCTGCTGGCGATGCTGCAGGAGCCGGCGCCGGAGCTCAAGCTCCACGCCCTCGCCAGCCTCAACTCGCTCGTCCACGCCTTCTGGCACGAGATCTCCACCAGCGTCTCCTCCATGTGAGTCATCCCCCCCCTCTCCTCCTCTCTGCCGCCCCTCGCGCCTTCTCTCTAATTTGTCCTGCGCTGCTGCCGGCGGCGGCGGACGGCGCGGCCCCCCGTCGCCGCGCGGGGTTGCGTGGTTTCGGCGGATTCCAGATAGGTTAGGTTCGATTCGGGCTCTCGAGGTGAGGCCGGTCTAGAATCTAGATGGCGTCGGCGGGGATGCGTCGGGTTGGATTCCGAGCATGTTTCAGGAAACCCTAGGTTCGATCTGTTCGGATGGGGGGTTTTTGGAGGGCTTAATGTGCCCTAGTTGTTGATTGAAACCTAGAATGTAGAACTCAAAGTCGTGCCTTTCATAGTTGCTATGATTCATTTGCTCCAATTCATGGATCCCATTGTTGTCAAAGTAAAAATGTGAACTTAGACTAGGGTTCTGGTTTGATTATTATTATTAAGGAGACAAATCTCGAGCAAAGATTGTTTTTGAACTGAGATGGTAGGATGTGGACTAAATGTTGCAATCTAGGTTTTTAAACTACAGAACTTGTCGCTGAATAGTACTGTTTTATTGTTTACTGGTTAATGTGTATTTCCATTGCCTTGATTGTTGCTCTTTATTTTAAAATTTGAAGCTAGATAGTTAAGCAGTTGTAAAAACTTATCACTGAACGAGCTCTAATGTGGGTAATCTGCGTTTTTGCAGCGAGAGTTTGTATGAAGACGAGGAGTTTGACCAGAGGCAGCTTGCAGCACTAGTTGCTTCTAAGGTGTTTTTCTACTTGGGCGAGCTAAATGACGCTCTGTCATACGCACTTGGCGCTGGAGCCCTGTTTGATGTCTCCGACGACTCTGATTATGCTCAAACACTTCTAGGTGAGAGATCAGACCTGCATTATGACAAGTTTCTCAATTCTGATTGCCACTGTTAAGATTATTGTGTTAACATTGCCTTCTATTTTTGGCCTTGCTTCTTTCTTCAGCTAAAGCTTTGGATGAGTATGCTGCCATCCAATCAAGGGCTGCAGGTGAAGATAAAACTATGGACCCAAGGTTGGAGGCCATTGTGGAACGAATGCTGGACAAGTATGATAGTACCCTCATGATTTATTGTTTTCCTGTTGGTTAGAAAGCAGTTCTGAGCTTACAAATATTCTGTTGTCCTTCAGGTGCATTCGTGATGGAAAATATCAGCAGGCCATGGGTATGGCTGTTGAATGCAGGAGACTGGATAAGCTTGAGGGAGCAATTTCTCAGTGTGATAATCTTCATGGAGCTCTTTCGTATTGCATTAATCTATCTCACCAATATGTCAGTCATCGCGAATATCGATTGGAGGTAAGGACATTCAATTTGGATGATTGGGATTATAAACCTTGCCATACAATTCAGCTGCTTGTAGTTGGCACATGGCAACTACTAAGCACAAAATATTCGAAAACTGTCTTGTGATCTAACACTTTTTGTTTCTTTATTTTCAGATTCTACAATGTCTTGTCAAAATATACCAGACATCACCAAATCCAGATTATCTGAGCATTTGCCAGTGTCTTATGTTCTTGGATGAGCCTGAAACTGTTGCAAGCATCTTGGACAAGCTTATTTCTGGAAGCAATGTATGCACTATTTTTCACCTTTACCAGACAATTGTTCTATGCTCTGCATCATAGAAGTTACTTAAGTTTTCTATTTGCCTCAGTTTTTTGACCTAAAGTTTTATGTTCATTTGCCAGGATGATGCTCTCCTTGCATATCAAACTGCTTTCGATCTTGCTGAAAATGAAAATCAGGCTTTCCTCCTGAATGTGCGAAATCACCTTGATGCCTTGAGTTCTGCCCGGTCTGACGCTGACAGCAGAGCGACCAATGCTGCTACAGAACCATCGGGGGATGTCCAGATGGGAGATGATGTCAACATGCCAAATGGCACTGCTCTCACTGTGGATCCAGTTAAAGTAGCACATGCTGATAGGCTGACAAAAATCAAGAATATACTGTCAGGAGAGACATCTATTCAGTTGACATTACAGTTTCTATACAGCCATAATAGGTAAGTGTTATTGTTTGACTGTACTATAATAGCTGACTTTTTTTTTGGTTTTATGTTTCTCATTTATTCGTTTTTCCCATTCAACAGATCTGATCTTCTAATTCTGAAGACCATAAAGCAAGCAGTGGAAATGAGGAACAGTGTCTGTCACAGTGCAACAATATGCTCCAATGCAATCATGCATGCAGGGACAACAGTTGATACCTTCCTCAGGGAAAACTTGGTATGATTTGTTTCACACAATCTTATTGATGCCACCAGTCTATAACATCTTTATTCTTGTTATATATATTTGTCTCATACTGGTCTATAATTGCAGGAATGGCTTGGTAGGGCAACCAACTGGTCTAAGTTCAGCGCCACTGCTGGACTAGGCGTCATTCATAGAGGTCATCTTCAACAGGGCCGTGCATTAATGGCTCCTTACCTGCCCCAGAATGGCGCTGTTGGCAGTGCTAGCCCATACTCGGAAGGAGGTGCCCTCTATGCTCTTGGTTTGATTCATGCCAACCATGGTGAAGGAATCAAAGAGTTCCTCCGTGAGAGTCTTCGCAATACCAGTTCTGAGGTGGTTCAGCATGGTGCTTGTTTGGGACTCGGGCTTGCAGCATTAGGTACAGCAGATGAGGAAATATGTGAGGACATTAAAAATGTTCTGTACACGGATAGTGCTGTGGCTGGCGAAGCAGCTGGTATTGGCATGGGCTTACTTATGGTTGGCACAGCCAGTGAGAAGGCCACAGAGATGCTTGCGTATGCTCATGATACACAGCATGAGAAAATTATCAGGGGCTTGTCACTTGGAATTGCACTGACGGTGTATGGCAGGGAAGAGGAAGCTGACACCTTGATTGAACAAATGACTAGAGACCAGGATCCCATACTTCGTTATGGGGGTATGTATGCACTGGCTCTAGCGTACAGGGGAACTGCAAATAACAAAGCTATCCACCAGCTTCTGCATTTTGCCGTGTCGGATGTCAGTGATGATGTGCGGAGGACTGCAGTATTGGCTCTTGGCTTTGTTCTGTACAATGAGCCTGAGCAGACACCTAGAATCGTGTCCCTGCTGTCAGAATCATACAATCCACATGTCCGTTATGGTGCAGCCCTAGCTGTTGGGATCTCCTGTGCCGGAACAGGATTGAGTGAAGCTATATCCTTGTTGGAGCCTCTCACATCAGATGTTGTTGACTTTGTACGCCAGGGTGCTCTTATTGCCATGGCAATGGTGATGATCCAGATCAATGAACCTTATGATTCGCGTGTTGGAGCATTCAGGCGCAAATTGGAAAAGATCATTCTTGACAAGCATGAGGACACCATGAGCAAAATGGGTGCCATACTGGCTTCTGGTATCCTTGATGCTGGTGGCAGGAATGTCACCATCAAGCTCAAGTCGAAGTCAAAGCATGACAGGCTCACTGCTGTTATTGGACTGGCTGTCTTCACCCAGTTCTGGTACTGGTACCCGCTTACCTACTTCATCAGCCTTGCCTTCTCCCCGACAGCCCTCATCGGTCTCAACTCTGATCTGAAAGTACCGAAGTTTGAGTTCCTGTCGAACGCCAAGCCTTCGCTGTTCGATTACCCCAAGCCGACGACTCAGCAGACTGCGACAGCATCAGTGAAGGTGCCAACGGCCATCTTGTCCACGTATGCAAAGGCAAAGTCTAGGGCGAAGAAGGACGCAGAGAGCAAGGCCAAGGAGAAGGCAGAGGTGGCACCACCACCGAGCGAGGACACTTCTGCTTCTACTTCCATGCAGGTAAGAGTTTCAGAATTTAATTATCAGTAGTTTCTGAGTTGCCTGTTTGATTTGATCCAACTGCTCATCACACTGAAACATGTTTCATCTGTGGTTATTATCTCAGGTCGACGGTGCTGCTGCAGAGAAGAAGGCCCCTGAGCCAGAGCCACAGTTCCAGCTTCTTACAAACCCGGCCCGGGTCATCCCAGCTCAGGAGAAGTTCATAAAGTTCTTGGATGACAGCCGGTACCAGCCAGTGAAGACCGTGCCGTCTGGATTTGTTCTCCTGCGGGACCTCAAGCCCACCGAAGCCGAGGAGCTGGTCCTCACCGATGCCCCCTCAACTGCAGCGGGCACCAATGCCCCTGCGCCCAGTGCCAGTGAGCAGGGATCTGGCGCCATGGCCGTCGACGAGGAGCCCCAGCCGCCCCCGGCTTTCGAGTACACCTCGTGAAGCCGATGATCTTAAGGATTTGTAGCATTGGTTGTCTGTAACTTTGTATTGTTGGCAACGTTCCACTAATTCATTTATTTAACTTTAAAAATATACTTACCCTCCAGCACTTATCTTGTGGAAAACACGTATTGTTGGTAGGATCTTTTCCCCTGGTAATCTGATTGCGACGCTGAAGGAAATCTGGGAATCCATAGCATGTTATTGGTATGGGATGGTATATGCCTGTGCACAGCTTTGTAAGCGTGGATGGCATGTGCGATTTTGCAATGTTCCATGTCGCTGTGGAATGTGATTCCTGATGTGAATGGAACTGACGGGTGCCACCACGGATGCACATGTTCGGCAGGATATCACTAGCCCGGAATAAATTCCCAAAAAAAAAAAAACAGGATCGCATTTTGGAAGGGACTTGGCAAAGCAGAAGGCGACAACTTTGTATCCCACGTCAACGCGTGAAATTTACGAGAACTTTTTTTTGGGGCTTGTCCCACCTGAATTTTTGCAAGTTCTGTGGAACAAGCGGCTGCAAGATGTAACGAGCGACTTCAATTGTTATCGCAGTTGAGGTTCAGTACTCAGTAGCCGTTCAGAACTTCCATATATTCTATCTGTCGACCCCAATTGCTGCGAAATCACCGTGTGAAAATGTTGATTAGCAAGATATTCTCTTGTTTTTTCAATCACACTACAACTTTAGGTAAAGAAGTTAACATCTGTAGGCAAAGGAGTCTGTCAGATGCGGTTTGGTACGCAGCCGGGTCCCGGGTAGCTTCACCTCACTCAAGCTCCGGAGCTTGACTCAATTCAAGGCATCTAACAGCTGGAGCTCGGCTGAAAAGAGTTTAGGTGTAGTAACACTAAATATGGCAGTCAATTTACTCCTAATAAGATAAGCTTGAATTATTGACAACTGCTTTATCATCGGTGGAACAACGAAAATGGTGCTGAAATTACCAACCATTGAATGCATGTTTTTTTTCTTCCACGAATCCAACGATACCACGTCCGGTCGCGACCAATCGTCAATACTGCATGCCGGTCAGGAAAGGCTTCAACCTTGAAAAAAAAAAGGAGAGAAATTGCATTCCTTTGACGGTACGTGTACGTTTCCTAGAACACGTACGAACGCCATTTGTTTGTTTGCATCTATGAGTTACCAAACGCCTGAAGTAACCATCATCCGGTCGGTCGTACTATATTAGGTGGAAAAGAAAAAAAAAAACTCGCACGCTAGTTAATCCGCACCGGCACGTCGCGTCGGCGTCACCCACGTGGACCCCCGGAGGTGCATTCGCCGGCGACTCGTCGGCGTGTCGCCGACTGTAGAAGCACCGGCGATCATCCTCCCGACGTTCTGGAAGGCATGCCTGACTGGTGGGCCCCCATTTGTCGTCCTCCCGTGCGTGTGGGGGCAGGACAAGTCAAAGCGAAACCCCGGCGCGGGCCCCACGTGCAGGCCGTGTTTAGTTGTGGTGGAGAATAAGTACTATTCTAGGATGCGTGTATGTGAGGGAGATTTATTCTGGGATGCGTGTTATGTGAGGGGGATGAATAGGAAAGAAGAAAAAGGAATTTTTAGGGATGCGTGTTGTGTGAGAGGGGTGAATAGGAAATAAAAAGGTAAACACGGCCGGTCCGGCTCGGGGCCGCGTGCCGTCGGGCCCACGTTGGCAGTGCCCTGCGGCGTACTACGTCCGGGCGACCGGCAGGGCAGTCTGGCCATGGGCCCCACCGGACAGCCAGCGCCTCGCGCCTCGCAAATATCGCGTGATCTCCTCTGGCTCTGGTTTGTTCGTTTCCTAGGAGCGCTTTTGCGCATCAGACCCTGCAAGTAATGGGGGCGATTATAATGAGCCCAGGAAACTATAGGAGGGTGCTTTTAGCACTTCTAAATCTAAAAAGAGTGATCGGACATGCATTCAAGGATTTCTCGTCGAGGAAAAAAACCGCAATAAGAATATGATTGGTCATCACTGGCTAGCAGGTACACTACGTAGTGTTTTGATCGTCGTATATTATTTCTAAATTTAAATGGCGTTATATTGATGCGTAGGCGAGTGACGTCGAATCAATGATACCATTTTTATGGTCTTTATGACTGATAAGTCTTTGCTCACCTCGTGATGACTAGTAATTTTCTATGGGATGGGCATTCACAATGTTGAACCGGATCATGCTCTCTATGCTAGTAGGAAACACACATAGTTTCTTATTCTAGGTACAAGATCATACCCATCGCTCATCGCAAAATAAATAAATAAGTTTTCTTTCTCTTTTACTCAATCTTCGCAGGCGCAATATCGAATTTCATATTCTTTTTTCTTATGCGCCATGAATCGGTTCAAGATCTTAGGAGGGTGCATCAGCCACTAAGATAAGCCACATGAAATCTAATTATAAGACATGTACATTGATTCCGTATACCTTTCTACAGGGTTCCACAATAATTTTTCAAATTTTCATCATATTTACATATATAAAATTTATGAGATTTTACGATAACGCTCTAAAGCAGAATCCTGGTATCATCGATGGATGCTATCGAGAAGATGAGCCTAAAGTTGATAGGTCATGCTTTCTAGAAGCTAGGATCAAAGTCTGGTGGCTTGAAAAACCTAGCCAAGCTCGGCCAAAAGGCAGCATGGACCAAGCAAATTGTCGAAAAGCAAGTTTCACTTCCTTTCCTGCCAAGGAACACCGAAAACATCTGTATCTGCGCAGTATTATATCTTATCTCAGGGGCCCAGGTGCAAAAACGTCGGTACTTCCTGCCGTGTGGGCCCTGGCAGTCTGGTGGACGTGAAGCCACCCACGCTTCGACCACCCCCAATTGGCGACACGAGACGAGATGGCGGGCGCCAGAGCTCTTTCTTCTCCCTCCCTCCCTCCCTCCCTCCCTCGGTCTCTCTCTCTCCCTCGGGCCGCCTCCTCTCCCTGCCCTCACAAACAAACCAAGAACCAGAGCGCCGAGAGCCCAAGCGCGCGGGCCGAGAGAGAGAGGGCAGCAGCCTCACTCGCGGGAGATCTCGCGCCACTCCCGGGCTCTGACACGAGATCCGCGCTCGCCGGCCGGTGCCGCCGCCGCTCGCTTGCCGGCCTGATCTCGGTGCGTTCTTTTCCTCACCGGCTGCTGCTGCTGCCTCGGAATTCGTTCAGGCCCGCTGCTGCGGCCTCTTTATTCGTTCAGGCTGAAATGCAGTGTTGCAAAATCTCTGTTTTTTCCCCTTTCTTTCCGTTGTTGTCGTGATCCCCTTCGATCTCCCAGCCAGCTTGTGGTTCTTCATCATGGGGGAAAAACGTTTTTTTTTTCGTTCGTTTCGATGTGATTTGTCTGGTGCTTCATGTTGCGCTGGAATTGGGATCACGGGTGGGCGATTGCATTTGGTACTTCCCTTCTTTGCGGCGCTGTTACGGGGATTCCGGTTGGTGGGGTGTGAATTCGTTCTGACGCATTTGCCTTTTCCAACCTTCCTCCCGTGATGCTCCTGAGCCTACTGGAACGTCGAATCTGTATAAATTTCTACCTGCCTGCTTAGTTGGCAGCGATTTTTTTTTTTCTCTTTCAACGATGATTGGCTGCAATGTTAAACTTGAGACATCGTGGTTGCGATGGGAATCTGATTCCTTGTCGGGCATGTGGACTGTGGTTGCTGGCGAGATACTGGAGCATAAATTTATTTGTGCATGTTCTTGCTCGCCATACTGTTACTGGGAATAACTAGAACATGCATCTTTCTTGATGAGAAAGAAGGTAGAGCAGGAAGTCATCCAATTGTCGTGTTTTTCTAGGTACGTGGCTTCTAGTAATAGCAATTTGAAGCCCCCGACACTCACACAGAAAAAACAATTCTCCACGATCTTCCCTTTAGCCAAACCTGTGGCTTTCGAAAATATCTGGTTGTTACGATTTGGTCAACGTGACGTGTTCAGTGAGCACGTTTATCATATATACATCTATTTCTTCCGGTTAAACGTCTTAGGTCCTTCCAACCGTTCGCAATTAAGTAGTCAAAGCCAAGCTTTTCTTCTTGCTTTTTCGAGTCACTTTCTTGTTTAAAAAATTCCAATAAATTGAGCTTCAGATGTTGTTGGTTTCTCCTATTGTTGGAGATGACACGTTCTAAGTAGTCACTAGTCAGAAAGCTACACTTTTCTTCTTCTATTTTTCAGTCCCTTTCTTGTTTTAAAAAATCCCAACAAATTGAGATGCAAATCTATTGGTTTCTCCAAATGTTGGAAAATGACTCATTTCGTAGTACTTAGCTGCATATATGGTTGGCACTTGCCACAAGAATCCATTAACCTTGGAATCTCATGCTGCATATATGGTTGGCACTTGCCACAAGAATCCATTAACTTTCGAAACTCATTTTGGTATTCTTCTTTTTGACAGAAGCCACCTTGAAGATGATGATGGGTATGCTAGCATATGAGAGCCACCAGGGGCTCTGGAATAGTGGATACTATTCACAGCTGTTTGGAATTGGAGGAGTTATGATCACCATTGCCATTCTTATGTTATCCACGGGGTATTTTGGGGGAATTGGTGCTCCATTTGCTCCGTATTTCTGGCCACATCTAGGACAAGTTCCAAAGAAGAGGGAGCGCAAAAGGCCTGTGCGAGTGTACATGGATGGATGCTTTGACCTCATGCACTACGGCCATGCAAATGCGTTACGACAGGCCAAATTGTTGGGAGATCAGCTGGTAGTTGGGGTTGTCAGTGATGAAGAGATCGTCGCAAATAAGGGCCCACCTGTTCTTTCTATGGAAGAGAGGTACAACAGTGTAATTATTTTTCCCTGTGAATATGCACTGATATTTTCCCTGAAATAATTGTCCATATTAGCTGGAGAATATCAAATTGACTGAAAGCATAGGTCAACATTTTTTTTATATGGTCTCATATGTAAATTTTTCTAACAATATAAACTTACCAGCTTTTATCAGTAACTGAGGTCCTGAACAATGAGCCTTATTATTTGTATGTATATTCTCTTTGTAGGTTGACTCTAGTTAGCGGCCTCAAGTGGGTTGATGAAGTCATTCCCAATGCACCCTATGAGATCACAGAAGAGTTCATGAATACCCTCTTCAACAAATACAGCATTGATTACATTATCCATGGTGATGATCCTTGTCTTCTACCTGATGGAACTGATGCATACGCATTAGCAAAGAAGGTTGGGCGTTACAAGCAAATCAAACGAACAGAAGGTGTCTCGAGCACCGATATAGTTGGTAAGATCAGTACTCACTATTGTTTTGGATCATTCTTCCCCTGAATATGTTGTTTACAATTAAAATTATAATTCATTACTTCAAAAAAGCGTCTCAGGTTTGTTTCAAATTAAACATATAATTCATTACTTCAAAAAGCTTTTCAGGCTTCTTTCTCGTTAACTGCAATCTTACACAGAAACTATCATACTTTGTACACAGGGAGGATATTGCTAACATTCAAGCAGAAAGATGCCGGTGCTGTTGATGAGAAGGCTGGAGTGAAACCAAATGACGAACTGAAGAGTCAGTTATCTCATTTTCTTCCAACTTCTCGCCGGATCATGCAGTTTTCAAATGGGCAGGTATGAGCTCTTAAGCTTGCTTGGCATTCATAGTGTTCAATGTCTGAATGGCAGCCCCAGCTTTCCATTAAGGAAAGGCCTAGATCATTGTGACCTTAGTTTGATCAACCTTTTAGGGTATTTAAGTGGTCTGATATAGCATTCTTAGCTAATCTAACTAATGATGCTTTCATTGTAACTTTTTAGTCTTGATCCAGAGTGTTTGGTATTCCTTTCCTTTCAGTCTTGTTTTTAATGATTTTTTAACAATCTAGAAATAAGTACTTTGTGGGTTGTCCATATATATATTCATATAATTTAAACTTCCATAATGCCCTTATGTTGCATTTATTTAACAAAATGCTCATATGCACTCAGGCTCCTTCACCAGGTGCTCGTGTTGTGTATATAGATGGCACATTTGATCTTTTCCACGCTGGCCATGTTGAGGTATCGTTTTTTATTCTCACGCAGATCAGTTTACATAACCCACATGGTTTTTCTTCTCACTAGTTGGCTTATATGCAATTGTAGTATTGATGTTATATTTCACATTCAATGCAGATCCTCAGAAGTGCTAGACAACTTGGCGACTTTCTTCTTGTGGGAATCCATGATGACCAATCTATCAGGTTTTATTCCATTTCTTCACTTCAAATTAGCTGATTAACTTTACAAAAGAATATCAGAATGATCCTGTCAAAAGAGCTTGTTATAAATTAACTACAAAAGAGTATCAGAAAGATCCTGTAAAAAGAACTTGTTATAAAATTAAAATACAATCTTATAACAATCTTTTGTCCAGGGATAGAAGAGGATATCGTCCTATCATGCACCTTCATGAGCGTACTCTTAGTGTGCTTGCCTGCCGCTATGTAGATGAAGTCATAATTGGCGCACCATGGGAAGTTTCGAAGGACATGGTATGTTTGTGTCCATGAGTTCATTTATATATATTTTGTCATTCTTGAAACATGTGGTGAGCATGATTTGATTGCTATAGGATTATGTTTGATAATTTAGTAAACCTTAACATTTTTTTATCCTGGTGCAGATCACCACGTTTAACATTTCATTGGTTGTACATGGGACTGTAACTGAGGGCAATTCAGCTGTAAGTACTTATTGAACTGAAGTCTAAGACAATTTTACATAATAGCTGAAATTCATGTTGAAACTTGATGAGCGTGTGCTGCAGGGCGAAGTTGATCCTTATGCTGTTCCAAAAAGCATGGGTATTTTTAAGACAATCACAAGCCCGAAATCTATAACATCAGCCTCGGTGGCGACACGAATAGTTGACAATCATGAAGCTTACAAGGTAACCACTATCACAGGATCAAAGCTCATAATTTTATTTGATCCCCTTTTACTATGCTAAAC
Organism: Digitaria exilis; assembly: GCA_015342445.1. NCBI lineage: Eukaryota > Viridiplantae > Streptophyta > Magnoliopsida > Poales > Poaceae > Digitaria > Digitaria exilis. Next base: position 3,278,146 of record JACEFO010002380.1, read on the forward strand.
GTTGTTGCTGGGGCTTTTATGAACAGAAAAGGAACTTAAAGAAGAAGGCTAGTGAAGACAGATACTACGCACAAAAGCAATTTGTTTCTGGAGACTAGCTGCATAAGGAGCATACATTTTGCAACAATCTGAGGAAATTCATGTGGTCACCCTGTATTGATGTTTAATACAGCAGAGGCTGGAACAGATGATCGGCTTTGGACATATCATAGTGATAGTTTGGCAGCCATTTGACGGTGATGATTGCCTGGTGGAACTCAATTAGGGGGAGAGGAAAACTGTCACATTCTTCTGCTATGGCCCTTTTAGGAACAGTCACTTGACATCAAAAGTGCATACATGATTCTTTTTTGACTTTATTGCCCCTGGAGGGGATATATATTTGTAGCTGTACACCTTCAGCCAAATCATTGTTGTATACTTGTGTTATTACTTGATAGTGTGTGGAGTGATTAGCATTGCATACTCCCTGATTGTACCATGTTATATTGAAAGGTCATACTGCTGAGGAAAAAGAACCTAGTCATAATCAGTGTTAGTCCCTAATTTTTTCACTGCCTGTACCGTGGTCATGAGGACGTGCACCCGCTTGGGCCGTTGTTCTCACTCGCTGTACCGTGACTTCCCAATATATTGAAGGGAAAAATTGCTGCCAGTTGCTGGTCTCACTCTAACTAATCACAAGGCGCCTAAAGTACAGGGATTGAATTCTGTATGTAACATCATCTTTAAGCAACACCACGCCATCACGGCTACAACTACTCCGAACCATCAGATAGTTACATCAGTATACCTTGACACGCATGAGATGAAGTACTGATGACTCGTATAGTACATTACAAGTTCACAACACAACATGCATAGGGAGGCTACATATTGCATCAGCAAATGTAATCCAACATGTACAGATCTAGCAGGTCACAAAGCCTGAACTGAATAGCAGCACCTTGTTGCATGATAGGGAGGTGCCTTCCAGTCATCAGAAGAAACCTGCAGTTTTTAGGATAGCATCACTCATCATAACTTTTCACCTGACAAAGCTTTCAAGTTTTTTACCGAGAAACTGAGGTTACAACTCCAGCTCGTTTATATTCAGCCAAATGTCTGAATATCAAAATGGCCTTACTCACCTGACCAGAACTGAGGGTGCTGGCCCGGCTGCGTTTGCCGGACATCGTCCTCAATATCCATCGGTGCTGCCTGGTCTGCGGCCAACGGTGTTTCTGAAGATCTGTCCCCAGTTTCAGTGCTCACCGTGATGCCATGGGCAGCAGCCTCTTGGCCCTGAGTTGGTGTCGACAGTAAGGGTATGGGCAGATTAGCTGGTGGTGGAGCAGCTGTGTCTGGATATGCAAGTGGTTTCTCTTCCTCCATCATTTCTGGAATCTGAACCAAATCCTGATCAAAGCAAGGGGAGATCAAACATGGAACCATAAGCTAGTGATCTGAGGGTTTAAGGCGTGTTATATTGCTCTGATCAAGATCCATTTGACAGCAGAGCAATGAAAAATTCTCAACTTAATTCGGTATCTTGCCATGTGAATGTCCTTTCACAAGCAAGGATCCTGAAATCAGTCGAGAATTCACATGGCAAGATACCAAATTCAGGAACTTGGAATCTCAAAATAGGCCGAACGTCTGTGCATGTGCAAAGGAGCAGGAACTTTAGAATCCCCAAGATAGGCCCAAAAAATTGTAAAAAGGCAGTTTGTTTAGAGTATTATGCCTTCCATATTTATGCTAAATAGCTACTGCTTTTCCAAAACCATCACATGCCTCCATTTCATCTTCTTCAGGAACAACCTTCTCTACTCTACCTGTGAGCTCTCTCCCTCAACTGGTACATCCAAAAACTCTCCATTCCAAGCCAGACTGTTCCCCAAGGACAACAAAATCGCACCCCAAGATGTTCCATATGCTACTTGCAGCTTTTAAGTGCAATTCTGTTATTTATAATTTATCAGTACGGTTAAGACAAACGTTACAGGCAAAAGGCATCTTTACAACTAGCAAAGCATAGGCATCACTTGCCTGTAGTTTGATCCTCTTGGGATCAAGGAAGATGGAGAATCCATGGCTGGCCACCTCAGCATCCTTCCTCTTTATGTTCATGGCCACAAGGTTAGCCATTATCCCCTTGGTTTGAAATTTCGGAGACAGCTCGAGGCACTCCCGTAACCTTCAGCTCTCCTTGATTTGGCTATATAACGAGGCGTTTGAATCAACTTAATCAACGCGATTTCGCCTCCTAATTCAGTATGTTCTGGCAAGAGTTGACCAGCAAACCCAGACGACTTGGGGTTGGATCTGGATTATTGCTTGGCAAATTCAGTGGGAATTTAACAATCTTGCAATGCTGACTGGTTCTAGTTGACTTTTTCTTTTTTTGCTTGTTGTGAACTTGTGATACTTGCCCTTTAGGCCTTGCAAGTGTTTGATAAAAAAAGAAAGTTTACCTGTGCTGTTGTTATTATATGTAGCCAGCAAAAGGACTGGATAACAAAATAAAATGGTCAGTGATGCATCTACACTTGATTACTTGAACTATTCTTGTTTGACATTGGATGACACGTAGGATAAACTTGTGTGACGATGAGCTGTATAGCTCCTATGCACCAATGGTCATACGCAAGGGGCACTCGAATGGTCATGCATAAGGAGAATTTGAACAGTTGAAGATGCACACTTGAGGCAACAACGGTTAGCTGACAACTAATGCCAACAACCCTACGGTTACCATGACCCGGAGGCATGCAACCATACCTTCTCACATGGTCGCATAGTCATACCAACTCGTCATGATGATTTTTCTAACCTTGCACCCTGAATGGATGAAATTACCAAAGAGTTCAAAGGTGATAAATAAGAAATTGACCCATGCCATGCTGAAGCATATACATAAGAAATATAGTAAATAGATTACATGAGGGGGCAAATCACTCAAATTCAATTAACCACAATTGAATCCGAACGAGCAATATTTATTTCATCAAACTACCTGAGATACTGTAATCCTGTATTACAACAGCAGCAGAGCTAGATTCAGCCCTGGTAGCTAGGCGACAGAAATCACGTGAACATGGACTCAACACACTTTAACAGGTAATAGATTGCCTCATCTGCTGATTGTATGTTTAGCTCAAAACTCGGTTTTTTCAAGGAACTACCCTGATCCCATTCTAGCCACTCTGCCAGAGAATCAAGCCACTAGGCATCGTATCTCTGCACTATTCAGTGGCGCTGACAAGGAGGAACTCCCCCTCACAAACTAGGTCACCACCAACATAAGCTTTTCCTTCCATCTTTGCAAGTCCAAATCTCTTCTGGTACTTCGTCAGAGTCATTCTCATGATCAATGTGTCTCCAGCAATCACTGGCTTCCGGAACCTAACTTTGTCAATCCCCGCAAAAAAGAAGTTGTCTCGCGATCCACCAACTTCAGGTTGTAGCATCACCAGACCCCCAACCTGAGCCATAGCCTGTGGATAAAAGGTACAGGTCGTTTGTAATGGCTAGTCACTGAATCCAGGCATGTGGCCAGCAAGATCAGACTATGCAGAAAACAGGCAAATATATACATATCAGCTTGGTTAAGCCAACTTTCATTGAACTTGACATGAAGCATAAACATATGCAAAAATTGCATAGTTATATTCTTGTTTATTTATGGCTACTTCTGAAAGACTGTTGTAACATAGAATGGAAATGGGCAAATTATGCTCATGGACATTCCAACAATAAAGTCATGGTGAACATAATTCAAGGATTAAACAGCACAACCATCCTTCACTGCACCAAAAAATGACAATCCCCTCTGGTGATGTTGTAAAGAGAAGTAAATAATATTGATGATCAGTAAGTATAAAAAAAAGTATAAAAAAAAATTGATGACCAGTAAGATCCATGTACTAAACAGGAATACAGGATTGCATACTAAAAAGGATAGCAACAGAGTGAATCAGTGCATACCTCAACCATGAGAACACCAGGCATTATAGGGCGTTCAGGGAAGTGTCCTGGGAAGAAGTTATCATTTATCGTAACATTCTTGATGCCCACTGCATATTCTCCAGCCTTGTATTCAATTACTCTATCAACCAAAAGGAATGGGAACCTACCATGCACATCCAGACGCACAGGAATTAGATTTTTTTTTAAAAAAAAAACACTTACCAACCAATGGTGTTATTGGTTCAATGTTAATGCTTATAGATCTCCAGAACACAACATTTGATAATTCAAAGGACCACTGCCATGGTTCTCAATTTCCATTTTGGATGCTCAATATTTCATTTTTTTTTTCAGTAGCAAGTAAAAGTTGTTTAAGATACACATGAGATACAGGGTACATCTGGCATATGGGACGACAACACAAATCAAATATCCAGAATCCATAAAGAAATGCAGGTAAAGTACTACGTATCAGGGGTCAATATGGTGGTGATGGCATTCTAGTGACTGCAGCAAACTCCACAGCCAAGACAGCAGTGAAGTTGCACGGTCCTTGGATATGTGCCAAAATCCTTCTTGGGACTTTTCAGTAACCACATAGGTGTAACTGCAGGATGCTGTTACAGTTATATAAGTACTATCGATCCTGCCTGTCACCACAATTTCTAATTGTTTCTTCCCATTTGTTTAGAAACAAATTGACTACATGCCTGGGCACAAGGAGGCCAAACTATCCTAATTATTGCTACAACACCAAACCTAGGATAGCTGCTATGATGCCTGCACATGGGCATGAGTCAGTAGACCGTCACAACTTGAGAGATCTCTAGGTGTGAAATAACAGAGTTAAAACTTAAAAGCACCATAGTGTTCATATTTGCAAGGGAATGGACCACCTCTTCTGCTAGGCCAATCTAAGGTCAACATTTCGATAGTACTGGAAGGTGTTGCATCCAGCAGCCTCACAGTCGTGTCGTGCGATTGCAATGCCAGGCATGTCACTGCGCAACCACAAAGAGCAAGCAAGCGACCAGCACTCACCTGTGGGGGAGGATCTCGCGGATCTGGTTGATGTCCATGACGCTGGGGAAGGGAGGAAACCCTGCAAGCAAACACAGCGAGTTAGAGAAAGAAACCCAATCAACAGGCTAAGCACAAACGAGACGGGCAGAGCATGGGAAGGAAGGAAGAAAGGGACGGACTTTTCTCGATTGGAACCGCCTCCGGCGCCGTATCGGCGCCCTCGCCATCGGCGGCGCGGCGCGCGGTGAGGTGGAGGCGCCGCGTCGAGGCCGCCGCGATGGACACGGCGAGCGCGCGGCGGGGGAGGGCCAGGGCGCGGGCGGCCGGAAGCGCAGGTGCCGGGCGGCAGGCGGCGACGGATCTGGGCACGGCGGCGGCCTCCATAGGCGTGGCGCGGCTCGGCGGCGGATGGCACGATGCGCGTTGGAGAAGGGGGAGGGAGATGGCGATAGGAACGAGGATGGCAGACCGAGGTTTTATCGAGGCTTTTGCTCTGCTTCGCTTTGGCTTTGGGAGATCCGTTGGGTTGGTTTCGGCCGACTTGGCCTTTTTCGTTCTGTCCACACTAGGCAATTCGTTTTCTAAAGAAGTTATTACCTATTTCTTCACGAAAGTTAAATAACAAATAGCTGAAATAGTGTTCATCTCAAACGAGTCATATAAGATATCTATAGATATACGGCGAATGCTCGTAAGTGGCTGGGCGGGCTGGCTGGTGTGGCTGGGCTGGCCGGCTAAGCCCACTAGTCAGCCACCGTTCCGATTGGGTTCCCAGCTAAAATCAGCCCTACCAGTGGCTTTTCCAGCCATCTGAACAGGCTCATATGTGTGTTGGGACTGAAGTGTGTTTAGTAACTAGAGATTGCAATACCATATGTACACCGTAAAAGAAACCTCGACTCAACTATAGTATTGTTAAGAAAAGTTGTGCGGCAGCCAAAGAAAAACGAAACTGTTGTAACTAGACTTCACCCGAAGGTTAAGAAAGGGAAATATTGTTGCAATTTTAATAGGCTTTACATTCTCATTGAAATTGCATGCCTCTTTGAGTTGGGGTGCAACCGCTAGTTATAGGGCCAAAACTAACATATCCACGTGAACTTCTACCATCGGATCGTCCCACACCATGCACGTGTAACCCTTATTACATAGTAATTTCAATACTATAGGAAACAATCTTTCTTTCTGTAGCTTGTCCTTGACACTTAGCGTGAAGCACGTCGATGACACTTCACGAGAATCTCATATGAAAATTCGTCCTTCCTTAACCTTCGTCATCATCCTTGGCTTCTCCGAAGGCCCGACATCAATTTTCTCTCGGAACCTCTCATGCGCTCGTGCAAGCTTTATTTCTTCCTCCCACTTTCCGAAAGTTTGGCGAAGGTTCGCATGGATGATTTTCCCAACAGAAACAGACATTCTATTTTTATGGCGGCGACGTAAAGGAGCAGGGGTGAAGCCAGGCGATAGAGCCACCATTGTGAAAACGGTATCAACTCCATTAATTAGAAGTTTGGAGCAGTGATTCCTCACTAATTTTGAGGAAGTTGTTGATGTCAGCTAACAATCAACAACTACACGTAGCTCCGCCCCTAACGAGGAGTGGCAAATAATGGCAAGGAACCAAGTACTCTTAAATATGGTAAGGTGTAGGCTAAAAGTCGGTCATATAGTTTGACAGATGTTAATTTTTTAAAATACTTTAGGATTAGCTTTGATTTATAGTAGCATTTTGCATGTTTAGGGGTGTTTTAACATGTTGAAGGCCACGCGTAGTCACACCTCGACATAGTACAAATCAGTTTTTATTGTTTGGGGTGTGATTTCATGATTATTTTTATGTAGTTTTGTATCCATAAAAACACTATGTTAATAATCACAAAAAAACCTTAATATATTTCTTTAACATAAAACACATGTTCTCTTTCTACTTGCAAAATTTGGATTTAAAAACTCAACTTATGTGGAGAGAAACAAAAAAGAAAATCCCATTAGGGGTCGATTGGACCAAACTGAAATAGTTCAGGTGAGCAATTTGAGCCAAAATTTTGTTAAAGGCATTAACAGACAAAGTGAATAAATGAGGATAGTAAAATGAACCTTTTCTTTTATGTACCAAAGAACATGCATAAATTTTTAGCATCAATCACGACAATATATGAACAAAGTCTAAAGTGTATGAAATAAATATCGCTACTTAAAAAAAAATGATAGGCATAAATACTCTTTATTTTAGTGCTATTTCAGTTCTTTCTCTTACATTAAAATATATACTATTTGAAGAAACTAATTTATCCATATAAATGAGATATATTTAAAGACGGCGATGAATGCCTTTTTTTGCATAAGAAGGAAAAATTGAGTTTCACTGTATTTTCGGTGTGGTCAGTGTGGTAAATTGCTGAGATATGGTTCAAAAGTGGCTAATGCGAAGAAAGCTCGGCTTGACAGTAACCATGGGGGCAAAACAACTAGGATCACTCATTCCATGGTGAAAGCAGCTAATGGCTTAGATACACAAAACCAAGATGAGCTAAAACACGGTAAAAGTCGCACTTTTGCAGCCAAACGTGTATCATAATTTCATCACTTGCCAGCATGATCTGCCGTGAGCCAAAAACATACAGGTGAGAATCTGCCAAAGTTGGCAGTAATATACACAAAGGTCAACACCAAGTCAGGTTTTTTTAAACATCAGGTACAGTCGCGACAAGTATAGCCAACATTGGTGCTATAGCTCAACAAATCAGCCAGCAGGACCATGTACAGAACTGATAACAAAGGAAATAACTCTGTAGTTGATTTACACGTGGAGATCATGTGGTATCCTGAGCACCGCCCAAAGAATCCCTTCCCACAGGGACCCAAGAAGGGAGCTGGTCGAACAGATCGGTACTTTGTGCAAACATGTACAGGCAGAAAATACAGAGCGCTGCACATGAAAAAGAAGCAGTCGTATTTATGTTATTCAAGTTGTTGCATAATAATGAATCTAAAGCAAGCATAACACAGCAGGAGAGAAGTTATTTTGCAATATTTTACCAGCGTAAGCAACTGCAGCGCCTGACACCACTCTCCCCAAAGCTGCTAGAAAATACAATGTAAAAACCACCTGCGAGATTGTAGATCAGTGTAAGCCAGGCGATATGAAGTACAAGAGAGGATCAAACTGAGTTTTTCCCCCTCTGGAGATGGTTGTCTGTATGGACAAGACAGAGAGCACGAAGTACTAGCAGATCAATCAAAACCACACTAAAACAGCATAAGGGAGTTTTTGCCACTCTTTTCCACTTTGTATACCAGAGCACAGCTAGGAAAAAACATGAACTCATCTGCTACCATGCTTCAAATAACCATTTGTCGTTTTAACAAGCACAGGCTAAATAGCAAATAACAATCATATAATTTCAATATTTCTTTGTCACAAAATCCTCAAGGAGCACGTAAGTTAAGCTACGAGACATACCTTGAAAAACAGCTTCTTGTCATGTCCAGTTGCAGCCACCCTTAATACAGACTCAGCAGCTCCTATAGTGTTAGCCAAGGATGCAACTATGCTATTTGCCATTTCCTGAGAAATCTGCCATTCAAGAGGATCCACAGGCACCCTACATGAAAAACCATTAAAGGCAAAGTGAGGCACTGCAATAGGAACTTCCATTTTAAATAATAAACCATTATAATTTGTAAGAAAGGTAAAAAAATCCAACAAACAAAATTATTAGGAAAATAACAACATAACATTATAAGGTAGAACATAGCCCTCTTCTGTAAACAAGCTAGTGTTTTAAGGTTTCAAAAGTGGTCAGGCTCCGCCTAGTGCCTAGGCGAGGCTAGGCGTGTACTTTTTATAAGTTGAAAGATAAGACTAACCCTAAAAACATGCATTCATGAGCTATGTTACCATAGTTCATCATTCTCCATCCCTATTTTCTCAACATTCATGTATTGATCAAGTCTTAAACCACTCCAGATGAAAAAAATCCTAGACCAAATGCCTTGGTGCTGGGCAAGGCAGTGCTGATCTAGCACATTCATTGTCTACTTCAGGTACCATGATGTTGGTTTCTACACAACTAAGTTGCTAGCACCGAGTTTGCAATAGGACAAGCAAAACGATATATTGCATATTCATACTATCAAATTTTTTCCTATATTATTATATTGCATATTTTTCATACCTATCCTTTTAAGTCTTTCCCTATTTTTAGAATAACCAAATAGCCAAGCCACCAGCAGCTACTGACTCCTGCTATCATCCAAGAAGTTAAGAATCCTAGCCAAACTACCAGACCTAAGCATATAGTCTAGTGGCCATCTCAAAGACAGAAATATCTAGAGGTGGAAAGTGTTTAATTTTTCCACACTAGATGCGAAACTGCCTCCGAAGATGTTCAGCAGCTTACTAATTAGTGATTGTTTATTTGTTTTTGCCCAGGGAATACAGATATACAGTACCTCACAAAGTAGTAGTAGGAAACTAGAACTGCCAAAAAAGAAACCAACGACCAGTAATGCTGCATTACTTTAACACAGACAAATAGATAGCACTTTGAAGTGTTCATTGCAATTTTCTGTTGGTAAAAAGACACATCAAGAAAAAGAATCAGATGGGTAGCAATGGCCATGATTGATGGCTGAAGTTTGCACTGAATTCAGTACACAGACCCAAAGCTAGGGAAGAAATTTATGCACTATTATTCCAGAAATTATGCAAATTTTTTGTAAACCAAGGAATGGGAAAGGTATGGTAATCCAAGCAACCGATGCTCTTCTGGTCCTTTTCCTGTGTTTTAGTTTCTGTATTCTCTACTCCAGCAATCTGATGTAGGTTTCTACACATAACAAAATCAGTTGTTACCCCTGAACTTACAAAACAAAATTGAAATTGTTTACATTTTGATTCAGTTTCCACCAACAAGAAAATTGGCCGCTTACAGTTGTATGGCCGACTTCATACCAATAAACATTTCCCAAAAATATCCCTGAAATCCAGTACCCATAGTCCAATTGCTCCTCTTTAGCTGACTACCACCTTTCCCCTTTCGTAGCATCATGTACCAGCCACCAGCTACAACCACCAGCATCATCTACTAATACTACACTACAATCCTTCTACTATGAATCCGGATAATCAGGCTCCTGGATAAACAACCTCACACAATCATCCGTAGCAACCGGCAAGCGGAACCAACCACCAACAACAGCAAAAGAGAGGCAAAATTGCTTTCGATCGAAGGGCGAAAGGAGGGCTGCGCGAGGAAACGACCAGGAGGGATAAAGAAAGGGAAGGGGTGGCTTACGAGATGTGGAGGTGTCGGAAGAGGAGGCCGAGGATGGAGAGCGAGCAGAGGAGGACGAGGAGCACGTCGGCGGCGAGGGACACCGCGCTGGCACGCCGCACCGCGCAGTGGTAGTAGACGAGCCCCCCGCACACCGCGCTCAGCGCCCACCTCCCTGCCCCGGTTCCTCCTCCGCCGCTCCCCCTCGCCGCCGCCGCGGAGTCGCCGCCGTCGCCGCCGGTGGGGTCCATGGGCGCGTCTGGTCTCTGCTGCCGTGCCCGCCGGCCTATTGGACCCGGCGGCTACTTCTACTACTCTTCTTGATGAAGCGGGTGGGCTGAAATATTCTCACGCATGGCCCATTTATGCTTGGTCTAAAATTTTGTCTTTGGATACCCAAACCCAACCAGATCGGTTGGTCAATTCATGCCTCTTTTTTTACACCAACGTCTTCTTGATAGTATGTTTTATTTTAGCCATATATCAATCTAATTTTTTTTAGTAATGGCACTTTTAATTTTTTTCAGTGAAGGGGTATGGATCTAAATAACACAACTTAATAAGTTTAGGGTGTTAGATTTCGATTTTGCGAGTTCGTGGATCTAAGTGACACCTCGAGATAAGTTTAAGGACCGCTGATATATTTAAACTCTTTTTTCTTTCACGTCAATCAGCTAGCAATTAGCATGATTTGCCATCTGGTCGCATCAACTGTTTAGCGCGACTAAAAAATGAGCACAAGTATAATATCATATTGATTAAGGGCTACATCTGTGTGTAGTTACCTCCATCTTTTTAACCTGTATAATTCTAAGCCCCGTAGTGCTGGTGGGTATCGGGCATGACGTTGGAAAAAACCAATAAGCAACCAAGATCCTATTTTTCCGTTCCGTTTAAACACCGTTCCCCCGGCCCTTCTACGTCTTGTCACCTGCACCGCTGCATGCCCCCGGCTGTGATCGATCGACCTTAGGCCGCCGGCGATCGTCGCGTGCATGGGCGGAAATTGAAGCAAGGATTGCCGCAGGCTACTTTGACAGGTATGATTAACAGAAACTTTGGGCTGCGGGCTGTGATTGATTTTTTTATTCCTAATCCCACCTATCATCTCCTTGCTGCATGCAGATCGCGTTTTTAATTTCCCCGTTGATTTTTCAATGATACCCCATCCTCATCTGACAGCAGTACAGCATGCATCATCGATCTAGTGAATTCCAGTATGCAATCTCTTTACTTCTTTCCAGTTGATAGTACGTATCAATTGATATTTTTTTCATATGAGTATCTGTTGATACCTGTTTTCAAAAAGTATCTCGTGATACCCGTTTTCATATGAAAAAGTATCAAGTGATACAAGTGCAGAAAGAAAAAAATTGTACAGAAAAATACATACGTATAGTATATTTACGTTCTCCCAAGTGCATACAAACTCCCAAAATATCTATGCGTATGTATTCATACAAACTCCCAAAGCATGTGTGCGTACCTATGCAAAGACACTCCCCATCTGCTATTTGACATGTGTATGTATGCAGCAAAACTAGTGCAGCGCTGACACATTATTTTATTATTTATTCATTAACTAAATCTGGTAGGTGTATGCACACGCGTTTGATCCTAAAATTTAGCTGTGCTCTACATGCGCGCTGCGTATCGGGTAGCGCTGCAACCCGTTAGCGCTGGTGTGAGGGGAGGTTGGTTTGCCGTAGGTATAATCCTGGTGGGAGTAGTTACGCATGTGTAGAAAAAACTCGTCCTACAATATGATAAGCATCTTTTAACAATTTTGCCACAAGAGTAGGTTTAATTATTAATTCCTCCCTTTTTACACTGTTATTTTGCAGAAGTGTTTATAGAAGCAAAAGGCAAATTGCTTCTATTTTCATTGTTGGAAGTCATTGTAAAACGCTGGTCTGAGTCCATTAGAGAACAATGAAGGTGGGACGCTTCAATGTGAGAAGCCAAATGGAATGAAGTTGTATCAGGTGGGGAAGTTGAGCTTGAGTGACATGAAGGGTGTTAATGTTCCTCGCACAAGAGCAAGTCCAAGAAGACGCATATGGATATCAGTGGTTGTAATATTCATTGTCATCACTGTGCTATGGGCTTATCTCTACCCTCCCCAGGACTATACCTATCCTGTTAGGGATTGGTTCCCCTCAGAACCTACCCGTGAACTTACCGATGCAGAGACTGCTGCACGAGTTGTCTTCAGACAGATCCTCTCGACGCCTCCTTTCATATCCAGTAACCCAAAAATCGCCTTCATGTTCTTAACTCCAAGCAAACTTCCATTTGAAAAATTATGGGAGTTGTTCTTTAAGGTATCCTGCAGCATTTCCTTATTATACTTGCCATCTTTATACGTGATATTAGTTTCATTGCAGATTCTGGATTTGTTTCAAGTTTACTGTTTTAGTTTTCTAGCCATGTTTTAAGATGCAAACATATTTCTTTCATGTAAAAGTGGATATGGTTGATGTGCAGTAATTCACCAGTCATAAACAAGGTCAGAAGTGCATTAGTTGTCCCTAAATTACATCTTTCATTTCCTGAATAGTGTTCTTAGATTCGGAGCACGATCAGACTTTGTACATAAGTGTATTTAGATTCGGAGCACGATCAGACTTTGTTATGTTACTGGATCTGTCCCTACCACTTAACCACAAATGTACTTTGTTTAAGCTGTCTCTTACTTTCCTTGCGGCTAGCACCATTTGAATCTAAAGACCAAGGCATACATCTTACTCTACTTGAGTTTTCCATTCTGTTCCTGTTATCTTTCCAGGGTCACGAAGGGAGATATACAATATATGTCCATGCTTCACGGGAGAAGGCTGAACATGTCAGTCCAATATTTGTTGGTCGAGACATACACAGTGAGAAGGTAATCCTATTAAGGATAAATCCATGTTAAGCTTGTAAAACATGTGTATTTATGAGACTATTACTGTTTACAGAGTTAGATACTTACTGCTTTCTGACACATCCACTATATTCATATACTTGTTAAGAAGTATTCTGATTTTTGCTAATTCTATCTGGTCGGATGGGGTATGATTACAATGGCTGAGAATCTGATTTTTGCAAATTTCTGGCAGGTAGGGTGGGGTATGATTTCAATGGTTGATGCAGAGAAGAGGCTGTTGGCAAAAGCTCTAGAAGATATAGACAACCAGCATTTTGTATTGCTTTCAGAAAGGTGATCCCCATATTAAAGGGCTCGAATGTTTTTTTTTTATTTCATGACGACTTTCTCATCCTGTAACCATTAACTATATGATGATTTCAGCTGTGTTCCTCTTCACAATTTTGACTATGTATATGACTTCCTGATGGGATCAAGGCACAGTTTTCTGGACTGGTTAGAAAATGCTCTGTCTCAACTAGGTTGCATTCATTCAATTAAGCCAATGCCCAGAAAATTACACTGAGCTTTGTGTCTTAATTCATTGTATACCAACAGCCTCTCACATTCTCATTTTTCCCTTGTCCAGTTTTCACGATCCTGGGCCACATGGAGTTTTCAGATACTCAAAGAATATGTTACCTGAGGTTCGGGAGTCAGAATTCAGGAAGGGTTCTCAGGTGATCTTAGTATTTTCCTCTTTCAAGCTCACAAACAACAATTACTATTCAATCAATGGCCTATATGCCTAGAAGGATTTCCCATCTTAATCAATAAAATTCCTTCTGGTTTTCATATACATAATATACTTTGTTTTTTTAAAATTTGTAGATTTTTTTAATTGCATTAGAATTACGAGCTTCTGGAATGTATTTACAATACTATTTTTCACATTGCAGTGGTTCTCAATGAAGCGGCAACATGCAATGGTGGTGATTGCAGACAGTCTTTATTACACAAAATTCAGGCATTACTGCAGGGTAATCAGATCTTAAGTTTGATGGCGTACCGTGCAATGTGTACACTGTAGCAGTAGCAGAGCATAACTTAAGTTTTTGAACTAAATTGCAGCTTTCAACTCTCTCTTTGTCAAATGATTTACTGTCTCTTAAATTTTCAGATCCTCTATATTTCCATCTGTTTTTTTTTTTGCAATTTCCGTGAATATTCCTCCATTTACTGTCATCTACCTATCAGCCAAAATTGCGCGAACAAAGGAACTTCTTTTGTATGTCCTACAGTTGTTTCAATGATTTGTTTGATCATTCTATTATGTTTAAATAATTATTCTGCCCAATGATTTGTCTTTCATTGTGCTTTATGCCCTTTGCAGCCTGGAATGGAAGAAGGCCGCAATTGCTATGCAGATGAGCATTATCTACCGACGTTATTCCACGTTCGTATCGATTACAAAATGGAATTGTTATTTTCAAAGCTTTTGATCGTCAATAATTTCTTCTGGTACTGACTTTGGGAGCTCTAATTTCTGTATTAACCAGATGATGGATCCAGCTGGAATCGCTAATTGGTCTGTCACTTACGTTGACTGGTCTGAAGGAAAGTGGCATCCCAGATCTTTCCGAGCTAAAGATGTCATTTATGAACGCCTAAAGAATATGACAGTATGTTAATTATCTTATTGTGTGTCCTCTTAACATTATTAAGATGGTTGTATGAATGTCTCTAACTTCCATTTTGCTGCAGTCGATTGACGTGAGCTCCCACATCACCAGTGATGAGAAGGTTCCTTCCTCCCTTGCTATTTGAATCAATTTGCGCATAAAAGTTTGCTAATGATTTAATTTTTGCATCTATTTACTGGATTATAGTACCATGTTACATTCTAAGGAATCATATGTATTGAAGTTATTGCACATGATAAGTCAGGGTAGGTTTACATATATTTGATTGCCCGTCACACAATCTAGTGAAGGAATTGTGGAAAACTAATAGGCTCTAAAATGGATAATCTTTCCAGTTACTTAAAATCGCAAAAGTTCAGACTCAAAAACGTTGAACATCCCATGCTTGTTCTTGTTGTTGCAGAAAGAGCTCTTGCAGAGGCCTTGCTTGTGGAATGGACTGAAGAGACCATGCTACTTGTTTGCAAGGAAATTTTACCCTGAAGCATTAGAAAATCTTGTGAACTTATTCTCAAACTACACAATATTCTGAGTTCTTACAGGAAGCATATAAATTTTTGGAAGAGTTGGTATTTCAAATTCTTTGTAGATTGATGCACGAGCACATATATTTGCACTAACACAGTATATAATAGGGACAATGACTCCACCGCAACAAGTATTACACAATTGTTTCACCAATAAATTGTTTTAGGATTACTTTATTTTAGATAGGTCTTCTGTGTTGTACTGTTAGTCTTTCCCTGTCAATTCAGCTGTTGCTAATTTTCCATTGATGGTTACTCAAAATGTGTAAAGAGATTCAGTGTGGTATCATGATGGGATTATCTTTTTTCTCGAATACGCAGAAAAGCTGTGTATCATTGTATTAATGGAAATGGAAATGGAAGACCTTGTTGTCCATTTAGGGGGTTTTTCTTTTTAATTTAATGGATAATAAAAAAGGAAAAAACTGCTGACCTTGCTGGGCCGCTGCAAGGCCCAAGAGCAGGCCGAGCAGCCCAGCAGCGGGCCAAAATGGCCAGCCCAGACGTCAGCCGCAGGGGACGAGGGGTTTCCCTTCCCTGTTGCTCATCAACGCGCGCGCCCGAGCGCTCCACTCGCGAGTGCGCTGTGCGACGGCAGCGCTGACGGCGGCCAATGGAGATCTGAGCTTCGCGGGCGCGTGGGGCGCGTTGGGCCCAACGCGAGCGGCTACAGCTTCTCCTCGCCTATATATTTGGAGGAGTTCCTCTCTCTCTAAACACATACGATTTTTCTCCTCTCTGAGAGATCCACTCTTTGTTGGTGTTGCTCCTCTCTTCGCTGCCCTCTGGTGACAGTCGCCACCGGTCTTTGGTGGGGCTCCGGAGCTGCACTCGTGTGTGTGCTCACGTGAGTGTTTCTGGTGTGGGAGATTTGGTGCTGGTGCCGTGTACTCGCCTGTGTGGTGTCTGTATGTCGCCGGTTGTTCCTGTTCGTCATCCACCTTGGCCAGGTGCCTAATCCCGCGGCTGCGCGGTGTACATCTTCTTCTCGGGTCGCTGCCGGTGACGTTCCCCTCGGCATCGACATCGGCTCAGTATCTCCATCAACCTCCCGCCTTCGACGACTCGGACGTGAGCGGTGGAAGTTGGTTTTCTGGGACAGGACTTCGATTCGCTGAGTTCACCTTCCCACGTAGTTGATCTATGTGCTGTGAGTTACCCGTTGCCTTTCTTGTTGTTTAATTTTGTGCAATCTGCTAGTATTTATGCTTGGGAGTGATTGCATATTTGTTGGGCGGATTTGATACTCAATAATGATAAGCGGTGTAGTGAGATATTAGTGTGACCGTTCATAGAATTGAAAGCCTTGTTCTTTGCCTAATCTTGATTCATTTATTCTGACTATTGGCTCTTCGTGGCCTCTGTTATGGATGTGATAGTCTCTATTTACTGTTTACAGTTCTAGGAATTACTGAATTACTAGTGCTCTGTTTACTAGATGAAATTCCAGTAGCTACCGAATTACTAGTGGTATTACTGAATTACCTCTGATTACTAGGAGTAGTTCTGGTAGCTAGTACTATTACTGGATTACTGAACTGTAAGTTACCTGATCTCTAACCCCCTCGGCACGTACTGGTGTTTTGTTCCTGGTTAGTAATTGGTTGTAGTTTCAGTAATTGAGACTGAATTCAATAAAAGAACTTGTTGAATTATGTGATTCTGGAGTAGAACTGTCACACTAGTAAAGGATCTAAATCAATGATTTCAAATCGTATTATCGAACCTAGTCACAAGAGCACCGATAAGTTGATTAGTCGCGATTAGTCGTCGATCAGGCCGATTAGTCGAAACTAGTCGGTCCTGGTCGGGCGTCTAGTCGTCCTATATATTTTAGGACCAATATACTAGTCGGTCCTAGTCAGAAGTCTAGTCTTCCAGATATCAGTTCTCACTTGTAAATTAAATTTGCAGCAATAAAAAAAGTTTAGTCTCTTACCTGAGTTTTTGTCCACGTTACACAAGCAAAGTTGCAGACCATGACAAATTGAAGCAGGCAGGCAGACCACGACAAATTGAGGGTAGGGAGGAAGAGGGGCTCATTTTGATGCAATCATCCTCTCGCGCCATCACCCGTCGGACGGTCACCGCTCACCAATCGTGGCTGCCGATACCCTCCTCAGCGGAGGAGCAACGAACTGAGGAGGCGACGGTGGAGCACAACAAGGAGACACTGGCGGAGCAATAGAGGTTGGCGGTGTCGGAGCAGCAGAGGTCAGGCTGGAGGTCATGGCGGCGCGCCCCTGCCTCCGTGCTCGCTGTCACGAGTCACGGATCTTCGTTGTGAGTCGGGGGAAGGCGCAACATGGGGTGGGGATCGGTCTGGAGACTCTGGACTTGGTTAGACCTAATGGGCCCATTCACAGTGGTCAAAACCCATCTCGTGAAGCAGCCAAAAAAATCATGGTCTGACCGTTTTCTTTGCTGATCGAACCGATTAGTCATGATTAGTCGCGATTAGTCGGACGACTAGAAAACTAGTCGCTCAAATCTTATCGGTGCTCCTTATCGAGCTCCGTAGACCGATATGCCCGACTAATCGCGATTAGTCGGACGACTTGAAATCACTGATCTAAATCACCTTGGCATTGGACGGCTATCTAGAATAGCAACCCGCTGTCTAAGAGTAAAATATGAAAATAATTTCTATATTCTTGTTTTTTGATCTGCCTACTTCATCTACTGTATGTGTTTTTCGATTTTTATATGAATATGAATGGAATTGTAATATGTATACGGATATTGGAATTTATTCTATTCATGTATGTAATCTATGAACATGTATGCCATCTGAGGAATGTACTTGTTATTTATGGAATTGTTATTTACTTTATTATATTTAAATATAAAAGCATGTCCATTATCTCTGCAATATTACAACAAACCTAACCATCCTTTAAACTCCTACTGGCTGGGTGCTGGGACAGTTCCCTAGCACTAGCCAAAGATCACAACAGGGCTTCTTCCCTAGCCATGTTTAAGGCTGTAAATAACTGGGATTAAACCCATTGAACACGCAGTCATTTCGATGTTTCCAAATGATTCAGGCCCCTGGGATGATTAGGGAATTCAATCTTTTTGTGCATCTCCATTAACTGACATGATCCTGTTGCCCCACCAATCATGGAAAGAGTCATATCCCGGCTGCAGGGCAAGTGCAGCAAGACCAATGCTGTTCACGATGCCATACCATAATTGCCTTGCAAAGACACAACCAATGTCAAGATGCTGAATATTTTTATCTTCTTGATCACAAATCAAACCACTTATCTGGGTGGGGGAGACCTCGCTGAGCCAAACTATCTGCTGTCCAACATCGATTATGAGCAACCGACCACATGAAAAATCTGCATTTAGGGGGCGACCAAGATTTCAAGATGTGCTCATATGGAGCAAAATGGAGGCTAACCATAACTGTTGAGGACATTCAACCTGCAGTTTTTGCGTCCATGCTCTATTTCATATACTAGCAGAGACGCACGTGCGACACGTGACATAAATGATATAGCCATGATTAAAAAGTTGAAGCGGTGAGAAGTACTTAGTAGAAACATTATCTAACTCGTAATTTTGATGGGTCTGCACCCTCTCCTACCTCTCTTGTCCTTACATACACTTCCAACGTGATGAGTATAATGCTCTGAGATTGCTTTTTAATTTTCCTCGTGGATTATAGGACACATGAACAATTGATAGTAGACAACAAACGGACACATGAACTCTTAATAGTAGACACTAAATAAATCGTTAGTACAAATTTTATGATTTTTGTGTTCCTCCAACGTCTTTTTAACTCAATGATATTCTTACTGAAGGCATTGTTTTTACCCCTAATTTGCCCTCACATTAGTCATAGACATGCAGAAAAAAATATCAATTTTGACGGAAATATTTTCTAAATATCAGTTTTTGTGGGTTTGACTCTCTTCCCACCTCCGTTGACCCTTATATGTGGATACAACGTGAGGGGTAAGGTGGACCCAGATTGAGTGAGAAACGTTTTTAATTTAACTCGTTCTTTTATAAATAGATAATGATTCATTGTCTGGTATGGCTCATCCCGAGAGAAAAGATTATGGCC
Organism: Digitaria exilis; assembly: GCA_015342445.1. Taxonomy (NCBI): domain Eukaryota; kingdom Viridiplantae; phylum Streptophyta; class Magnoliopsida; order Poales; family Poaceae; genus Digitaria; species Digitaria exilis. The sequence goes on from JACEFO010002380.1 coordinate 3,297,561, forward strand.
AAATGATGTGGTACTTGTGGCTGCTGATAGATATGCCATGAACGGGATGAAGTTGGTCTGTCAAAGCATCATTTGCAAGAACTTTGACGTGGAAACCTGGCAACTACATTGGTTTTAGCTCATCAGAACAACTATGAAGAAGGATCATGTGGCGGTAACCAAAGGATATGCAAATCTGAAAAGAACGTGCCCTTCCGTATTCATCGATTTATATGACAGAACAAGCAAGCTTCACAAGACATTGATGAACAGCTCACTCTAAAACTAATGAGTTTGAGTAGTGAACTAGTAATCTTGTTGCAAGGTTATATGGACGGCTTATGAATATAAACGATCTATTGTTTCATAATTTTGATTACTTTGATAAATTTTGATAGTTTTTAGTGAAAAACACAAATGTCACTAATTTTGGTGGAGAACAAAAAAAAATAGTGGTACTGAAATTAGAAACCCTATTCTAGACTCAACTATGAACAATCAGGTAGGTAAACTTGATATTAGGTTATATCAATGGTTTCCCTGAGTGTAACGGATACGTAAAGCCATCGAGGGTTAGTTACTTCCTCGAGCTCTTTTACAATGATTGGCAAGTACCAACCGATACTACTAGGTACTTGTAGGTACTTTAAGTATTTTTTTATACTTACCGGTACTTTTAACTAGAATTTTGAAAAAATTAAATAAATAATAATAAGCGTATATTAATACTTTCATATACCCTGATGAGAAATTTAGAATATACCCTCCCACAACATATCAAGATAATTTTTTTCCCGCCTCCTCCTCCCCCACATAGGCAGAAAAAGGCGTATATACCCTTTCTTTTTAATTTAAAAATAAAATAAAATAATTAGTTGGGCCCATTTATCCGGTACTTGGTCCTACAATTTTGATACTTTTTTGGTACTTTTAGGTAATAGACATTTTTCCCACCGTTGGATTCTATATCCTGATAGTACCATGGTACTTAACAATCATTGTAAAAGAGCTTAGACATAAATAAATAAAAATCTTCCTGCTGTGCTCATCGGTACAATAACGAACAAGTTGATGGCAATTGGCAAATGATAACAACATTCAACACAAGAACAGCACAGGAATACTCTTCTTTGTGTTGCAATAACGAAAGCAGTGATCCACATTGCCACACTCCCTCCAGTTAAATACTGAAGCTGTGCTGACTAGTCATCATTGCATCTTGTTTTCTTTCGTAGTCAAGGTTCGAAAAAACGTCATTAAACGTACGATTAGGCGCGATTAGGCGGTAATCCAACCCCCAGCGTCTCGTTTAGGCCCTACGCGGTGATTTAGGCGTTGGGCGCGCCTAGGCGGTGCGTGTACGCGCGCGGCATCGCGTAGGCGGCGTGAAAACGGCAAAAAAAAAAAACCGGACCCAGGCGTTCGGGCGGGAGCAGAAGCTGTGGGCGGGAACTTTGCGCGGGCCACTGGTGGGAAATCTGGTGCGCCGAGGCAAAAGCGTTCCGAATCGCGTTGGGTATAAGGGCTGGCGGCCAAATTTGTGGGGTTACGCGCTTTCTTTTTTTCCGGCCCCGCCGGCTTGCCCCTGCCTCCGTTCCTCGTGTTCATCCCGCCACCGCCGCTGCCTGCGCTCCTCTTCGTGCCATCGTCCCGCCGCCGCCTGTGCTCCTCCTCGTGCCTGCGCTCCTCCTCGTGCCTGTGCTCCGCGCCTCCACCTCGTGCTGCGGCCTGCCTGCCGGCCTTTGGCCCTCCTCTGTTGTGGCCTCCGCTCTTCCTCGTGTGGCCGGCCGCCGGCACGTTGCAGCCTGAAGACGACGCAGCACCAGTTGCCAGGGGGAACAGGAACCTGACGCCACTTGCCACCCCAGACGACACCACTTCCACACCTGCCTTCGATCACTGCTCTGGTCCGCCGGCTTATTAGGTGAGTTCTTCCTCAACACCTCTATTTTGTTTGTGCAAGTCTTCACTGGATGTCTCATGCCTGAATCTGAATAGATGATTTTTTATTTGTTTTGGCTATACGGGCTTGGATCTGAACTCATCTCTAGTAGTCTGCACCCATCTCTTTTGATTGCCATTGCTTGCAGGATGGCAACACCCGAAGCTGCAGCAGAGGTTCAGAACAACCTCAAGAGGAAGTCAAGTGACATAGGGTGGGAGTGGGGGCGACTCCGTGATCCAAATGACAAGAACAAGGTGAAGTGTCTTCTTTGTGGCCATCAGAGCTCAGCAGGGATTCATCGGTTCAAGCAGCATCTGGCTCATACAGGCACTTCTGTGGCAAAATGCGAGAAAGTCAGTGATGAAATCAAGCTAAAGTGCAAGAAGGACCTTGAAGCATATGCACAAAAGAAGGATAAGTTACAGCATGATAGAGATGTTAGGGACAATGTTCAGATTTCAGCAGCATCAGTAGTAGCAGATGAAGTGGTTGAAATTGGTTCCAGACATGGAAGCTCAGGGGAACCTCGCCCGTTAGGCCCTATGGATAAGTTTGTACGCCCCATTGATCCTAAGGCAACCAAGGCTGAAGCTAGGCGACAACAAAACATACATGATGCTCTTTGGAAAGAGAGAACGCATCAGGTGCAGCAATATGTTGCTAGATGTATTTTTACCCATGGTATTCCATTCCATGCCATTGATAATGATGAGTTCAAGGAAATGGTTGAAGCTATTGGTCAATTTGGGCATGGATTTCAGCCACCACCTCAGCATGATCTTCGGGGGTAATTGATGGAAGAGGAGCATGCAAGAACCAGGAGCTTGCTGCAGGACCGTGAAGATGAGAAGAGCAAGCATGGCTGCTCGATTATGACTGATGCTTGGACAGATATGAAGAGAAGAAGCATCATGAACATATGCACAAATTCTAGTGAGGGTACAAGCTTTGTGAAGTCAAAAGAAATGTCAGATGTATCACACACAAGTGAAGTCATATTTGAGTTGGTGGACAAAGCAATTGAGGATGTAGGTTCAGAAAATGTGGTGCAAGTAGTGACTGACACTGACAATGCTTCTAACAACATGGGTGCAAGGACAATGCTGCATTCCAAGAGGCCAAACATCTTTTGGAGTTCTTGTGCAACTCACACCATCAATCTCATGCTGTAAGGTATTGGAAACCTAAAAGCCTTCAAGTCTATAATTGACCAAGCAAAGGCATTCACCATCTTTGTATACGGGCACCATCACACCTTGGCTTGTATGAGATCTTTCACTAGGAAGAGAGAAATAATAAGGCCAGGAGTGACCAGATTTGCTACAGCCTATCTTACTTTGCAAAGCATAATGGAGAAGAAAGATTGCCTAAAGAAGCTAGTGGTTGATTCAAAGTGGGAAGAGTTACCAGATGTGAAGACAAAAAAGGGGAAGGCTGCCACAGTAACAATGTTGAGTCCAACCTTTTGGAAAGGTGTGACACGTTGCTTGAAGGTCTTTGAGCCTTTGGCGAAACTACTCCGGTTGGTTGATGGGGATGTCAGACCATCTATGCCTTTTCTGTATGGTGAACTGATCAAGGCAAAGGGAGAGATCAAAGAAGCATATGGCAACGTGGAGAGGAACTACAAAGATGTCATGGTCATTATTGATAAGAAAATGAAAGATAGGCTTGATTCTCCACTACATGTTGCTGCATACATGCTCAATCCTCACTACAGCTACAACAATGGTGGCATGATCTTCTCCGATTCAAGCATTGTGGAAAAATTCATACAGTGTGTTGAGACCTTTTATCATGGCGATGATGAGAAGGAATATAAAGCTGTTAATGATGATTTAGAGAAATTTCAAAGGAGTCAAGATAGCTTTTCAAAGAAGATGGCAAGAAGCTGTGAGCGCTTTGAGTTCAATCCGGGTAAGAATAAAAGTCCTTTGCTTCATCCTGCTTTCAGTTTGCAAAGATTCATATTGCTTCATTGGTTAATAATTTTTGACTTGGCTGTAGCATCATGGTGGAGGCTCTATGGAGGTGGAGCACCAGATTTACAAAGATTGGCTATAAGAATCCTCTCACTGACCTCTAGTTCCTCTGGATGTGAGAGAAATTAGAGCACCTTTGAACAGGTCAGCTTTGCTCTAAGCCTCTCATTTTAAACTATAGCTTCAGTTAGATTAATTGAAATGCTAGATTAATTTGTAGATATAAAATGCAGATTCACACCAAAAGAAGAAATAGCTGACAACAGAATGACTCAGTTGTCTTGTCTACATCCAGTTTAACGACATATTAATGTCCAAGAGAGAGAAAGTCATGCAAAAGAAGAACTATGAAGTTCTCCTAAGCTCTGATTCTGCAGAAGTTCAAGGATTTTTCTATGAGGGAGGGGATGCTAATGCACTGGTTATCTTTAGGGATGAGGATGAGGGGGAGGTGCCAGGGACAGGAATTCCATGGAGTGTTCTTGGAGAAGCTATGGGAGTTGAGGAGGTGCTTCAGCCTCGTAGGAGTGCAAGAGTGGCTAGAGAGGTCGATGAAGAAGAGTGGGAATCTGAGGGTGCTGCAACTGAAGATGATATGGACACGGCTGAAGAAACTGATTGTGAGGATGAAGGCGATGAAGATGAAGTTATGAACACCGGTGTCTAAGTGCCATGATGATTAGTGGGAATCATGCTGGCATGTGCCAAGTTATCTACTATCTTTATTTTATGTTATTATGTTGTGCCATGATCTAAAATTATGCTACCGTATTTTCTAATTTGTGATGTGACTCCCTGGCTTGTGAGAGAAGTCAGTAATGTGACTTGTCATGGACTTTCAGTGTTGTTTTTAAATTTAGTTGTGATTTGTGACCATCTTGCCTTGTGTAATTGTGTTGCTAACTTGCTGTTTGAAATATTGAATGGCCATGGAGCACTGGGTTGTCTGTCTATGAGATAAGTTTATACTATTTTCTCTCCTAACATTGCTGATGAATACACTAGTCTATAATACTCAATTGATTTATTTCTATTGTCTCACGCAGTTAGCAATCTGTTTAATGCAAGAGGCCAAGAAGGAGGCAAGAACATGACAGAACAAGTGCTGTTAGCAGGTATGATTTTGGAACTCATCATTTTGGCATTGTACTGGACTGCTGGTACATTATATTCTTGCTTCCAGCAGCAGGAAAATATAAAAAAATTAAAAAATACTACAAACGCTTAATCGCGTTTAATCTACGTTTACTCAGCCTAGGCGTTAAATTGAGGGCTAGCGCCCGCCTAGCGCCCGCCTAGCGCCTAGCGCTTTCTTGAACCTTGCGTATTGTTAGAAATTTGGGCGACTGGCCTTATTTGTGAACCTATCACCGATCAGATACTTCATCCACAGGTGAACCCGCAGAGATACAACGCAATGCAGAAAAGACCCTGCATGTATATGAGTGACGTACAATGAATGGAGTGAACAAAACCTAAGTCGGAAAAAAGCATGCTTCTCTTTGAAATGCTAGTCATAATTTTGTCTACAAGATAATAATCCTGAAGGATTCCGGTACAATGACTGGATTTTGCATTACATAACATTGCTATGACTCAAACAAGTATGAACTCATTGTTATGAATCAATAGAAATATGAACACATTGTGCCAAGTGCACATGTAAATTTGCACGTGATACACTTTTGGTGCGAATTCATCTTTTCCAGGTACTGTTCTAAAAAAGAAAGAATACATTGCTTTTACCAAGTTACAGTTTAAAGAGTTCTCTAAATGCTTAACAATAAAGTTCAGGGATTCTGGTATGGAAATTGCTTTCAGCACAACGAACAATCAAAAAGACTTCTCAAATTATCATGTCAATGAGACATCTAAATGAGGGATCCTACAGTTTACACAGATTTGAGGAATGTACTCCAACCCACAGCTGAGGTAGTTGAAACAAGATGCTTCATATTTACCACCTTAAATCTACATGTTATACTACTGCAATTGCATGACAGTCAAATTCAGGAATTCTGAAGAACCCCTGTTATTCATTTGACTTTTTTCAGGTCAACGAACAATGCTGCGTATGGACACTTACTTTTTATGGTAAATGAAAGACATTAAATAAACTGAATGGCCATGAGAATTCAAACAAAATGTTAGACATGTAGGTGTTGTATTAGGACTTGAAAGACGAAGAGCAATGCCATGTGTAGCAAGAAAAGTACGTGTGGCATTGTTAATGAATTCTGTGCCATTATCTGCCTGGAAACACTTAATGGGTAGGCTAAACTGGGTGCGAGCATAAGCAACAAAATCAACCATGTGTTGATGAACATCAGACTTGCGCCGAAGCGGATAAGTCCAACAAAAGTGGGTGAAGTCATCAAGCATAACCAAATAATAGGAGTTGCCAGAAATACTTGTAATAGGAGAGGTCCAAACATCACAATGAACTATCTCAAACGGGGAAACAGTATGTGAAGTAGAAGAACTAAAGGGTAGACGCGCATGTTTGCCAAGCTGACAAGAGTGGCAAAGAGAACGATCTACTTTATTACAAGAAATTAAATTATTTTGTTGTAGACGAGCTAAGGTGGCGTGGCCAGGGTGTCCAAGACGACGATGCCATAGAGAAGAGGACGCAGCAAGGAGAGCATGGGCAGTGGATGGATGGGTTGGAGAGATGGTGTAGAGATCCCCGGCGCTATTGCAGCGAAGAATCACGCTTCGCGTCCTGAAGTCCTTGACAGAAAAACCATAAGCGTCAAATTCAATGGAACAATGATTGTCGCGAGTAAATTGGCGAACAGAAAGTAAATTGCGAACGATGGATGGAACGACAAGGACATTGTTCAAAAGAAATTTGGACGAGTCTATAGCAAGGATGGAAGAACCTCTAGACTGAACAGGGATACGTGTACCATTGCCTACTATAATATATGAATGAGCTGCAGGTGAGCGGGAAAGAAGTATACCATCTGATGAGTTCATATGTGTGGAAGCACCTGTGTCCATCACCCATTGGTTGTTGCCTTGCAGTGACATCTGTTGCAACGCAGCAATCAGCCCGGCTTGGTCCCAAGTTTGAATAGGCTGGGAGAAGGGGCCCTGAGTCTGCGCCGTGTACGCCTGTGGGGAAGCTCCCAGGATGCCTTGGCCGCGCCAATTTGCTGCAGAACCACCAGAGGCGCCCTGCTGGAAGGGCTGCTGGAAGGTGGGGTTGAAACACACCCAAGGACCAGTAGGAACAGGGGCACGGTTCTGTTGCTGCTGTCCGCCCCCGTTGTTGCGACGATTGCCCTTCTTGCGCCGTGCCTGCTGCTGAGGAGTTTGGAGATTTGTGGCTGCTGGTTGCTGGACAGGCGGCGTGGAGGATGACCGATAGGAGGCACCGGTGCAGCTGGAAGCAGAGGAGGCGACGAGAGCAGTAGATGCCGCCACCTTGTCTTCATTGGCCAGACGGAGCTCTTTGAGGGAGAGTTGATCCAGTGCCTTGGAGAAGGTCATATCAGGAGTACTGGCAATGATGTCGCCGACGGTGCCAAAGCGAGGATTGACGCCACGAAGAAGGTTGAGGATGAGAGTCGTTTCTGAAACAGGCTGGCCAACATCACGAAGCTTGTCAGCGATCTGCTTCATCTTCTTGCCATACTCCTCGATGGAGAGATCCCCCTGAGTCAGGGAGTGGAAGGTGTGACTTAGGAAGATAGCACGTGGGGCTTGATTTGCTGTGAACTTGAGGCGGATGGCTTCCCAAAGCTGATACGCCGTCTGGTTTTCAGCCATGGTGAAGTCGAGGACGTCGTCGGCGACTGAGCCATACAGCCAGCTGCGTACGCAGCAATCTGCCTGTGTCCAAGCGTCGGTGACAGGATTGGGAGCAGCAGTGCCATCAATGTGGCGCAGCAGTCCAAACTTGCCAACCATAGCTTTGAAGGAGGCCCTCCACTTGGTGTAGTTGGAGGAAATCAAATCCAATATCATGGGGACATGGGATTTGACGGCGATGGTGGTGTAGGGGCTGAGGACGGCGTCACCCATGGCTGGAGGTGGAGGGGACAGGAGCAGATGCAACCTGTTGAGGAGGGAGAGAGGGCGCGGCCTGAGGGAGAGGCGGCGCAGGAGGCAGAGGCGAGCCCTAGGGAAGGGAGGCGCCGAGGGAATTCGCGGCAGGAGAAGTCGCGAGGTGGGTGGTGGGCGCGCGTGCGGGGATCGCACGGCGAGATTGGGGCAGCGGAAGGGAGTCGGCCGAGTAAGGGAGGATCGGCCTGATACCACGTAGAGACCAATAAAATTGGGGAAACACCACACACCCCAGGAGGGGGGGTGACCTCACATTATATAGGCCATATAGGCTTGTTGTACAAGGAAAACAATACAAGTCCTAATACAACACCTATATGTCTAACACAAAATATGAAGGATTTTCATCAAGATATTCAAGTGTGAATTCTAAGCTCAGAAACTATCAAGGTACAGTGGCATTTTTTCACTCTTCAAGGCAAAGGACAACATCATTGATATTGACCCTTAACTTTAGAACAGTATAAGTGTCTTAAGGCACTTATGGCCACTCAGTAAACAAAAGTTAAAGATAGTATTCACTATTGGTTGATAGTTTGACACCATTGGAGAGAGAAAAGGTATTAATTAAAGGAAATAAGGCAATGGAGATTGGAGCGCAGATTTAACTATGTGTCGTTGTGAACCTTAATACATTTTGTTTTCTTCAGGTTTACATTTTAAAATAAATCATTGACTACAAAAAACATTAAGATTTATTATAGTCTGCTATCAGTATAAGAGATGCCTAATATTATGTTTTCTTTCAGATTACTTTAAGTTACTAATAACACAATAACAGAGAATTGTCTAAAATATATCTAACAAACAACAGTGAAACAAGCACAGAACTGGACATAGCTTGCTGGTTTCAGATACAGATGTAGAGTGTTAGAAGATAGTTTTGTACTCTGTTTATATCTCATTGGGCTGGCCGTATGGGCCTTGAGTGCCGGGCTGCACAACCTCCCTGGCTTGTGCGCTAGGCCTTTGGATAGAGATAGGATTGAGATAGGCAAGGACTCCTTGGTTGATCATGTTTCTATAAATCAATCCTAGGGTTCCTTGCCTATATATGTGTACACATTGTGCCTCCATATTCAATCAATCTATTCCAGCCATATACTCTTTCATGGTATCACGAGACCGGGTCCTCTGCCCGCCTCACCCTCCGCTGCCCTAGCGCGCCCCCTTGGCTGCGCCCCTGCCTCGCGCCGATCCGTCGTGCTGCGACCTTCCCATGGCTGGTTCCCTCCCTGCCAACCCCTCTGTCGCCGCCCAGGCCAAGGCAGACGCCGACGCCAAGGCCAAGGCCGCAGCCGATCAAACCGCTGCCGCCAAAGCCCAGGCCAAGGCTGACCGCCAGGCCGCCCGGGCTGCAGCCGCTGATCGCGCCCGCCAGGCTGAACAGGAGGCAGCCGCCGCCGCTCGAGATCGCGATGCCGCCGCTGTGCGTGCGCGCGAGGCCCTCCTTCGCGCCGAACAGGAGAGCGCCGCCGCGGCTGCCGGCTCCGACGACGACGACGACCAGGAGCGCCACGACGACGACGACGATCCCCCCCGTGATCTCCACCACGCCTTGTTGCTTCACGAGGCTGCTGCCATCGTGAATGCCCACGCGCAGGCTGTGGCCGTGCAGAACATCCGGAGCCTCGTCCCCACCATCCTCGACGTCTCCTCCGCCAACTACTCTCGTTGGCGAGACCAGTTCCTCCTCATCGTCCGCCGATTCTCCCTCGACGACCACGTTCTCCACGACATCCCATCTGCCTATCCTGGTTGGGCACGCATGGATGCTGTCGTCAAGTCGTGGATCCTCGGGACGATCTCCGACGACCTGGCGGAAGCCATCTCCTCGCGCGGGTCCTCTGCCTGCACCGCCTGGATTTCCATTGAATCCCAGTTCCTTGGAAACCGGGAGACCCGTGTTCTGCTCCTCGACGCTCAACTCAGCAACTTCTCCCAGGGTGATCTCTCCGTCAAGGAGTACTGCCGGCGCCTCAAGCGTATGGCTGACTACAAAGGCGATCTTGGCGAGCCGATCACTGACCGTACTCTCGTTCTCAACCTCATCCGGGGTCTGAACGAGAAGTTCGCCAACATCGGTCTCCATCTACGTCGCAGCACGCCTTTCCCCTCCTTCCTGGAGGCCGTTGATGCGCTGGTCTTGGAAGAGATCAACTCCTCGCAGAAGTCTTCCACGCCGACCGCTCTACTTACCGGCCAGTCTGCTCCTCCACCTGCTGCGGGCTCTGGGGACCACAGCTCCCGCTCCGGGGGCGTCCCCTCCAAGACGTCCAAGCACCGCCGCAGCAAGCGTGGCGGTGGCAAGAAGGATCTTCTTCCCGGCGTTCCAGGTGGCAAGGGCAATATACCCTGGCCATCTGTCTACAACCCCTGGACTGGGCCGATCCAGATGTGGCCTAGTGCTCGGCCACCACTTGCGCCGATCCCACGTCCTCCTCCGGCGTCCCCACAGCAGCAGCAGGCGCTTCTGGCGCAACAGCAGCGGCAGGCTTTGGCGCAGCAGCAGCAGCAGCCGGCGTTGATGGCGTACCAGCCGCTCCATCCTCCTCAGCATCACCAGGCGTTCCTCCCTGCACCCCAGCAGCAGTACGCGCCTGCCCCTTCGACCTCTGCATCAGCTGCCAACTACTACAACCCGGCTGCTGGCCTTCCTTCCTGGGACCAGCAGTCGCTCGCCTCGACATTCAGCACCATGACGCTCAACCAACCTCAGAACAACGAGTGGTATTTTGATTCAGGTGCATCCTCTCATATGGCTTCTCAATTACATGCCCTGTCTCATTCATCTCCACCACATTCTGTCATTCCACCTTCGATTATTGTCGGCAATGGCTCTCTTTTACCTGTCACTGCTACTGGTTTTGCTGACCTCCCTGGATCTCTCCGTCTTAATAGCGTGCTTGTTTCTCCACAGCTTATTAAGAATTTGATCTCTGTTCGTCAGTTCACCACAGATAATAATTGTTCTGTCGAGTTTGACCCTTTTGGTTGTTCTGTGAAGGATCTGCAGTCCAGGAATCTGATCGTCAGGTGCAATAGTTCTAGGCCCTTGTACCCATTGCGCCTCCCTGCTGCTCACTCCATGGTCGCCACCACCACACCCTCCCTCTGGCATCGTCGTCTAGGACATCCCGGTCAAGAAGCTCTTGGCAAGCTCCTGTTTGCTCTTCCGGCGTGTACCAGCGATGGTCCTTCGTCTATCTGTCATGCGTGTCAACTTGGGCGTCATGTTCGCCTCCCTTTTGGTGTATCTTCATCTAGAGCGTCTAATAAATTTGATCTCATTCACTGTGATTTGTGGACCTCTCCTATTGTCAGTGTATCTGGGTTCAAATATTATCTAGTAATTCTTGATGATTGTTCACATTTTCTATGGACGTTTCCTCTACGCCTCAAGTCTGACACATATCCCACTCTCACTAACTTTTTTGCTTATGCTCATACTCAGTTCGGTGCCACCATCAAGGCAGTCCAGTGCGACAATGGCAAGGAGTTCGATAACTCTACTGCTCGCACGTTCTTCCTCAACCATGGCATCTATCTACGCATGTCCTGTCCTTACACCTCCGCCCAGAACGGTAAAGTTGAACGTATCATTCGCACGACTAATGACATTGTTCGCTCCCTCATGTTCCAGGCGTCTATGCCTTCTTCCTACTGGGTGGAGGCCCTCAATACAGCCACCTATCTTCTCAACCAGCTTCCCACCAAAACACTCCAGTCTTCCACGCCGCACTTTGCTCTCTTTGGCACCATGCCGCGCTACGACCACCTTCGTGTCTTTGGTTGCACTTGCTATCTCAACCTCTCCGCTACAGCCGCACATAAGCTAGCACCTCGCTCTGCTTTATGTGTTTTCCTCGGCTACTCTACTCATCATAAGGGATATCGGTGTCTTGACCTTGCCTCTAACAGGGTCATCATCTCGCGTCATGTTGTCTTCGACGAGGCCTCGTTTCCCTTTGCTGAGCGGCGCACTTCCCCCGCTCAACCTGACGACCTGGCTTTCTTGGATAGCACTGACTATGTGCCGGCCCCCATTGGACTGTCACCTCTCATTGTGCCTGCAGGTTCTTCCTCTCGCTGTGCTGGCTCGAGCCCGTTGCTCGCCGAGCGCAGTCCTCCTGACGCCACGACGACACCTCCTCGCTGTGCTAGCTCGAGCCCGTTGCTCGCTGAGCGCAGTCCTCCAGGCGGTTCGGTGTCTCCGATGCCCGCACTGCCACGTGCGGCAATGCCTCCTGCTGCGCAGCCACGCGCGGCATCGTCATCGGCATCCCCTGCGCAGCCACGCGCGGCTCCGCTCTCGACGTCGCCTGCGCTGCCATGCGCGGCTCCTGCATCCCCTGGCGCTTCGATGGTGGCGCGACACACCCCGGTGCAGGCGGCACCGGCTCGTGTCATTCGCCACGTCTATTCCCGGCCTGCGCCTGCGGTTCCACCTGGCTTCGACCCCCTTCCCGCAGCTCTGCCCAAGGGTGCGGCTCCGACGACGCCTGTGGTTAACCAGCATGCCATGCGGACTCGTGCCAAGAGTGGTTTTTGGATGCCTCCGCGTCCAGTCCTTCACGTTGTCCCTCTGTCTCCAGTGCCGAAGACCTTCCGCGGTGGTTTGGCCGACCCCAATTGGCGACTCGCCATGGAAGAGGAGTACCGTGCATTGCTGCAGAACTCGACCTGGGATTTGGTTCCACGACCGCCTCACGCCAACATTGTCTCTGATAAATGGCTGTTCAAGCACAAGTTTCAAGCTGATGGATCTTTGGACAGATACAAGGCCCGGTGGGTCTTGCGCGGGTTTTCTCAGCGCCCCGGTATCGACTTTAATGAGACCTTCAGTCCAGTTGTCAAGCCTGCTACTGTTCGTACTGTGCTCTCTCTTGCCCTGTCTCATCAGTGGCCTATCCATCAGCTTGATGTCAAGAATGCATTCCTTCATGGGACTTTATCAGAGACTGTTTATTGTGCTCAGCCGTCTGGATTTGAGGATCCTGCACACCCGGAGTTTGTTTGTCGCCTGAACAAGTCAATGTATGGTCTGAAGCAAGCACCGAGAGCCTGGTACGGTCGTTTTGCTGCTCATCTTCTTACCTTGGGTTTTGTTGAAGCCAAGTCAGATACTTCACTGTTTGTGTATCGCCATGGATCAGACACTGTCTATCTTCTTTATGTGGATGACATTGTCTTGACAGCCTCGTCGACACAACTCCTTCGTCGTACTATCAGTGCTTTACAGCAGGAGTTTGCTATGAAAGATTTGGGTGAGCTTCATCATTTTTTGGGTATGGAAGTTAAGCACCGAGATGATGGCCTATTCCTCTCGCAGCGTCAGTACATGCTTGATATTCTTCAGCGCGCTGGCATGGCTGAGTGCAAGCCTGTCTCCACACCGGTGGATTGCAACCCCAAGCTTCCTGCTACTGGGGTTCCAGTTCCGGATGCTACCGATTTCCGAAGTCTTGCTGGAGCTTTGCAGTATCTCACCTTCACTAGGCCTGACATTGCATATGCTGTTCAGCAGATTTGTCTCTACATGCACGATCCGCGTGAGCCCCATCTGATTGCTCTGAAGCGTATTCTACGCTACATTCGTGGGACACTGGATCTTGGTCTATCTCTTCGTCCATCTTCTACTGCAGAATTGGTGGTCTATTCAGATGCAGATTGGGCAGGCTATCCTAGTACACGCAGATCTACCTCAGGTTATGCAGTGTTTCTTGGTGATAATCTTGTTTCCTGGTCCTCCAAGCGGCAGAATACAGTCTCCAGATCGAGTGCCGAAGCTGAGTATCGCGCCGTCGCCAATACAGTGGCAGAGGCCTCTTGGCTGCGACAGCTTCTTCTTGAGCTTCATGCTCCTCTTCGGCAGGCTGTTTTAGTCTATTGTGACAATATAAGCACGGTCTATATGTCTTCCAACCCTGTCCAACATCAAAGTACCAAGCACATCGAGATTGATCTTCACTTTGTTCGGGATCGTGTGGCTGCTGGTGATGTTCGCGTTCTTCACGTACCTACTACGTCTCAGTACGCTGATGTCTTCACCAAAGGCCTTCCCTCTTCAATCTTCAATGAGTTTAGGTCCAGTCTAAACGTTCGTGGTACTCCCGATTAGACTGCGGGGGCGTGTTAGAAGATAGTTTTGTACTCTGTTTATATCTCATTGGGCTGGCCGTATGGGCCTTGAGTGCCGGGCTGCACAGCCTCCCTGGCTTGTGCGCTAGGCCTTTGGATAGAGATAGGATTGAGATAGGCAAGGACTCCTTGGTTGATCATGTTTCTATAAATCAATCCTAGGGTTCCTTGCCTATATATGTGTACACATTGTGCCTCCATATTCAATCAATCTATTCCAGCCATATACTCTTTCATAGAGAAATAAAATCAGTTTTTTCCTTCTGTAGACAGTCAATTTCAGCATGGTATTTAGTTGAGCGTCCCCAAATTTCAATGAACTTCAGGCCCAACCTATGACTTCACTGCAAACAGGAATATCTAAACAATCCAATTACTGCAAGGGTTGTGGTTGAACATCAAAATCACAGAACTAGATATAGCTTGCTGGTTTTATATACCTTGTTCAGATTGTTTTAAGCTGAAGACTTACTTCACTTAGGCTGCTAACCTATGTCCTGGGCTTCCTGCTTTTCTTCTCCAGTACATCTACTAGGATAGCTGGGCAAGTCCTTCTGAGATTTGCATAACCCTCTGTTTTCACCACAGCATCCATTTCATCAGAAGAGCCCATAAACTCGATGCAAACATCTTTGAGACGGTCGCAGTTATGCTGATCAGCTAAGGCCAGTGTAGTGGCCACATTCTCCGTGTCAAGATAGTCGACAAGGTTGCTTGCACACAACAATTTTAACCTGTCCATGGCATATCTATCGGCAGCGGCAAGTAAATGCCTAGATATCTCACAATATTCCTCTGCATCAAGACCATCCCACTCAGGTAGTGAATCAGTATAGATGAATTGCAGCAGGGCCTTGAAGACATCAGGCTGAATGTCCTCAACAGTCACACGACGTGCCCTCCTCTCCTTCATTTGTCCATACAGCTGCGCCTTAAAGACAGGGGACCGTGTGGCCAGCACGATCTTGTGTGCGGGGATATTCTTGCCTCCCACACTGAATGTGACATCGGATCCCTCCTCTGCCAAAAACAACTTGCCGAAATGCTCTGATAAGTCTGAGGGTGGCACTTCGATCTCAAAACTCCCAGTGTTTTCCACCCATGAATCTTTGACGACTGCGACAGTACACTCAATTGTCAGGCAATCGTCCACTATGTAGCCAGCTAATAGCTCACTACTCCTTGCTATCCAGGTACATGGGCTGAAACAAGCTGTATTGCAAGTCTTAAACACTCGAATGGTGGTTTCAGAGCACAGTGTTTCTTGCAACCCTGTATTCTTGTTAACCAATCTCAGGCTATAGGACGCCCGCACCTCAGCGTTCTTGCACACCAGCAACAGATAGACTGCCGCGAAGTCTTTGGTGACCTCGTTGACCCCGTCGGGGTAGAAGCGGAGGGCCCAATCGTAGTCACCGACACTGAAGGTGCCCGACCGGATGGATTTTCCGACACCGATGCCCTTGTTGAGAGTGTACCCGACAATCTTGAACGAGTGCGTACCCGTCTCCGTCTCCGTGGTGTGGCTCGACGCCGTCTTCTTGGATTTGGAGCCCATCCTATTCCCTGCAGATTCCAAGATGCGAAGAAATCGTTGGAAAGGGTTCGGTGAACAAGAGGCGCCATTCTTGGAGGCAAGAGAAGCAGGAGGCAAACCTGGGAAGAGGACAGCAGGAGGAAGTGAGCGGCCGCCGCCGGAGGGGGCACGGGCGAGGGGAAGGCGACGAGCCTTTTTTTTTTCTTGGAAAGGGAAATTTTGGGGGAGGAGCTGAGGTGGGCGGCGGTTCAGGGGTAAATGGAAACGAGCGACCGTGGGAGTACTTGACCCGAGGGGCTAGAAGTGAGGTTTTAATATCGTTGTTTTCACGCACAAATAAAATAAAATTATAATGTATCCATCTCTGTTCACAATAGTACTATTTTATAAGTATGACAACATTACAAAATCAAGTCACGTATAGCTTTTTCTATGTTATGTTCAATAGTCTGCGTAATAGTCATACATTCTTACGTAATAGTCTGAGTATATTATACCATAAGTTAAGCACATCATACATTCTTACCTACTGTATCTACCAATTTATTCATTATTATAGTCATGGCCCGTCATATTTAGGCTATGTTTAGGTCCCCTTGCTAAAGTGTAGTTGGCTAACTTTAGCAACTTAGGATGTAAACTAAAATATTGCTAAAAACATCTCTGTCTAGCTATGATTATAAACATAAAGCAGATTTATTTTTTTATGGAAGGCAGATTTGTTGTCGGTTTTTTTTTTATACCACATGTTTCGCCTGCTTTTTAGAAACGGTTTTTTTTTTTCCCGATGGATACAACATGTGTTGCAGTGGGCGTGTGTTGCAGTGGCCCGCGAGCAACAACGACGAGAGGCCTTGTCTGCGTTCTGCTGGATGGCCCACCAACGCGAGAAGCGTCAGAACAAGGACACTTCTCGTCACCCATCAGTAGAAGTAAAATAGAAAATATTCTTCCTACTCTCACTACATCCTATCTCAACGGCACGAAAAGTGGAAAGCCTCTTATATCAATGAGAGAAATAAAGAAAATAAAAGGAGGTGCTATTAAAAGGAAATGAAAGGTGTGCATTAAATGGAAATTAAAGGTGTGCTATTAAAAGAAAAATAAAAGATGCACTACTAAAAGGAAATAAAAGATGTGTTATTAAAAGGAAATAAAATGCACATTTCCATGACCACCGTTTGATTTCTCTGTATTCCAATAGCAAGAAAAATGGAAAGCCCTTTATCTTCTCTGTAACGCAAGAAATAAATCTCTCCATGACCAAAACAAAAGGAATCTCTCCATGACTGTAATATTCCATAAATTTTAGAAAACAGAAAAGTTTTTATAAGCAAAGTTTAAAAAAAATTAACTTCTTGACCATTCTTCAGATGGGCAATCGGAGGCCATAAATGCGTAAATCTCGTCAAAGCGATTCCGTTTTGCTACTTACATGCCATATTTGGATAACATGTAAGTCGACGAAATCTATCTATCTATCCTATACAGGATGAGCAAATTGAGGACAATTCTCAACCTAAAGTTATACCTCTTTACACTTAACAGAGGGCCCGCTTTTCAGATCTAAGTAGTGGGCCTATCTTCTATCTATTCCTATAAAGGATGAGAAAATTGAGGACAATTCTCACCCAAAGTTATACCTCTTTACCCCTCACAGAGGGTCTGCTTTTCAGATCTGAGTAGTGGGCCTAGGACGACCAAAGCGGAGGGGGGATATTGATTTTGTCGTCCTCCCACGTTCAAAACCTCCCCTCCCACCTCCTCATCCCTAATTTTTTCCACCAACAAATACACCCAGCAATGGAAGTAAAATAGGAAACATCCTCTCCCGTATGGTCTCACTACATTCCATTTGAACGCAAGAAGTAAAAGGAAACAAAAGGAGGTGCTATTAAAAGAAAGATAATAAATGAGTGTTATTGAAAGGAAATAAAATGTGTGCTATTAAAAGGAATGCAATAAATGTGTGTATTAAAAAATGTGTGCTATTAAAAGGAAATAAAATGCATATCTTCATGACCACCCCTTGCTCTCTTTGCAATCCAAAGGCAACAAAAATAGAAAGCTCCACATCCCTCTCTCACGCAAGAAATAAATCTCCCCACGACCAAAACATAAGGAATCCTCCCACGGCAAAAAATCTCTTCCATCGCATATCGATATGATGGCGGTGGAGGAGGATTATCGCTGGAGGATGTGGCCATGGCCGGGGTGTTCGGGATAGTATTGACGAGGGCCAAGGCGTCGGCCACCTGTGTGTGCTGGAGACGCGCCCGACGATGGACAGTCAGACACCTGGGCCTTGTGTGCCAATGGGTGCTCAGCGTACCGCTACTACCAAGGCCAATCGACTCCTTCCCTTCACCTCAGCCATGATCCCATGACTCCTTTGCTTCCTCGCACGGCGGCGACAGCCCTCGCCCCCGCTAAGGAGGGAGCACACGGCACCGGTGCCGATGCCGCTAGGTACATGACCTAGGGTCACTAGCACACGAGTTTCTCGATCTGTTTAGGGTTACCCCTGCTGCACAAGATCCATCTTGAGTGATATCGCTTGACCAGGCCGGTGGCGATTGAGCTCATCCATGATGGGTGTTGTGTGTGCGCGCGCGCACGATGTGCATAGGTTCATATATCTGTTTCTGTAAGATCTCTTATTTCTTGTATCGATTCTTTTTATTGCAGGAACAATGAGAAAGGTTAAGATTAGTATACATAAGGTTGATGCAACATGCCCTACTGCTGCAAGACGAATCATTTATCTTTTTATTCAAATGTCAAAAAATACATGCTTGGATCTGGAGCCAATACATGGTAACAAGGCAAACTCTGCACTAGATGATCTACCGGTACATCTACCTGGCTACTGAATGTGGTTGCTAAATAAAATAATATCCGTGATATTTATCGATTCACCTCTATATTATTTTTGGGTCTTTGTAATCAATTGGCCTTTTTTGTCGGTAGGAAGCAAGAGAAGCACAAAGAGGTCACTGATCTGCTCTCAGAAAGGTAATGGGTTACTGATGCGATATTCTATAATTGTTTGTGTTATTTTTACCAACATCAGAATTATGACTTGTGTGGTCTAATGTGTGGTATGTTTTTAGATTTTTTTACGCATTGGTCTACTATATAAAGAGTCATGATTGAAATATTTTAATTTGTTTTTAAAGAGTAACGTGCTTATCTGATAATTAGGATTGCAAACTCTATTTTTGTTACTAGAATAGGATCTGTAACTACAAACTATTTTTCTTTTTTAAGGCATTAGTGGTTTTGAATACACAGTAATTTTGGTGATATTGTGATTTTGAAAGGTGGTAGCTTTCAAAGGGACTAGTCCAGTGAACCTGTTTGTTCAAACAACACATTCAACTATTGGTATTTTGAAACAAAGGCAACTAAATGAATACTCAATTGAAATGAGTTGAATTCTTGTTTTTCTTAATCAATACCTTAAAATACCATGGAGGATGATTTTAGAGGATTGAAAACATATCAAAAGTTCTAGATAACAGAAATTTACAGTTGCGCTCTTATCTTATAGCTCTGAGTTCTGGCCTTGGCTAATTGACGTTTAGATTTTATTTGAATGTTCTCTGATTAGCAGCAAACCCCATAACTCACTGCTCTTCTATGATTTGGCTATACTAAATTATCTTTTTATTATTTTATAGGGAATATGCTTTGGCTCTCTACATCCTATTGGCCATTTGGATCACAAACTTCAAATTTACTTTGACAGTTATATATGTATGTCCAGTATGGAGCTTTGCATGGCAGAGACAAAGGACTTTCGGTTGAGCTATTTAGTGTAAAGACTTGTGAATTATATTGAGAGCTTATGTTTGTGTGAAAACTATTTGATTTGTGACGCTAAGAGATTTTTGTATGTTTGCTTTGCTACCAAAGTAAATTACCAGGCTGAGAGGTGTGTATTATTTGCTAGCATAAACCACCTTTTGGTCATTAATTTTGCTTTAATAATTAAGCTTTAGTGTTAGCACATGCATTATACTGATTCCTTGATAATAGCAGCTTGCATTTTGAGCTTGCAAATGCACTAAAATTGGAGCTTGAAAATATATTTCATGGCATTGGGGAGCTGTGTTTCTTTGCATTTACTATGTTTCAGTTTGAGATCATTAATGTAATCCTTGACATAATTGTTAGTGTCACAACCCATCTCAGCCAATCAATTATGAGAGGTTAAAATAAGAGCAATAATGTTGTTGAAAACGACAAGAACACCACTGCCAGAGTTCCAAGACATCCCAATTCTCCCCAAACTTGAAATATGAAAGAACTTTAAGAACAAGTTTTCATGTACTTTAAATGACCTTTTGTTTATATTAAAAAAAAGAAATTCTAGCTGTACATGGTCGAATTGAATGTATATGTTTCCAATTAGTTAGTTTATATTTGTTTTGTATTTTTATGTTAGTTCTACTCACTATTATGCATGAAACAATCCAGCTGTTGTCCTATAATGACGACGACACACATCAAAACTTAGTCGAGGGCGATGTGGATAACCAAATGGTCACGGTACAAAATGTTAAAGTGGACAAAACGAATATGTGTAAGTACTCTTCTCTCTATAATTGTCATGACTTTTTAATTGTATCTAATTAACACTATGAAGAATGCCAGTAATAATATTATTTGGGTTACAACGGGTTTTAATTTCAACAGGGTGCTTGGTGGCTAACAACATTAGTACTATGAATTTTTGAAAAGCCAGAATATACCCATCTCTATTAGCACTCAAAAGAGGTTAATAAGAATATCAAATTATTGTTAATATTTTTATACTTCAAGCTAAATTTTTATTGTGTAAATTGTATGCGCAGACTATAGGGTCCATGGAGGCATTAACCTCGGCGTTGCAAAGCGAATGGAATGTATTGAAAGTATCTCTGTTACATCATTGCCGAAGTTCGAAGACATCTCAAATCTCCCCAAACTAGAAATCTGAAATGAGTTTAAAACAAGTTTTTATGTTCTTTATATAACTTTTTTATATTAAAAATAAAAAAGTTTAGCTCCACATGGTTAAATTGAATGTAATTGTTCTAAATTAGTTATTTATTTTCTTTTCTTTTAATAGCTCAGTCCATGTGGGTTAGACAATACCTAATGTAGATATATATACCTTTCTGAGCCTGTTTTTTCTCAAGGGCATTTTATAGGTGGTATTGTCGAGAGGTGTTTATCGAAAACGACGTAGGTTCTTTGAAAAAAGAAATAAAGATATTAATCACATTAAAAAAAAATATACAAAGACTATTGTCTATCGGGACATATTGGAGTGTTAAGTTGTGTTGTATTTAAAAATTATTAGGTATTATAATTTCTATTTTAGTGTGCATATGCTTTATTCATGTATGTGATGAGATCAGATCTCGTGACTGAATAGTTATTTTTTAATATAATTTCTTTTAATAGCACGTGCCAAAAGAGGAGAGCAGTAAGCTTACAGTCCCCTCGTAAAACAACACGCCCCAACCGTCCGCCGCCAATCCCTCCTCCTCCGCCTCCACTGACCACCGCAATCCCCGTTACTTTCCAAAAGTTTCGCAGCCGGCCGGCCACTCCCCTCTGGCGAAAGAGATCGATCTTGCTAGGGCCCATGTCTCCCGGCGCATTCAGGAAGAAGAAGACGGCGTCCAGATGCACGACGGAGGCGGCACGGGACGAGCACGTGTTCGAGATCGTGGGCTACAGCCTCAAGAGGGGCCTCGGCGTCGGCAAGTTCGTCAGGTCACGCGTCTTCTCCGTCGGCGGCTACGACTGGTCCATCCGCTTCTTCCCCGATGGGCTGAACGAGTCTTGCAAGGAGTACGTCTCCGTCTACCTTGAGCTCATGAGCAACAATTCAGAGGTGAGGGCCTGCTACAGCCTAGGTCTGATCCACCAAGCCTCCAAGACTCCGGGCATCGAGTGGAGCCGGAAACTGCCAAGGCTGTTCAAATCGTCGGATAACACTAGGCGATTTGGACCCAGGAATCCCAAGTTCTTGTTGAGGACCGAGCTGGAGATGGATTATATCTGTGATGATTGCCTGACAATTGAATGTAACATTGTGGTCGCCATGAAGCCACAGCTGTCAGATGTTAGGGTGAATTATGAAATCGATGTTCCGACGTGCGACATCCCGGAGCATTTTGCCGAGTTGTTGGATCAAAAGGTTGGAGCAGATGTCACATTCAATGTTCGAGGCGAGATCGTCGAAGAATCATTCTTGCAGCGCGATCGCCAGTTTTCAAGGCACAGTTTTTCGGGCAAATGAGTGAGAAGAGGGTCGTAACCATTAAAGATGTGGAGCCTGATATTTTCAAGGCCCTCCTGCGTTTCGTGGATACTGGTTCAATGCATGGAATGGGGGATGATCTTGACGGAGATGATTACAAGGATATGATCTGGCATTTGATTGCTGCTGCTGATAAATATGCCATTGATAGGCTAAAGTTGATGTGTCAGAGTATCCTGAGCAAGAATCTTAGCGTGGAGAACGTGGCAACAACATTAGCTTTAGCTGATCAGCATAACTGTGACAAGCTTAAGGAGGTCTGCATTGAATTCATCACCATGGAAGACATGAATGCTTTGGTGTCAACCCAAGGTTATGCGAGTCTGAAAAGAGCTTGCCCGTCTGTCTTAGCAGATATATTGGAAAGAACAAGTAAGCGTCGCAAAAATTAGGCAGATAGCTCATCCTGCGTTCTGCATATATATATATGTGTAGTTAATTACGCCTCATTAGGTTATGTAATAGTTTAATTTTAGTACTGAACTTATATGGACAGGTTTCCTCTTTTGCCAGAGTAGTTCTGAACTTGAAAGCATCGATGGCCACTACTGTTTAGAATCTTCCTTTTGAGTTCTTTTGTCAAACATTCTATTACATCATTATGTGTAGCGGTGGTGGCATCATTTTGTAGTCATATAGACAAAAAATAACATGGGTAAAAGGGCATGTGGTTGCTCAAATAGCAGCTTGGATGCCAGTAACATTGATTCTCTGTAAATGTTAGAAGTGGTCTTCAGGACTGAAAGCAAAATCTACAATTGAAACTAATTGTTTGTCCACTGTCGAGCACACAACTACTTGTTTGATGTGTAATCTTCAAGACTTACTAAATTTCACTTGCTTAGATATATTCGAAATTTTCTAAAGAACCATGAACATGATTTGATCTAATGTATTTTGAACAATGTTAATGTCAAATTAGAGGTATAACCTGGTGCAAGGTTATTTATTGTAGTGGAATACTCTGCATACCGAATTGTCAGTTTTCTCAGGAGTCATAATTTATATCTGGGAAAATATATAATATAATTGACTTTAATGGTTTGTGATCTGTACGTGTTGGGATGATATTATGGGGTCCTCTAAAATCAGCCTTCGTCTCAATTCAAGTTAATTTTTTTTTCAAAAGGTTACAAAGGAAACAGATAACCTCAACGTTCTATCTTCTCTCGAGTTTGCTACTGCATCAAAATAATTTGCATGTAAAAAACTTGTATTTGCTCCTTGCTTAATATATACAAAGCTTAGGGAGATTTCCTGTTTTCAATAAAAAATGTTTCCTAGGTTTCTTTCTTTCTGATCAGACTAATGTGCCTTTGACTCGTGGTTGGACCCCGTCTCCTTTCACCTTCTCTTGTTTTCCCTCTCAAGCGCCGCCGTCGTGTCCTCTCAGCCTTCACACAACCGCCGCCGCCCACGTCTCCTCCTTCACTGCCTCCACTCACCACTGCATTCCCCACTACCTTCCAAAAGGTTCGCATTTCGCTACTCCGATCTCTCTGGCGAAACGGATCGACCTTGCCCGGGCCCATGTCTTCCGCCGCGCTCACGAAGAAGACGGCGTCCGGATGCACGACGGAGGCGGCGCGGGGCGAGCACGTGTTCAAGATCGTGGGTTACAGCCTCAAGAGAGGCCTCGGCGTCGGCAAGTTCGTCCGCTCACGCACCTTCTCCGTCGGCGGCTACGACTGGGCAATCCGTTTCTACCCCGAGGGACTGGTCGAATCTGTCAAAGATTGCGTCTCCGTCTACCTGGAGCTCATGAGCGAGAACGCCGAGGCACGGGCGTGCTACGGCCTCAGGTTGATCTACCAAACCAACAGGATGACCGGCATCGAGTACAAATCGCCAAGACTGTTCAGATCATCGGATAACACGCGCCGATTCGGACCGAGGAATCCCAGGTTTGTATTAAGGACCGAGCTGGAGAAGAATTGTGTCCGTGATGATTGCCTGGCAATTAAATGTAACATTGCTGTCGTCAAGGAGTCTCAGTTGTCTGATATCAAAGTGAGTTATGAAATCGAAGTTCCGCCGTGTGACATCCCGGAGCACTTTGCCGAGTTGTGGGATCAAAAGATTGGAGCAGATGTCACATTCAATGTTGGTGATGAGATCTTGGAACTTGGAAGCACACAAGGTTATTCTTGCTGCGCGATCGCCGGTCTTCAAGGCACAGTTTTTCGGGCAAATGAGTGAGAAGAATGTGGGTCATGTAACCATTGAAGATATGGAGCCTGATATTTTCAGGGCCCTCCTTCGTTTCGTCTATACTGGTTTAGTGCATGGCATGGGGGATGATCTTGACGGAGATGATTATAAGGATACGATCTGGCATTTGCTTGCTGCTGCTGACAGATACGCCGTGGATAGGCTAAAGTTGATGTGTCAGAGCATCCTCAGCAAGAATCTTAGTATGAAGAATGTGGCAGCAACTTTAGCATTGGCTGATCAGCATAACTGTGACAAGCTTAAGGAGGTCTGCATTGAATTCATCACCATGGAGGACATGAATGCTTTGGTGTCAACCCAAGGTTATGCGAATCTGAAAAGAGCTTGCCCTTCTGTCTTTGCAGATATATTGGAAAGGACAAGTAGGCGTCGCAAAAATTAGGCATAAAGCTCATCCTGCATTCCTGCTGCATATGTGTAGTTAACTACTCCTTATTAGGTTATGTAATAGCTTAATTTTAGTACTGAACTCATATGGACAACTTTCCTCTTTTGCCAGAGCAGCTCTTGTTATGGACAACTTCTTTGGCAACAAATTCTCCCGCAGAAACAAGAAGCTCCAGCCGGCAACAAGTAATTAGTTTGTTAGAGTTGGGTTGGCCGACCAGCTAGAATTTAGGGAGTCAGTTAGGCTTTGCCTATTTGTATCCGGCCGCATGGCCTTTGGGAGTCAGGCAGAAGATTATCTCTAAGCTCAGAGCCTCCTAGGGAGGGCGAGTTAGTTGTAATCAATCTGCTAATTGCATCTATTAGATTGAATAAACAGGCCATATCAACTTTGGTATCAGACTTCACCTTCCTGCGACCTGTTCCCCTGCCCTCGTCGCTGCCGCCGGCGCCTGGGTCTCCCAACTCCTTCCCCCGCTGCCTCTCCCTGCCGCTAAACCCACCGCTCCACCGCCAACATGGGTGACACCCCCGTCACGCAAGCCGCCTTCGATGAGTCTATGGCCCACCTCATCGAGCAGATCAACGCCCTCACCAAGAAGCTGGACGTCGAGATTGGCACCGTCTGCCAGGAGCAGCAGCGCCTCCACGCATCCATCAGCAACGTCCAGACGCAAGTCTTGGCGAGCAAGGGGTGTTTTGACTCGTCTGCTTCGTCCGCTGCCGGCGGCGATCGTGGAGCGCCGCCCCCTCCCGTCCACAAGCTGCGCTTCCCCAAATATGATGGCTCCGAGGATCCCCTCGATTGGCTGCACAAGGGTGAGCAATTTTTCCTCGCGCATGACACTCCGGAGGATTCCAAGGTCTGGACCGCCGCCTTCTACATGAAGGGCGCCGCGAGCCAGTGGTATTACCGCCTGACGAAGAATCTCAGCAAAACTCCGTCCTGGACCGAGTTCGTGGACGCCGTCAACAAGCGCTTCGGGCCTCCTCTGCGCAGCAACACGCTG
Source organism: Digitaria exilis (assembly GCA_015342445.1). Taxonomy (NCBI): domain Eukaryota; kingdom Viridiplantae; phylum Streptophyta; class Magnoliopsida; order Poales; family Poaceae; genus Digitaria; species Digitaria exilis. The sequence continues at coordinate 3,323,167 of JACEFO010002380.1, forward strand.
GGCGAACTCACGCAGCTGCGGCGCACGGGCTCCGTCGACGACTACCAGGATCAGTTCCTGAAGCTCCTGGCTCGGTGTGCGGACATCTCTGAACGCCAGCAGATTGACATCTTCACCGCCGGCCTCCTCCTGCCCATGAGCATCGACGTCGAGATGCAGAAGCCGGAGTCCCTCGAGGACGCAATGGCTCTCGCGCGGTCCTATGAACGGCGCAATCTGGTGGTCGACGAGGCCGCCCGTTCCAGTCGCCTCGCGCGGCCGACTGCCAAGATCGCCTCTGCGCTGGCCAAGTCGCCGTCCACACCGGCGCTCCCAGCGGCATCGGGCTCGACACCACCAACGCCCGGTGCTCCGATCAAGCCAGGGGCGCCGCCCGGCAGATTCACCCACCTCACACCCGAGGAGATGGCGCAGCGGCGCTTGGACGGCCTCTGCTACAACTGCCCCGAGAAGTTCTCTCGCGAGCACATCAAGCAGTGCACGATGAAGGGCATCTACTTCCTCGAGCACAGCGGCGACGCCGGCACCGACGGCGACGACCACGCTTCATCGACCGAGGACCTAGAGGTGTCGCTCGCCGCCATGACGGGCGTGCGGTCGACATCCATGCTCCTTCTTCCTACCACAGTCAACGCCGCCTCCTTGGTGGCCCTGGTGGACTCCGGGTCCACCCATTCCTTCATCAATGCGGACACGGCGCGCCGCATCGGCCTCGTCCCATCTCCGCGCCCGGGCCTCACGGTCGGCGTCGCGAACGGCGACCGCGTTCCCTCTTCGGGAGTCGGCACGGCGGTCCCCGTCCACATTGGCCAGGAGGACTTCATCATCAACCTGTATGTGATTCCGCTCGGCGGCTACGAGTTGGTCCTCGGGTGCGAATGGCTCGCCACCCTCAGGCCGATCCTGTGGGACTTCTCCGCGCTGACCATGCGGTTCTGGCACAAGGACCACAGGGTGAAGTTCTTTGGTCTCCACGCCAATCCGCGCCCCAGCCTGTCTCTCGCCGCCGCCGCCGACATCCTGCAGCTACTTCTCCAAGAGTTCGCGGACCTGTTTGCCATGCCGACGGGTCTCCCTCCACCTCGCGCCTTCGACCACCGCATTCACTTGCTGCCGAACACCCCTCCAGTGGCGGTGCGGCCATACCGCTATCCGCAGCTCTTGAAGGACGAGATCGAGGCGCAGTGCGCCGCAATGATGAAGCAGGGCATCATCCGGGCCAGTACCTCGGCGTTCTCCTCCCCGGTGCTGCTGGTGCGCAAGCGCGACGGAACCTGGCGCTTCTGCGTCGACTACAGGGCCTTGAACGCGGCTACCGTCCGGGACATGTTCCCCATCCCCGTCGTCGAGGAGCTACTGGACGAGCTCAAGGGCGCCATCTTCTTCGCCAAGCTCGACCTCCGCAGCGGCTATCATCAGGTGCGGATGTTTGCCGACGACGTGGCCAAGACCGCTTTCCGCACCCATCATGGGCACTTCGAGTTCCTCGTCATGCCTTTTGGACTGACGAACGCACCTTCCACATTCCAAGCCTTGATGAACGCCGTCCTCAAACCCTTCCTGCGCCGCTGCGTCTTGGTCTTCTTTGACGACATTCTGATCTACAGCCGCTCGTGGGCAGAACATATGCAGCACATCAGGGCGGTGTTCACAGCCCTGCGCGAACACGGCCTCGTCCTCAAGCAGTCCAAGTGCCTTTTCGGCGCGCAGCAGGTCCAATACTTGGGCCATGTCATCTCCAATGACACCGTTGCCATGGACACCGACAAGATCGCTGCGGTGCAGGCCTGGCCGCTTCCACGCTCCGTCAAGGCGCTGCGCGGGTTCCTGGGTCTGACCGGGTACTACCGCAAGTTCATCCGCCATTACGGTGCCATCGCTGCACCCCTCACTGCGCTCCTGAAGAAGGAGGCGTTCCGGTGGTCACCGGCGGCATCGGAGGCTTTCGAGGCGCTCAAGACGGCCTTGACGACTGGGCCGGTGCTCCAGCTTCCCAACTTCAACGCTCCGTTCATGGTGGACTGCGACGCGTCGGGGACAGGGTTCGGCGCTGTCCTTCACCAAGCCCAGGGGCCCATCGCCTTCTTCAGCAAGGCGGTCGCCCCCCAGCACGCTAAGCTCGCCGCCTATGAACGCGAGCTCATCGGCTTGGTTCACGCTGTCCGCCACTGGCGGCCGTACCTGTGGACTCGTCCTTTCATCGTGCGCACGGACCATTACAGCCTGAAGCATCTACTACATCAGCGCTTGTCCACCATTCCACAGCACACATGGGTAAGCAAGTTGTTTGGCTACAGCTTTTAGGTGGAGTACAGGCCGGGCAAGCAGAACGCCGCGGCTGACGCACTCTCTCGTCGGGATGAGGGGGTGGCGCCTCTGGAACTCCAGGCCATATCTCGGCCGGAGTTCACGCTGTTTGAGGAATTCCGTCAGGAGTCCTCCTCGTTACCAGCTGTGGTGGCCAAGAAGCAGGAGATCGAGGCTGGCACGGCGGGCGCAGCATGGTCCATGGCTGATGGCTTCGTCATGCACAAGGGCCGCATCTTCGTGCCCACAGAGTCCGCTCTCTGGCCACACATCCTGGCCACGGCGCACGGCGTTGGCCACGAGGGCGCCCAGAAGACCCTGCATCGACTTCGCGCGTCCTTCTACAACCCCCACGCCACCAAATTGGTCCGCGACTACGTCAAGTGCTGTTCGGTCTGTCAACGCAACAAGACCGAGCACCTGCACCCAGCCGGTCTGCTTCAACCGTTCGCGGTGCCATCCTCGGTATGGAGTGATATCTCCATGGATTTTGTCGAAGGATTTCCACGGGTGGCGGGCAAGTCCGTGGTCCTGACGGTCGTCGACCGTTTTTCCAAGATGGCGCACTTCATTCCCCTCGGCCACCCCTACACGGCAATGTCGGTGGCTCAGGCCTTCTTCGACAACGTCGTCAAGCTCCATGGCTTGCCCTGCTCAATAGTGAGCGACCGGGACCCCGTCTTCACCAGCAAGCTCTGGACCGAGCTCTTCTCTCTGGCGGGCGTCAAATTGCGCCTTAGTTCGGCTTTTCGACCCCAAACTGATGGTCAATCCGAGGTCGCCAACCGAGTCCTGGGCGTTTATCTGCGTTGCCTTGCCGGCGACCGTCCGCGTTCGTGGCTCCGCTGGCTGCCCTGGGCGGAGTTCTGCTTCAACACCTCGTTTCAGTCGGCGTTGCAGACCACGCCGTTCAAGGTGGTTTTTGGCCGGGATCCGCCTTCTCTGCTGTCCTATCAGCCCGGGGCTGCTCGGGTGGTGGCGCTGGACAAACAGCTTCAGCAGCGGGACGAATTCCTGGCTGACATTCGGGAACGTCTTCTTCAGGCGCAGGACATCATGAAGACTTCCTATGACAAGGCTCATCGTGCTCTGGAGCTCCAGGTCGGCGATTGGGCTTGGTTACGCCTTCACCAGCGCTCAGCGGTGTCTATCACCCCTAAGTCCATAGCCAAGCTTGCTCCCAGGTTCTATGGTCCATTCTTGGTGCTTGAGAAGATCGGGGCTCTTGCATATCGTCTGCGCCTCCCTGCCAAGGCTCGCATCCATGATGTCTTTCATGTGGTCTTCCTCAAAAAACATCAGGGTAGTCCTCCCACGGAGGTGGTGCCTTTGCCTCAGGTGGTTCATGGCCGCACAGTTTTGACGCCGGCGAAGATTCTCCGTGTCAAGCCATCCAGAGATTCCTGGGATCTTCTGGTCCAGTGGGAGGGTCGTTCCACCATCGACTCGACTTGGGAGCCCCTACCACAGTTCAAGGACAGATATCCCCATTTCAAGCTCGAGGACGAGCTTTTTTGTCAGGAGGGCGGAAGTGTTATGGACAACTTCTTTGGCAACAAATTCTCCCGCAGAAACAAGAAGCTCCAGCCGGCAACAAGTAGTTAGTTTGTTAGAGTTGGGTTAGCCGACCAGCTAGAATTTAGGGAGTCAGTTAGGCTTTGCCTATTTGTATCCGGCCGCATGGCCTTTGGGAGTCAGGCAGAAGATTATCTCTAAGCTCAGAGCCTCCTAGGGAGGGCGAGTTAGTTGTAATCAATCTGCTAATTGCATCTATTAGATTGAATAAACAGGCCATATCAGCTCTGAACTTGAAAGCATGGATGACTACTACTGTTTAGAAGCTACCTTTTCTGTCCTTTTGTCAAACATTCGATTACATCATTGTAATTACAACTTCCGTATAATGGTAGATTTGTAGCACTACGCATTCCTTGTCAGTTAAAAAGAAGACATTCGGTTTGGAAATAACATGATCGATGCTAGCGCCTTCAATGACATGCTACTATAATGTGGCATAACACTACAAAAAGCATTACCACAAATCAGATTGATGATCCACTATTTGGTTACCTAATACTTTGCAAAAGGACAGGTATTTAAGAAACTGAAGTTACCGACCAGCCAACGGCCATACGTCCAAGTTAGCATCATCTTCGGCAGGAAAACCAGCTGCTATTGATATTAACTAGGAATTAAGCTACCTCCTCATAGACATTGTTCAGACTGTTTTAACCTGAAGACTTAGTTCACTTGGGCTGCTAAACTATGTCCTGTGCTTCCTGATATTCTTCTCCAGTACATCTACTAGGATAGAAGGGCAAGTCCTTTTGAGATTTGCATAACCCTCTGTTTTCACCACAGCATCCATTTCATCTGAAGAGCCCATAAACTCAATGCAAACATCTTTGAGACGATCACAGTTATGCTGATCAGCTAAGGCCAACGTAGTGGCCACATTCTGCGTATCAAGATAGTCAACAAGGTTGCTTACACACAACAACTTCAATCTGTCCATGGCATATCTATCTGCAGCCGCAAGCAAATTGGAAATCTCACAATATTCCTCAGCATCGAGATCATCCCACTCAGGCAGTGAATCAGTATAGATGAATTGCAGCAGGGCCTTGAAGACCTCAGGCTGAATGTCCTCAACAGTCACACGACAGGCCATACTCTCCTTCATTTGTCCATACAGCTGAGCCTCAAAGACAGGGGACTGTGTGGCCAGCACAATCTTCTGTGCGGGGAAATTCTCACCTCCCACACTGAATGTGACATCGGAGCCCTCCTCTGCCAACAACAACTTGCCGAAATGCTCTAATAAGTCCGAGGGTGGCACTTTGGTGTCCATGCCCCTGGTGGTTTCCACCCACGATTCTTTGACGACTGTGACAGTGCACACAATTCTCAGGCAATCGTCCACTATGTAGCCAGCTGATTTACTCTCCTTACCTCTTGCTATGAGGGTACTTGGGCTGAAACAAGCTGCATTGCTAGACTTAAACACTCGAGTGGTGGTTTCAGAGCACAGTGTTTCTTGCAACCCTGTATTCTGGTTAACCAAACTCAGGCTATAGGACGCCCGCAACTCAACGTTCTTGCTCACCAACATCAGACAGATGGTCGCGCACTCTTTGGTAGCCTCGCTGACCCCGTCCGGATAGAAGCAGATGGCCCAATCGTAGCTGCCGATCGTGAAGGTGCCCGATAGTGTAGCCGACAATCTTAAAAGAGTGCGCGCCCGTCACCGCCTCTGTGGTGTGGCTCGACGCTGTCTTCTTGGATCCGGATGCCATCCTCGTCCCTGCAAATTCCACGATTCGAAGAAATCGTCGGCAAGGATTCCGTTAAAAAGAGGCACCTTTCTTTGAGGCCTTTCCCAATTAACAGTGTCTATACGTGGTGTCCATATTGCTATATCATCAAGACACCACCATATATAGAAACTATACTCCACAACACATGGTTTCTTAGTGTGGGTCCCTAATAAACTCGCTCTCTATTCTCCTCACCAATCATAATTTTTTCTCATTTAATACGAAGACATCATACTCTCCCAATGCATAACTTGGTAGTGTCTATTACATAGGTTCTCGTGTAGACACTGGGTCTCATGCAAGACTTAGTTTCTTTCTTTTTTTATTCTCTCTCATTTATTAGGGTGACACATAAGCAAAGTGTCCTATGTGGCAGCCTAATTAATGCTATAGAAATCATCCTATGTGGAGGGTTGGGAATAGCCTGAGGCAAGAGAAGGGGGAGGCAAACCTGGGAAGAGGACGGCAGGAGGAAGTGAGCGGCAGCTGGCGGCGGAGGGGTGGGCGCAAGCGAGGGGAAGGCCACGAGGTTGTTTTTTTTCTTGGAAAGGGAAAGTTGGGGGAAGAGCCGAGGTGGGCGGCGGGTTCACGATGGAAAGGAGCGACCATGCGTTAGATCAAGTATAATAAGGTACAGTCAGCAGGCTAAATAGATGTCCATGCCATCAAAATCCTAGGTGGAGTGAGAAAGAGGGAAAGAGAAAGGAACGGGCGTCTCCCGACTCGCTAGCTGGGAGCGGGCGTACGCAGCCTTCCTGTCATTCCATTGGCCTGCTGTCCCTGCAAAGCCTGAACAATGCAATAATTATGTGTGGGACCCACCACCACCGCTGGTGGCTCATCTGAGCTGGAGCGCCATGTGCCCGCATGCGGGCGTTTCTATTATCCTTGCTTCTTAGGGAGTACTACGCTAGTAGAGTACTAGTGAGGACTTATTTTTTTCTTCATTAAACACAGGGTTAATGGTCAATTTTTGCTGCATGCTTCACACCGCAGGTTGCTGTAAATCGAGCCAAGTCACACGCGCCCTGGTCGTGTCCACTGCAACGAGAAGGTGTGGTGATTTCTACTTTTATTTAAGATCCTGCTTAGCTCCGTTTGCAAAGTTGTCACATAATTTCTTTCAAAAAAAAGTTGTCACATAATCTATACCTATTTCTAAAGCAAGCAATGATTCTGCCCCTTTTTGGTCCGTCCTGACATGTGGGGCCCACCTGTCAGGTCACGTCTCTTGTCTCTCTGTCAAAAGGGCCCGCAACTGTTAAGAGTCAAGGCTCGCGCGTAGTCGCCCGCGGCTACCTGCCTCCGTCTCCGTTCGTAACGGCGTAGCTCACGTAATACAGTTTATAAGCACATGTTTTGCCCAGTGCGTTGGCGAGGTGGGACTAAAACTCCTGCCGAGCACGCCTGGCTCCTCCTGGCGACATACGGTCGTGGGCTGTTCTCTCTCGCCGCCCAGTAATTAGGTGTCTCCTCTCTTGCGGCCCACGGACGACGGGCATGGGCTGTTGCGGTCATGTGTACTTGCAGCGTTTGCTTCCATGCATAGCCAATGGTCCAAAGATACGAAAGAGGCAAAGAGCAATGAACTGGGCTACAGTCTAGACAGAGCTCTAGAGCTGGCAGCCTGGCACCTGGAAGCATGCTGGCACTTGTAATCTAGGATATTATATGACCCCAACTAATGACTAAAGACAATAATTAAAGCCATATTTCATTGTTTTGGCTAATTTAACCCCTAAAGAGGTGTATGTGATAATAAAAATTTACTTTAAGCAAACATGATATTGGAGCGAAAATAAGCCATGAAAAAACACACTGTGAAATGCGATGTGGCACTCTCGTTAAGAATTCCATCATGGACAACAATTTGTACGTATGACTCATTAGAGAATAAGTTTATTTAAAGGTCATTAGAAATACATAAGGTATTTAAAGCTTGTGTTTTGGATGAATTCTCGTTTTAGAAAAATACATAAAGGGTTTAAAACTTATATATTATTTGTAGTATCAAAGGTGTTTGACAATATATTTATATGTCTATCGCCCGTAGCAACGCACGGGCATTTTTGCTAGTTAATTATAAAACTAATTACGATAGATTGTAAATCACGATATGAATCTATTAAACCTAATGATGGTCATTAGCATAATTAAATGATGAGTTATATAGCACAACAGTGTTTAATAATGGATTAATTATATTTAATATATTTGTCCCGTGATTTAGACTATTCACACTTTTATGTTACTCTATCGGCTCTTGTTAAAAGAAAAAATTGTGTTCATCGAGATTCCTTCATCTATACTAATCTTTTCCACAACCGTCATCCTTTATATCTCTTCCTCTATACCAACTACCTTATATTTTATTCAACCATCATAATTACCATTTTCTCTCTCATCATTTTTCTTTTTTATTTTCTTTTTTTCTAGCTCCTCCATTATTTTCTTTCTTCTTTTCTTTTTCCATCACTTTTTATTTTTTTACTCTTTTTTCTTTCTTTCTTTTTCTCTCTATTTTCCTCTTCCCACCAGCCACCGCTCTCTCTCGACTCCTCTTTCCCCACCGCCACCGTCTCCTTCTCTCCCTGTCTCCACGTCCCGGCGCCCGGACCGCTGCTACGCAGCACCGACCTTGTCGCGCTGCTCTCCGCGGGCTCCACGCACAGCAAGAAGGATGCGTCAACCACGCTCTACTGACTACTGTTCACTCGGTACTGTAGCGCCTACTTATTTCCACTTAGCAAAAAAAACCATAACTTCTTAATCTTATGTCCAAATTATGCACACTAGTAGTTAAATGGATCGCATTCGACGAGCTCTTCGCATCCGTGCTGTCCTATCATTGTTTAAAGCAACATATTAAAAAGTCAGCCTTTTGCTCTCTTTACCATACCTGGTCAACCAAAAAGAATTTTATGAATCCTGACTTCCAAAGTGTATTTTATACTCTTAATAATTTCCGGATGTTTCACTTTGGGCGGTAGCTATTGTTTAGATATCTAGTGTTACATCAGAATTCAGAAATAACCAAAAAAAGATCCATTCAACCACTGATAGCATTGTGATTTTATTTCGCTACCATTCAGGTTACCACAGGCTGTCTACCTAAGTTTATTATGATGTTAATCGCTCATGCTCTTTACAGCAGGGGCGCTGCCTTCTCTGCTCATAACTCATATCGTGGTGTTTAGGGAAGAGTATAGGGATGTTAGCAGACTAGCTAGGTAGGCAGGCAGGTGCCCTACCTACTGTTTGTGTGACCCACGTCCAACTAATGTAACAAGAATATAGAAACTCTAGCTTTTGGACATACCCAAAATCCCGAACCCGTGGTTTCTTGTCACTCAAACCATATATAAGAAGTAATTTTCTTTTGCGCAAAAAAAGTTGGAATTTTCTAAAATGGACACTCGAAGTTGTAGTGCTTATTAAATCCAACTGATGCAATACAAAAAAAAACCTCCTCAGTAATCAAACATCAAGCAAGCAGTGGATCAATGAGGAAGCTGGTGGACGCAGGACGCTGACAGACTCGGAGGTTCGTCATTCACAGCAACAGTTAATGGTCCCTCCAATGAACTTGCATGTCCCACCTCCGAGGCCCGCCTGGGTGAAGCATGCTGCCCCACAGTAATTTGCAGTGCAGCCATAATATGGGTGGCAAAACTGTGACTCAGATGCAGCAGCGAGGAGAGCCATCAGGAGCAGCGGAACGGCGAACAAGATGAGTGTCTTCATGAAGCATGCCATGAGGATAGCTAAGCTTTTGTAATGGCTTCTTGTTTTCTTCTTCTGTAGGGGAGGCTTTTGTTATGGTTTCGTGATGATGCTCCTCCGTCTTGCCAGGTGCTTGTTTATATAGATAGGAGCTGCAAGCAAACTCAAGGTGTCTGCCACAATTAATTATGTCACTTCGCTCAATACATTGATTATTGGTACAAATTTCATTAGCATTTCTTATCCAGAAAAATTATATTTCTGGTACATGAAGAATTCTCAAAGTTATGCATTTATTCTCAGCTAAAATGTATGAATGCTTAAATTAGGCTGCACTAGATGGATTATGCATCTACTGTCTGATAAATATCATTTCTTAATTAGGTGCATTAATGTTTGCTGATATAATATCAAATTTACTGTCACCAATATTAATCATAATGATTCCACAGTTTTAAACTTCTTGGGAAATATTTGTTTGGTACCCCAATTCTATGTGCTGCCATCATATGTCATTAACATGTTATTAATTGATATTTTTGTATATTCACACTAGAGATATGAAGTCAAGGGAGTGCAAAGCAGTACCAATTTACCCCCAAACAATGAACGACTGATTTTACCATATACTACTAGATAGTAGTATTGTGTACTACAAAAGAGCTCTAATTTTTTCACTAGCATTCATATCCAGACCATTATATTTCTAGTACATTTAAGAATTTTCAAAGGTATGCATTTATTCTCAGCTAAAATGTATCCCTCAATACATTGATTATTGGTATAAATTTTTCATTAGCTTTTCATATCCAGACCTTTACATTTCTGGTACATTAAGAATTCTAAAAGGTATGCATTTATTCTCATCTAAAATGCATAAATGCTCAAATTAGGCTGCACTAGATGGAGTATGCATCTAGTGTCTACTAAATATTATTTCTTAATTAGGTCTATTGGTGTCTTGATAATATAATATCAAATTCTATTGTCACTAAAATTAATCAGAATGATTCCACATCTGTAACAAGAACAGCCAACCTTGCGACTAGTCCGATGGCCCATGTCTTTTTTTTTTTCCAGATCGGCTCAGTGCCGACCTAACACATTACATCAGCTTGCGACTCAGTACATCAGGCCAGCCTATTTAACAAATCAAGTCGGACTGTGACGACTCAATGCCGGGTTAACATATCAAGTCGGCTTCTGACTCTCACGCCGGAAGTTGTGGTTTTGTATTAGTTTATTACTGTGGTTCAAATATTTGTATAAATCCGACTGATACTAACAGAAAACTTGAAACTCAAATCCGCAATCATGTATGAAGCAACCCACGGATCAATGAGGAAGCTGGTTGATGCCATTGGAGGCCAAGGATAGTTCGCAGCAACAGCTCGGAGCCCCTTTGATGAGCTTGCATGTCCCACCTTGATTGCCCGTGACAAAGCATGATGCCTCGCATTCATTCACATCGCAGTGTGGAACTCGGCCACAAACCTCCGCTAATGCAGGCGGGGCAACAAGGAGAACCATCAGCAGAGGAGCGAGGAGGAAGACGAGTGCCTTCTCGGAGTCGGAGCACGCCATGAGGAGACCTAATGGCGTATCGATCTTCTATGAGGAAGGATATATAGTATAAAGGTTTTCTCTGGACGCTCTTCTGTTTTGCAAGGTGCGTGCTTGCTTATTATATAGATCGGAGCCGCAAGCAAACTTGCCTGGTACAATTAATTCCTGGCATTTTTAAAATAATATAATTGCTTATATGGATGCAGACCATATTTTTTCTGGTACAATTTTCTCTGAGGTATGCATTTATTGTTTGCTAACATATATATATATATATATATATATATATATATATATATAGTAAGTGCATAATGGGTCGCATGGAGTTGGAAGCTAATACACATCAGATTTCATGAGTCTTGAAAATGATCATAACTACTTGACAGATTTATAGTTACCTAGCAAGATTAATCTCGAGTGGCAATCTCATAGGATCGAAATAACAAGAATATAACGACAACAATATATTTATTCAGATACTTATTTCTCAAAATTCAGGTGACAGCCATAAAAGACGCAAGCGGAAGCCAGGTGACATGATTTCTTTTTTCTTTTTGTGAAAAGTGAAAACACAATTCATGTGTACTACATCTATCTTATTATTTATCTTATATTTTTAAGGTAGATATGCATTCACTGGATGCTACGTATTATTCCTTAGGGGGTGTTTGAACCAGGGGGCTAAATGTTAGCACACGTCACATTGAATAGAATGATTGGAAACTAATTGGAGTATTAACTATAGACTAATTATAAAATCAATTACACATATATAGATTAATACACAAGACGAACCATTCGCTAATGACAAAATAATTGGGTTTAATATATTTGTCTTGCGAATTAGCTCAAGTTTTACCGTTAGAAAACGGTTTATGTTTAGGCGACCTAATTAACATCCGAACATTCGATGTGACAAGAGCTAAACTTTAGCCCAATATCCAAACACCCCTTAATTGGGCACATTAGTTGGTTGATAATACATATCATATAAAATCTATTTCTAGTTGGTCACACTAGAGGGATGTGTGTTTCAATTTGTTACACCGGCTAATCCCCTCCTTGTCGCGTCGCTCCTACTAGGCTACCGCGGGGCCCCTCACGCCTCCACCTCGTTCCCTCCCTCGTCGTTGCCCGAGTGGGCCCTAAAAGCTCGACGATCGGTGAATGCAACGTCTTCAGGCGACGGTCTTTAGGAGAAGGTGAGGAGACAGCAATGGGCTACTGGCAGCACAAGGCGAGCACAATGGACGTGATGGTATGCAGCATGCCGACTGAATGCACATGGTGGTGGCACTGCCCCGTTGGGTGGTCATGTCTGTGGCCTGGGAGTGACGAGCTCTGACTGTGCAGGGGTTTGATGCTCCGTGCGAAAGCCATCACCAGCTTTCTTGATGATGGATATGATGACGGAGCCTTTGGGCGTCGTTCTCCCTGTTGAAGGCGTCATATTGTAGCTACAACATTATTGCAGGGGTTTCTCTGGATGAAAACCCTGTTCAGTTCTTGGACGAGCGACGATGGTGATTTTGGCGTCGTGCCCTCCTTGAAGATGTCTTCTCTAGAGAACCATCTCAGCTTTGGCAATTAGTAGTGCTGCTCCTTTGGCTGTGGATGACAACAGCCAACGATGACAAGTCCATCACGTGGATCGGTGTTGTTGAGCCTATGTGGTAGCGTTCGTGGTTCTGGAGCGGCCAAAGGTTGAAGCAGAGTTATTGGTTGTGGCCGCTTCCAACGGACTACGTCGAATGGAATTGCTTAGCAACGATCAGTGTGGCGTGGGACTGTGTCAGAGGACAACACTTGTGGCATCGGCATCGTGCGAAAACTTGGCATGCAGCGGATTGTGGCGGGTTGCTCAGTTTGGCTGAGATATCCTATGCGGTACATCGTTGGAAGATGGCACAAGCGAATTTGTTCGGCTCGCTGTCATTTCGAATGATAGCTCATATAGATGATTTGAGAGCATTGGAGAGTAAAGCTTGACGAGACGATTCTGTTTTATTACCAATATGTTTTATTTGAACATCGAGTGGGAATCGTATATGGCTTGGCAGTGAAGCTTTAATTCAGTTTAGAAGAAGAAAATAAAACACTTGTGCTTGAATTATAATTCTTTAATGGGCTTATTGGGCAGGAATTGTAATCTAAAATGGAATGTGGTGAGCCAGATTTGTTTATGGGCCGTATAGATCTAGTGGGACACGTCATCGTCCATGTAGGCAGCCACGTCATAGTCCATGTAGGCAGCTACGTTGTCGTCCACAATTCCATGTTAGCAAACACATCATAAGACTATTTAATCTGTGACGAATACTTAATCCATGTGGCAACCATCTATGTCTTTTTTTTGTCACAGGCGTTGGGCCTGGGCTGGGTGCATGGGCTCCAGGTCAATCTATAATATTTAAGAAACGTCACTGAATTTGATTTAATCTTTCATGCTCAAACCATAGTGTTATCTGATATCATCACAAGCAAAGGGGCCCACAGTGCAGTGGTACAGGTCACTGGCTGGAGAGCTCCCACCCAAGGTTTAATCCCTAGGTGCTGCATATATAGTTTGTGGAAAATAGAAAAATCCACTCGCTGCGTCTCATTTACTTGGTTCAAGCCGACCTATTGTTGATATGCCCTTATGTATGGGGTGGGCTCAAAGCATGAGTCAAGGCCCAAACCATAAGGGGCGGCTCCTTAAGGATGGGACCGGGGTTCGTGGATTCTCAGCCGGAGAAGGTTGAGCTTCTCTATCAAAGAAAGCCGTGGGGGCGATCTTACCCCCACCAGTCGATTTTTTTATATCATCACAAAGACTGCATTATGGTATTTTTTTTATTTTTTGTGACAAATTTATATGGTCACAGATTAAATAGGTGCAAGTCCTTGTAGCATGATCATAATGTCCCATTGCTTTTCAAAGAAAACCCAATAAAAGGGTAATTATGATATATCTTGGCTATTCTACAACCACACATCTGCAACCCCGTTAGTACCGGTTGCTGCAGCTGGTACTAACGGGGCTGCCCATTTAGTACCAGAAGCTCGATACTGGTCGCATAACCGGCACTAACGTGGCTTTTGGCCCGGTACTACTGCTAAGTTCTTCAGTAGTGGAGGCAACACTCCCATAGGTACGAAGAGCTATGAACTTTTAGTTGTAGTTTTAGAAAAAAGAATAAGCACGTCATCTATCTCATCCAACAAATCTTTAAACTACTACTACATCTCATCATACTCTTTGAGTACTGACCATCCTAATAAAGGTCAGATCCTATCATAATCCTATCCTTTTTCGTGGGATATTCTAATAGCATCCCTGAAGGGGGTCAAAATTTAACTGAATCCATCATTCACCACGAGTACATAAGCATATTGAACACATTAATACAACTTAAGACTTATTTGAACACCGCCCCATACTTCAATCATATATGTATCAGCATTTTCCAACCACGACCGAAAAATAAATACTAGTTGCAGTCAGCTCTACTACGACAGAGCAGATTAAATTCCTAAGAGGGTCCAAAAAACGTGATAAAATTTGTTGACACATTTTCGGGTCAACAAATTGTTCATCTACCTCAACCGGTTTGACCGGCTGTGCAGGCTGTCTGACCGCCTGCTCGGTCGACTCTGTAACACTGGCGGTCTGGACCACCTGTACAACCGATTGGACCGCCTGTACTGCTGGCTTCGGCTGATCGTCTTTTTTCACTTTCCACTCCTTCTGAGGAAGCATAGGTCTATGCTTGTTGAAAAGCTCTTGCTTTTCTGGCTCTTGTTTCTTTCTCTCCTGAAAACGCAGCCTTTGAAGTTTCCTTCTCTGCGTACGAGTCAAACCTGGAGGACAGTATTTAGGAAGAAAGTTAGACTCTTTGCAGCTAACCTCATGACCATTAGCAGTGCGAGTCCCTGAAATGGACTTCTCAACCAGATTGTTCAAAACAATCGGTCTTTGGTCGCCATCAAGTGTAGTAGCCTTTTCTGAATCCACATTCTTCTCCTGAACTTTCTCCTCCCTCCTCTTAGGCCGATACACACGTTTTAGAGCAGGTGCCTTCCGCTTCTGGGACGGCCGGTCTAGACCGTTGGTAACAGGCGTCTAACCACCTGGGCCCGATGCCTTTGACCAGATTGACGAATAGCCAAACGGTCATGAACGGGTAGTACAACCTTGTCCAAACCACGTCTTCTTGGCTCCCTCCATCCAGAATGTAAAGAATCTTGTGACACCGACTGATACGACACCCACATCACACCATTGTCATCCCATATCGGACTTAATTCCCAAGACACATGATAATGCTGCACTGGCTCAGAAGATCTACCTTTAGGTGATCTCACTTCTTTTTTTAATGGCCGGTCACTTCGAACGGCCTTTTGCTTAGAGTACTTGTCGAAAAGCATGTCCAATGTGACCTTTGGCTTCATACCAGATCCTCCGTCTTTAGCCACACTCACTTTCGAAGCTCCAATCTTTGACTGCTTTGTTTTCAATGCCTTTGGACGACCATGGTGTAGGCCAGTCTGACCGCTTACTGCAGCCGATATAACTGCCCGGTCGGTCTGACCGCCTGCTGCAGCCGGTCTGACCGCCTGTGGTAGAGCAGACCCAGACGGCTGCGATCCAGGTGAAACGACCGACCTTTACCCCCATGTCCAGAGGCTCTCAATGTAACTTTGAATGTCTCTTTTTCATCAGAAGATTTTTCACATGTCACTTCACGAATCAACCCCTTCCCCGTCAAAGTGGGTCTTTCATCTCCCACCACCACATTCTTCCCTTTGGTAGATTCGACTCAGCCGAATCAAAACCTTAGGTTGCTGCAAATCCAAAGTACTGACCAGGAAACAAGTTTTATCCACCTTCATGTTATGAAATCTCAAACGGCCTTCATTTATAGCCGATTCAACTTGCCGACAGAAAACATTGCAGCCATTGATAGCATGCGAATAAGAATTATGAAATTTACAATATGCATGCCTTTTCAACTCTTCCAATGCAGGTATAACATGAGAAATCTTAATATATTCATGTTTATGTAATTCATAAAAAATGAGATCACATTTAGATACATCAAATGTAATTTTCAATTCTTCTTGCCGACTCTTTTGAGCCGGCCTAAGAGATGAACAAGAATAAGATTCAACTTTAGAAGGTCATGTAAATTTAGTAACATTAACATTATTATCATTATCGGTCGAAACAACAGATTTACAATCAATAGCATGCATATTACACCGACATGATTTAAGACCCTCCTTTTCTTTATTCATTCGGTTTTGAGCCACTTTTGCTCTAATGTAAACTTGAGCAACCGAATGATAATCACAATTATCAATTTTCTCTCTAATAGAGAATTTTAATCCTCTAAAGCATAATCGAGCAAGATCAACACCGGAAATTGATAAATTGAAGCAACGGCTTTTAATCTCTTTAAATCTTATAAAATATTGAGAGACGGTTTCATCCTGACCTTGTTTGACCGATGCTAAATCGTGCAACGTTGTTTCGTACGTAGCATTGGCCGCATCCAGCATACCAGCATGGCTATTAGCAGCCGAAATTGGCATAACGCCTAACGGTGTAAGCCACTCCGGAACAATTGTCACAGTACTAGAAAGATTGGTCTGACCGGACACTGAGGGGATATGACTGGCTGTATAGGCAGTTTGGCTGGCTGAGGATGCTCCAGAGGATGCTCCGCAGCAGGAAGGCGAGGAGGAGAACCAGAAGCCCTAGAGCATCAGTTGGTCCCGGATGTCTCTAGATGAATAAAGTTACCTCGTGTTGTAATATAACTTAATAGTTGCTTAAACCAGTTTGTATTAAGCTCTTAGTACCTTGACTTGCATCTAAGGTTGTTTCAAACTCGGTTTGTAATAATTCATACCTTTTCTGTATTTATGTAAAAAGGTAATGCCTGTTATGTTTCCCATCGTGGAATTGATCCTGAGCTATGGTTGAATTAAGTTGTCAGTGGATGATTCGGGATGTCCCGGGGACACTCGACGGACTACCGGGTTTAAACTGTCTGAAGTGCGTTTGTTGATATTGTCCTTATTTGGGAAGTTAGGCGCACTTGAGCCAGTTTAAATTGGACGGTCCTGCCACAGCTGGTATCAGAGCCATAGGTTGGGATAATTAATGGGCATTGCATCTTTTCAGCTTCTGGGACCCTATTTTATACTATAAAAAGGCTGTGTCGTTAGGTGGCAGTAGTTAATGTTTGTTGTTTTGCAGATATTGACTGTTTAGCATGTCGCTAGATACGATAGCATTTTATGATTAGGGAGAGCTATACGATTCCACCAAATTTTTTTATACGTGTGTGATATGTGTCTGTAAGGGCGTAGGAAAATGCTGGATCATATGCATTGCATGTTTTCAAAACTTTTCTTTGGGGGTTTTGGTGTGTGCCGTTGTTGACCTCTGTTGTCTTGGCAGATGGAGTACATGGAGCATACGGATCAGGATGGCTGGACCCAGGGATGTTACCATGATCGGCCCGTATTCACTAGCCTTCTTAGGCAGATCTTGCAGGAGAAGGGCTTTGAGAAGCCACTGCTCTACTTCTGGAAGCAGTTTGATACTTTGCAGTAGGTGGGGTGCACTATGTATGTGCATATTCTAGAGTCAGAAGCTCATGCAAAGTGTAAGCTGGATGAGACTCGAGTTCAGTTCTTTGAGTTTGAGGATACTATTCAGACCGCGGCCCTGGCAGCACTCACTGATTTGTGCCAGAAGAACAAGTTTGAGATAGGTACAAGTTCTGCCAGACTCTTTCCCCTGCAAAATCAGGAAGATGGGACATGGAAGCGGTGAGTCAAAGCTTTGAAGAACAAGTCAAGAATAGAAAGTGATGTGGTTGCAGCATCTTTAGTAGATTATATGGTGTCTTTGTTCAATCTTCTTCAGATATGCCAGAAGAGTTATCAACGGCAGAGAGAGAAGAACACAGATTTCAAGATGAAGATTTTGGAAATGAAGTCTAGTCTGGAAGAGTCTCAACAGGCTATGTTTGATAGGGAACATGAGATGGAAAGGTCCATGAGGGATCTGGTCGCAAGATAGAGGAAAAGGATGCTGAGCTGCAGCATCTCAAGGAGGTTAGTGCAGAGACCTTAGCTACACAGCGTGAGTCAATGGAAGCTAATAACCACGGGATGCAAGCTCAGATTTCAATGCAGCAGGATGAGATTTTGGCTCATAGGACTGCTTTGGAGCAATATGAGAATCTTGCAGCAGCGGCTAACCAGCCGAATGAAGTGCCACCAGCTCCAGTTGAGGATGCACCTCCAGCCCAAGGTGGGGTAGATGAAGAGGTGGAAATAGCGGGCATATAACCTGCTTTAGCTGCACCGCCTGCACCTGAGGATGGACAATTTGTGGATGAAGTCCTCGAAGGTTTTGAAGGATTTGAGTTTGTTGTTGATGAGCATGATGAGGCACTCCCAGGGAATCCAAATGCGTTTGCCTGGGCTAATGCAAATGCTGATGAGTTCGATCCTGAGGGACTAGGACCATTGGAGTTCAATCCTGTGGTGGTGGATGATGATAGCGATGAGGAAGACCCAAGTGAGGTTCAAGGCGAGTCAGGTATGACTACGGTCACCAGTTCATCATCCTCTTCGACCTCATCTTCAGCCTCCAGTGCAATTAGGTCTGATGGAAGTGAGAACTCCGTCAACCAGCCAGTTCCGATGGAGGGTGCAGTTTGAAGAAGGCGTGAGAAGCAGTGTCCTTTCGGGGTCATGTGAGGCTTGAGTGGAAATATTTTGTGCATATGTATATGTGACCAACATGGTAGCACTATGAACTTGGGGCTTGTAAGCTATGTATATGTGGCTTGAGTTTGAAAAACCTAACTCCTAGTGAGTTGTATATGTTCTGGTGTGATGTTTGTTGAACCACTGCTTTGTAAATGAATAAGAATGTGATATATGCTGGTTTGTCTACATTTGTGTGTGGGTGTTTCAAGATTGAAGCTTTACCTGTTCATACTTCCATGTTGTGATAATCTTTAAGTGGAAGTTAATGCCCTCTTTTTCTGAACTTTTTGTAGAATGGCTAATCGGAGGGATCAGCAAACTAGTTCGGGTGCAGATCCAAATGCTCCACCTGGGCCTCCTACTTTAACAGTGCGTTTGCTCATATCATCAACTCCAGGACTGAGCAGACTCGGCTGTTAAATTTGATTACTAAAAACCTGGGAAATCGTCCATCTGGAAGGCAAGCGGAGCATTAGGGGGTTACATACTCCCAATTTCTGGAGACACATCCTCCAATCTTTAGTCATGCTGAACATCCGCTTGAAGCTCGGGAGTGGCTCCAAACTCTGGAGCAGAAGTTCCGTGTTATTCCTCAATGTACTGAAGCTTAGAGAGTGGAATTCGCTGGGTTGCAACTACAGGGACCCGCTGGTACCTGGTGGGCTTGTTTCTTGTCCAGACAGCCTGCCGGAGGAGCTCTGAATTGGGAAGACTTTAAAATGGTCTTCTGTGATCATTTATAACAGTTGGAATTCTGAAAATGAAATTGGAGGAGTTCTTAAGGCTGCAACAGGGAAACAAGAGTGTGTTGGAGCATGTGGACAACGAAATCAAGAAGAGGGATTGTTATCTCCGGGGACTTAATGTCAGAATGCAGGAGAAGTTGGTCACTTGTACTCTACCTAACTATGGCTCTGCGGTGAGCATGGCTATCTCGGCTGAGGCAAAAATGAAAGCCCTGGATGAATCTCTCAAGCGGGAAGAAGCTCTTAAGAGAAAGAATCCTCCTGTTGGAGCCTCGAGCAATGCTCCACCGCGTTATAAGGTGGTTTTCCGTGGGCCACCTCGTCAAGCTTTCAGAGCTCCGCAGCAGCAACAACCTCCTCAACAACAGTGGGTGGTGAGGAATCCCTATAACGCACCCCGTGCAGCTAGTCCTCAGCCACAAGGTAATCGTTATCCAGCAGCACCAGCCAACAAGCAGCCATGTTACAATTATGGGCAAGCTGGACATTTTGCTCGGGATTGTCGTCCTCCTACGCAAGGCGGGAACCAGAATTAAAGCACAGACTTCGGGGCAAGGTGTGGGCCAGAAGTTTGTGAGGAAGAAGATCTTTAATACCAAGACCGGGAGGGTCCATTACATGAATATTGAAGAAATACCGGAGGGAGAACCGGTCATGGCTGGTAAGTTTTCTCTTAACAATCAACTCGCCATTGTTCTATTTGATTCTGGTGCTTCGCATACTTTATAAGTAAGGCTTTTGTCAAAAAACATCAGTTAGCCACCAAAGTGTTGCGAAATAAGTATGTGATACAGTCCACGGGGGCAACCCAAAGTACTAATTTTGTGGCTAGTTATGTAGCCTTGAGTTTAGAAGGGCACATGGTTAATGTTTTTCCCTTAGTTCTTGAGGACCAAGAGATTGATATTATTTTGGGGATGAATTGGATGACACAGAACAAGGTGTTGATAGATAAGGGGTCTCGGAAAATTTGCTTTCAAAATGCCCTTGGTCAAATGGTGAAAATCACTTTACCTGCCCACCAAACTTTAGATTGGATGGTCAGGAAAACGAGAGCCGTAACACTAGAGTCAATTCCCGTGGTTAATGAATTCCGGGACATCTTTCCGGAGGATTTACCTGGGTTACCACCGGTTAGAGAGGTGGAGTTCACTATTGAGCTTGAGCCGGGTACAACTTCTATCTCTAGAAGGCCTTATAGAAGGCCACCTCAATCGTTAGCAGAACTGAAAGTGCAATTGCAAGAGTTGTTAGATAAAGGTTTCATTCGGCCTAATGCATCTCCATGGGGTTGTCCGGCTATATTTGTGAAAAAGAAAGATCATACCTTGAGATTATGTGTTGATTACCGTCCTTTGAATGCGGTAACTATTAAGAACAAATACCCTTTGCCACGGATTGATTTATTGTTTGATCAACTAGCCGGAGCAAAAGTCTTTTCTAAAATTGATCTCCGGTCAGGATATCATCAGATACGGATTAAGCCTGAGGACATCCCCAAAACCGCTTTCTCCACTAGATATGGTCTCTACGAAGATCTAGTAATGTCTTTTGGATTGACAAATGCCCCATCGCATTTCATGTACTTGATGAACACCGTATTTATGCCGAAATTGGATAAATTTATAGTGGTGTTCATCGATGATATTTTAGTTTTCTCTAAGAGTGAAGAAGAACATGCAGAGCCTCTACGTATTGTTCTACAAAGATTGAGAGATCACAAATTGTATGCGAAGTTAAGTAAATGTGAATTTTGGTTGAAAAAGGTACCTTTCTTGGGCCATGTTTTGCCGGCCGATGGTGTGGAGGTCAACCCAAGCAAGGTCAAGGATGTATTGAATTGGCAACCACCTCAATCGGTGACAAAGGT
This sequence comes from Digitaria exilis, assembly GCA_015342445.1. Lineage (NCBI taxonomy): Eukaryota > Viridiplantae > Streptophyta > Magnoliopsida > Poales > Poaceae > Digitaria > Digitaria exilis. The sequence continues at coordinate 3,344,472 of JACEFO010002380.1, forward strand.
TAGGAGTTTTCTGGGAATGGCCGGTTATTATTGGAGATTCATCCCGGAATTCTCCAAAATAGCCAAACCCTTAACTGAGTTACTTAGAAAGGAAACTAAGTTTGAATGGAGCGTTGAATGTGAAGAAGCTTTTCAACAGTTAAAGAAATTGTTGACTACTGCTCCAGTTCTTGCTCAGCCAGATATTGAAAAGCCTTTTGACATATATTGTGATGCTTCTGGCAAGGGTTTGGGTTGCGTTTTAATGCAAGAGAGTAGAGTCATTGCTTATGCTTCGAGGCAATTGAAGCGGCATGAAGAGAATTACCCCACTCATGATTTAGAGCTTGTTGCCGTAGTACATGCTCTTAAGATATGGCGACACTATCTTTTGGGAAGTGTAAGCCATATATACTCTGACCACAAAAGCTTAAAGTACATTTTCACTCAATCTGTGTTGAATATGCGGCAACGAAGGTGGTTGGAATCAATCAAGGATTATAATTTGGATATTCACTATCATCCTGGTAAGGCTAATATGGTAGCCGATGCCTTGAGCAGAAAAGCTCAATGTCATGGTCTGACTCAATTTCATTGTCTCACGGTTCACAGAAGGGCAAAGACTTTATGTCAAGAAATGGAAGAAATGGGTCTTGAAATGGTTGTTCAAGGTTCCATAAGAAATATCGTGGTTCATGATTCTTTAAAGGAACAGATTGAGAGGGCTCAGTTAAAGGATAAGAAGATGAATATCCTTAGAAAGCTTATAGCTGAAGCAGAGACGGCATGTTTTACTCAGGATGAGAATGGAATCTTTTATTTCAAGGGAAGGATTGTGGTGCCAAAAGACTGGGAGTTAAGGAAGAAAATTCTGAATGAACCACATTTATCAAGGTACTCTATTCATCCTGGGAGTACAAAGATGTATCATGATTTGAAACAAAGAGTATGGTGGACCCGAATGAAAAGGGAAATTGCTCGCTATGTATCAAGATGTGATACGTGTCGAAGAGTGAAGCCTATTACTTAGAAAGCTGCTAGGTTGTTACAACCCTTAAATATTCCGGTTTGGAAATGGGAAGATATTTCTATGGATTTCATTGTTGGGCTACCCACTACATCAAAAGGATATAATTCTATTTGGGTTATTGTTGACCGGTTGACAAAATCAGCTTATTTCGTTCCAGTCAATACCACATACTCTGTGAAGAAGTATGCAGAATTGTATATGGCTCGGATTGTGTCATTACACGGGGTACCCAAAGACCATTACCTCTGATAGAGGCTCGTAGTTTGTATCCAGGTTTTGGGAGCAGTTAAATCAAGTGATGGGTACCACCTTAATCCGGAGCTCAGCATATCATCCGCAAACCGGAGGGCAGACGGAAAGGGTTAATCAAATTTTGGAAGACATGTTGAGGGCACGTGTGTTGACTTTTTCCAAGAAATGGGATGAATGCTTACATTTGGCCGAATTCTCTCATAACAATAGTTATCAGGCCGAGGCTTTATATGGTAGAAGGTGTCGAACGCCTTTGAATTGGACTAAAGCTGGGGAAAGGTTCACTTTTGGGCCTGATCTTGTTATAGAAGCTGAGCAAAAGGTTGCTCAAATCCGTGAACATCTAAGGATTGCTCAATCTCGACAAAAGAGTTATGCGGATAAGAAGAGGAAACCTTTGTATTTTGAAGTTGGGGATTACGTCTATCTTCGAGTATCACCCATGAAAGGACTTCAAAGATTTGGAGTGAAGGGGAAATTAGCTCCAAGATATATTGGTCCTTATGAAATTTTGGAACGAAAAGGTCCAGTGGCGTACAAGTTAGCTTTGACTAAACAATTGGCAGCCATACATGATGTATTTCATGTATCTCAGCTTTTGAAATGTCTGAAAGTGCCAGAAAAGATCATGGATGACACTCAAGTGCATCTAAGTCCAGATATGACTTATGAAGAAAAACCAATTCGGATCTTGGATGAAAAGACTCGAGATACCCGAGCTAGAAGTATCAAGTTTTATAAGGTTCAATGGAGTAATCATACTCCCGAGAAGGCTACTTGGGAACAAGAGGCACATTTAGTTTCCAAGTACCCTGATTTGTTCAAGTGAAGTAGAAAGAGATTTTTGTACATATGTAAGATATGTCACTAATCTGTAATCCAGTTTCATTATGAAATAGAATCGAAGTTTGAGTAATGACACATTATCCTTTTCATTGTCAAACTCAAGTATTATCACTACTTGAATCTCGGGACGAGATTCTTTTAAGGGCGAAGGGCTGTGACATCCCATGTCAAGAACTTGTTAAGTGCCATCAATTAGTTAAAAAGAAAAAGAGAAGGTTAATTGACGAAAGTCAAAAAGTTGACCAAAATTTGGATAAATTTGGAGGCAAGAGTTTCTAAATTTAGTTCATAAGCTAAGGAACTTGGTTGTCCAAAAATTTTGGGTAAACTTCTTGTGATGATACCTCAATTAAATAAAAGAAAGAAAAGAGAAATGGCATTATTCATGATCTGAAAATAGGACTCGATCATATTCAGGTTTGAGCTGTTTGGACATAATGAGCAGCCGACTTTGAGGAAAGATTGTGGCCGATCTGTTGGTTTTCTGAGGTGGGTGTTAAAAAGAAAGTTGTTTAGGGATATGTTTGTGACAACTTTTGTTTTTGGAACAGACCAAAAAGATGCCTGTATCCAGTAGCAAATTGAGGTTTAAGATTGGTTCAGGAAATGGTTTCACTGAAATTCACAGAATTTCAGCTGAACTGAATTTGTGAGATTTGGGCTCGAAATTGAAACTTTCTGTAAAACTTCCTACAATGAAGTTGTACATCAGAATGTGAATTTCAATCTTGTTTTTGACAGCTGATGCATGTTATGTTCAAGTTTTGAGAGTAATTTGGGAAATTCAGTTAGCAGTTCTGAAATTGGGAAGTGTTGAGGCTGATACTTTGAGGCTCAAATTTGACCTCAATCTTTGCTCAAATGGATCAAGTGCCAACAAGAGAAATGAAATTCAACGTTTCAGATACAAGTTTGTTTTTGGGAGTTTTGAATGTTGCAATGTGAATTTCGGAGAAAAGGGGAGTTCAAATCCCAGGTTTGGAGCTGAATATGGGGAAAAGCTGACGTCGGTCAGCTGCTAGGCAGCTTGCCGCCGGCGGTGGCAAGTCGGTTCGCCGGCCACACATCGTCTCACTCGGGGCCAGCTCGAGGGAAGGCGCAGCGGGAGGTGGTAAGCGATGGCTGCGTCGACTCACGGTTAAAGACGTCGTCGTCGACCTTCTATCCTCTCTTTCACCTCGCCGTTGTTTCTCCTCCACCATGGTCGCCGGCATGCCGTAGCTCGGCCGCTGTCATCCGTGCCGTTCCATCCAGTTCCTCTCCACCAAAAGCTACGCCTTCACTTCCTCTTTCGTTCCCGCTAGCTCTCGTCCTTCATCCACCTCTCCACAGCTCGGCGCAACCTCTTCTTCAACCTCCTCGACATCGTCTTGTTGGGTAAAGCTAGGGTCACTGTGGATGATGGTGTTGCCGTGGTTTTGCTCCGGGTTTGAGAGTGTAGAAGGGTTGCTCTTGTGCTGTAGAGCGTGTTGGTGTGAGTTGTTGGCCGGGGAAGCCTCTGTGTCGGCTGGGAACGCCGTTCGCCGCTGTGGCGCTCGTCCGCCATGGCCGACGCACGTGGCCAGCCTTGCTCGGGCCTCCTTCGGCCGAGCTGTTGCGCGCGCTAGGTGCGGTAGAGCCTGCTATTGCTCGCAAAGGGGTTCTTTGTCGCGGTTGTGCTTCGTGCACCTCCCTAGACGCTCGTCGTTGTCCGCGCCGAGAGCGCAGCCGCCATGGCCGTCGCGCAAGGTCTGGGCGTTAGGAGTGGCCCTAGTGCGTGTTGGTGGTCGTTTTAGCTTCGCGTTGGATCGCTGGTTCTGTGAGCTCGTTGTTGGGGTCGGTCTCGCTGGAGGTTGGCCGGCTGGGGTGGCGCCGCCGTGCGCCGCCGTCTGGGCGCTAGGGTTTGCTGGTTTGTCGAGGGGTTGCTAGGTTAGATAGGTGCGTAGCCGTAAGCGAAAGCCGTAGGGCTAGGTGTTCTCGTCGGGGGGCCTTGCCACCGGCGAGCAGCCGGCAGTCAGCGCCGGCGAAGGCCGGTGCTCTGTCCTGGCGTGGGCAGGGGCTTCGGGGTATAAGAGATAGAAGTTCAGGGGGGATTTTGTAAGAAATCCAAATAGGTTTTTAGATTTAGATTTAAATTTATGTTTTCCACTGTTTTATTTATGAAAAATCATAAAAAAGTCAGAAAAATGTAAAATCAGTTTTCATAGCTTCCTTAGATTATCCTTGCTATTTTAAAAATGTTAAACCTTTTAACTTGTGCTGTTTAAATTTTAATAAAAAACTTCATCTTTTGGAGTTTAATAGTAAAAATGTTTAGGATGTTTATAAAAATAATTAAAAATCTGATTTATGCTTTATAATCACAAATAAAAGTAAAGAAGGGGTTTTATGCCTTTGGTAGTTGTTTTTAGAACCCTTAATAATTCTTCTTCAACAAATATAAAAGAAATAAGGACTAATTCACCCAAGAAAAATGCAAGGTTTTCTTTGAAAATAGGTGGGTATGTTGTGTTGGCTTGCAACTTTATCGAGAGATAAAGTTTTGTGTGCTATGTTTTGAAATTTGTTGCATCTCTAATCTCTGACTTGCATTTCATGTTAGAACCGGAAGCGTCGGAAGTGGAGTTACGAACAAAATATCATGCCGGACCGACTGTTCCATAAACAAATTACGAACAAAATGCCCACCACACACCTTCCAAGAAAAAAGACTACACAACATATTTGTGTGTGCGAAAAATTATGGTTCTGGTGCAAGGCACGTGTTGTTTTTATCCGATACCAGTGCGTGTGACTGCACATGTCTGTGATGCTAACTTGTGTCCTTGACATATCTTATCTTGGAAAGCATTGATCTACTCCCGTCATTTTACATTGTAGGTTGTTTTGGCATAGTTAGATATGTAGTTACTAGTGTATACGTAGATGTACAATATGTCTATATACTAAAAACTACGACTCTAAATATGCCTAAATTAAGGACATATAATTTGAAATTGATAGAGTAATATATATTCTGCTAGCCCATGAAAAGTGCATGCAGCATATACCCGGGAATGAAAAGAAATCAAGGAGGGTACTGTAAGGAATTACATAACTGCAGAGTGTAGTTATAAAAGTCTACAAGTACAATGCATATAGCCATGCATCTCAGAGGTTTCTCCAGCAGCCAAGTCACAGCGATAAAGCATAAAGTGTCATTTTTGTTGATAAAATCTTGATAGGTGCGACATGATCTTGAGCAGATTATTATTACCAAAATATAGTTCTGGAAGAGTGGAGAGCCTCAATCACTTCAAGCCTCTTGAGGGGCCTGCCTTGTCCGCTTAGCAGCCTTCCTGCGGGCATAAGCATTCTTCCCAGGGACCTTGGGTGTTGCAAAGTTGAACTCTGAAGCAGACATGCGGCTTTTGTACTCCGGATTGGTCTCTAGAAACTTTTCAACATCAGCAGGGCCTTTTACGCGCTTCCCTGTTGGCATGATGTAGTAGGTGTCCATTTTAGAGAAATCACTCCTCATAACCTCTATTCTCTCAGTCCCCAGCGGAGCCTTTGGTATGCCTGGCTTATCAACAACCCAAGTGCCAATCCTGTCATACTCCATGTCAGCAGGATAATCACAAGAGCCATCTGGCCTTTTGTTGCAGATCCATTTATCCTCAGTGAAGTTCTCACGAATCTCCTCATATTCTTCTTTAGTTGGAATTGTACGCCATTTGTGACAGGTATAACACTCCACAGCATACAATCTAATAGGTGTGGTGAAACCTTGATTTCTCTGTCAAATCAAATAGTAATTTGTTATTTTCTTTGTATAAATTCTGGAAAGACCAAAGAAGATATATATAACCACTGAGCATTTAAAACATTAAATCTTAGATTGTAGCAACAATTAGGGATGTATGTGTCACTGATAATACTTTTGTACCTACAGCAGAATGACGACATATTTTTCCAACAACCGTATTACAAAAATAAAAGGTATGTAATTATATGGACTATTTGCTTTCAACAAGCACATTGAAATGAAATGAAATCTGGCAATGTAATATGCTGAGTTTTCAGTACATTGCAAGGAATAGCTTTTATTTTTAGGCTGTACTATCTTGAGTGGTGCTCATGCTTTATAGAAAAATTTCCATGCATATTGTTACAAAAAGGTTAGGCTCTATTGCACAGAAGTTAGTGTAGGAAAAGAAAATGGTGAATCCAATTTAAAAGATGAAGCTATTGTCCTTGTCGCCCTTAGTTTTGAACAAACAACTATTAGCTGCCATGTTTTGACAACAAAATATGTTTTGAACAAACAACTATTAATTGCCATGTTTCCTATTGTCCTTGTCCCCTTTAAATATGTTCCAACCTTTCCTTTTCCCAAGTTTAAACATGTGTTGGGTCATAGAAAGCGTGAGAGCAAAACATATAACATACAAATACAAGCAACAAAATCAGTACTCTAATCTTAACAAAAAGTGCATGCCCCATTTAGGACACTAAGAGTTAGATATAACAAATGAATGATGAATCTGTAATGAAAGTGTAAAGCCCTTTTATTGTTCTTATACTAGGCTATACTATTTTTCAAAAATATAAAAACAACATATAGTTAAAATTAGTTGTATACTGCTAATAATTCATTGTGGTATGGATACTACAGAAGAATGGTATAGATAGTTTAAGTATATTATGGGGTAGAACACAAATGGCGCCACTGTAATACATTTTGACACTAAGGATCAACCTTGTAAGTGAGTAAATGTACACAATGATTACGAAATTAGCCATATCAATGGCAGATTTGATTTTCTTAATATTATATACCACTATGTAGTTGTATAAGACACTCTAAAAGAGCTAAATAAAACTATAGAAGTTGTGGCATTAGCCTGCCGAGTGCCAAACCAGAGTTTTGTAAGGTCTACAAAGGACAACATAATATAAAATCGACTGAGCAGATTGAATAATGAAATGAATTAATGTTTTACTTGCCTCCGATGACAACATTGCAGAGGATATTTTATAGTATCTTACCACTTGTGCAAACACTATTGTTCCCATGAAAGGAAACTCTATTGCTAGAACATATATAATATCATGGAATCTTAAGAGCAGCAGAAGTACTAATATTCTTGGCTACGCTGTAGAAACAAATGATTTTTTTATTTTATTTTCAAAATTTCATCAAATTAGACCTTAAATACACTTTCATGATGTACTTATTTTGTATCAAATATAGATGTCAAAATTATGCAAAAATTAGTCAATGATGAGATAGTTTCGACAAAGGATAACAAACCTAAGTATATACTTTGGGACAGAGGCTGTAGTGCAGAGATCATCAGTTCCTCAAAACTTTGCAACTTGTCTGATTTGATTTTGTGGAGAATATCTGTTCTGTTATAGGTTATTTGGCTGAGATGGCAAATTATATGTATCATAAAGTCACAACTTATGTGCAGGAGGGAGGAGAAAACGTGCATGATGTGTTCATTTTAGGATAGCAATGTGCACTTCAGTGTATAGTAATTCCGTGTTTGTGATTCTTCAGTGTAGCAAGTTGTGTCTTTGGTTTAGATTATAAGAACTTAAGAATTTCTGAAATTCAGTTGTGGAGGTAAGCAGGCATCAACGTGTTGACCCAACAAAGGTTGAGTACTAATGTTTTTATTCCACCGAAACGCATGGCCATTAACTATCGAATATAAGAATTTTAGCATGTGAATGAAAATAGTTGCAACAAATTTGTATCCCAAAATAGAGAGAAACAAATAACTCTACATTAGTTTTGCCGGCTACCTTATATGGTTGCCTTTTCACTGTATGGTCTTCTTCAAGTACACCTTTTCCTTTTGGCTCCTTGATTACTACGTCATCTTCCCTATGCATCCCCATCTCCACGAGCTCCTGGTCCTCCTCCATCTCCTCAGCCCGTTCCAATCCATTTGAAAACCTACTGATTCTTCTTGGAGAGGAAACCAGTTCAGTAACTCCAAATTCGTGCTTCCCTGACATGCTGAAAATATGACAGCGATGGAATAGTAAAAAAAAATTGCTCCAGTATACAACAATGTAACATGGCTGTTTTTTTAATGCAAAAACAGATTCTTTTTGTGCGAAAACGTTGTACATGAGTCATCAGTAAAGAAATAATCAAAATAGAGATAATTAAGATGAAAACAATGGCTAATTGTGAATTTGTGATCCTTCAAAACCAATACTCTAAATAGTTATGTAGCCATAGCCTGGTAAAACCATTTGGCAATGGACTACAAATGGATGCTACATGGCTAAGTGTACATACAAAGCTCAACTGCATTGGACTTAAAACAGGTTTAATGGTAAGTAAATTTGAGAGTTTTTGCATGAAACAAACATAAAATCTGTGCTTGGCTACTTGACCGGCTCAAAATTTTCGCTCATCTCCTTGTATAGCACAAGGTTTTGTCTGCGTTGCAATCGAAAACTTGTGCACATTCAGTGACCAGGAAAATAAATCGGTACCACACCTTTGCTGAACAGTTGCTATGCTAAAATAGGTTTTTGACAAAATAGAGGAGTGGAGTGGCCTTCCTTTCGCTGTTTGCCTTGCGATATGAGCTGCAAAGAGGAGGTGCAATGCAAGCAGTGTAATGATGAGCATCGTGCTGAGCTTGTTGTGCATATGCAGTCATTAACTGCAGCAACCAAACTTATTGCCCCTAGCTCTAGCTACCTCCCCTCATTGCTGAGGAATGGGTGTCTGAGCATAGGCAGGGAGTCTCCTCAACGTTGGCAGGTGGTATCAACCAAGGGATAAGATCTTGCAGCTTCGAGCGAGGAATTTAGACATTTTTGACATGAGGGCTTCTCGAAAGAGGAAGACAACTTAGGGCATATTTATTAGGACTGGACCAGACACCAATCATAAAAAAAAAACCACAAACCAGGGCCTGTAGCAGTCCGGTTCAGCTAAAACCCCGTATGCACCTATCGGTTTTTATAGAAGCGGTGAAACGACCTATTCCATCTGTACCAGGATGTCTTCTACTTTCACTAGAGTTACCCCTCGATCTAATCAGTGGAGCTATATCGGCGCGCTAGAGCATGAATGGAAAAAAATAATTGTTATCACATTTAGGATATTACGGGGCGCCAAATTCGGAGGCAAACAAAATTCCCATTTCGCCATTTGACGATGACAAGCCATGGCACATCACGAAATAGAGCGGGCGGCCGACGGATCCACGGCCACTACTTTTCCACCTCTACCCCTTCCTGATCGTCGCTGGTTGTGGAATAGGACAGGGAGGGAACAAATAAATGAAGGGATTGTCTATTCATCACTAAGAAGATTTAGAGCCCAAGAATTTCCAATTTTCAACCATTTGCTCCCCAAACATATATTCAGAAATCTTCCTCCTCAACAATATCATCTTCCGTGGCTCCAATGCTTGCACCCCACCTTTCACCATTGCCCGCCCAGATCCAACGGGACCCTGGTCGTTGGATTCGCAGCCCCGGTCATTGCCACTATCTATAACGGCTTTGAACTCTGCACCCCTACTCCCTACCCTACCCATGCGGTGGTCAACCACCACTTGCCGACATTCTATCCCCCTGAACAGCCGCGTCGTCGGATAGGCGAGCATCCTATCCATCTCTTTTACGACCACAAGCCACAAATCTCCCAAAACTCAAAACACATAACCCTAATGCTTGCCAGAGGCCACCAAACATAGAGGAGATGTACTTTACCATGAATCAGCATACACCTAGCATTTCTCATAAAGTAAATATTCGCTGAGGATGAGGATTGAGGAGGAATACTCAAAATGAAAGAATGGAATGCATGTTTAGAGGGTTGGAGACCCCTCTTTATAATAGAAGAGGAAATATGAGACTGACAACAAGGAACATTGGAGTCATGTGCTACAAGACTACATATGCTGAAACCTCGCTGGAGCTCTGTTAAAGTGCCTATGGTGCATGGAATCCCTTGGGTGAAAGAAGAAGAACAAGGAAGAGATGGGTATCTCACTCTAGGGATCGTGGAGGGGAGATACGATGCGGCGACGTGAGGTAGAATGGTTTTTCCTCGTTGGAGGCTCCCTTGTTGGTCTATGAACAACGATCCCTGTCAAGGCAGAGGAGAGGAGATATGAAACCGTGCTGAGATGCATACCAGAGAAAAAAAGGCGACGGTGATGACTTACCAACGGCGAAGGCGGCGCAGCGGTGAGGCGCTGTAGTGATTGAGAGAATGAGAGCACCATTAGGCGGGTGTCAAATTTAAAAGGAGTGCAGACCTTTGGGCCTGCGGGTGATTCGAGGAGGCAATAATTACTGCCAGATGGGCATGAACTAAATGCCATTGCAATAATGCCATAGAGGGTGTCGTGTGCATGCAAGGGGCTGCAGTTTCTCGCACGCGGTTGCAACGGCTCCATTGTGGGGACCATAGACAGGCTGGATCCGCTAGTCAGTGCTGATTAGTTGGGCCAAGTGTGGGATTTGAATGATTTGGCCCACAAGAGGTTTACAATTTAAAATAAAGAGATTTATACTTTAAAAAAATCTATCGTATCTCCTCTCCTTGAAAGTCATTTGTTATCTTCTTAATACGAACTACACAACACGAATGCAACAACAAAAAGAAAGTTGTGACCTATATTTCTTATTTGTTTTAATTCAGTTAAAGTTTGGAAGCTTGAAATTGAGAAGCAAATTGACTTAAAGTTAGAGGGCTCCACTAAGATGCACAACATGTTCAACTAATAAACACAACTTAATATGAGCTGATTAATCTATATGAATCTTACTTGTCTTCAGCCTCCTATGCGAAGAAAATAACTTGCCCATCTGTTGCATTATTTGAAGTATTGGAGAAGACAAGCAAGATTTGTAAAGATTAATCAACTCATATTAAGTTGTGTTCATCAATTGAACATGTTGTGCTCCACTAAGTTGTGTTTAGTAGTTGAACATGTTATTGATGATGGGCTACCAAACTTGCATCTTCAGACTTTTATATGCAGTTGGCTTGGGGCATGGCCCTGCATTTTATAGAAGTAAATAACTGTATGTTCCTAATCTCAGCATGGTACATAATTTTTCACAAAAAATGGCAAAATAGTAATTTTCATCCCTCAACTGATGCCTGAAGCTCAGTTTTAACTACCGAAATGGTCATTTTAGTCCTTAAACTTTTCTTTTTGACTCAATTACATTCCTAAACTATGAAAATGGTCATTCTAGTCCTCAAGGTTTACTCCTGGGTTCACTTTCATCCCTTAATTACCGAGTTGTCTATTTTAGTCCTTCAACTTTTCTTTTAGGGTCATCCTCGCTCCTCGTCATATATAGCATGCTACGTTTTCATGTCTCGTAATATATGGCATTGCTCATTACGTGGCACAACATATTCCTATTTGAGGCCTTACTAGAGACCTTGTCGGTATGATATCCTAATGGATAAAGTACCTAGATGGGCTGCCCTAGGGATCGGTCCATGATTAAGACGTGTCGGCCAAGACATATAATGTTGTAGGGTGGCACGTATCAAGGAATATCTTTAGTATTAGGAAATCTAGAGATATATTTGTAAAACACTTCTAATCCTATATAGTTAACCCTGCCCCTCGAGATATATAAGAGGAGGCAGGACCCCCTCTACAATTCAATTCAGTACAAGACAAACATGCACGACGTAGGGTGTTACACGGTCTAGAGCCTGAACCTATCTATAAAACTCGTCCCTTGTCACCTTCGGCTCAAGGATCTCGACGACTTAGTTCCCTAAACCCTCTCTCGGGGTACCCCCTCGAGATCCAATTAGTATAAATCGCCGACATGCATTGCAGCCCAAAGTTATCATACATGACAACAATCTAACACCTGTGACGATATGCTATTCATTGTCGTCATGCACTCATGTTGCCTTCGATGTAGTTGGCACCCATATGTATGCATTTGTGATGTGTGTCACTTGTGGTCACTAAACCCAGCTATATCAAGGGTGTCTGGCTCAACAATGGCTACAATTCCTCCAATGGCAATTGTTCAACTTCACTCATGGTGGTGTTAGTGTTAAAAAAACAAGCTAATTAAAAGAGTGGATGAGTCAAAAAGAAAAGTTGGAGGACTAAAATGACCACTTCGATAGTTCAAGGATTAATGCACCCAAAAGTTTATTTGTAGGATCAAAATGATAATTTTTATAGTCTAGGGGTGGAATTGAGTCTGAAAATGACCTTCTTGATAGTTCAGGGACGACATGGAACACCGGAGAATAGATGAGGGACAAAAATGGCTATTCTGCCTAAAAAACTGTAATTAGTGTATTTGCATGTAAATTTTGATTTTTTTATCCTTTGAAATGGGATGGAATTGTGGAAAGAAACTTTTTGACAAGTACAACATATATAACGGCCAGTCACAATATTTTGTAAAGTCGAGTTCAAAGTATTTGTTCGTGCATTCGTAGTCATGTTTTGTATAAATATTTATGTAAACAAATAAATCTATAAGTGAAATCCATAGTCTTTTTTTAATAATTGATACAATGGTCCTTACTTTTTTTTTAATTAATTAAGGCCTTGCTCGGTTAGGAGATTCAATCCAAGTCGGGAATGATAAATGTAACAAAAAAAACTATGATGAGTATAATAAGAGACCTGGATTCATTCCAGTTAGAAACAAATTTACTCATGACAGGTGCACCAAAAGAGCCGGAATCAATCCATTAGTCAAGAGGTGTGAAATCAATCCAGGTCTCTTGATGCATCTATCATGAGTAAATTAGTTTAGGGTCCGGAATGAATCCGGGTCTCTTATTGTACTCATCATAGGTTTCTTATTACATCTATCATTTCTGGCCCGGATTGAGTCCGGTCCTAACCGAACAAGGCCTAAGTATTGTTGGTGAAGTTTGAAAAAAGGAAACGTCCCTTAAGCATCAAAAGTGTAAATTCCATCCATATATTGAATTAATGCAAACTAAAATGTGTTCATTGATTAATGATTATCCCAAACTCAGCGTGGCAACGGCTTATGCCACTTCATAATTATTCCATCTCATAATGGGTTAGACATATAATCGTCTAACTTGCCACTTCACAAACGAGCCACATCAGATGCTAAGAGTCGTGTGAAAAGGAGGTCATGCCCGCTTATGCCAGCCAATGCAACCCGCAAAGCCTTGAGGTCCCTCGTTCTGCCTGTCTTAGGAAATTTGGAAGGGAAAATTGGCTGCAAGACACCGTTAAAACATGGCTTTGGCTATAGGACACTATAAAAATGTGTCTCTGCCAAAAACACACTATAATTCAGTGACAATTGCTACTGGACACTATGGCTAATTTAATAACATTTCCTCCTCAAATGCATCACAAAACACTTCTAAAGGACAAACATACCCTGCCTCTTGGTCGTTCTCGTCCATCTGCTCTCCGTGCGCTATAATCAGTAGGAACATGCAAACGGAACAAATCCGTGGTACAAAAATCAAACTAAGTTCAGGTACAGATTTGCTAGAGACAAGTCATCTACTGCTACTGGCCTACCGGCTGTGATGCTTTCTTGCTCTGGCTCCAGTTATTGCCTGACAAAACCGATGAACATACAAGCTCCCATGGAGTGAGCGTCACTGCAGCGTGAGAACACTGAGAAGCCATTTTTTCCCGGCCTGCTGCAGCATGTCCGTGCTGTTCGTTCGTGTTGCTGCTGCCCCGTTCGTTCGTCGTCGCTGCTTGCCCGCGCTGCCGCACTGTTGCGAGTCGACACCATGCCTGCCAAGCAGCTGCAGTCTGCACCCTGTCCTTTGCTCGCTAACGACTCGAGAAGGATGGGATGGAGCAAGAAATTGTCTTGGAGATTAACTGATGGATCTGTTAGGGATTTAGAATTGGAAGAGAGGAAGAGAAGCAGCCATGAACAGAGCAATGGGGAAAAGTTCTGGATCGATCTATCTCTCGATCCTTCTCTCCCTGTGTATATATTCTTTGTAGTCTTACACTTTAGTCCTTGTATTACATTTATTTATACATACATATACCAACAAATTGGATAGCAGCTGTGCGCCGATGTGAGAGGAGCATTCGGAGGTTCAGAGAGATGGAGAATTGGGGGCCGAAGGAGAGATGGGCATTTTTGTCAATTCCACTGGCTTCCTATTAAAATAGAGTATAATAATAGATCTAATGTTCTACCGCAGATTGACTCTGAATTGTAGTGTCTTTTAGCAAAGACATGTAGTACTGTATTTATAGAGAATGAAACTACAATTGAGGATGGCATATCGAGGTTGATGACGGGCTGACTGAAGTATTGAAGTGCAAAATAGGGGCACATGATTGTGAGAGCGGTGAGGTGCATTCATTTGCTGAGCTGCCTATAAAGGTCTAGGAATTGCTCTCCTCCCTGCTGTGGTTTTAGAAACTACAGGTTCAAATGAAAATGTAAACGAGGCATGTTACACACATTTTCCCATGTGTAGTTTAGGTTCAGAACATTCGAGCCAGCCAATTCGTGAAGGTGAGAGCTCTATCATGCTTCCTAATTAATTACAAGATGGGCATGTGAAGCATCAGCAAACAATATGGGGAGAAAATAAGAAGGCGAGGCTGAATGTTGACTGGGATATATCATAAATGGTGCAGGGGTTAGACAAGTATTATGTTTGGCACATAGGTGATCATAAGTGGCACTACCGGATCCTGTGGCTTTGCCGAGTGCCAGTTCGCACATGCCAGTTGCAAGTCACGGATTGTTCGCGTAAAATCCATGCTCTACGCAGCTGGTTGGAGTTCGCAAACTCGTGACCTCCCTCTCGCGCATAGCCTCCGCTACCAGTACACCACATTCTTTTGTGAGTCCAAACTTCGTTTTGATTCCCCACATATTATAGTACACTAAATGTAAATTACTTGTTTGTACTCTAAATGAATTCAAATGAAATGTTCTAATAAAAAACACTTGGCAAAGAGTATTGTTTGTCAGGTGTATTTTTATTACACTCCACAAACACTATT
Source organism: Digitaria exilis (assembly GCA_015342445.1). Lineage (NCBI taxonomy): Eukaryota > Viridiplantae > Streptophyta > Magnoliopsida > Poales > Poaceae > Digitaria > Digitaria exilis. The sequence continues at coordinate 3,359,565 of JACEFO010002380.1, forward strand.
TTGATGTGGCCAGCAATCGGTCAGGCCAGCATCACTCCTTATTCACCGAGTATAATAAAAAAACATTCGGCAAACAGTATTTTTGCTGAGTGTTGTTTTTTTTCCGAGTGTTTTAAAAAATACCCTCAGTGAAGAGTTGTTTGTCGAGTGCCCATAAATTACACTCATCAAAGGCACTAGGCAAATTCGAGTTCTCCGGTAGTGTGGCCACGCGCCCACCATTCGGTGTGCCCCCTTTCCCGCATGATAATGCGGTTTTGTGGTTCATACAGGGAGTAGAGGCTTTACTCGACCCTGCTCTTGCTACATGGATTCGTGGTCACTGACCAACTGACAACACAGCTGAACAAACCCATGCTACTTATCTGATATGCCTAGCAATGAGGACCGAGATCAGGCAAGTTCATTTTTATTCCTCATCCCTCTCAGTTCTAAAGTGGAAGTAGTATCATGAATCAAAAGGAACAGGTCATGCATCAAAATGGTATTGTTGATGAGAGACTCGCCACCCAAGTTACTATCTATAACCTGCGCTCGCTGCTACACCCATCTACCGGGCGATCACAACTGTCTCCATTGGCAACGGTGCAACCACATCTTTCTGGTTGGATGCATGGCACAGCGAGGACACTCTCGCCGACAAGTTCCCGGCGCTGCTCTCCCACTGCCAGCGCACCAACGTCGACGTATGCGCGCCGCGCTCGAGGGCGGTATACAACACACCTTGGTGGCGCGCCTCACCCCTCAGGCACGGGCAGATCTGGACCTCATCCTGGCGGCGACCGAGCTGTCGCCCTCTACAAGCTCCTCTGGTCAGCTGGCAGCCCCTCAGATGCGGTGGATATCTGGAAGACGTGTGTCCAGTTCTTCGGGTGGCTCCTCAAAATGGACTGCATCCAGTGTAAGGCGCAGCTACACCGGCGAAGTGTGCTCACTGGACGATGAAACTGCGAAGCACATCAGGCTCGAATGCCCCTTCAGTCACCATGACATTCTGGACAGCCATCGGCGTCGTCCTCCCGGCCGGTGCGACAACGGCCAGGCTGCAAGATATCGGGCGCCCTGAACACCTCCCTGCTGAGCATTACGACGCCTTCGTGCTCCTCTGGTGCTGACGACTCTGGAAGCGAAGGAATGGGGTGATCTTCAGACCAAGAGACCATGACGTTGCGGGAGCTCCTCCACCAATCTCGTGAAGAAGCGCGGCTCTGGGGCTGCCGTATGAAAAGTTCGGCGCGTCGAGTTAGCGACATGTGGTGTGATTGTTTTACAGCCGCAATGTAAACCCTTAAGTCTACATTTTGCCAAAGTGTACTTTAACTTGAACAATTATGCGTGCCATTGTGAGGTATAAAACAAATCTGGCTTGCTAGCTCCTGCTGCAAGGAATATGCAAACATGGTCAATATAAAGAGAGTCATGTGCAGGTATCGGAAGTATCTATCTGTGCCATCTGTAGCAATTCGCCTTCATATCATGGAGTTAAAGACTGGCCTAATGATAGGAAATCGTATGAGTGTGAATACCCACCTAATTCTTTTGCAGGAAAAATCTGCTTTGATAGTTCTAATTGTATAAATTACATGTTAAAGACGGGTTTATTAGACCTTAACACCTGTAATAATAAACTCTATTTCGTCCTCCACGCGAAAAATACGACAGGAGTGGGCATGTCTCTCAGACCTCCTTATCCTAGTTTGTGACGCCCTCTCTCGTCTCCTTCAGTCTCCAATTCGGCTGCTCACCTTTCTGCCGCTGTCCGACCGTCTCCCCAAGGCTTCAAGGAAGAAGGGCACAGCTGCATAAGCATCGAGATTGAAGCCTGATTCAGACTGGACAGCCAGCACCGTGGCGATGCTACGTCTGGAGCATCAACTTTGTATGCATGGAAGATGAGTTAGGGCAAGCCCAACGCAGGCCACTATTAGCGTTGGCCTCAGCATAAAATCATCAAACACGTCAGCTCACTTCAGTTGAAACCACCAATACTCCAACCCAAGCTACTCCTTTTACTTTATGTTGGGCGCCACTATTTTTCCTCTCCGTTTCATTGTTGTGGCAGAGCGAATACTCTTTTCCAGTGCCTTTCAAAGCTACCCCCCCCCCCCCACCCACTCAACGCGTACTTAGATGGCTGCCTAAGCTTTTTGTCAGATGGGACTACCGCTGCTCCTGCAGGCGTCCCTAACACCTGTGGAGCTACCGTCTTGCATGACATGGAGGTGGAATACTGAGATGGCAGCTGGGGCAGCACTACATGCTGGAGCGTTGGGCTTGGCCTTATAAGACTGTCAGAGAATGAGGCCCACAGCCTCAATCTGGTGCCCTTGAGTCCTCCATTTATTGTTTCTCTACTTCTAGTCCATCTGGATCGGATGATCTTGTTCTTCTCTGATATTTTTTAGATTTAATGGGAGCTTTAAATATATTTTCCCCAGCATTGTGCTACAATTTTATGTTTATTTGTATTTCGTAAATATAACGCTCTGATCATACTTTTGAGCTCCAATTTATTCTGTCCAACGGTTGAATTAGGCGTCTATTCTTGCATAATTCAAAGAAACAACATCAAAAGTTGAACTCCCATGTTCTTGGTGCATTTTCTCCACGTCGCCTGCTGTAAGCATGTTGTCATCAGCTCACTCCAATATATGTGGTCACATGGACGGTCCCTCCCGGCATGGCACGAGCCAAGAGACAACAAGATACTAGAACGGGATGCGCCCATATTATTAGTCTCATTTAGTGTCTATGGCAACATAGATACGTTAGAATAGAAGGAATAACAAAACAAAGTTTGAGAATGACATATTCATGATAATGTTTATGCAAATATCTTAATAGCATTTGTAATGCATGGCATCTACAGGTCATACGTTCTCCCAAGCTAAATATACATTAATTAATAATGGGGCCTCAGTAACAATTCCATCTGTTGTCCCAAATAACTCCAATGACTGAACCTGACTCACCATTCAGCTCTTCACCTCTATTTTTCAGTTATATGCTTCATATATGAAGCTCTTTAACAGCTTCATGTTCTCCCTGTACGGATATGGTTTCAATGGTGCCTGACAAGTTGCCGAAATGATATTAACTATGTCGTCGATGTCTAGGAAAGCTAACATGAAAGTAATCATAGTTGTAACTTGCGTGCAAACTAAAGATTGGACAGAAGCGAGGGATGGTGTGCAGAAGGCACAAGAATAATTGTTCTAAATTCTGATAAATTATATCATGGGATAAACAAGGATTTATGTAGCAATTCTCTAATATTATCTGTAGTATAGGCATACAAAAACCTGGAATACTTACAAAAGTGCTGAGATTGAGCTGCAGTCTCCAATTTATAGCAAGAACAGGGATAAGAAAGGTATGATAAGAGGCCAATAGAGGACAAAGCAGATGGCGGTGGCATGGATAAAGGCTCACCAGTGGCATCCTACTTGTTTGTTCTTAAAAGAGTTAAATACACCAGCGGTCCTTGAACTTGTTCCGGTGTGCCACTTAGGTCCACGAACTCGCAAAATTGAAATCTGGCACCTCGAACTTGTTAAGTTGTGTCACTTAGGTCCATACCCCTTCAAAATCTGATGTGGCACAGTGACATGGCACCACCTAGGATGAATATATGCAAATAAGACATCATCTCTTTCAACCCCATCTCTCTCCTGTACTCTTCTTCCCTGGCGTGCCGTCTCCTTCCTCCTGTGTGGCTCACCTCCGACCATGGGATCGCCAGCGGCATCTCTACCCGACGGCTGCGACTTCTTCTCCAACCCATGGCGGCCCCAATAGAGATGGAGCATGTGCCTTCCAAGCGGCGCAGACCGAGGAGCAGGAGGCTCCACTCCCCCCGGCGCGGCGGCACGTACCAGGGAGCGGCAGGCTCCACTCCCTCGGTGCGACAGCGTGAACCAGGGAGCGGCAGGCTCCACTCTCCCGATGCAGCGATGCGGACCAGGGACCGGCAGGCTCCACTGCCCCGGTGCGGCGGCGTAGACCAGGGAGCGGCATCCTCCTCTCCTCCGGTGCGGTGGCGCGGACCAGGGAGGCGGTGGGTGGTGGTGGATTGGTAGCTGTCGAAGAGGGCGGCGCCGGTGGGACAGAGGAGAGAGATGGGAGGATGTAGATCCAGAAGAACATAAAAATTAAGGGGTTTTTTTGCATATGTTTGTCCTAGGTGCCGCCATGTCACCGTGCCACATCGGATTTTGAAGGGGTATGGACCTAACAAGTTTGGGGTGCCAGATTTCGATTTTTCAAGTTCGTGGGCCTAAGTGGCACACCATGACAAGTTCAAGGGCTGCTAATGTATTTAACTCTTCTTAAATAGTATCCAAGATTTATTTGGAAAATATTATCAAATTAGCCTATACAAATCCACAGTAATTAATAAAACTCGGTTACATTGCAATTGATTGCTGCTTTTGGGACATAGCTTGCGTGAAGGGGTCACAGGGACACATCAAATTTAGTAAAATGGTCAACTTTTAACCATGAAGCATACATCGAGCTCACGCACAAGAACATTTAGCGCGCCTTACGCACCCCATTCAAAATTATAGAAATGTTATCTAAATGGACATGGTAAAGGCAACACTCCAGATACTGATTTTTTTTTTTTAGCAATCTCACATAAATATATGTATCTTTAAATTCGTTTGGCCATGTTTGGCAACATAGCCATATATTGATTCTCATCACACGCAAATCAAAGTACAACTGACATCTAAGCACAACAGTTTTTCACAGCAGGAGCTAAAATGGCATCATCCAATGCAGAAAATGTTGTTTGGTGCTTTTGCATTCTCCATTCAAAAGATTCCTTAAGCACTCATTTCCAGTCAAAGCTTGGTGCCTGTGCATTCTCCATTCAAAAGATTCCTTGCTCTCACCGTTTAATACTCGCATATCATGTTGAAGCAAAGTTATACATAAAAGGTTAAGAAAAGCATTTGGACTATAAGCAATCAGTTAGAAAATATTACAGATTGTTACCAAACAGTGAGAGCGATTGCTTTGCTCATTTTCATTGTTTTAACTCTCCTTCAACAAAATCTTCCTTAACCCACAACCCAATCTTGTATCAGCCACTCTCCTTTGTTGAATAAGAAGAAACAACATGGGAAGCACAACTTACATCCTATAGTTAAGCATCATCGCCCCTGTGCTGGGGCCGCCTCTACTAACCATTCCTCTATTGAAAATGAATAGCAGGTCCTATGAGAAAAAAAAGAATAAGTACATCCAGATTTAGGAACCATTCAGCATTCTGTAAATCTGTACTTTCACAAAAAAAAAATCGAAGTGATACAATTAGTAAAAGAACACACAAGTTCATTAGCCTGAGCTTGTTCATATCACTATAACCACACGACACAGAGCAACAGGAGCACATTACATTTAATTCTGTAAAAGTCTGCTAGAAGAGGAATGTGCCAACACAGTATAAAAGCCTGCTAGTTATAAGGTTCTCTATAATTGCATCAGTATAATCATTTTTCTATTTGAAATTCCTAACTCTCATCATCTCAACTGACATGCCCTACAATACTATCTCCATAGGACAATCAGCTTATTGCCTGCTCAACTAAACTACTACTCAAGCATAACTAAAGGAGAAAAACATTTTTTTCCCACTGAATTAACAACGAAAAGTTCCCCAAAAACTGACATTTGGACAGTAGGATATCTATAAGTGCACTTCAGCCAAAGCATATGCATTCATGCAAATACTAATAGTAGGTAGTCTTTTTTTTTTTTGAAGTAATAACTAATGTGAGCCAAGACGAAGATATTGGAACATTGCCCAAAAAAAAAAAGAGGCTCGAACTGTCAACATCTCAATCCTAAACACTTTGCCTATGAAAGAAATTCAGTGAGCCCTCTTATTACGATACAAACATGTCTCTACCTCTCCCCTCCGATAATCAATTCCAAGATTTAGCTATGTCAATGCAAGCACACAGATCAAATAGATGGAGGGTACTCACGGCTTCATCCGGTGAAGGTGGGGTGCTGCGAGGCCGTAGAGGAGGAAGCACAGTCAGGAAGGAGTAAACTTGCCACGCCGCCCCCTCAATGCCGGACAGGACTGAGTTACCAACACAGGCAGCAGTTCAGTTTTTCATAAATAAACTTGCGACCTTGTTTTTTATGAAAAAAATAGAACAAATATGACATAGTTCGAGCTATCAATTTGAATGAAGCAGTAAATTTAACTGGAGATTTGAATGTGGTACTAATATCAAGTCATGGTCAAGAATCAGTAATTGACCTTAGATGTTCAGTAATACACTATCACCTGCTGTTCCAATCATTGATCCTCTGAACCTGACGCACCACCCAGCTCATCGTCATCCTCTCTGTGAAAATCCTTAACAACGTCAAGTTCTCCCTGCAAGAACAACAATTTCAATATGGCCTGATAAGCTGAGTTCAATATGGCACGATAAGTTGCCGAACTGATATCAACTATGTTGTTGATGTCCATTAAATCTAATGGCAAAGCAATAATAGTTATGTGCAAATAAACTTTTAAACAGAAGCAAGAAATGGTGTACAAAAAGCTTGTATCAGCTGTGAGAAATTTATTGGCCAACAAAAAAATGCATAGCTCAGCAAAGACAAGCTTCCTGATCAAATCTGCTGCATTAAGGCATGATGCATGAAAAGCACACGAAATGTTATCAGCAAACGCACATGTAGGACATCAATACTATCCATGCACAATAACATGAAGAAGCTAACATACCTGCCGACACAGTCATGGAGGAGCTGCTCCGTCTTCTCAAATTTGCGAACGAATCGGCCGTGCTCGACCTCCTACATGTGGCAGCGGGACTGCACCACCCAGCGCACGGCGCACTGCGCCCCCTCGCATCAAATCCCGTCATGTCCGTGCCTAGAGGGGGCGCACGCCATCGAATCTCGAGCTGGAGGCGTCTGCCCCGGTGGGGGCATCGGCGTTTGTTGAGCGCCGGCCAGGCCTCCCAGCTTTGGGCGAACTCAAGGAAGAGGGCACATGAGACCGATGGGAGATGCGACAGAGCCATGGATATTTCAGATCCGGCCCGTGGAGCTCCAGCGCTCCCTCTGTCGCACCGTGGTCGGCCTTGTGCCCGACACCCGTGCCGCTTTGCACGTCGATCTGGGGCTGCTATGAGTGTAGGAGTGGTGGCCTCGGTCTGATCCGCGCATCCGCGTAGCCATGGAGGCGAGCAGTGAGGATGGGCTACAGGAGGGGCGGCGGCGCAGGGAGGAGAATGGGTGGGCATGAGACGATGGTGTGTGTGAGGAGAGGGTAGGTTTTGAGTGCGGCGGACTACGCTTGAGATTTTCAGCAATTGCTGGACTCTTTTGCAAAAGGGTCAGGACGCGCCGTGGGCGAGCGGAAAGCTGCCGCTGCTGGCCACGTGGCCTGTGAAATGTGGGGAGGCCAGCAAAGGGCACCTCTGTTTAAGAAACCCGATGCCGGGCATGCCACTGAAAATTTAGGCCATGTTCAGATTCCCAACTATTCACTATTCATTCAACTTTTCACTATTTATTCTAACTTTTCACTAATTCTCCCTCACAAAACACGTTTTCCAGCGAATGCTACAGTGTTTTTCTTATGCTACAGTGTTTTTTCATATAATCTAAACACAGCCTTAGCGGGCAGTTCCGTGCTAGCCCATGGGTTAGAGCCAGTGGCCCCAGCCTAGGCCTGGCACGGCTCGCTAATGTGGTGTGCTAGCCAACATGCCCATGGCATCAAAATGGCCCAGCGACAAAGGAAGGGAGCAAAGGGGAGACCACCGGCCACCGCCGCCACTTGCATCACCCTATTGATCGTCCTCCACCCTTGTGACTCAATAGTCATTCGCCACTTGATGCGACAAACCCTCCCACGTCCATGAGATTCCGCCCAACACTAGGGCCATGGAGGTGGAGAAAAGAAAGGGAAGGGGAGGTGGAGGTGCCGCCATGATTAGACATGGCAAGCACTGGGAGCAGTGCAGCAACCGTCGAGCAATGGTCAGTAGGGGCAGTCAGGTGGAATTAATGGGGGTGAAGACTATGGCATTTGGGTAAATGCAGTATATATATGCAATAAGAGTATTTAGAATGAAGGATACTAGGTCTCGTTGTGTCCAGCCCATAGGGCTTATTAGGCACGTCACCAGCCATTGTGTGGTGCCAGCATGAGTCTGATGGACAATGGGTCATGCCTCGTGCCAACCATTGAACGTGGCCTAATTGGCCATCTATACACTCCAGCAGCCCAAATGTGTGGTTAGGCTCCTAGCTGAGTAATGAATCTTACCAGCTTATTAATAAATCTTATCTGTGTTCCGCCATGACACTGCCTCCATCTTGTGACCCCATGCCCATCTTCTGTTGGTGTGATATGCATAATTAGATCATGTCCTTCACTTTTGCAGAATATAGCTGTTCTAAAAAAAAAAGGCTCTAAGCACAGTTAGCATAATGAAAGGCTAATTTTGTGTATGGCATGTTTTAACAGGCAGGCTTAAAAACTATATTCTGGTATTAAGTAAACGACAGAATTTACTGCTATATTTTTATTTACAGTATGCCTTCGGGACCAACATAATTGATTTTGTCAAGCCCATTAATAATTAAGCATCACATAGAACAGGAGCAACACAATCTACCAAACACATAAATCAACTCAATGTTTTAATGGAGCTGGTGCAGTGGAGCTAGAAAAGTATGGAGCTGGTTTTGGTGGGGTGGAGTGCTGCCAAACAGGCCCATAGACTCAAGTTCAGTCAGGCTTTGAGCTCATCTCGATGTATATGTGATCCATTTCAAGTATGGTTGTCAACACCATAGTGATCTTTAATTGTTCATGTACTGAATAAAGATGAGCATGCAATGGACAGGTTAAGATAAACTACTCAGGAAGCTGTTAATCATGTACTGAATAAAGTTGAGCAGTCAATTTCCAAACAGCAGATGCTGAATACCAGATTCGACTAGAATGTTTACCACACAGCCATCTTTGCCCAAATGAAAGCAAGATGGATGGAATGGAACCATAAAATCAACAGGAAATCAGCCAAATGGAGTGTAGTGTTGCCCTGACAAAATATCTGAAGATTTTAAATACAGAGTCTGCATGTAACTGTGGATTATCCGTAAAAATGATCCTATTGTAATTTGTAATAAACTCTTAATTTGACATCTCTAACATACAAGCGTAAGACATCTCTGATTGCATTGCTAATAGCAATACAAACATTATAATCTGACTGCAATCTTGAAATAAGGCATACAAACGAATGACCGGTTCATGTGAAGTTGAAAAATTCAGAATTGCTGATTTCGTTACGACAAATGAATTATAGTGGAGGTCAAACTGTCAGTAAAACTATTCTGAATTTGGTCACTACACTATGGCCTCTAACTAAATAAAAGATACAATATTTATCGCAAGTCATCATTGCCTAGGCACAACAAATCGTAGCTCATGTGGACAATTCTTTTCATTCAACAGTACTTTTTTATGCAAACCAGTTAAACTGGGAGCTCATTTAAATATCCATATGGATGTTTTGATATATAATAAGCTCATGCCTGAATGGCCATGAACAGAAATTGCAGTAGTGTGACTAATGTTTACACTGTATAGTCAGTCTAATAAATAAGCATGGCCCAAAATGCAAAAAGAAAGAGTTTGCACCAAAACCATACATTATGTTTGGGTTTGACATAATGCTAATTCTCATGACTTAAAGGTCATTTCATTCTATACTAACTTGCTATATTTCAGTTTATAAGCAGAACAAATTAGCATAATTTAGCATACCACGAGTAGTAGAGTAGCCATGTGGTAGACTAGTTTTGGCCAAACGACATACTTGACTTCTCCAGAATCTCCACTAAAACTGATGGGCAAGTTGATTTAAGTTTGGCATACCCATGACTTTCCACAACATCTCCTAGCCTATTAGGAGAGAAGATAAACTCCATGCAAGCATCTTTCAGCATATCGCAATGGTGCTGATCAGCAAGAGCCAGCGTAGCTGCCACAGTATGTAGAGTAAGACTCCTGCAGATGATGCCTTGGCACATCGTCTTCAACCTCTCCATAGCGTATCGATCCGCCGCCACAAGCAAATGACAGATCATCTCCCTCCTGTCATCCTCATCCCGGCCGCCAATGGCGGGCAACGAGTCAGTGTAGATGAAACGCAACAATGCCCTGAAAATAGCAGGCTGCATATCATCAATGGTCAGGTGGTGCTCGTGCTCCATCTCCCTCCTCTCCCTCATTGGCCCGTAGAGCTGCGCCTTGAACACCGGCGACCGCATCGCGAGCACAACCTTGTGCGCGGGGAATGTCTCCTCTTCCACATGGATGGTCACATCGCTTCCGATTCCCTCCTCCAGAAAGCTCCCGAGACACTCCGGCAGGTCCGCGGCGATGGCGCCTTGACCCTGGAGATCACGACGGGCTCCGCCGCTGAGGCACGAGGGTTCTTGACCTTGATGACTCCGACAAGACAGGTGATGGAGACGCGGTCGCCACGAAGAACGGCGAAGTCCTCCAGTCCTCCACCTTGCTCCTCTTGACGACGGCGATCCTAGCCAACGGCGAGCCGTGGCCGGTGGTGCTTAGGGTTATCAGCGGACTGGTCTGCTCCCATGGCGTGGATCCGTCAGCCTGGTTGAGGAGACCGATGGTGAAGCACGCCTTCGCGTTGGCTCCCTTGGTCATGAGCTCCGCGTGGAAAGAGCAGTCCTGGCTGCTGGTGGTGGTGGTGGATCTGCCGGGCCAGGCGGCGCCGCCGCCTCCGGCGGGGCAGAAGCGGAGGGACCAGAGGTAGCCGCCGACGGCAAAGGTGCCCGAGGGGACGAAGTTGCCGGCGCCGAAAGTGCTCCTCAGAGGGCTATAGCCGCATACGTGGAAGATGTGCGTGCCTTGCACGGTCTCCACCGCGCTCGTCGACGACGTCGTGGACGGCGGCGGCTGCGGAATGGGCGTCGATTGCATCGCGGATTCGGCGAACGGCGCCAGGACTCGACGCCGTCGGCGGCGTGGATTGTGGATTTGGGAAGGAGGACGAGGTGGCGGTTTCTGGGCTTTGCCTTTTGCAGGATTTGTGAGGAGATATCTAAATGGCAAAGCCCACACTCAGACACAGCCCAAAAACGCTTGTCAACTTGATGGGGCGGCCGATGGAATAGCACACAGCCAAAGCCCAAAAACAGTTGTCAATTTGCGTGGTGGGCCTCTCGCACGTGAAGGGGATCCACTGCCGGGATTCCTGGATCCATCTATCAAGTCCACCAAGGCCCAGCTAATGATGGCCCATTCAACCAATATGTTTAACATTTTGATGGTTCTCGTTCAATGATTTGAATGACCCACATCAACAGTTTGCTTGACCGAGTTCAATATTTAACAATCAAAATGTTAAAATTATAAAAGAAAGATATTGAATCAGAAGAAAACAAATATTGAATTCAGAATTCTTAAATGTTGAAGCAACAGCGTGGGGCCACACAATGGCAGCGCACGAGGGTGACGGTGCAGGATCCCACGACGGTGGCGAGCACGGGGCGTGTTTGTGGACTGCAGTGGCACACGGAGTCGCGACAGTCATAGGAGGCCACGCTTGCGGGGGTGGCGCGGGAGCAGTGAAGGGAGGAGAAGAGCAGAGGAGGGAGGCGCCTTCGGCGACGGCGCAAGCGCCAGCATGGGGGCCAGTGTTTTCAAATTGTTCGATTAATCATGATTTATCAATGATTAATCAACAAATCATTTTCTGAAATTGATAAGGTAATTTGATTCGACTTTTTTGCCTAGTCGAGTGATCAGGAAACTAATAGATGATTAATCATAACTAGTCGAGGTACTCTAGTCGAAGGACTAGGTTTGGATCTTTCACTTATGGTTGGGTTTCAGCAGGATAGTGAAAATTCTCCCACCCTCTTTCTCTTCTATGTCGCGCTGCTAGCTCAAGCATGCCTTTGCAGGTCATATGTTCTCAATTCAAGACAAAGAAACCCAGAAAAAAAATATACGTTTTGCCTCAAACCAAGTATGTGCTTAACTCCTCATCTTTGTGTTATTCTCTTCTATAGGTGACCAACTAGTCTATACTATAAATACTAACAAATTCATGTCAATTCTCACCCACAAAACGCCCTCTTACCCCTCACAAAAGACCCACTTTCCAGAGCTGAGCAGTGGGCCTAGGATGACGAAAGGGGAGAGGGGAGATTGATTTGGTCATCCTCCCCCGTTAAAAACCACAGTCTCGACTCCCCCTCCCATTTGTTTTTCTCACCGTCATCTACCCCACCCCAGCCAATCACATGTTTTTTTAGAAGGGAAAAAAAGAAACATAATAAATAGAATAATGACAATATCCCCCAGCTAATCACGTCGATCAACATCCTAAATAAGCCCCAAGCCACGTCACCAATCACATGTTTCTTTGGAATGGGAAAAATGAAAACATAATAAATAGAATAAAAAAATATCCTCAAGCCAATCGCATTGATTATCATCCCTAAAATAAGCCCCAAGCCAATCACGTACAGCTAAATTCTCTTCTTCTCTACAGTACTCCCCATCGTTCCGTTTTTTCTGTCACGGAGGGACGGGTGGTATGACAACGTCAACATCTTCATTGTCGTATTCTTCTTCGCGGCGGGGTAGGCGATCAGCAACCACGTCCACTCCAGGCGGTTGGACAGGCTCGCTGTCGAGTCCGATGAAGTCGCAGTCACCGTCTTACGCGGTGGCGGGCAGGCAGTGGTGGTGGGAGGTCTCCATATTCGACGTCGTCGTCCTCAAGATCGGCAACGTCGTGCCCGCCGACGGCGTGCTCCTCGACGGTCACATGGTGCAGGTGGACGAGTCCAGCATGACCAGCAAGCCGCAAGCCCAGACCCGTGCACGTCGTCGATCCCGAGGAGAGCCCCCATTGATTCCTTGCCTCCAACATCAAGGTGTCAAGGTCATCGACAGGTACGGCCAGATGCTCGTCAAAGCCATCGACACCGGACAACGCGCTGTGCGAGATTATAAGCTAGACTTGCTGCAAAGGTAATCACAATAGTGTTCCTTTTTTTACAAGACGGGACTATTTTCTTGGGAAGGCAAAGTTGAAATCAGATTAGCATCAAATTTATTTTGAGAATTTGCTGGGAATCTAATTACTTTTACATGGATTTTTATGAGTGATTTAATTTATTCATAATCCTAATCAAGATTTGAGAAGATTTGTGGCCTTCTAATAAGACTGAAGTCAGTTAATTTAATTTATTATCATATATTCCTTAATAATTATTCCATGCCTTTTAAAATAATTTCTTATATGTTATTGCTTATGAACATATTTTGAGACTTGGTTATCTTGGATGTCAGGTATTTTCTGATTACTCTTAACACATGGAGGAACTCCTACCAGGGAGTACTGTAAAGAGCAAGCTTGCCAGTAAGGATTCACATCCCCTAAATACTTTATGACTGGGAGTTCATACGTTTTCTTTGCACTTTGCACATGTGAGATGAACAACTTCACACACCTTCTGGTCGAGTCAGTGCGGATGATGGGGGATTTCTCACGACCCTTATGTGCTACGCTGTCTCCGACCTGCCCCCACCATTCCGCTCCATGTTCAAGTTCAGGTGCGACCCGTGTACTGATCATGCAAGCTCTATGTTTATTTTATTTTATTTTATTGTTTTATTTTATTTTGTCTTGGAGCGTTTTAGCACAATTGTGTTTATTCAGTTGCATGATTGAAGCAAACCCAACCCCCAAATGTAGATTATTCGAATTGAGTAGTGTTCTTGTGCATTCCATGAGATTGTAGTGGCAGTTTATCAACTTGAGAGTTAAGACTATTGGAAATATGTAGTGATTTTGATGACTGGTGTAGGGGTGGGATTTTAGTGACATTTGGGTTTTGCTGCAGATACTTCAATTACTTGCAGGGCGAGTGCCTCCACGTGTAATTCTTCTCGGATGTGAACATGGTCATCTTTGCACCTACTGCGAGTAGGAATACTATTGTTTTAGCTCTGCATTTTCAGGCTCCTCTCGTGGCTCCTTTCATCAGGCTTAAGGTTCAATTTGGTTAAAGGAACTCTAAAAGCAGTATATGTCTTCAATTTCCTCTCTTAAAAAAGCATAGGGGCTTGTATGCAGTTGGAATTTTAGGACTCTGAATCTGTTTTTTATTTCTTGGAATTTATCTTAATTAATTTATTTATTCTTCTGGTTGAATCTACTTTTTATTTTCCTATAAAAATGATTATCATCTCTTCTTTGAGTCAACTTGATTGTTTCTATGTATATGTGCAACCTGAATACGTGATTAATAACAAGATTATTTCCTTGTATCATATGGTATTTCCTTCTTTTTTATTGATGGGGGAGTGTGGATCGTTTTGCTTATTGAAATAAAAAAGAAAATAATCTTGTTATTTTAACTGAATTTGAACAAAAAAAGGGTTTGCCTCATTTAAAACTTCACATATAGGAGTTCAACTCGTGATGCTTCTATATACTTTTCTTTTTTAAAAAAAATCAGCATACTCGTGATGCATGTACATACTTACAATATATATAACTTAACATATGCACTCTAAAGGAAAAGGAATTAATCAGCTGATTCGCCTGCCGAAAAAAGAAACCATGCTTGTTTCTTATGGGAGGTGATCCGGAAGGATATGAATGGAAATAAATATAAGATATGTATGTACACTATGGTAATACATAGATTTAGTTCTTGATGAATCGCTACTACTTTTTATATATGATATTCATTTATCCCCACGTAATTTCAGCTTGCTATTTTATTTTTACCACACTGCCTTATTCACATCAATTAACACTGCTTTATTTTTAATAGCACATGTGTGTCGCACGTGCCAAAAGACTAATCTATAAAATAAAACTTCTCTAGATTGAATGGTCAACTAGGTCGACTAGCTCAAAACTAATCACAATTAATCATTGCCTAGTCACGATTAATCATTTAGTCGGTACCCTAGCGACTAGGAGCGACTTAACGATTTGAAAACATTGATGGGGCAACGCAGGAGTAGAGAAAAGCAGGAGAGGGATAGGGTTTCGGCGTGTTGATCTGATCGTTACTATTGTTTGCACGAGTCTCAAACATTAGAAGGTGGGTGAAGCTAACTTCTATCGGAAGATAGATAGGAAGCCCCGGTGAGGTGGAGTTGGCCCAAATACTGTAGGAAGCACTATTGTAGCGAGTTCGGACCACTGAGGGCCATATATTATGTTGCCCTAAACGAGCTTCTCGATTTGGGCCATATTGGAATTTAAAGTGGATTTTTTATTTCGTTTTTGATAGGTGTTTCGATATTCGTAGAAACAACCACGCCCGTTGGGTCCACAATCAAACTCTAGCTGCACCCAAATTCCATAGTCAGCCCCGCGTGCCGCCGCCATTTGTCATGTCCTTGAGAAGAAGGTTCAACATTTCGATTTTGGCATTTTCAACATTTGATACTTACAATCTCTTTTTAAACTTCAAATCAACATTACGTATAAATTAAGTTGGCCAAATGTATGGCATATCTATCTTGCACAAGATAGATAAGAAGACCCGATGCAAATATACTCTCTATGTTTCAGATTATAAGTCATTTGACTTTTTTCACTTGTTTTGAATGTCTAATTCAAAACTGAAGTTGTGCCAAATATTATATATTTTTATCGTGGCATGCTTTATTAGGAAACTTTTTTTTTTCAAAATTTGAGTATATTTGCTCAAATCATTTGAAACTTAAAAAATCTAATGAATTATAATTTAGAACGAAAGGAAGTAACTGAGGGAGGGGCTGCGTCAGCTCTGTTGAAAAAAATGCAAGTCAGAGTGTCAGGGTTTACCCATTTGTCAGCCCTGTGAATTTTTTTTTCTATTTTAAAGCGTTATACTCCCTCCGTCCTAAAAAACATGTAATTATAGGTTTCGTCACGTATACCAAGAAATTATAAAAAGACGCATGTGCCCCTGTAGAAAAGACAAAATAGGTCCCACCTAAACAATATAGGGCCCACATAAAGACTATACGGGTCCCACGTGGGTCCCGCCTGAACAATAAGCGGGTCCCACGTGGGTCCCGCCTGAACAATACGCGGGTCCCACGTGGGCCCGCCTGAACAATACGCGGGTCCCACGTGGGTCCCGCCTGAACAATACACGGGTCCCACGTGGGTCCCGCATTAACAATACGCGGGTCCCACGTGGGTCCCGCCTTAACACTAAGCGGGTCCCACCTAAATAGAATGTTGATCCCACGTGGGTTTCGTATAAATAGTACGTGGGTCCAGAACTAATCATTGGCGGGTCCAGAACTAATCATTGGTGATAGAGTTGCATGTTTTTTGAAACAAAATTTGAACTATAGAGTTGCATGTTTTCTGAAACGGAGTGAGTATAACATATGCAGCCGGAGACCTTCGTCTGACAGAACAACATCGTTATGATTGCACGCATTTTAAGGTTGTTCCCTTTTTTTTCCTTTTTTCACACAGCACAACCACAACGTGTATGTATGCCTTTTTTTTATCAACATACAGAGAGAATAATAATAATTTAAGAGATATTTAAACCCTTTCATTGAAGAAATGAAATAATACAATTCTTTTAGAGCCCTACTTTTACCAATCTGTCAGTAGTAAATCCCAATTAACGCACTAAAAAATGGAATAATTCCAGCGTGAAATCGACCAACTGTTCTCTCAGGCGTTCAGACTTGAGAGCAGAGGAAGGTTGATAATGTAACAGCGAAAGAACTCAACCACATGCATGCCGCCGACCTCGGCTCCTAATACGAAATCCTAGTCTATGTACACTTGGATATCAAGCTGCTGACCTTAATACCAAAGATTGTGACATTTTTTTGAGGTCCCAAATAATCAAGTTTGCAACGAAAGAATCTTTCGAAACGGTATGTTAGTTGGCCATGCTTAGCGTGAGAAGTGAGAACAGCGAAGCATAATGTCGCGAGGCGAAGTGATATGTATGGTCAAGGTGTTCTTGCGTTCAGTGATGTTTTGTGAAGCACAAACCAGTGAACCACTGACCATAGGAATAACAATTGTTAGTTAGAACGCTAATTGGCCAATAAAGAGGAGTATGGCTCAAGAACGAAAGATTATGTACTGTCCAAGTAAGAATCCGTGGAGCTTGAGATGATGTCTTGGTAAGTAATCCTGTTTCTGTTTTATATTAAAGATACAAACTTAAACCACTTTATATCATCGCATAAACTCCAGATCTTCTTTTTAGTATGGAGCTAAGCGGTCTGTTATTGTATGAAAAAATACTGTAGCATAAGAAAAATACTGTAGCATTCGCTGGGAAACGTGTTTTGTGAGGGAGGAATAGTGAAAAGTTAGAATGAATAGTGAAAAGTTGGAATGAATAGTGAAAAGTTGGGAATCTGAACATACCCTTAAACAGAGTCGCATGAACTCTACTAACATACAAGAAAAAGGGGGAAATGTGAATAGCAATTTGGAGGTCGTAGCTCCAAGTGTTGTTGAAGGTTAAGAAAATATTGGATGTACTAATTTTTAAACAATGTTTAAAAAAATATTTGGAGACTGCAGTGAGTACGGATTAGATGACCTTCGTTTTGCAAAGTTCGCAAAAAGGGAAAAAAAAAAGAAAACTTGCTCTCTCAATGCGGAAACTTTATTTTTGCAAACTTTACAATCCCTTGCTCGTCTACTTTGTTGGATAAGGCCATGTTCAGATTCCCAACTATTCACTATTCATTCCAACTTTTCACTATTCATTCCAACTTTTCACTATTCCTCCCTCACAAAACACGTTTCCCAGCGAATGCTACAGTGTTTTTCTTATGCTACAGTGTTTTTTCCTACAATCTAAACACACCCTAAGGCCATGTTCAGATTCCCAACTATTCACTATTCATTCTAACTTTTCACTATTCCTCCCTCACAAAACACGTTTCCCAGCGAATGCTACAGTGTTTTTCTTATGCTACAGTGTTTTTTCTTACAGTCTAAACACACCCTAAAGAAACGGAAACAGTAGCAAATATATAACATTTGTTGGAAAATGCAAGAACGTGCAGTCCCAGAGAGCTCGCTCCCCAATGGAAGAAAGAGCAAAGTCAGACAGACTGTCAGGGAACACTATGTTGACGCACCAGTTTGGTCAGCACCGGATTCCAACGCTCTCACCGCGATCTCCAATGTGAAAGGGAAGCGTTTTCTTTTCCCTCGGCCTTTCCTCAGCCGTTCAGATTTGAGGGGAGCCGACCGGCGACGATCAGGCCGGAAGAAAGCGGAAGAGAAGACGAGCAGTAGACGACCAACGCGGCGCCGCTCTCAACTGCTACACGCATGCCGCGGCTGGCGTGCGCGCGCACGTGACGTGCGTTCGGACACGCGAGGCTGCCGCCCAATGTGTAGCCGAGAAGGAACCCCCAAACCGGACCGCACGCCGCCTCGGCTCTTCTATAGTTCTCTTCACTGTACATTATTATTTATATGTTTATATGTATATATATAACCCCCTGCCACTGCCAGCTTGCTGACTTGGGCCATGTTCAGATTCCCAACTATTCACTGTTCATTTCAACTTTTCACTATTCATTCCGACTTTTCACTATTTCTTCCTCACAAAACACGTTTCCCAGCGAATGCTACAGTATTTTTCTTATGCTACAGTGTTTTTTCCTACAATCTAAACACACCTTTGACCACAAAGCTTGCTTTGCATTGCTTGCCCATCCACTTCTGCCGGACCGCCTACTAGATCGCCGCTTCCAGTGCAGCAGTGTGCCCGAGCCGGCCGAGCTGCTAGTCAACTCCTGCGCTCCATTCCAGAGAGAGAGAGAGAGAGAGAGAGGCGCCATGGATGTGGAGAGCTCGCCGTCCCAGCTGGCGGCCGAGTCCTCGGTGGACTGGCGCGGCCGCCCCTGCCACCCTCGCCGGCACGGCGGCATGCGCGCCGCCGTCTTCGTCCTAGGTACAATCCTCCACCCCTCTCTCGTCATTCCTTCGCCATTTTCGCCTCTGAATCCAAGAAGCTAACAGCAATGGCGCTGCGTGGTTGCAAATGCATTTGGGATTATTGGGAGTGCAGTGTTCCAGTCGGCGCAGACGATGGCGCTGGCGGCGGTGGGGAGCAACCTCATCACCTTCGTGTTCGGCGAGCTGCACTTCCCGCTGTCGGAGGCAGCCAACGTGGTGACCAACTTCGTCGGCACCGTCTTCATCCTCTCCCCGCTCGGGGGATTCCTCTCCGACTCCTACACCGGATGCTTCTGGACCCTCCTCGCCTTCGCCGCCGTCGAGCTCGCGGTAATTAATTTCCGTTCCTTCGCCATCTGCATTGTGCTACCTGCAAATTAACCATTGAACCCATCCATCCATCGACTTATCGCCATTATTAATCGTACTATCCCGCTAGATGGATAATACTCTGCTCACATCTCGCTTTCAAGAAGAGAGAGCAGAGGACCAGGCCCCAGCTCAGCTGTTGTGTTTCTTTCCTTTAACCTCCATTGTTTTTGACCCGGGTTTACATGGCAAGGGAGATGGATGAACTGTGTGTGAATCAGAACATGGTAGGACCAACCATGCATGGTCCTGCCATTGGACGGATGGGCAGGAAAGGCCGCCTGTCGCCATCGCCAGGCATGACCAAAGCCTACCTTTTTTTTTTCCTGAAATAAAAAAAAACTCCCAAAAGTCTTTGCTCACAGCATGCGACTATGCGAGCAATGAGCTTCTTGCAACTCCATCACATGGACCATAATAACTGCGTACTGTTGGACACCACACGCACGCACACTAGTTGCACAAAAACAACACTGGCCAACTAGCCGTGGTTCATGGGCTCAGCATTTTTGGGGCATTGGATCCATCCGTCGGCGCCAGAGCCGGTTCAAAAATGGTTTCATTTTCAGCCTGTTCAAAACTGTCCGGAAACGATTCCCCTCCGGACAGGAACATTGGGATTCACGAGTGATGCTGGCTGGTGGCCTGTATGCCCACTGGGACTGGGAGAAAAAGCTATGTGACCTGTGTATGCAAGTAGCTTGTTGGCTTCCGTTTGATCTGGGGGAGATGGATGGATGGCACTGAGTTTTCATTGCTGGGCCCAAGCCCCCGTATCATTGTGTCGCTAGGACTGAGGCCACTCACCTTTTCTTTTTTCCTGTCTCTTTTTTCTTTCATGTCTCCCTTTTTTTCCTGTACTTTATGATCAGTCAGTATAATCAGGCAGATCTCATGCTCCATATCATTGGGGACCCAGCAGGTTTAATTGATGGGTCCGAGTTATTAAAGCGTGTACTATCATTGAGTCCATCGGTTGGATGCTTTATCATGTAGCAGTTTTTATTGTCGGGCAAAGGCCAACGATTTTTTTTTTCTGTTTCATTGATAATTTCCTCCATTTAATGAATATATAACATGCGGTTCTCTTCGTGATAGTTTCCAAAAAAAAAAAGGGCAAAAGAAGCACATGCTGTCATGATTCGTGGCTGCACATTCCGTTTCAGATATTATATTTCCCACATGTGCACATGTTAAGGAGGCTTCTAGCATTGTTAATAAACTGTAGTGGTCCGTGTGATGAGCTATAGTAGGCTGAATGACTGATCCATGTCACCACTGCTTGTCGTACGTGGACAAACGGTACATGGACAAACGTTAATGATGAGAGGGAATATTTGCTAGTACCTACTTGTTCAGACCACAAATTAATATTTGTTTATTTTGTTGTGTGTTACAAACATTTTTATCTTTGATATATCAGAATCTAAAATTTTATATTCATTAACAATGTAAATAGTGTTAACACTATTAGATTCATTATTAAAATTATTTTTATAATCTATGACTCTATTCGTTAAAGATAATGTGTCTTATATACATCATACAGCTACTAGTTTGAAAATGACTTCGGACAAACCAAAATGAAATTATATTTCTGATCAATGGAAGTACTAACTATATCATGTTCATAATAATTTGCTAAAGGCATATGTATTCATTTTAAATTAGGGGATCAGGCTGTAAATAGTCGCTGAAGGGTTGTCTTCTCTCCCTCAATTTGAATTTACCTGGCGTATTTCAGTTTATTAGAATAGCTCTTTCTACTCCATTGATACATAATTTTCTCACACAAAGTATTAGGAAAATTAAATAGGTTCGTGTTAAGAAAATATTATAGGTATAATACTTGTATAACTTAAGTGAAATAATATTACTTAGTAATTATTGATCGTTGTTCTATACTAACAAAAATAATTATATGGCTAGTACAAAAATGGTGTGGTCAATTTTATAGCTATCATTTGGTATATTCAGACGATATAGCTTACTTTCTCTGTACAGAATTTTATAGCAATACAATCTTTTTTTTTATCAGGGTGTGATATTACTGTCGGTACAAGCACATCTCCCACAGCTCAAGTCGGCGCCGTGCAACATGCTGACCATGGTGGGCAGCTGCGAGCGCGCGAGCGGCTTCAAGGCCACCATCTTCTTCGTGGCGCTCTACCTGGTGGCGCTCGGCAGCGGCTGCGTCATGCCCAACATGACCGCCTACGGCGGCGACCAGTTCGCCGGCGCGGCGGACAAGAGGCTCTCCACCTACTTCAACCTCTCCTACTTCGGCTTCTGCATCGGCGAGCTCGTCGCGCTGACGGTGATCGTCTGGGCCCAGATTCGCTACGGGATGGACGTTGGGTTCGGCCTCGCCGCCGCCGCAGTTGGGATCGGGATGATCAGCCTCGTCTCCGGCGTCCTCTTCTACCGGAACAAGCCGCCCCGGGGCTCCATCTTCACTCCTATTGCAAGGGTGAGAATGAACTTCACACGATCTATTTCAAGTTATTCGTAAATGCATTTTGTTTTACAAATTCATAATTGTTTGATGAAGTTCAGAATACCTGAAATGTTTGCTTGACTCTGCAAAATTCGTAAGGTTTTCGTTGCTGCATTCACCAAGAGGAAGCAAATCTGCCCTTCTGGCTCCTCCAATCCCGCTAATGGCGCAGCCGGTGATCCGGCGTCGCGCGTCGACAACTTCCGTCACGCCAATAAATTCAGGTCAGCTTTCTTATTATCCACACTCAGCTGTCCACTCCAGAGTATGTAACAGAGTTGAGACAGAGCTAAGATCACTGATGTGAAAAAAAAAAAACCCTGAAACTTGACGTACATACAGGTTCTTGGACAAGGCGTGCATCAGGGTCGCGCCGGAGCCGGACACGGCGCCGGAGAGCAAGTGGCGCCTCTGCACAACAGCAGAGGTTCAGCAAGCCAAGACACTCCTCGCCGTGATGCCCATCGTGGCGTGCACGATCGTCTTCAACACCGTGCTCGCCCAGCTCCAGACCTTCTCGGTGCAGCAGGGTAGCGTCATGGACACCAGGCTGTCGTCTTCCTCCTCCTTCGCCATCCCGCCGGCGTCTCTACAAGCCATCCCCTACGCCATGCTGCTCCTCCTCGTCCCGGCCTACGAGCTCCTCCTCGTCCCTCTCGCGCGTCGTCTCACGGGGACACGGTCCGGGATCACGCCGCTCCAGCGCATCGGCGTCGGCCTCGCCGTCGTCGCGCTCTCCATGGCCTCCGCCGCGCTCGTCGAGCGCCGCCGCCGGGACGCCGCCGTGTCCGGCGATGGGGAACGGCTCTCGGTGCTCTGGCTCGTGCCGCAGTTCCTCATCTTCGGCGTGTCGGAGCTCTTCACCAACGTTGGGCTCATGGAGTTCTTCTACAAGCAGGCGTCGGCCGCCGGCACGACGATGCAGGCGTTCTTCATGGCGCTCTTCTATTGCTCATTCTCGTTTGGGTTCTTCCTCAGCTCCGTGCTCGTCTCGCTGGTGAACAGAGCCACGGCGAGGGGCGGCGGACGCCATGGGTGGCTCGGTGACAATGATCTCAACAAGGATAGGCTCGACCTGTTCTATTGGGTGCTTGCTGTGCTCAGCGTGCTCAATTTCTTCTGCTACCTCCTCTGTGCGAGGTGGTATAACTCCGGTGCGGGCGGCGGTGATGAAGCTTCCTCCGGCGAGGTCGTATCCGAGGATGACGATGATGGAAAGGGGCTCATCTGAACAATCTCAAGAAACGAGCATGATACTGAATCTGATGTCTGATGTATATGAGCACGTTCCTCTCTTACTAGAAAGTATACAAGGTGGGTGTCCTATATAGAAGAGTAGATATTATATTAGCAATTTAGCATGCATACAAAGTGTGAGTGTGTCAGCAACGATTTCCCTCAAAATTGGCCAAAGATACTAGTTGTTGCGTGCATCTCTTTCAATTGAAATTGTGAATGTTCCTCAAACTTGGCCAAAGACTTTGAGTGGATATATATTTGTCAAATATTTTCCATAAATTGTCATTCTCAACATCCTCTTCCCAATCCAATTTCGACATGGATTAGGCCAGCCATACAATAAATAGTCTTCCGTGACAAGTGGGCCCCGTACAAACGCATTGCAAGCCCGTCTGATCCCCTGGACCCACAGTGGGACCAACCTTTTGACCCTTTGTCTAGTTGGGTTTTTGTCCCGAGATCGGATTACCCCAATCTCGCCGCCGCCGCCGCCGGTTTCCGCCGCCGTCTGGTTCCAATTTCACACTTTCCGCCGCACAGGTCGAAAGGGCTTCGATTCCGATCTCCAAACCTTCGCTTGATTCTTTTCTTCAGTTCCACGCGATGGGGCCGCCGTCGAAGCCTCAGTCTACGCCGCCGTCGACGACGACGACGTCGACGTGCACCGTGGAGGCTGCCGAGGGCACGCACCTGTTCCACGTCGAGGGATACAGCCTCCACGAGCGCCTGGTCGGCGGCGGGAAGTCCGTCCGCTCCGCGACCTTCTCCGTCGGCGGCTACGACTGGGCCGTTCGCTACTGCCCCGAGGACGCCGAAGAGGGCGGCGGCGGCGCGCTGGTCCTCACCCTTGAGCTCCTGACCAAGAACGCCTCGGCGACGGCGTCCTGCACCTTCAGGTTCCTCAACCCTGCTACCGGGAAGGCATCCGCCAGCTGGCTGGTGCGCTTGCTGAATTACAGATCAGGGGTTCTGAATAAGGCCGCAAGAGTCTGCATTTTCAGATGGCATCCGTCGATGTAAGCCCATGAGGATCGCCTCACCATCGAGTGCGCTGTCACAGTTGTTCAAGCAACCAAGGTCTCGGCGACCAAGACGGTCACCCGGATTGGAGACCCGCCATCAGACTCGTCAGTGCACCTGCTTTTGATGTTCAAGGAGAGTCTATCAGTGCCCATAAGATCGTTCTTGCTATGTGGTCACCGGTGTTCAAGGCGAAATTCTATGGACCGGAGATGGAGGATAGTACCAGGCGCATTGCTGTGGATGATGTGCGGCCTGCTGTCTTTAGGGCTCTGCTCCATTTCATCTACACCGACTCAATGCCTGATATTGATGATCTTTGTGATGATGATGATAGGAAAGAAATGTTTCGGAATTTGCTTGTAGCAGCGGATCGATATGGAATCAAGAGGCTCGTCTTGATGTGTGAAGACAACCTTTGCAAGAGCCTTAGCACAGATTCTGTTGCTACTACCTTGGCGCTAGCTGAGAAGCACAATTTATGCAACCTTAAAGACACTTGCCTTGAGTTTGTCGCCTTGTCGAACAAAATTGATGATGTGGTGGCAAGCGAGGGGTATTCGCACCTCAAAAGATCGTGCCCTTCAGTTTTACTAGAGATATTGGAGAAATCAAGCAAGTTGCGCAGGGTGTAGTGCTATCTACACAGACTGAAACTTCGAGCAATAAGATTTTCTTCTAATAACCTTGTTATTACAAGTTCATGTTCGAATCAATCTAATCATTTAATGCTAGAATGTTTCTTTCTACATACCTATGATGTCAAAATATTTAGTTCTTGGCTGTTCCACTCTTTCAAAGGTTCCTTCCCCTGTCAACAAGAACAGAGCAGACTAGCAGATAGCCAACATTGTACACACTACACAGTAATATTTAATGTTTAATTATTTTTCTTTGAAGTATCGTAATTATACAGAAATTAATTGTCAGAGCTTCAATTTATAGCTTAGTGTCACGAGGGACATGCATTTTAAAACATCGGGAGTAAGTGCTAATTAAGGAATGGTCATGTGACGTGAGTACAGGACTATTCGTACAGGAAATCTTGATTGCTGTACAGTTCTTGAGCCCACATTTTTACCTTTAGGAATAAGTCTACGTTACCCCCCTCATCTCTTGCAAAAGTCTAGACTTCAATCTCCTTCTCTTAAACCGGATAAAATACCCCCTCAAAGTGTGCAAACCAGTCAAGAGACCCCCCTGACCCCAACAGACCCTGGTTTTGGTCCAACGTGGCAGCCACGTTGCCCAGTCCACCTCCAGGTCAGCCACGTCGCCTAGTCTCTCTCTCCTCTCTCTGTCTCTCGTGTTCACAGTTCTGTCCCGACGCTCTTCATCCCTCCATCTCCTGCCGTGCGGAGCAGCAAGCACAAGCAGGGCCGCAGCAGCAAGCACAGGCGAAGCCACTGGCCGCAGCAGCGCACCCGTGCGGAGCAGCAAGCACATGTGACCGGCGGCGGCGTTTACGTGCAGTAGCAGCATGCTGTTGCCGTTCAAGCGAGCATCGGCGGCAGCCGGTGCCGCTCCCGTGCACGCCCATGCGGAGCAGTAGCAGGCCAGCAGCATGCACAGCTCGCTCGTCCGGCTAGTGGTTTTTTTCTCGAAAACGCAGGAGAACTGCGCTTCATTTCATTAAGAAGAAGAGTTGTACAGAACAACACCCACACACCCCCCACCCTCCCCTCTCTTTTGTCACATTACATTCGCGCCACGGACTAACATAGAAAAAAAACGACCAAAGAGGTTGGACTAGACTACATCTAGGCTCATGTTTCTGCTGCAGCAAAAGGGAGTCTTGCGAGCTCCCTAGCACCAGCAAGACTCCAAAGATGAGCCTCCTCCTCGTCCGGCTAGTGGTAGCTGCTCCGCCGAGCTCGGACCCAGCCATCGATGGGTTCGCCGGGATGCCGCCGGAGATGGAGGGAGAAAATCGAGAGAAAGAAAGACAGCGGCGGGGAAGACCAAACCGTTGCCGTTGGGATCCACCAAATCGAGCCGCCGCCGGCGGGATTTACCAAATTAAGCTCGCGGCCGCCGGAATCCGGCAGCCCGGCCTCGCTGCGCCTTCCTCGCGCAGAGCAGGCGCTGCCTGCTCCCCCTTCCACACGGTGGTGGTGGTGAGGGGCGCGCGAGAGCAGGGGAGCCACGGCTGGTAGCGGGAGCAGCGGAAACGGCGGCGCGGGAGCAGGGGACGAAGAGAGGAGGAGGAGGAGCAAGACAGAGAGAGGTGTGACCGGGTTGCTGACGTGGACGGCGAGAGGCCTGACGTGGATGCCATATGTGATGAAAAACAACTTTAGG
The DNA here is from genome assembly GCA_015342445.1 of Digitaria exilis. Lineage (NCBI taxonomy): Eukaryota > Viridiplantae > Streptophyta > Magnoliopsida > Poales > Poaceae > Digitaria > Digitaria exilis. The sequence continues at coordinate 3,386,007 of JACEFO010002380.1, forward strand.
TGGGCCTAGGGGGGTCCAATATCTGGTTTTGATAGTTTGAGGGGGTGTTTTACCCGGTTTTATAAATGAGGGTTGAAATCTAGACTTTTACGAGAGATGAGGGGGGTAATCTGGACTTATTCCTTACCTTTATGGAAAAGTCATGTCTAAGGGTATTTGATTTCACTGCAAGGCATGAACAAACTGCCGCAGCCATAATATTGAAGAAGTGGATATGCTCATGGCATGGGGGTAAACATGGGAAACATTAAAAATGTAGTGGCCCCCTTGTTTAGGGTTGGACGGCTGTCAGGCACATCTTTTCACATGGCACTGCAGCCTTGTCAGTTTCTTTCTGTTTAGTTAGTGTCATCCAAGAGGTGGATTCCATTATAATTTAGCCTTTGTGTTAAACAAATAGAACACGTCTAGATCACGTTCGGTGTTCAAACAGTTAATACATCTAAATGACCGTCAATGAATCTTGCTGCGCATGGTTCTTATGATAGGGTTGTATGTGTTTTTTTAAGGGAGAGGGTATGTTCTGTATGTTCATTCAGACGCAGCTTTAGAGGTGGAGGCAGTCTCTTCTCGCCAGTGTCTTCTTGTAGGGAGCCCTTGAGATCTTCCAGGTTAGTGATGTCTAATCAACCATTTTTGAAGCATTAGTTGTTCTGCTGTTTTTACCTTTTGTTTGTGTTTTTATGAATCCCTTCTGTCACTTTATCCTGTACTGTTGGCCCTTCATTAAAACTTCAGGTGCTCTGAAGGAGATACTTGATTTGTTCAGCGAGGAGATACTACTTATTGTTTTCTATATGGATAAAAAATATGCACACAAGCAGTTATCTCATCTCGATAGATCCTATGCTAGCATCAATCGCCTATAGCAGGTTTTCTTTCTCTTGTTCTTCTCCGAACTAGCCAGCATGAGCCGTTGACTTGGCCTCATTGCTTCAAGTGCGACCATGTTGTTTTACACGAACTTGTAAAATTTTTCTAGGTTATCATGATTTTTTTTAATAAGGTGACTAATCCTTGCTTTTTTTTAATTATTAAGAAAACAACGAGACCCGGAAAAAAAATCTGAGCAACATACTGTTCATACGAAGCCCTTCTACTGTAATTGGTCAAATGTTGTTGATTAAAGCTGAATATTCTCAAATGCCATATATTTCCAATAGAGACAGTATAATTTACATTTTCAGAGAAAGCAAAAAAACTGTTATCAGTCTTATTCAGCAGGACTCGGTGACTTGCAGAAATGGGTGATCAAACAAGTGAAGTTGAAGACCTGGAGTGCATTTTTGCTGATACAAGTGCAGCGCCAATCAAGATATCCTATGCAGCTATTAAATATATTACAAAGAATTTCGCCCAAGTGATAGGTGATGGTGGGTTTGGCGTGGTTTACCTAGTAAGCTTCTTTCTTTGTTGACACAGTTCATTTTCATACAATTTCCCAAGTCGAGGACAATGTTCATGTTAATGCTAAAATGTTCAAATTAAACAGGGAAGTCTTAAAAAAGGGATGGTTGCTGTGAAGAAGCTTTTCGCAGCAAAGGATTTTTCTGATGATCAATTTTTGGATGAAGTCACTTGTCTAAAGAAAGTAAACCACAGAAATATTGCAAGATTTCTTGGCTATTGTGCAGATACACAAGGAGAAGTCATGGAAATAGAAGGAAAACATAGGATCGTTGAGGTGCAGCAAAGGTTACTCTGCTTTGAGTATGTACCAAATGGAAATCTTCACCATTATCTGAAAGGTATAAAGTTTGCTACAAAATACCTCCCAATCTGTTCTAAAAGTTACCATTTGCGATCAGATGCAGTCAAAATTTAAGTTGCATCATGCTCTAAATATATGTGCACGGTAGCTCTTACTTTATTTTAATATATGAGGATCCCCCTGAATCATCCAATATACCTATGTTGTAAATTTGGACTGGTCCTCTGAGATGCATAGTATCTGTACTACAGAATATCAAAATGATTAAATTCACTTGTAGTGGCTAGCATGAAAACAATATGAATATCAAAGATTCCATCACAACATACTCTTCTCTGAAATTTTCTGAATATTCATGATTAAAGAACTAATTGTTTTGAGTGCCCACTTCTACTTCTACAGAGAAGACTCATGGATATGAATGGAACGTGCGTTTCCAAATAATTAAAGGAATTTGTCAGGGTCTGCACTATATTCATCAAGAACACATTTATCATCTGGATCTGAAACCTGCAAACGTGTTGCTGGGTGCTAACATGGAGCCAAAAATAACAGACTTTGGTGTGTCAAGGTGCATCGGGGAACAGTCCACAATGGTCACTAAAAACTTTTTTGGAACACTGTAAGTTCAATTTCTAATACTTTCATGAAATCAATGTGAAATTAGCTTTATGCCATGATGGGTTTGCCTGCAGGGGATACGTAGCACCAGAATTCATAGACAAACAACAAATATCGCTCAAGTCAGATATATTCAGTTTGGGTGTTATAATTATAAATTTGTTGACCGGATGCCACGGACCTGTTACTGAAAATGTAAGGATGGTTTACCTATCGATGCCACGGATTATCGCTTTTGATTTACCCTTTTGATGTCAAATTTTACGAGTCCAAGCTGTCAACATGTAGAAAATATCTAATGCTTTGAGCATCTAGTTTCATTAAAACAAAGTTAAACATAGATTTGGAAATACAGTGACAACCTTAAATATTTGAGGTTATGATTAACTCATATAATCTTGGATAAATCCCTGGTGGTGAGGTGAGATTATGTATGCGTAGTGTTAGAAGATATGTTTATATGTGTGTGCTTGGCCCACTAGGGCCCAGGGTGCTTGGCCTCCCTTCCTGGGTATGTTCGTCGGCCCTAGCTGGATTATGCTCCCTTTGTGTATATGGCGAGCATCCTTGATTGGTGATATTCTATAAACCATTGAGAGGCTCCTTGCCTATATATGTAATCGGCTATTGCCTTCGGAATATATCTAAAATTTCCCTGTCCATTCTCTTTCACTTAGGAACATGGTACAATCTGTAGTGTTGGGGCAAGATAATGTAATTATCATTTAGCACCTGCTTGGGGAGTCAACGATCATTGCGCAGCAAGTGATTCTTATATCCAGGATGCATGGTACTAGGTCAACGTTGATCCTGTTGGTAAACCAGAAATGATGGCACATCCTTGCTTTTGATACAGTTTCAGGCACCTTTAGATGCATCTAGATAAATACGTTGTTGTATAAACACATTCCATGTGAAAAAAGTATTTTTAAACAAAGCGACACCATTCTCATGATATTTAACAAAAAACTGTAGCTTGAATCTCCTACCAAATATATTATGTTATATGTATGATACATGTCCTCTCATCATTATTAAATATTTACTTTTGCAGTGGCATACAGCAATAGATGTGGACTGCCCGCAAATGAAGAGATGCATTGAAATAGCACAAATTTGTGTCAACAGAGACCCACATAACAGACCGACAACGGATGAGATAATTCATAATCTGAAGGAGATAGAAACATTATATCATGCAAATCAAACTTCTAAGCCAAAAATTAATGAGCCAAGAGATGATCCAAGGTCTTCATTACATCAGGTATGTTCTTGCAAACCAAATACACAATCAGTTTCACTTTTGAAATATACGTGGAAGTCTTCGCTATATCTGAGTATGTTGTTCAGAAACAAAATGCACAATCCAATTAATCTCTCCTCTTCGGAGCTCCTCGTCACAAATGGATGTGACTTTGTAGAAAACAGAAAAATTGAATTCATTGTTGTTGGTCTACGAACACTAGTAGCAGGGATCCAAAAAATCCCTTCTTTTTGTGTTTTAGATCTATAAAGCAAATATGTGCTTAGAGTTATCGTTTATATTCTGAATTGCAGATTGTGCACAGATTCCGGGCGTTGCCTGCAGAGAACCTTCGGGAACATGCCAGGTACACAAAAGTGATTTATTTTAACTGAACTCTATGATTCTCAATAATTTAATCATGGATAGTTATAAGAAATTAGGGATAATTATTCATAATGTGAAATTGACAAAGAGCTCGTTTTGTAGAAATATATACAAGTCATGTTGCATCCACTAGGGCCCATGATCATCCATCCATCGATCAAACCCTTGCAAGACAACAGTCCTAAACATCTAGGCTCACCATGCAGGTTCACCCCAGCATCAGTCATGAGCCTCTTCCCACGGCCAACAAGCGCAACGAGGCTCCACCGTGGAGCATATCTGAGAGAGAGCCGATAACCAATACACACCTTTTATGATAATGATACTGGTTTACAATAATGCAAATTAAATTTATTGCAAATAATTATAGATTACTAGGCTAGGATTGTGCATGGTCACACACTGCACCGATACATACACACAAATACAAGGACTAATGGTGGATGCAAGCACGAGTGTATTGACCGCCACATTATCGTCAAATCTCTTCTATGATGCAGGTGGTTTCCCAAGCAGGTCTAATTTTGAAATATAAATTGTTTTCTCAGAGTCGATACCTTATATATGGAGCTCGATGTCCCGGAATGCTTACTTGAGGGAAGCAACAAGCCGGGTAAAATATCACATCAACTTTTACTGTTCATCACAGGAAATTTTTCTCGTGAGAGAGAAATTGGTCGGGGTGCATTCGCAGGCGTCTACAAGGTATTAATATTTTTTTCCTTGCACCATTCTTATAGTTTTGTGTTACAACAAGGTTGAACTTCATATGATTTTTTACATCAACTCCACTTATGTTTATGACCTAGTAATAAGTATCGAGTGAACTTAAAACAGGGCATCATGCGGAAGCGGTGCGTTGCTGTGAAGAGGCTATTGATGACCGTGGATTTTAATGATCGAATGTTTCAGGATCAAATAAAAATCTTGATGCTGGCTCCACACAAAAATATTGTTGAGTTTCTAGGTTACAGTTCTAACACAGAAGATGAGGTAGTTGAACGTCAAGGAGAGTTAGTCATGGTTGAGAGAAGGGAAAAACTCCTCTGTTTCGAATATTTGCGCAACGGGGATCTTGATCGCTTTGTTTCAGGTCTGGAAAAAAAATTGGTACTACTTACATGAGCAAGGAGCAAGAACTCCATCTGGATGCAATCAAGAAAAACTAGAAATCCAAATAATTTACTAAAGAGAAGCTGTTTTTATTGTTTTCATCATTTGATACATGATACAATAAATCCTATTTAAAATCATATGAAAACTAACAACCCCCCATCCTGAGCAAAACATTTATGCTGCCTCCAGATGCATCGAGTGGACTCGAATGGAGAGAACGGTATCAAATAATCAAGGGAATTTGTGAGGGCTTACACTATCTTCACGGAAAGAGTATTGTTCACTTAGAGCTCAAACCTCAAAATGTGCTGCTGGATGATAACATGGTACCAAAAATTGCTGGTTTCTGCCTATCCAGGCACCTAGGTGAAAACCAACGTCAGACTACACAAAACATGTCTGGATCAAGGTAAGTTAGTTTGGCCCCTTCAGTGCATATCTTTTATTTTGTTGTTAGCCATGAAGAGCATGATCTTGCATGCAAACTTTTTCTCATTCAGCAGACATATTTGGTTTATCATGCAGAAGACATATGGCACAGGAATACATGAATACTCGAGTTACCACATTCAAGTCAGATATATATAGCCTTGGGTTTATAATCACAATGATACTAGCAGGGCGGAAGGGCTTTTTAGAGATTGACAAGGTAAGGAATGTAAAGCCTCTCCCTAAAACAACATCTAGTTCGGTAATCAACTGCTACGGTAGAAAAATGACTATGAACCATATCTATTTAGTTATATTTGAATGGATAAAATTGAGAAATGGGACATATTGCCTCCTATTTCACCAAATAATGGATGCATATGCAATTATTAATTTATTATATTTATTTATGTTTTTATGTTGTATTTTCACAAAGCAAAAATAATAAAAACGAAACTTTATAAATTTATGACATGACATGCACCGAATTATGATCACAGTAGATCTCTTCTTATCTTAACCAACTACTGTAAGAAGGAACCAGAGGGCGTCTTGGGTTTTGCTGTTGGGCTGTTTGTGCACGTTTTCAAGGCATTTGCACTCGATTCCGTACGTGGTTTGTATATGCTAGCATCATCTAATATCTTATTCCGTAGGTACTTGAAAGCTGGAAGAACAGGTTATGGCGTATGTCCTCGGCAGGCACAGTACTGTTGGAACAAGTAAGAGTATGCGCAGAGATAAGCAGAGCTTGCATAGCCTACGACCCCGACAAAAGGCCAGATACGGGACGTATACTTGAGATGCTTCTTGAAACAGAAACTAACCCAGCAGTAGCTGCGATTGTGAAGGGTGAGGACTAGTGGCCGGATGACTGTTAAAGTTTGGTTTGGGTAGGATCACAATTCTATCTCCCTGGTAGTTTGTTGTACAACCCTGTAATTTTCATATACACATAATGGACAAAAACAGGGCGATGCAATCGAAGGTGGCATAGCTATTCTGTGGCTTCCTTCATCACTTACACGTCGCATTTCGTTTGATTTCACATGTTATAAATGGTAAATTCTTGTATTGTAAATTGGTTTCTGAGTTCCGAAAAGCTTTCGAATAGTATGTCCAGTGTGATTTTATCCATCCACTGGTATATCGGCCTGTGTCATGAACAGAGTGCCAGGTAAACATATGAATATATGTTCAAACGAGGGATTATGAACTCTTTGCACAGATTATCATTCATAGCTTCACTTTTCAATCTTGAAGCTTGTAGATGGTGCTAGCATTTCAGTGAAGCATGTCTTGTTTCTACTGTCCTGTGTTCCTCACAAACAGATTGTCTTTGGATGACAGCTCGATTATAAGAACTGCCGTCACAAACTAGAAAACAGTTAAGGCCTGCCCTATTCATCAATTTATCCATGTCATTCATTTATTAATCGAAAGCATTGATCCTGTGGTTGGTGCCATACCATTGCCCATTTCATCGGACGAACACTGCCTTCCTGTCAACGAGAACAGAGCAAACTAGCAGAGCACCAGAGTGTCAACATTGTATCCTTTCAAAAAAAAAAAAGAGTGTCAACATTGTGCTTGGGAATTGGGATGGCAAGTTGGCAGCCAACATATAAATCTGCACGTCTATCTCGTCGATTAAGATTGGTTCCATCAATTCAAGAAACAAAACAAATATCATCCCTCAAATTCTGTTAAATAGCCATACTTCCTCTGCACTCACCGTTTCACCCGCGCCTTCTCCAATTCTTTTCGCCACATCATCTTATCTCGGCCGTTCCATGGCTTGTGAGGAGGAGTGCGGAGTGGGGAACGTGTCGAGCAGCCACATCACGTCCTGGGGCTGGAACGCCGGCAAGCCGGCGGCGTGGTTGACAAGGCTGAGGTCGAAGGAGACGCGCACCCTGTCGAGGATGGTGACGTGTCCTTCGTTGATTGGTGCGTCGCCGTTTCGGTAGACGTTGAGCGTCCTGTCGAACCTGTTGAAAGATAGAGTTTGTTTAGATATTGATCAACTTGTAATTCAAGTGATACACGTGATAGGAGATATGGCTAGGAGGTTGTAGCTGTAGATAAGTTGTTGTAGTATATCTAGATTTGTTGTAACAAACTCAACCTCTTGGCCAAGTCATCCATCCACGTATCCTTCCTCTATGTAAGCCACGCCCGGGGCTATTCCGGAGCTCATCTCATCAACACGCATACGTTGAGCACCCAAGATTGGGGCCAACGCTTCCATCAAAACTTTTAGCTTTACATGGTATCAGAGCCTCTCCTCTACAACTCATCCATGGCGAGTTCTTCCTCGACGACGTCGCTTCTTCCTCTGCCGGTCACGGAGAAGCTCACCAAAAGCAACTTTGTTCTCTGGCAAGCACAAGTCTTGCCGGCCATCCGAGGTGCTCAACTCGAAGAGCATCTCAATCCTGATGCGGCCATCCCAGCCAAGGAGATCACCGCACAAGCTGCTTACAAAACTGTCACGCAGCCCAACCCGGAGTATATCTCCTGGGTTGCCAAGGACCAGCAGGTTCTAAGCTACCTGCTGACCTCGATGACGCGAGAAGTCATGTCGCAGGTGGCGACACACAAGACGGCGGCTGCCGTATGGACTGCTGTTGGGGTGATATTCTCATCCCAAACCAAAGCGCGTACGATGAATGCTCTCATCGCGCTTGCCACGACCCAGAAGGGCAACTTTACCATGGCGGAGTACCTCTCCAAGATGCGGGCTCTCGCCGATGACATTGCTGCTGCAGGAAAACTCCTCGACAACGAGCTCTTCATCTCCCACGTCTTCACCGGGCTGGACTCTGAATACAACCCCATCGTGACTGCTGTTCTGGCGCGTCAAGATCCAATCACCCTCGATGAGTTTTACTCACAACTTCTCTCCTTTGAGATGCGTTTGGAGTTGCAGGGCCATGGATGACACTCTTCATCAGCCAACATGGCATCTCGTGGTTGTGGTCGCGGAAACTTTCGTGGCCGTGGCCGTGGACAGCCTCAGGGACAAGGACGCGGTGGAGGTGGAGGCCGGGGACGCAGCAACAATACCAACAATCGCTCCAGCAACAACAACTCCCGCGGCAACAACACCTACAACCGCGGCAATGGCGACAGATGCCAAGTCTGCGGTCGTGGAAATCACACGGCCCTAGACTGCTCGTATCGTTTTGATGAGGATTATGTGCCCACCGAGAAGAGTGCATCCACAGCGGTGAACTCTTTTGGTGTGGATACAAACTGGTACACGGATACAGGTGCTACCGATCATGTCACTGGTGATCTTAATAGGCTGGTGATCCACGACAAGTACAACGACAACGACCAGATCAAAACAGCAAGTGGTTTAGGTATGGACATCAAGCACATTGGTTATGCTACTGTTCCTACCCCTAGCAGATTTATTCATCTGAATAATGTCCTGCATGTTCCTAAAGCTGCTAAGAATTTAGTTCCTGTTTATCGCCTTGCTACTGATAATAATGCCTATCTTGAGTTTCATCCAAATTCTTTTTTGGAAAAAGTCCATGTTACTCCCCTCAACTATAAGCAAAGTCCACATAACCCCCTAAACTATTTTTTGGTTTATTTTACCCCCTAAACTATGTTATTTGGTCTATTTTACCCCCTAATACAATTTTTCTTTTTTATTTTTCCATGTACAAGTATCATATTGCGTTCAAATTTTGGGAGATGATAGTAGACATCATAATACATGATAGAAAAATATAAAATTATTTTTTGTTATTATTTTGATGGGGGTAAGATATTTAATAATTAATCCTTAGGACACGATATTATACAAAAACTAGTGACAAAAAATTTATAATATATTTTTTTGACATACATTGTGATGTTCACTACAATCATGCAAAATTTTAAATTAAAATTCAACTTGTGCATGGAGAAATAAAAAAGAAAAATTGTATTAGGAGGTAGAATACACCAAGTGACATAGTTTAGGGGGTAAAATGAACCAAAAGAAAGTTTAGGGGGTTATGTGGACCTTGCTTATAGTTGAGGGGAGTAATATGGACTTTTTCCTTCTTTTTTTATAAAGGATCAGGCTACGAAGAAAACCGTTCTGCGAGGCAAGTGTGAGGGTGGCCTCTATCCTATTCCTTCCGAGTTCAAGAGCCATGCATTGAGCGCAATAAAGCAGACCATCACAAGATGGCACAGTCGGCTAGGACATCCTTCGTTTCCTATTGTTCAAAAGATTGTTAGTAGCTTTAATCTTCCTTGTTCCATTAGTGAGAATAAAGACTCCGTCTGTGATGCCTGTCAACAGGCAAAGAGTTATCAGTTACCCTATTCTAGCTCTTCTAGTCGGTCTAGGGCTCCTTTAGAATTAGTCTTCTCCGATGTATGGGGTTCAGCTCTTGAATCATTTGGAAGGAAACAATTTTATGTCAGCTTTATTCATGATTTTAGCAAATACTCATGGATCTATCTTTTACGCCTTAAATCTGAAGTTTTTCAAAAATTCCATGATTTTCAAAATCTTGTTGAAAGACAATTTAATCGCAAGATTTTGTCCATCCAATCTGATTGGGGTGGCGGATATGAAAGGCTTAGTTCCTTTTTTACTAAAATTGGCATTGCACACCGAGTGTCTTGTCCTCATGCACATCAACAAAATGGATCCGCAGAGCGCGAGCATCGCCATATTGTTGAAGTAGGTTTGTCACTACTTGCGCATGCTTCCATGCCCCTCAAATTCTAGGATGAAGCTTTTGTTTCAGCCACTTATCTGATAAATCGAACTCCTAGTCGAGTTCTTGACTATCGCACACCTTTAGAAGTCCTGTTTGATAGCAAACCGGATTATAACTTCCTTCGTGTTTTTGGATGTGCATGTTGGCCCAACCTACGGCCTTTCAACTCTAGAAAACTTCAGTTTCGATCAAAACAGTGTGCTTTCCTAGGATATAGCCCACTTCATAAAGGGTTTAAATGCCTTGATATTTCTATGGGCTGAATCTATATCTCTCGTGATGTTGTCTTTGATGAGAATATCTTTCCATTTGCTGCTCTACATTCAAATGCAGGAGCTCGGTTCTCCTTTGGACATCTTCTTCTTCCTCAAAATTCAGGGGTTAGAACATTGCATAATCATACTGCTGATGCTCCAACTAACCCTGTCTGTTCTACAGAAGCTTCAGAAAAAAATTTGGAACAAGTTCATGCAGGTTTTGTGCCAACCGGAGGTGATTTCTATGCACAGCACTGCTGGTGCGATTCCCGAGGATGATCCTCCTGCTCCTTTGCCTGATAACGCCGGCAGATCCGATTCGGGATCGCCGCCTCCGACCGCACCTGTTTCAGCAGCCAGCGGCGAAGCATCTGCCCACCAGCAGTCATTTGCCGCGCGTCCACGGTCGGCGGAGGCCCCGACATCTGCACTCCCTGGTCAGTCCATGCAGCGGCACGAATCTGCGTTGCACTCGGCGCCTGGATCGTCTGTGCACAACTTCGTTGAAGCAACGGCGGCCACTGGATCTGCTGCGCCAGCATCTGGATCCTCTGCACCAACGAGTTCTGCTGCTTCTGATGAACCGCCAGCACCAGCGCCAGAACCTCGGCCTCAGACCCGTGCATGGTCTGGTATGCATAAGCCCAAGAAATACACTGATGGGACTGTCAGGTATGGACTTTTGGCTTCCAATGGTGACCCTAATAATTTATCCGAAGCTCTTAGCAGTGTTAATTGGAAACAAGCTATGGATTGTGAATATTCTGCCTTGCTTAAAAATCGAACATGGCATCTTGTTCCACCTAAGTCAGGGGTAAATGCTATAGATTGCAAATGGGTGTATAAGATTAAAAGAAAACCAGATGGTACTATTGATAGGTATAAAGCTCGATTAGTTGCTAAAGGCTTTAAACAACGATATGGGATAGATTATGAAGACACTTTTAGTCCTGTTGTTAAAGCTGCAACTATAAGACTTGTTTTGTCTATTGCTATGTCTCGAGGTTGGAGTCTTCGCCAGCTGGATGTACAGAACGCGTTTCTTTATGGTGTTCTAGAGGAGGATGTCTACATGCGTCAGCCACCTGGGTATGAGAATAAGCAAACACCACAGTATCTGTGCAAGCTAGATAAAGCTCTATATGGTCTTAAACAGGCACCAAGGGCTTGGTATGCTAAGCTAAGTGAGAAGCTTCAATGTCTTGGATTTAGTCCTTCCAAAGCTGATATCTCACTTTTCTATTTTAACAAAGATGGTATAACTATATTTCTTCTCATCTATGTTGATGATATCATAGTGGCTAGCTCATCTCAGGAAGCAACAGCAGCACTCCTTCAGAATTTGAAGGAAGACTTTGCTCTCAAAGATTTGGGAGATCTACATTACTTTCTTGGTATAGAGGTAAAGAAAATTAATGATGGTATCCTCATGACTCAAGAAAAGTATGCAACTGATCTACTTAAGACAGTAAATATGACAACTTGCAAACCAGTTAGTACCCCAGTTTCTACCTCAGAAAAGTTGTCTGCTTTCGAAGGAGACTTGTTGGGGTCTGAAGATATAACAAGGTACAGAAGTATTGTGGGAGCTTTACAATATTTGACATTAACAAGACCTGATATTTCATTCTCGGTAAATAAGGTTTGCCAATACTTGCATGCTCCTACTACCCTGCATTGGTCTGCTGTTAAAAGAATACTCCGGTACATCAGAGGCACTCTTGATTTTGGCTTGAAAATCAGGAAATCATGCTCTATGTTGGTTAGTGCTTTCTCTGATGCGGATTGGGCAGGTTGTCGTGATGATCGAAGATCAACTGGGGGATTTGCTGTGTTTCTTGGTCCAAATTTAATATCATGGTGTGCAAAGAAGCAGGCTACTGTGTCAAGATCAAGCACAGAAGCTGAGTATAAAGCCATAGCAAATGCAACGGCAGAAATAATATGGCTGCAATCTCTGCTTAAGGAACTTGGAGTAAAAGTACCCTCGGCTGCACGATTGTGGTGTGATAATCTTGGTGCAAAATAATTATCTTCTAATCCAGTGTTTCATGCAAGGACAAAACATATCGAAGTGGATTATCATTTTGTTAGAGAAAGGGTTGCACGACAACTATTGAAGATTGATTTTATTTCTACAGATGATCAGGTGGCAGACGGCTTTACGAAGTCTCTGGGCACAATGAAGACTGAAGCATTCCGACGCAATCTCAACCTAGAAAGGTTTCGATTGAGGGGAAGTGTTGAAAGATAGAGTTTGTTTAGATATTGATCAACTTGTAATTCAAGTGATACACGTGATAGGAGATATGGGCAGGAGGTTGTAGCTGTAGATAAGTTGTTGTAGTATATCTAGATTTCTTGTAACAAACTCAACCTCTTGGCCAAGTCATCCATCCACGTATCCTTCCTCTATGTAAGCCACGCCCGGGGCTATTCCAGAGCTCATCTAATCAACACGCATATGTTGAGCACCCAAGATTGGGGCCAACGCTTCCATCAAAACTTTTAGCTTTAGAGAACCCGCCGGCGGTGAAGATGGAGGCCATTGTACCCGGTGATCTCGAGCACGTGGACGGCACGATGCTATGCTATAGTGAGACTGAGATGAGCAAGAGAGAAGAAACAGAGGAGGAGCTGACATGTCGAAGAGGACACATACCATGTGGCCTTTTGTGCACAGAAGAGGGCACATCCAGATCTGTGGGTTCTAAAATAATACTACACCTAAATCTTTGTGCATAAAATTGCTAACACACCTAGAACGTAGCAAAGCCAAAGGGAATCTTGCCTATAGCTCATATATGCACCTACAGAGGTGGAGACAGCCTATTCTCTCCCCTTCTTCAGGTCTTCCAGGTTAGTGATGTCTATCCACTAGTTAGAACTATTCTTATACGTTTATGCTGTTTTTACACTTCTGTTCATGTTCTTTTAAATTCCTTTCTGAAAGCAGTAGGCTCTCTCTTGGGCATAATGATATTCTTGATTTGTTTAGCTATGAACTACAACTTGTTTCCTGTATGCACAAAAAGAAACACAAACTAGCAAGCAGTTTCTCATTCATCTCAATCGATGCTTTGCTTACTGAAGGCAATTTCAATCACTGATTGCCGGTTTTCTTACCACTATGGTTCACCTCTGAACTAGCCAGCATGAATTTGACTGGCCTTCTCCCCTGCATCTTCCAGTTGATTTATAGGAATTTGTGAAATCCATCTCGTTTCCTTGGTATTTTCCAAAAGGCGACTTAGCTACCTGCAGGCTCTTTTTAATTAGTAAGGAAACATCCAAACGAGTAAGAAAAGCCTTCTCGGCTCCAAAAACTGTTAACACAAAGCTCTTCGAATATCAAAATAAGGGTGCCTACAAATTTAGTAATTAGTTCCAAGTGCCAATAATATGTGAGGAGCAATTTAGATTTGTCACTTCTAAATATTTCTTATGCAGTTGTTACAATTTGCAATTTTGAGAGCCATATGGTTGGTTAAAAGTTGTTTATTTCATCTATATCATCTGAAAAGAGGTAATGGGCCCCCCAGCATCTGGCCTCCTGCATCACCGTTTCCCCCCACAGGCACCCTTAAATTGTCTCTACCGTTTGTGGTTAGCCCTAACTAACATTTCCATGGATGCTTTTTGTTCACTACTACACAAATCCTATCGCAGCCGGTTGGGAACCCCCCTCCCCCCCCCTCCCGCTGGTTTTGGAAAGCGTTTGATTTCTAGCAGCTGCACAGCAGGTTCCTAATGGTCTGCGTTGCTCCTCATCACAGCCGTTTTGGGAATAGTAACTGGATATGATGAGGGTGTCCAGGTCCCATGTTGCATGGTTGGAAAATTGCAAAAAAAAAATGAGAGATGTAGAATTTATAAACACTTTTATTATCACTTTGTCGTATGAAAAAATAACCAAACTAAAAGTTGTAAATCTTGAAAAGTTATACAACTTTATAGTTGAACACTTTTTAATTTGAATATGTGTAGGCCTTCAAAAGTTTGATTTGCCAAGTGCCCATGCATATAGAATCGGCTACGATGAGGACCAACACAAGTGGTTCGTGGCTTGAACCAGCTGTGTTGATGAGCGACTCATCACAAATAGTTCGTGGCTCCAACCGACTGCGATAAGGACTAACACAAGCGGTTCATGGCTCCAACCAGTTGCGTTGCTCGACGCACTCATAATAGCCGGTTGCAAACACCAACCGGCTACGATAGTTACATCATAATCCGGTTGTGATGCTCCTTTACATGCTGTAAAGGGGACGTTTGATATGACCGAATCTATAGTAGTGGTTGCCCAGTCTCCCATTGAATAGCCAACATACATCGAAGTAGCTTTCTCCTAAAATTGCACATTCAAATCAATTCTTATCTTTTACATGACTACATTTTCTTAGGGTTATCATTTTATTGTTATTACAGGATGTACAAAGATTCTGGGCTTTGCCCGCTGATGAGGCAAGTCTGCTAACATGGTCATTAACGAGCCTAGATGAACATCGGGGTATGATAATTATTTACCTATAGTTCTTTCAGTTATGTGTTCACCCGAGTGGTGGGTAGACACTGGTGCTAATATTCATGTATGCGCTGCCATTTCCTTGTTTTCTTCCAACCAGGTCGGGGGACTACCTCCTTGTTGATGGGGAACACAGCTCATGCGTATGTACTTGGTGTTGGTATGGTCAATCTGAAGTTTACTTTGGGAAAGAGCGTGCAATTGAAGAACGTGCAATATGTCCCTACCATCAAGAAGAATCTAGTCAGCGGCTCTCTGCTATGTAGAGATGGTTATAAATTAGTCTTCGAGTCAAATAAATGTATCATGTCGAAGTTTAGAACCTTTGTTGGTAAAGGTTATGATAGCGTAGGTTTGTTACACTTTTCTCTTGATGATAGGTGCAATAATGTAGCAAACAATGTTATTAGCGTTGATGAATCAAATGTTTGACATTCGAGGCTTTGTCACGTTAATTTTGGTTGCATGACACGGTTAGCAAATATGAGTTTAATTCCAAGGTTTACCTCTGTCAAGAATTCCAAGTGCTTTGTATGTGTTGGATCAAAACAAACTCGCAAGCCTCATAAAGCTACTGAGGCGAAGAACTTGGCACCTCTAGAATTAATCCATTCTAATCTTTGTGAGATGAATGGTGTGTTGACAAAAGGTGGGACGATTATCGATGATAGAACTAGATATTGTTTTATTTATATGTTGGAAACAAAAGATGAAGCTCTTCACTACTTTAAAATTTACAAGGCTGAAGTAGAAAACCAACTTGAGAGAAAGATTAAAAACTTAGGTCAGATCGCGGTGGCGAGTACTTCTCAAAGATTTTCGATTCATTCTGCGAAGAACACAGTATTATTCATGAGAGAACGCCTCCCTACTCACCTCAATCTAATGGGGTTGCTAAAAGAAAGAACCGAACTCTAACGGATTTGGTTAATGCCATGTTAGATACTTTGGGGGTTCCAAGAAATTGTGGGGTGAGGCTATATTGACCGTGTGTCATGCCCTAAACCGTGTACCTCCAAAGAATAAAGAGAAAACACCATTCGAGGAATGGGAGAAGAAGAGGCCATCACTTTCTTACGTGCGTACATGGGGTTGTTTGGCCAAAGTAAATGTGCTAATCAATAAGAAACGCAAGCTTGGACCAAAAACCGATGATTGTGTCTTTTTTGGTTATGTTATTCACAACGTGGGATATAGATTTATGGTGGTGAACTCTGGAGTACCAGACATGAAGGTTGGTACTGTCATGGAGTCCAGAGATGCAACATTCTTTGATAGAATATTTCCTATGAGAGATGGAACTAGTTCATCGAGGCAAGAGATTATCAAGCATGAGTTCTCTGTCGAACCGATGGAACATAGTGAACATGCTCATGTGGAACATCCAGAGGAGGATAACAATGAAGCTCCTAGAAAGAGCAAGAGACGAAGGATTGAAAAGTCCTTTGGTAGTGATTTCATTGCATACCTCGTAGACGACACACCTAAGACTATTCAAGAGGCATTTTCATCTCCTGACTCCGACTATTGGAAGGAAGCAGTCAGGAGTGAAATTGACTCTATTATGACGAATGATACTTGGAAGGTTGTTGATCGTCCTTATGGGTGTTCAAGAAAATCTTAGGCTTGATGGTACTATCAAAAAGTACAAGGCAAGGCTTGTGGCTAAGGGTACAAGAAAGAAACATCCTTGGTTGGATCCAACTTAGAATCCTAAGGGGGATTAGTGTTATGACATTCTTCGCCCTTGTGTGTCACATGTGAGATGCAAGTGCAACGAAACTCGTCACCTATTCTCAATTTTTCTTTTCACTTAGTGGACACATCATGCCTTTCATACACCGGCCTTATCCAATGTTTTTTGCCAAATCATCATTGCCCATTTCATCACAACTCACAAGATACCATGAAATCGTTGCAAGCATCTCTAAGCCTGTCGCAGCGACGCCGATCAGCACCAACTTGCCAGCCACGTTTTCCATGTGGATTGTCCTGGCAAGGACGTGCTCGCACACCACCTTGAGCCAGGGCCGGTCCGGGGGGGGGGCAAGAGGGGCAGCCCGCCCGGGCCCCCGGTTCCATAGGGTCCCACGTGTATGTTTACAGCATAACTATGAGTTGAGATACTGATGGAGGTTAAACTCTAGTATATACATAGATATTTTTGCTTTATATCATTGATGCTTGTCAAATTGAGTATATAATTCATCTTTCATTAATTTTTAATATAAAGTATTTCATCTCGAAAATATTTATCCGATACACAAAAAAGGAGCATGAGAAAATGAGTAGATGATGAGTTTATAGTCATAGAGAAGATCAATTGACACGTTTTTAAGTAAGACTGACCA
Source organism: Digitaria exilis (assembly GCA_015342445.1). NCBI lineage: Eukaryota > Viridiplantae > Streptophyta > Magnoliopsida > Poales > Poaceae > Digitaria > Digitaria exilis. Next base: position 3,403,383 of record JACEFO010002380.1, read on the forward strand.
TCTTGAGTGTCATGATAAAACCGAGTAAGAAAATGCCAGTTACGATGAAGAATTAATTTTTATGAAGCATATCAACTATGAAGGAGATTTTTTAGTATGAATATTGATAAGGGCCCCAGGTAAGTTCACTCCGGGTCCCTAAAATGTCAGGACCGGCACTGCCTTGAGCCTATCCATGGCGTACCGTACTACCGTTCCGCGGCCGCTACCAAACCCTTGACCAATCCTCTCATCTCGTCGTCACCCAGGTCGTCCATGACCGGCAGGGAGTCAGTGTACACGAAGTGGAGCAATGCTCTCAAAACGCCAGGCCGCATGTCGTCAACCTCGTTACAGATCATGTCCATCTCCATTGTCACCGGCCCATAAAGCTCCGCTTCGAACACCGGCGACCGCATGGCGAGGATGACTCTGTGTGAGCAACAAACTCTTCCCCATCCACGTGGAAGGTCACGTCAGCACCTTCTATGGACACCCAGAGCTCGCCGATGTGCCGTGTTAGGTCCGGTTCGGGTTCACGTCTGGGCACCATGATCCCCGGCTGGGGCAGTCACAAGGTCTCGCCGGCGATGATCGTGACGACACACGCGACGGCCACCGTGTCGGCATCGCGGAGGTACCACTGCGGAAGAGGCCTCGAGCTCGCACCGTCTCACAAGCCACCTTGACATGGCGTGCGAGGAGTGTCAGGGTTTGCGCTTCCATGGATGTTAAACAAGTACAAGACTGGAAAAGCCATGGTTAAATTTAAAAGTATTACAACTGACGTTGCCAAATGATTGAAAGAATTTAAAAGTATCTCCTGCACCGTTGCTACTTGCTAGAGTCCCAAGACAACCTCATGGTTCCCCAAAAACAGAAATCTGAAAGAAGTTTTAGATCAAATCTACATTGTTTATCATTTATTTTTAAAAAATCCTAGCTTTGCAGTGTTTTTAAAACTTTTATAATCTGGAATATGTCTCCCAAATCCTTTCATCTATACTCTATATATCTTTTATTTACGAGAATTTAAATTGAATGTGATGACTTCAATCTTATTTATTTTTCATTCTATTTTTTAATAGTACTGTGGCATGTACCAACCTACTTAGTATGAACAAACAAAGGGAGATAAACTAGTGAAATACACCATGCAAAGATGTGTTCCTGGTTCTCTTGCAATTGAAAAGGTTCAGAACTGAACCAATTACTGAATGAAGTAACAGCAACTGAAAAAAAAACAAAGCTATTGCTATTAAAGTGCTGACACAGGAACAAGAACAGAGCCATAGAAAAATAACTTACTACCAAACCAAGAAACTACAATGACAGAAACTAACAATTGGATCTCAGCTCATACATGCATATCATGATTGTTTGATTATAGATTGAAAGGGATATTTCAGTTCATCTTCATCGTAAAAAACTAATGAGCAAAATGCTGGCCGACAAGCAATAGTTAGCTCCCTCCGGGTATGAAAGATAAGCAGCTGAATTGCATCTTGCAAACCTGAAAATTCGAGGTGTATGCTGCTGCGAACCAAACTGACGAGTTGCTGATCACTCGGATGATCAGTTTTCAATCTTGAAACTTGTGAACGATGATGTCTGACATTTTGGAGCAGCCTTGTTCACACAAATAGAGTGTGTTTGTACTACGGATAGACGTGACATGCAATTGAAATTATGAAAACTACTCACACGATTTGAGGTGGAAAAACAATCATTCATAAATCCAGTCTTCATCAGAAACGTCCATATCGTGCATAGGCATCCTATGCAATGTCCTTGAGAGATATGGATCATATGTTGCGGAAACCATAAGAAATAGAAATGCTTACACCAAAACTGCACCTTGCAAGGTCATGCTATCAACAGTGATCAGTACAAGGACAGTTCCCATACCCATGAAGTCCAGTGAATATTATTAGGTTTCTCAAATTATTATCGTAAAAGATAAATGAAAATAACTTAATTCATTATATGTTCAAGTATTCAAATAATATTAACAGTATGAAACAGATAAACAGACGCAATAATTATCTTGTAAAGTTATCCGTACCTATGTGCAATTCTTCCTCGACAATTTCTGTTTGAATATCAAGGTAGCTGACATTTTTACACATTGTGCACATATGTAGTAGAGTTTCTGAGAAAATATAAGCCTTTCCGTTTCCACTTCAGCACAAACATGAAACATAGAGGCAAACAAACAATTTTTATTTGGAATATGACTAGCTAATAAAGCAATAATCTGTTCAGAATATTTAAATACTAGACTGATAATCCATAGATAAACCTCACTACTATTAATAACTAAAAAATCTAAATTCTAGGCATTATTCTCAGATCCATCTTTCAGTGCTATTTTCGTCAACTTTTTGCCGACCTTACTCATCCTGACCATTGCATCAGCCAAGACAGAAGGTGAAGTTCTTGCGAGATCCTTGTACCCTTTGGTCGCCACATCTTCCATATTATTCAAACAACACATAAACTCGATGCACGCATGCTTCAGCTTGTCGCAATGATGCTGATCAGCTAAAGCCAACGTGGTCGCCACATTCCTTATATGAAGATTGTTGCAAAGGATACTCTGGCACGTCAGCTTCAACCTCTCAATAGCATACCTATCCGCCGCCACAAGCAAGTGACGGACCATGTCGCAATTCCCACAATGATAATCTCTCCCAAGATCATAGTTTTGATCCATCGAATCGGTGTAGATGAAACACAGCATCGCTCTGAAAACATCAGGCTGCATATCCTCAATCACAATAGCCTCTTTCCCCACCTTTCTCATCGGTCCATAGAGCTCCGCCTTGAACACTGGCGACCGCATAGCGAGCACAACCCGGTGCGCCGCAACCGTCTCGTTACCGACACTGAACGTGACATCTGAACCCTCCTTGCTCTCCAACAGATCCGCAAGCTGTCTCTTGAGATTGGAAGGTGGCACCTTGATGCTGGGAAAGATCCTGGATTTGGACACCTTGGGCTCCTTCCTGACATTGACGACGCACTCCATGGTGAGGCGATCGTTCTTGACGTAGGTCCCCTCGAGCTCGGCGCGGCCGATACACATGCAATTGAAGACCTTGTTCTTGTCACCGTCAGGGTCGTACTCCCTCATCATGGTGACGAGGGTAGGGTGCACCGAGGTGGCCGTGTTGGTGGTGGGGTTGACGAGGCGGAGGTCGCAGGAGGCCCGGACCTTGCCGTGGTTGGTGGTGAGGAGGCGGAGGTAGGCGGAGACGAAGTCGAAGCCGCCGCCGGCGGACTCGTCGGTGAAGCCATCGGGGTAGAAGAAGATGACCCAGTCGTAGCCGGCGACGTTGAAGACGGCGGAGCGGATGAAGGCGGTGGGGCCCATGCCGCGGTGCTTGCTGTAGCCGAGGATGTCGAAGATGTGTGTGCCCTGTGTCGTGTCGGGTGGATGGCATGTAGAGGCCGACTTGACCTGGGTCTTCGTCGCCATGACCCGCGACCTGCCACGAGGAAGTGGAGAATCAAAACGACGGCGGCCGCGGTGGATCCCGTGGGATACAGAATTACAGATCGGATGGGGATCGGACAAACAAGAACAAGAAGGTGTCGTGCTCTGGGTGTGGGAATGGTGTTGGGATTGGGAAGGAAGAGGAGGACGTGGAGGAGATCGAACCTTAGTAGATGGTCGTAGGAGGCGGCGACGGCGAACAAGGCGATGAGCCGAGATGAGATCTTGTGGAACCAGACTGCTCGTCCAGAACTATAGGGGCAAAATGAAACTGACGACACGTGGAGTGGTTTCTAAGTGGGCCGCACGGCAGCTGTAGGAGGCCCAAGCAACTAAATAATTTGCCGAGCCTGCTCTAAAGTTAATGGCAAAACTGTCACACGGCAACAGCTCGTAACATTAACTAAATTACTAATTAAATTCCGATGAAGAAAAACTAAATTATATGATCACAGGATTTGGTGTATGATGAAAAAAAAATGTAGACATCGGCTTTCTAAGACTTTCCACAGAGTATGTAGAAAAAGGAGTGTATCCTATGGTAAGCATGCTTCTGTAGAAACTCTAATAAAGGCCGCCCACCGTTAGCTCATTCTTCTTGGTTCCGTTCCCGGGTTCCGTCTTCCTTCCGTTGCCTCCTAGACGCGCCATCGCCCCAACGTCACATGCCCTGACCCCAATGAGGCCTCCACGACGACGACGTCCGTGACCCCCTCGACGACACCGCCATGGACACCCGCGACCGCTCGACGCCATCGCACATGACCCCCTGGATGATGACACGACGCCACAACATCGCCTACGTGCGCAACCCTCGTGAAGATGCCCTGCCCGTATGGAGTGAAGATGGCCTGCCTGCAACAGATGGCGGCAGCGGCATTGCCACGACCCATGAGGAGACCCAAACCCAAAATGAGTCTCTTATGATACTATTTCAGCATCCAACAGAGGATCTATACCCAAACCCAAAATGAGGGTGTAGAGACCCATTCACAGAAAGGAATCTCTTTTGGGTCTTATTGGTGGAGAAAGCAAAAAATGGGTATGGAACTCTTTAACTATAGCGCTATTCAAATGGGAATTGGGTCTTGTATTTTGGGTCTCATTGATAGATTCTCGGTCCTACTTTGTATCCCTAGGGCCCATAAATATGAGGGTACTACCTTTGTAACAGTGAGACGACTTGTCGGCTGGTGTGGGCAGCAGCGTGGCCACGGTGGTGCCCTGATGTCGGTGTAGCTACCGTTTATGGGAGGAGTTCCCATAGTCATACCCCGAGGATGTAGGCACATGGCCAAATCTCATTAGAAAACATTGTGCCTCGGTGTCATTCTCTTTTGTGTGATCTTCGGATTTTATGTTCCATGGTTATCGCTTCCGCGCTTTTATTCTAACAGAATCAACCCGTCGACCAAGGTCGCAACGTCTTTGAGAGATCGGTGTCACGACGTCTTCGATACGAGAACCGCCGTTAGCGAACTGACGGAATGGATGGGGTACTATAGGTGAGGGGTTCTTTGCAAAATTATCCCACCTCATTTTCTAATCATTGGATTGGCATCCTATGGTCTTGAGTTAGAGTTTCCATAGTTTCCATAGAAGTCTGGTTTTCATAGGTTATGCTCCCTATAAAAAATGATAGTAAAACTGTCTCTGCTCTCCAAACATCAGTGACAACCATTGAAGGTTGTGATGTTGAGATTTCTATACGGGCAATGGCATATACTCCGCGCTCGAGTAATTCTATGGGTGGCCACGAGACTTCCCCACGCATAAGTAGGTCTTCGCTCGCCCCCCTCTTCGGATGGTCGTCGCCACCTTCACTTGGTAGACTTTAGGCCAACTAGTCGAGTGCCTCTCCTCCCTCTTACAAGCATTAGCGGTCACTCCACAAAATACAGTTGGAGGGTCTCGCAAGACTACAAGCCCTGGATTATAACACTTGGTGCGTGTAAACACCAGATAGAGCATGTCGTATGCAAACATCACTAAAATCTAGGCTAAACACTTAAGAGATGCGTTAGACAGTCTAGATTACCATTAAACACTTTGCTAATTGCCTAGATCTTCTAATTAACACTTTGGTGGATTGAGCACTTAAAAATGTGTAGAGCACTTCCAATATCTTCCCTAAGCTCAAGCCCACTTGAGATGGCCGAGGCAACCTATACATATGGCCCCAATCAAAGAAACTAGCCATTACAAGGCGTTGCAACCTTTCTGCGTACCACCGACTGAGTCAGTGGTCATAGAAGGAGTACCACCAAAATAGACGGTGGTGTTACCTCTGCTAGCCATTGAACTAGTCGTTGAGGACCTGTGTCGCTGACAGGTTGGCCTAGTTTAACAACCGAATGATTCGATGCCTGCTATCGTGTACCACCGAAGTAGTCAGTGGTGTTTACATAGAGAGGTCTTCATCCTTCGCCTTCAGCACCATTGGATTTGGTGCCCTCTTTTTGACACCATCGAAATAGTCGATGGCCGTCCAAATCCACACAGTGCTGAACTGTTCTCTGGCCGACTAATGCGGTGCCAACTTTTGGCACCACCGAAATAGTCGGTGGTCTTGACTTCATCTTTCCACCGTCTTCTGGCCACCCCCAATTGATTTAGTGGTCTCCATGAGCAAGCACCAAAACGATAGGTACTTCTACACAGAGGGCACTTCTCTTCTTGATCTTCACCGATTGATTCAGTGCCCTTTGTACAGAGCACCAAAATGTGTTTCTTGCAATCTTCTTTGCTTCTTCACGGGTCTTTTCTTCTATCTTCTTTGCCATCATTTGGATGTCCTACAACATGATGAAGGACACTTTCTCATATGATTTGGATGACATCTATTTAGATAACCATCATTTGGATGTTATTAAGCATTTGGATGGCTTCCAAAGTATCCTTGGGACCTAAAAATATCAACAAATTTTTATATAGATAAATTGTTAGTCCCAATGATTATGTTGTCAATCAATCGTAAAAATCACATACAATGGCCTAGGGCCATTTTCCTTAGAGATAAGTAGAACTCACTATCGGAATCCCAAAATTTGTCGTGTGTCCGGGGCACACGAGAAAGAGCCAAATACACAACAAAGATTTTTCCGTGCTCCACAGTGAAGAAGCCCCGACAGTGATGACTCCATATGGCAAAAGCCGCCTTCGCCACAGGCCAAACATCGGGCACACAACAAAGTTTTTTGCCAAGTGTATTCCTCGACACACGGTGAAATAAAGTCCCCGATGGAGCCCCCGCCGCTGTCAGCCACCAACGATGGTAGCACGCTCTTTGATATGTGCTACACAGCAGCGCTAGTCAAAGATTCAAACCTTTGCCGTGTGCCTGGCTCATGCCACACGCCAAAAAATTGAACCTTTGTCGTGTGAAAGTGTCACCCTCAAACATTGAAAAACCATATGATTGGATAGCCTTTAAAATGAATGGATACCATTGACTTGAAGCTTGTTTATGATAGGAAATTAATATACCCACCAACTGCAAACATTGTTTTGATTTCCTCTTCTCCATAACTTTATTTCCGTTCGTTTGTGCCATATTTCCTCCATGAATGTTGATTAAGATGAAAATCAAGTTAAAGTTTCATCTGTTGGAGCTCAAGGTTTATAACCCTAACATCAATAATTTGCAATTAATTATTATTTCAATTGGAACATTCTAGAAGTGTGTGGAAGATATGAGAACTTTGTCATCCAAGAGGATAAGGATCATGGTAAAGTGAGAAGTTTCTAGAATATTTGAGAAAGCAAAGTAAGAGTCTAGAAACTAGATATTTATGTATGACAAAAATATCTAGATATTAGGATAAGGTTGATAATATCCTAGAGTTAGATATTTGTTAGGAAGAGTGTAGAAGATAGACACATGACAACTTCATGTGAACCATAGAGTCATACGAATAGGGGTGCCCTCCACTCCCTCCACTCCCTCATGTATGCCATGGCAAGGTTGTCATATAGTATACTGGTGTCATGGTAGGGTAGCCACATAAAGTGTGAATAGTCTTCTTGTGTTTATGAAGTTGAGTTTTGAATAAAGTTTTGAGTTCCTAGTAGAGAGTTGGTCAACCATATTGGTGTGTAGCTGAAGGTATCCACAAATAAAGAAGTATGGATAAGGGTCCACAGAAGAGATCGATGTCAATGTTAGAGGCACCGATTTCCCAACACAATTTTTATCCAAGTGCTGAAAATGATCCATTGCTCTGTATTTACTAGTGATTGGTGTGTGCCCATGCGCATTGAATAAAACTATGAATAAATTGATCATTAATATAATGGTTATAACACTGTTCTAGAAATTTTAGATGGAACACATACATGCATAAATGATTTACAACAAACATCAATAATAGTCACAAATAATTACAATACTATTAGGCATCAAGATATTGCAATAAATCAACACCATGGTCAAATCATTCACCATAATATTATGTCATTATTATGACGAAACCTAAAGTTTCATTTGAACCATCAAAATTTAAGTTTAATTTCGCTAAGCATAGAAACCAAATATAATTTACAGGCTAAATAGAATGAAACTTACCGGAACAATGTTGATCCTATTATTTGCATTTGTTTTTGCTTAAAGCGTAGTCACACCACCATGTACACCCCTAGCATATATACAACCGACTATTTTATGTGCAGTGATAGTGGAAACAAAAAATATAATCACTTGGATTATAATGGAAAGAGAAACATTGTCAGATGACACGGGCACTTCAAAGCTCACAAAAACAACGTAGACATGACAATAATTGCTATAAGGTAATTTAAGAAACCTTCAATAATCATATTTGAGAACCCACAACCAGATCAGATGCCTGAGTTCAACCAAATAAACAACGACCTCTTGGTGGTGTTATAGAGCATACATATTTGAGAGGAAACATTTACAAAATGATGTGCCTACTAACTTTTGCAAATGATCTTATGAGCCTTCTGTGAGCCTTGGGAAGGAAATCTAAGCGAAGAACAAAGGAGCAATTGAGCTTCTACAAGAAGCAGAGGCTAAAGCTAGGGAACCGAGACTAAAGGTGATATCTCTATTCCCATCCCACCACACTTCTATGTTGGTGTCAGACCTATCAAGCAGTATATACATGCTAACCTGTTCAAAATCTGGTAATGCAAGAGACCTATACAAGTAGTAAGGTGGCAGTTGTGGTGTGGATATCTTTACAAGCAGTAAAGTGGCACTTCTATTGTGGACAGTAATGGTGTTACGCTTGGTCAATAGTTCTCTTCTCAAGGTCCTTGTTGATTGTTATAGGGCAAATAGCATATGTCTAAGATTTATGTGATATATAGATTTCTTGTATATATAGAGAGAGTATTATATGATACATGGATTTCTTGTATATAGAGAGAGCATTATCTGAAAAAGTGTTGTTGATGATATTTCTACTTTGTGCTCCTTGCATATTGCTATTAGTTTTTGCCCTTGGGGAGCTGGATATGTTTAGGTACAAATTCTGCTGCTCTGCCATGTATGATTGGAGAGCTGGATATCTTTAGGTACAAATTTTTGATAAAATCAATCTAGTAGTGGTCAATGTATTAGTACAGTAGATGACTGAATCTATATGGTAGTGCTCATAGTTCTACATCTAATGGAAAATGAACATATGAATGTGGAGACAGATTGTTACTACATAGCAAAACATGACAAGCGAGAGTACGTAATAATCTGGTAGCTAAAGATATGCTCTATGCCCACTCGTCCTGATCTAGCTCAGGCAACACTGTAATATCAGAGCTTGTATACTTAGAGGCCAAGACAGAGAATATTATGCAATTGATCTGCTCCCGTGCATAATCTCCTCTATTAGCCAAAGTCAATGGAGTTGTAAAATTTCTCGAGTGCTGACTGCATAGCCGTATAGGACAGCAGGGCAGGCGTGCCCTGTCCTTTCTTGTAGATAGAAGGGCCAGTTGTACAAATACTTGGTATGTAGTTGATAGTTTTATTCATTTTAATTTGTACCTAGTGTAGAGTATGACCTCTATAAAGGAGAAGAGAGGCAGCAAGCAAAACACCTCAGTTCAGAGCAAAACTAACAGCACAGGCTTCTCAAAGTTCAGTCCAGGGGACTTAGTGTGTGTTCTCTGTGAGCCTTCTTCTACCTCTAGCGGTGTAGGACAGGGTGAGTTGCACCTAGGCAGACAGCTGCTGGGAAGCTGACATTGCCAACAGAGTAATCATTACGTAATAATTTGGCAGCTATGCTCTGTGCCACTACTCATCGTGATCTAGCCTAGGCGGTTATGTAATATCCTAAGCATATATGAGGTCGAAGCATGGGGACGCAGAAGGGAGGAAGTGAGGCACTACATGAGTTAAATGCCCTCAGTTCTCACAAAGATATAGAAGGTAAAAAAAAATAGGAAAGATAAATGCTGCAAACAAGCTACGTAATAAATCTTCATTTCCAGTTATAGATACCCCTGGCAACGTATCATATGGAAACCAACCTCTCCGTAGAAACTATAGAAACTAAAATCTGGACCACACGATGTTGATCCAAGGGCGCGACCAGATCAGGTGGGAGGGGTGATTTGCAAAAACGTCTTGCAAATCACCCCTCCCACCTCCCCTGAGTTTTGCAAATCACTCCTTCCACCTGATCTAGGCGAGCCCTTAGATCAACATCGTGTGTTCCAGATTAAAGTTTCCATAGTTTCCATGGGAAATTGGTTTCCACCATATATGTTCCCTTTGTAAATAGGTTTACAAACACTGCTCTTACACTTTAGTAACATGCGAAAGGACAAACAATAATCCTTTTAGGAACAAAAGTTGACTTTATTCTAAATGTTAGGAAGGTAGAGAAAATCCAAGATCCTGTATAGCTACACAGCAGAATATTGTCATTACTAACATGTACTATGCAATAAGCTAATTAGATGTGTAGTTGAAAATGGAGCAATGAATAGTGTCATTTTTTGTCAGAATTATGGATGGGCACTTGCTTCCGAACAAATTTCGAAGTTTACACTCATTTGCAAATTTGCAAAGAGTGTAGAACACTCTGACAAACAACACCAGAGAGGACCAATTTTGCATAAGCTGACTGAGGAGTTTAAATGCTTATAAGAACTAATCCTTGGGATATAAGTACAGGAAGAAGCAGGATTCATGACAGTACATCTGGGGCTCTAACTGAAGTAAACTTCCTATACGTGCAGACCACTGTACCATTTTTCATGGATATGTAAATCAAGGTGCATCAATGAGTTCAAAGGGATCTTATTAGGAACAAAAAATTTCAATCTAAATGACCACAATTACAATTGTGTCTTGCATATTGAGCACAGAAGAAACAATGTTTCTTCCTTTCTTTGACTTGTCAATTCAGTAAATCACGTTCTTCAACATGATCATTGAAACAAAAATAACCAATACGTTCTATACACGGTTAATCATTGCCGCCTGCAAGATATATTGAAACAAAGGAGCAATTACATCTTCAAATATAAGTAGTCCTCGGTTCCTGGATGTGCCAATCCGTGGAAGATGATACTCTTCAAGCTCACAGATTGATCAAGAACACTAAAATATCTCCTTCCTCTCCTGGATTGTCCTTTCTACCTTGTTTCCCTGTAATGGTAATCTAAGAATCATAAGCAGCTTACAGCATGCATTTCTTATATCCTATTCATATACATATCATAATATAATAGGTTTAGAATCATGAAGCAGGAAGCGACCATCCCCCAAACTAACCTTCAGGCATTAATATGTTTGACATGGTAAGCTTCTTTGTGTCCTCTGAACCGTCAACAGCTACTTTGGTAAAATAAATAGATGGCCAATGTAAGAAAAGTGAATCTCTGCAGCGATCTTAAAACACTGAATAATGTTAACTGTAATTTTGTTAAGTAACTTGACTGGTCAAAGTTCACTGCATTGATGCTAAGCGGATCAATACCAGGTCCTAAAAAGCCGTGATATTAGAATATGTGCATATACTGGTATTTCAGGAATTCGTTGATCTGTATCATCGAGGGTCATGTATAAGACATACTCTTGAATCTAATTTTAGTGGGCTCAGGGAGAATTGGAGTCACATGCTATGTGAAATCTGCCTACATCATTGATAATTGCAGTGTAATTCTCATAGACACAAATTACCAGAGGTAAAAAGTGACAGCGTTGTCTTATCTGACAATGATGAACAGATGAAGAGAGAAGCAGTGCGTACTAACTGAACGGAGGAAACAAGACAGTTCTCAATCATTACACATAGCGATTTGAGCATATATTTCTGCAGCCCTCGTAACTAGAAATATCTATCCTCACAATACTCCTAGAGTGTAAAGAGTGTCCATATCTTTGTTGCCAATGCATCTCATTTTGAGTGATTTTTTTAAAAATTAAAATGATGAAACAATTACTGGTATCAAAATGATCAGTGAATGCTACATAAGGAATAACAAGCCCGTAGACATGTTAGTATGAAGTGCAGAAGATGAACCATGATGCCTGATAGTTCACTCAAGTAACCAACTTAATGATCTTAAAAAATAAGAATCACTGAACCATTCGCTTCTCACCCCTAGTATGTTTAAATTGTTATCTGCTGGTCTAGCTGATGGTAACAATCTATTGCATAATTTAACAATTAATGCTTTGTTCAGGGAGATCTTGAGATCAGCTTCTTATGTTTTATGCAATGTCATCATCTTCTCAAATGCATCTACTAGCGTAGAAGGGGAGGTTGTCTTGATATTCTTGTAACCTTGGGTTGCAACCACTGCATCTATCACATTTGAACTGGAGATAAATTCAAGGCAAGCATCCTGAAGCAACTTGCTGTCATGCTGATAAGCCAAATCCAAAGTAGTTGCCACGTTCTTCACATGAAGATTCTTGCATAGGATGCTTTGACAAACCAATTTGAGCCGATCAACAGCATATCTATCTGCGGCCACAAGTAAATTTCTAATCATTTCAGCATCTCCCCTGATAGGATCTGTGTCAGGCAAAGAATCAGTATAAATAAAATGCAGCATGGCCTTAAACACAGCAGGCTGCATCTCTTCAATGGTAACAAGCTGTGCACTTCCCTCTCTCATTGGCCCATAGAGCTCGGCTTTGAAAACTGGTGACCGCATCGCAAGCACAAGCTTATGCGCTGCGAAAGTTTCTCCCCTAACACTGAATGTGACATCTGCACCCTCCTCTGTTTCCAGCAACTTTCCAAGATGCTTCCCAATGTCTGATGGTGGCACCACAATTTGCCCGTGCAATTTGGTTTCAGATACCTTCAAATCCTTTATGACAGTAACAATGCATTCGATCACAAGGCGGTCATCCTGTAGGTACTCTGAGGCCTCAAGATCGCTTCGGTTCTTGAACAAGTCAGTTTTTGGAGCGTACTTACTGATATCACTGGAATTGAACATCCTTGGCTCTGTCGTCCTATGCGCAAAATCCGGCAACCCGGTGCTCTGGTTAATCAGCCCGAGGTCGCAGGATGCCCGCACTTTGGCGCGTGGACTGAGGAGCTCGAGATAAACTGAGATGTGAGCCTGTTCTCTGTAGAAAGACCCATCAGGGTAGAAGCGGATGCACCAGTCGTGGCCGCCTACGGAGAAGGTGCAGGACCTGACGAACTTGTCGTGGCCCAACCCCTTGTGCTTGCTGTAACCGTTGATCTCAAACACGTGCCTGCCTTGCGCCGTCAAGGGGGTGGACGTGGAGGCCGTCGTAGGTGTCGGCGCGCTGCGAGGACCCGAAGCCGAGGACCGCCGCGACGGCGGCATCGCGTGACAACTTCTGACAACGGCGAATAGGTGAGCCTGGGAAAAACGAAGAGGGTAGGCAGCCGCGGTGGCAAATCGAACCTTCTGGATGCGGCTTCGGAATGCGGCAATGACGGAGCGGCGGTTGCGAAGGCGGCGGCGCCGCCGGAGAAGGTGAAGAGACGCAGAGGGTGGGGTTTTGATTGGGGAAAGAAGACGACGCGGGTCGCGTTGAAGGCGCTGACGTGTAGGCCCGAGGATAGCTGGCAGGTGGCTGAAGGCCCATAACCAGCCCGCTGTGTAGCTGGACCTTCCTTTCTGGGCCCTTACAGAAATGGCTTAGTTAAGCACACTACAATGTTTGCTCAAAAAAAAAAAAAACACTGCAACAATAAATTGTTTGAGCGGCAGAGGCTGATAGAAAAACAAAAGATAAATTCTTCTTTGGCAGTTTACAGATTTAGTGATTTACAACCCTTATTTCCTAGTATTGGTTTGTCATTTGTCAGTGCCACATAGTCCACATATTTCACTATTGCTATTGCTCAATACTGATATAACCTTGCCCTATGACTTGGAAATAGATAGAAATATCAAAATGTGTTTTAAATAACTATAGCAGCAATAAGTTATTGGAAGAAATGATTTTGCATGGACAAAAGCCGTTGAATAACGACATTTAACCAGAGTTAGAGACATTCCTTTGATTTTTTGTCTCGTTTTTTTTTGTCAGGGAACCTTTGATTTTGTCTTAAGAAGTATAATATGTATACGAACTTAAATAGGCAAGTTGCATGCCGGAGGACAACGTACATGTCAATTACATAATATGGATTTCATATGCTTATTATTTTCGGTAAAAGTCAGAGCATTCAGAATCATTGAGAAACACATCATGCTCTGCCCATTCGGCAAGACCGCTAGACTAAATGCCAAGTTCTATCTTTCAGCTGAAACAAAAGACATTCTGAGCTTCCTGCCAATTGCATAGTAATCCAGATTGTTAAAGCTGACCAGCTGATTGGACATTATGTTCATGTAGGCTTACCTTTCTTATTTTTCTATCCTAACATACTTCATTGCGTGGAGCCAGAAGGTGGTGATTAGGAATACAGTTGTGTGGCAAAAATTAGTCGCAAAAACTGATTAGGAAGAGATGGTTCATCCTGGTGCCTGGAGAATCATGGCTCAAACAAGGTTTCCCTTCAACGGAGCATACTATTGGTGCACATCCACTTCAACAATAATAACGAAAGAAACTCATATAGGCACTTACTTCCTTAGGATCGATGGACGAGTGTATCATAAGGTAGGTTGTACTGACATTCGTAGAAACAGAGATAGTGTGTGACAAACGTTGTACTAGGTAAGCTAGCCAAACAGGAATATATAAGGCTGAATTGTCAATATTTACATTAACATGTGAAGTCCGCAAATCAAAGACAGCTTGTACCAAATTATGATGATATTCACTAATGCAGACACTCAAAACCCACAGTTCAGAAATTTTAATAGTATGTTGTTACTGTTGGCGCCTTTTCTGGCCAACACACGAACGCACTAGATCGTGCGGAGCGCAAAGGAGCTCGCTGCAGCACCTCTGCGACGGGCGGTCAGACCCCCTGCTACGGGCGGTCAGACTCCCTGTTATAGGCGGTCAGACCCCCTGTACAGGCGGTCAGACTCCCTGCGACAGCCCGGTAAGAAACCAACGAACGCCCACCCGGGAGGGACCCCGTCAGGATAGGCGCACCTTGGGTTGTTCTAGGATCGGCAGGCCACCTAGAACGTCCTCGGTCGTCGTCGAGACAAAGGAAGAACAGCAGATGAGATTGGAAAAGCTAGGGCAAAGGGATAAAAGAAAAGGTACAAAATAGTAGATGTATTTGTGTTTGACGGTTGGGTAGAGGTCCTCAATCGGCCACGGCCCTTCATAATATAGGGTGGTGAGGTCTTGCCCCGCAAGGAAGTATCTTTACAAATCTAAATCGCGAGAAATCGCTAATTCTACTCGGACTCGGGGACAGGCGGTCAGACCACCTGGCACATTGCCGGACCGGATACAGGGCACAGCCGGTCAGACCGCTTGTAACAAGCGGTTAGACCGGCTGTAGAGCCAGATCGGCATCTTGCCATTTTTTGCCATCAACATATGCCCCCCCTGTTTTTTGGTAAAGCAAAACGTACCATAAAACATTAATTCAGTCTAAGGGCGACCCTCTACTGTCGGCCATTTTTTCTTCTAAGGGCGATAACATATTATCGGCCATGAAACTTGATTTGCTCAAGTTGATGCTACATTTACCTGCTTTGGCCTCCACTCCTTCCTGATCCGTGTTGGCTTAGCTGGCTTCTCTTCAATTTGTTGTGCTCCATTGTTCCTTGCTTGCGCATCCTTTGTAATCTTCTCTTTTGAGTACGAGATAAGCCTAAGGGATACCACCTCGGCTACATATCTTTAGGATGTTGCCTATTGCCGTCTTCACCTTGCTTAATAACTTCACTCTTGACCAGATTACTGTTGCTAGGAATCGGTCCTTGTGCTCTATGTCTCGGTGGTGCTTTTTTCCCTATGGTGCTATTTGATTGATTCCTTCGCTTCTGAGCAGCCCCTTTCTTCTTATACTTGGCCAAGAGCTCTTCAAAACTCGGCCTTGCTCTAACCTTAGACTTAAAGGAATTTCCGGCCATACTGGAACGGCCGGTCAGACCGGCTGCAGAGCCGGTCAGACCGCCTGTCTTGCCGACAGACTTGTTGCTCTTTTCTTGCCCCCCGAGCGTAGAAGTTCCCGTTGCAGCTCGACATGTCTTCTTGTGCAGCACCTTCTTCTCAGGTCTCTCTTCACCAATGATCACATTCTTTCCTTTAGCCTTTTCGGCTTGATCCGGCCGAATGAGCACCTTAGGATTAACCAACTCAATGGTATTCAATAAAGCATTTACAGGAAAGGGATTGTGATCAACCTGCGTATTATGAAACACTAACCGGCCTTCATTAACGGCCGATTGTATTTGCCGACGAAACACATTGCAATCATTGGTTGCATAAGAAAAAGAGTGATGAAATTTACAATAAGTTCGTTTCTTCAACTCCTCAAGCGGCGGTATAACAGTAAAATTTTTTTATTTTGGCCCTTTTCTCGTAAGATTTTTACATATGGACCCCTGGGCAAAAGATTTTGAAAAATGGACCCGAAGTTAGGCGCCAGGTCCCTTACCGCCCTGGCTGCACGGGTGGGCGCCACCAAATTTGCCACGTGGGTTCCAGCGTGGCTGAACCCCTAGATCGGGTGTGGGAGCTGGGCGCTAAGGAACCTGGCGCCCAGCTTCGAGACATAAGAACCGCGGCCGCCCCTTTCTTTCTTCCTCTCCTCTCTTTCTTTCCTCACCAGAGCCGCCCAGGGCCGCCGCCGGCGCCCCCTGCGCCGCCGCCGCCGTCCTCCCGCGCCGCCGCCGGCCTCCTCCGCCGCCACCCTCGTCAAGGAGCAAGGTAGCCTCTCTCTCCTCTTTTTTTTTCATCAAGTTCTTGTTGTATTTGTAGTTGAAAATGAAACCCTAGGTTTTGAATATATGATGAGTTGAATCTTTGATTATTGCTGGGATTAAGTTGAATTAGCTGTGTAGATGGACAATGTGGATGTGTGTGACCATTTTGCTAGCAATTTTTATCAATTTCTATGATATTTGTTGTGTTGTTTAGCAGAATAAATACGAAATCCCCTATGTTTATTGGAAATATATAGGAATTTCAAATTGAAAGTTTGATTTGAGGTTCATGCAATATTCGTGATGCAATTAAATTGTCTTTGTTGTCTTTGTTGCAATAGATGGATAAATTAGTCACATTGCGTTATGGTGGTAACGTGAGGATAAATCGTATGGGGGATTTTGAATTTGAGAAGATGGAAGTGGTTTCATTGTTTTTCAATGCTAGACCATCGTATGGTGTGCTTGTGCGACGAGTAAAGGATAGTTTGCTATGGTCAGAGTCTGGTGTTGATGTTGAGGTTCAAGGAGTCATTGATGTCGGGTTGAATGGGAGAAATAACAAACGACTGATCCCAATTGCTGGTGAAGTGGATTGGAACAATTATGTAACTCTTGTGATGAATAGTGAAGTTAGAGCGTTGGATTTGATTGTGGGGAAAGTGGTGAGACAATTATCTCGAGGCTTGGTGGCTGATATAGGTCGTTGTGAGGTTGCGGTAACGCAAGTACCGGAAGAAGATAATGTGGGAGGTGGTGGTTCTGATCATGATATGGCAAGTGATTTTGCTGATGATATGGGAGGTGGGTTTGCTGATGATGTGGTAGGTGACATTGCGGATGAGCTCAGAGGCGGTGGTGGTACGGATTATGAAAGGGAAGGCGGTTTAGATGAAAGGAGAGGTGGCTCTGATGGAGCAGGAGGTGCTGAAGACCTTATCCAATTAGCATTGCCAACAGACGTGCCTGTGGCTCCAGCTTTGATAATTCCAGATAATGGTAGCCCTTTGAATCGTGGCAATATCCCAGTGACTGGCGATGACGAGACTTATGAGACCGCACGTGCCCTTGATTCTGATGATGACCGTGTGGTGCCTCTTGTGTCACCACGAACTGCTCAAATAATGAGACAATTCCTTCGTGACCGTGACCCTCTTGTTCCTGATTTTTGTGACCTCAGAGATTCACACAGAGCTGTAGCTGATGGAGGGGTAGTTGAATCTATCATTCCGATGCCGGAGTCTACCACAATGATTCGGAAGGGGCATGTGTTTCCGAATATTGATGCACTTAAGATGTGGTTGAAGGAGTACGCTATCGTGCATAACAGGCCACACCGTGTGAAGAACTCTCAAGCCGATCGTCGGTACACCCTTTTGTGGGAGGATAGTAATTGTGCATGGAAAGTGTGTACTAGAAAGATTAAAGACTCTCCACAATTCAAGATCACTACTGTTGTTGGACCTCACACTTGTGGTTCTATGGAGATAAATCAGAAGCATCGTCAATTGACTTCAAAGTTCATTGCCAATCGCAGCCGTCACAGCGCCCGGGCCGCACTCGTCCCAGCTTTCCGGTGCTCCACCAGCCACGCAGCCGTCACAGCGCCCGGGCCGCACTCGTCGACCTCCTCCACGCCACACGCCGGGGACCGACGCACTAGGCAAGCGTCGGTCGAAGTGACTTTCTTATGTTTGTACTTGACTCCGTAAGTGTTGGGCTTGTGACTTGTATGGAGTTTATGTGACTTTAGTTTGTATGGACCCTATGTGCTTAGTGCCTTTATGCTGTATGAACTTTATGAAACTTTGTTTATGTGTCAATGTGAACTTTATTTTTATGTGAATGTGAACTCTGTTTTTCTGTTTTTGTGTGAATGTGAACTTCAACCTCTGTGAATGTTCTGTTTGCTGTCTGCAACCTGGGCGCCATTACCATTGGCGCCTAGTTTCATACCCTGGGCGCCATAACGGTTGGCGCCCAGGTCTGGGCGCCATAACCTTTGGCGCCTACCTGAATAACATGGGCGCCACGATCTTTGGCGCCCAGGCTTAACAACTCAGGCGCCTTCCAGGTTTGTAAGTTGGGCGCCAAAGGAGTTGGCGCCCACAAGACTGCAGTAGGCGCTAACTTAATTGGCGCCCACCCTAGCACCCTAGCCAAATTGGAACCCTTGTCACAACAAATTGGAATGACAAAGGATCTCAAACATTTCTGACACATTTGTTAACCACTGCAAATACAGAACATAGAGGTACATAACTTGTTCACACATAGTTCAAACATAGCTCGAATAATCCGAATACAAAGTTACACAACTCACAAACATAGTTCAAAAACATAGTTCACACGTAGCTCACACATAATCCGAATACAAAGTTTGAATATATAGCTGACACATATATGCCAGACCTCACAAATAGTGCAACATTCATTCTTCATCAGGCCTAGGTAGGTTAGCAACAAGTGACTTCATTAACTCTTCTTGAAACTTTTGTGTTGATGCATCTTCCCTTCTCTTCTTGTTGTTCTCAACCTCCCTGTTACGTGGATCCAAACTCCTAAGAATATTTTCATTTGACCTCCTCCTAACATTGTTCTGGCCAGTGCTATCCTTTCTACCATTAGATCTAGGCCATAGTCCCCTTCTTCTCGCTTCCTCAATTGTATCTTTTTTACGATGCCTGACATAGCTGTTTAACACCTCAGGATGGATTCCCTTATTCTTTTTCAACCAAATCTGAGTGTCCACTGTTGGCTTCTCACCATAAAATTCAAACTGACACTTTCGAGTTCGCTACAAGCAAAAACATAAAGTTTGTACCTTAGACGTGTCAAAGAAATGAAGGAGTGTATGAAACATACAGAAATAGAACACAAAACTCACCAAATCATCCCCAACCATGTGATCGCAATAATCACCAATTCCAAGCTCTGATGGCACTACACCATAGTTAGCTTTGATCCCACAATAACATAGTCTATCCAGTGCGATACACCTCTCTTTCTCCTTTTTCTTGCTACCTTCCTCATCCACAGGCCAATATGACTTCGGGCCATAATCATACTCAGAAAAAGAACATAACGGATATCTACCCTGCTTTGAGAAATACAAACAAATGAAGAAACATCCATGGAAGACACATCGGGATAGTTTTTTTGAGCACGATCCTTCCACTTCTTCTGACGCCACAAGTCATCCATAACTAATGGTTATAAAAACAAATAAAACATATTAGGCTCTCATTTTTCACAACTATACCTATCACTTTTGTACCTAACAATGTAGCACAAGTACGCACACACATATTTACCACCACATACGTTGCCATTCTACACTCTTCACTTCTCCTAAAACTACATACACCATGCTATTTTCAACAAAATTACTAGACCTAGGGTTTCATGTTTTTCAATTGACAAGCAAAAAAAACTTAACCAAAACGAAGGGAGGAGAGTGACCTTACCTTCCCCAACGTCGTGGGGGTCGGCGCCGACGCAGGGGGCCGGTGGCCGTAGAAGGGGCACCGGCGGCGGCGCCTGGGAGCGTCCTGACGGAGCAGAAGAGAGAAAAGAAAGAGAGGAGAGGAAGAAAGAAAGGGGCGGCGACGGATTTGAAGTCTGGAAGGTGGGCGCCAAAAGGTCTAACGGGTGGGCGCCAGGCGACCTGGCGCCCAGCTCCCGACCTGGGTGCTAAGGGACCTGGCGCCTAACTTCGGGTCCATTTTTCAAAATCTTTCTCCCAGGGGTCCATTTGTAAAAATCTTACGAGAAAATGGCCAAAATGAAAAAAATTTATGGTATAACATGAGATATTTTGATCTTTCCCTTCTTCAAGAGCTCATCAAAAATTCTATCACACTTGGAAATATCAAAAGTAAATCTCATCTCCTCCTGCCGATTTTTATGAATCGGCTTAAGAGAAACACAAGTGTTTGCTTGATCATTAGATAACCATGTAAATTCAGCAGTATACACCTTTTTGCTCTCATCGTCCAAAGAATCATAACTCAACACATGAATATTAGGACGATGATGCTTATGGCTATCTAATGATTCTTTACCTCGGCTTTCT
Organism: Digitaria exilis; assembly: GCA_015342445.1. Classification (NCBI taxonomy): domain Eukaryota; kingdom Viridiplantae; phylum Streptophyta; class Magnoliopsida; order Poales; family Poaceae; genus Digitaria; species Digitaria exilis. The sequence continues at coordinate 3,424,190 of JACEFO010002380.1, forward strand.
ACAGCCAAAGCTTTTTTATGCACCTGATTTACAGTAAAGAAATCATGATTATCTAGCTTTTCTTTAATATGAGAACGTAAACCATCACGAGCTAGATCAGCTAAATCTTTTTCTGCAATATTCACACCAAAACATCGGTTTTTTGTATCACGGAATCTTCTAATATAATCATTCACAGATTCATCACGTGATTGCTTAACCGATGTAAGATTAGACAATTTGAGCTCATTATTTCCACAAAAGAAATGATCATGAAAATTTTGTTCTAATTGCTCCCATGAACTAATAGAACAAGGAGCTAATGAACTAAACCAAGAAAAAGCGGTTCCAGTCAAAGATAATGAAAATAAGCGCACTTTCAATTCGCTTATAGAACCAGCTTCTCCTAATTGGGCAAGATATTGACTAATATGTTCAAAAGTACTTTTATTATCTTCCCCATCAAACTTAACAAAATCAGGCAATCTAAAACCAGTAGGGTACTGAACCGAATCAAAGTGAGCAGGATATGGTTTTTGGTATGCACGAGTTTTGCCTCTAAAATCTACCCCAAGGTTTTCTTTAAGCAAATCAGCCAAATCATTCTTATAATCAGCAAACATACTATCAAATTGTGAAGATGAATTTGGCTGTGTGAATGTACTATGCTGGCTCTGATAGCCGGTCAGACCGCCTGCGATGGTCGGTCCAACCGCCGTGCCGGTCAGACCGCCTATAGGGGTCGGTCCGACCGGGCGTGGCCTGTTTTGCCACCGTTGCAAGTATCGGTCATACGTTTCATTAGCAATAGGACCGATGGGTGCAACAGTACCTGTGGATGGTATAGGTGGTGTAGTATATGCAAAGGTACTACATGGCGGAATAAAATTCACAAGCTCATTAGTTCGGCCAATGCGGCCAGAATTAGGGATGCTTATGATGGGTTCTGGGTATGAAGGCTAGGCTACCAATGCATTGGTAGGTGTCACCATCTGTCCACTATAGAAATTCAACGGCATGCCATATGGTGGTTGTTCTATTATAGGATTTGCCGATGATTCAGATGTAAGGACATTGGTAGTAACACTAGTTGTAACTGGCAAATTATCAATAGGTGTTTGAAGTTGTTTGCTAACAGATTTTTTTCTCTCTAGATAAAAGCCAATTAACAAGAAAAGCATCACGCTCAGCCATTATACTTTGAATTTGTTCCATTGTAACACCAGAAGATGAGTCACTTACATTGGGTGTTACCTCAGGTGGAGATTCATCAAAGACCACGTCCTTGAGCTTTGTAACCTTGCCTTGACGATCTCTAGAGTAGTGCGACAGGAATTGCTTCTTTGCTTCCTCCTTACATCGTAGTACTTCCTGCGCTTGCTCCTCTTCGATCTTCTTGAATCTTTCATCAAGGATCTTACAGTCGTCAGCCTCAAACTGATCTAGGTCAGGCCTGACGATGTTGGATTGACTAACTTCACCGTGTTTAGGATTTAGACCGGTCATGGTAACCGATTTATCTTTCTTCATCCCCAGCGGAGTCGCCAAAATATGTTGGCGTCTTTTCTGGCCAACACACGAACGTACTAGATCGTGCGGAGCGTAAAGGAGTTCGCTGCAGCACCTCTGCGACGGGCGGTCAGACCCTCTGCTACGGGTGGTCAGACTCCCTGTTACAGGCGGTTAGACCCCCTATGCAGGCAGTCAGACTCCCTGCGACAACCCGGTAAGAGACCAACGAACGCCCACCCGGGAGGGACCCCGTCAGGGTAGGCGCACCTTGGGTTGTTCTAGGATCGGTAGGCCACCTAGAACGTCCTCGGTCGTCGTCGAGACGAAGGAAGAACAGCAGATGAGATTGGAAAAGCTAGGGCAAAGGGATAAAAGAACAGGTACAAAATAGTAGATGTATTTGTATTTGACGACTGGGTAGAGGTCCTCAATCGGTCACGACCCTTCATAATACAGGGTGGGGAGGTCTTGCCCCGCAAGGAAGCTTCTTTACAGATCTAAATCGCGAGAAATCCCTAATTCTAGTTGGACTCAGGGACAGACGGTCTGACCTGTGACAGGCAGTCAGACCGCCTGGCACATTGCCAGACCGGCTACAGGGCACAACCGGTCAGACCGCTTGTAACAGACGGTTAGACCGGCTGTAGAGCTAGATCGGCATCTTGCCATTTTTTGCCATCAACAGTTACCATGAATCCCTATTAATGTTCTAGCATTAACGAAAAACAACATCTCTCCTGGTTAAAGGCAATATTAAAGTACTCAAACTTTACCCTGTTAATTTTATGAAAGTTAACAAAGTCAAAAACTGCAAGTGGTACAAAACAATTGTGACAGTAGCTGACAATGCAAAAGAAAAACAGGGCCGAATATGAGAATGGAGGAAACCTGACAGCACTAACTAATCTTAAAATTGTAGATAAAGTGTATGTAGCATATATTTCTGCTGCAATATTTTTTTCTAAAATTTCATAATGTTTTGCTTACAAATGCCTGTTAATTTTTTGGGTCTTTCCACATAACTTGTTTAAAATGCAGGTTCCATACTAACCACGTAGTCATAATTTAAAAAAGCCAAAAAGACAGCGGACAAAGTGGCAAGTAGTGTTGTATTAATTGATCTGAAGTCTAGGAAATAGCTAGCAAGCAGTCAATAATTTTTATTGAGAACTTTATTCAATGAAACAAACAAACTTGAGACTCAATGTTATTTTTACAGGCTCAGACTAGCTGTTCGCTATCAACAAGGTCCTAGAAAAATCACATCAAACTACTACATGCGGGATTCCGGTGCTTGAGGACAATTAAAAAATTCATAAAATTTCAATGTTTTCATTAGAAGCTTGTTTCTGTAGCGAGAATAAAATCAAGCTAATCATACTTGTTATTCAATAAACGGCATATCCTTGAATTTTGCACAATATTTTATAGGAGACTTGCTAAATGCTATTGCCGAATAGCATTGTATTGGTAAGAGTAATACTGAGGAGGCAAAAAACATTGTGACAAAGTTTCACAAGTTTTATTATGCTTAATTTTCACTAGATTGTTGAATTTAAGACTTGGTGCGTTATTTTTATTTTTTGAGAACAACGAATTTCTCAATAAATTTTGAAATGTTTACCAAATTATATATTCCTTCCATCCTAGAAACAAAATTTTTGAAATTATTGAAAATTTTTAGTTGAGTCAAACTTCTTAGGTTTGACTAAGTTTGCAGAAAAATTTCTTAACTTTTATAAGAATAAATTATACGATATGAGAATATATTTCATAATTAATCTAATTATGATTATTTAGTATGATAAATTGTATTAAAGTTTTATTTATCCGAGTCAAAGTGGAGAAAGATCGACTCAATGGAATACGAGAATTGCATTCTTTCTAGGATGGAAGAAATATAAAGCATACGGTTTGTTTATGAAAATTTATTACTGTATATCCTTAGATAAAATTCTAGATACGTCACTAGATTAAACATGTACAAATAAGTGAAAGTCCAATAGATAACAGTGCTGCAACTATTAATTAGTATTTATACTTTATATGTATTAGTTATGCACAATACAACTTGAAGTGCGCAACGGAGCGCCTGCCTTTGTAGTTAGGTTATTAGCAGATAAGTGAACATTCAGCTTTCCAACAGGCAAATGAGCAATTAAAAAGTTTTTAGAAAAATTATACCCAGAGCTCTAGAGTATTATTAAAAATTGCGCAAGAGTGTAGATCACAGACTGCTATTAGTAAATAAATCATAGAAATCAAGTCATCATGGAATCTAGCTGCAAAAAATTAATACGGGGACAAAAAGGACTGATGGTACCATTGTTTTCCATGTTACGGTGGCATGAAATTGTGATGTAGACTATGATGTGGACTGTCTGCACTCATATCCATTATGAAACATATATGAAAATTACTCGTCTGTAATGTTAGAAGAACGTGTAACAAGTAAGCAATGAACGAAGTGAACATATTCCGGCATGGAACAGAAAATTCTTTATGAAACTCAAATTCAGGGCTAAACAGTTTTTAAATTAAACCGAACAATGTGATGAACTGATCTCGCAAAACAATGATAAATTCCTATCCTAGACAGTACAGAGATAAGAACTACAGTAGTAAGTTTGGTGCATAGCTTGAGCTAAAGTTTCCTATGTGTTTTGTAACCTCATCGCTTCCTCAAACATTTCTATTACCACACAAGGGCAGCTAGCCTTGAGATTCTTGTAACCTTGTGTTGCCACCACTGCATCCATCACATTTGGACTGGAGACATACTGAAGGCAAATATCCCTAAGCCTGCCACAGTTATGCTGGGAAGCCAAAGCCAATGTGGTTGACACAGTTTCTGCATCAAGATTCTTGCAAAGGATGCTTTCACATAGCACCTTCAGTCTGTCCAGGGCATATCTGTCGGCCGCCTCAAGTAAATGCCAGATCATTTCACAGTCAGCACTACTACTGTCTCCTCCATGACCATCGACGTCGGCAGGCAGAGAGTCAGTGTCGATGAAATGCAGCAGGGCCTTGAACACAGCAGGCTGCATGTTCTCAATCGTCAGATGCTTCGCCCTCGCCTCCCTCATCGGCCCATACAGCTCTGCTCTGAACACAGGTGACCGCAGCGCAAGCACCTTCTTGCGCGCTGTGAATGTCTCTCCCCCAACACTGAAGGTGACATCTTTGTCAGTTGTCACCCTCTTCTGAATCCAATGACTTGGCAGCAAGTTGCTCATTGATGTTTGAGGGCGGGACCTCGACACCGTACAAAAATTTAGTTGCAGATACCCGTGGTTGCTTTACGGTGACGACGCATTCGATGGCGAGGTGATCGTCCTTAAGGTAAGGTGACTCCTCAAACTCTCTGCGTTCCATGTCACAGTAGTCAAGTGGCCTAAACATTCTACGATCCTTGCCTGAATCAAAATCGGCCAGGCTTTCCTTGTACAGCGTATACGGAAATAGCCCGGTGGTCTGGCTGATCAAACTCAAGGTGAAGGAAGCCCGTGCCTTTGTGTCCTTGCTCAAGAGCTCTAGGCGAACGGACATGAAATTTTTATGTCCCCAGTTGTACCCATCAGGGCAGAAGACGATGGCCCATTCGTAGCCGCCGACGGAGAAGGCGCCTGACCTGATGGGCTTCCCGATGCCCACGTTCTTGAGTTCGCTGTACCCGGAGATCTCAAACACATGGCTGCCTTTCTCCGTCACCGGGGTGCACGTCGAAACTGTCGACGGTGTCAGCATTGGTGCACACCGTCGGCGACGAGAAATTGGTCTGGTGGCGCCTACTGCGTTGAGGGCGGATATATATGTCGTGCAAGTTTTGTTAATCTTTGAATCGGAACTGTCTCTGTTTTGGAGGCAAATAAGAAACATATATGATGATATAGAATTCCAAATCCAGTAAGTCACAGTAACATGAGAAGAAACTGCCCGAAGATAGGAAATTTCTCGACAAAAATTAACTTTAGGAAAACAATATTTCCTATTTCATCATGTGCGTAAAAGCAGACAGGCATCATAGAGATATGCTCAAGATTGTTGACGTCAGTTCGGTATGGACAAATAATATATATAAATTATGGAAACTTATCACTGAAAGGAAAATATGTATTCTGACAGTCTAAGTTTTTATAACAGAATTCTATCTAAAAGATTAGGGAAAAGTTCCAATTTCACCCCCCATGGTAGTTCAACATTCCACCTTGAATAGTGAAACTGGATATGAAAGACGATTTAATAGTTGAAACTGGACCAATTAGGTCCTTCGAGCAGTTTCAAATATATATTTTTTAAAAGAAATATATTTAATCTTAAAATTTCCATAACTAATTTGTTTTAAATAAAAAATATGAAACCCATACCAATTTTTTTGTTAAGATATACACAGAGACGAATATATTTTGCACACAAATAGCAAAGTTATATAGAGGCAATACCAGGAGGTACATATACAGATCAGTAGGCAATTCGCAGATTAAACCATTAAAAAGGTAGCAAATTGCTAGGATGAATTGATCTACCAAAACCTGACAATTTTCAGATTCGTGCAACACTGACTGCTCATATATTAAAGTTATAACAAAAACAAACTTCTATGGCAAAATCAGGCAAAATATTTGCTCAGTTTAAAAACTAACACTACTGATGACAGGTAGAGATGTACTCCTTTATGCTTTATGAAACATCCTTATCTTGTCAAACGCATCTACTAGTGCAGAAGGGCAGGTTGTCTTCAGATTCTTATAACCTTGGGTTGCGACCACTGAATCTGTCACACTTGATGAGCTGGTGATAAACTCTAGGCAAATATCTTTAAGACTGTCGCAGTTATGCTGATAAGCCACAGCCAATGTAGCTGACACACTCTCCACGTCAAGATTCTTGCAAAGGATGCTTTGACATATCAACTTCAGCCTGTCCACACCATATCTATCAGAAGCAGCCAGCAAATGGCGGATCATTTCTCTGTTGTCGACATCTCCCTCTTGATCATCCATATCAGGTAAAGAATCAGTATATATGAAATGCAGCAAGGCCCTAAAAACATCTGGTTGCATTTCTTCGATGGTCACTACCTGTTCCTTCGCCTCGCGCATTCGCCCAAACAGCTCAGCTCTGAACACTGGTGACCTCATAGCAAGCATAGCCTTGTGTGCCATGAAAGTCTCTCCTTGAACACTGAATGTGACATCGGATCCCTCCCGTGTATTCAACATGTTGCCAAGATGCTCACTAATGTTGGATGGTGGGACCTCAATTTCATTCAGTAACTCAAGCTCTGATACGCTTGGTCCGTTCCTTACAGTAATAATGCATTGGATGGTGAAGTGATCGTCGCGAAGGTACGGCGACGCCTCGAACTGGCTCCGCTTGATGAATAAGCCAGACTCTGGGTAAAATTGACTAAGATTCCTGTAATCGAACACCCTCAGATCGGACTTGTGCACTGACGTTGGCAACCCGGTGGTCTGGTCGACCAGGCACAGGTCGCAGCTGGCCTGCGCTTTGGTGTCCTTGTTCATGAGCTCGAGATAAATTGAGATGTAATCCGCGCATCTCTGGGTGAACCCATCGGGATAGAAGCGGATGGCCCAATCATAGCCGCCGACAGAGAACTTTGCTGAGCTGATGAACTCCCTGTTGCCCATGCCCTTAAGCTTGCTGTAATCAAAGATCTCAAAGACATTCTCGCCTTGCTCAGTTACCGTGGTGCACCTGGACACTGTCGTAGGCATCGTCATCGCCACGATACAGGCTGCGCCGGAGCTGCGACAAGGAGGAGATCTGCTGGTGACGAGGAAGCCTTGTGTGCCTTTTCTTTATTGGATTCGATTGGATGGGATTCCTTTTCCCCTCCGATATAAACTGTGTAATATCCGAGTCAAAAAAAAAGATATATGTAAATATCAGTTGGATGCGGGGCTGGGCTTATGGCCTGGCCTTTAGGATTAATCGGCCGACATATAAGATTTGTTTTTCTTTTTTTAATTTACAATACAAAACCAAACAAAGATGCTACCCGTTTACGGTGAAAAGACAACAGGGACTATAGGCCTGTGATGAAAAGTCCATTATCTAGTAGCGTATGTACATCTGGTGCAGGGAATTCAATGCATAATTAATCAACTCGAGAACTAACTATAATAAACTTGCGGAATAATTATCATAAATCATCACTAGAAGTTTGTAAAATATGAATTATACCTCTCATTTCATTGCTAGAATTATGCACAATGTTGTATAATTATATAGTGGGAAACAACAAGTAGATATGGAGATAAGTAGGCAATTCACAGATTAAACCATTCAACATATAGCAAATTGCTAGGATGAATTGTTCTACCAAAACCTGATTATTTTCAGATTCATGTAACACGGACCTTTCCTTGGCTCATGAGCAGAAGGTAGAACGAGGGGTGTCGAGGCCCCTCACATCGAATTCTCTGTTATTAATTAGTAGTATTAAGCATAGAATAAATAAAAGATAATTGTATACCCTACTATAAGAAATAATTTAGGACACTGGAAAAAATAACTGAGAGGTGGACATAAAATCCATCCGCCTCCATTAATAGGCTGTAAGGAAAATAATCCTAGGCCATTGTTTGTGATTTTGGTGATCGATTGACAGCATAGCTGTTGGGACTAAAAAATAATCTACATGAATACTGGTAGATATTTTTAGGTCCTAAGGATACATTGGAAGCCATCCAAATGCTTAAATGATCAACATCTAAATGAAGGTCATCCAAATTGAAGCCATCCAAATCACGAGGAAACGTGTGCAAGAAAGCCAATTCACAGAGGCACTGAAAGGATCAAGACACCTAAGAGGAAGGTGAATTAGGCTTCTAAAAATTAATTGCAATAAAGCAATCGTATGCAAGAAAGCCAATTCACTCCATGTGCCTCGAAGTGGGTTTGTGAGTCTATTCTAGTGTAAAAGAGTTACGCAACCTAGTTCCAATCCAACTCTAACATGTCAATTCATATTTTAGGAAATCCAAATGATGGCAAAGAAGATGGAAAAAAGGCCAGCAAAGAAACAAGAAGAAGATTGCGAAGATCATAGAGGCAATAACTAATTCGGTGCTCTGTGCCAAGACCCACTGAATCAGTTGGTTGATTAATTCGGTGGGGTCAACTGGAGGGTACTGAATCAATTGGTAATTATGGCCAGAACATGTTATTCGGCTCTGGTGGTGTAGGATCGAGGATTACCGACTAGATGAGGGGTGAATAGGTGGTTTAAACTAAAATCACAATACTAACAAAATTTAATTAGTAACACAAGAGAAAAATTCCATCCTAGGTGAAGTTTCGCAATCTTAGGGTTACAAGATACAAATCAAAACCTAGAAAGTAAATTGCTCAAAGTATATTGCTAGAAAGTAAATAAGCAATAGAATTAACCGAAGACATGAGCAATTTTTCCGTGGTGTCAGTGACTTGCCGGTCACCCCTAATCCACATTGAGGTGGATTCAGAGCTTCTAATTGCTCCTCTACCAAGAATTCACTTGGTGTATAAGCAAACATGGAATCAATGAACCTCTCCAAACCTCATTTTACTACAGATGTTTTTCACCACTCCGGTGAGGCAAAGCTTAAGAAGCTCTCACAACAATTAATCAAAGGCTTCTTCAGAATCTATTTTTCCCTTTACATTATTGGATGTGATTCTTTTCCCACTCCGCTATAAATATGTTTCTGGTCTTAATTATAGCCAGCTATAAGTCACAGTACCATGAGAAGACGATACTTCCTATTATAGAAACAATAAAAATAAACTTTAGGAAAACTGTACTATCTATTTCATCATGTGCGTAAAGGAGAAAGGCATCAAAGAGACATGCTACAGGTTGTTGACGACAGTCTGGTATAGACAAATAATATATATAAATTATACAAACTGATCACTCAAAGGAAAACATATATTCTTACAGTCTAAGTTTTTACTATAGAATTCTATCTAAATAATTAGGGAAAAGTCCCAATTTCAACCTCCAACCTCCATGGTAGTTCAACCTTCAACCTTGAATAATGAAACTAGATATGAAAGACCTTTTAATAGTTGAAACTGAACAAATTTGGTCCTTGGAGCAGTTTCAACTATGTGTTTTTCATTTTCTATTTTTTAAAATATATATTTAATTCTTAAAGTTCATAACTATTTTTTTAAATTAAAAAAAATGAAACCCCTAACATTTTTTTGTTAAGATATAACACATTTGGGTCTATATTTGAAATTATTGTAACTTAGTTGTTCATATTTTTAATGTTTTACTGCTTGAAGTCACATGTGTTTTCTATTTTAATTACAGTTTTGCACTTTACTATAAATAGAACACCAATAGATACTTATATTTTTAGAAATACTTTCCTACAATTTTAAAATTTATTAGTTCAAAACAAATTATATATGAGATTCTAGAATAAACCAAAGCCCTTTTTGTTTTTATTAAATAGAAAATCACCTACAAAACCGTTCCAAGGATCAATTCATCCGGCTTTGAACAATTGAATGGTTGTTCATCTTTTGTTTTATAGTTTTTCATTGAAAATCAGATATTTTCAGTTGTTAGAGGTTGTAAATTGGACTTTTACCAAATGTAAACTGCCTGCATGCTCTGTATTCCAAGGGTTTTTTATGACTTATGAACTACTCACTCTGTTCAATTATACAGGGTGCACTATGAATCTGCACATTTTTTAATCATTTTTAATAATATTTTATTAATAGTCGGACCTGAACTTTTTTTGCATTGGGTGAACCATTTGGCCGCAACACTGCCTCTGGCGCGGCATTAACACATTGCCGAGCCCCTGCATGAGGCGCGACAGCCGTGCCATGCTAGCAGCAGCCACCAGTGCGGCGTTCGGTGGGGTAGCCGCTGTCGCGCCACATGCTGTGGCGCGGCGGCTCACCGCACTAGCCCACCACCGACGTGCTCTGGCGCGGCAGTGTCTGACTATCGAGCCGCACAGGCCCTCTTCTTTCTTCCTCCTCCCCTCCCATTTCTTCCTATTCTTCTCCAGCGCCGCACCAAGCCGCCGACAACCACCGCCGCGCCTTCCACCCACGCCGAAATCCGTACATTTTGGGTGAGGAAACTGGGGGAACCGTCCTCATGAAGGTACTCCGCTTGTTTATTCTCCTTTTCACCGCTTGATTTGTTAGATTTTTGTATATTTTGGTCCATTAGGGTTAGGGATATTTGGTCCAATGTGGGTGAGTTAGAAGGTTGATTGTTAGATAATGATGGTTAGTTCAAGCGTAATTTAGCCTCTGCCGTTACTTTAGATGTGTACATCTAGTTGCATGCTTTGTTTTAGGTTGTTGTTGATGTATATAGATACTGGTTGCAATCTTGATGTATATAGACGCCTATAGGTATCACTATATGTGCACATTGGCTAATTTTACTAGGAAATTGTTTTTTAGATGGTTTCCTTAGTCCGTATGTTTTATGGTGGGATAGTGAAAGAGAATGGGGAGTTTGAGAGTATGGAAGAGATGACAGAGATGTTTGATGTTGCCCCAACTTTGCAAGAGGTGGTTGAATGCGCACAAAGAAATTATAGATGTGTGGGGGATGATGAGATGACCATGAGAGGCCAGGTTGATTGTTGTAAAGGAGGATGATGCGGACATCGCCACTTTAGAATTGCATACATCAAAGTCTTCTCCAAGTGACAAGTCATCTCCAATTCAGCCGCCAAGTTCGGTCCGGATTCAGCCTACATCCCTGCATATTTTTGGCGATATCTCTCTCATCCGACATCGCAATGCGGCATATAAGGATGCGTTGGAACAAGGACGACGATGCCATCGATTTGCTTCTGGTCAAAACTCCAGAAGGGTCATGGATCACGCTGTGTGACCAAGACAAGGTGCTGCGTCACCTTTTTGGGCCGTCATCGGGCCGTGTATCGTATCGGGCCTTGGCCCAAGTTGAGGGCACCCCCTCTGGTCACCCAACCCTAGGGTGCCCCTGTTCCATCATAAATGGTAGCCGCCGCTGCTTAGACTTGGGTTTTGCTTAGATTATTCTGTTTGATACAGTTTCGTCGTTTATCGGTTTGTGCAACCCCAACATTCGTGCTTAATCATTCATCTGCATTTGTCACATTTATTGAGTGCTGCGTTCTTTTGAGTTCTTTCTGGTGTTCTTTGTTGCATAGGCAGGGGGATAAGCCTTCTCGGTGAGGTCAACCGGATTGTGACTGCGGTTGATAACCAGAGGAGTTGTGGTGCTAAGATTGTGGGGTTCAAGTTTGCTGATTTGAAGCGGGATCGGTGTGTTGCACTCTGCCAACAACGAGTTATCCTTCACCTGATAGAAGATCGGGCACCCTAGTTCCCATCAGGAAGACCTCACTATGCTCTTGTTAATTCGTCATCAGAGTCCTATTAAGATAAGTATAAGCAGTTCATTGACAACAAACGTGACTAGCTTGGAAGTGGTCGTTGATATATATCGTAGGCCGGCCATTAATGTTTGTTGTAGAGAAGAATTGCATTGGGTGCAACACAAGAGTCTTCATCTAGCACATTGCATTTGGTAGTAGGCAACAAGAAGACATTGCAATTGATGAATTGGGCAACAATAGGATTGATATGGTGCAAGCACACATGGATGATCATGTTCTGGGCTTTGCAAATGATGATTTTCCCAATGGTGCTTTTGAGACAGACAAAGAAGAGAGGGATGATGGTGACGCGTCCCAAGGTTCTGAAGGTGGTGATGAAGAGGATGATGGGGGGTGATGTGGATGAATCGGATGAGTCAGGTTCAGATGGTGATGCTGATGCAGAATCAGATGAATCGGATGATCCAGCACCGTAGGTTAACACGAGTGCCATGCACGATGTACCACACAGGCACCCTATGGCCTGCTATATGTCTTACATAGCTTGGGAGGTGCAAATGTTGAGGAAATGTCATGAGCTACCACCCGTCCCAAATGATAAGGAAATCAGCATGATCGAAAAGCCTATATGTGAAACTACATTGGAGCATGCAGAGGGTATACCATGCAGTGAGAAACCAGAGATTCGGAAGGGTGTGGAGTTTAATTCGTTCGAGGAGTTGACGTTTTTTTTGTCTGACTATGCGGTGAGGTTGCGTAGACCGTTCTCCGTTCTTCACTCGGACAAGAACGTGAGATATGAGGTAGCGTGCAAGCAGGGGTGCATGTGGCGCATGTGGTATCGCAAAGTTCTAAGGCTAAGTCAATGGAAGATTACAAAAGTCATGGAGCCCAACACTTGTCATTCCTCTCAGCCAAAGCAGGCTCAACCGCAATGCACTTCAAACTATCTCACCAGATGCATGCTTGGCATTGTTCGCAAAGATAGTGAGACATCTATCCCATCTATCATCGAGTCCATTTTTATCCTTTTGTGGGTACCGTGTGAAGTATTTGAAGGCATGGCGAGCAAAACAACACGATGTTGGACCGCTATGGGGTGAACGGGATGAGTCTTGTGCAATGGTTCCTAGGCACCTATCCACTCTGAGCTACTACAGCCCGGGTGTGAAATGGGTCATTCACAGAGGCGGGTGGATGCTAGGTGACAAGCATGTATTAAAGAGGGTTTGCTGGTGCTTTCAACAGTGTGTTGTTGCTTTCCTACATTGTCGCCCAGTGATAATTGTGGGCAACACATTCTTGACGGGGAAATACAAGGGAACACTCATGATGGCCTTAGTTGCTGATCCAGAACAACAGCTCGTGCCCCTAGCTTTTGCAATTGCAGAAAGTGAGAACAATGAGAGTTGGTCCTGGTTCATGGAACTTGTTCGACATCACGTGCTAGGGCCTTCACATAGGGTTTGCATGATCTCAGATCGACATCATGGTCTCCTAACCTATGCGAACGACCATTTGGATGGGTTTCCCTGCTCGTTCTTAGATGATTGATGAGGCACTTAGCCGCCAACATGTGGTATCAGCAAAAGAAGAAAGGGGTGGTTGGTAAGTTAAAGGGTCTACGTAAGGTGCATACAGAGGACAGGTTTAAGGAGTTATTGAAAGATCTAATAAAAGGCTTGAATGATGAGGCAAAAGAATGGTTGAAGGGTGAAATGGATGATAAGGAGAAATGGTGTAAAACATTTGACACAGGTGGGGTGCGATGTGGGCTTATGACAACAAATTACTTAGAGTCGTTGAATAATGTATTCAAAGGGGTCAGGAGTAGACCCATCTCTGGCATAATCGAGTACTCATTCTCGAAATGCAACAAGTACTTTTTGAAACGACGGGAACTGGCTCGTGAGGACTTGAACAAAGGCAATAGAAGAGGAAAGATTGCAAATGATTGTATCACGAAAGTGGAGCCTAGATCCGTCCACCAAGAGGCTGAAGTGAGGCCACTTTCCCTTCCTCATAGCTTAGATCCATTATATGACATGATAAATATCTAGTTCTTGACAACATCGATATACACTGCCACATCTAGCAAACTACTGAGTGCAACAAGGCCACTTTCCCTTGGATTCTCCTCAAGTGCTGCCTTGGCACGGCGGGCACACTCAAGCTTCTTCTCCATCTCCTCCGTGAGCTCTGCCACATGCCTCATTGCTGCCTCCTCATTGCACCGCTTCTCCGCTTCCTCTTGATTGCGCCTCGCCTCAAACACCACCCTACGCTCCTCGTCCCACTTCTTCATGTACTCGAGGAACTGCTTGTCCTCCGTCTTGATCTCAGTGTCGATCCTCTGCTCAAAATCACATAGAGGTGGTGGGGTCTGCAAATAAAACAGTGTTACATATCATAACCCAACTAACCGAATGCTTACCACAAACTAATAGCAAATGCTTACCAGAAAACCACTGCGACTCTGGCGCTCCGTTGGTTCTCACGCATAGTTCGCACACATCCAACAGGTCTAGCAGAACGTTTCCTCCTCATCAGACTTGGTCACTTTGCAGGGATCACCGTAAAAGTGCAAAGGCAGAGGAACATCCTTAGGCAGAGGCTTAGGGGTGAAGGCATTTTCCCACCGCCGCGTGTACGTAATCTTTGCTTTACCACACCCGGGCATCCTATGGGTGCGTAGTCAATTTCATAAATTATATATTAAAACATTGGACATTCCGAAACCAATGACTAAAAGACTACACAATGTTGAATAGGAAGCCGATCTATGAACCTGCAATACAAATCAATATCTCGCACAAACCCTAACCAACACAGGTATAGAGATATCAATATCTCACATAAACTGTAACACCCTAAAATGCCTTATTAAAAATTAGTAAATAAATGACTTTTTATATTCAAGTGTTCATAAATAATGTAGGAAAATAAAACTTTTGAAGAAAATAAAAAGAAATGTAAGGATTAGGAACATTATTGAAGCATTCATGCTAGTGCATTTCTTTTTTATTGTTGAATTCAAATTTGTATTTGAATTTGAATTCAAGTGAGTGTTAAAAAAAAGAAAAGAAAAATATTTTCTTCTCTCCCCCTCACTTTCTTAGACGGCCCACTTCTTCTTCCCTTGCGCAGCCCAACTCCACCACCGCAGCCCAGCTCCCTTTCTCCTTTGCGCGGCCCAGCTTGGCCACCGCTGCAGCCCGCCAGCCCGCGCCCCCTCCTCCTCTCTCCCTCTCGCTGACAGTCCGGACCCACCTGTCATCCCCCACATCCAGCCTCTTCTCCGACCCGGACTCGAACCAGAGTCCGATCGAGTCCGGCTGCTGCACGCGACGCCTCCCTCGGCTTGCGCGCCACGCCAAGACCCCTCCTATCCCAGCCAATATAAGCGCCGCCAAACTCTAGCAGCCGCCTAACCCTAGCTCGAGCGCCGCTGCCATTGCCCACCATTTGGCCGCATCCCCGCCGCCAAGAGCTTGCTTCAGAGATTCACAATAAGGTGAGCAGCACGCCGAGCTTCTTTTTCCTCGCTCTCCCGCTTTGCCTTGCGCTCCCGACCTAACCGGAGATGGCCACCCGCCATTGAACGTCGGCGGCCGCCACCGCCCCCCAATACTTCGCGACAACCCCAAGATTTGATTCCCCTCATCCCCAGCTCTCTCCCGGGCTTTGAATCACGCGAATCTGTGGCTCCTAGGCCTGGGTTGGCCCCTCGCCGGCGAGCCACCGCCGCGCGCCTCCGACGACAGTCGTCTCCGGCGACTCCGGCTCGCCCATGAACCCTCAGCCACCCAATTTAGGATCAATGGCCCACAACAGATCTAATCCGAGTCAACAGAGCCCATACCGGTCAGCCGTGCCACTTTTTCAAAATAGCCCCTGCCTTTTCAGGGAATCAACCCGCAATTCAGATCTACTCAAAAGTATTTCCAACTGAGTCCTTTTTATTTCAGTTTAGCCCCTGCGCTTTTGAAAAATAGTAGCCGCCATCCTAGTTGTTTGTTTTGCGCTTTGGCCCTCAGGTTTTTGGACGAAATTATGTTTTAGTCCCTGGTTTCTTTCAAAAACACCCCTGGAAGCCTAAAACTCTCACCAGCAAGCGCCTAGAGCCCGTTTTAACCGTAGTTTCTTCGTTTTAACTCCAATTTGAGTGATTTTCGTGCTCATGTGTTTGTAGTGAAGCGTACAGTAGTTCTAAAGCCTTTTTTTCATCATTTGTTTATGTTTGGTGTCCTGTTGTAATTAAATGCCTTATTTGCATGTATGTGTGGATGCTTGTGTGGTGATCGATGTGAGTAATTGACGAGACGTTCGAGTTCGCCAACGATCCCGTTCCCGAGTAGCAGGTGCAGCAGGAGCAGTTCGTTGAGGAAGGCAAGTATAACATGGACAATCCTTGTTACCTATATACCCTTTTAATCATATGTTCATATGCATGTGTCTAATATTGATATACCTTAAGGTTGTTCCCAGTCTTTACTTTATTCCTTGTTTACCCAGGTTTTATGCATTATGGTTAGTATTTGCTACGCGCTGCAACCAACATTTATTTTAATGTTAATATTGAATTAATGGTTCACTTCAATTATGACTAAAAGATGCTTTTTAGCAACATGGTTCGGGGAACTAGAACATGTGCTTCGTGCTTTGTTCTAGTGTCTCCATAAGGTTTGGTCTAGGGAATTAAAGCATGTGCTTCGTGATTTGTTCTAATGTCTCTCCGTAAGGTCCAGTTCTTAAAGCGGCAACCTAGGAACTTGTTCGCCGTCGTTGGAACTATAATGGTTCTGGTCTTGGATAATTAGCTTGTACGTCTCTAGCTTGCCAGTGGTTACTGAAAGGCGTATGTGGGGAGCTTGGGTGAGAGTATAGTTTGATCCATCGAGGACGGATTTATCCGTGGGCTATGTCTCGTTAGGCTATGTCTCGTTAGGTAATGTCCCGTGATGTAAGCGCACGATGTACGGCAGCTTCACACGTTGCGATGATTGCGCTCTCGCTCTGGACGCCTTTGACCCCTCACGTTGCGCCTTGAGCATACGTGAATCTCGATGCCTTGGGTTATGCTGCCTATGTTGAACCAAAATAGCTACTGTGCTTGTTAGGGTGTTTTGTGAAAGTCCTCGTAGCATAAATTCTTTTGGATTTATGTGACCAGCGGGTAAAGGGCGAAACCTCTGCAGAGTGTTGATCTATCATGATAGTCGTGCTCACGGATACGAGCGGCCTGGATCCTTTTTTATTAGAAGATGATGTTAGAGATTGATGTTGGTGTATTCTATGATTACTTATACATTAATTGGGATCATAATTGGGTTTCTACTCACTTGTAGTAATTTGGATGATAATAAAATGAAACTACTAAAAGTGCTAATGCAGTTTAACCGTGTCAAGCCTTTTGTTCTTGCATAACCTGTGTTATACTTGTTAAGTAAGATGGTTTACTTACACTTGCAACTATTCAACAAAATCCTGGATGGGTAACAGATGGAGCATTGAATGATCAGTCGCTTGCTGAATTTCCGGAGGATCTGCCGTACTTCTAGCTGTGTTCAACCAGTCGGTGTCCCTGTGGACTTGAGGCTCTACTTAGTTGAGAAACGTTTATTTATGTTAAGACTTCCGTTGTGTTATTTGTTTAAGACTATGTCTTGTGTTAAACTCTGATGTAAACTATTTTATTTCGAGCATTGTGTTCTCTGTGATCCATATTTGTAATCTATATGTATTCTGTGGACGTCCTGGGCACACATATGGAAGCATTCAGGTTTCTTGGAAATCTAGGTGTTACACAAACCTTAACCTAACCTAGGTATAGAGATAAATACCAAATCAATGGTTAACCAACTTAAAAATAAAGGGAATACCTTCCCAAGGTGGGTTCGATTCCCCCAACTTTACCCACCCCAAAAAGGAGAATTTTGGGGGTTCTAGAGGGGGGGGCGAAAGGCTATCAGGAAACCCTCGGCTTGGCTGCATGAACAAGAAAGAGAGAAGAGAGAGGAAAAGGAGCCCGCGTGGAGAGTTTAAAAAGGGCACTGCCGAGCCAGGAGGCCTGGTACGGTGGGCCTACCGCGCCACTGCATGAGGTGTGGCAGCGGCTACCCGACCGGACGTCGCGCTGGCGGCCGCTGCCCGCGTGGCACGCCTGCAGCGCGCCATGCAGTGGCGCGGCAACGTGTTAATGTTGCGCCACTTCATGTAGCACGGCCAAATGGGTCACCGAACTCAAAAAAAAGTTCGAGCCTGGCTATTAATAAAATATTATTAAAAATTGATTAGAAATAAAAGAATGCTGAATCTGCTAGTGGAAAATATAACCCCCGAATATATGAAGCTAAGCTTTGCATTAACAAATATGAACCTAAGCGAACTTTCAAACTTGTGTGCCTCCTTATAAAGGGAAAATCATTTGGATTGCCCTTTTATATACTCTGTAACACTATGAATAATCCATAGCAAGGAAATATGTTTTTCTAAAAAAGCAAGATTTACTAATTTTAAAATCATTATGCCGAGATGATACAAATAAACTGAAATACTCCCTCCTTTGAAATCATGATACACACATCCTTAACAAAAAACATAAAAACTTGTCACTAATAATGTCACCCATGTGGCCCGGGTGATCTAAATTTTAGACTAGACTATGACCCATGTGTCCGGATATAAAACTTATTGGCCACTTGCACCAAGCCACTGCAACCATTTCCAGCGAAGTTAGTTTCTATATATTAGCCAAGTTCGATGCCAATGTGTAGATGAGTATATGACCTACGAGGGGTTACATACTATAGAGTTTAGGTTTACACTACTGCAGAAATAGCTATATCACCACCGGTTTTGTTGAAACCATGGCTACATGCGTGTCAGAGTTTAAAACCGGTGGTGATGTTCCATTCACCACCAGCTCATGTAAAAAAATGGCGGTGATACTACCACTGCCGTTTTTTTACACAGAGCCGGCAGTGAAGGGTCGGCATCCCAAACAGTTTGTAATTAGAACCGGCGGTGATATGGGATACAGTCTAATTAAATTGGCAACCACACCTAGCCCATCAGCCAAAACCTTACCCAACCGTGTCCTCAGCAATCTCCACGAACGCCTCCCATCCGCATGCGCCGCCGCCCTCTGTGGCAGAACCTCCCAATTTAAACTGGCTCAAGTGCGCCTAATTGACCTAAATCAGAACAATATCAGCAAACACACTTCAAACAGTTTAAACCCGATAGTCCATCGAGTGTCCCCGGGACATCCCGAATCATCCACTGACAACTTTTATTCAACCATAGCTCAAGATCAATTCCACGATGGGAAACACAACAGGTATTACCTTTTTACATAAATACGGAAAGGTACGATTTATTACAAACTGAGTTTGAAACAACCTTAGATGTAGGTCAAGGTACTAAGAACTTAATACAAACTGGTTTAGGCAACTATTAAGTCATATTACAACACAAGGTGACTTTATTCGTCCAGAGACATCCGGGACCAACTGATGCTTTAGGGCTTCTAGTTCTCCTCCTCGCCTTCCTGCTGTGGAGAATCCTCTAAAAAAACAACAAGGAGAGAACCCTGAGTACGAAGGTACTCAGCAAGGCTTACCCGCCTTACCAAAGAAAAGACTCTCAAGGAGATATGATTAGGCCTTTGAGTGGATGTTTGGCTGAATCAACTCTTTTTGCGAAAAGGGCTTACTAATGATTGGTCCTTATTTGGCAGTTTTTAGCTCAATTGAATAGTCACCAGTCCAATTATGTTTTAAAGTACTTTTTCATACAGGTGGTTCTAGGCTCAAACAACATTTTGAATCAACTTCATATAGTTCCACTTGTTTCTGCTACGATGCTTAACAGTTGATCAAGTGCACTCATATCCAAGAGTTGTGGCGATCCGGATCAATTTACATCCTGCAGGAGATACCTTTCGATCAGCTGGGCCAAAGATCGGAAATATCCTTACTCGAACCCGGGAACGCACCCCGACATGGGTCCCACATCTGGCGACCACCCCGTGAGTTACTGGCTACGGCCCCGTCTTTCTCCGACCCAGCAAGCACAGGTAAGCGATATTTCCATTCAGTGAACCAACCAACCTAGTTGGCTTTACTGGTCCCATAACCCAGTAAGAAACCAGGTAGAATCACTTGATCCTCAGTTAAAACAATGGATCGGTCCTTAGTCACTTAACCAGTAGGCAGAACTAAGGATCGAGCTTACCTCAATCCCTCCTATCAACTTCTCCTTGTGAAATAAAATAGGTAGAGATGCTCCGGGGCTTGCCTTGAGTCCCAAAAAGGTTAGCAGCGTCAACAACTTCTTCGGACTCCGGAGCTACCACCAGAACTTCCTCGTACTAGACTTGTTCTTCGGGAAGTTCAATATACTCCACCTCCGATGCTTCAGGTTCTAACATGCAATGCAAGTCAGGGATTAGAGATGCAACAAGTTTTAAAACTTAGCACACAAAACTTTATCTCTAGATAAAGTTGCAAGCTAACACAACAACGCATCTATTTTTAAAGAAAACTTTGAAATTTTTGCTTGGGTGAATTAGTCCTTATTTCTTTTACATTTATTAAAGAAGAATTATTAAGTGTGCCAAAATTAACTACCAAAGGTATAAAACCCTTCCTTTCTTTTTATTTGCGCTTATAAAGCATAAAACTGATTTTTAATTATTTTTATAAATATCCTAAACATTTTTACAAATTAAATTCCAAAACAGGAAGTTTTTATTAAATTCTAAACAGCACAAATTAAAAGGTTTAGCATTTTTAGAACAGAAAGGAAACTCTAAAAAAGCTATAAAAATTGATTTCACATTTTTCTAATTTTTCTATGATTTTCTATAATTAAAACAGTGGAAAACATAAATTTAAATCTAAATCTAAAAACCTATTTGGCTTTCTTGCAAAAACCCCCCTGAACTTCCTTCTCTTCCTCCCCGAGGTCCCTACCCACGCAGAACAGAGCGTCGGCGTGGACCGGGCTGCGCCGGCGCTGACTGGCGCCTACTCGCCGGCGGCGAGATCCCCCGACAAAGATATCTAGCTCTAAGGCTACCCCACACAACCGCGCACCCATCTAGCCTAGCATTCCCGCGGCAAAGCACCAACCCTAGCACTCCAGCGACCTCGGTGGCGACGTACGGCGGCGCGACGAACTCCAACGACCACACCTCAAGCACTTGCACCCAACCTGGCCCGCGAGCAACACCGAGACAAGAGACGGCTCGCGCGCAAGCTAACACGACCAACGCGACGCGAAGCGCGCTAGCTCCACGCGCCAGCCATGGTAGGAGCGCGCATGGCGAGAGCGGTGGTGAGCGCCTGGCAGAGCGAACACGGCGAGACAACGACCAACAACACCCCGATAAGCACCAGCAGACCCTAGCGCATCTAGCACGCGCAACAGCTCTACCGGAGAAGGCCCGAGCAAGGCTGGCCACATGCGCCGGCCATGGCGGAAGAGCGCCACGACGGCGAACGGCGTTCCCGGCCCAAGGAACGACGCGCCCGACCAACTAAACCCCCAAACACGCTCCACGGCTCAAGAACAACCCTGCTGCACTCTCAAACCCTGGCTAAACACACGGCAACAACACCACCTCGGCGAACCGAGCTTAGCCCGACGAGAACGGCGACGAGGAGCTTGAAAAAGAGATTGCGCCGAGCTGTGGAGAGGTGGATGAAGGATGAGGGCTAGCGGAAACAAAAGAGGAAGTGAAGGAGAAGCTTTTGGTGGAGAGGAACTGGATGGGAAGGTTCGGACGGCGGCGACCGAGCTGCGGCTAGCCGGCGGCCATGGTGAAAGGGGAAAACAGCAAAGTGAAAGAGGAGAAAGGAAGGTCGACGACGACGTCTTTAACCGCGAGTGGACGCAGCCGTCGCTTGCCACCTCCTGCTGCGCCTTCTCTCGAGCTGGCTCCATTCAAAATCGACGCGTGGCTGGCGAACTGACTTGCCACTGCCGGCGGCAAGCTGCCCAGCAGCTGGCCGACGTCACCTTTTCCCCAAAACAGCTTAAAAACTGAGATTTGCACTCCACTTTTCTCCGAAATATGTATTGTAACATCCAAAACTTCCAGGAACAAACTTGTAGCTGGATCATTGAATTTCATTTCTTCTGTTGGCACTTGCTCCATTTGAGCAAAGATTGAGGTCCAATTTGAGCCTCAAAGTATCAGCCTCAACACTTTTCAAATTCAGAGCTGCTAACTGAATTTCTCAAATTACTCTCAAAACACTAACAGAACATGCATCAGGTGTCAAAAACAAGATTGAAATTCACATTCAGAAGTACAACTTCCTAGTTGGAAGTTTTTACAGAAAACTTTAAATTCGAGCTCAAATCGCACAAATTCAGTTCAGCTGAATTTTCCCTGAACTTTACTGAAAACATCTTCTGAACCAAATTATCTCGTGATTTTCTCCTGAATCCAAGCATCCTCTGGATCTGGTCCAAAAGCAAAAGTTGTCCCAAATACTTCCCTAAACAACTTTCGTTTTAACACCCAACTCAGAACACCAACAGATCGGCCACAATCTTTCCTCAAAGTCAGCTGCTCATTATGCTCAAAACAGCTAACTCTGAAAATGATCAAGTCCTGTTTTCAGACCATGAATAGTGCCATTTCTCTTTTATTTCTTTCATTTAATTGAAGCATCATCACAAGAAGTTTACACAAAACTTTTGGACAACCAAGTTTCTTAGCTTATGAACTAACTTTAGAAACTCTTGGCTTCCAAAAATCCAAGTCTTAGTCAAATTTTTGACTTTGGTCGAATGATCTCCTTATTTGTCTCTTTTCCTTTTTCTCTTTTTTTTTATAACTCAACTTTCCATCTAAACCATGACACTTAGCATGTTCTTAATATGGGATGTCACACCCTCCTCCTCCTCCGTTCCACCGCTGCCCCTCCCTTCCCCTACCTTCCTCTACCTCCCGGTGCTCGCTGTCCCTCCCCTCCCTCCTCCACTCGGTTCCCCTCGGCGTGGTAGAGAGGAGCGGCGGCGGGGTGAGGTGTGGAGCAGCATATGGAGGAGCTGCAGGTCCACGGCTACTCGAGGGCTCAGTCATGGGGCAGGTCGAGGAGCATAACGGCTCGAGGTCGACGATGGCTCGAGGTCCCCGGCAGTCATGGCTCAAACATTTGGAGTAGATTGACGAGGGGTCGATGAAGGCTTCTGCACGCCATCTCTCTCTCTTGTGGCATTGGAGATGTGGTTGGCAAGCAGCGTCATGGTGGGCAGCGTCGCGGCGCGCGGCGTGGAGGGCAGTGTGGCGGCGGTGGTGCGGCAGCAGGCTGCGTGGGTTTTTATTTATTTTTTAATCACCATCACCAACGGTTTCTAAATCTACATCACCACCGGTTTTGCATCACCACAGGATGTGGGGCAACGGATCCCAAACCGGCGGTGATGACGGTTTGTGTACTAGTGTTAGGGTTTAGTAATAAAATTTCTTTTCTTTTCAAACACTTTATTATTTTTGCATAATCACAAAGACCAACCGATAGTTGCTACCCCTAGAAAATCTAATTGTTTCAAGTCTTTGCTAATATCTCGTAACCAAATACCAAACGTGTTGAGTATTTGAAACACTACGATGCTGATAGGCCAAATACGGCTTGAACTATATACCGTACAAGAAGAGCACAACTACATTAAAAAAACTTGTGTCTAATTATCTCCTTGTGACAAAAAGAAATTGTTTAGAACCATGTCAACTGCGGTTTGCTAGATTGTTTTTTTTGTGAAAATGACTCTCCTACGAAGATGAAAAAGAAACTTAATTCCATGTGGAGCTTTCAACTTCCAGAGCCTTTTGCTAATATTGGGGATATTGACACGGGTCATAGCCAAATAGTGAGATTCGATTCCAGTGCCCAATCCACTCGAGGAGTAATATTGTCATGAATCATCAGTAGAAGTTTGTTTAATAAGTGAAAGTATGAATCATACCTCCCATTTCACTGCTAGAATTAGTTATGCAGAACATTGTATAATGTATATGACCAGTGGCGGAGCCAGCAGTATGGCGAGCCATGGCGGCCGCCTGACGAACTCTCCCTCCCCCGCGGCAGTTTTTGTGCACCATGGCTTTTTCGTGTGCCCTGTTCGTCCGTCCGTTCTGGAGGTGGAAGAAGAGCAGAAAATAACGCTTAGACTTTAGCTTTGGACCTTTAGGAAATTGGGCCATCTGCCCATACTCACCGCACCAGCCCATCACTAAAACACAGATCGATATATGAGCCTTCCTATCAGCCGTCAAAACAACGCCGCGCCGTCGCCCACGCCCCGTCGGTTCGTCTTCGTCGCCCTCCAGGCCGGTTCGCGCTCGCTAGACGCCGCATGATGGCGGCGGACAGGGATCAGGTCCAGCGCCTTGGTCTCAACAACGTGGAAACAGAGGTGCCTAATCCTCTTCAACACCCTGATGGCACTGCAGCCGCCGCTACCCAGCGGCGACGCTTGATTTCTGATGCTAGTAGGATTGGGGAAAATTAAAAGGTGAGGGTCGGATTATGAAGTTTCTTCTGATTTACAGTATGTTAATACTTATCAATTGCTAATATTTTGTATAATTGTGACTTAATTTAGTGACTCAAATTATGCATATTTGATTACATATATTTATTAAACTATAAATTTTCATCATATTGTATATTATATATATGAGTAGTAGTTGGTTCGCCATAGGTAAACTTTTATCCTGGCTTTGCCACTGTATATGACAGTTGGCAGGATTCTACTGGCAAATATAATAGTACACTAGGAGAGGAAAGAGAAACAGTATAATAGTGTCTGAGTTTACCTACCGATGATGTTAGCCCTCAATAATATTATCACTATTTTTACCACTGAATTATTAATGGATGATCAGGGAACCAAAGAATCGGAAACAAATGTAGTACTGTCTGTGCATTCGTTGTTTGTGAAAGGGCATACGTGTACACCGAGACCAAGATATATATTTTTGCACCCAAATAGTAAAGTTATATAGTGGCAATACCAGGAGGTACATCTAGAGATAAGTAGGCAATTCGCAGATTAAACCATTCAAAAGATAGCAAATTGCTAGGATGAATTGATTTACCAAAACCTGACAATTTTCAGATTCATGTAACACTGACTGCTCATATACTAAAGTTATAACAAACTTCTATCGCAAAATATTTGCTCAATTTAAAAACTAACACTGATGACAGGTAGCGATGTGCTCGTTATGCTTTATAAATCATCCTTATCTTCTCAAACGCATCTACTACTGCAGAAGGGCACGTTGTCTTCAGATTCTTATAACCTTGGGTTGCCACCACTGAATCTGTCACACTTGATGAGCTGGTGATAAAATCTAGGCAAATATCTTTAAGCTTGTCGCAGTTATGCTGATAAGCCAAAGCCAATGTAGCTGACACACTCTCGACGTCAAGATTCTTGCAAAGGATGCTTTGACATATAAACTTCAGCCTGTCCACACGATATCTATCAGAAGCAGCCAACAAATGGCGGATCATTTCTTTGTTGTCAATGTCTCCCTCTTGATCATCCATATCAGGTAAAGAATCAGTATATATGAAATGCAGCAAGGCCCTAAAAACATCAGGTTGCATTTCTTCGATGGTCACTAGCTGTTCCTTCGCCTCGCGCATTCGCCCAAAGAACTCAGCATTGAACACTGGTGACCTCACTGCAAGCACAGCCTTGTGTGCCATGAAAGTTTCTCCTTGAACACTGAATGTGACATCGGCTCCCTCACCTGAATCCAACATGTTGCCAAGATGCACACTAATGTTTGATGGTGAGGCCTCAATTCCATTCAGTAACTCAAGCCCAGATACCCGTGGTTCTTTCCTTACAGCAACAGCGCATTGGACGATGAAGTGATCGTCGCGAAGGTACGACGACGTCTCGAACTGCATCCGGTTGATGGAGAGGCCAGTCTGTGGGTGAAATCCAGTAAGATCATTGGCATCGAACACCCTCAGATTGGCCTTTTGAACTGACTTTGGCAGCCCTGTGGTCTGGTCGACCAGGCACAGGTCGCAGCCGGCTCGCGCTTTGGTGTCCTTGTTCATGAGCTCGAGATAAATTGCGATGGAATCAGTGCAATGCGGGGCGTACCCACCAGGATAGAAGCGGATGGCCCAATCGTAGCCGCCGACAGAAAACGTTGCTGACCTGATGAACTCCCCATCCCTTATGCCCTTAAGCTTGCTATAATCAAATATCTCAAAGACATGCTTGCCTTGCTCCATAACTGTGACGCACCTGGACACTGTCGTATGCTTCGCCATCGCCATGATACAGGATGCGACAAGGAGGAGATCTGCTGGTGGTGCCGAGGAAGGCGAGGACACGAACGACACCAAGAGTAGTTTAGGAAACCTATTTTTCTTTATTGGATGGGATTCTTTTCCCCGTCCGTATAAATATATAAATAGTGTCTGGTATTTCGGCCTTGAGAACCGGGATTGCCAGGCTGCTGGGCTTATGGTCTGGCATTAGGCCCAATCGGATAGATAAGTTCGTTTTTTTTTTCATTTTGCAATTTAGAACCAAACAAGGATGCTGGCAGTGTGGCACAAGTACTATCGAACAATTTAAAAACAAATAATCCAAATAACTCCATTCATGTATACCCAAAGTTCAGATAACTCCCTAAACTATTTATTGATTTAATTTATTCTCTAAATTATGTCATTGGGTTCAATTTTTCCACTTAATGCAATTTGTTTTTTTGTTTCTCCACAAACAAGTTGAATTTGAATTTACAATTTTGCATGATTGTAATGGACATCATAAAATATATAAAAACAAATATATTATAGATTTTTCATCACCATTTTTTGAATAACGTTGTACCCAAGTATTAATTACATTAAATATTGTAGTTCATCGTATCAATTACAAAAAAGTGTGTGCTATATTTTTCTAATATGGGTCAGGTGTCACCTGTCATCATACCAAATTTCAACCTAATACCACACTTGTGTATAAAGAAATATAAAAATATATAGAGGATAAATTAAACTAAATATCATTATTTAGGTGGTAAAATAAACCAAAAATAGTTTATAGGGTTATGCGAACTTTGACTATACATGAGGAGATTAATTTTGACCTTTTCTATTAAAAAAGTACCATCCAACAAAAACAATCTCGCTCCAAGTGCAAAGACTTTCGTCTCCTCTAATTTGTCAACTGTATCTGAAATAGTGACATAAGAGTGAAATACATGAATGATCATTGCGGTTGTTGCTGTTTTATTTTAGCAATTATATTTAAAAAGTGTAAATCACGGCTATTAAAAACTCATCTCATTATTGACTCGCAAGAACACGAAAGGATGCGACCAAATTGCATATATATGATTAATCTCACGAGTTGGGGTCTAAAAAACCGATGACGGTGAAACTGTTCTTTGACAGATTAATCTAAGCAAAACCCCAAAACCCTAAGGAAGGCGGCGGCTACGGAATTATAGACCCTAGGGTCGTGGATAACCCCTTGGTCATGCCCCCTAATGGGCTTGGATTTGGACGTTCCACATATGGATGGAAAGATAATTTGATAGAGCTCCCAATGGCACCGGTCCCACGTCCAAATGAGGTCGGAGTCGTCGGGAATCATCGAAACAAGTTGGCGTCCAGAATCTGACCGGTGTTGCGTCACCGTCTTTTGGCCTTTGGGCCGTGTATCGTCATCGAGCCGATTAGGAGGCGTGACCAGGGGGTCATCCACGACCCTAGGCTCTATAGTTCAGTAGCTGCCGCCTTCGTTAGGGTTTTGGGGTTTTGCTTAGATTAATCTATCAAAGAGCAGTTTCGCCGTCATCGGTTTGTGAGACCCCAACTCGTGAGATTAATCATATATCTGCAATTTGGTTGCATACTTTCGTGTTCTTGCTTGCGTTCTTCGATTCACAGGCAAGGATTAGCCTTCTTGGCGTGGTCGACCGTGCATCCGCCGGTCGATAACCTGAGGAGACATGGTGCTGTGTTTTCGAGGCTCAGAACGTGTTTGTTCGGAAGCCGGATCGATTTGTGTCGCGACTCCACCAAATCATTGCTTACCTAAACCTTTCGAAAGATCGGGAACCCTAGCTTCCATCAATTGCTAATCAGAGCTTTAGGTTCTCCGTCAGGTTCAGCCTTACCCTAGTTTAGTTTGTGTCGTTCGTCCTAAAACTCTAGAAAATTACCCTTTGTACCCCCCCTCAATTTTTCTTTTCAGATTGCTTTTCTGAATTTTAAGTACCACACGGAGTTGTTGTGTTCGCTGTCCTAGTCTTGTTCATCGGTCAAGTTTTGAGTCAAGTAAGATCTTAGTGTTGTGGCGTGTAAACCTTGGTTATATTTTTGGGATTAATCACTGTTGACGGCCATTATGACACCTTATGACCGTCAACATTTCGGATAAAATGAGAACTTTGCATAATGTTCCATGTATATTTTGCTTATATTTAACAAATTCCACAAGTTTTGGTGAAATTGTGAATGCAGGGACAAGTGGTAGAAAACAGGACAAAAACGGGCAAAAAGCTTGGCCGACCGGCCAAGACCTGGCCGGCCGGCCAGACATCTCGGCCAAAGGACACGTCACTGATCCAAGAGCAAACTAGCACACATGCAAGGCATCCAAGCCATTCATCCAATGACGGTTTGATCAAAGGGCCCGAAAGGCACATCACATGGATTAGAGGGCCCACCTGCATGCCTTAACTGCTAGGCAGTTAATGACCGTCATAACTACCGACACCAGGAGGCAATCCAGAGCGTTGCTGCGAAAGGCGGTGCCAGATGGCGACCAACCCTGGCCGATCGGCCAGGATCTGGCCGAACGGCCGGCTACCGGCTCCGCTCAAGGCGCTCTTCTGAGGACGGTTGCATGCTGAGCTAACTTAACCGCCAAGATGCTCAACCGACCTGCTCAAGCTATAAAAGGAGGCCTCCACTTCATTTCTCAAGACACACCAAGAAGGAGCTTCTCTATCTTTTTATATTTTCTAGAGTAGATTAGGGTTGGGAGTTAGAGTTGAGTCGAGCTTGCCTCGAGGTTCCTGAGTCTCTCGGAGATCGGGTAAAGTTCTTGTATCTTTTCTTTATACTTCAAATATTTCCTTTTATCAATATAGTTATCTTCTTTACTTTATCAGTTAAGCTTTGCTTTCCTGCTTTCCTTAGTTTATCTAGGAAAGTAGAGTGATCCGTTCATCTCATAACCTTTAGATTCAGTTAGAGTCTAGTTAGTTTGTCAGGCTTTTACCTTACGGGTTTCTCGCCCGGACTAGGAGATTTAGCCGTCTCCTAGGTTGAGGGGGGTTTCTTGTGAAGGCCTCACAAGAAATCCTAACATCAAACCCAGACGTGGTGTTTGGCTAGGTGTTAGCTAGAATTGTGTTCCACCCCACGGAAAGAGAGTGGTAGGCGGCAAGTGGTGACAGCCTTGTCCGTCCTTTGTGCAACCACAACGTTCGGGTGTTTTCATAACAGTAGTAGCAGGTTGCCGTTAGGTCTCCCTTCTCTCCCGTCTGGACCTTTCCTCTTCCAGCCGCCGAAGTAAGCTCTTTTCCCTGACAGCTAGGTAGAGTCTAGTCTAGATCTTTAGAGGCTTTCTGATAAGTTTAGGAGTGTCTTAGGAATCCTTTCTCACTCGTTGCTCTCCCAGCTTCTTTTCTATCTCTAAGTGTAGAAGTCTCTTGTGTCGCTGGTCATTTTGACCTTCTATCTAGCTTACCTTTTTAAGATAAGCTAAGGCATTTAGGGCAGCCACCTATCATATCTTTGCGCCCCAGTTATCTCCTCTAAGATAGTTGGTGTATAATTCTAGAATGTGTTCCTGATATAATTTCTCAATATCACTTTAACCAAAGAGCTTCCCCGTGGAAATTTACGATACCCTGGAATACTCCAAGGTGAAGTGCTACACGGTCATTCTGTGCGCTTGCAGAATATTTTATTCTATAGGGCAAGAGTTTTCCACTGGCTTTCTAATGGCACAATTCCAGTGACGTTAGGAAACGCCAACAATCACCGTGGGAAGTTTTGCAAGTGACAAAAGAAAAAAAAAACCAGAGTCTTTGCTGCCTGCACTAGGAGACACCGGGCCAGATATAAATCAATTCAAGTTGCTATTTCCCTTCTGTGCCAAAACTACTCACGATATAGCTGCTGCGCGGCAACAATTACACAGTCCAAGTTCTTTACTGCAGCCTTTTGTTCCTTGCAACGCCTTGACACGAGTTCTGAATTGGCCGAGTTATTGAGTGCTGTTTGTATATAGGCTTTGTTCCATCTGATAAATCTTAGTCCTTGCTAGGTGCTTGACACGAGTTCTTTTGCTCCCGCAGCTGCAACGTGTTCTTAAGTTCTAATATATCTTCTTTTGGGATACTTGCTGAAACGTACAAGAATAGAAAACAAAAGGCAAAGGTGCTTAAACAAAAAGAGCCGCACCAAATAAAAAAAGAAAAGAGAAAAAATAAGCAAAAAAAGGGGGAAAAAAGAAGAACAAAAAAAATCAGAAGTGCTTGTATCCTTTTGAGTCCTTGGCTGGTTATATCTTTTGCTTGCTTGAACAAGGTCCGAGATGAGTTTAGGCCGGCGACATAGACTAGCTTGGGACTAATTTTGAGCTTTGCAATTTCTGAATTGATTTATTGATATTCCTTGCTAAAAATATTTGGCCTTCCAAGCTCCACATATTACTTTTGGACAACACAGTTTTTGACCTTTGCAATCGCTGGATCATATCTTCCAGGAAATCGTTTGCTTTGCTGGTAACAACCTTGTAAGACCTTGGTAAGTCTTTTGTTGTGTTGATTGATTGAGTGACACCACCACATCTACATAGGAGATTATTAGGGATAATCAATTATTGTTCTTTCTTCTTTGATTAACATTTTGCAGGACAATATGGATATTATAGAACAACATGTGTTCAGTTCTCAAATGCATAAGGCAGAGAAAATCAAGTCAAAAATTTATTTTGGACTTCATTGTGAGGGATTGACATTGTCGTGTCATCATTGACTATGATAGCAGCTGCAACATTGCAAGTTTAGAGTTGGTCGAGAAGCTTTGCTTGACCACTGAGCCGCATCCATCTCCGTACTACATCCAATCGGTAAATTCTTACGATATCATAAAGTTAAATAAGATGGCATGCATTGAATTTTTTTATTGATGTTTACAAGGATAGTGCAGAATTTGACATAGTACCTATGCAAGCATGCAATTTGTTATTTGGTGAACCATGGATATCTAAAAATAATGTTGTGCATAATACAATTGCTACTGATTATTCTTTCAAATATAATCGCAAAAATATTATTCTTAAACCTATGACTATTGCTGAAATTTTAAAAGTGTGGCGGACCACTCCGAAATTATTCCAAGTTAAGTACCCCTGGACCGCTAATCGAGCAGTCAGGCACTTAATCCGCAATAAGCGGGAGCGCCGTCGGATTAAACCCGATTTAACCACGTACTTTCTCGATCGAAACAACAAGCACGCCCACACGAAGGTGAGTTCCAGAGATTACAACATTCCACAAATTCATCAT
The DNA here is from genome assembly GCA_015342445.1 of Digitaria exilis. Classification (NCBI taxonomy): domain Eukaryota; kingdom Viridiplantae; phylum Streptophyta; class Magnoliopsida; order Poales; family Poaceae; genus Digitaria; species Digitaria exilis. The sequence goes on from JACEFO010002380.1 coordinate 3,455,654, forward strand.
ATATAAATAGTATCACAAAGTTATTACAAACCAAGTTTGAAATTCAAATCAGAGTATCAAGTTCATTGCAGCGGAATAAATAGTTCGTAGCAGCGGAAAAGTAAACTAGCGACGGTACATAGTAACACCATGATGAAGCCTGCCACGGTGCTACTCCTCCCGTTCCTCGGCAGAGGACGGAACCCACTCGATGTGCCATCTAGGGGGAACCTGGGTAGGTCAAGTAATGGCATCGACTGCCACATCCATCACAGTACCTGTAATAAAAGCCACAAGCAAGGCTGAGCATACTAATACTCAGCAAGGCTTACCCGTCGGGTGAAAACTACATCACCGACATCTAGACATGAGAGGCTTTTGGCTGGTGGGTTTGTTTGCCAGAAAGCAACTAAGAGTAGATCCTTGCTTTCATGGTTTTAGCAACATATTCTAGTAGATTTAACCATTCTAGATTAGCATCCTCTCTAAGCATACAAGTGGTGCAATACAATTTAAGTCATACAATAAATTCATCATTCTCATAGTTTCACTTGTTACTCAATGCAGCCAAGCGGTCAAGCAGTCTCATTAACCGCGAGAAGCGGGCAGTTCGAACCGAATTTTGCTACCTGGCCAGGGGAAACCCAACACACACGGATAATGCTTGCTATTAAAGGTACAAGCACTTCCCAACCTTTCCCATCGATCCACAATTCGGAACCGGGTCCACTTTCTTAGGATAAAGGTTTACTGCTTCACTCACAGCATCATGCATATATCCACAAGTGTATGGCAGGGGAAACAAAAGTTTCCAAGGAGAGATGGCTATCGGCCCTAGCTGCTTCAATCTGGTATCGGGCTTACCGATTCCCATATATCGGCATGCATGTGGTACGTTCAAAAACTTGACACACACAACCACACGTTTCGACCTTAAATCAATTATCATACACGGACGGGAGATCTACATCTACCATCCCGCCCGTCCATCCTTATGATTCCAACATAAGTAAAGACAAGCAACTCCTATGTCTCGCGAGTGACAGGAAATCACTCGACTTGTAACGGACCTAAAGCAATGTCCTATCGATCCTTTCATACTAGTGTTGCAAGTCATAGGTACTAGAATTTTGCAACTGAGGTATTCAATCAACTCCTTGAAACGTAAATGCACAAGCATAGGGAATTCATAGATGCATAAACTTTTAAAAGTTAGGTTATGCTCTGGGGCTTGCCTTCTTGCGCTAGCTGGGTGTTAGCCTCCGGGTTGACTGTTCCTTCGTTGGCACCGTTCTCCGGGATGCCTTCTCCGTCGGCGGGGATGAGATGATAGAAGCCGTCCGCAATAGCGCCTTCTACATGAGATGCATAACTTTATAGTGGCTGCCTAGTGATTCCAAAACTAAGGCCTTGAAGGCCATATTCACCTAGACATGCTAATGTACTACTTTCTCCTTCACAAAATTAGAGGAGGGGTGGAAAAATTTTACGCATCTTTGATGGTGATTGTGTACATATATAAAAGAATTCCCATTTATTATTTTAAGGTTTGGGGTGCTGTTCTGGAATTTTAGACTTTCCATGTTTCATTTTAATTAATTATCAAAAAGGTCTATTCTTTTATATAACTTAATTTCACCTTAATTCCTTCTCATTTTTGTTTCTCAGTTTCTGTTCATCCTTTTTATCTATAAACTTTATGACAGCTACTGGAGTATATGAGTTAGGCTCACTCCAAAATTTAGCTAAAACTGAGCTACACAGAATTTATTAAAAATAGTACAAACTGCTGCTTAAAGAAACAAGATAAATTCATATAAAATCGAAAATACATCCAACTCAGGAAATTTTCCTACCAGAGCTAGTCATGAGTGTGAGGAGGGCTTTGGCCAAGTGGTGGCTCAAAATAACCCTTGGACAGTCCTCAACAAATTTCTATCCGAAAACACATATCTATTTATTTGCTAGTCTAAACAGGGCAAAAATTAAGTTTTGTATTTTAAACAGATGTGCTAACAAGTTCTTAGGCCTCAGGAGAAAAATGGTGATTTTTAGCTGCATGGATTATTTTTAATAATTTCAGGACTGCAAAAAGATAGGAATCACAAATTAATTCATAACTGAAGCTATAGTCCATATTTTTAGGTCCCCTTTGGACACAAAGTGTCCAAAGTCACTACAAACAACATATCCAAAGGTCAGCCCTAGCGGAGCTCTGGATTTAAAATGGTGCACAAGTTTCTAAATTCACCGTTTGAATTTTAATTCAAAAATGGTTCGCCAAAAGTACCTAAATGCTAACATGAGATTGGAGTTTACAATCTCACGAGTCCAGGGCATATTTTTGTGCATTTTTCTGATTTTTGTACGATTTTTGGTGGATTTTGCAAGATTTCGGGAAAAAGGTTTAAACCTTAAGAATCTTTTTACGCGCCGGCCCTTGAATCTTTTGAAACTTCGCGAACAGGTCCCTGCCTTTTTCACTGGGAACCCTGGAAAAAGGAAGAAGATGAACTTAGGTCCTCGGCCCATCGCCGGAGTTGCGCCGGCCAAACGACGGCGAGATAGGGTCGGGGAAGTGGGGGAAAAGGACCAGTGGCTCACTACGAGTCGATTTGTGGCGGTTGGGAGGCCGGGGGAAGCTCGGAGTTCGCCGGCGACGTACAGTGGTGGTGCGGCCGCCGCGAGCTCGATTCCGGCGAGGGTGGTGGATCTCGCCGGGATTGGAGGGGTCCTAGAGCACCAGTGGGACTAAGCGAAGCTAGTGGAAGGCTCGGTTGACCTCGGGGAGGGCTCGAAGTAGGGGCTCGACGTGCGCGTGCTCCAGCGGCCGGAAATGGGGATTTGGGGGAAAATCCGATTTCTCGCCGGAGAGTTGGGGAGAGCTCGCGAGAAGTGGGGGAAATGGAAGCTCGGGAAGTGGTCTAGCTCTGTGCGCGAGGGATTTGGGAATGGTGGAGGGACGAGGACGAATTTGGCTTCGAAGCTCGGCTCGGTCCGCGCGGCTGGAGGTTGAAGACGACGGGAGCGAGCACGGGGAAGTGAAATGGCAGTGCTGTGGACTGAGGGGAAGTGGTGAGGGGCTCGGTGGAGTGCTTTGGCACGCTAGAGAGGGGACGTGCTGCCTCGGGAGCGCGCGTGAGGGGAGAAGGTCGACGTGACGCGCCATTGATGCGCGCCGAGCTCGAACAGAGCGCGCGCGAGGGGTTGGGCGAGGGGGATCGTCGCGTGAGTGCTGGGAGATCCTCTGCAGAGCGTCTTGGCACGTAACGGGAAGAGAATCCACCACGAAGCGGCTCTGCGCGACGCGCGCGAGCGCGCGGCCATGGCGGCGCTCCGACCGCCATGATGGCGTCTGCGCGACGCGAGGCGAGGCGGCTTGTCGAGCGCGACCTGACGGCTCGGGAGGGGCGGGACAAACGCTTGAGGACAACCGCCAGCGGACGCCGCGGCTCGGCCGGCTCGGCGCGGCCTCCGCCGCTCGCCGGCCACGTGGCGGCCGAGCTCCGGCCAGGCGCAGAGCGCGCCAGGGCCTGCCAGGCGCCCTCGTGGAGCTCCTTTGCCCCTTTTGAATTTTCTCCAACAATTAGAACTAAACATGAAAAAGTGAAAAATAAAAGTTGGAATTTGAGATGTGGGACACAACTTTCTTTTTGGGGTGAACCTGAAATTTCAAAATTTTCAAGCTCAAACAACCCAAATTCAAAAAGGTGTTCAGAAATGTTTTTGAGTTTTTGAGGGGCTAAACTGCAAAATTTTCAAAAGTTCCAAACAGTGACTAGGCCTTATTTGTGATCACAAACAACTTTTATTTTTGTAGATTTTCAAGTTTAGTACAAAATTCTTGAGATTTCAGTTGGGTGTCAAAAGACCTTTGTTTTTGAATTTAAATTTGAATTTTTGATGAATTTTTGAATTCCAACATCACTTTTTCCCCTTTTAACCTGTTTTAAAGGTGTTTTCTATATTTTTATTTCAGGGATGTCACAAAAAGATCTCATGAGAGCTGAGAGAAGAAAGAATGAGCCTTTTAGAAAAGAATGGGCAATTTTAGATGTTACAACACCTTCATCTAATTCTGTTTTTTTACGAAAAGATCATGCTAGTTTGCCTCTTGTTGGAACTAATATTTTGCAGCATATACCCAAACAAGAATAAAATGAGGAGCTCACACCAACATATGAAGATTCATGACCTTTTTGTCATGATGCACCTTTGACTAATGTTGCATATGAGGCCAAAGCTATTGCATATGGTTCTACAATCACGGAAGGTGAAAATTATGATATGCTGAATTTTTACATCGATCATGCTAATACAGAGCAACTGTTAGTGGAACCTACTCTTGATTTACCTTTGTCACCAGATGATTGGCTTGCTATTCCTTGTGATAAAGAAGAGTTGTACGCAAATGATTCATATATTCCTATGCCACATCTAGTTCATACTAATGATAATTATGCTTTGGAGTCATATACTTATGCTGAAAATAAATTGTTAATTGTTCCTATTACTTGTGCACATGACGAACAAAAATTTCTATCTTCTTTAAATACTTTGGGTTATGTTGAATTTGAAGTTCAAATTGTTTGGAGTAGAGACTTTTTGCAAATTTTGAATTGCCATGTTTGAATAGGAATACATATCACTTTATTGGTAAATATAATCACAAAGGTGCATGAAGGGACCATGACCCCTAAGAGGGGGGTGAATTAGGTGTCTCTAAAAAGTAAGGCTCCAAGCACATATAAAAACCTTTCAAATTCTATCTAAATGTGCTCTAAGTTTTCTCTATGTGTTGCTATCTCTACAGCTGTAAAGTTTTGCACCCTAGGTCCAATCCTATACTAGCATGGCAAGTCTAGGAAAGGTAAAAGCGGAAAGTAGTGTAAGTAAGTAATGCGGAAAGTAAAGGGTAGAGAAGCAAACTCCCGGCACGTTGATTTTTACCAAGGTATCGGAAAGCTCACGAGCTTTCCACTAATCCTCGTTGTTGGATCCTCTCTCAAAGGGAATGCCCGTGCAAGGGCATAAACTCTCCAATCGAGTAACTCCGTGGGTGACCACGGTACTTCCCCACGCGCAAGTGGGTCTCCGCTCGTCCCTCCCCAGATGCTCCTCGCCGCCTTCACTTGGTAGAGCTTCGGCCAAAACGCCAAGGGCCTCTCCTCCCTTGCACAAGCACCGCGCGGCCACTCCACAAACTCAGTTGGAGGGTTTCACAAGACTACAAGCCCCAGATTTACAACACTTGGTGCGTGCAAGCACCGGTAAGCAACGAGGTGTGCAAACCTCACTAAGCTCTAGGCTAAACACCTAAGAGATACGCTAAAGGGTCTAGACTAGCACTAATCACTTTGCTAATCACCTAGATTTTCTATTTAGCACTTTGGTGCATTGAGCACTTAAGAATATGTAGAACACTTGCTAATATCTTCCCTAAGCTCAAGCACACTTCAAATGGCCAGGGCATCTCTTATTTGTATCCCCAACCAAAGAAACTAGCCGTTGCCACTTTCCTGCGAACCGTCGACTGATTCGACGGGTGCAGGTGAGGGACCATCGAATTAGTGGTCGCCCCCTTTTCTCTTTGAAACTTTGAACTCCAACGGCTACTTTGCACCATCGACTTATTCGACGGGGGACTGATTCGATGGGTCCCCCGTCGAAATAATCGTCGCCCACCTGAGACGAACGCACGTCGGTCTTCAATCACCATCGACTGATTCGATGGACCGTCGACTGATTCGACGAGCATCCCGTCGAACTAGTCGTCGCATTACAGAGATGTGCGCACCGTCGGCCTTCTGACACCATCGACTAATTCGATGGGTCGACTGATTTGACAGGCACACTGTCGAATTAGTTGTCGCCTCTGCGTCTTGCAATTCTTCATTGTTTCTTCGCGGGTCTTTTCTTCTAAGGACATTTTTCCACGTGAATTGGATGGCTTCAATTTGGATAACCATTATTTGGATATTGATTATATAAGCATTTGAATGGCTTCCAAAATATACTTGGGACCTAAAAACATCTACAAGTATCATCTTGACAAATTGTTAGTCCCATTGGTTATGTTGTCAATCAATCGCCAAAATCACAAACTATGGCATAGGGCCATTTTTCTTACAGTGTATCGAGTTTATATTTGTTCAAAACTGAAATGTTCTTTGGTTGGACAAAAATGCGATCAATTTGAGGGCTGCAATAACAGTAAACATGCCAAATCCAGTTCCTCTAGTTTTGTTTTCAAGAAACAGACAAACATTCAACAAGGGGAGCTCTGGTGGGTGTCACCTAAAAGATCTTCTACAACTATGGCCAAACCGAGGACGGTTTGTTTTCAAGGAGAGGATCCTCTTGGTCATTGACTCATTTCTTTTCCTCCAGTGTTTTAGGACGATTAACTCCAGTAAAGAAATTCTTGCAGTACCAATATTAGGAAGCATATCTTTCATATAACTTTGTCTCTCGCAACGGAAAATGAACCAAACTGCACATGAAAATAATTACTAGCCTGGTGAATCGAAACATCGTGAGCCATGGGCTCATCAATATATGTATTTGCACGACGGCAAGTAGACTGGATTGATCCAATGTGAACAAATCATAGCATATACCCTTCCTTCACATTTTTCTTCATTTACCTCTCTCTCTCCCTCCCTCCCTCCCTCCCTCCTGATTTACTCATACCTTGTCCTTTTTCATTTTTCAATAAACTACTTTAATTCATTTTATTAACTATCTAAAGTTTTTTTTAAAAAAAATCGTATACATGTAAGTTTCATTTTTGTTTCATGTCTTTGCATATTCCAAACCCTGTACCTTCTCAAACCTTCTCTAAACTTAAATAATTTCACCGAACCTGCTCGTGGGCAAAAAGTATTTTGGCTCATTAACTTCTCGTCCACAGACCCTTTATCTCGCCTCCGCAAACGTGACTTGACCTCGCCCTACTAACAAAGGTTCACTGCTAAATGCATGAGTTTTTTTTTTTTAAAAGAAAAGGCTCGGCAGGCCTCTGGACGCCACCTTCAAATACAGACAATTAATGAGCTAATTGCCGTATCGGTGTAGTTGGATGAGAGTTTAATTGTTGCAATTTACACTTTATGAAGTTCGATGGCCCAACTAAAACTCGCTAGCAAGAACAATAATTATTTATGTATCTTACATGTAAATTTATACCTATTTCTAAAGCAATCAATGATTCTGCCCTTTTGTGGTCCGTCCTGACAGGTGGGACCCACCTGTCTGTCTCACGACACAGCACACGTATGTAACATCTCATCTCAATTCGATCCAGAGTTCTAGACACGGCAACGACATGATTCAATCCGGACACGGAGAGAATACATATCGATCAATCCACGGCAAAGACAGGAGGGAGGATTCGAGATTAAAAATTTATGACCATCAGCAAAACAAAGGAAACAACCAATCTGTACGCCGAGAATAAGATGAAGAAACCATGCCGGCAAAGTCGACTCGCCGTCGAAGAGCCCGCCCGCGGGGCCAATCGCTGCAAGGAGTTGGGCTCCGCTCGCCCAGCCACCGTGCCACGGGTCGTGCCTCCCGTCGCCGCGCCGCGCGGATCACGACCCCGTCGCCGCGCCACGGGTCGCACCGCCCGTCGCCGCGTCGTGTGGGTCACGACCCATCGCCGCTCTGCCCGGCCGCCGCGCCGTAGGTGACGCCTCCAGTCGCCGCGCCGCCTGGATAGCGGCGTTTGCGTGCACGGGCGTGAACCGCCGGCTGGTGTGGGCATAGGGCGGAGGGCCGTCAATCACTATGCCAGAGGTGTAACACGGTGATGGCCTCATGGGAGTGAGTAAGGACTTGTGTTCCCGTTGACCTCTCGTGTAGTGCGGCCGCCGGCCGCCATGGTGAGCGAAGCTGCGAAGGAAAGTGAGGTAGGGTTTGAGGGAGACATTGACCGCGTCTTGGTTTTGATCTAGCGACATTGATCATGCCGATATGATCGAACGGCTAGAGATAGTCAATGGTCTACATGGGCTAAGTACGCTCCGATAGTCGGACGGGAGGCTGATTTTTGGGCCGCGTATGTACAAGGCGTGGATGAGTAAGCCGGGCCAAATACGACTCAATGAAAATTAAGGTATTGCGCAGCAGAAACAACACAATCAGAGCTCCATTTGACCCACATCATGCTAAGAAAAATTGTTCGAGCTTTCATCGGACGAGGAAGGAAAGAACAAGCATAGAACAGCACGTGAAGAGAACATGGACAAAAGAACAGAGTAAAATATTTTTTATTATGTCAAAAACGTGTGATGATATTTTTATGTTGCAAAGCAATGAGTCTCTTTACAAAAATCAATTCAAATTATGAACTTAGTGCACTTTTAAATGCCGGAGTCACATAATAAAATTTACAAAATGAAAGCTTATATGTTTGACTATACCCGTAGCAACGCACGGGCATTTTTGCTAGTAAATTAAAACGGGCAAACATCCTACTGTCCGTACTAGGCCGTTAGGGCAAACACCTCCTCCGTGAAACAAACGTATATTATAGATGTTATATTTTTATGTAAATTTTATCAAGATGAGTTCCAACAAATATGTCCGTTAGAATATTTTGACTCAAGACGAATCAAATGTGGAATCTAAAAACATGAGCGTTATATATTTACAATGCACGCACTGTATTGCACAATAGTTCCAACAAACAAGGAAACAAGTCTCAATTCTGCTACTAATCCTGTTCAATTAGTGGGTGCGTCATCATATTTCATTCTCAACACGTCCGAGACACGCTCTTATCCAGCAGCTAAAACAGGGCAAATGAAGAAACTCAGGTTGCGCCAGTATTTACTATTCTTTTTTTTTTTAGAACAGCCAGTATTTACTATTTAGCATGACAAAACAGGCTATAAAGTTGCTTGGCCCATGACATACTACATGCCAGAGCCTCCTTTGATTCACCATGGTCAGTCTGTTTCACGGCAAGTTGCAAGAAGGGCCTAAAAGCCTGCTCAGTAGGTCTTGATTAAATCCAATCCCTTGACCAGTAAGCATAACTCCTCGCCATAATCTCGCTTCAAAGTCACGCCAATTGATTTCTCTGCTACCGCTGTTTCCCAATGATTCATGATCTGGATAGTATTTGAGGATTAAACCATTGTCACAAGGAGCTACCCCCCATTCTCGGGTCAGTGGAGATCCCAACACTTGGACGTGGGACACACTGCAGTAAAGGGCAAAAGCTATCAGTTCAAACGAAAGATGCATGCATTCGGAAACAAAAAGAACCAGCAGAGCAACGGCACAAAAAGGAATAGGTGTTTCACCGATAAATACAAACAGCCATGCCACTCACCATACATAGTACAAATTATCGATCTCCTGTTTCTGAACCCTCCCCCAAAACTCAACCTTAACCACTCCACCAATGCATAGAACAGGGCGTGGTAGCTTGAATGATTGCAAAACATTCTCCTGGAACAGGACGAATACGTTAATATATACAGTTTTATGCCAACACAACTCTGAATTTTTTACCAAAATTCAACTGCCCGATGGGATAAGGGCTTGAAGAGAACTATAACATGAAGTATAGTTCCTCATGCCTAACTTATAAAGCCTGTTGACAGATTTATAAAAACTATAACAGAAAACATAGTTTATTCATGGCAAACTTACAAAGATTACTTGAGGTCATATCAATGGTTTATCCCCAGAGTTGAGCAATTTGAGCCCAAGAGGAAAAACGATACATGCAAAAAAGAAGGAATTATATTTAGCTGACCTGCTGCATTCGGAATCCTGGGGATGTATACGTCCAAATATAGCTGTCGTCAGGTAACAGTGCCAGCTGCCCTTCACTCACATCAGATACAAGATCTTCAGGTCGTAGAGGCGACTTTGGACAGCCAAACTTGAAGCGGACACACTCTACTGAATATATCGGGTTGCCATGCTGAAAAGTCGCTGCATAATGGGAACATATTAGTTTCAGGCACCAAAGTTTTTGTCACATACAAAAGGAAGTAAATATGATGCCACAAACCTCTGAACGGTTGTACCCTGATTTCATCAATGAGGCAAAGATCTGAGGAAAGCTTGTACAGAAGAAACTCTGGGAACCCAGGATTCTCGTGGCCTCTGCTGGACCAGTAAGATGGCCTGTCATTCACTTCATCCCCCGCAATGAGAGTATTTTGGATGCTCTCATCCGGGAAAAAGTCGGTGGTGGATGCACCTATGCAGGCGGCAATGCAGCTCGCGTCAGGGTAATTGGAGAGAAGAGCGTGTGCGAGACGCTTATACACCTCTTGCTCTAACTTGTGGTTCTCCCAAGCAGTACTAGCAGCACAAGTCGACCCAGCATCTTCTTCCATAGGGACATTGTTGCCACTACCGGCAGATGTGGTTGGTTGTTTAACAATTTGGGCGAAGAATTTGACCTCGGGAAACAATTGCAGGCACTGGATCTTGCTCAAGTGAACCACCATGACTGCATGACAGGAAAAAACAAATTACTCCCTCTAGTATTGCGGGGCGATGGGCATAAACGAAACAAATAGATGAGATTTGCAAACAAGAATGACAGGATAAAAGTAACTGATAAGCAGAAACTGAAATTGCGAACTAGAGTAGCGGCATTGCGAGATATGAACAGAACGGATCCATCCAGATGCAGGCATCTCATCTCTAGGAGGGGAAATATAAATATGTGGAACCAATCTGGGGGGAGAGGGCATACCGAAAGTGCGCCATGAGCGGGAGACGGCGAGGGCGCGGGCGAGGTCGGCGCGGTCGCGGAGACACGCGAAGACAATGGCGGAGGCGTCCGGCCCCAACCACTCCACGAAGTCCATGGCCGCAGGGGCGGCGGCGTCATCCTGCTCTCCCATAACCACATCCATCGAGCTGAAACCGAATCGAAGCAACTAGATGGGGATGGATCTATAATCTCTCTCCGCCCTCAATCTGCAGGGTGCAAGTGGGCGGCCGGAGGGGGGAAATGCGGCGGCGGTGGCGGCACTCGACGGGAGCGCGAGATCGACGGTTCTAGGACGCCCACCAGCGCGTGCGGGGCAAAAGCCGCTTGAAGAGGAAGGTGCGGACGGGGGATAAAAAAAAGAACAAAAAAAGAGAAAAGGGCAGACGAGGAGGAATAAAGGTTCACAAAAATAATAATATTGAAATTTGGAGAGAAAGGCGATTGGAATTTGGAGCGTTTGGAGCAATTTTTTTTTCGGTCTCACCCGTCACGACCCCTTTTAAACAGAGCAACGGCTTATCCACAAACAAATAGCTAAAATCTTAATTTAGCTCCCCGTAAAGAAAAATATTAATTTAGCTATTATGTAAAATGGAAATGGCTAGAAAAAAGAGAAAATTCAACAGCTTCTTCAAAAAGCTTCTCCAAACCAATGGCCTCCTTAAACCAACAGCCATTGACTAGTGGACCCCACGTCAACAGTCTCTACGAGCTACAGCTGCTTGGCGGGGATCCATCGGCGGTCCAACACATCAGCGTTTACGACGACGACGACGATGGAGTCCGCGAGAACGAGGCTCAACCACCATTCCCAGCCGCCAGTAATCATTTGCGCCTGCAACTTGTCTGACAGTGAGCACGATAGGGCAAACGTGGCAACGGACACGTGGGAGCGCGACACGGCATGGGAAGCCTAGCTAAGGGACAAGGATAGGCAAAATTGACTAGCGTGTTTTTATCGAAATGCCAAAGGAGATACCAAGGCGACCATTTTAGCTCTTCTGTTGGAAGTTAGTTTTTAGCATATCTATGGGATTTACATGATTTGTTGGAGTTGCTCTAGATTTGTGATGGTTTTTTTTTCCTCTCTAGATATGCTGGTATTATTTATGGTCAAAAGACATAAGTAGGAACAATAAAAAGAGCAACTCTAGCAAGGCCCCCACTTAGACCCCTACTCGGAAAGTAGGGGCTGAGGGAAAAAATAACACACTCTAATAGAGCCCCTACTTGGGCCTTGCTCTAGGGAGGCCCCTACTTTTTGCTCCTCGGCCCCTTCTCCCACGGGTGGGTAGAGGCCGGCTCCTGCTTTTTTCTCCTTCCATCCTTTCCTTCTCTCTCCTCACGCTCCACCTCTCGATCCGGCACCACCACACGAGCACGCCATGGCGCACCGCCGCACGGGCCGTCCCCGTTCCACCGCGTTGCCGCACCGGTCGTCCTAACTCATCCGCATCAAAGCCCCAGAAAGTTAACCATAGGGGCTATTGCTGGAGTTTAAGATAAAATCAAAGCCCCAGAAAGTTGGGGTCAGCCCTTACTCATGAAAGTAGTGGCCTGAAGTAGGGGCTATTGCTGGAGTTGCTCTAAAAGATGCTCAAAAGCCATAGACCTATGGTCAATTGGACTCTATCATTATGGCAAGGGAGTTATAATTAACTTTACAATTGGGGACAATTGGCCTCAAATCTTTGTATTATGTTTTGTTTTTTTTTTCCTACATAGGACATTCTCAAAATGTTGATTTGTACGGCACACTCCACTCCTTGTTTTAGCGGGCTAGACACTCCCAAAGCATGATTTTGCTTGTACGACACCGGTGCTCAATTACTCGCATCAGGGTATCCGGACACTAAGACTCCACCCTCTCCAATCATACTTACAGATGGGCCCATTCTATCTTCGTCTTCCTCCTCCTTCCTTCTGTCTCCCGGCTTCCGCCTCTTGCCTCTACATTTCTGCTGATGTCGTCGCCTCCATGCTAGCTTAGGAGCACCCTTAGAGTTTGGGGCTTCAAGGGGCGGGGAGCTGTGAGTTCGCCGAACCTAGAATCGCCGGCGTGGAGGCCGGCCCGGCAGAGGGTGGGCAAGGAAGTAGAGGTCAAGAACATCAAAATACTCTTGATTCTAGTTAAAATGTATCCAGCTGTCACATAGTATCAACCAGACAAAATGTTCCTTGAGTCTACATGTTTGTAGCTAAACTCAATGGATAACTTCCCCAGAGAAAAGGATTCCTGAAGCATGCATGTGTTCTTGTGTGACGTGTTTGCTAGGCGACCGATAGAAAGTGTCGCATGTCTATCCTGACTGACTGTTTCATCTCGGTTGTGACAAACTCTGCACTCCATGCATCCTTGTGTAGAACAAGCATTGGTTGACGGCATGTACAAGCTGGTGGTGCCTGAAGCCGACTAGCCGAGTGAACATGTTTATGAATATGTTTTGCCTGGTCCCATTCCTTACAGATACTCATTCTCCGTCTGAAACTGCCCTAGTGCCCAATTGACCCATTACTCTCGAAACTTCAAGCCAAGGACCCTGACATCTGTACTTTTCATTAGCAGCTCCGCCAACCAAAGAATTTTGATTGTTGAGATTTCATGTTAACTGTAATTATTGAATGATGGAGTTACCTTAAATTAACACTAATATGTTGTTACATTAATAGTGCGAATTTGGTACATACCAAGCTGCTAATAAATAGTAAACTGAAATATCCTAAAGTAGACGAACAGATTACTTTACGACAATAATATTTTGCTTGATAAATACAAGTACATGTAACCTGGTTCACTAGAGGAAAAACGCTCATTCGTCCCTTCCATTCAGTACCGGTTGCTTACCAACAGATACTAAGGCCCATTTAGTACCGGTTGGTAAGCACAGTACCCCCGAGGATCATTTAGTACCGGCTCGTAACACGGCCCGGTACTAAATGGTGGCATTCATACCGGTTGGTGTTACGAGCCGGTACTGAATGGTCCAGGGGGGTTCCCCAGGCCTCCTTTTGCATTCAGTACCGGTTGGTAACACCAACCGGTACTGAATACCATCATTCTGTACTGAATGCACCACCCAGGGTTACTTTAAAATGATAACATCCTTCTATCAACCATAAGTGCTCTATAGGTGGGGTGGTTAAGGAGAAGTCGCGCGAGGGGGAGGTCACGAGTTCGAGTCCCATGGACAGCGCACGCGCATTTACGCGTAAAAAATTCGTGTGACTTGTGACTTTGCGCGTGTGCGGGGCCCCCCGCGAGTTCAAATTTTTTTTTTCAATTTTTTTAGGCTCAAAATCATTTGGTACCGGGCGCCATCGGTACCGGTTGTTACCGGATTGCCAGTACCGGTTGCTAGGCACCCATCTCTTGGGAGATGTTTTTCTGCTAGTGGTTCAAAGATAATTTTATTACAGCTGCTGGTAGCTTTGATGTGCTCGTCACGTGTAACAAACACACCTCCGTGTGGTTATAGTGTAGTTCAAACATGCAACAACAAATGTAACAAGAGCATATCAGAACTGCAGACCTGATCCCTTGAACTTCTCCTCTATAAGCATGTCTAATTTTTCTCCCATCTCTTTGCTCATGTGGTTTACCCAATCCCCAACTTCACCTTTCCTAAACAGCGACGAATGCTCAATAAACATATTACCTGGACGCTCAACGCCGCCTGTCTTGTTGGCATCTAGGTTACTAAGAACCTCGAAACTGCAGAACCTCACCAACTCCTTGTCGACTCCACGGCTTTCCTCCTCCTCGGTGAAGGGGAAATCAAGAAACTTTGCAATCTTTCTGACGGCCTTCAGTGGATCTAGCATAATCTCCTCATACTTCAAGAAAAGAACCTCTTGAGGTCTTGCCAAGTTTTCTTTCCAATACTGAAGATAGTGATCCCAAAAGGGCCCAAAAGATGAGCACCCCTCGCAGAACATATTAAAGGCTTCATCAAGGCTTATAGGATCTCCTTTCCTAACCTTGTTTTCAAAGTGCCACATTGAGGTGAAGGCATCTTTTGGTTCCCGACAAAGGTACACGATCCGGCATCCCGCCTTGCAAACGCCTGACGGTAGCAGTGAGAGCGGCAGGTGTGTTGCTAGAAGTCTTGGTGAGGGAAGTGATTCGATGTAGTCGAGGTCTCCTCCCCGCTCGCTAAGAAATTGCGCTTCAATAATCGTCACGACTTTGTGGGGGTTCTTCTTGAGCAAAGGGTGGTCTGCTAAAGCATAGTGCACACGGTTAGTGATGGCGAAGGCAAGGGCCTTCAGCCAGGTAGTGCCGCATTTTGGATGCGTGGCGAGGATGATGTCCTCGCTCCGTGGCATGAACTTGTCTTGGACAGGCAAGCAGTTCTTGAGCACTTGCGGCCGAAGCCAGCATTTCTTGAAGAGGGTGAGTGGGGTGGACCATCCTTCTCTCGTGGGCAGTGTTGCTATTAGGTTGTCGCCATGGCTCTCTTCGTCAATGCGAGATTGAAGTTGTTCCATGATGACGAGTATGATTTGGACTACTCCAACATCTCATCAGTTCATGGACTCATGGTTGCTGATAGAGCTTTGGTGCACTTATACATGGAGCCATTCACTACTGTTCACTAATCAGGGTACGGAGATCAGACAAGCAAGATGACCCACGTTCCTCATGTTATTAAAGTAATAATGTAGTGACATTTCACTAACCAAGGTGAGCCACGAAAAGTCGATACAGCGATGCAACACCAAAAATCATAGGAGCTAGCTATATATGACACTGACAGCTTACCATTTTCCTATAGGATGATGTAGGCAAGCCTGTAAAAATCAGCCGTATATTCAGGGAATGTTGTATATGGGGTAATGAGTAAGGTGGCAACGACTAAAGATAAGGACTAAATGGCAGGCTTTCCTAAATATAACAATAGAACTACCGAAAATTGTATAGGCAGAGCGTGACCCACGAGTATGGATTGTTTTAGTACATGACAACGATACAGAAGAGCAGGCCAACATCCTATACTTTTTTAAGGAGAAAGTGGAGATTATTTAGTGCAATAGATTGCCCAACTTAATCTTGTCTTATTTCAGTGGATGATAAGAATTTAGCACAATCTTTTGCGCATGGTGGATGGTAGGATTCCTAACCCTACCGGAGACTTCTCGCAGCGAATACAGATGTTGAGGCGGAGGAGGAGGGAGACGGCGCTTGGGCGCCCTCGCTGTTCATGGAGGAGGAGAGGGAGGCGTGCATGAGGGACGCGATAGGGAGGAGTTGGGGTTGGCCCTTGAGGCCAGCAATCAGATTAGATTGCCAACTTGATTAATTTCAAAACCAATCCAATGTATTTATTACAAAATATGGGAACTAACGACTATATTTAGAAACCTAGCCACGACGATTACAGCGGCGATAGACGAGTAGGGCCGGCGGCTGGCCAGGAGGGGGCGCCTGGGCCTGTTCGGACAGGCCTTCCCCTTCCTGGGCCGTAACATCTCTCCCCTCCTCGACAAACAGCTCGTCCGCGAGCTGAAAATCGGGGAAGCGAGTCTTGAAGTCCTGGAGGGGCTCCCAAGTGGCCTCCTCAGCTGGAACGCCATCCCAAACCACCTAAAGCTCCCAAGAATCTTCAACCTTGCGAGCTTGCCGGACCTGAACCGGCGTAGAAAGTGCACACCCCTCCTCAATGGCTGGCAGCGGTGGTGGCACGATGAGGGGTGTGCCATGAAAAGGCTTGAGCAAGCCAACATGGAACACATCATGAAGACGAGCATCCGCCGGGAGCGCCAAGCGATATGTGACCTGGCCAATGTGCTCAAGCACCTGTAGAACGTAGTTGCGAGCCTAGAGAAGACGTTCCCGGACATCCTCCAAGAACGTGTCGCGGCCACGAAGCAGGGCGTCGGCCTCCTCGGGTGCCACCACACCAGGAGCACGGGAAAGCAGGGGTGGTGGAGACTGACCGTAGACGACCTGGAACGGAGTGGCGCGGAGAGCTGTGTGGAACGAAGTGTTGTAGCAGTACTCCGCCCACGAGAGCCAGTCCACCCAAGCCCTCGGACGGTCACCGGTAGCACACCATAAGTACATGGCGATCACCTTGTTGACCACCTTCAACTGGCCGTCCATCTGAGGATGGAAGGCGGTGCCGAAACGAAGCTGGACGTAGACGAGCTTGAACAAGCCGCACCACATGTTGCTGTGAACACAGGGTCACGGTCACTGACGATGGACGCCGGAAAGCCGTGGAGGTGTACAATGCCATCGAAGAAGGCCCGAGCGACCAAAACTGCCGTGCAGGGGTGGCTTAGCGGAATGAAGTGCACATACTTGGGAAAGCGGTCCACCACCGTGAGAATCACCGACTTCCCATGCACCTTGGGCAGCCCCTCAATGAAATCCATCGAGATGTCAGTCCGTACCTGAGACTGAACATCAAGGGGCTGCAGCAAGCCTGCCGGATGAAGCGTCTGCGTCTTGTTGCGCTGGCAGGTTGCATAGGCCCGGACGAACGCCTCCACCAAGCGCTTATCATGCGGAATGTGAAACTTCGCACGCAACCACTGAATAGTCTTCTGTGTGCCCTCTTGACCCGCGTCGTGCACCAGCTGGAGGACACGCTAGCGCAAGTCGGGAGCGTCAGGAACAAAGATGAGCTTGCCGTAGAGGAGGAACCCGTCAGCCGCGCGCCATGGCACCCCCAGGGCGCCCGCCTGGAGCTGCTGCAGGAGGCGGCCGGCCTCAGCGTCTGCTGCCGTGGCCGCCCGAAGCTCGTCGAGGAGAACAAACATCGGCCCCGACACGGCATGCAGCTGGGCTGACTCATCTGAGGCGTCACTATCGCGGCGAGATAAGGCGTAGGCCACGGAATTGAGCCGGCCAGGACGATACTCCATCGTGAAGTTGAACCCGAAGAGCTTGCTGAGCCACTGGTGCTAAGGAACCGTGGACAACCTCTGATCCAACAAGAACTTCAGGCTGTAGTGATTGGTGCGGACGAGAAAGCGACGCCCCCAGAGGTACGGGTGCCAATGCCGCACCGCTTGCACGAGCCCAATTAGCTCGCGCTCATATGCCACTAGCTTGCTGTGACGAGCTGCGAACGGTCGGCTGAAGAAGGCCAGGGTTCCGCCCCCCTGGTGAAGCACGGTGCCAAAGCCCGTGCCTGAGGCATCGCAGTCGACGACGAACTGCCGCTCGAAGTCGGGCATCTGGAGCACGGGCCCTGTAGAGAGTGCCTGCTTGAGCGCCTGGAACGCCTCATCGGCCACGGGAGTCCAGGCGAAGGCGTCCTTCCGGAGGAGGCTCGTCAGAGGCGCCGCGATGGCGCGAAGTCCCGGATGAACTTCCAGGTAGTAGCCCGCCAACCCCAGGAAGCCACACACGCCCTGAGCTGAGCGGGGCTCAGGCTAGGACGCCATAGCCTCGACCTTGTCGCTGCCATGGCAACGCCGTTGGCGGAGATGACATGACCCAAGTAGGCCACCGAGCGCGTGCCGAAAGAACACTTGGAGCGCTTCACGTGGAGGTGGTGCACCCGGAGAGCCTGGAGGACGAGGCGGACATGCTGCAAGTGTTCGGACCATGACAAACTGTAGATCAAAATGTCATCAAAGAAAACAAGCACAAAACGACAAAGGTAGGGCTGGAGAGCAACATTCATGGGCGCCTGGAATGTAGCGGGCGTGTTGGAGAGACCGAATGGCATCACCAGGAACTCAAAGTGGCCATGGTGTGTCCGGAACGCCGTCTTCTCCACATTGGCGGGGTGCATGCGCACCTGGTGGTACCCCAAACAGAGGTCCAGGTTGGTGAAGAAACATGCGCCATGGAGCTCATCAAGGAGCTCGTCGACCACCGGAATTGGGAACGTTTCCTTGGATGTCTTGTCGTTGAGCCCCCGGTAGTCGATGCAGAAACTCCAGGTTCCATCCGCCTTCTTGATGAGCAGCACAAGCGCCGAGAACGGGGACGTGCTGGGGTAGATGATGCCCTGGGCTAACATCACCAAGCACTGGCGCTCGAGCTCATCCTTCTGCATCTAGGGTAGCGGCAGCGCCGAACTGCCACAGGCATCATCCCTGGTAGGAGGTGGATCCTGTGATCGTAGGGCCGGGACGGTGGCAACCCGTGGGGCTCGGCGAAGACATCGTCATACTTGCACAGCAGGTCATCGAGGAAAGGACGGTCTGGGTCAGCAGCGACCGAGTGGACGTGCACCACAAGGTCTGGCCCGGTGGGCGCCCCTAAGCCACGCCAGAAGACGCGTCGACCACGCCATTCAAACACCATCTGGAGGTGATCGAGGTCCAGGAGGAGGGTGCCGAGGGTGTGCAGGTAGTCGGCGCCAAGCACTAGGTCGAAGCCCCTAAGACGAATGCTGAAGCAGGACATAGAGAACTCCTCGCGGCCGACAAGCACGGGAACATCCCGTGCGACTGCCGCGCACGGAACCTTGTCGCCGTTGGCGACCATGACCCGGAGGTTGTCTGGCTCAGACTCCAACTAGATGCAGCACTGGACCGCTACGTCGATGAAGGTGTGAGAAGAGCCAATATCGATGAGGGCATTCTGGCGATCACCGTTGATGTAGACCGACACCGGAATGGTGTCTCTGGTGCGAATGCCGGCAATCGCATACAAGGAGACCACCGGCTCGGTAGCATCAGGTGGCGTAGGCGTCTCTGGTGGGGGCTGTTCCGCCATCAGTGCCGCATGCAGAGTTGCATCGGTCTTGGGGTCATCGGCGCCGACCTTAGGATCGTCGGTGATGAGCAGGTGGAACAACTGCTTGCACTGGTGACCCCGGACGAACTGTTCGTCGCAGTTATAGCAGAGGCCGAGGCAGCGACGCTCCATCATCTCAGCTGGCGTGAGACGGCAGAACGGCCGAGGCGGAGCCGGAACTGGAATTGGTGGCACCGGTAGAGTTGGAGGAGTGGCCACAGCTGGAGCCGGCAGCGCCAGCGGGGCTGAGCGCATCGGTGGCGGAAGCGGTAGACGCATCGGTAGGCGCGCCTGGCGGGGCGGTGGGGGCGGGGGTTGAATGACGGCATTGCGCTGCTCATACGCCCTCGCCAAGTGCATGGCCTCCTAGAGATCCTGCGGGTAGTGGAGCTCGACATCGGACTTGATGGGCTCCGATAGGCCATCCACGAATAAGTCTGCCTTCTGGCGGGCCGAGAGACCATCCGTGTGGCAGACCAGCTCATTGAAGCGCTCCTGATAGTCCTGAACACCGGCGTGGAACGGAAGACGCGCCAGCTCCGACAGGTAGCTAGTACGCACCGCTGGTCCAAAGCGCAGATCGTAGAGCGCCGAGAAGCGTTCCCGTGTTGGCATCCCCTCGCCCAACTCGAGGGCGTTGTGCCATGTCTGGGCGATTCCCGTGAGATGATAGGAGGCCAGCCAGACACGGTTCGACACCTGAGTATGCTGGCAGCGGAAGAACTGCTCACAGCGGCGCAGCCAATTGAGAGGGTCCTCCGAACCATCGTAGGTTGGGAACTCGAGCTTGGAGAAGCGCAGGAGGCCGAGGCGCTCCTGGTAGCCGCCACCCTGATGGCTGCCACCACCCTGGTAGCCTCCATCTTGGTGGCCACCGCCACCCTGGTAGCCGCTGCCCTGGCGGCCGCCACCATGGTAGTAGGCGCCGCTAGAAGCGTTGTGAGGCGGCGGCAGCGGGTGTCGGGGACGGCCGCCCATGTCTGCCGTGACGCCCCCCATGTGGCGAGGCAGCTGGGACGGTGACCTGGGGAATGGGACGCTGGTGATGGGCAGCGGAGCGGAGGTGACGCCGACGGAGGAAGACATGACGGCGGCCACGGTTGAAGCGCCATGAGCCGACGAGGAGCCACCGGCGGCGGACGCGCCAAACCCTGGCATCCCATAGATGAATCCTTCCGAAAGGGTGGTGGGGGCCGTCGGAGAAGGGGGCTGGCGCGCCTCCAACACATCCAGGCGTGTCAGGATGGAGGGAAGGACAGCAACATCCTTGGCTAGGGCATCCAGGCGGAGTAGTATCTACTGGAGCATGGAGTCGTCTGGCTGGGGGCCCTTGTTCTTGTCGTCGTCGCCTAGCATACCTGATACCAAGTTGGTAGGATTCCTAACCCTACTGGAGACTTCTCGCAGCGAATACGGATGTTGAGGCGGAGGAGGAGGGAGACGGCGCCTGGGCGCCGTCGCTGTTCACGGAGGAGGAGAGGGAGGCGTGCGTGAGGGAGGCGATAGGGAGGAGTTGGGGTTGGCCCTTGAGGCCAGCAATCAGATTAGATTGCCAACTTGATTAATTCCAAAACCAATCCAATGTATTTATTACAAAATATGGGAACTAACTATATTTAGAAACATAGCCACGACGATTACGGCGGCGATAGACGAATAGGGCCGGCGGCTGGCCAGGAGGGGGCGCGCGCCTGGGCCTGTTCGGCTAGCCCTTCCCCTTCCTGGGCCGTAACAGTGGATAACAATGAATTGAGATAATTGGCGTGGACTTCTTGTACAAATGCAATTGATCCTATGCCAAAGAGAATACCATTTAACCCCATGTCGTTTGTACATACCACATTGGACTTTCTTATATGAACCTTTTGGCCCAATCAGCTGCAGCCCAATGTATCTCAAACAGCAGCATGTGACGGGTAACGGTTTGTAAACTGCCACTACTATGTCATTACATTAGTGACAAGCTACCTGTTACCTATGAGATGTCACTAGCTGTGTCCGTGTGACGGGTTACCCCCATCACTATTTGCCATTATTCAACATAGTGATAAGCGTGACAAAAACATGGTCCTCAAAGAGCCACTGTGTTAATATATGTAATGTTGAATGAACATCACCAATAAAGGTGATATTTCTTGGACATATGAGCAAAGCCATATTTAATGTCATAGGTGACGTACATCGCTAAGATGGAAACCCCACAAACAGATAAATGCAGCAAAGCTGTTCACAATTTCAGAAGTATACTGAACATTGGAGACTTTCAGCTTATCATAAGGGCAGCTGCAGTGTGCGCTTAAATCGACCAGTAGGCTCGAAAAATCGAATAGAGTACATAGTGAGGTTCAACTGTTATCTGTCCAACGTAAAATAGAACTCTATTTGTAGATCCATCCTAGTTGCCATGAGTCTTTTCCTTTCCCTTTGATACCCATTAACGTTCCAAGCGTGCTTTCCGTCACATTCTTCATTATGTGCACGCCATCTTGTGCATGGCGAACAATCATGTACCGCCAATAAGGAAACCTCCTAAAAATTTGCTTCTTCTTCCACAGTGACTCTGGTGGTGCTCGGACACTCCCTTTCCCCTTTCCATGTCCAACTGTAATTTGGCTAACTTTTTTGAATATCTGAGTCTCGAAAAGAAAGGTTGGAGGATGATGCTCCTCTCGCGTTCCATCAAATGATTTCTTATCCCGGCGATATGGATGATGTCTAGCAAGGAATCTACGGTGATCCATGTAAACCATCTTCCTGCTGTTGTTCAACCATTTAGCGTCAGTGTCCTCTAAGCAAACCACACACCCCTTATATCCCTTTGTAGGTTGGCCAGCTAAAGCTCCAAGGCCAGGTAGGTCTCTGATGGTCACAAACAACAAACCTTTCAGTGTGAATGGCTCTCGCTTGTACTCATCCCACACCTTGACACCGTCATGCCATAGTTTCTCAAGGTCTCCCATCAATGGTTCCAAGAACACATCGATATCATTTCCGGGTTGCTTTGGACCTTCGATCAATAGTGGCATCATAATATAGGCCCTTTTCATACACAACCAAGGTGGTAGGTTGTATATGCAAAGGGTCACTGGCCATGTGTTGTGTGTAGTGCTGATCATGGTAAAAGGATTCATCTCATCGGTGCTCAAGCCAAACCTGACATTCCTTATTGCATCTGCAAATGATTTCTTCCATCTATGGTTGATAGCCCTCCATTGTGAGGCGTCAGCTTGATGTCTAAGCTTTCCATCTACTAAATGTTCCTCGTCATGCCAACGCATAAGCTTGGAGGTCTTTGCATTGGCAAAAACATCCTCTTCATACGAAGTATTACAGGGAAATACCACACCACTTTTGTGGGGGTCTCTTATTCCTGTCGCATTTCAATGCCAACTCCGATTGAGACCTATACCGTGATACAAGATGTAATGTTTTGGGCATGCATGTATTTTCTGTACTTCCAATCCAATTGGTCAAATCATTTGCTTTGCCTCATAGGTGTTCTTAGGGAGCTCATTGGGGGTGGGAAGCAACTTCTCCATTACTATCAAGAAATCCTCAAACCCTTTGTCAGACAAACCATTGCTCGACTTCATCTCCAACAACATCAGATTAGCCTCCAATTTCGACACCCCTGAACCATGGTATAGTGGTGTTTTGGCGTCATGCCTCATCTTTTGCAGCTTTTTCAGGTTTTTTGCACTATTAGAGATATCACTTTACTAGACGTTTTGATTTCGCCGTTGAAAGTGCAATCAATGTCGTCCTGGGTGTTTTTTGACGAATTAGCGATGAAATTATGTCCGTCGCCTAACGAGAGACAAGAAATGTCCACAACGATGTAACAAGCGAAAACGTCGCAAAAGAGGTTTGCTCAGCGACCACTGAGCCATCGTCGCAGGACCATTTTGATCTACGACGAACCAAAAATTTCATCACTGAACCTACAGATCCACGTGTTGCGGTTCACACTGGAAGTTGACGTGGCTCCGTTCACATGCCGTTACACGTTACTGCCGTCAACGTTGCCTTAGCACCGCCACCATGCCGTTAGTTCACGTGTCACCTTCGGAGTGGTCCACGTATCCATTCGGGCCTGGACATGTTTCTTATTCTGATTGGTCCACGTGTCCATCGGGCCTGGACATGTTTCGTATCCTCACTGGTCCACGTGTCCCCAGAGGCATTGACACGTGTCTTTTTTTATAGTCCACATGTCATCCAACCATTCGCCTAAATCCCGGTTTCGCCCCTAGATACGTGTTGACTTACAAATGGTCCACGTGCCAGTCCAGAATTGGTCCATTTGTTACTCGACGTAAGTGTCCACGTTTCATCATGGACCATTCAAAACAAAATTCAGCAGATTTTAAATCAAAAGCTAGTACAGTAGCTAGCAATTTATATTACAATAGACATCAAATAGTTCTTCTGACACCAGTAGAGTTGACAACCAAATAATAGCTCAACCCATGGGGGATAAGGGGCTGAGATGATAGTTCCATACACAAAAACTCAAGATCAGGGCTGAGAAGATAATAGTTCCTCTCACGGATCAAGACTCAGAATAGTGCCACTAATTCTGGGGTTGTTGGACAGCCGTCGGATGACCTCTTCCTGATCAAGCTTCATTTTCAGGAACGCAACCCGTGTTGCCGTAGTGTCCTTCTTCATTACTTCAATTTTTTCCAGGAGGGCAACTGAACCTTCTACTTCAGTAGCAAGTTGAGAACGGAGCGCATCTTCACCACGTGAACAAGACCTGGAGGAGCAATCCAGTATACCAGCATTCTTCAAAAATGTGCCACTAGAGTAGCTATTGGAGCCACCTTGCGAGAGGACCTTAGAAATAACCTGACCACTAGGCAATGGTGATGTCCCGGCAGCAACAGCTTCAGCCCGCAGAGCTTCTATTGACTCCTAAAAGTACCAAAGGACCAAATTTGGGGTTACAGTAAAAAAAGGGCTGTATCAAACAAATTTCTGGGACAAGCATGTGCAGGGACTTACAAGTGCCTCTCTATCCGCGCCACTAATAACATTATTTCGGTTGGTATGGCAGACCCTGAAGGCTTCGACAGCATCAAGCTCGTCGGTACTAGCTTGTTCCTGGCTATCAGCGTCCTCAGGCTCAGCCCGCGCCGAGGCCTGTCCTGCAACTGGGATACCAAAAATGGTGGTCAGACATACAACAAAACCAACAATTGAGAAACATTACAAAATGGTATTGAATATTGGGAAACAATATAGTTTCTCAACCATCACAGTCAACAAGATAGAACAACTAATACTAACATATACTAAACAAGTATATACACAAACAAAATTTGAAGAATTGGACATGCTACGAGAGACTGACTCTCAACCATCACAATCAAGTAGATAGAATAACTTATTTTCATATATTGAACAAGTACGGGAACCAAATTTGAAGAATGACAGTTGCTACGAGAGACTAACTCTCAACCATCACAATCAAGCAGATAGAACAACTAATGCTGTCATAAATTGAAAAGTGCAGGGACCAAATTTGAAGAATAACAGTTCGTACGAGAGATTGACTCTGAACCATGCAGATAGAATAACTAATGCTGGCATATATTGAACAAGTGCCGGAACCAAATTTGAAGAATGACAATTGCTACGAGATTGACTCTCAACCATCACAATCAAGCAGATGGAGTAACTAATACTACCACATATTGAACAAGTGCGGGAACCGAATTGGAAGACTGGCACTTGCTACGAGAGCTCTGCAAGGGCGTGTGTGTAGACATGTTTGTGTGTAGTCATTCAAACAGAAAGCACAAAAGAATGAAAGTGTTACATTACAAGCCTGTTGATACTTACGTATGTATGCAACTATACAACATAAGAGCGGGATCTTGTCGCATGATGACATTTGACTTTACCCCGGTTTAGGTTCAGAGATTGTCTGCAAGAGATGTACTTGTGTTATTTGGTCTCCATCACTATTATCTATTGGATAGCACAACAAGAGATATCTTTGTTTGACAACATCACAACTGCAAAGTAGGAAATGTGAAGCGATAGAGACTACCTTGTTCTTTGAAGCTGGCCACTTCTCAACAAGCTCACACCATTGTGCATCAGTCATGGTGTCAACAGGAGAAGTTTTCAGGACCTGATCAGCAGGGATGCCAACAAAGTATTTCTTCTTCAATTCATACACCTGTGCCGCACGTTTTTCTTGAGAAAACTGAGATAGGCAGCGGATGTTACCATGTCTATTCTGGCAATTCCTATCCTACCCTGTTGATTAGACTTGCAAATAATGTTATGCAAGGGCAACATAAAAGAAGTAGCACAGTGAGTGTAGACAGGCACTCACAGATAGCCTGATTATGAAGCCTTGAACGTGTTCTTCTTTGTTCTTGTACTCTTTCCAACTGGGAAGGATAGGAACTTCAGACCTAACAGCAATATCTCCCTCCGATGCGAACTTGGCAGCTTGCACCGGATCATACACCCTCGAATTCCCTGAAGCAAAAATGATGGGCAGCCTTCTCCCTATAGCTTTGTTCACCTTGTCAAGCTAAGCTGCCATGGATGCTTGCCTCTTACCCGGCCGGTCACCTCTTCGTCTACGGCCTGCAATTACATTCAAGTTTCCATTAGTCATATGTTATGGAACTATATGAATGCGAAATAGCTTGACATTCTACAAACCAACCTGTAAGGGTGGAGTCATCTGTAGGTGCTTGAAATTCATCATCATCCACAGACTGTTGATGTGATTCTAATGCGATCCTTGCTTCTTCCACTTCCTTCAATCTTACGGAGAATCTGGTGACGCGGGCAGGCATGGCACCAGTTCTTTTAGTTTTCTTTGTCCAACCTTCGTACATTCAGTGAGAACAGAGACCACAATTGTCAGCATGCGTAAATCAAAATCACTCATAAAGAATTGGAAATAGCTGGTCCTACTAAGCATGTGGTATTTCTACAAATGGATGAACCTTATTAGCTTCAGCTGCTCCTCTTCTAGGTCTGTGTCGTCATCTCCATCAGCTTATGGGTTGTAATCTCCATCGGCTTCTGAGGTCCCATTGCTAACTGAATTTTTCCTCTTTGAAGTACCCCTTTTTCCACCCATACCATCAAATTCTGCTGCTGTAGCTAGAATACCATGTTCTTTCAACACCTTAAGATTTGCTTGACTGTTTCATCCCATCGTCTTTCGTTTTTCAGTTTGTCCTGACATATTTCAACAAATTGTATGACATATTTCAACAAATTGTAAGTATTAGGCTCAACTCCGAAGAGTGCAACATGAAGGAAACTAAGTTCACCAAATGGAACTCCCTATTCGGATTACAAACTAAACACTATTATTTCCAACTTTTCACTATTCAATTATTCCTCCCTCACACAAAACACGCTTCCCATCACTTAGCTGCAGTGATTTTCTGCAGCTACAGAGTTTTTTTTACCCTAATCCGAACACAGATTTTGCACTAACCAGTTTAGTTTCTAGAAAACTTCCCCAGAAATTCACTATTCATTAAAAATTCACTATTCCTCCACCTCACATAACACACTTTCAAGAAAAGTTACTATAGTGTATTTTTCCCACTTCTTCCCCATCTAAACTACTTCAATAGAAACACAGAACGTAGATTGATTTGCATACCTGTTCCATCGGTCCCTCGGCGTGTAATAACCATGGCGGTAGCCAAAGACGGGGAAGCACAGCCTCGGTGGCGGAGTCGTGGATGAGGAGCTTCGTGGCGGTGGTGACTGGGATTGGGAGCTGGTCCGATGCGGTGGGAGTCGTCGGACGGGAAGCAAATCCGGTGTGGTGGTGGTGGATGGGAAAGTAGCTGCACAGCATTCAACATCGTCAGCGATGTTGAAGCTCTGTTGGGGTGGCGTACGAACTATCGTGGAGGGGAGTGGGAGGTGGAGGCGAATGGGAAATTGGGGAGAGGTGGAGGTGGGAAATAAAAGGAGGAAGGCAAAAGAAAGACGGAAACAAGGGGCGACATGTTGACACTGCCCTTGGTGGTATGCGACAAAGTGTGACATGCGCAGGACGAGAAGTCTGGATTTGCATGAGGGTACAACTGGCTTTTTGGATGAAATGGTTTCATGTTGGGCGGGGGACTTGCCGCGTGAAATTTGGATTCAATGTTTGAAGACAAATTTGGTTCGAAATGTTTTCGGCTTGGGCGGGGCAGTGAAAGTGTTGCCACGCGTGGCCAGATGGCATAGCGATACGGTCGGGTGACTAGGCAAGCGTGACCAGGGGATATGGCGATGCATATAAATCTAAAAAGAAAATAAAACTAGATTCACCAAATCATAGCTGAATGACAAAAAAGATTAATCAAATGAGATCATCTCTAAGGTCTCATTTAGTTCCCAGATATTCACTATATTCCTTTAGTCTTTTCGTTCCATTGAAAATCATGATTCCCCTCACAAACTTTTGGTACACTAAAGTTTTGCTACAGGAAATTTTCACCAATCTCTACAACTAAACAAACCTTTATACCCATATCAGGGATGTCTAGCCAAAACTTTAAAGGATTAATAGGCAGGGCCAGAAAAGTCATCTCATGTGGCACGTGGCGTGACACATCAACAACATAGGGTTAAAAACATAATGATGCGAATAACGAAAGGAAGGGAATTACTAACACATCCCCGACTCTTTCCCCTTTCGCTACCTCTCGCCCTCGCAAGAAAACCCCCGCCAATGCCAAAGCTCATCATCCAAATAGATTCTGACTGCGAGTACGACAACTACGTGTCCGACTCTAGCATGAGCATCTCCGACTCTGGCATGAACATCTCCGACTCCGACATGCCGTCTTGGCTGACTGCTGCGGCGGAGGCAAGGGACCCAACCTAGGCAGTCCCTCTACCAACACCGGTGGCCAAGCGCCACCGCAGTCGCCCGCCAAAGGCAAAGTTGCTGTCTACGACCTCCGTAGCCTTGACGCCGGCAAAGCGACCACACGGATGACCGCCCAAGGCCAGGTCTCCCTCGACGACCTCGCCGCCAGTAAAGCGACCGCACAGACGGCCGCACAAGGCCATGGCTCCCTCGACGAGCTCGGCACCAGCCAAGCGACCGCGCGGATGACCGCCCAAGGCTATGGCTCCCTCGACGAGCTCGGTGCTGGCAAACTGACTGCGTGGACGGCCACCCACTATGGCTCCCTCCATGACTTCGCCGAAGGTGAAGAATCCCCGTGGCTGCCCAACGAAGAAAGGCAAGAAGAAGGCCGGCGACTCCTCTAGCTCCTCGGACACCCCGGTCTCAACCAGCTCCACCGACTACATCCATCATGGCTCTGATGATGAAGAAATTTATCTCCTAGAGCAAGACATGAACTTCACCTTCGATCACACGAAGAAACTTCGCGACAGGCTGACTAAAGTGGAAGCCAAGATTACTACACTTACACATTCCCTTGGGAAGTCACAGAGAAGGATCATGGAACATGAAGCTGTACGAAAGGAGGAGTGATGTGGCTGATATGCTTTGTTGTGTAGTGTTCTGAATAGTGTTGATGTTTTGTGTAGTCTGGGAGTAGTTTGTGTAGTCATTGCGGACCCATGGTTCCAATTGCAAGACGTGCCCCATCGGTTTTACGACGAAATGCGAGCGTCGCAGACATAATTTTCGGTGGCACAACTTTTTTTTTGACGAGATGAATGTTGTTCGTTGACACTTTTTTTAGTTTCGTCGTTGTTCTAAAGCCGCCGAGGGCTGTCCCCTAAGATCCTCAATGAAACTTTTCATTTCGTCGTAGTAGGGTATCTTTAACGACGAGATTTCAGAACGTCAACAGCGAAACGTCAAGAGAAGTCCCTTTTCTACTAGTGTTGCATCTAGAAATTCAAACTCAGCATAACGTATCATCTGGTCAAGCACATCATCATCTGCCAAAGTGTCCTGCAGCAGTCTACAATCATCTTCCACGACATGCTCCGGTATTGCCTCATCACCCACAACATCATGATCAGTCGACATCCTTGTATAAATGGTTCAGTTCACTCTTTCTTGGACACTGTCTCCCTAAGGCCCTTCAGGCTCATTCTCACCATCCTCCCCGTGTTTATTTCAAATGTGATAATTTTTCATGAAACCTCTGAATAAGAGATGCAAGCGGATATGCTCGATGTTCTTGAACTGTTTCTGATTTTTGCAATCAACACATGGGCAATGCACATAGCCAGCGGACCGAACATCGTTTGCAACGTACACCTTGGCGGCCTTCACAAAAGAGTCAACACCATTTACAAAGTCCAAATTCCTAATCCTGCTATCTTACATCCATCCTCGGTCCATCTACAAATAGGAAGTGAGACTCTCATCAATATATTGGAGGGAATTGCATGAATCACAAGAATAATACTCTCTAATGGATGGTGAAAAGTATCTATCTCTCATCCACCACAATCATCAAAATATTCTAAAATTACACTACTCATAAGTGCATAAAAGAGTCTCTCATCCACCACATTCATCAAGATATTCTAGAATTTGGATGAACTACAACAACACTACATCTAATTGTAAAAAGAGCCTCTCTCAGCCACCACAATCATCACAATATTGTAGAATTTGCATGAGCTACAAAAGCATTACTCTCTAATGTGAAAAGAGCCTCTCTCATCCACCACAATCATCACAATATTGTAGAATTTGTATGAACTAAAAAAAACATTACTCTCTAATGTAAAAAGAGCCGCTCTCATCCACCACAATCATCAAAATGTTGTATCTAACTAAACATCAAAGGAATTGGATTACAATCTATGGAGCTAGACGTGAGAGGCTTCAAGAAGCTTCAAAGATAAGGATCTTCCATTGAAATTGAGTGTGAAATGGACCCTAGCATCAAGAACATCAAAGCCATCATTTTCATTGCAAAAATATGAATTAGAGGCAACAATCAAGTAAAAGAGGAGATACATTGCAAGAAACTAAACTTTCAACAAGTTGGTGAATTCCATTCCTCAAGCAAGTGGAGTTTCCATGAGCTTCACGGTGAAAAATGGCCGCAACAATGGGGGAGGATGTGAGGGCCGTCGGGTTGGAGAAGAAAGTGAGGGGACGGAAGGGAGAGGGCATTTGTCCTATAGATGCCCATCGCAGCAGGTTCATCCTCCCAACCAGTTCGGAAAGGTCACATCACAGCTGGTTGGTGTATGGAACTGGCTGTGATGTACCGACTATGATGAGTAGCATCACAGCCGGTCCAACGGCCACCAGTGCCACCAACTTTGGAACCGGATGTGATGACTCTTCATAGCCAATTCCAATGGCCACATGGGCTACCTACTTTGGAAGCGGCTGTGAAGGGGGCATTTGATAAGGCCGAATGTCTAGTAGTGTGGTGATGACTATCTAGATGCTTTCCAAGAAGGTTCCTAAGGAGAAGAGAACGGGCATAAACACTATCATCATTTTAGCTGCTTGGGTATTGTGGAAGCACAGGAACTCCTGTGTCTTTGATAATACCCGGCCTAATATTGCAGCTCTCCTTAGCATCTTTAGCGAGGAGCGTCACCTCTGGTGCCTTGCCGGCGCCCGAGGGCTGCGTGCTCTCGACGTGGGTCAATGTGTTAGGCTAGGTCAGATTAGACTAGCTAGGTGGTCTGGTCTTTAGTTTGGTGTATTTTTCAATCACAATTTTCTTTGGGTTACAACCCCTCAGGGCTCGGCCAGCCGTTTTGCTCTCTCTTAGTGTAATAATACGCAACTCTCCTACGTATTCGAGAAAAATAAGTGTCAAGGATTTGATGTGATTTTTGTCTTACGGGGGACTGGAGGAGATCTTCTGTGTAACCTCCCAGCATCCACGACACGAAAATTCTAATGCCCGTTGGGATGCATCATAGGGTGCCTACCAATAGTATTAAATTATTACTGGAGATGGACATTTCCGTAAATGGAAAGGCAGTACATGAGTCGACTGGAGCACTTTCCCAATCCCAGGTGTAAAAACGCATCAAGTTTGAACTGTGAAAGGACGCGGTAGTATCTCGTTCACATTTCAATTTTTCAGGGAGATGTTAATGTTTACCTTTTTTGGTTACATATGTTTAAACTTGTACTAGTTTCAATATAATACATCAACGGTATGTGAATATATCATAATATAAGCACTCAATTTTGTTGTAAATCATGCATATTGTGGTGTATTTAATTATTTTTTGTATTGGTGATAACAGATGATGTGATTAGAGTACCAAAAAGTTACACATACATGTATTTTTGTTTCCATGTCACACTGCCACTCTTCTACAACGTACACCAAATATCACAAAAGTTTATTGTTAATTTTATTTTCATTTCTTTACATTCTATTTAACGAACCATACTCTTTTGTTTCACTTTTGTTACCATATGAGTTTGGTCCCATACAGAAGTTTTTGCTTTTTGAATACCTGATGAAATAATATAAAGAATATATGAATGCAAATGAAGTTGGGGACTATCCTTTTTCTCTCTATTGCAATGAAACACAGCTCTCTTGAGCTTACAAAAAAATTGGAAAGAGTGTGGCTTTATGAATAATAAACACTACAAGTGAAACTCCTGCGAAAACGGAAATTTTCACAGAAATTTCATCAAAATTCAAAACTGTTGGATATTTCAACATTCTTGAGTGAATTTATTTGATTGGTTTGCCTCTTCTGTGCTATTTAAAATGTGGCACACCCAGTAAAAACATACAAAACTATGGGCATAGAAAAAAAATCATGGATATGTGATTACGTATATCAAATGAACACAAAGGCATGCATGATGTCACTTCCATTCATGTTTCAGATCTTGTGAGAAAAATAGTAATATAACCCTAACCTCGGAGTTCCCAACAGAAAACACATTCAATAAAATTTTCGTAGATTATGATCACAGTCGACCCACAAGAAATCCTCAAGGTTGTGATGACCACACACACACACGAAGCATGCATTACTGCTATGAAAACTTGATCACACAAGCATGTATGCATTACGTTTACATTCATTTCATGTTTCAGATCATCCGACAAAAATAGCCAATCTTAACTCAAAAAAGCAGATTCAAACAAGAAAATGTAATGCATATATGCTTGTGATCACCTATATGACATGTGTATTCCATCAGAGCAGTGATGACATGCAATGTCTACGAGCTGTATCATTCACTTCTATATTGCAGCCCAACATTGTCTATCAAGTTTAGGTTGGTGAGTTCATCTAGAGCATGATTCGTGATAATTGGTGAATGCACCCTAATTATGTCGTCGTCAGCAATATTATTTGTCTCCATGACCTCTCGGCAGCATGATCACCTAAAGCTGCCCGTGCAGGGTTCTCCGGTGCATTTGCCTTCAGGGTGAACTTGATCCCCATAGCGTTCAGCCAGGGACCGGATCTGCAGTGCCAGGAATCAGACACATGGAATTAATAATTTGAATTTGAAGTACTTAATGGATGATGCCTTCGTACCTTCTTTCCAGGCCAGTACGGCAAGCCGTTCTGGTGGCAGAGGCGGGTATTTGGTGGTAGCATTCAGCACCGCCGCTGCATCATTGAGTCGCAGGTGAAGGCGACCACAGACTTCGGACCATGGGTTATGCGTGGCCACACACACACACACAAAAGAAACATATGCATTACTGCTCCAATCAAATGAATACTTGAACACAGAAGCATGCATTACGTTTACAATCATTTCGTGTTTCAGTTCATCCGAGAACAATAGCAATCCTAACTAAAAGAAAGCAAATTCGGATTTCCTAACAACAAAACACATTCAATATAATTTTTACAATTTTTACAGACTGTGTGATCACAATATTACAGCGGACTGTGAAGCTTTTGATCACCTATGTGAGCACTCATGACTCGCTATTAGGTTGCAACCTAACCTTGTCAATAAAGTTTAGGGTAGTGAGTTTGCCTAGAGGATGGTTCATGATAACTGTCGAATCTACCCTAATCATGTCGTCATCAGCCATATTATTTGTCTCCACGACCTCGTCAGCATGACCACCTAAAACTGCCTGTCCCAAGCTCTCCCGTGCATCTATCTCCAGGGAGTACTTGATCCCCATAGCTTTCATGGACCGAATCTGTGGCACCAGGAATCAACAATTAATGAAGTTTCAACCTATGTCAGACACATGGAACTAACTCGAATTTCATGTAATTAATTTTCTTTTGAACGAGAATTTGAAGTCTAAGTGTGCTTTCTTGCAGTGTCAACGATTTTGTAATATGAGATTTTGTCTGACGGAGGGAGGAGAACCTGTGGTTATATGTATAGGAGTATAGTGCAAGGGCATCCTGGGCTTCTGGCAGTGTTTCTAGGGGGTGTGTGTGATCACCTATATGTGCATTCCATCAGTCCATTTGTGACATGCAATGTGTAGCAGACTGCAACACACACACACACACACACGCGCGCGCGCACGCACACACGCACACACACACACACATGAAACATATGCATCACTGCTCCAATAAAATGAATACTTGAACACAGAAGCATGCGAGAAGAATATAACCATTTTGTGTTTCAGGTATCCGAGAAGAATAACAATCCTAACTATAAAAAGCAGATTCGGAGTACCCAACAAGAAAACACATTCAATAATATGAATTTTTTATAATTTTTGCAGATTGTGATCATAGTATTACATCGGATTGCCAAGCTTTTGGCCTGGATCACCTATGTCAACATGTGTGTTCCGTCGGAGCACTCATGACTTGTTAGATATCAACCCAACCTTGTCTATCAAGTTTAGGGTGAGGAGTTCGCCTGGAGGATAAATCGAGATAACTGGTGAATCTACCCTAATCATGTCGTCATCAGCCATATTATTTGTCTCCACGACCTCGGCACCATGACCACCTAAAGCTTCCTGTGCCAAGCTCTCCCGTGCATCTATCTCCAGGGAGTACTTGATCCCCATAGCTTTCATGGACCGAATCTGCGGCGCCAGGAATCAACAATTAACTAAGTTCTGACCTAGTGTTAGACACATGGAACTAACTCGAATTTCATGTAATTAATTTCTTTTGAACGAGAATTTGAAGTCTGTAATTATGTATGATGCACTCATACCTTCTTACCAGGCCAGTAACGCAAGCCGTTTTGGTGGCAGAGGCGCCTAAGGTATTTGGTGGTAGTATTCAGAACCACAGCTGCATCATTGACTCGCAGGTGGAGGTGACCACGGACTTCGGACCATTGCGGGTGGGAGACCTGCCGCCTTGTTCTTTCGCCGGCCATGGTGGTTGGTGATGACAGTCTAAGTGTGCTTTCTTGCTGTGTCAACAATTCAGTAATATGTGATTTTGTCTGAAGGAGGACAGGAGGAGAACCTGTGGCTTTATATATAGGAGTGTAGTGCAAGGGCATCCTGGGCTCCTGGCAGTGTTTCTAGGGTTTCCTTCCAGCAGCCACGGCAGGAAAATTCTAATGGCCGTTGGGAACGCATCATACGGGTGCTTACGGTTGGTATTAAGTTATTACCAGAGATGGAAATTAATTTCTTTATATGGAAGGCTGTAACTGATTAGATTGGAGCACTTTCCCAGGTGTAAAAGCGCATCATGTTTGAACGGTAAAAGGACAGCGGCAGTATAATGTCGTTCGCATTTTTATTTCTCTGGGAGATGTTAATGTTTACTATTTTTCCAGAGAGGTGGAAAAATGTTCAAACCTATAGAAATTGATATTTATATAAACTTTCTGCCAAAGTCGAATTTCTTTTGTCACCGTGGTTACCTACCTGTCGCTTTCTCGGTCTAAAAATATCGGCTGGTGAGGCAAAAATCGGCTCATTTTTTTAGAAAATCAGGTTGTATTTTATTAATATAAAATCTCACAATAATTGCTTACAAGAACACCCCTCAAAAAAGAGAAATTACATCCAGGTCCTTGTAGCACATTCCCTGTTGTCTTCGGTGCTCCCGGAGTCGCCGCCCGCAGCACCCCCTGAAAGAGAATGCCGTTGAACTTGCATCTTAAAGCCGAGATCCAGCTTGACGAAGACACATCCGAAGAAGCCACATAGGTTTTGAAGCCATGGTTGGCACCATTTGGCACAACAATGCATTAATGCACATTTGAATCTCTGGATGCCCACATAATCTCTCGCCTAGAGAACAGAGATATATGATGCCTCAAGGATTGCAGGCAACCCCAAAGAATCCAGCAGAGAAAAACTCCAAGCCAATTCGTTGCGGTCACTAATAGAGAGAACACATTTGATCCTACCATTTTAGTCCCCGTTGTAATTTGTTTCGGGACTAAAGACCCTTTAGTCCGGGTCGATATTACCAACCCAGACTAAAGGTCACTTTTAGTCCCAGTTGGTGGTCTCAAAATTTTTGAATCCCATGGAGGACCCTTTAGTCTTGGTTAGTAACACCAACTGGGACTAAAGGGTAACTTTTAGTCCCGGTTGGTGGTTTCAAGGGGGATTAAAGGTAGTTGGAGCTTTAGTCCCGGTTGGAACCACCAGCCGGGATTCCAACCGGGACTAAAGGGTCCTCCACGGGAACCTTTAAAACGATAGCATCTCCCACTCAATCACATGTAGTGCATAGGTGGGATGGTAAGGAAGGCTTGCGCGAGGCCGGAGGTCGTGGGTTCGAACCCCACGTGCGCACGCGCATCGCACATTTACGCATGTGGGGGCCCGCCCGGGTGGTATAGAATTTTATTTTACCCTGGGACTAAAGGTTCCATTAGTCCCGCATGGTGTAAAACCCCGAGACTAAAGGATCCATTAGTCCCGGTTGTGATATACAGGACTAAAGGTCGTATGGACTGTCCCGGTTGGCTTTTCGGTACGAAAGGCTCTTACCAACCGGGACCGTAGGGGGTCTCTCCTGCAGTGGGTAGGAGTACACAAACCTCACACATCCATCTTCAACGCGCACACCGCACCAGCACCGCCACAAATATGCTCGGGAAGGATAGCAACACTCGCAGCACAAACCCTAAGCTACCGACAAGTCTCCTTCAAACAGCAACCATGTTGTAGGCTACGGACCCCCTCGTTTCCCATGATGAGAACGCCACAGATCAGCCCAAAGAAACTCCCAGAACAAATAAACAATGCCGCTGAAGAAGAAAACCAAGAAAACATGCAGAAGTAGCTGCCGCCGGACGAGGGCAAAAAGTCTCCAATCCCCAAGGACCAGATCACGAAAACCTCCACCAAACCTTCTACTGGCCACCACGAGATCAACCCTACCTATAGGTTATATACAAAAGCAAAAAGCAGATTGTGAGGAACCTCCAAGCTAAACCCCGTTAATTAGATCATCATCCATTGCCCAATCTAATTAAAAGGACTTAACCCCGGTCGTCCTTGAGATGTGCACTAAACCATTGCCCAGGACAGCACACCTCACCAAGCACAAGTTAACATCTTCATCACACATAGCATTCACACACATAGAGTCCACCATTGAAAAGAGAGTTTAAGTTTACAAACCAAGTTCAAGTTTCTTGCATAAAAGGAAGAGTTGCAGCGGAAGGTTTCAACATCGCTCTCCAATATATTACATAACAAAAGAGATGGGTACACTCTCATACCACAAGTGACTCATTGAAATAAGTAAACACGGGATAGCTACCCCTGCCCGCTCCCTCGTTTGCGGAGAGGAAGTACCCAAAGACGGGCTCCGAAGGCTCCTCATCTGGAATCAACTTAACGGCAGCACCGTTAGTACATTTCGTACTAGCAGGACTTATCCCAAATATTTATATATGGTGGATGCAAGGGATAATCAAGTTTTAACTTTTAATATCCAAGTATGAAATCGCAAGCGGAATTTAATAAGTGAAAAGGCAAAAGACATAGCATGTCTAATCCCTAAGCCATACACCAATACAATTGCATAAGTAAAAGTGGTCATATAATATCAACCATGACCTCAATCTTCCATAAGCCCTTTCCAAAACTCTACGTAAAGTCGAAGTCAAATGAGCATGCCATAACCAAGAGCGTGGCTATTGCAATAGATCAAAAACCCTACAGAGGAGTACAACTTTACCCACACGAGGCGCAAGACCAACGACCATACCCTTGGCCTAGGATAAGTGTTATTCATGCCCTCAACCGTTCGCATACCCACACCCGGCGATGAGAGGGTGGCCGGAGATGTATAGGAGTAACGGACGCATGACATCTACCCCTCATTACAACTCGTGTCAAGTCTAGCAACCATACTTAGCTAAAGGGTCGTTCTAATCCCAAAGTCCATGACTAGTTGGTTCTACTCTACTCAATTCACATGAACTAGAAGAGGGTGGTTTACGCACAAATAATAAGTAAAGGTAGCCTCCTCAACCACGGGATCGGGCATGGTCTCAAACTCAGCGTCCTCTGGCTTCTCGGTCTCTACACGAATGCAATGATGGAATGAGTGCATATGTTATGAATAAATTCAAGAGATGCATGAAAGCCAACAATTATCATAGTTGGATTATGCAAGATCATATGTACAACTAAGTATCCATGCATGGATACAGCCTATAGTAGTTAGGGTAACTCGAGTATAAGAAGAGGTGTTGAAACTATGTAGGAGCAGACGGTTCGGTCCTTGAGGGCGGACGGTCCGCAGTTCAGGGGTTCGGGGGGTTGGGTTGTGTAGAGTCTCTGGTGGATTTTGAAATGAGTGGCGGACTGTCCGGACGCGTAGGGCGGACGGTCCACAGTTCAATGGGTTAAGTGGCGTGTTTCGGCCGAGCCTCTGTTGGTTTTGGGCGAAAAGGCGGACCGTCCGGGCCGCTCGGGCAGACGGTCCAGACCGCGGCCGAGCATCGCCGGCGAGGTCACCGACGGCGATTACGTTCGTCATTTTGGGTCCCGTTTGTTTCTAAAGGTTGCTAGAAACTGCTAGGCTTCATTTCAAGTGGTGGTTTCTACATGCACAGGGTTTTTGAAGCTCTAGCTCATCAATGGTGATCTATTCACCAAGAACACCATGAACTCTAATCCTAGGGCAAATGAGGCTAGATCGGGGGACGGGAAGGCTCACCGGTGATGTCGGGAGCTCCGGTTAGGGCCGCAGGTTGGAGTAGGGCGGTGCTTGGGGCTCGGGCTTCCGTCTCCTTGGTTGAGCTTGGTGGAGATGAGCAATGGAGAGAGAAGGAGAAGCTTGGCGGAGCTCCTTCTTCAAGATTGAGGTGGGGGATAACGTTGTGGAGGAGTGGCTCGATGACATGGTGCTCCGGTGAAGCTCCAGCAAGGTCTCCGACGAGGTCTCCGGCAAGCTCTTGGGTGCCTTCAGTGGAGGAACCTTGGGGGCTCATCCATGGTGGAGAGAGGAGGAAGAAAGAGAGTGTGGAGGGAAAATGGTGTGGAGAGAGAGCTGAGGGAGGAGCACAGCTCGTGTAGGCAGGTGGCCTGATGGGTGGGACCGGATGGGGTGCATGGCGAGCAAGCTCTACGCCGCTGCCACGTAGTCGTCGCACAAGGGCAGACCGTCCGCCACTTGACTGAAAAAGGGCTCTCCTTGCCCAAGCCCTAAGTATATTACTGAAAGAGTATTAAACTTGATTACATGGTAAAGATGCTCATGATGACATGCTTAACTATAGTTATATTTTTGGGTCGTTAAAAATTCTCCCCCCTTAGAAAAAAAATCTCGTCCCAAGATTTGATGAGTGTTAGAGTGGGGCGGACGGTCCGGTTGGAAGTGGCGGACCGTCCGCCGTACAACTTTGGTTTGGACAGAGCGTGTGAGCGCTCTGGTGGAAAAAGTGGTGAACAACGGACTGTCCGGCCCGTTCGGGCGGACTATCCGCTGGTGAGGAAGGAAACCACCAAAGAGCAAGGTGCTCTGCTGGTCGAATGCGAACGGCGGACTGTCCGGCCAGTAGTGGCGGACGGTCCGCCGATCATGAAAAGGCAGGAAACAACAAGTTTCTTTTGATGAAAAGAAATTATTCTTCTTGCCCAAATGGTACATGGGTACGTATAAATTCAAGCAAGGAAATCAAAGGTGGGTTTGGACGATACATACTCATTTGTGAAAAGAGATGGATAGGTTTGGCGAAATAGGTCCTCCAACTCCCAAGTCGCCTCATGCTCGGTGTGGCGACTCCATTGTACCTTCACCATCTTAGTGACTGAGTTTCTAGTCTTCCTCTCGGCGTGGTCAAGAATTTTTATGGGGTGTTCCTTATAGGAGAGGTTTGGTTGAACCTCAATGTCTTACACCTTAGCGGCCTCTTCGGGTACTCTGAGGCATTTCTTCAATTGAGAGACATGAAACACGTTGTGGATGGAAGACAGAGATGAAGGAAGATCCAATTGATATGCCACTTTGCCTCTTTTCGCCAAAATTTAGAATGGAGCAACGTAGCGAGGAGCCAATTTGCCTTTTTCTTGGAACCTTTTGGGTGCCCTTGAAGGGTGTAACCTTGAGATACACATAGTCACCCACTTGAAAGGATAACTCCGTCCGTCGGCGGTCAGCATATTGCTTTTGGCGGGATTGTGCAGTCTTTAATCTTTCTTGAATGATTTCTACCTTCTCCTCGGCCTCCACAACAAGGTCCAGTCCAAAGAGCCTTCTTTCTCCGGGTTCGGACCAATTCAATGGATTCCTACAACTCCTTCCATAGAGAGCTTCAAAAGTTGACATCCCAATGCTTACTTGGAAGCTATTATTGTAGGAGAATTCAGCAAAGGTAAGCATGTGTCCCACTTTTTCTCAAAAACTAGTCCACAAGCTCTTAACATGTCTTCAAGAATTTGATTCACCCGCTCGGTTTGCCCACTGGTTTGGGAATGATATGCGGTGCTAAAAGTGAGGTCGGTGCCCATGGCCTTATGTAAACTTTCCTAGAAACGGGCAGTGAATTGATGGCCTCTTTCTGACACAATGGTCTTATGGACCCCATGAAGACAAACAATTTTTGTGAGATAGAGTTCCGCATATTTTCCCATGGGAGTATTGAGCCTTGACTGGAAGAAATTGTGCCGACTTGGTTAGGCGATCCACAATGACCCAAATTGAATCATATCCTTGCAGAGTGTGGGGTAATCCCGTGATGAAGTCCATGGAAATATCTTCCCATTTCCATGAAGGTATATGAAGAGGTTGAAGGGTTCCGGCCGGTTTGAGACGTTCGGCCTTCACCCGCTGGCAAACATCACATTGGGGAACATAGCAAGCCACCTCTTTCTTCATGCGATACCACAAAAATCTTTGTTTCAGATCTCGGTACATCTTGTTGCTTTCCGGACGTATGAAAAATTGGGATTCATGAGCCTCATCAAGGATCTTTTTCCTAAGAGCAAGAATTTTGGGAACAACTAGTCTTTTCCCAAACCACAAGATTCCATGATTATCAATTCTAAGCTGTTTATTTCTCCCTTTTGCTAGACTTGCCTTCCATTTTTCAATATCCTTAGCTTCCCTTTGTGCTTCCTCAATTTCTTTTATAAGGTTGGATTTGACCATAAGAGTAGCGAGTGACCCATGCTCAACCATGACAAGGTTGAGCTTCCAGAAATCCTCACAAAGTGTGTCGATCTTCGGACAAACACTCAGGCAATGGCATTGTGCTTTCCTACTCAAAGCATCGGCAACTGCATTTGCCTTGCCGAGATGATAATGGATCTCAAGTTTGTAATCTTTGATCAACTCAAGCCATCTTCTTTGTCTCAAGTTAATTTCAGATTGGGTGAAGATATATTTGAGACTTTGGTGGTTGGTATAGACATTGCATGGTTTGCCAAAGACGGAATGGCGCCATATCTTGAGAGCATGTACCACTGCGACAAGCTCAAGATCGTGAGTGGGGTAATTCTCTTCATGACGCTTCAATTGTTAGGAGGCATAAGCAATAACTCGGCCTTCTTGTATGAGAACGCAACCGAGGCCGACTCGTGAAGCATCACAATAAATATCAAAGCTCTTGGTGATATCTGGTTGAGAAAGAACGGGGGCGGTAGTGAGCTTGGTTTTGAGAGTTTGGAATGCCTTTTCACAATCTTCGGTCCACTTGAGAGGGACATCTTTCTTGGTTAACTCCGTCATTGGCTTGGCAATCTTAGAGTACTTTTTGATGAACCTACGGTAATATCCCACAAGTCCAACAAAACCCCTCACCTGCTTCAAAGTTTTTTGGTTGTTCCCAATTCAGCACATCTTGTACTTTGCTAGGATTGACCTCAACCCCATTTTCAGAGATTATATGCCCAAGAAATGCAACCTTCTTTAGCCAAAATTGACATTTGCTGAATTTGGCATAAAGGCGATGATCCCAGAGCCTTTGAAGAACAATACGGATATGCTCGGCATGCTCTTTTTTGGTCTTTGAGAATATGAGAATATCATCAATGAATATGATCACAAGGACGTCAAGCTCCTCAAAGAATATAGAATTCATCAAGTACATGAAGTGATCCGGGGCATTGGTTAACCCAAACGACATCACCGCGTACTCATAAAGCCCATATCTAGTGGAGAAAGCCGTTTTAGAAATATCTTCCTTACGGATTTTAATTTGATGATATCCCAAATGAAGATTAATCTTAGAAAAGAATTTAACATCCACTAATTGATAAAAAAGCATATCAATTCTGGGGAGAGGATACTTGTTCTTCACCGTGACATCATTTAAAGGACGGTAATCCACCACCATCCAGAGGCTATGATCCTTCTTGGTCACAAATAATGCCGGGCATCCCCAAGGAGAGGAGCTCGGTCGAAAGAAACCCTTATCAAGTAATTCTTGCAGTTGCTTCTTTAATTCCACCAATTCATCCGGGGCATATGTCCTCTTAAAAATCAGGGCCGTCTCGGGGAGTAATTCAATGACAAACTCAATATCCCAGTCGGGAGGCATCCCCGGTAATTCTTCAGGAAAGACATCTGAAAATTCACACACAACCGGAATTGCCTCTAAACCTGGCATGACAATGGCATTGAGTGCATAAAGTTTCGGACCGCCTTGTTTGTGTAGATAGAGTGCTACCCGAGCTCCGGTAGGGTGGATGAGTTCAATGGAGCACGGGTTGCATCTAGTAACCCCATGATTTTTTGATAACCAATTCATTCCAATTATGACATCCAAATCTTCCAAGTCAATAACTAGGAATTCTACGGTGAAAGTGAGTCCCATAACTTCTAGGTGAGCTTGTTTGACTACCTCATTGGTCACAAGTGTAGCTCCGGGTGCATCAATGTGAAAGTTGGTGGATACTTGCTCAATATGGAAGTTGTGCTCTAAGGCATGTCTTCTACTTATGAATGAATGTGATGCACCGGAATCAAATAAAGTTCGGGCATTAAATGAGTTGATGGAGACCATACCAACAAGCACTTGCTCATCTTCATGAGCTTCCTTGCCCTTCTTGGGAGTGTGAGTATTCTTGACTTCTTGGCGGTTGGCTTGTGGAGCATTGACTTGATTCGGAGCATCAGATACTCCACGTTTCATAGGGGAAGGGCACTCCCATCTAAGATGTCCCTGTCCACCACAATTGTAGCATGGGCCACAGGGTGTATTTCCACCACCACCTCTCGGCTGCCCCACCAGTCATGATGCTTGTGGTTGGGAAACCGGAGGGCGGCGGGCCATCCACATAGCTTGAGGAACCCCATATTCAGGAATTCAGGGTGAGGGGGGGGGAGGTGGTCCTGTGCGAGTTCTTTGATTGGAGCTACTTGCCCCCAGAGTAGGGGCTGCCCTCTTGCGCTCATCCAACTCACACACCTTGTTGCTTGCCTCTTGGGAGATAGTCTTGCTCACGAAGGTATTAAAATTTGGGAAGTCATGAGCATCAAGCTGGCTATGGAGCTTTGGAGTGAGACCCTTCTTGAAGTGATATTGCTTCTTAGCATCAGTGCTCACTTCATCGGGTGCATACTGGGAAAGATAATTGAAAACATGCACATAATCTTGGACCGACTTGTTGCCTTGAGTAAGCTTGAGGAACTCTTCCCTCTTCAGTGCAAGCAACCCTGCAGGGATATGGCGACCCCGGAAGACTGCTTCTAACTCACCCAAAGTGACTTGGTGCCCTGGTTGCACTTGCTTCTTATAGTTCCTCCACCATACCCCCGCGCTATCTTGTAGTTGATGGGCGGCAAAGGCAACTTTTTCTTCATCATTAGCTTGTATAAGTGTCAGTTTGTCGTTTATAGTATTGAGCCAAAAGTCAGCATCCAATGGCACCTTGGACCCCTTGAAGGTGGACGGGTTGGTGGCAAGGAAAGCGGAGTATCCTGGGCGTTGATTACTGCCACCGCCGCCACCCCTTTGTTGATTCATGTTGTTCGTGAGGGCTTGAAGGATTTGATTTTGGGTCTCTCGGCTCCGCTCCGATCTTTCCAACAACTCCCTCACAAAGGGGTCCATGGGAGGAGCTGCTGGCAGCCCATCCCCATCGGCCCCTTGCCCTCCCGGTGCGGCCATCCTGTCACCATTAGAGTGGTGGGTTAGTGACAAGCAAGGAAAAGATGTGCAAGCTTATATTTCACAAATAT
Organism: Digitaria exilis; assembly: GCA_015342445.1. Lineage (NCBI taxonomy): Eukaryota > Viridiplantae > Streptophyta > Magnoliopsida > Poales > Poaceae > Digitaria > Digitaria exilis. Next base: position 3,499,582 of record JACEFO010002380.1, read on the forward strand.
GATATGACAACCATAAACGTGCTATATAAGGTATTCATAATGATACAAGCTTGGTTGAAGAAGAAACAAACATCGAATTCAAGTATTGGAACCATAGGGAGTGAAAAAGAGAACACAATTTTTCTGGGTCTTTGGCGAACTGTCTGCTCCGAGGTGGCGGACCGTCCGCGGTTCACAAAGCCCAAGACCAGAGACGATCCTGGCTCTATGTAAAATTTAATTGACCTGCGGACTGTCTGGTTGGGAGAGGCAGACCGTCCGCAGGCATAAGTTGCGAGGACAGAGACCTTGCCGTCTCTGGACGAAATTTTCATTGCCCACGGACCGTCCGATAGGTGTAGGCGGACCGTCCGCAGGCAACAACCGATGGAGCAGTATCCGGCAATGTCTCTGTATAGACAAAATTTGCACGGGCGGACCATCCACTACCTGTTGGCGGACTGTCCGTAGAATGATTTTGACAGGTTATGCGAGCTGGAAGGAAGGTATAGAAATTTAATGGAAAAGGTTATGATGTACTACAAAGGCAAAAACTTGAACATGCCAAGATTTAAAGATATAGAGATAGAAATAAAATTAACAACCCCCTTCCGAAAAACTTTATAAAGTAGTATGCATGCAAGAGTAAAAACATGATGCCATGCCGCAAAATTGAGCAGAGCTGGGAATCCGTCAACATCAATGGCCCTTGTGACCAAAACGAGGTTGCCATAGTATGCATTCATCTATCATGAGAAGACAAGGTACGTTAGAGAGCAAAATTAATTTGTCATAATAAAGCGCAGCTCATGAGATAAGAATAGCTCTAAGATAGGAAAGAGTTATATAAGCTAGGGTATATCCTTAGAAAACTTCAAGTTTTAGTAAGGCTAAATTAATGGTGATCACCAATTTTTAATTCTAACGTGCCTCACATCAACTTTTATTGTGAAAACTATGTATGGAATGCAAAACCTCGCTATGATGCCACGTTGTGAGGAACCTCCAAGCTAAACCCCGTTAATTAGATCATCATCCATTGACCAATCTAATTAAAAGGACTTAACCCTGGTCGTCCTTGAGATGTGCCCTAAACCATTGCCCAGGATAGCACAACTCACCAAGCACAAGTTAACATCTTCATCACACATAGAGTCCACCATTTATGAGAGAGTTTAAGTTTACAAACCAAGTTCAAGTTTCTTGCATAAAAGGAAGAGGTTTAGCGGAAGGTTTCAACATCGCTCTCCAATATATTACATAACAAAAGAGATGAGTTCACTCTCGTACCACAAGTGACTTATTGAAATAAGTAAACACGGGGCAGCTACCCCCTGCCCGCTCCCTCGTCGGCGGAGAGGAAGTACCCAAAGTCGGGCTCCGAAGGCACCTCACCTGGAATCAACTTAACGGCAGCACCGTTAGTACATTTCGTACTAGCAGGACTTATCCCAGACATTTATATATGGTGGATGCAAGGGATAATCAAGTTTTAATATCTAAGTATGAAATGCAAGCGGAATTTAATAAGTGAAAAGGCAAAAGACATAGCATATCTAATCCCTAAGCCATACACCAATAGAACTGCATAAGTAAACTGGTCATATAATATCAACCATGAGCTCAATCTTCCATAAGCCCTTTCTAAAACTCTACGTAAAATCGAAGTCAAATGAGCGTGCCATAACCAAGAGTGTGGCTATTGCAATAGATCAAAAACCCTACAGGGGTGTACAACTTTACCCACACGAGGCGCAAGACCAACGACCATACCCTCGGCCTAGGATAAGTGTTAATTCCTGCCCTCAACCGTTCGCATACCCACACCCGGCGATGAGAGGGCGGCCGGAGATGTATAGGGGTAACGGACGCATGCCATCTACCCCTCATTACAAACCGTGTCAAACCGTCCCATAGCAAGGTCCGGCTTATGGTACTTGGCTTGCCCATCCAATCCTAAGCATGTGGTTTGTACGAGGAGTGCTCAAGTTCCAAAGCAATACGCATCGGTCCTTAACCAATTCAAGCAAGCCTAACCATTTGAGTTCCACTCTCAACATGGCCCTACATTACTTGCTCAAATCTCGTCTCATATTCATGGTTGATCATCTTTAAAATATTCCAACTATCCAAGTATAATTAAGACAAAGCCCTATGTCTCGCGAGAGGTGATGCCCTTGTCATCTCTCGACTTCTACCGGCTAAGCATGGATAAGCAAATTAATTCGTCAATTCTAGCAACCATACTTAGCTAAAGGGTAGTTCTAATCCCAAAGTCCATGACTAGTAGGTTCTACTCTACTCAACTCACATGAACTAGAAGACGGTGGTTTATGCACAAATAATAAGTATTTTCCATTCATAAATAGATTAGAAAAAGGGTGCCTGCCTTGTTGCTCAAAGGTAGCCTCCTCGACCACGGGATCCGGCACGGTCTCAAACTCGGCGTTCTCCGGCCTCTCAGTCTCTACATGAATGCAATGATGGAATGAGTGCATATGTTATGAATAAATTCAAGAGATGCATGAAAGACAACAATTATCATGGTTGGATTATGCAAGATCATATGTACCGCGAAGTAGCCGTGCATTGATGCACCCTATAGTAGTTAGCGTAACTCGAGTATAAGAAGAGGTGCTGAAACTGTGTAGGAGCGGACGATACGCAGTTCAGGGGTTCGGGGGGTTGGGTTTTGTAGAGTCTCTGGTGGATTTTGAAATGAGCGGCGGACCGTCTGGTCGCGTAGGGCGGACGGTCCGCAGTTCAATGGGTTAAGTGGTGTGTTTTGGCCGAGCCTCGGTTGGTTTTGGGGGAAAAGGCGGACTGTCCGGGCCGCTCGGGCGGACGGTCCGGACCGCGGCCGAGCGTCGCCGGCGAGGTCACCGGCAGTGATTCCGTTCGTCATTTTGGGTCCTGTTTGTTTCTAAAGGTTGTTGGGAACTCCTAGGCTTCATTTCAAGTGGTGGTTTCTACATGCACAGGGTTTTTGAAGCTCTAGCTCATCAATGGTGATCTATTCACCAAGAACACCATGAACTCTAATCCTAGGGCAAAGGAGGCTAGATCGGGGGAGGGGAAGGCTCACCGGTGATGTAGGGAGCTCCGGTTAGGGCCGCAGGTTGGAGTAGGGCGGTGCTTGGGGCTCGGGCTTCCGTCTCCTTGGTTGAACTTGGTGGAGATGAGCAATAGAGAGAGAAGGAGCTCCTTCTTCAAGCTTGAGGTGGGGGATGACGTCGTGGAGGAGCGGCTCGACGACGTGGTGCTCTTGCGAAGCTCCGGTGAGGTCTCCGGCGAGCTCTTGGGTGCCTTCAATGGAGGAACCTTGGGGGCTCATCCATGGTGGAGAGAGGAGGAAGAAAGAGAATGTGGCCTGACGGGTGGGACCGGATGGGGTACATGGCGAGCAAGCTCTGCGCTGCTGCCACGCAGGCGTCGCGCAAGGGCGTACCGTCCGGTCCTATCGGGCGGACCATCCGCCACATGACTAAAAAAGGGCTCTCCTTGCCCAAGCCCTAAGTATATTTCTAAATGAGTATTAAACTTGATTATATGGTAAAGATGCTCATGATGACATGCTTAACTGTAGTTATATTTTTGGGTCGTTACACAGATCCTCCGCCGATCAAGTCGATTCGCCTATTCCTTCGTCGCCAACGAGCATGACAGAGGCCAGGAAATTGATGAATCAGCGGAGGAGACGAGATCGCTCTTGAGTCGCTTGTCTGTACTTTGTGTTAGGAATAAACCATGGCATGGTGTTAATGCTCGTGGCGTGGCCGGGTCATGCGTGTGCGAGTCTGTGTCTATGACGCGCGTGTAGTATGTGCGCCATGAATGTCCGTGTGTGCGTGCGTGTTCATGGTAGCTAGTTTGTTAGCATCATGGTCTGGTTCAGAGTTGGGACACTGGTGCAGTCAGGTTCAGGCTGTGTGCAAGCGTTCACGTCTGTTAGGAGTCTAGGGAGTTTGTTAGTGCATGAATTCATGTGTGTGTGCACGGACGTGTTCTAGTTCTGGTACGCTCAAGCCTAGCGTGATGTGCGGTACGCGCTGGCATGAGAGTTGCAGCTAGGGAGCAGGATGGCCGAGTCGTTGGATGGGAGCGTCAACAGCGGAAAGGGCACGGCCTGGTGTGCAAGAAAATCTGGAGAACGGTTGCTACGAAGGAGTTTGTGGCTCACATGTGTATTTGCTAGTATCACTAGAGGAAAAACGCCCCCAGTACTGCTTGCTAGGCACCCATCGGTGCCGCTTATACAACCGGTACTGGCAATCTGGTACTGATGGGCATGTCCATCAGTTACAACCGGTACCGGTTGTTACGATCGCCCATCAGTACCAGTTGGAGGAGCCGGTACCGATGGACGCCCATCTGTACCGGTTGGTGTCACTAAACAGTACCAAATGATTTTGAGCCCAAAAAAATGAGAAATTTTTTTTTGAACTCTCTAGATGCCCGCACACGCGCAAAAGCCCACACTACGGGCACACGGCAAAAGCCCAAAAACACACGGTGAAACTTTTGCCGATGGTAGCACACGGCAAAGCCAAGACAGCGAACGTTCTAGACGGCAAAGGCCTCCTTTTACCGTGTGCCAAAGCTCGGGAAGACGGCAAAGTGTTTGCCTTTCTTGTGTAACCATTGACAATATGACGTACCGTATTCTTTTTCTTATGAAATATGAAAATCATATGCAAAGGAACCAAAAGTCATGCGTACAGTTGAACAGGGAAAACATGCATGATGTCACTTTAATTTCATGTTATCGGCTCTTGTGAGAACAGTAGTAATCCTAACTTAAGAAGCATACACTACTACAGATTCACTTAAATCAAACGCACCTTTATTGTCGGTTTGGAGACAACCGGCTGTAAAAGGTCATCACAGCCATTTGGTTTACAAACCGGCTGCGTTGCTCCTTATCACAGTCGGTTTGTATTACAAACTGGCTGTAATGAACGGTGAGGGCAACGCAGCCGGTTCCAGCTACGAACCGGCTGCGTTGCTACTCATCGCAGCCGGTTGGTGGTTGGAACCGGCTGCGTTGAGGGGCTTATCAACACAGCTGGTTCTAGCCAGGAACCGGCTGTGTTGATCAACGCAGCTGGTTCTACACTTGGCAAATATAATTTTTGAAGCCCTAAACTATTCAAATTGAAAAGTGTGGCAGACTAGTCCGAAATTAATCCAACTTAAGTGCACCAAGGACCACCCTAAGGTAATCGTACACTTAAATCGGATTAAGCTGGAGGCTCGTCGAGTCTAGCTCGATTTAACCACGTATTTCCGATCGAAAACGACACACTCGCATGAAGGCGATTCCCAGAGATTACAACATTCCATAATTACAATACATAGCAAGTCATAATTTAGAGTTATTACAAACCAAGTTCGATAATGTTAAAGAGTACTAAAGATTTCAAATGTAGTGGAAATAAACGAAGTCTAACGATGATACCTGAGAGCACCACGATGAAGCCTGCCGTGGTACTACTCCACACGGTCCTCGCTAGAGGAGGTGTCCCAAACGATGGACAAACCCAGAGGAAGCTGGCCCAGACAAGTGAAACTAGAAACCATCTCATCAAGAGTTATACCTGAAAAATTATCAACAAGCAAGGCTGAGTGTACTAATACTCAGCAAGGCTTACCCATCAGGTGAATACTACTTCACCGACTCCTAGACATGAGAGGCTTTTTGGCTGATAGGGTTTGTTTTGCCAAAAGCAACTAAGAGTGGATCCTTACTTTCAATATTTTAGCATCAGTTCTAGGGATTCTTAATCATTCTAGATTAGCACCATCTCTAAGCAGTCAAGTGGTGCAATACAATTAATTGCATACATCAAATTATTCATTCTCACATTCCACTTGTTACTCAATGCAGCACAACGGTCAAGCAGTCTCATTAACCACGAGAAGCGGACAGTTCGAATCGAATTTCATAACCTGGCCAGGGAAACCCACACCCACGGGAAGGTCTGCCAAGCAAACACATCCCAGTCCATTCCCCTCGATCCACAGTTGGTTTCCACTTCCCACTGTCTTAGGGCAAAGGTTTACCGCTTCACTCACGGCATCATGCATATACCCACATGTGGCCGCATGAGAAATAAATTTCCAAGGCCAGCAGGCTAATGTTCCTCCCTGCATGAATCGGGTAATTGGCTTACCGGTCCCATGGCCCGTGCATGGGTGTGGTACGTTCAAAAACTTGACAAGAAAGGTACCACCCGTTTCTACCTTAATCAATTCATCAAGACAGACGGGATATCTACACATACCATCCCGTCCGTCAGCCCTTATGATTCCAACATTAGATAAAGCAGACAACTCTTATATCTCGCGAGCGACAGGAAATCACTCGACTTGTAACGGTCCTAAGCAATGTGGCTATCGAACCTGTCATTCTAGTATTCAACCAAAGGAACCTATGATTATGCAACTATGGTTTCATTCAACTCCTTGAAACTTAATGCACAAACATATAAGAATCATAATTGTATAATTTAAAAAGTTAGGTCATGCTCCGGGGCTTGCCTTCTTGCTAACGGTTAGTCTCGGACTCCGGTCCATGCTCAAGGTCGATGACGTTTACTTCTCCCTCCTGGGCTCCTTCTTCCGCAGCAGGGACGAGCTCGTAGGTTTCGTCAGTGAGCGTAGCGTCTACACGAGATGCATATGAATATTCAACATTAATTCAAGGCTTAGGCAAAAGCCCGGGGTTTATTGATGGTGATTGTGTACATATACATAGTTCACGATTTTCTTTCTCTATTAAACAACTAGGGTTGGAATAAACCTTAGGTGACTTGATGTGACCAAGAATATGTTGCCGTTAAATACTTCTTTCAGTGAGTAACCTGGTTGAATTTTCCAAGGTTTATTGTATTTCCTTTCTTCTTATAAGATTATACCCTTTTTGTTTTCCTTTTTACCATTAAAGGCATAACCTTAATTAATTCAGCCAATCTAGAATTCAATTTTTAGATGTCACTTGGCCAGGGGCTACTCAGTGGTGTAAAAGAGATTTGGCCCAAAGTTTAGTTGGACCTGCGTTATTGGTTAATTATTAAAATTGTTTCAATTTTTTTATTAGCTAGAAACAAGATTAAATCCTACAACAATAACCAAAATGTTTCTGTCCAAGAGTTTTGCTCCATAGACTGGTGGTACTAAAAGTGACTTTTCTGCCCAAGTTCATCTCAATTTGCTATTTGAATATTCTTAAATAAAACCTACACCAAAAAGCTATACGAATTTATCTGACCATTTTAATAGGCTCAAAAATTAGCTAACCCATTTTTACTAGGTGTTATGCAACTCTAACAAGCCTCTGCTGAAACGGAGTTTATTTTGGACGAGCAAATTAATTTCCACGAATTAAAACGTAAAACAGCATAACATTCACAAAATAAATCATAACTGGAGATGTACACCATATTTTTGTGCACCCTTTCAACACAGAGCTAGCTACAACTACACTAACAACATATCCAAAACTCAAGTAATGTTCATGCACAGATTTTGAACTATGATGAAATATGCTCAACAAGAAATTAAATTTTAGTTCCAAAACTACACATGCAAAGTACAACTTTATGCCATGAGGTTGTTATTTAAGTCACCACGAGTCCATAGAATTTGAGTTTGCATTTTTCCGAGCTTTCTACGAATTTCTACGAATTTTTGAACACATCAGCAATTTACTCTAGAAAAGGAAGAATCTAATTGTACCGGGGCCCTCAGATCTATTTTTCTTTCACGAAAAGGTCCCTAGAATTTACAGTCGGCCCTCTAGTCAAAATGGAAGAGAAACAAATAGGCCCTTGGCGGCGGCGGCGAGTACGGCCAGCCAGGGAGGTGGGGGAAGTTGTAGAGGGCCTCACCACGAGTCGAACAGGGTAGGTAGGTTGGGGTTGGGCAGGCGAGGTGGTGGTGACGGCAGCAGTGGCTCGGCTCGACTCCGACGAGCTGGGCAGCATGATGCGATGGCGGAGGATGTCGGAGAAGCCGTCGTTGAGCACCAGTGGAGCTCGGGGAAGCTCCCTGGGAGCTTGGTTCAAGCGGAGGAGGGTCGGAGATGGTCGGCGACGAGGAGGTGGCGCACGGTGGAGATCCGGCTTCGTCTCCGGCGAGACCTAGAGGCAAAAGAGGGGGTTTAGCGGCTCGGTGGGCAACATTGGAGGATGGGGAAACTAATTTGGGGGTCGATTTGTTTAGTGGTTGACCGAGCAGAGCTGGCCACGTGCGAGCTCAAGCTTGGGTGGCCATGGCGGTCTGACGGAGCGGGGAAGAGGGTGCGGCGCGGGGAGCCTCTCCCTTTAAAAGACGATGGGAAGAAGGTGGCCAGGAGGGCCTAGGCGAGCATCAAGCGCGGCTCGGTGGTTTTGGACGATAGCGAGCGGCGTGTTGCGCCTGGCGGGCACCATTGCTGCGCTGCGGCGGCGCGGCAGCATGGCGGCAGGCTAGACGGCGCTAGCTGCTCGGGTAGAAGCGCGCACGCGTGCCTGTTGACCCAGACACATGATTCGAGTGTGAGGCGATGCGTCAAGGCAGCAGGGCAGCGAGCGGCAGCGTGCGGGCAGCTCGCCTCAGCTGTGGTGGCGCAGGCGGCGAGCTTGCTGGCAGCGCTGCGAGGTTCGACTTGTCACGGCAAGTGGACGGGCGCGTGCGTCATCGAGTGGCACACGCCACAGGGGTGCTGGCCGGTGCAGACACGGCAGCGGCAGCGCAGCAGGGGCGTCGGTGGCACGTGGGGAGCGGAGCAGAGGTGCAGCGACCAGTCCAGGGGAGCCAAAATACTGTTGACTGGTATGGACCGATTCTCCAAATATTTGTACTAAACCTTCAAAACTGCCAATATGAAAGTTATAGATTACAACTTGGGACACGACTTTGCTTCGGGATGGCATAGGAATAAGTGAATATTTTGGCATAAATTTAACTAAAAGGGGTAAAACCACTTTCTAGCAGTTTTTGACAGTTTTGAGGGGCTAAATTGCAAAAACTGAAAAACTTCACAACAGTGGAGTTGCTTGAATGTGAACCTACACAACTTTCCCTTTTGGAGATTTTTGAGTTCAGCTGTTAAATTTCGAGTTATGGCTAAGATTCCTTTTTAACTTTGAATTTTATTTGAAAATTTCAAAATTTACAAAGTACATCTTCTAATTCTTCTCTTTAATATTCTTAGCCAAGCTTAATTAATGGTTAACTATGGTTTAAACAGCAGAGGTGTTACAAAAAGTGTTGAACTACAAAGTTGTATAACTTCTCAAGATGCAACTTTTATATTAGTCATTTGTTCGTAAGATAAAGTGGTAGTAAAAGTGTTCACAAATCCTACATCCCTTGGTAGTAAAAGTGTTCACAAATCCTACATCCCTTGTATAGGTTTAGGGTTTGAAACTAGAAGAGAGATGTAGGATTAGTGAACACTTTTATTATCACTATGTTGTATGAATAAATGACCAAAATAAAAGTTGTAAAACTCGAAAAGTTATTAAACATTGTAGTTGACAACATTTTCATTTGAATTCATAATATCAACAAAAACCAAGTTTGAAATTATTCAAATTTAAAATTCAAATTTCGAAAACGACTTCGGATGGAGAAACGGACAACAATGAAAGTTGTCGTGTTTGAAAAGTTATAAAACTCTGTAGTTGACAAGTTTTTAATTTGAATTCGTTTAGGCTCTCAAATAAGTCATTTACACTCGGGTTCATATAATATATGGGGAATAAAAATGTGATACGAATCCCAGCTACCGCTAGCGCTCGAAAATTCTTACGACTTGCGACTGGGCAGGGCTTGGGTGGCTGTCCAGTGGGATCCCTCCCCTATTTACAAAAAGTTTTTGCTATTTTTTAGCTCGTGATGATGCTGGCCTGGACACCCTTAGCGCAGCCGGTTGGGAACTGGCTGTGTTGAGGGTGTCAATACATCCGCTATAAATCAAACGGGTGGCAAAACCGGTTGCGAAGAGGATTTTGGAGCCGGCTGCGTTGCCGTTTGTGTAGTAGTGATAGTTCGCAACAAGAAAACACATTTAATAGTTTTTTTTGCATATTTTGACTACAGTCGACCCACAGCTGACTCTCAAGATTGTGATCACCTATATGTGTATTCCATCAGTCCATTAGTGACATGCAATGTCTAGCAGACTGCAACACACACACAATTTTTGCAGATTGTGATCACAGTCTTACATCGGACCGTCAAGCTTGTGATCACCTATGACACTTGTATTCCATCGGAGCACTCATGACTCTGCGAGCTGAATCACTCGCTGCTAGATTGCAATCCAACCTTGCCTATCAAGTTTAGGTTGGTGAGTTCATCTGTAGGATGATTCGTGATAACTGGTCAATGCACCCTAATCATGTCGTCATCAAGCATATTATTTGTCTCCACGACCTCGGTAGCATGACCACCTAAAGCTACCTGTGCCGAGCACACTCCGGTGCATTTGCCTCCAGGGTGAACTTGATCCCTATATCTTTTAGGGACCGAATCGGCGGCGCCAGGAATCAACAAGAGGAAGCATCAACCTATGAGTCACACACACGGAACTAATAACTTGAATTTGGGGTATGTACGTGATGAGATAGATCATGCATTCGTAACTTCTTTCCAGGCCAGTAAGGCAAGCTGTTCCGGTAGCAGAGGCGCCTGAAGTATTTGGTGGTAGCATTCAGCACCGCCGCTGCAACATTGTGCCGCAGGTGTTGGTGACCACGTACTTAAGACCATTGTGGTTGGGAAACTTGCCGCTGCCGGCTTGTTCTCTCGCCGGCTATGGTGGTGGTGAACTGGTTATGACTGTCTAGGTGTGCTTTCTTGCAGTGTCAAGGATTTGATGTGATTTTTGTCTGACGGGGGACTGGAGGAGATCCTCTGGGTCGATATAGTGCAAGGGTATCAGGAAAGTGTTTCTCGAGTTACCTTCCAGCATCCACGACACGAAAATTCTAATGCCCGTTGGGACGCATCATAGGGTGGCTACGGTTAGTATTAAATTATTAATGGAGATGGAAATTTTTCCGTAAATGGAAAGGCAGTACATGAGTCGATTGCAGCACTTTCCGAATCCCAGGTGTAAAAACGCATCAAGTTTGAACTGTGAAAGGACGCCGTAGTATGTCGTTCACATTTCAATTTTTCAGGGAGATGTTAATGTTTACTTTTTTTGTTACGTATGTTTAAACTTGTACTAGTTTTAATATAATACATCAACGGTATGTGAATATATCATAATATAAGCCCTCAATTTTTTTGTCAATCATGCATATTCTGGTGTTTTAATTATTTTTTATATTGGTGATAACAGATGATGTGATTAGAGTACCAAAAAGTTACACATACATGTATTTTTGTTTCCATGTCACACTTCCACTCTTCTCTAACGTACACCAAATATCACGAAAGTTTATTGTTAATTTTATTTTCATTTATTTACATTCTATTTAACGAACCATACTCTATTGTATCGGTTTTGTTACCACAAGAGTTTGGTCCCATACATAAGTTTTTGCTTTTTGAATACCTGATGAAATAGTATAAATAATATATGAATGCAAATGAAGTTGAATCAGAAGCGTTTACAAGAAAGAGTGTGGCTTTATGAAGAACAAACACTACTAGTGAAACTCCTACGAAAACGGAGATTTCATCAAAATTGAAAACTCTTGGATATTTCAACATTCTTGAGCGAATTTATTTGATTGGTTTGCCTCTGCTGTGCTATTTAAAATGTGGCACACCCAGAAAAAACATACAAAACTATGGGCATAGAAAAAACATCTTGGATATGTGATTACGTATATCAAATTAACAGTTGAACACAAAGGCATGCATGATGTCACTTTCATTCATGTTTCAGATCTTCTAAGAAAAATAGCAATATAACGCTAACTTCGGAGTTCCCAACAGAAAACATATTGAATAGAATTTTTGTAGATTGTGATCACAGTGAACCCACAAGGGATCCTCAAGATTGTGATGACCACCTAAACTGTTCCATCGTTCTATTGGTGACATACCATGTCTCCAAGCTAGCAGAGTCAGTCGCTGCACAGACACACACACACAAACACAAATGAATACTTGAACACAGAAGCATGCGAGAAGAATAACCATTTCGTGTTTAGGTCATCCGAGAAGAATAAAAAGCACATTCGGAGTACCCAACAAGAAAACACATTGAATATAATTTTTACAATTTTTGCTGACTGTGATCACAGTATTACATCGGACTGCCAACCTTTTGGAGCACTCATCACTTGTTAGATATCAACCCAACCTTGTCTATCAAGTTTAGGGTGATGAGTTCGCCTGGAGGATGAATCGAGATAACTGGTGAATCTACCCTAATCATGTCGTCATCAGCCATATTATTTGTCTCAATGACCTTGGCAGCATGACCACCTAAACCTGCCTGTGCCAAGCTCTCCAGGGAGTACTTGATCCCCCATAGCTTTCATGGACCAAATCTGCGGCACCAGGAATCAACAATTAACGAAGTTCCAACCCAGTGTCAGACACATGGAACTAACTCGAATTTCATGTAATTAATTTTCTTTTGAACGAGAATTTGAAGTCTGTAATTATGTATGATGCACTCATATTACCTTCTTTCCAGGCCAGTAACGCAAGCCGTTTTTGTGGCAGAGGCGCCTAAGGTATTTGGTGGTAGCATTCAGAACCACAGCTGCATCATTGAGTCTCAGGTGGAGGTGACCACTGACTTCGGACCATTGCGGGTGGGAGACCTGCCGCCTTGTTCTTCCGGCCATGGTGGTTGGTGATGACAGTCTAAGTGTGCTTTCTTGCAGTGTCAACGATTCAGTTTATGTGATTTTGTCTGATTTCAGTTTATGTGATTTTTTCTGACGGGGGACAGGAGGAGAGCTTGTGGATTTATATATAGGAGTGTAGTGCAAGGGCATCCTGGGCTCCTGGCAGTGTTTCTAGGGTTTCCTTCCAGCAGGCACGGCAGGAAAATTCTAATGGCCGTTGGGAACGCATCATACGGGTGCTTACGGTTAGTATTAAGTTATTACCAGAGATGTAAATTTCTTTATATGGAAGGCTGTAAATGAGCAGATTGGAGCACTTTCCCAGGTGTAAAAGCGCATCATGTTTGAACGGTAAAAGGACAGCGGCAGTATATATGTCGTTCACATTTTTATTTCTCTGGGAGATATTAATGTTTACTATTTTGTATACGTGTTTAGACTTGTACTGTGTTTAATCCATCAACGGTATGTGAATATATCTTAATATAAGCACTCGATTTTGTTGTAAATAATGTATTCTGGTGTATTTTATTATTCATCATATTGTTGACAAGACATGATTTGATTAGAATATAATAACGTTAAAGATATACATATTATGGTTTCCATGTCACACTTCCCTCTAAAACTAAATATCGCAAAAGTTTATAGCTTATTTTATTTCCATTTCTTACATTTTATTGGTTCGCTTTGTAACATGATGAGTTTGGTCTCATACAAAAGTATTTGTTTTCTTGAATACTTGATGAAGTAAAGCAAGGAACTTACCAATGCAAATGAAGTTGAATTACAACAGTTTATTAGAAATAGTTTGGCTTTATGAAATAACAAACACTACTCCCTCCGTTTAAAAAAATATAAGTTGTTTGACTTTTTGATCTTAAGTTTAACCACTAGTCTTTTTTCAAAGAAATTGTGCAAACATAGTCGACATTCTTTTATTATTAAGACAGCGATAGCAGAAAAAAATAACATTTTGTATAATTTTTTCAATGAGATAAGTGACCAAATTTAAGGTAAAAGATGTTAAACGAATTATATTTTGGAACGGAGGAAATAGTAGTGAAAGGCTCACCTGTATCGGCTTATATGTGCGGTGACCTCACCAGAGCCGGAATAGGTAATCCATTCTTACCACGAGGATAATTTTTCTACCTTTGTAAATTAAAAATTCAATTTAAATTAAGATATCCGGAACCTTTTTTTATATAGACTCGACAGGACACAACCTTACGAATAAAAGTAAACTTACAGCTTTTGTGAAGCCATATGAATGTATACCGCTCTTTGGATTACGTATATATATTTAAAATATAGAGGACTTCCTGTTATTTCACTAAACAAGAATCCATTTCACGTAAATCTATACTATAAAATATGAGTATAATTGAAAACAATTTTCAGCCAAATTATGTCTACGGTGCCCGTCACGTTTGACCGATATGTAAGATTCCAGAGAGGTGGGAAAATGTTCCAACCTATAGAAATTGATATTTATAAAATATTTCTGCCAAAGTCAAATTTCTTTTATCACTGTGGTTATCTACCCGTCGCTTTCTCGGTCTAAAAAAATCGTCTTGCTGAGGCAAAAAATCGGCTCATTTTTTTTAGAAAATCAGGTCGTATATTATTAATATAAAAGCTCAGAATCATTGCTTACAAGAACACCCCTCAAAAAATATAAATTACATCCAGGTCGTCTTCCGTGCTCCTGGAGTCGCCGCCCAACGCAGCACCCCTGAAAGACAATGCCGTTGAACTTGCATCTTAAAGCTGAGCTCCAGCTTGACGAAAACACTTCCGAAGAAGCCACATAGGTTTTGAAGCCATCCTTGGCACCATTTGTTACACCGAGTGCATCGATGCACATTTGAATCACTGAATGCCCACATAATCTCTCGCCTAGAGAACAGAGATATGGCGCCTCAAGGATTGCAGGCAACCCCAAAGAAACCAGCAGAGGACAACTCCAACCCAATTCCTCGCAGTAGGAGTACACAAACCTCACATATCCATCTTCAGCGCCGCCACAAAATATGCTCTGGAAGGATAGCAACACCCGCAGCGCAAACCCTAAGCCACCGACAAGTCTCCTTCAAATAGCAACCATGTTTTAGGTTACAGCCCCCTCGTTGCCCATGATGAGAACGCCACAGATCAGCCCAAAGAAACCCCCAGAACAAATAAACAATGCCGCAGAAGAAGAAAACCAAGAAAACATGCGGATGTAACTGCTGCCGGACGAAGGCAGAAAAGTCTCCAATAAGCAGAGCACCAAAAGCACCACCGACCTTCTGCTGGCCACAGGGAGATCTACCGTACTGTACAGGTAATATACAAAAGGAAAAAGCAGATTCTCCGCCGATTCAGTCGATTCTCCTATTCCTCCATCGCCAGCGAGGACGACAGAGGCCTGGAAATCGATGAATCAGCGGAGGAGTCGAGAGATCGCTCTTGAATCGCCTGTATGTACTTTAGAGACTAGAAGGACCAAGAGAATCCAAATGGGAATTTTGCTTGCCCTGCACACCTGAGGCGTCTAGGCAACAGCAGACGAATCGGCCTGCGTGAGCAGCACCCGCTTGTCAGCCTGGCTGTCGTGAGCAGGCCTGCCTCATCATCCGCCTGGTGGCCTGTGGGCTGCTCAGCAGGTCACCAGACTTCAACTTAGCTACTCCTGCCATGCGCAGATGACTCAGTAAGTCAGGGCTCATCGCGCTGTCTTCGGCTCCAAGCCTTTGGCGGCTTGGCTGCCTTCTCCTCTATCGATCATGGAGTTTGGCGGACCAGGGAATATTAATCAGAAGACAATTACTAAAATTTACTAACAATTTTTTTATTCCAACAAAAACATACTTAGAACACGTAAGTAATACGGAAAAAATTCAGCAACCATCAATATAACACATCATATCATTATTAATAAGACGAGAGAAGAATTGAATTTCATTGATAATTGAAATAGTTTGGCCTAACAGTTCATTGAAATAGTTGATAAATTTTCTTTGCATTAAGTGTGTTACGCACGTGTCTCTTTGCTTGTATATTTAAAAGCTCACACTAGGGGAGACGGGTAGTTTGCCGTGTGCCCTGGGCATGCGGCAAAAGCCTAAAAACACACGGCGAAACCTTTACCGACGGTCTATGGCAAAACCTGCCATCTTCCAGTCGAGCTTGAGTTCAAATCCCATTGGGCGATCAAGACGTAGAATATGGATCTCCAAGCGGCCGGAGTTAAAAGGCAAATTCAGCTGGCCGAATTGGAAGAATGGAGGGAAAAGGCTTACCACAGCTCCAAGGTATACAAAGAACATACAAAAAGATGGCATGACAAGCGTATCAAGATCAAGCACTTCAAAGTGGGAGACAAGGTACTACTCTTTAACCCCCGCATTTATTTGTTTGGTCATGGTAAACTTAGAAGCAAGTGAGATCAATGCACCTGATCACGGTGCTATAACCCTCCAGGATGATGCATGAACGTTTTCAAGGCCAATGGCCAAAGGTTAAAAATATTTCTCGAGCACGAACTTCCGGAACTCAGAGAAGTGGACGTCTATGAGTTATCCAAGATAGAACCTTAGTCCATAGTCTTGGCAAGACTTGAAAAAGCCATTGGATAGATTTTCTTTTCTTTTTTCTTTCTCCTCTTTTCTTAATTCCTACCCTAGTCTAATTTAGAAGGCACATGAGAGCTACCTGCCAAAGCTCGGCTCCACACCTAGCAAGGTGGAGCCGGCCGGCCTGAGCTGAGCCGACTGACCACGCCTTGATCCTGCCAGAGGAGATGAAATCTCAAATCCAACGAGCGGTTGAATCTCATCGCGATCCTTTGGGAATTCGAATGAGAAGTGTCACCTTTTTAACGAGAGCCTCTCCTCCTTCCTTCCACAGAAACTTGGAGCCTTTTGTTTCAAACACTCCTTGCTCTCCACCCTCCTTGAGATTCACTGGAATGGCGAGCTCTTCCAACCACAACCACGGTTCTCCCAACAAGGGAAACCCCAATTCACCATCCAAACCCACCGACAACCAAGCCACTCTAGGCAGTCTCCAAATCATTAAGAAGCTGCCTTCGTGAGGGCCGTCGAGGCCAAGCCAGAGGGTGTTCTGCGCAAGACTCTGCCTGGCCGGCCTCACATTTTCTCCACTCGGGCGGAGATCGCGCAGGCTCCCCCGCTTAAGGGCCCTGAAGAGGGTCCTGGTGGGAATTCCCGTGCACGGGCAACAGTGGGGCTTCTCTCCCCCAAGAAAATCATCGTGAAGCCTTCGGCTAGAATGCTAAAGGCTCTCGTGTGATCCAAGTCGCCGGAGCACTCCCCCGCTAGTCCAACACGCTATCGTGTGACTAGACCTGGCATTGGGAAGGTTCTGATCCCACCACTACGGGCCATCCCCGTTGATTCGGTGCACTACAAGAAATCAGTGACTTTTTGACATCCTATTATGTCATAATATATAGAATTTATGTCACAATTTAGGTTTTATGACATCTAGGTGACAAAAATCTAAACGTCAAAAAGTCACCGGCATAAATTCCAGTTGTGACGTATGTGTACATTATGTCATAATTTTATGAAATTGGTTTTTTTGTCATATAATTTTGTGACATTAGATTTAGTGTCACAACATTCTAGATCTTGCCACTTAGACACATACCACATAGGATCAAAAGCTGACGTGGTGATGACATGGCGGAGGTAAAAAAACGTCACAAAATGAAATTTAGCCTGCTAAAGCCCACGTAGCATTTTGGGATGTGAATGGCTTGCCCATTATTTCATTTTTTATTTTTTTTTGCCAATTTTGTTTGGGCTATTGCTGGTCGGCCCAACCCATTGATTTTTTTTTACCAATTCAATATTTTTTTCCATACCAAATCACCTCAATTCAGCTTCAGTACACATTTGAATTTAGATTCAATATTTTCCAATATCAAACATTCCACATTTATCGTAATATGCAGTACCACGCATATTACACTGGATTTCAGCAAATTCCAGCCAATGATACATGTTTTTCCTAGCTAAGCAAAAAGAAAGGTGCAACAACGAATCCAAACTTCCCCTAACTAACCAGTGAATCAATCCAACTACACGCATGAACCAGCAAGGGATCTTCACTATTCCTTGTTGTAGCAGACCTTGACATGATGAGATCATTGAGATGGACACTATTTCTTGATGCATCTGATACTCCACTGCTCTTTTCTTCTTGCTGCAGTTTTACAATTAAAAAAAATTTAAAAATCATGGTACCGTCTCTAGGCATAGAAAAAAAAATTGCTACAGTACCAGCCATAAAAAAAAGAGACTGCTATATACCAAAAGCAACTGGAACTAAAACGAAACACTTCAGATAATACAAGTGTAAAAATCGAATTCAAGCTATAGTTATCAGCCATAGTTCTCCTAGCAGCTATGGTAGTCACAGCCGGTAAGAACAAGTTCATCATTAATCATAATAATCATGTCAGTCATGCAAGAAGAACAACAGCCAACTTGTGTGCTCTACTGATCTTTCACAAGAAACCGAAAATGAAGATACCGTTTATGAAAGAAACATCTTAGTACTTTTTTTCTTTTCCCTTTGAGAAAAAAGGTCTTCAAGTTTCTCTCAGCCTGCAGCACAATGGCGAATTTGCATTAGTATACAAATGTGCAGAAATTTATGTTAGCAAGAGAATGGATTGAAAGATTAAACAAATTTGAGTAAACACATACAGTTTCACAGGCTCACACAAGTACAGTCACTTATCCTTTTGGAAGGAAAGCCAAATGTAAAAGTTCACATACTAGTGGGCAAACATAATCTTTTCTCTCATGGAATATTCAGAAAGTATGTGTAACAAATGAACCGATGCTACTACTTCTACTATATAATCTTTTCTCTGATGGAATATTCAGAGAGTATGTGTAACAAATGAACCGATGCTACTACTTCTACTAGAACCTATGCTACTTCTACTAGAAAGCATGGAATATTCAACAAAACATTAATCACGTACTACAGACTCGATGCTCACTGCTGATACCCATTAAGTAATAGAACCAGAACTAACAAATCCAAAACTAACAGATAGAATAGACCAAATGAGCAGATCAAGCACCAAGAAATCACAAACAAGCTGCACTAAATGTAATAGTTGCTAACGAGGTATTGAAGAGAAGCATTACAAACGCTACCTTGCTCTGTGAATGGATTAGACAGAACCATCGACGTTGATACATTCTGCTGCTGCAAAATCTGCTCCAAATCCGAAGTCCCTGTGTTGACGACCGAAAATGGCAAGGATGCCGATCTGGCTCGACACCGCCTGTAACAAGCGGTCTGAGCGGTTGTACCCTGTAGCCGGACTGGCAATAGGCCAGGCGGTCTGACCGCCTATAGAAAAATGCTCAAAATATGAGTTTGACTCCACCATTGCGTAGGGCTCGTCGAGAAGATCAAAATGCATATGTGGATCGCCTAATTTGGAGTCCGGATGAAGAAGTTATGGCTCTGACAAGGTTCAGCCCCAGGCCCAGCCGGTTAGACCGTATGTAGCAGTTCTAATTCGAATTAGAGTTGTATTTTGATGGGACTTCATTATGGAATTGACTCCCCACGGACCAAGACCTCCCCACCCTATATTATGAAGGGCCGTGGCCGATTGAGGACCTCTACCCAATCGTACAATCAATTTACCTTTACTTTTTATCTCAAACCTTAGCTTTTCCAACCCCCTACTTCTTCCTTCTTCGTCTCCATGGCGTTTTAGGACGTTCTAGGTGGCCCTGCCGACCTTAGAACAACCCTAGGTTCGCCGCCTCCGACGCGGTCCCTCTCGAGGCGGCGTTCGTAGGCTTTCGCGGCACCTCTACCTACAGGCGGTCTGACCCCCTGTGACGGGCGGTCTGACTCCCTGTGACAGACGGTCTGACTCCCTGTCCAGAAGTTCTGACGAGGAGATTCCGGCTACCGCGTGATCTAGCGCTTATCGTGTGTTGACCCAAAAAGGCGTCAACACTCTGCATCCAAAAAGACTTTCAGAGAAATATAATATTTCTTACAGAATGTTAGCTGATAATAGAAAAATTTGAGAACAAACAACAACAGTTGAAGAAGCTCAATCCACGGCGAGGGGAGGGAAGAGCAGCAGCTGTGGCCCACTTGTCCTGTGTCGTGGAGCAGTTCCAGGCATCTCGCTCGCCTGGCGCAAGGGACCGAGTAGCAGCAGTAGCCCCCTCGTGACCCAGGGGAGCGGATGGGAAGGAGGTGTCGACGGGGCTCCATCTAGATCTGACCTGATGGGGGCTGCGAGCCTCGACCAGCGCTCGAGCCAATGGTAGTGGTGGCGCTTGGAGAGCTCGTCGTCTTGGGTACGCGTCTTAGCCCGTCTCGGGAGAAGCACGTTGCTGGCGGCGCAGCGCCTTCTGTGGCCCCAGGGAGGAGCGCGTTGCTGGCGGCGGCGGCGCCATCCGTGGCCCCGGGGAGGAGCGCGCATCTGGCGGCGGCAGCGCCATCCGTGGCATCGGGGAGGACCACGCTGCGGCGACGGTGGGTGGCGAAAGGAACGTGCAGGAGACAGATGGGAAGAGGGCGGCAGCGGGGGTGAGGACGAGGCGGAGCGGATCTGAGGAGGGGAGGTGGGGAGAAAACGAAGGAGGTAGGTATGACCGGGCAGCCGCAGCTCTAGGGTTTGAGTCGACTGTGATTTATATGTGTTAGATCAAATCAAGTTCGTTGAATCGGAGATGAACGGCAGGGAGTAGTTGGGCCTTGGCAGAAAATAGGTCTGGCAAGGTTTCCCGGTCTGGCAACAGCCCAGAGTCAGGTTTATGGCCCATTTGTTATTATTTTCTGATTTTCAACTAAGTAATCCATCATTGTGCAACAACTTACTAAAATATTTTATTTTCAATATCTCAAGATATTTTTAAAATGAAATATACTAGACAAATAATGTTTTATAGGAGTTTCAAATTTTTTTGAAATTATTTACTATTTTCTATCAATTAAATGATTTTCTATGTGGTTATCAAATTGATTCTAAATTGAACTACAGGTGCATCTAATAAATATGAAACAATTACAAAAAAACCGTATTTAGCATCATATGTTACATTCTAGTCTATTTGCTGGAGATAGGTAAAAAATTCAATTATCTTCTATAAATAATTGAACCTTCTTTAACCAAATTATCATATAATAATTACAATAATATCTGAACATGGTAAAAAAATCTAAAATTTTACATGACAATATAGTTTTGGTCCATAATCATTTCATAAAAGACTAATGTAGATTTCATAAAATGAGATCATACATTGTTTACGAAAAAGATATATCTCTCACGTAGTTTCTTATAACTCAAGTCAAATGTTGGGATTTGAACGCTTTTTATTACTTTTTACCTCCAATGCATCTCAATTTTGGATACAACATTACATTTAGGATAATATTAGGAAATATGAAGTCAGATTACTCATTGTTCTACAAAAACATGCTTTTCTCTTATCAACTAAATTACAAGAAAATAAGTCATATAAAATCGGTCCAAAAAATAGCAATTAATATACAAATAAACACTCTAAAATTAAACATATAATTTTAGAAAAAAATCAGAAAAAAAGAATCATTAAATTTGGAGTCCCTATGAGGGAGAAATACCAATTACAAAGTTTTGTTCTTGATTTAAAACAGAAAGATGAACGACATTGATGTTCTTGATCTCACTCCACCCTCACACTCTCACTGATGTGTGGGCTGTGTGGGCCTCAATTCTCATTGGCGCTCGGAGTCACCAACGTCAGGCGCGACGGCGCGAGCACCGAGCAGGAACTCTGTCAAAACGATATGTGGTGTAAACATTACCTACAATAGTATTTATAAAAGAAAATAACACATCTAGACACTAAGTAACCGGTGGCCTTGTGATTGGCGTGCACCACTCGCAGCTCAAAGGTCACGGTTGAATCCCCTTTTCTACATCTTGTTTTTGAAGATTTTATGGGTGCCGAAGACATGGCTTGGTGCGGCCTGGTGACGCGGACGCGGCCGGTCCACATGGGACATGGCTCCTGCGACTGGGTGACCTCACAGCCTGGGGTCGGTCGACGTGGCGCTCACCTGGCAATTGCAATTTATGCTTAACAGGAGGAAGCATAAAATATATATAAAGCGAATATAACCCCTAGTTCGCATGGTGGCCAATGCAGCTCAGTGGTTTGATCTGAACTGTCCTGAGAATGAGGTTTCGGGTTTGATTCCCTCTCTCCTCTATTTTTTGCTTTTTTTTGAGAATTTTGACACATGACACTAGGTATGCTCACGTTTTTTTTGAGAATTTTGACACATGACACTAGGTATGCTCACGTTTTAAAAAATAATTTAATAAATAATTTGTGACATACAAGTTTTGTCATATATTTTATGACATCAACAAATAAGCTTTATGACATAACATTTATCGTCATTGAAGGATATTTGAGTACATGTATGACATATGTTATGACATACGATTTTTTATTGTCACTAAATCAAAATGGGTAATACATAATGTCATAAAATGAATGATATTTTGACATTATGCTCTGTTGTCATACTAAATACGTCACAAAGTCACACATTTCTTGTAGTGGTGGAATCCTCCTCGGCAAAGGTTAAGCGCCAGCGTTCGCCGCCTCCCGTTCGTGCTCCCCCTAGGTTCATGGAATGGACAGACAACGACGAGGACAATAAAGAAGGTGCAGATGTCGCTGCACTCCGCAAACAACTTGCCACGCTGCACTTAGGCTTAATAATGTGGATGAGCATGTGACATCACCAGGAGCGCACCAATGGCTCAAGCGGACGGAGTGCAATATTTCCATAACGTGTAAACTTTCAATGGTAAATATTTAACTAGAGATCTTTTGATGGTATATTTCTACCTTGTGGATCTTTGAATGCTACAAATCAAATTTTCCCATAAAAATGTCGTTCTCTTGGAGTTAACACCGTTACCTCTCTGAACTAACCGAAGTGCTAGAGAGGGAAGAAAAATTTTTGCTAGCGCATAGATAGGGAAATTTCAGATTTGAATGCTACAAAGGGAAGATGAACAGCTAATTTTCTCTTTATTCAATAAATGGCGTCAGTGGATGCGGTGGTTATTGGCGCCGTCGGGTCCATCGCCATCGGCGGTGGAGCTCTTGAGGTTGAGGTGGTGCGCCGGCGCGGGCGGCTGCACGAGCGCGAGTGCGCGCTCGAACTGCGCCCAGCGCTGCTCCAGCGTGCCGTTGTATCCGACGGACATGCGGATGAGGCCCGGGGAGATGCCCACCCTTGCGGTGGTGGTGTTCCCGGGGACGGACAGGAGCGTCTCGTAGTAGCCCAGGGAGACGGCCATGATGGCGAACCGGGTGGTGTTCTGGAGGTAGTGCATGAGGCGGTTGGCGCGCTCCTCCGTGCCCATGTCGAGGCACAGCAAGCCCCCCGAGCCGTACCCCGGGTTGGCCATGGCGGCCAGGCGCGCGTGGTGCGGGTGGTCGGGGAGGCCCGGGTAGAGCACGCGCAGGCCGTGGCGCCGCTGCATTCGCTCCGCGAACGCCAGCGCGCGCCGCGAGTGCTCCTGCATCCGGAGCGGCAGGTGCGGCAGCCGCTCCGACAGCTCGAAGGCTACCCTGGCGTTCATCGTGGGGCCCAGCAGGATCATTGCCCCGTCCACCACGTCCGTCATGGCGTCCAACAGGCTCGCCGGCCCGCAGATGGCTCCGGCGACGATGTCGGCGCCGCCGCTGATGAACTTGGTGATGCTGTGGACGACGACGTCCGCGCCGAGGCGCGCGGGGGACACCACCAGGGGTGTCAAGGTGTTGTCCACCACGAGCTTGGCGCCCGCGTCGTGCGCCACACGCGCCAGCATGGGGATGTCCGCGACGGCGAGCGTGGGGTTCGACATGGTCTCCACGAACACCACCCGCGTCTCCCCCGGCGCCACCGCGGCGCGCACGGCGGCCTCGTTGTCGGTGTCGACGAAGGTGGCGCGCACCCCGGCGGTGCGTGGCAGGAACCGGGCGAGCAGCGCGTGGGTCTCGCTGTACAGGCACCGCGGCGCCACCACGTGCCCACCGGCGCCCGCGAGCTCCATGAACACGGCGGAGATGGCGGACATGCCGGACGCCGTGCAGTAGGCGGCCTCCGTGCCCTCCAGGGCGGCCATCTGACGGCCCAGCGCCTGCACCGTCGGGTTGAAGGGACGGCTGTACATGTACATGATGTCGTTGTCGCGTTCGCCGGGGACCAGCTGGCCCGACAGCATACGGCGCATGGTGCCCGGCTCCATCAGCCTGAACGTCGCCGACGCCTCGATGGACATGTTCACGCCGCCGTGCTCGCCGAACTCGTGCCTCGCCGAGGCCAGTGCCGCCGCTGGGTCATCAGCGACGCAGCCGTTGACGATGAACGGGCGCTCCAGCTCAGAGGCGGCAGATTGCTTTGTATCCCCTGACATTGGGATGGGACCGTGCGTGCGTTGCAGAGGGGATCGATCGGTGAACGTGTTGAGAGCGGTGCGGTGCGGCTGGGGGCAGGCAATTTTGTAGGTGGCCTTGCGCACCACAAGAATTGTTCTATAATGGCAGCCACTGGCTATCCATTCAACAACTCATCGATCCAACCAGACATTTGGCATTATTATCATTGATACCATGCACGTGACAGCAATTTGTAGCATCTGTTGGCCCAAGATTACAATCCAAACCCCTCCACATGCATCTGCAGCTGCCAAATTCAGATGCGGCGGGCGCTGCTGCTCGCCTTAAGAAATCATTAGAACGGGACAAACGCCAGAACAACGAAATCAAATCAATCAGGCGTAAGCAAGCCAACAAGTAGCTGGCCTGTTGAACGCGGCCAAGGTCTGAGCCACGCAATTTGTTGCTTGGATTTTGTTATAAGTTGTTGACGTGTGCGTGTATACTAGTACATCGGCTGCAGAATTTTACAATATCTGCTGCTCTGCACGCAGCACACATGTGAACACTGAACTGAAGAGATTTTATATGTAGGCCCAAATCGATGAACAAGAATAAACAGTTGCTCTGCTCTTGTCTTTTCTTTCCTTTTTTTTTTTTCCTGTGGGACTCTTCTGTATGGGTTTCTTAATTTGATTGAAAGAAGCTAGGTGAAGCCAAGATGAAGCAAACAAATTCTCTTCAGAAAGCCAAGATGAAGGAGTAAAACTTTCCTTCAGGCATCTTATTTTTATCTTGATGTTAAGAGGGGCCAAAATGCACCCGACCGCAGGGAACTAGAATCTGACAGACATTTCGGGCAGCAGCACATAAAAATATCATCTCTACCAAACCCTTTGTTCAAAAATTCTGAAATTTCGACAGCGTGTGCACCATTGATCAATCTAAAACTTTTCTATTTTGTGTTTCCTCTAATTCTTCCTTTAAGGCTATCTCCAACAGAGCATGCATCTGGAGACCCAAACCCATTTTGGGTCACAATTTCTTGCTTGGATTTTGTTACAAGTTGTTGACGTGTGTGTGTATACTAGTATATCGGCTGCAGAATTTTACTATATCTGCTGCTCTGCACGCAGCACACATGTGAACACTGAACTGAAGAGATCTTATATGTCGGCCCAAATCGATAAACACGAATAAGCAGTTGGTCTGCTCTTGCCTTTTCTTTCTTTTTTCTTTTTTGCCTGTGGGACTCTTCTGTATGGGTTTCTTAATTTGATTCAAGAATCTAGGTGGGGTGCGAACAGACATCTTAGGCAGACCAAAAAGTGGTTAGCGTACCTAGCAGACGACCAGAAGCAACTTCACCTACCAAAAACCACACCACATGGCACAAGCCCTTTTCGATCATCTGCACCAACACCATGTAGTTGTAATTTGTAAGTTCTCACAAATCTTGATATGTAAACAGGCCAAAGCATTTTCCCTCCGTGATTAGAGCTCAAGAACATGGAGCCTTGATGCGGTCAGAAGTCACTGGAGCACCAACCACTCACCTACCCTCACCAATAAGCTTGCAGACATCAGCAAGTCAACACTCCACCATAGGAGCTGGAAGATTAAGATGGAGACAGATTAGAGAGATTGTGAATCAGTCTCACCTACCATACAAGATTCAATCCCGACCCTTTATTTGCGTGCGCATAAAAATATAATCCATGGGCTTCGTCTAGTCAGTAGTCACTGAAGTCTGAAGCTCACATCGGTCTTTTTCTTTACCAACTAATGCAAACGTTTTCTCTTAGTGAGAAATGTGCTTATTTACCAGCATACTTATGAGTTTGCATGTTCTTTATTAGCAGCGATGACAGTTTCTCTTCTGCAGCATTACTTGATACCCTGTTTCATATGAAGCGAGGCGTATATAAAAGGTGGAGGGACTGCAATACTAGTGTTCACCCAAACCATGATGGAGCATTTAGATCTCAATCTTTGGCTCTGTTAGGCGGAGAGCATCCAAGCTCCATGATATGGGACGAAATTGGGGCCATGGCGGAGGACAAGGGGTGTTGGGGAGCTAGTTGGGGAGGTGGGGTTCTGGGCTGTGGGGATATGGAAAATGTGGAGGGGAGCTCGCGGATTTGGCTGGCTCACGGCGGGGGGGGGGGGGGTGGGGGGGGGGGGATGGGCCAGCGGCGGCTTGCCTCCGGCCACGGGGAGATGGCACGCGCCGGCCAGCCTGCAAGTACCATACATCTATGTGGTTTGATGTTGAAGACGACTCTGACATGGAGGTCCCAAAGAGAGGGATAAAAATAAGGAAAATAGGATTTGTAGCATCCAAAGATCCACAAGTCACTAGTTCATAAAACAATAACTGAGGCGGCTAAAAGGCCTTAACGGAGGCGGTTTTTGCAACTGCCTCTGAGCTAGGGGTCACAGTTATTTGGGCATTAATGGAGACAGTTGCGTTACAATAACCCCTCCGTTAATGGTTCCAGCCGAAAACAAAAAATAGCTAAAAAAATTAATTGGGGGAGGCCCCCACTAGCCAGCCACCGACAACTTGTCCTAGCTGTGCTTTTTCATGAAAATTTGAGCACTTTGCGGCCAGAAAGAATGGAACCTGCAACCTCTCTCTCACTCGTGTACTCCTCTACCACCAAACCACATTCTTTCTTATGTCCATGCTCTGTTTTATGTCCATGCTCTATTTTGTTTCCTACCATATTATACCAAACCAAGTGTAAATTGCGTTTTTGAGGACCTAAATGAAGTCAATGAAAAAGTTATCAACTACTGAGTTTCTTAACTTTTGTATTGGTCATTTCTCTATCCAAGGTCTTTTGCGAAATTTGAATTTCAAATTTCAGAATACTCAAACATATTTTTAGTGAACAAGATGATTTCAAATGAAAAAGTTGCCAACTACAAAGTTTGTTAACATTTTGAGATCTATAACTTTCACATTGGTTATTTCTGCATCCGAGGTCGTTTAGAAAAACTCAAATTTGAAATTCTCAAACTTCCGAGACAGATTTACAGAGGCAGTTATATTCATTTTAGGAGGTTGTTATATTTGACCGCCTCCTAAAATCGATTAACAAATGTGGTTATTTTAACACAACTGCCTCTGTTAATGGACTATTTTCTGAGGCGGTTGTGTTGCAATAACCGCCTTCGTTAACGATTTAAGGAGGCGGTCAATATGTAACCACCTCATAAAATGAATGTAACCGCATCCGTTAATCACTCACATTAATAAAGGCAGTTATTTTTTCTAAACACATCGAAAAATATTTTGACACTGTCTTGGAAAATGTTTTTTTTTGAAGTAGTGCGTTAGAAATATACCATCAAAAGATCTCTAGTTAGATATCTACCATTGAAAGTTTACACCTTATGAAAATATAGCACTCCATCCACTTCTGTTTACTTCAATCATTAGCTTTTTCTTCTCATTATTCACTAGGCAAGGGGATTGAGTCCGCTCATACTCACCCACGACCTCCGCCATGGTCACCGGGGAGAAGCTCCAGCTCGATCACCCACGCCAAAGCCGTTGGGCTCCATGCTTGCCTCAGCCTGCCGGGAGGAAACAGAGTGGGAAAAGAGAAGGTACAAATATCGATCTCAAGCTCGCCGGTGCCAAGTTCATCGGGCTCTCTTCGGAGGAGCTCAAGCTCGCCGGGACCGAGGTCATCGTGCATCCGCTCAACTCCGCCTGCGCCGAGGCCATCAGGGCTCTCTTGGGCGAAGCTCAACCTTGCCGACGTCAAGGCCATTAGGCATCTACTCAAACTTGCTGCTGCTGAGGCAACACCAGAGGGGAGAAGGGATGGTGGACCAGCATGGAGAAGGGAAGGTGAGGACAAATCTTTGAACACTGGTATTTGTTTGAAGCATTTGATTTGGACTTGTTTATATAAATGAATCTTGTATATATTTAGACATCTTAATCAACCCTTCCAATTTATTTGATGATTTGATTTGCTCAGGAGTCAACAAAAGCTAAGCATGGGGGGCGGGGGTTGTTGGAGCTCCTTAGCTACACACTTTAAGTGGTGTTCAAGCGCTGATTTTGGGAATATTCATGTACTAACTCGTCACTTGGCACCCAAATAACCCCATTTTCGATTGTCTCTTGTATTTTGGAGCATACCATGATTTTGCATGAAATAAGGAATTTTCGGAGGAGTTTTGACAAGGATCAAAATAGGACATGGCCGAGGAATAAAGATGAGAATCACCACATGGAAGATGAAGAGGTCCAGGCCGGCCGGCTGGGACCCATTGAGCCGGCCAGCCTGGCCCATTCCAAGGCCCAATGGCGGCCCCCTTTCACGTGCGCGAAGTCCTTGACAACCCTATCCAGTGCCCTACTGAAACCTTTGTCTAGAGAGGTCTACAAAAGACAGATAGCGACCGTCATTAGAAGGGGAGCCCCCCGGAAGAGATCGAATACCCATAATTGAAGGACAACCCAAGAGCAAGATGAAGGACAGCGGGCAGGCCTCATCCTTCGCCGGAGATTTCTACACCATGAACTCTGTCACCATGACTAGCTTTATGTGGTGAAAGTCTTGTTTGTCCATGGGTTGTAAGGTCACCTTGGTTTGTAATTGCCGACATACTTTATGATATTAATCTCTCTTGTACACTTTGCTTGATGAATTACTACCCCTAGTGCAGTGAAAGTGTGTGGGAGGGAACGACATCGGTAATTAGGGCTTGATAGATTAGATTGGAGCTTTTACTCGGTGATTGCATAACTAAGTTATTCTAGAACCCTACGGGCAAATGCTTTCCATATATTATTCTCTCATAAACTCGATCTTTACTTTATCTCTTTTAAACCTAGATTAGATTGGATTAGTATAAATTCTAGTTTGCAATCATAACTATTAAAATACTTCCAATCAACATAGTTAGGGCTTAAATAAGTGTACCAATCTACTTGTTCCATGGATGGATTAAACATTGGGTAATACTCTAAGGGAAAAGCTACATGCGACCCATGCGCTTGCGGTTCACGAATTGATGATGCGCCTAAGGGCCATCAACATGTATCATAAGTCACCCACATTTGCATGGTTTTGCCAGTGCTATGTTTAGTGTTTGAAACTTTCTATTGAACATATAGAAGTTTCTGATATGGCAGTCAATAATGACTATGTTTTTGACATCTATACCGATATGGTTAGGATTAATTAGATGCCACCTATAATTTTTTATGATGTGGTAGCATCTCTATTAGGAAAGAGATGAAAGTTGTATCTTAGATATGATACAACTATAACACAATTTCTTATATTCTTGCACAAAGTTTAACACATGGATCCGCTCTCATAGACACATCATCATAATAATTAATTGTCTTGGATACTGAAGTATGATTCTACTCATTATTGCTGATGTTTTTATAGTACTATCATAATTTATATCTCATGTGGCATTCTTGGATATTGGGGTAGGATACTATAGATTGAGATTAGCATTATCGCATATTCTGTTGGAGTTTATGTTAAAGAAGAATTGATCACCAGGTGTAGAGTTGTTGGAACCCGTGCCCAAGTTTCCTATGTACTGACCTGATGATTTGTACATGTGATATTGTTCCATGGTACTCATTCTTTTCCAAATTTGCTAGAATTCATTTGACCATTTTTACTCCAGGTTAGACAGCTTGTCGTATTCCATAAAATTGTGCAGACATAGTCAAATTTAAGTCATTCTTGAAGAACTTTTATTAATAAAGAAATCCAAAACAAAAAATGCTATATTTTGTTAAAAATTCAAGTTGGGCTTAAAAAGTCAAACGAATTGTAATTTGAAATGGAGGAAGTAGAAGAAAGAAACTTGATCTCATAACCGTTCTGGAGAGAGTTAGTGGCATCAGTGGTCATGGCAACCAAAGGTTGTTGAGAAGGAGGCCAATTAAGGGATTTAAGCTCACGGATCATGTCATATGATATTGATGCTTAATTAAGACAGACCAATAAGGTTAATAACATCTAATAAATTATCTTTATTGTGAAATTCACAACATTAATTTTTTCTATGTGTAAGAGGATTCAATTGTAACAAACACATTGACCACAACAATATATCAAATTCAACTTAAACTAAGTGCATGTATCGCAATTTTGTGACATTTGTGTCTTAATTTACAGAAATTAATAATTTTAAAATGCAATCAGAAAAACTAAACCCGAAATTATCATGGCCGAAAAAGTATGTATATTACATGGCTAACACATTGAACATTCCATTTTGTTTTCATAAATTCACCTATAATTAAGTCGATGGGTCACAATTTATGATGTTTGCGGCTTAATTTGGGGAGTTAATGACCATTTTAATATGGAAGAAGGTATCTTCATTGTGAAACATAACAAAGGTATATATGTGTATTTATTGCAAATTAACTGTGAAACCCGTGAAAAGACAAATCCTACCATGAAAGGGCAAAATGTCCAATGGGGAAAGGCCCACTATGACTCCCACCCAATTTGTGTATGGTCCAATATAGTAGCTTATGAGTGCAAGCGCGCTGTCACACCTGATTTTAGAAAGAAAACCAGATGCATCTCATATGTGTGCCAGGATCAAGTTTCACACATATGATAGACTCCATGAATAAACAGAACACAAAGTTACAGTAGAAATAATAAAATAAATACAATACAAACATTTTCTAGCAGCGGAATCTTGAACTCTTCGCCACAGGCTGTTGACTGGGGGTTGCGTACGCCTAGTATCATCTTCAACAACTTCACACACCTTCTGAATACTGAGCAGCAATAAGCAAGGATGAGTACACTCATGGTTGGTACTCAGCAAGGCTACGGAAATAACCAGAACAATTTAATCATCAACTTCAAGTATATTAATCATGTGAGGGTCCAGGCCGTTCATGACCGCGAACACGGCTATTATAATAGTTTTACACACTGCAGAGGTTGTACACTTTCACCACAATTCGCGTAAAAGCTCCGAAGAACTTTAAACCCAACCATGCTGTGCCGGCCAAGCACGTACCACACTTTCGAGGTGTAACTGCATAGGGACGCTACGAGGCCTTTACAAAGATTCTCTAGTTAGAAACGATCCGCTAAGGTTTCTGGATCGGAAGTAGGCATAACCCTCCCTAACGGGCATAGTGTCTTAGCTAAGCCCACTTCCCGAGAGAACCAGGCTATACACCGTCAACCGCCACCCCCCATGCCCTTTCAGTAAGATCATTCCTAACCAAGGTTTCTAATTAATTAGCCAAGACCAGAGCCATATAGTATTGTGGTTGTACGGGTAACCCTTGGTGGTTCTCCATGTTCCGATTAACATATATGATCTTATAAAGCATATATAGAAAGATGGTTAGGGACACTTGCCTTTCCGTAAAAGAATACCACTGCTCCGTCTTCAACTCTTGTTCTTGACAGCTTCGGAACGATGCTCCTCTAATCGTAGCAAACATCGAGCACAAGCATAAACATGCAAGCAAAGAAATAGGCACAACAAAGAACAATACACCAATGAAAAGAAAAGCTTTTAAAAGAACGTACTAAACGATTGGGCTTGCTACTACGATCACAAAGGCGTAAGGAACGTTGAAAACGGAACAACGGTGAAAAGGATACAACTATCGAATGGTTTATATTATAAAAGAAAGTAGAGACTACGTGCTTCATTTATTTTAATTAAGAAAAATACATGTAATGAATATTTAGAGAAATATTCATCATTTAAATTAATCAAATTATACTTTGATATGAAAAGACGGGTTAAAGCTTAACCAAATTTTATTTGCAAATGTGTATGTGTAAATTATACCAATTAAACATTTATCTTGCAAGTAAAGATTGTGAGAGAATCTAGCGCACAACTTTATGCGTAATGTTCAACTAGCCATATTGTTATTCAGAAAGAAATTATAATAGTATTAATCATATTAGATTTATTCATAGAAACGAGGTTCAAGCCTATTTTGCTTTAAATTAGAAAAGCTAGTTAATAAATATTAATCAAGTTAATATTTACTTACAAAAGACGACGGGTAAACCTAGCCAGGTTTTATTTAGAAAACTAGATTCAATATTGAACATCAAGCAAATTAATTATTAGTTTTTGAAAACCGATACATAACCTT
This sequence comes from Digitaria exilis, assembly GCA_015342445.1. NCBI lineage: Eukaryota > Viridiplantae > Streptophyta > Magnoliopsida > Poales > Poaceae > Digitaria > Digitaria exilis. The sequence continues at coordinate 3,531,951 of JACEFO010002380.1, forward strand.
ACTAGCTTTTATTTGGAAAAGCATATGAAGTAAACATTAACCAAATTAACATCTTTGTTTATGAGAAAACAAGATATAACTCTAACCATAGTTTAATAATAAAAGGCTGGTTTAATAACAATTAATCAAATTAACTTTGATTATAAAATATGAAGGTAGAACTATGATTCGCTTTTAATTCAAAAAGCTAGTTAAATTATAATTAGGCAAATTAATTTATTTCAAAATATGCAACATGACAAACAACACTGTTGAACTAAACTTTATGTTTTTAGAAAATTAACGCATCAAGAACGAGGTTAAACGGAGTTAAAACGTGGAAACTATTAGCTTCTAAAGGCTACAGGGACCTAATCGTGAAGGATGAAAGGTTGCAGGGGCTTACAGAGAAGTTTCTCTAGGCACAGAGAATAGTGCTCGCAAAAAGGACAAAGGCCAGGGTTAGATCGGGAAAAGACCATGGCTCGGGTTAAGTTGAAAGGATCTACAAAATCTAGGGGGCTTTATGCAGATTCTTCAAGACACAAGGAAAAGAGAATTAGTTACAGGATTTCTGAAGGACCTAATCGCAAAAGCTCGAGAGCTCCCTGTCTATGGCGGAAAGAGCTCTGAACGGCTCGGCTCGCCGGCGATTTAGGGAGAGGGAGGCTCGGCGAAGTTGGGGAAAGGAGAGAGGAGGAGAAGGCGAACCTGAAGGGGTGCTCACCAGTGGCGGAGGTGCATGGTGGCGGCCGGAATCGAGGTCGTGGCGGCGCCGGCTTCGACCTGCACGGCGGCGAGGAGCTCCGGCGACGGAACGGCGACGGAAACCGTCGAATTGGATTCGTCCCGGCTCAGTGAAGCTCTCTATGGTCTCCGTTTTCTTCATCGGTCTCTCCTTGCGGCGAATTGGCCGATGAAGCCTGGCGGCGGTGTGCACTCCATGGCGGCGGCACTGCGCTTGCTCTGGCGCCAGGGTTGGGCAAGGGATGGAGGAAGCTGGAGGAGAGCACGACGGCGCATTAAATAGGCCAGCACGGGGTGCCTTGGCATGGAGCGCACGTCGAGGAAAGGGGCGGCACGGTGCAGGTGCGGACTCGAGCAGTCCGGCTCGGCCACGAGCAGAGGAAGGGGATGACGAGCTGGGACCACCGGTCAGTGAGAGAAGAGGAGGAGGCGAGCTGGGCCGAGCGGAGATGGAATAATGGGCCAAAGTGAGGAGACGGGTCGGCCCAAGAAGGAAGAGAAAAAGGATTTAGGAATTTATTTTAGGAAAAGAAATTTTTAGTTCAAACATAAATCTAGGAAAATCCTAGATAATATATTTAAGCCATAAAAATTATTTGGAAGCTCCAAAAATCCAAGGACAATTTTTTAGAGATAGGGTTGGAGACGAAGAACCCAAATAAAATATTTGGAGTCTAAGAAAAGGGAATTTAAAACCTTCCAATAAATGGATTTAGCTAAGGAAAAGAGAATAAATTCCCAGAAAAATCTAGGAAATTCTCAAGGATGATTTGATCGGCATCTAAACGTATTTTGAAAACTTGCACTCATAAACACATAAAGCACTTCAATATGAAAAAGTTTTAATAACTTGTGAAAATTGTTTATTAATTTCTCTTTCGCGTTCACATCCCGAAATCCCAAATTTCGGGGTGTGACACGAGCATGTCTAGTATCAGCTACTAGTGAAGAAAGGCTAAGGGACCCTTTTAAGCATTTGTTCATCAGCCATAGCACCGTCAAGTGAACCCATTTTACAAGAAGAGAAGATGAAAGTATAAGCAGGGTGCTATGCCTTTGCGGACTTATACCTCTGTAGGGCTGGATGGTGCAGCTTTGAAGGACATCGTGTTACTGCCATGGTGGTGGTGGGGCTGTAATAGGGTGCAGCCATGCTGGCCAACGTAATGCATGGAGAGATGGACACATACGCATGGTTGCAATGCAATAAAAAATGCAACCTAGAGTGAGGCATACAACACTACTAAGTATGCGGAGAAGCATGACATGAAGGGCGTCATAGAGTTGTGGAGGAAATATAAAAAATTCATTGCGAAGGAAAGGTTACCACAAATACAGAAGATGCACTGCCAGAGAACCTAGAATTAGTATCGGGCGCAAAGCCGTGTTAGTACGGGTTATGCGCCCGGTACCGAGCTTCCGGTACTAAATAGGCAGCCCCGTTAGTACCGGCTGCAACAACTGGTACTAACGGGGCCGCATGTTCAGTGGGGTCGGCCATTTAGTACCGGTTGGTAACACCAGCCGGCACTAACTGATTTCGAGAAAAAAAAACAAAGAAAAAAAATTTGTAAGCTTAACGGGAGGCTCTCATAAGTTACGCGGATTTTTCACACGTAAATGCGCATAAACGGATCGTGGGATTCGAACTCACAACCCCTGGCCTCGCGCGTAACCTCCTCTACCATCCCACCTATGCATCGCTTGTAATTGAGTGGTATATGCTTTCCTTTTGAACTATACCCCGCGGACCCATTTAGGACCGGCTCGTAACATCAACCGGTACTAAATGCATGGGGGCCTCAGGAACTCCCCGGGACCATTTAGTACCTGCTCGTAACACCAACCGGTACTAAATGGACCGAGGGCCCTCGGAAACCCTAGAGACACATTAGTACTGGGTTTTAAGACAACTGGTACTAACGTTGGAGGGACGAATGCTCGATTCTCTACTAGTGATGCCACCTAATTATACTTACCTTCTATTAATGCCCTACCATTATTCATGTGAACACGGCCTCCACATCCTTTTTGATGGATTGGGTGCCTTCCCTCTTATTTGCTCCTCCCGATGTCTATTGTGCTCAATGTACATCATGCCGATATCATATTACAAATAGTAATGTAGAGAAGTATAACTGAGATAAAGAAACTTGGGATGAGTGTTCTTTTATTGATGTGTCTGCTTACATATATATACACAGGTTGAGGGGACTCGATGGAAATGATGTGTCTATCCATTCATGAGGTGTCCCTTTTGAATGAGTGTTCTTCCAATGTGTATTTTCACCAAGTGACAGACTCCTTGGATGATGTGTCTACATCTATCTAGTCGATCTGTGCCTTGATTGGTTGGATAAGAACATCTTGGGATGGTATCTCTGCGAAGAGACATATTCACAACATGCACACGAGCAGATGACTTGTATCAACAATTGTGGATGAACTGGTACATGTAATCAGCGGGATATTCGGAAGGCGGTCCTCACATGTCCATGGATAGATGCTTGGATGCTACACATATGGAATAGCTAGTAAATAAATTACATAAGGACATCATCCATTAAAAGTCAACACACGTGTTATTGTACAATGGTGGAACGACCACATGGAACGACCACAACCAAGCTTCACTTGCAACACGCATGCACCACAATTACTACCCATTGTTCGGCATATGGTTATGTGGCCACCCCATGTCCCCATTCACATCGTAACCTGCAAAAACAATTGAAGTATAAAATTTACTCTATCACCATAACAATATATATGCTGATATGCACAGTTGTCCCACCAAATAAAACATCTCATGTATAAAATTGAAATGGAAATCTATGAAAGCATAATATTTTTTGGCTACATTGATTGATATTCTACATTGAGATAGATCATTTTCTATTTACCTGTGATGTGCCTGCTGTGGGAACAATGCTGGATGATCTTAACTGAAAGGATGGGTTCAGTTCTTTAAGGACAGGATTGTTTTGATTTTTTGCGATGGATCCTCTTATGCTATCCCTGTCATAATCTCCGTGGAGCTCAATCTCTTTTATGCCTTGGAGCTCGTCGATCTCAAGTGCTTCCATCTTGCAGGTAGAGCTCCAAACTATCTTCTCCAACTTAGGAGCCACTCTATGTCCGAAATGGATAGTGGAGATTATTTTACCCTGAACAATGAGGAACTCAAGGCTTCTGAATCCTTTGTCAAAGTTGAGTGTATTTTTCATGTAAGAATCACTCAGGAGCCTGATGAATCGTAAGTTGACAAGAGCTCTTAATATGTTTATATCACTTTCCCTCAAGAAGGTTTCACAGAGAGTTATGTCAGAGAGTTGGTCGATATTCTGGACCCATGTAGGCAGCCCACCTATCTTGCCACTGATGCTAAGGCTTGCTAGAGATTTTGGAGGTGAGAATATTTTTGGTGTATTGTTCAGGTCAGGAACATCTTCAGTATCACTGACATGGATTGAGAGAGACATCAAGCACTCACTTAGCATACCAACCACTTGTAGAAGAATGTTAGCTTGTTTCTTTCCATTTATAATAACTCCTAGCTTCCTTAGCATCTGTAGTCGGACTAAGTCAAGAGCAGCATCTTCTCCACCATCACAAAACCGGACATGGGATATTACCTGCATGTTTGTCATGTTCCCGATTCTGCGAGGGATCTCAACTGCAGTGAATCCATGGGATGGATATCCATCAGAGGATCCTCCTCCGGAAAGCAGTTGCCCCAGCTTTGGGAGAACAATTGATTTTGCAGGAAAATGTTCTATGTTGGTTTCCCTGATGTCAAATGTCTCCAAATCTTGAAGTTTGTTGATTTCCTTGGGAAGCTCGGCAATGCCTGTTTTCCTCAGGCTCAGATACTTGAGCTGAAATATCTTGTTGCAGATTCCCTTGAGGTGCTTGTTCTTCAACCCACGGTAGCCTTCAAGGTCAATCACTTTTATCCATCCAGATTCAGATGTACGAAACAAGCTAAGAAGCTTTGCCATGTTCTCCACAGAGGGTTGCTGAAGTACTCCTTCCTCGCCATCACGTTCCATCTCCTTCTTCAACCCCTTGCTGGCTTGTTGTTCAGGTACTCGTCCTTGCTCGCCATACTGATCTATCTGCTTCTTGAACCCCTCGCATGCTCTCCGTGTCTTGTTGGAGAGATGGATCCCACTGGGAATGGAGAGGCGATGAGCCAATGCAGGTGGCAGGAGCATGCTGTCGCGAGCAGCATGGCCATCATCTCTGGGCATCCTTGTGATAAATGAGGGAACATGAGGATGCAGCTTGCAGATCTTCACTTTGCCTGTATAGATAGTTTAGGGTCATTATGAATGTACTATTTTAAATAGCAGGAAGCCATTTAGTGGCTGCCTGTTCCAAAATATATAGCGGGATATAGGGGAAACTATTTCATTCAAGCCATGTTTGGATCACTTCCTTTTGAAGGAAATAAAATCTACTTAATGGAGTAGGCTATTTCTTGGAATGTGGCATTCCACGATTTTTCAAAGTATAGATATAAGCCTATCTTAAATTTATTGGGGGTGAGAGATTGATATTGATTCTGTAGATGCCCATGCTGTGTTTCTAATGTGTAATTTATAGCACACTCTTTGACTCGCTTGCCTATAACAGAAGCGTAGTGCGCATAAGTATCTCTCCCATATAGCCAACAACAATATGCAAATAAATGACATACAACTATGTTAGGTTAATCAATTTGTTTCTAAATTATGATTATTAGAATAAAATTCAATCCAAGGATCCAAACAGGCCTTAGTGATGTTATAAAAACATAAAAATTTTCAGTTAATCATGCATAGAAACTTGGATCGAAGGAAAATTTATGAATGCTACGCATGTCTGGGGCTACATGACAACATGTCTTCGTGCCTACCACTTCAAAATTAAATGTTATATTTAGGGTTTTATACTCCTGTCATAGTTTTTTTTATAAACTAATGGGCCATTGAGCTTCTGGTGTGAAGAAAATGAAGCACCATCAACTTGCATAGCCGAAAATAAGATTAACATTTTTAGTTTAAATTTTGTTATCAAGATGTACCACAAAATAAATAATACAGTTTGTGGTACTTCCCGATACCTCCTCAAGGATGTTAAAATGACTTGCCTGATGGATTTTCTGTGTTGTCGGCAGGAAGGAGAAGGCCTCGATCAACTAGCTCATTGAAGCAGCGCTCGGCTTCATCAGTTGCAGAGAGCCCATCTCTTCCAACAACCAGCCCTTCTGCTGACCATCGCCTGACCAGGCTCGTCCTCCGGATCTTCGAATCCGGGGGGAAAATGGACAGATACATGAAGCAGACCTTGTAATGGTTGGGCAGGTCGTCGTAGCAGAACCTTATCATGTTGATGGCGTTGCTCACCGTGCTGAACTCGTTCAGACAGAGATGCAGTCTTTCCAGTTCGACCTTGCTCCTATGAGGATTAGCATGAAGAGCGTGAAGGAACAGGTTGGTGGATACTGAATCCCAGCGACAAGTGGCCAGGATGTTGTCAATGCCACCCTGCAAATCTTGGTGTCTGCTTTCCTGCAGCAACTCCCTAGCCTTGTTCTTTGTTGCAACAAGGTGAGAGTAAAAGTAGACTCTGTAGCGTGAGTGCTTGATCAAGAAGAAGAGGCTGAGTGCAAACCAGCCGACGTACTGGTACCCTTGCTGCACCAGTGGCGTCAGTATGATTGAGCTCAGGTCGTCTGAGCTGTCAGCCGGCAGAGCAGACAGTATCTCTGTCCAGGACGTGTTGTCTTGCAGGTGATCGGCGAGGAAGATCAAGTACTTTTTCCCCGTCAGGCGCTTTTTAATCTCCTGTCGCAGCACCTCACCATCACCCTCCATGTTGGTGGTAGCGGTGCCGATCTTCTTGCCACCGACGTTCTCCAGCTGATGGAGAATGTCCTGGAGCATGGTTCTGGGCTTGGAATGGCTCTCGGCATTGACCCATATGGTGAAGTCGAAGGGCCTGCCATGGCTCGAATAGTGTTCGTACACCCTTCTTGCGATCTCGGTCGCGCGCCGGTGGTCTTGTCGGTGATCTTCGTCTTCCTGGTTCTTGATGACTACCGGCGGTGTGACAATGGCAAGGAACCTTGGGCCCTCATGTTGGCCGGGCATGAACTTGATGCCCTTGCTTTCCAGCACTCGCTGTAGCCATCTCAGGCTGATGATATGGTGGTCTCCATCCTGCGATGCCGCCGCCTCCGGCGGTTCCTCCTCGGCCGACGACGTGTCAGCAGCGGCGGCGGCTTCCGGCATCGGCTCTTCCTCCTTAGCGGATTCGTCGTCACCGAACAGCCCATCCCATACATCCTTCAACTTATGCAAGACATCATGGGCGCCTTCTTCTATTGATGAAGACACCACCACTTTGATCACCTCTTGTAGCAAGAACCTCACATCGTTGACCACCCACTCAGCCCACTGCATGGCATGGTCCTTCAGGAAGGATGTGGCATCGGCCCTGTTACCAGTCAAGCTTATGAGCTCACTGATTATGGTATCGGTGGTGTAATGTGGGACGTGGAGAATCTTGAGCACATCCTCCATGAAGGTGGTGTGCCTCTCCTCCTGCAGCAGGCTCTCGCCGCTACCCGGAGCTATCCAGTTCATCACGTGCTTGGCGTCGGTGTTGATCCAGTCCGTCGCTTCGGCTATGGCGCGGCGCCTCCGCGCTTGCTCCACCGCCTCCTGCCGCTGCTGCTGCTGCGGCAACAGGAGCGGTCCGGCCGAGATGGCGGTGCCGCCGATGAGACCCTTTGGGGCCTTGACGCCATACCGGCGCCGCCTCTCACCGACCTCACGCGCGCGGTCCTTGAGCTCCTTGATCTCCACGGCGATGCGGTGGCGGGCCGGCATGGTGCGGAACAGCTGCGGAAGCCGGCCGACCGAGCCGAGGAGGCCGGCCGAGGGTCGGCTGGCGCCGACCGTCTGGACGTAGAGGTCGATGCATTTCTGGGAGTCGTAGGCCACCTCCCGGACCTGGCGACGCCACGCCATGACCTGGTTGCTCGGGCCGGAGCCGTCGGCATCCAGGAGGAAGCCCTGCATGCTCTCCATCTCGCCCTTGATGAACAGAACGTCACGCCGAACGCCGCCGAGAAGCTTCGCCTCGTCGACAAGGAGGCCGCTCAGCTGCCCCAGCAACGAGCTCACCGCGCTCTGGGCCATCACACTTGCTTTGTTCACAGCTAGCTAGCTGCTTCTATTCAATTTGTTTGGAAATAAATTGGAATGGCTGTAGCTGCTGATGTGTTTGGTTAACTGGCTACCTATATATATATACTATAGTAACTGCCGGCACATGTCAAGCATACTAAATGCTTTGCTTTGATGCAAACAGCACGCAAAGTGTAGGCCATGCGTGGAATCTAGTTCATTCCAAAACCAATGGTCTAGTTCTAGCCAATTGCTGGCCAGCGATAAGGGATCAGATGTGACGTCAGAAGCAACTTTAAGTGAAGCTAATTCCACTTTATTGGACAACGTGATGCTAGGGTTCCTTTCCCATTTTGTTATGACTTTATTACATAAAGACTTTATTTTGTTATTGGACTCCGTAGTTACCTTTTCCATTTTTATTATGACTTCGTTATATTGCACACATTACATCAATACGTCACCATCGGGTGAAGTCAAACCTAGAGAGAGGCCGGCCCGTTGCTTTGGCCTGATCGGTGGTTAGCTTCTAATTTACTACTCCCCCTTTCTGCAGAGGTATAAGGATCCTTTTCTTTCTTTCTTTAGACGGGAATCGATCCTAACTTTACCTCTCTTTGCTTTTGTTGTCGGTTCTATTTATTCTAAATTGTCGGAGAAGAGCAATCGGTCCATGCTGCAAGTTTATCATAAATTCTTATTCCTTGTTTCTCAAATGTGCAGCCATATACCTATGCCGAAGCCTGGGGCCACCTTGGCGATAACCCTGGGTGCTGTCATTATGTATCGCACTAGTTCCCACTAGTAGAGAAAAGCACAATAGTCCGTTGCAGTAGTCTCGAAACTAATAGAGGAACCGGGACTAACAAGTACATTAGTCCCAGTTCTTTACATCACGTGGTTGCAGGCATCGTCAGTCCTGGTTGGTAATAAAACCCAGGACAAATGTACCTTTTAGTGTCGGTTAAAATGTGTCAGAACGGTTAGTACTATTTTGTAGGTCTCATTAGTACTGGTTTGTAAGAAGAACTGAGATTGATGTGGAGCACATTAGTCTCGGTTGTGAACATCATTTGAGACATATGCCCTAGCTTTATTAGTCCTGGTACTAATGAGCTATCTTTAGTGCTGGTGGTATTACAACCGGGACTAGTTCACTATCCATATAACCTTATCTCCTTCCCAAGCTCCAGCACAGGACCATTTTCTGCACGAGCTCGGTGGCAGCTATCGCGTGAGAGGGGAGGTGCAGTTCTTTTTTTTTTGTCATTTCTTATGGTTTTGATCATCCAAGTGCTTAAACGATTAGTAAGCTTACGTGTCGCACCTCGTTTACTCAGATATGCTATTTTCTTAGAATTTGACATGTAATTTGGTCTTCCTTATAGAAGTTAGTTATAAAAATTAATGAGTGTACACACTGTTTATTAGTTAGTGTATTACAACTTGGGTTTTATGTGTGATAAAAATGGTTTATGACATTGATTAGAAAATAAACAAGAGCTTGTAGATGTTTCGAAAAGAATAGCTAGCTCCAGAAAATAATTATTTTTAATTATTTTTCATTATTTTTATATTCCTGGTATTAATATAATGTAGATAAACCAGGAATAGATGTACAACATGGACATACCCCTCACAATTGTATATTGATAGGATTATTCTTGTGGTTTTGTGGATGCCAACAAGATGTCTCATTTCATACTTTGTCCATCAGATGGATTATTCTTGATCAAGGACTATACACAGCAATTTGTTTCTTTTGGGCTTCATGGCCAGCTGCATATGTTAGACAAATTACAGAGAAATGTTGGCGATCCTTAGCGACACAAGTTTAGTGCTATTTAAGTAGATTTTTTAGACTAATTTAAATACTAACCCGCCACTTGACACATGAAACAATCCTGTTTTCGCATATGCATTTATTTTTGGAGAATTTTGGTTTACGTAGGTCTTTGAGCTACAAATGAGCACTTTGGACAAAGACCAAGAACATGACCAACCTCCAAGCATGTGCAAGGGAAAAAGGCTTGAAGAACACACTCGGATCAGTTCGGGATCAAGTTAATCAATCGGGACATTCAAAAAATTATCAAACCCACATGTATGAAGCACATAAACTCGAAGAAGGACAAGGAGCATGCACGAGAAAGATGAGCTCGAGCCGACCCAAAAATAAGCCCTTAGCCAGCCGGTCTAGCCCATTTTCGAGGTGATTCTTCCTCCCCTTCAAGCTGGAATTTCCTCAAACTACTTAAACCTCCAACTGTGAAGAAACATATATCGTAAAACCACCATAAGTTGACGCAAGTAGGGAGACACGCTGCAGGAAGCTGACGACCGCCGCAAGTTGGAGGACAACGAGGATTCACCCTGCGCCGGAGGCTTGCACACTATTAACCACGGCGCCATGCTTAGATTTATGGGGTAAAGTCCTCGTTTTTCCATGAGATTGTAAGGAGATATTGACTTGTAATCGCAGAATCATTTTGTGAGATCAATCTACCATGCATCTAGTTGATGGTACTTTAATTTTCATCTTAATAGTTGTGCAACATTGTCATGGGTTTGCATCGTTCGTTGCCTTTCATGCTTAGATCACATCAATGTTTCTTGTTCCTCATGTTTGATAGCAGATTATCCTCGTGTAGTGATAGTATGAGGGAGGGAAAAGTATTGAGCATGGAGCACACCCTTACCTTTGGTAGATTAGATTGGTTCTTTCTTGCTTGGCGGTTACATCTCGAAGTTATCTTAGATCCTATGGACAAATGCTCTTCATATCATGTGCACATCTTATCATTATGCTATTAATTCTAGACTTGGTTATATTAGATCTATTTTATTATACCTTCACTTGATAAAAGTTCTCCTCACCAACGTCTTTCGTACTTTGCTAAGCGTAGTAAAATTCCTTCTTCCGTGGATTGATAAACCTTGGGGGCATACCCTAAGGGAAAAGCTACACGCGATCTGTGCGCTTGATGTTCACTAGTTTGCGTGCCTAAGGGCCATCAAAAAGAAATAAGGGTTATAGTGAAAGATAGTGAAGAAGATGGTTACAACCCATTCCACAACCTGATTGAATACCCGAAACCCCCGTTGTGGATAATATATTAAAAGCAATGAGGACCTTTTGTAAAAGTATACATGATATGTAACATATTCACATGTATAGAAAAAGAGGCAACAAATAGTAAATAAATTCATTAGTCAACTTAGTGTAATATATAAGTAAATATATAAGTAAACAAGTTATTATTAGTATATTATAATTTATAAAATTCTGTAATATATAAGTAAACAAGTTATTATTAGTATATTATAATTTGTAAGACAAGAGTTTTAAGTCCAAATGGTTCATTTTAGTTATCCATTGGGCATCCATGGGTGAAAAACCAAACCCCTAAATGAACCCGAAAGGTTTCAAGGCCCCGAACACAATAACTGTAGGTGAGAAATTCAAACCAAACCGACAACCATGTATATCAGACTCGAAACCGCCCCATTGCCATCCCTAGATCAGGCATGATCACCTTGATGATGTTGTGGGGGAACCAACAAGAAGAGAGTCCCAGCAAAAGTGATGTGTTACTTCCCTGTGATACCATGTCTGCAACGTTTATATAGAAACAAAGCCCATGCTAAATTGATGTGATGCCACAAAGAAAAATGTAAAGAAGTTGATATGATGAGACACCCCATTGATGGATCACAAAGTAGAAAATCCAGTGAGAGATGAGCAGTAGTCATAGTACCTAGCCCATGACTTTATGCATGTACAACCTTCCTCCTTGGATGTCCCTGAAACGGAAGCTCGTTATGACACTGGTGCTTTATTCAAGGTCCCAAATAACCTGGTAATGACATAGATGTGCACCAAGGACCATTGGTTGAAGACTTTTACAATTGTGGGCAATGCTATAGTTAGTGTGTGGGATGCGAACAAATAGGTGGATTTCGACCTGCGTGTCTCACTATTCATGAACATCAACGATTTGCCTGCGCTTGGTAATTTGCCAGGATAGACAAACAAGGGGGTACATGGCTTGCATACACTATTTTAGTGATATGCAGAACATGCATTTAAACCATTGAGAAGGTTATGCACATGGGACATTGACGATTTCTTGCTAGCAACAACCCTTTAAGAAGAAGTGGTACACATATTGTAAGCATTTTAATGGGGACACAAATGATCGTACTAAGCCTATACACAGAAATGATGGACACATTTGAAATAGTAAAGGATGTAGCGATAATCTTTGGAAAGGGACTTGCTAGTAAACTGGTACCAAGTGTAAACGGGAAGCCACCAATATGGAATCAGAAGTCTACCTTTTGGGAGGTACCTCATGTGCACATTCATAATGTGTGCAGCACATCTCATGTGCAGGTACATGCCTTCAGCTATACTTGTCTTTGCATTATTCAGTTGCCTCCTTAAGTAACTAACACCACTGTCCTTAGCACTTGCATTATCAACAATGACACACATAACCTTCTCTAACCCCCATTCAACGAGGCATCTATGCAAGGTCTTCCCGATGTCATCACCCTTGTGTGCCGCTTTACGTTAAAGAAGCTAATTACCTTCTTGTGAAGCAGCTAATTCTTGTCAATGAAATGTGCAGTCAGTGTCATATAGCTATCTTGTTGTTGAGCAGTCCAACGATCATTGGTAAGGCAAACCCTTCTCTTTGAAAAATAGCTTTAGCTTTGTTTTCTCATGAAAATAAATCTTGACAGTGTCACTAGTGCATGTCCTTCATGATGGTGTACTCAAATGTGGGAAAACTACACAAATGTGACGCTTGTTTCGAGACCGCGCCACCCATATTTATGGTCACCGGTCGGATCCGCGGTGCTCGCCGCCATTGCTAGGCGTGCCGCGCCGCGTCAAGCGCCGCCTCGTCTTGTCGTCGCTCCTTGCCGCCTTTGCAAGCGGGCCTCACGACACGTCATGCCTTGCCACCTTCGCAAGTGTGCCTCGCGATGCCCTCACTCCTCGTGGCTCGTGCCCCTGCTCCAGCGACTGGAGGGAGGAGAGAGGAGTGGGTGGAGGCCGACAGGCGACGGTGGAGAGATATGGGAGGCCGGCGGCTAAAGGTTGGAGTGAGGTGGAGGGAATGAGAATTATATTTAGGGTTTGGGAGAGAGATGTTTGTATGTATGTATATATATATATATATATATATATATATATATATATATATATATATATATATATATATATATATATATATATATATATATACACGATGAAGGTTTTTTGGCCAAACTGAGCTTGTTGGGCCTCAGCCTTTTTTGAGGCGGGCCTCGTAAGCGTTCGCCTCCAAAAAACGATTAACGGAGACGAATACTTTAGAACAACCGTCTCTGAAAATAGATGATTTTCTGAGGCGGTTCTTTTAAAGTGTCCGCCTCCTTTAATCGATTTTTGGAGGCAGTTAGATGCAAACACCTCCGTAAATAAAAGTTGTCCGTGTCCTTTAATACCTAGGATTAACAGAGGCAGACGGATTTTGCGTCCGCCTCTGAAGTTTTTTTCCAGTGTCTCCGAAAATCAATTTTGTAGTAGTGACCTTTGTGAGTTTCTTACATAGTGCTTCTCACCAGTAACAAAAGGCATTTCATCTTCTATGACCATTTCAGTGAAAGTTTTCCAGATTGCTTCTGGATCATACCTGCATGTGTTAATGCCTTCTCCTTTTGTTGCTGCCCAGAGGGTTTGCCACTTATCCTTGCAGTGGACATGGGGATTTGTCTTGCAAATATTGAAGTGTCTCTTCAAAGCAATAGTACCATTGGTATATGCATCAGCCTTAATGCATCGACTACAATACATGCATTTTCCTTGCATTACCTTTATCTTGATGATGATGTGCAGCCAAATTTCAGATCTTGCTTCCATTTGTTTCCTAGCATTTTTCTCTTTGACAATACCATCTTCTCCACCTTCACCCTTCTCTGCTGCATAAGTTTGAACCAACTCATCATCACCATGTTTTTCTGCAGCCTCTTCCAACTCTACATTTTCATTTTCTGTACCCATTTAAATTTCATCTTTAGGGTCCATCTACAAAATATAATCAACATACTATGAGTGTTATCTACCGTGTTATATACAGAATAATATCTAAAATATAGACCCAAGATTGGCAAATAGGGACAAAGCTTCACATCTCAACACATGCATGGCACTATAGATGTATCTACTACAGATGTACATAGAATAAACCACAATCCAGTGATCCACTACGGAATACCTAATTACAAACTACTCACTGGTTGTTGCAAAATACAGATCAAGTAATGAGGAATTACGTTGCAAGATTACAAGGACTCTGTTGTGCAGAAGCAGAGGTTTTGTTCGTCAACCCCTCCTCCTCCAGTCCTCCGAGTTCCGTCGGTAGGAGCGTCAGAGGCTGGCCGAAGTAGGTGCCAGCACAGCGCAGGCAAGGGACGGGTGGGGACGGGACGGTGGCTAGGTTTAGCCATAGAGAGATTAAAGGAAGATCCAGACTTGTTGGGTCCTTCTTCAAATCGAGGACCTCTTCATATGCTTATATGTTTCCAAGTTCTTTGTTAAGTTATATTTTGTTATTGCTTGTTCGCGGGATCAGTGTTCGTTTACTCCGGTGAAGGGCCTCTAATATGGGCCACCCTTTGCACACACTAGAGTAAGTAGTCAACGGATTAGACACGGTGTCTAGGCCTTTGATTACCATTGATTGCCTTGTGTTCCATAGAGTAGAGGGGTAGGCGTGTAGGTGGTAACAGTCTTATCTGTCCAGCATGTCTTTAGAGCGTAGTTTTGTGTATCCTCTGTTCGAATGCAATGTAGGGCTAATAGATGGAGGGTCTTTGGATTAAGATCAAACCAGTGCCACCCGTAATCAAAATATAGCGGAGTTGATTGAAATGCACTTCTTATATCAATCCCTTCCGTTTATTAAGGTATTCTAGTTAGAGGATATTTATATCTTTGTTCCCTGTGGAAAAATAAAATACCCTGAATACTCATCGGTGAAGTGCAGCAATGGTATTCTTGTACACTTGTGGATTATTCTGTAAGAGTTAAGAAACACCAAGACCGGTACTAATCGACATTGAATAGTTTTGGCTAAAGCCATCAATCGGTTCTAAGTGTCTTATACCGGCTGGTGGCTTAAGCCGATACTAATCCTTGATAGTTAATACCTGCTGGTGGCTCCAGCCGGTACTAAATAGGATAAAGGGAATCTGTCTATTGGCTGTGGGCCTCAGTGGCAACATTTAGTACCAGCTGGTCCTTCGGACAGTGTTTTGACTAACGGGTACTAAAGCCATGTGGACAAATCTTGGTTTCTCCAGTTGTGTTAGCATCATATACATGTAGGTATACATAGTCGCATCTACTTGTCTCTATGTTACTTTTTACTTGTGTATTATGTATAGCTTTAAGCAAAACAATAAATTGAATATTCAAAGTGCTTACATACAACGATCTTCCCAGTTTGAAGACCGCTATCAACATATTCTCGATCGAATGGTTTTGTTTCCAACATCCCATATATCCGATTTCGTTTTCCTGGCCACCTTTTCTGTTCCCAGATAAAAAATGCAGTAATGAAAGAGGTTAGAGTGTTTTCCCGACCTGTTCCCGATAGCTTTCATTCCTAGAGGGGAGTCTGAGAGTTTGAGGCACTAACCAATGAGGGCTAAATACATACTCACATGATGTTTATTGGGTGTAACACCCTAAAAATGTCTTTCTTGAAATTAGTAAATAAATTGTTATATATATTCAAGTGCTCATAATTATTATAGGAAAAATAAAACTTTTGAGAAGCAAATATAAGGAATAGAAATATTATTGTGCATTTCATGCAGGTGCATTTCTTTGAGTGTTGAATTCATAAAGTTGATTTGAATTCAAATGTGTGCTTGAAAAAAATTAAATGGAAAACCTTTTATCAATTTCCCTTTTCTTTTTTTTCCCAGCCCAACTCTCTCTATAAACTGGCCCACTCCCTTTTCTCCTTTCCTCTACGCGGCCCACCTCCTCTTTCCTCTCTCTCTCTCTCTCTCCCCCTTTGCGCGCAGCCCAGCAAGCACCTCTACGTGGCTCAAAACGGCCCGCCAGCCCAGCCGCACCAGCTCCTTGTGTCTCTCCTTTAGAGCCACTGACAGGCGGGGTCCACCTATCATCCTTCACCTCCCTCCGGCCTGCGACCATGACCGAGCCACACCCGACCCCAGGCCGCGCCTCCGCTTTGTGTGGCCCGCACAACAATGTGCCGCCGCGACCCCTATATAACCCGCCGCTAAGCCTCTACGACCCTCTTCCGCTCGACCCCCAAAACCTAGCCACCCGAGAGCTCCCGTGCGCCGCAAGCCCTCGCTTCCATCGCCACCCGCCGCCCCGCTTGTCTACCGCTGTTCCGTCGCCAAGGGTTCACCCTAGAGATTCGCCGTGAGGTGAGGAAACCCCGGAGAACTTTTTCCCTCTCTCTCTCTCTCGCTCTCTCTCCCGCACGCATTGCCTCGTCGGACTCCGCCGCCCGCCATTGGCCGTCAAAAGCGTCCACCGTCGCACAATCCCTCCCGTGAACCTCCTAGATAGCTTCCCCGTCCTACTCTCTCTCTCCTGCACCTTGAATCATTGAAAACGGTGCATCCTAGCGCCGGTTTTGCTGCACGCCGGTGAGCTTCCGGCGAAGCGCCGCAATCACCTGCCATCTCCTGCGATCCAATGCCCTAACCCAACACTGGCCGTTCGATTCTGATCCAATGGCTAACGTTAGATCCGACCCAGTCAACATAGGGTCAATACCGGTCAGCCCCTATGCTTTGGCAAAAGAGCCCATGCAGTTGCCCCAAATCAACCCGCAGTCCACTTCTATTCAAAAGTATTTCCAACTAAGTCATTTTTCTTCTATTTGAGCCCTGCTCTTTCTAAAATAAAACCTGCCGTCCAAAGCTGTAGGTTTACCATAAGTCCTCGAGGTTTTAATAAATTATGTTTTAAGCCCTGTATTACTTTCAATTAAATCCCTGGAAGCCTAAAAATTTCATCAGCAAGCCCCTAAACCTTATTTTATGCGCCGTTTCTTCGTTTTAGTTCCGATTAGAGTGATTCTCACGCTCATGTGTTTGTAGTGAAGCGAAGATTAGTTTGAAAACCTTCCTTTCTTTTGTTGCTAATGTTTGGTGTACTGTTCTAATAGAGTAACCTTGTTTGCATGTATTGGCTTGTGTGGATGCTTGTGTGGTGATTGATGTGAGTAGCTGACAAGCCGTTCGAGTTCGGCAATGATCAAGGTTTTGAGGAACAGGTTCAACAGCAGCAGTACTCTGAGGAAGACAAGTATAGCACTGACAATCCTTGTTACCTATACAATATTTAATCATGCATTCTGTATGTATCTAATTTTTTTATACACTAAAGTTGTTCCTAGTCTTTACCTTATTCCTTGTTATCCCGGGTTTTATGCATTATGGTTAGTATCTGTTTGTGCTGCTATCAACATTTATTTAAATATTAGTATTGAATTAATGGTTCACTTCAATGATGGTTAAACGATGTGTTTCGTGCTTTGTTCTAGTGTCTCTTTAATGTTTGGTTCAGGGAATTAGAGCATGTGCTTCGTGCTTTCTAATGTCTCCCCGTAAGGTTCGGTTCTTAAAGCGGCAACCCAGGAACTTGTTTGCTACTGTTGGAACTATAATGGCTCTGATCTTGGACAATTAGCATGTACGTCTCTAGCTCGCCAGTGGTTACTGAAAGGCGTATGTGGGGAACAAGGGTGAGACTATAGTTCGATCCATCGAGGATGGATTGATCCGTTGTCTATGTCTCGTTAGGCACAGTTCTGTGTGGTAAGCTCCCGATGTATGGAAGCTTCGCACGTTGCGATGATTGCGCTCTCGCTCCGGATGCCATTGACCCCCTCACGCTGCGCCCTGAGCATACATAAATTTCGATGCCTTGGGTTATGCTGCCTAAATGGCTACTACACTTACTAGGGTGATTTGTGAAAGGCCTCGTAGCGTAATTTCTTTTGGGCTTCACGCAACCAACGGGGAAAGAGCAAAACCTCTGTAGAGTGTAAATCTATCATGATAGCCGTAAGCTCATGGTCACGAGCGTCCTGGATCCTTTTTGATAAGAAGATGATGTTAGAGGATAATGATGGTATTATCCTACAAGTACTTATACATTATTATCAATGAGTTCATAATTGGTTTCTACTCGCTTGTAGTAATTTGGATGAAAATAAAATGAAAGAACTAAAAGTGCTAATGCAGTATAACCGTGACAAGCCTTTTGTTCTTGCATAACCCGTGTTATACTTGTTAAGTAAGATGATTTACTTACACGTACAATTATTCAACAAAATCCTAGATGGGTAACAGATGGAGCAGTGAATGACCAGTCTGTTGCTGAGTTTCCTGAGGATCTACCATACTTCTAGCTGTGTTAAACCAATCGGTCTCACTGTGGCCTTGAGGCTCTGCTAGTTAAGAAACGTTTTCCACTATGTTATTGTGTAAGACTACGTATGTGACAAACTCTGATGTAAACCATTTTATTCAAGCATTGTGTTCTCTGTTCTCTGTGATCCATATTTGTAATCTATATGTGTTCTGTGGACATCCTGGACACACATATGGAAGCATTCGGGTTTCTATGAAAACTGGGTGTGACATTGGGCCACTTTGTGGGCTCAATGTACAGCTTCTGGGTTGTTCGTTTTTCTCGGGTACCCAAGCTAAATACCCAAAAAACAATATTAAGTTTGGTCTCCTAGGATCATAAAACGAACTAGAGATCACTACTATAAAAAAAAAATTTCAGAGGCGGGCAAAATCGATTTTCAAAGGCGGTTTTTGGATCGGCCTCCGAACTAGCGCTTCTGTTAATGAGGTATTTTCAGAGGCGGTTTCCTACCCGCCTCTAATCGAATTAAAAAAATAAAAAAACCAAAACTCTATATGGGCCCATCGAGCCCATCCAGGGCGCTAGCACCGGCTCCACGGCGGTCGGCGCTAGATCAATGGCAACCATTGCCACTGCCGCCGTATCCAGGGCCGCCAACGCAAGATCTGGGTCAACGCCGCTGTTAGATCCGTCTGCCGCCCCACTTGGCGCCTCGTCTCGCACGGGCCCGCGCCACCGCCGTCGCCTCGTGTGCGCCTGCACCGCCGCCTCGAGCGCACCTGCATCATTGCCTCGCATGCACCGCCTCGCCTTGTGCGTGGTGGAGGTCAGAGGAGGAATGGAGGAGGAGGAGCAGGCGCGGTGGAGGAGAAAACACCATGGCCGGAGGGGGCATGGTGCCTCCGGCTTGATATGCAGGAGAGGGCGGTGTGCGGTTGGAGGGAGGAGGAGTGGCCTCACCATGCAGCCGACGATATCTATAGGAGAAGGCGGAGGAGAGGACGGCTTGCAGCTGGGGAGAGAGAGAGGTGGACGACGCAGCTGGAGGGAGAGAGAGAAGTGGGGGGGCGCTCGGAGGAGGTGGGTGGCGCTGGGATTAGGAGAGAGGGAGAGGAGGAAATGGAGTTAGGTTTTAGGGTTGGGTGTAAATGTTCCTATTTATATTACGAAGGGTTATCGGGCCGAGTTGGGTCAGTTGGGCCTCGGCCTTTTTCGGAGACTGGCCTGTTAAGTGTCCGGCTCTGAAAATCGATTTACGGAGGCGGACGCTTTATAATATCTGCCTCAAAAAATAGATCATTTTTGGAGGCGGTTGTTTTAAAACTTCCACATCTGAAAATCGATTTTTGGAGGCGCACAAAGGCAACTGCCTCCAAAAATAAAAAAATGCCCACCTCCGTTAATCCCTGCATTAACGGAGGCGGACATTTTTTTTGTCTACCTCTGAGGGGTTTTTTTTGAAGTGTCCCTGCAACATTTTTTTTGTACTAGTGGATAGAGAACCAAATATTCGGTCTTTTCGGGTTTGGGTTTTATTTATTGGGGGTCGACTTCGGTGTCGGGTTTTTTTACTAATTCCTACTGGAGGGTCGTTATTCTTATTCATGTGGTCTTCAGTCACATTATTTTTGTTTCCACGACCTAAGCAGCATGACCACATAAACCTGCCCGTGCCAAGCTCTCCTTCGGCGCATCCACCTCTAGAGAATCAGACCGGCGCCATAGGAAGTAAGGAGCTTAATATGTCATTTATATCGTACCTTCTTATCTCGAAGCTTAATAAGTTACGGCGCCATGGCAAACAAGGAAGCTCAAACCGAGAGTCAGACGCGCATGACATAAGGAATACGAATTTGAAATGGTTAATGATGATTTACGACTCATTCGTATTGTACCTTCTTTCCAGGCCACTGACACAAGCCGTTGTTGGGGCATAGGCGCCTGAGGTATTTTGGGGTTGTGTTGAGCTCCACCGCGGCATCTTTGTGTCGTAGGTGGAAGTGACGACGGACATTGGACAACCACTCTAGCTGGCGAACTTACCGCCTTGTCGTTCTTTCGCCGAACATGGTGGTGAAGAGTAGTACGTTGGTGCGTTCTTATAGTTGTCCAAGAATCAAGATGTGATGATCCTGACAAAGAGGAGAGCATGTGCTTTGTTATATACTTAGAGCAAGTTCAACGGGGGCTAGGAGAAGGCTACTTTGGACGACCATTCTGGCCGGGGAACTTGCCGCCTTGTCATTCTTTGGCCTAAGATGGTGCTGAAGAGTAGTAGGTTGGTGTGTTCTTACAGGTGTCCAAGAATCAAGATGTGATGACTCTGACAAAGAGGAGAGCAAGTGCTTTGTTATATACTTAGAGCAAGTTTAATGGTGGGTTAGGAGAAGGCTAAAAGCTGAGGTGGATGAAAGAGAAGGGGAATAAGAAGTGGCTTGTAAGCTTGCAGCCCGCTGAAACATAAGAACCAAGAAAAGCTATGAGATCTGTAGAGGAACATGTGGGTCATATATTTATATTGAAGGGGGCTATAACCATTACATGAGTGGGCTCAGAGATGGACTGTAAAAATCTATACAACTAACAATGGGCTGTATTATTAGCCTTGTTCTCGTATTGCAATAGCATTCTAGCGGCGTTTCTAGGGCTTCTCGTTCCCGCAGGCACGGAGGAACCTTTTCAAACCCGTTGGGTCAACGCGACACATGGATGGTGTTTCAGGCATGTATTAAATTAGGACTACCTAGGATGGACAATCAGGCATGCATTAAATTAGGACTACCTGGGACGGACGACAATCCAGTTAATTGGCAGGTAGTAAATGAGCCGATTCCAACACTAGCCCAATTGTAAAAACGCATCATGTTTCAACGGTAAAAACACAGCACAGAGTATCCTCATTTTTCAGTGGATTTTTTTCAGGGAGAAGTTAAATGATTGCGGTTTTTGTATATTTCATTAACCTTGTACTACTAGATTTAGTGTGTCAATGGTAGCAAGTGACTATATTTTAAGAATTTGATTTTGTTCAGAATATTACTATTTTTTTGGGAAATAGTTTATGCTATTATTTATTATATTGTTGTTGATGAGACATGATTGGAGTATAATATCAAGTATACACGTTCGTGGCACAACAGTTTATTGTTTATTTTACTTTCATTTCTAGCATTAAAAGTGCGACTTCGTTAAATAACAAACGAAACACTCATCCTTTTTGTGGTTTATTCCTGAGCTAGCGGAGGGAGATCATAGGGCACAATGTTGGGGAAACGCCCCTTGGAATCATATTTTCTATTTTTGCAGGCGAGACTGAAGAAGTCAAAACGAAGAAGACAGGCGTGAAGCTAATTCGAAGAGGTTAAAGCCACAGACGAGACTGGAGAGGTCAAGACGAAGTTGACGATCGTGAAGCTAATTCGAAGAGGTTAAAGTCTCGAGCAGGACCGAAGAAGTCAAGGCAAAGAAGACAATAGTACGAGGCTGGCCACGAGACAAAGGATTGCCAAGACGAATCTGTCTCCTGTAATGAGCTTAAGATGGAGATTGGCGGGAAGCAACGGTCATCTGAAAGTTAAGATAGTTATAGGATTTCTGGCGGGAAGTAACGGTCTTGTAAACATGCGAGGTTGGCCCCTATAAATAGCAGGTCAACGGTAACTGTATGGGAGGATTTTTTTTGAAGAGATAAAAAGAAGTCAACTATAACTTTCTCACTGTTTGTAATATTGGGAAAAACCGTGTTACAACAGTTGGCGCCGTTCGCGTGTTAGGATCGAAATCAAAACTCACGATGCCACCAAAGAAAAAGCAATGGTCCGATGATCCACGGACCTCCAAAGCTCACGAAAATGAAAGAGAAAACGATGAACGACAAGTTTCACTGGAGCCAGCTGTTACCAATGATAACCAAAATCGAGAAGAAGCTAGCCTCGAACAACTGCTACAAGAAATTGAGAGGCTTAAGCAAGAAAAAGAAGCTCTATTGAAGGAAGCAGAGAACCAAAGAAAAGAATCCGAGAAAGAGCGAAAAATTGCAGAGGCTAAGAACGAGCTCAAGAGACTCCAAAGCGAGCTCAATGCGAGCAAAGAAACCATTCAAGAGCCCGAGAGAGAATACCACACCGAAACAACAAATCACAACGCGGGTTTCAGAAGCTATGACTCGAATTCACCATTATCTCCAGGCCTTCAAAATGCACCATGGCCAACCTCGTACAAGCCCATCACTTTACCCAAATACAATGGTACTTGTGATCCAAGGCAGTTTTTGATGAGCTACGAAGTTGCTGAGGCTTCCGTAGGAGGAAACGAACTAGTTCTCGCAAAGTCATTCATCATAGCCTGTGAAGGACCGGCTCTCACATGGTTCACAAGACTAAGCCCAGGATCAATATTCAGCTGGGAACAACTCAAGGCAAAAGTACTTCAAAACTTCCAAGGATTCAACAGGCAACTGTTAACCTCGGGAGATCTCTTCGCATGTAGACAAGAGAAAAAAGAGCCATTAGCTCAGTACTTCAAACGCTTCATCCAATTGAAGGCCCAAACAGATGATATCCCAGACTCAATAGCAATTGATGCATGCATCCACGGGTTGAGACCAGGGCCATGCGCGTCAGAATTCGTCAAAAACAAACCAAGAAACCTCCATGAACTCTTCCACGAGATGGAAAAGTTCTGCAGATCAGACGATGATCACAGGAGAAGAATCAACGAAAGAGTCATGCTCAGAAAAGCAAATGGAAACTACAAGCAGCCCACATACGAAAAGCAGAACTATAACCGACCAACTCAAGTTTTTCACATAAAAAACGAGAGCGGCCAACATAGCAACGAATCAAATGCAATGAAGCAAGATTTCAACTCCTCATCTGCACGAGGAAGAGGCGGACGAGGCAGAGGCCGTGGAAGAGGACGAGGCCAACAAGAAAGCCAGTCTCGAACTTGGTTCTGCCAATTCCATGGCGAAAACCCAGATCACAGTACAGGGAGATGTCCCATAACCATCAGGGTGAAACAAGAAATGAACCAAAATAACAATCAAGGTCGCACAGTTCAAACAAATTCCTGGCAGTGCACCTCCCATAACACGCCGAATCCGCAGCTGCAACTCCAGACGAATTCAGAATCCTATTCAACATACCAGCAGCCTCGATTGGCTTGGCATCAAACCCAGTCCGAACCAAATCAACAAGCACACAATTCAATCCAGTCCACCGCGGCAAGAAAAGACGAAACTATGATGCAAACAGCTTCAACATCGAATTCAACACCCGCCAAGGGTCCTATCCCCTCCCGCGGAATGATTCTGCCTATAGCAAGAGGATCTTCAGTTGACTTCAAAAGCAAAAGACAAAGAAAAGACTACTTCAGAAGAGTGCACGCAATATTACCCGAAGGCCCAGTAATAAAAACCCACTGGTCACACATCCCAATAACTTTCACCGAGCAAGACCTCAAGCTCCAATGTTATCCTCACACTGATGCCATGGTCATCGAAACAAATGTGGCAGGCTGGGAGCTAACAAAGATACTGATAGACGATGGCAGTTCAGCTGATATTATCTTCGCAAGTGCCTTCGATCAAATGAACATCAGCAGAAGCTTGTTACAACCATCAGAAACTCCACTCACTGGTTTTGGAGGAAAAAGAATCCGAGGCTTAGGAAAAATCGAACTACCGGTAACCTTGGGGGACTTGAGCAATCCCAGAACGGAACGAATCACTTTTGACATAGTCGACATGTACTACCCTTACAATGCAATCTTCGGAACAGGTTTTCTCAACACGTTCGAAGCCATTGTGCGACAGGCGTATCTCTGCATGAAACTTCCAGCATCAAATGGAGTAATCACAGTATTCGGAAACCAGCAAGTCGCAAGGGACATCGAACAAGGAATTACCCCAGGCGAGAAAAACGTCAACCTCTTGCAGGCAGAAACGAAACAAACAAACAATGAAGTTCAAACAGAATCGATCAAAAAGAAGCCACCGCAATCCAGAGTGGAAAAAGCAAAAGAAGCTATTCAAGCACAAGACACCAAGCGAGTCTCTCTCGATCCAGGAACCGAGGGTAGAGAGGTCACGATCGGAGCAGACCTTCCCCCTCAAGAAGAGGAAGATTTGATAACTTTCCTAAGAGAAAATAAAGATGTCTTTGCATGGACAGCTACAGATCTAAAGGGTGTCAGCAGAACCATAATCGAGCATAGCCTCAACATAAACCCGAAGACAAAGCCAAGGAAGCAAAAATTGAGAAATTCCAAGGAAGCAAAAATTGAGAAAAATGTCGGATGAGAAGGTAGAAGGAATAAAATCCGAAGTGGAAAGGCTACTAAAAGCAAAAGTCATTAGAGAAGTACAATACCCAGAATGGTTGGCAAACACTGTCCCGGTGAAGAAGAAAAATGGAAAGTGGAGGATGTGCATCGACTTCACAACCCTAAACAAGCATTGCCCAAAAGATGATTTCCCTTTACCAAGAATCGATAGCGTCGTCGACGACGCAGCCAATAGCGAGATTCTATCCCTTCTAGATTGCTTCTCAGGGTATCACCAAGT
This sequence comes from Digitaria exilis, assembly GCA_015342445.1. NCBI lineage: Eukaryota > Viridiplantae > Streptophyta > Magnoliopsida > Poales > Poaceae > Digitaria > Digitaria exilis. The sequence goes on from JACEFO010002380.1 coordinate 3,556,846, forward strand.
TTGGATGAAACAAGAGGATGAGGAGAAGACGAGCTTCATAACACCTTTCGGAACTTTTTGTTTCGTCAGAATGCCAGAGGGGCTGAGAAACGCAGGATCAACTTTCTCAAGAATGACCAAAAAAGTCTTCAACTCACAAATTGATAGAAACATGCTAGCTTATGTGGATGACCTCGTCGTAAAGAGTATCAAAAGAGCGGATCACATCAAAGATCTCGAAGAAACTTTCAACAATCTAAGAATGTCAAACTTGAGCTTAAATCCAGAAAAATGCGTTTTTGGAGTAACCAAAGGAAAAGTCTTGGGGTGCCTTGTAACTTCAAAGGGAATTGAGGCCAACCAAGACAAGGTACAGGCTTTGGCATCCATGGAGGAGCCAAAGACGGTTAAGGAAGTGCAACGATTGACAGGCAGGATCGCAGCTCTAAACAGATTCGTACCAAGAGCGGCCGAGCGAAGCCTCCCTTTCTTCAAAACTCTCAGACATGCACAGAAATTCAACTGGGGCGAAGAACAATCGAAAGCATTCAAAGAATTAAAGCAGTACCTCGCGGCAATGATCAAATTATCACCACCAGCCCAAGGAAAAGACCTTCTCCTTTACCTCGCAGTATCCGAGTCAGCAGTAAGCGCTGCAATAGTACAAGAAACCGAAATCGAAGGCATTTTGAAGCAGTTGCCAGCCTACTTTCTTTCCGAAGCATTATCTGGAGCCAAGAAATCATATTCTGAGCTCGAAAAAATTGCATACGCATTACTTATGGCATCAAGAAAACTTAGGCACTATTTCGAAGCTCACAAAGTGACAGTCGTCACCGACAAACCTCTAGCCGAGCTATTCGCAAACAAAGAAGCTTCGAATAGGATCAGCAAATGGTCCGTAGAACTTTCCGGATTTAACATCGAATTCATGAGACGAAATGCAATCAAGTCCCAAGTATTAGCTGACTTCGTAGCAGATTGGACTTCTCCAAAACATGGAAGTCCAGGCGAAGAAGAAAAACAATGGACAATCTACTGTGATGGAGCATATTGTAGCAAAGGAGCAGCAATCTCTGCAATACTAGTTTCACCAGGTGGAATCAAAACCAGATTCGCAGCACGGTTGGAGTTCAACAACCAAGAGATTCAAATCACAAATAATGTAGCAGAATATGAAGCACTCCTACTTGGGCTTCGAAAAATGAAATCGCTAGGAAAACAAAGCTTCATTGTGAAGACAGACTCGAAAATAGCAAGGGACCATATTGAAAAGGATAGCGAAGCTAGAAAACCAGAGCTAATCAATTACCTCGAAGAGGTCAGAGAAATGGAGAAACACTTCAAAGGATTCACTGTAGAGCACATCCACAGAAGTGACAACAACGAAGCTGATGATTTAGCCAAAAAAGCAGCAAAGAAGGAAGAGCTACCTGAAGACGTAATTTACGAGGTCATGACCATCCCCTCAATCAGAAAGCAGCGCCTTGCACACATTCGCTGGGAAGATTGGAGAGCACCAATCATGGCATACTTACAAGACAGCTTCACACCCTGTTCCGCAAGCGAGGCCAAAAGAATACCAGCAAGAGCAAAAGGATATCAGATAATACAAGGAGAGCTGTACAAGAAGGGGATATCAGCACCATGGCTAAAATGCATTGCAAAAGAACAAGGAACGGCAATACTAAGAAGCATACACGAAGGGATATGCGGAACACACATTGGTCCAAGAGCCCTCGCAGCAAAAGCAGTCAGGCAGGGAATGTTCTGGCCGACAATGATAAAAGATGCAGACGAAGTAGCAAAGAAATGCGAAGCATGCCAAAAGAACGCAAGCAACCAAAAGATTCCATGTTCTTTGTTGCAGCTCATTACACCTTCTTGGCCATTGCAAAGATGGGGAATAGACTTGGTAGGGCCTCTCCCAACAGCTCAAGGAAACTGCAGATTCGCAGTAGTTGCCGTGGAATATTTCAGAAAGTGGATCGAAGCAAAAGCCTTAGCATCGATAACTTCGCATACAGTACAAAAGTTTTTCTGGCATAACATCATCTGCAGATTTGGGGTACCAAAAGAAATAACAGTAGACAACGGAAAGCAATTCGACAGCGAGTCATTCAGAGATTTTTGCATAACGATGGGAACCAAAGTAAAGTACGCATCCGTATATCATCCGCAGTCAAACGGCGCAGTTGAAAGAGCCAACGGCATCATTTTTTCGACTATAAGGAAGATGCTTTAAGACCACAAAAAGGGAAAATGGATTGACGATTTTAACAATCGCAGTATGGTCACACAACACCACAGAATCTAGAGCTACCAAGTTCACCCCTTTCAGACTGCTTTACGGAACCGAAGCGGTGGTCCCAGAAGAAATCAAGGCCAAAACTTTAAGGGTAACACTTAATAGTGAGGAAGGTGAAAAACAAATGGTGGAAAAAGACTTAATCAAAGTCGATCGGCTCGTTGCCTCACATAACCTCAAGTCATACCAAAGGCAAACACGAAAGTGGCGCGACCCAAAGGCGAAGATAAGAGAGATCAGAGTTGGGGACTTGGTAATCAAAAGAAGGCATAATGCAGAAAACTTATCCAAATTCGAGGAAAAATGGGAAGGGCCATACATTGTCACCAAAAGCTCGAGGCCAGGGTCTTATCATCTGTCCACCGAAAACGGAGAAGAACTACCTCACTCATGGAACGTAGAACAACTTCGCAAATACTATAACTAGAATCGGAACAAGTAAAGCTGTACAGTTTTCTCCAAGTTTTAGTTCTTTTTGTAAAAGGTCAACTTCGTAAATGTGCGGAGCTATAAGCACAAATACGAAGCACCTCTATTCTCTTTTTCTTTCATCACAAAAGGTCGTACTCTTTTCCTCACAAAAGGGGCTCCAGGAAACTGGAGGTGAGGTTTTTAATGAGGCGAACCTATGTAAATTTCTCCAAAAAATCAACAAAGGAGATTCCCCTAAAAGCACTTGAGCAAAAAACACATCGAGGTTGAAAAATAACCTCGCAAAAAAGAAGACCTCGAGCAAGATAGCTCGAGGCCAAGGTTGGAAATATAACCTCGCAAAAAGAAGACCTCGAGCAAGATAGCTCGAGGCCGAGGTTGGAAATATAACCTCGCAAAAAGAAGACCTCGAGCAAGATAGCTCGAGGCCGAGGTTGGAAATATAACCTCGCAAAAAGAAGACCTCGAGCAAGATAGCTCGAGGCCGAGGTTGGAAATATAACCTCGCAAAAAGAAGACCTCCAGCAAGATAGCTCGAGGTCGAGGTTGGAAATATAACCTCACAAAAATAAGACCTCGAGCAAAATAGCTCGAGGCCGAGGTTGGAAATATAACCTCGCAAAACGAAGACCTCGAGCAAAACAGCTCGAGGCCGAGGCTAAAAATATAACCTCGCAAAAAGAGGCCTTGAACAGAATAGCCCAAGGTCGAGGTCAGAAATATAACCTCACCAAAAAGATCTCGAACAAAATTGCCTATGATAGAGGTTAGAAACACAACCTCGCAAGAAAACCCGCAGTCTAGATCAAATAAGGGGAACGAAAAAAGCAACAGAGTTGCCCTATTTCGAAAGTAAAACAAGAGAACGTAATCTTTCAGATCCGTTGCTCTAAATAAGAAGCAATGAATAAATGCAAAGGGGCTATCGAGGGAGGGAACGCCTTTTTCAAAGGCAAAAAAAAGAGAAGCCCCCATTTGCATTTATTCAAAAACAAGTTTTCACCAAGCAACGAGCACATTAAAACGAATCACCTAACTTGTACTTTTAAAAGGACGCGAGGTTAGGTGAAATCATAATCTCCCCAAGGGTCGAAAGACCACTATAAAAGAGAAGGGGGAGTCAAGCCTCAGCAAGAGAAAAAGCAAAGCAAATGAAAAAGAAAAAACTTTCCCTAGAAATGAGAGGCAGCAGGAATCACAGGAACGATCGACGGCATGATCTGTCCAGGATAAAGATCAACAATAGCACAGGGCCCATAGATACTTCGTACAGCAACGCCCTCTCAAGTAGTGCAATCATGGAGAAGAGCGCATCCGCTTCAAGGCTTTCTCGAGTTAACAAGGGAATTAGAAGCCAAATCATGAAGAAAAGCGCATCCGCTTCAAGGCTTTCTCGAGTTAACAAGGGAATTAGAAGCCAAAGAAGACTTAAGCATTTTCCATAGCGAAAACGAAACTAAAGGTCATGATCTTATAGAAAGAAGATAATGAACAAACAATTTCAAGAGAAAAGAATTTTTACGAGTCCAACGCATGCACTTCGAAACAAAGATCGAAGATAATTACGAGGCTAATATAGTCAAAATCTTGAGCAATTTCAGTGTTCAAGTCGTTCTCGAATCCACAAATATTACTTGGAATAAGTTTTTTACATAAATTGATTTCTACTCGCAAGATCACAGCTAGATTTCTCCTTCTTCTTGAGAAGATTTAGCCTCGTCATCATCACGAGGCGAATCCAGGGCATCATCTTCTTCCTCTTCGCCTTCTTCCTCTTTTCCTTCTTCAACTTCTGCGCCCTCAGCTTCTTCCTGGTGAAGAAACAAAGCAAAAGACTTTCGAAGAGGAGTCCTTAGCCATATCTCGCCCGTAAATGTTCCAGAAGTCTCGCAAGAAACGACGTTTCATAGTTTCGACTTCCTTAAAGCAAGACGAGGACAGATCTCCGAAGTCAGTAAAACGAAATCCGGGACCGGAAACTCGAAGAAGCAGTTCCTTATTCTCTTTTTCGAGAAATCTGCCGAGGCCATCGGTACAGGTAAGAGCGAAGTTGTCACCGGCAATTGAAAAAATATCCCCGAGACCGGAGAACTCCTCTTCAATCCAAGACAAGAAATTTTCAACCGTCAAGTCCATTGGAAGAGCATAAGGAGTGGCTCCGAACTGCTTGAGCGAGTTTGAATACGAATCAAAGATTTGATTCCCTCTCAGCATCAAGAATCTTGGAAGAGGCTAGAGATTCTTCAGCTTCTTTTAACTTGAGTTCGAGGGAAGTCACTTGGGTTTTAGCCTCTTTGGCAGCATCAGACTCGCGAACCACGGCTTCACGAAGATTGTCGATCACTACCAGGTTCTTGTCAAAGTCTTTTTGCAAGGCTTTATATTTTCGATCGGTGGTGTCCCAAGTGTCCTCGATCTTAGTCAAATCGTTGCGAAGTTTATCATTAACTTCCCGAAGCCTCTCATTCTCCCCCTCCAAGAAACGAAGCCGATCAGCAGCAGTCTTAGACTTCGAGGCACAAACTGCGTTGATCAGCTTAACCTAAGGAAGCAAATCGAAAACAAAAACGTAAAACAAATATAAATAAAGGAAGAGACGAGGATAAAGTAATAAGAAGCAAGCACGAACCTTGTGTGCTGTGGAGACGCTCAAGCGAGATAGCTCTTCAAAGTCAAGGTTTTCCAATGATGCTTTAAAATCTATAAAAACGAAGACAAAATATAAAAATCAAAGACGAAACTAAACATGAAGTGGTGCCAGAGTTTTTCTCACCTAGCATCTCATCTTTATCCTCACCAAGTTCAGCAAAAGAAAAAGAAGCCAAGTTTTGAGGACGATTAACAACTGTTTCTTCAGGGATCTTTTTTCCCTTCGCATCGACAACTTCGACCTAAAAAAAGTAAGCAAAATAAGTAAACAATAAAAGAAATTTAGCGATCAAATACAGTACAACTAAAATTACTGACCTCGTGTTCGGCTTTGGCTACTTTTTCTTCTTCAACGTTTACGCCCTCGACGGCTGGTTCTGTGGAATACAAGCCGAAGTTATGCTCTAAGAGCTCAAGAAAGTTCGGATCGAATTCTCTTGGAGATTTTGAAACAACACTCGACATCGAGCCTGCGAGGCTCATTCTAGCACCGGGGCATTTCATGAAAGGAACAAACAAACCTTCTCCCGAAGCAGCAGAAGTGCCTGCCAACTCCTTCATGAATCCCGATGTGCCGAGGTCATCGCCAGCAATACCAGCAATTCCTAGGAGTCCACAAGCCGCTTCAATAGCTTCTTCCTCTTTTTCAGCCTCAGCTTCGGCTTCGGGACTGTCCAGCAACGACAGATCCACCTTTCGAGTTAGTCGCGGTCTCTTGTTAGGCGCAGAGGTAGACTGGTGCACACCAACAGTTTTTCTTTTCTGAGCCTCGAGCAGTTTTGTCTTCGTCTAGGGAACATCTTGGATCGAAGATACTAGCACTTTTGACGAAGTCTTTTTGTATCTTCGTGTTACTCCAGCAGTTTGCTCGGATCCAATATTACCAGCAGGTTTCATGCGTTTCTGAGGCTTGGAGAGTTTTATTCTATCCCCGTATTTGACGCCCATCTCTAACCATGGCCGATTCAAGCGGCTGGGTTTCTCGAAGAGGTCAATCATAGCCTTCTTCTCCTTTTCAGTAAGAGGGCCAATTAAAGATTTGGCGGCCCATTCGACGTTAGAGATCAGATCATCATCGGACACATCCGCAGGCTTCGTAAGTCCGAAGATAGCAAAAGTAGTGGGCAAATCGAAGCCAGGTATTTGCCTCTCCTCAACTCTGAAGGGTTTCCAACCATTTCCTAAAGGCCAGATTTCGGCAGCCAGAAACTCTTCAACTACATCACGGCCTGTCAATCGCCGAGTAGCATGGATGAAGCAACGACTGTTCTTTTTAAAAGCTTCGGATTTCTTATCGAAGTCAATCACAGTGGATACTTTGATATTGCCAAGTGGGCCAGCAAAAGGATAGCTAATATTGCTGGAATTCAAAGAGGCGAAGCCAGCTTTAACATAAAACCACGACTTCGGCCAGTTCACATCCCAACGGTTCCGTTGAGCGTAGGTGAAGTCAACTTTCGTGATCTTCAAGGCAGCACTTCGTCGACGCGAAGTAAAAGTTGCAACTCCAAACTGTCCAACATGCTCTTCTCCGCCTTCTTCCAAAAAGACTGACCTCTTTTAAAGATGAAGCTCGTTGAAGCGGCCGAAAGTGTCGAGGTCAATTTCACCACCGAATGTTTTAACACCCCAGAAAAACTTCGATAGCTGAACGAAGGAATTGGGTGTCAACTGATGAAGCTTGACGTTGAAACGATCCATGATCTGGGGCAGCATTGGATCGCAAGGAAAACGAAGTCCCGCAGTAAAGAATTCGGAAAAAACAACAGCCTCTCCGAATTGGGGATCAGGAGTAGTCTCGCATCCAGGAGCACGGCCAACACCTTCAGGAAAGAATCCATTCTGTTCATAGGATGAAATCATGCCAGCGGTAACAGAGGACCGACCGAAATGAAGGGTTTTTGGAGCTGATTCTCCAACGAGCTCATTGACATTGGCCTCGACCCCCTCCAAATCTTCGCTTCCCGGGTTAGAGGCTACAGGACTATCCTCTCTCTCCGCATCAGGGGTCGGAATCGCAGCAGACTTGACGTGAGCCATTTCCGAAACTAATAACGAAAAGCAATTAAAAACATAACAAAACAAGAAACGAGGACAAAGATTTTTCAAAACTAACCTCTTTTTAATCACGAAGAACTTCAAGAATCTCAACAGGCAACAACAATTAGAGCAAAGTGAAGACAGTAGCACGAGGTCAGAGATGAGAGCTAAAGCAAAGCGAAGACAGTAGCACGAGGTCAGAGATGAAAGCGAAGGTAATTTTTAGGGGGGGTAACCTCTACTATTTATAGGCACGGTAAGTTTCGAAGACTGCGCCGTTTGGAAGGTGAAAGGGCGCCAAAGTAACCGCCGAATTTTTCCAAGGGGACGCCTTTTGGGTTTCGTCCCAGGAGTTCGAGGGTCGAAAAGCAATGAACTTGAATCCAAGGACGAAGGGGCTACTGTTGGGGAAACGCCCCTTGGAATCATATTTTCTATTTTTGCAGGCGAGACTGAAGAAGTCAAAACGAAGAAGACAAGCGTGAAGCTAATTCGAAGAGGTTAAAGCCACAGACGAGACTGGAGAGGTCAAGACGAAGATGACGAGAGTGAAGCTAATTCGAAGAGGTTAAAGTCTCGAGCAGGACCGAAGAAGTCAAGGCAAAGAAGACAATAGTACGAGGCTGGCCACGAGACAAAGGATTGCCAAGACGAATCTATCTCATGTAATGAGGTTAAGATGGAGATTGGCGGGAAGCAACGGTCATCTGAAAGTTAAGATAGTTATAGGATTTCTGGCGGGAAGTAACGGTCTTGTAAACATGCGAGGTTGGCCCCTATAAATAGCAGGTCAACCGTAACTGTACGGGAGGATTTTTTTTTGAAGAGATAAAAAGAAGTCAACTATAACTTTCTCACTGTTTGTAATATTGGGAAAAACCGTGTTACAACACACAACAATCGGCCACCGTCACCATAGTGATATGAAACATTTGAAAATGCTGCAATGCTTTTCTTCAATGGTTTTGTTCGTACCCAGAACTTGTTGTGCAATTGGCTGTGGAGGATCTCAAACTTCGGACGACGAGGCTGCCCTCAACGCTCAGCGGTGCTATTTGGTGTTTTGTAATATGATTGTAACATATGCTTTAGCATAAACTCTCCATTGACACCCTCGTTCACTAAATCTTTGTATGCATAACTTCACATATTAATACAAACCGCTTACGCCAGCGTATTGCCTCCCGTTGCAATGACCCAATTTTCCTGTCCCCCCCATTGTATGAATAATTGATCACGATTAAAAAAATAATTTTAGGGGCACGAAATCAGATCGAGCTTATTTCTGACAGGTAAAATCAGTCATTTGCAGGAATTGGTGTCTAGCCATCTTCGACAGCCTGCACCTAAGAATCATTTCTAAGAGCTAGCGGCCCCGAAAATGATTTTTAGGGACCCGGTCATGCTATGTTCCTCATCTGGAAATGGGTGGGTGATGCCATAGACTGCCCAAAAAATCAATTCAAATTTCATAAAATTGGTTGAAATAATCTGAAAAATAGGGACCGCCAAGCGCCTCTTCCTCATCCCACCCCTGTTGCCATGCGCTCTACTTAGCCATTGCGTTCCTCATCTGCTCCGGCTGGCCGTGCTGGCACAGACTGGTGGAGCCGCATGGACCGTCCAAGGATAACAGTCGTGCCTCATCAGGCCCATGCTTAAACGGTGTGTTCCGTGTCAGGTCGTGCCACCTGTTTGATCATCTATAGTGCCAATAAGTGTTGTTATATTATATAACACATTCTTTTGCTAACAAATCGTTCTATACTACATAACACTATTTTAATTCATAAATATTATTTTATTTTGTGTAGCTACTATTCTGAAAACAAACAATTTTTGTATGATGCCAAACTCATGTGGTAGCCTAGAGACGCATTATTGTGTAAAATATAATTTGTGGTAGACAAGGTGTAGAAAATTGAAAGGAAAATAAACAATACAATGTTACCACTAAGAAACAAAACGGACGCATGCAAGGTCAACATTATAATCTTTACCGACTCCTAAAGCAGACAACGTTTCTGCCTTCAAATTTTCGTCCGTTGTCCCGATTGGGTAAGTCTGCCAAAAGCTGTGACAAAAAAAAAACATGGGAAACGAATGTTTGCGGGTGCAAAACCACGTCCGTGGTGTAGGTTCGTTCGTTCCCTAGGGCCTAGCTTGCATGTTGGAAGGCCGAAAGAACCATATGCTTGGGCCAGCCTGCACGCGGTGCAGCCCATCAACCGAGCAGCACCAGCACCCCCAACGTATTTGGGCTATAAACAAAATGGCCGTCACTGGGATCTGAATTTTTTTTATTTTTATATTTTTTATTTTACGTTATTTCAAAAATATATTCCTGATAAATTTTTTTACAAGTTTGTCATCCTGCCGCCGTTTGGTCCGGCGATAACCAGATATCGCCGTTTCAATCGGCGATTTCTCGCCTGGACCGTGGCCCATGAGACATATCGCCGGATGAAACGGTTATCACCGTTTCATCCGGCGATAAGTGCTGCCGCCGCGATGTAGCGGCTACAGCCAGATGGAAGGGCGGTAAGGCCTATCGCCCGGCGGATTGGGTGGGCCGGCTTACCGCCGTTTGAACCGGCGATATGTAGGCTTACCGCCGTTTGAACCGGCGATATGTAGGCTTACCGCCGTTTGAACCGGCGATATGTTGTTTTTTTAACAAAAATATATTTTCCATTATATAATGGTTCCCTCAACCATGTCTCCCTCAACCAGCCACGCGAGCGGCAGAAGACCTGAAGCTCGTAACCTGCATCGTGAAATATATATCAGATTGCAATATAAGAGTGACTAAACCATTACAGTGACTGCTGAAATAACCCTTACCTAGGAAGCCAGCGAGGGTCTATCGGCATCGTCGCCATGGGAACACGTGCCCGAAACTTACCCTGGCTAAGGCCACGGACGGCAGCCGCATACGATCGGTGCTGCTTGTCGACCTGAGCGTCAAGCAGCTCTGGAGTCACCATTTCTACAAGATTAAATTATTAGAAAGCAACATAACAGTGTATAATATGTAAAAAAAGGCTTAACATAAGAAAGCATAACAGACAATAATATGCAAAAACACTTAGTAGGTATAACATAGTTCTTAACACTTAGTAGTTACAACATAATTCTTACCACTTAATAGTTACAACATAGTTCAATAATCCAAACACTTAACATACATAATTATAGATACGCCAATGTTCAGTATTAAAATATACATAGCCTCTTAACATTACATGAGCCCATCATTAGTCAAATGACGACCACGACGACTTGCAGTCTGCGTTGAAGGACCTGAAGCACTTCTAGATGGACCCGCTTGATTTGTGGCGGTCTGCGTTGAAGGACCTGGAGCACTTCCACTTGGACCGGCTTGATTTGTGGCGGCACCGTAGGTTAAAGCCGTGCAATTCTTGTAGTTGTGACCCGTCTCATGGCACTTCGAACAGATGCGCACTGCAGAACCTGCTTCAGATCGATCCATGTTGTTTCGGATGCGTTTTTTCTGACGACGCCCAATACCTTGAATCATTTCTGGATCCGGGTCTGGAATATAAGTTGCATTATGTCCAGGGTCAGTTATGAAGTCTCCCAGTATACGGAATCCATAAATCTCACGCCGTCAGGTGTTCCAAATTGTTTCCTTCATGAAGTAATTTGAGACAAACATACGAGGTTGCAAACCCCCTGCCTCGAAACATGCAGCAATAACATGTGTGCATGGCAGGTGATATAGCCTTGGCTTTTGACATGAGCAAACACAACCATCATTGCTGAGAACACACTCATGTGTGTGCTTCTCACGCCTGCCTCCCATCCGACCTTTGTCCCTGCATGTAATATCATAGCGACGTTCCACTGCACCAACCTTGATCTCATTCGCATCCGCCTCTCTCATTCGCATCGGACTTCTCTCCCTCTCTTTGGCCATCCTTGATCTCTCTGTTCTCACTGAAGCGACGATATATCTTGCAGTGAGAATCTCCTCATCTTCCTGCTGATTTCATCTCTCGTGATGGCGTTAGTTTCCAAAAATCTGAGAAGATGGTGGCTTCGGGAAGAAAAGGATTGCTAGAGCCTGTCTAGAAGTCTATGGTCAGCAAATCTAGGAACGGAGGATCAATGGGTGCAGCATCACGGCAGGACAACGTTCTTGTCTTCACTCCGATGGAAGGTATGGAGGCAAAATCTCTTCTGTAACACAAATAGTGTAATGATGTAGCTATGTAGGTGAATTGGTCATCGTTAATCCTACTGTTATGTGTTGATTTACTGCAAGTTTGCTGGATTTGGTTAGTGGCACTTTTAACACGATTAATTTATTGGTGATATGATGTGTTCATGTTACACATGTACTATTCTAGACGATGGCTTATGTAGAATCTGTTTACAATCCAGATTTATGGATCATTAGATTCTTCTTTGGTTTAAACTGGCTATCTCCCATCTGGTTGTGGTTTGATGTGAATCAGAAAGCTCTAGTTTGACAAATTCTTCTGAATAATGCCACCTAATCAAAGAGCAAAATGTCTCTTAATCTTTAGGGCATTACTCGTTAGTCAGGCGTAGCCACTGTCATGATCTTCTGCACCTCCCAAATGTCCCCTTGTTGGTCATCTTGTCCTGCAGGCAATAAGGCACTATCCTTATCCTTATTCTTCTGGGCAACTATTGTCGATTTGGTGGGATTGGTGCAGAATTAGGTTGTAGAAGTATAATTAGACAGAGCTTAATGCTATAGCTACCAATTTGAGAGGCTAGTTGTAAATACACTACTATCTGATTTTCATTTTTTTCCTAGTCCCCATTAGCCAATAAAATGTCAGGTTCAGTTTAATTAATCTTCAGTTTCCAGTGGTGATGCCACCAGGACCATCTAGTAGGCCTATAATTAACTAATCTGCTACTAGAGTAACTATTTATATTAGTACAAGTATATAAGTCTGGCTAATATCATTTTGTTTACTATTTGATTAGCGCATTGATGCAAAGCTACTTGGCATTGAAATAATGTTTGAGTGTTGATTTTTCATGAAAAGTTAAGCCGACATTCATCGTTTCATGTCAAGTTATTCAGAAAATGTTAATCTGGAATAACATGAACTATATGTATCATGGAAGCCTTTTTTACTATTAAAATTTTAGTTAATCTGACACCAAACTTTAAGGTATCATGGAAGCCTTTTTTAGCCTTGAACCTTAAAGATGCCATTTCATGTTGCTCTGACGGCATCCCCTCAAAACCCACTAGTTGCCTTCGTGACTGGATATATATTTTTTTTGCAAAATTCCTCTAATAAGTGCCTGCTTCCATAACTACTCCCTCCGTTTGTCTTTTTAGTGTAGTGTTTGCCTTTGCTACACAGACCAAGAAAACTGTCTAAATCATCGTAGTCGTCTGCCACTGCTAGTAATTTTCTTGGTAACAACTCTTGGCTAATTAATTCTGCATCAATATCCTCCCTCGCATACAAGTGCATTGGTCTACCCCAAATTCAGGCTCATGCAAATTCATTGCGTGGCCAACCAAGCAAGAGCTCCAGTTTGCATGCATATTAAATACCCACAGACCCAAGGAGGGCATGCAGCATCATCAAAGGAGACTTTTACCCCTGTGTCATTAAAAAGATCCATCTTACCTGTGTGGCATAAAAAAGTTACTAGACATCTGTGTGCCATGAGGTCATCTTTCTTTTACCCATGTGTCACTTCATCCACCTTCTGTTAGGATCTAACGATTTCACAGCCCTGACATGTGGAGCCAGTGTACGGAAATGTCTATTTTGCCCTTGAGTGATTTACAATGGTCTCCTCCCTCTCGTATGCTCTGTTCATCTCTCTCCCTCTCTTCTCCACGAACCCTAACCCTAGCACTCCCTCTATCTCTCCGTACGGGCGCCGCCGCTGGGCTGCCCCCCGCACCTCCAGGCCCTGCTGCCGTGCGCGCCCCAAGGCGGAGCCGCTCGTGCGCGCAGCGGAGCCTCCTCGGGCGGAGGCCTCCCTCCGGCGAGCCCTTCCTCCAGGCCGCCACCGCCGCTCCAGCAGGCTCCGAACTGACTTGCTCGCGGCTGCAGGCTGCCGCGGCTCTCCAACCTCGCGTGCTCACGGCTGCAGGCCGCTGCGGTGCCCCCAACCCCGCGACTGCAGGCCACCGGCGAGGTCCCCCTCCAGGTACCTTCTCTCCTCTTTCTGTCCATTCATTACATCTGAATCAAGTGCCTTGGAATTTTAAAATAGTTGAGGAAATTTCATTCCCCTATGAATCGCTCGAACGAGACCTCCTGCCATCCTGAAATTGTTTGTCTGATTTATTTGTGTGTGTTTGTGTTTGTTTTTTGTTTTTGCAACCATGGGCTGAGCTCGTTGTTCCCCAATGCACCAGGTTGCTGACCTCGCCCTCCAACCATCTCAAGCGGCGGAGTGCTGCCCAACATGCACCAGCACCTGCTCCCCAAGAAGTCTGGGTCGTCAAGGCCTCGACCCACGACGACGCAATTGAGGCTGTCAATCTGTTTCTGGTTTCTTAGGAGTAGGCGAGTAGCAGTCAATCCGTTGTCGTGATGAGAGGTGATGTATTGGAGTAGATTCTTTGAATAGGATGTGAATAATTTTTGTGTTATCAAACTCGTTGATGTAAGCCATAATGATGTTTTTATCGTTGAAGAACTTAAACGGAAGAATGATGTCAGTTAATTGTTGGTACACAATGGTGATGCTCCTGTTTTTTCTAATGTGATACCAACTAGTTATTTGTTGGTATGCAATGGTCATGAACCCGTTTTTCCTTTATTTTCCACCTTTTCCTTAATGTTTCTCATGTTTTACTAATTTTTAACACATTTAATACAATATTACAAGTTTTCTTTTTTTACGCTTTTAAAAATTAAATTTCAATTTTTCTGTTTTTTATTTTTTAAAAATATTTACCACGTTTTCTTATTTTTTTACGAATTTTAGAGATTATTTTCAATTTTTTATTTTTAAAAATTGTTTACCATGTTTTCTGATTCTTTAAGTTTTTAAAATTTATTTTCATTTTTCTGCTTTTTTATGATTTTTAAAATATTTCTAATTGTTTTACGGTTTTAAAAATTTATTTACGTTTTTCGATTTTTTGGGCCTTTCAAATTTTTTCTACTTAATTTGGGCACAAGGGCAAAAGGGTCTTTTTACACCTCCATTTAACACCATTTTTTTGATCTCACCAGAAAATTTTTTTGATCTCACCAGAGGGGCCTGCAGATGTAAATGCGCGTGCGCGGTCATGGGATTCGAACTCAAGACCTCCCCCCGCACGATTCTTCCTTAACCATCCAACCTATACAGATGTTGTGGTTGAGAGAAGAATGCTATCCTTTTAAAGTAACACTAGGTGGTGCATTTGGTACCGTTTGGTAACACCAACTGGTACTGAATGGTGGCATTAAGTACCGGTACCAAATGCAAAAGGGGCGTCGGGAACCCCCCGGGACCATTTAGTACTGGCTCGTAACACGACCCGGTGCTAAATGTCAGTACCCCCCAGGACCATTTAGTACCGGCTCGTAACACCAACCGCTACTGAATGTTACCATTTAGTACCGGGTCATGTTACGAGCCGGTACTAAATGGTCCTTGGGGGGTATTGTGCTTACCCACCGGTATTAAATGATCCTTAGTACCGGTTGGTAAGCAACCGGTACTGATTGTCATGGGACGAATGTGTGTTTTTCCTCTAGTGCTAGTTCGAGGACTTCAACCAAACGCATTGCATAACTTGACCTCTGCCTCACCAGGCAATTTTGCGAGTGCTAGCAGGCAGCCCACATGCAGGTGTAGAGCCCAGACAATTCATCAAGGGCTCCATCCAAACATGCCCTAACTGCATCAGCTCCTCTACCGAAGCGATGCACAAGACGGACACTAGGGCAACATTCTTTTCCGTCCTTTTGTAAACTATAGGACACTTTCTCTACTATACTAAGTGATCCTCCTACGTTTTCAAGTTCAAGTAATTGACTGTACTTTGATCATGTGATCAATTCCAAGTGTCCGGCAGTCAATTACTAGCTATTTCATTAATGATATTGTACCATTTTTTCAAATCCAATTTTCTAACTCATAAAATATCTCATTGACATAGTTTTTCAGGATTATTTGTCCTTTATATGGCGTTGTTGATTCTTCATTTCGGCGAAATGTTGTAGGTTAACGTATCGGTCATTTTACTAATTAATAATATCATGTACGCACTAGATAATGGACTCTTGGGAGGAGGATGTTAGACGATTGTAAATGGGTAATCGATGAGAGTTGCAGCTTTTCTTTTACTGTGGTCTACTAGTTAGTGTAAACAGCCTTTTGCCATGCTTCTTTTCTGCTGTGCTTTAGCTCCTTGATTGTCTGTTGTATGTCACTATAGAGTTATTGTATAAGTGACCACTGTATACAAGATCTTCATTTTGTAATCTGCATTCATGTGGCAACAGGGTTTTTACATATGATCGAGTGAGGGGCTTCTTGATGAGGGGCTTCTTGATGTGGCTTGGTTCTTTCATTGCTTTAATTTATCAGATGCCGGACCTGCATTTATGCTCTGGCATCATCAGGGTGTAAAACTTTTGAGTTGGAATCAAATTTTGTAATGCCGTTTAACTTGGTGCTTATAATTTGGAAGTGCTGCACCATGCAATCTACACTGCGATAAACCTCAATATATAATGCCATTTGATTGGATGAAACTGCCAAGTAACTAAGATGAGTATGTTTAGCAGTAAAATACATTTTGAATCTCATGACTCGATCGAGGTTGGCATTTGTACTGAAGACATGGGATTGGCATTTTTATTTATAAATTAGAATGTATGGAGGATCATGCAATGCACTGTTTTGCATGTTTACTACTTGCTATAATTACTGGACAGCCATTTTCCCATTTTCTTATTTTTAATGTTTTTTCCTTGATTTTTCTGACTCGGAGACTATTTTTGTGCTCAGGTTTTTCCTCTCTTGGTTCTCAAATAGAGGCAGGGATTTACTAACTCAACTGGGAGTGGTGATGGGGGCAATCAGGCTGACATAAAAATCCTGGTGTGGGGGCGCCTTCCCTGGCTAGCTACAGCTGCTTCCCAAACTAAACCTTACTATATGGACTCATAATAAAATGTAGTCGATCAATTGCTGCGTTTAGATGACCTGAACACAACGAAAATGCACAAAATCAAGGTATTAACATAAATACTGTGACCTTTCCCCAGGTATTATACATGGACACCAGCGATGTTGAGACAGAGTTATATTACGCTCCTCCTTGCAGCAGATAAAAATTTATAAAAAGATACATACAAAAAGATACATACTGTACACACTGTATTTTCTCAGACATCTATCACAATAAAAATTTGCATTAGTGCAAGCCCTACAACTTGTAATACTATATTTTTAAACAGAGATTGTTAGCTAGTGCTTTATTTGTAAAGGATGTAAACTAACTAGGTAA
This sequence comes from Digitaria exilis, assembly GCA_015342445.1. Lineage (NCBI taxonomy): Eukaryota > Viridiplantae > Streptophyta > Magnoliopsida > Poales > Poaceae > Digitaria > Digitaria exilis. Next base: position 3,573,741 of record JACEFO010002380.1, read on the forward strand.
TGTAATAGATAATTATGTTACAAGCCTGGATACTAAACAATTGTTTGCCCTGAAATCCTTTAATGCAGTGTAGCATAGATACAGGAGTAAGTTAATGATCCTGTAAGAAAATGTTACCTTCATCATTTGTGCTGGCAAAACTTGGGAATATATTAAAAAAGGCATTTGTTTAAACCAAAGTAATTCACTTCAGAAAACTGGAATGGTTTGCACGTTTGACAACTATTGGATCAAATTAAATGTTCGTAAACCAAAATTAGCTAGGGTCATGAATTTTACAGTTTCTGACAAAAATAAACTGAAAAGCCATTATCCTTTCGAGAAACAAAATTAGATCATTTTCTTTTCTTTTTTGTGTTGTGATTTTGTTTTCATGCACAGCAGTACATGATCTTCAAAACACCCACTATACCACAGCCCCTCGATGCCGACTACATTCGTGTCGCTATAAGTCGTTATACCAAACATCATCGGTCGGTATAGAGATATGCTGACGCTAACTAAACGTAGCCAATAGTGGCGTCGGTATAAATCTATAACAACTGGCTGGTCTTTACCAACGAATGATCAGTTGGGACATAGATTCTTTACTGACGTATAATCAGTTGGGACTCTAAGGAATTACCGACCAACAATCAGTTAGAACATAATGAAATACCAACGGACAGTCCGATGAAAGTATTTAAATAAAAACATGTATCTATTGTTATTCAGTATACAATGGCCTCAACAATACTCTGTTCATACATAGTCATCACAAGATACATAAATAGTTGAACAATGACATTGATTCATCGAAAATGACCATATATCATTGATATTGAGTCGTCTATACGACACAAAAGCTTGTGTCTAATATAATTCCACACTGTACACTGCAACAGTACTATAACATGGCGTCTATTCAAGTCTGCCACTACATGAAAACATTGATATATCTATCATTTCTGACCAAAAACCATCAAGTTTGCATATGACCAAGCTATCAACATTCCTACATCTACCATTTGCGACCAAGATATACTTGCAGCCAGCTTCATGCGTCACACCTAGCATGTCCTCCAAAATTTCCTGAAGTCAACATGAAATGGAATTAGTGGCAACAAGTATCATGAAAGGAAATGTCATTCAGTCACTCCAAATGCTAATAGTTCCATATTCGTAGATGGCAAAAAAAGAGAAGCACCTATGTTACCACAAGACAGTAGGAAAACCAAAAATTACTAATCTGTTCAAATGCTCATCTTAAGTTTGTTTTGGCCAACAGATAGATGAACTGATAGAACAGAGTGGCCTTAAGTATTTCCATTCAAAGTGACCAGTCAATGATTCTCACTCTAATAGGAATAGTTAATAGAAAGACATACCATTTATTTACTAGCAGAAGCATTAGTTCAAGTGTTATCAGAAACAGAAAAAATACTCAGAAAGACCATAACAAAAATGGAAAAAATAGCACAGAGAACTCCCAGAGGCAGCGCTGCACAGCACAGAGCACTCGGACGGCCTAGGTACTTGCCCGTTAACTTCATGCTCTGCATTTGGGTTGAAGAAACATATTAAGATGCAGTAGTGGCAGCCTTTTCTCTCCTAAATCTCAGAAACAGCAATATTGATTCTCCTCAATGTATACTAAGAGATGGCATTCTCTCTCTGTCCTTCTCTGAATAAAAAAAAGACACTGCATGCTTCATTCTTTCTCTTCTATTTTCCTTTCTTACAAGATGGTCTCGAGGTCTTAAAACATAGCCCAATCAAAACAACAAGCAAATTAGAGGGCATACGTGACGAATAAGTTTAATTCACATGTAGACCTCTAAGATCTGATTATTATATGTAGTGTATTACACTATTCCTGGGTTCATAATATCTAATCAGCACATAGCACTTGTCCAAAATTTTGAATACTAAGCTAAAATTCTGGGTCCGCAGATACTGAGAGGAGAAAGAGGAGAGTGGAGGTACCAGCAGATCCGGAGGGGAGAGGCGTCGCCGATCTGATGGGGAAGCCACCGCCGACGAGGTAGGGAGTGGGGCTGCCGGTCTGGACTCTGGAGGTGTAGAGGAGGCCGCTTGCGGCAAGGTGGAGAGGCCGGCCTGGTGGGGAGGCCGCCGCCAGCGAGGTAGCGAGGGGTGCCGCCAGCGAGGTAGTGAGCCGCCAACCAGAAGGGGAGGGCGCCGGCGTCTTGGAGAGGATGGGGCGCCGCCGGCCTGGAGGGGATCCGCAGCCGGTCTGGAGGGGGAGGCTGATAGCGATGCTGGAGGAGCAGCGCCGCAGCGGTCGACTAGAGCTGTGGAGTAGTGGTTGTCTGGTGGAGGCGGCGGTGGGTCTGGGAGTTGGGAGGATAAACTTACGATGCTAGGGTTTGTAGTGCTCCTCGGGCCGGTGGGTCGAAAACCTTCATCTAAATGGGCCTTTTGGTGTTGCGCACTCGTGGAAAAGGCCCAAGTAACTTATACTGACGAATGATCAGTGTGTAGCTAATATTTGCCGACCGATAGTTTGAAGACAAACATAAATATTATTGCCGACGAATCAACAGTCGGAAAATCTTGATTTACCGACTTATAGTGTGTCGTTCAGTTATAGCGACTGATAGTCTATCGGAGATAACAAACTTTTACCGACTCATGTGTGACGTTATATTGGTGTTGTGGTATAGTGACCATTGATTGATTATGTATTGCAGGAGCCCATATCTCATGTACCATACTTCCCCTTCGATACTATAGGTACAACAGCATCATGCTATACAAAAATTTCCTTTCCCCACAACTCTTACACTTAATTATTCTATAAATCTTGATGTCCACAATGTCAATTCCTTTTACCGTATGGTTTCCATGTCTTCTGCACACATGTTGTGCCGACTACGTGCATGTCTGAGACGTGCGTAGGGATGCAATATACTCCATCTGCTCAAAAAATAATGATAGTTTAGAATTGTTCAGATAGACTAAGAGTATTTGAAATTCAATAGGGCCCTTATTAGTTAAGCTTCATTCCGTCATGCACATAATCAGTGCTATTTTTGGAGCTCAATTCATTTGCGTTTAGTCATCCATGTACTCCCTCCGTCCCTAAAAGAGTGTCGTCGTTGGTGTACGTGCCATAAGTTTGAGTTGATTTGTAGAAAATACATGCAACATTTGAGTCTCCAAATATTTTTATAAAAAACTAGATCTAAATATCTATCTGATGGTATTTATATTATAACATAAATTTTAATATATTCTTATATATAATTGGCCGTAGATTTTTCTCGGAAAGTGAGAAAGACCCTCTTTTAGAGACGGAGGGAGTATGTTAGAGATGTATTATTTATGGGACAAATTTTAAATCTTAGAATATCATTCTTTTCGGGGCTAAGGGGCTGTGATTCAAAAAAGTCACGAGAGTATTGCTCTGTCATTTACCTAGCCCTGACACTAGGTATGCTATGTTATGTGAAATCCACTTTGATGAATAATGGCAGAAGTCAGATCGAATAGGAAATTTAGCTATTTACTCTGGTAAGGAGGCAATTAGTTTCTTATTTAACCGCATCGCCATAGTCCATGCATTTAGTAAGCAGCAAAAATGGATGAATAAATTCATCACTGGTTGATACATCTTGTCTACTTTAATTCAGTTATTGTAGGAATTTCCAGAATGCAGTGACACTTGAATTGTTGTATCAAGTACTTGTAAAACTCCCAGAAATATTATGAATATGAAAGAATCTGGCAGCCTTTTTATTCCAGAATCCATAACTTTTGAAAATAAAACATTTCACTCGACATGACATGGCAGTTTTTCTGATTCCAGAATCTATAACACTTTCTACTCAGATCTAAAGTTTGGATGAACTAAATTATTCTAATGGAATTAATAATACAAAGAAGCTAGACATAATTAATAGAAGGGCTCAGTTTACTTTTCGACATCATCAACTGCCTTACAAGTCTCAGCAATCACATATGATCAAGTGAGGGGCTTCTTGATGTGGCTTGGTTCTTTTATTGCTTTAATTTCTCAGATGCCGGACCTGCATTTATGCTCTGGCATCTTCAGGGTCTGAAAGTTGAGTTGGTGTCAAATTTTGTAATGCCGTTTAACTTAATGCTTATATGTTGGAAGTGCTGCACCAAGCGATCTACGCTGCAATAAACCTCGATATATAATGCCATTTGATTGGATGAAACTGCTACATAAGATGAGTTTGTTTAGCAGTAAAATACATTTTGAATCTCATGACTCGAGCTTGGCATCTGTACTTATCAATTAGAATTGTATGGGATTGGCATTTGTATTTATAAATTAGAATGTACGGAGGATCATGCAATGCATTGTTTTGCGTGTTTGGTACTTACTATATTTACTGGACAACCGTTTTCTGACTGTTTGAGACTATTTCTGGGCTCAGGTGTTTCCTCTCTTGGTTCTCCAAATAGAGGCAGGGATTTACTAACTAAACTGGGAGTGGTACTGGGGGCAATCAGCTGACATAATAATCCTGGTGTGGGGGTGCCTTCCATGGCTAGCTCCACCTGCTTCCCAAACTAAACCTTAGTAGCTAAAAAAAAACTTAGTATATGGACTTATAATAAAATGTAGTTGATCAATTGCTACGTTTAGATGACCAGAACACGATTAAAATGCACAAGGAAAATCAAGGTATTAACATAAATACTGTGCCCTCATCCTATCTGAATTGATTGGTCCCGCAGATGCACTTTAATATCTTTATATTACTCTCCTCCTTGCAGCAGATAATAATTTATAAAAAGATACATATTGTACACACTGTATTCTCAGACATCGATCACAATAGAAATTTGCATTAGTGCAAGCCCTACAACTTGTAATACTATCTTTTTAAACAGAGAATGCTAGATAGTGCTTTTTTGTTTGTCCTGAAATACCTTAATGCAGTGTAGCATCGATACAGGAGTAAGTTTATGATCCTGTAAGAAAATGTTACCTTCATCAATAGTGCAGGCAAAACTTGGGAATATATTAAAAAAAGGCCAAAGTAAATTCACTCAGAAAACTGGAATGTTTTGCACGTTTAACAACTATTGGATCAAATTAAATGTTCATAAACTTCAATACTTTCCAATATTGAAATTCTCGCACCAGTAAAAAAAATTAGCTAGGGTCATGAATATTACAGTTACTGACAAAAACAAACTGAAAAGCCATTATCCTTTTGACAAACAAAATTATGATCATTTTGATTTCTTTTTGTGTTGTCATCTTGGTTTTCATGCACACCATTACATGATCTTCAAAACACCGTTGATTGATTATGTATTCCAGGAGCCCATATCTCACGTACCATATTTCCCCTTCGATACTATAGGTACAACAGCATCGTGCTATACAAAAATTTCCTTTCCCCACAACTCATACACTCAATTATTCTATTAATCTTGATGTGCACAATGTCAATTCCTTTTACCGTATGGTTCAGGGCTAACTTGTTTCTTTAATTGGTTTCCATGTCTCCATGTAGCTTCTGCACATGTGTTGTGCCGACTACGTGCATGTCTGAGACTAGGCGTAGGGATGCAATATACTCCATCTGTTCTAAAATTAGTGATATTTCAGACTTTTTAAGATACATTAAGAGTATTGAAATTAAATAGGGCCCTTATTAGTTAAGCTTCATTCCGCCAAGCACTTAATCAGTGCTTTTTTTGGAGCTCAATTCATTTTCGTTTAGTCATCCATGTATGTTAGAGATGTATTATTTATGGGACAAATTTTAAATCTTAGAATATCATTCTTTTCGAGACTGAAGGGGTATGATTGAAAAAGTCATGAGAGTATTACTCTGTCATTTACATAGCCCTGACACTAGGTAGACTATGTTATGTGAAATTCGCTTCCATGAATAATGGCAGAAGTCAGATCGAAAAGGAAATTTAGCTATTTACTCTAGTATATAAGGAGGTCATTAGTTTCTTTTATAACTGCATCGCTATAGTCCATGCATTTAACAAAAGCTTGTCTACTTCGATTCAGTTATTGTAGGGATTTCCAGAATGCTGTGACACTTGAATTGTTGTATCAAGTACTTGTAAAACTCGCAGATATATTATGACCTTGCAAGAATCTGGCAGTCTTTTTTATTCCAGAATCCATAACTTTTGAAAATAAAACATTTCACTCGACATGACATGGCAGTCTTTCTGATTCCAGAATCTATTACACTTTCTACTGACAACAAAAGTTTGGATATACTAAATTATTCTGATGGAATCTATAATACAAAGAAGCTAGACATAATACTAGATGGGCTGAGTTTAATCTTTGAACATCATCAACTGCCTTACAAATATCAGCAATCACATGAGGATGGTTATCTTGGAGCACCTTATACCACTGACTTGCAAGCATATCATACATTCATATGTATGTGTCTAATATTGATATACATTAAGGTTGTTCCTAGTCTTTATCTTATTCCTTGTTTACCCGGGTTTTATGCATTATGGTTAGTATTTGCTACGTGCTGCAACCAACATATACATATTTGTCAATATTGAATTAATGGTTCATTGCAATGATGGTTAAAAGATGCTTTTTAGCAACATGGTTCGGGGAGCTAGAGCATGTGCTCCGTGCTTTGTTCTAGTGTCTCTATAAGGTTTGGTTTAGGGAATTAGAGCATGTGCTTCGTGCTTTGTTCTAATGTCTCTCCGTAAGTTCCGGTTCTTAAAGCGGCAACCCAGGAACTTGTTCACCGCCGTTGGAACTATAATGGCTCTGGTCTTGGATAATTAGCTTGTACGTCTCTAGCTTGCCAGTGGTTACCAAAAGGCGTATGTGGGGAGCATGGGTGAGAGTATATTTTGATCCATCGAGGGCGGATTTATCTATTGGCTATGTTTCATTAGGCAAAGCCCCGTGATGCAAGCACCCAATGTACGGCAGATTCACACGTTGCGATGATTGCGCTCTCGCTCTGGATGCCATTAACCCTCTCACGTTGCACCCTGAGCGTACGTCAATCTCGATGCCTTGGGTTATGCTGCCTATGTTGAACCAAAACGGCTACTGTTCTTGCTAGGGTGTTTGGTGAAAGTCCTTGTAGCATAAGTTCTTTTGGATTTATGTGATCAGCGGGTAAAGGGCGAAACCTCTACAGAGTGTAGATCTATCATGATAGCCGTGCTCACGGATACGAGCGACCTGTATTCTTTTTTATTAGAATATGAAGCTAGTGGTTGATGTTGGTATATTTTATGATTACTTATACATTATTATTGGGTTTATAAATGGGTTTACTCATTTGTAGTAATTTGGATGATAATAAAATGAAACAATTAAAAGTGATAATGTAGTTTAACCGTGTCAAGCCTTTTGTTCTTGCATAACCCATGTTATACTTGTTAAGTAAGATGGTTTACTTACACTTGCAACTATTCAACAAAATCCCAAATGGGTAACAGATGGAGCATTAAATGATCAGTCGCTTGCTGAATTTCCGGAGCATCTGCCGTACTTCTAGCTGTGTTCAACCAGTCGGTGTCTCTATGGACTTGAGGCTCTACTTAGTTAAGAGACGTTTATTAATTTTAAGACGTCCGCTATGTTATTTGTTTAAGACTATTTTATTTCGAGCATTGTATTCTCTGTAATACATATTTGTAATCTATATGTGTTCTGTGGACATCCTGGACACACATATGGAACCATTCGGGTTTCTTGGAAATCTGGGCGTTACAGAAGCTGCCGTACATCGGGCGCTTACAGCACGGGACCTTTGCCTAACGAGACATAGCCAACGGATAAATCCGTCCTCGATGGATCAAACTATACTCTCACCCATGCTCCCCACATACGCCTTTTGGTAACCACTAGCGAGCTAGAGACGTACAAACTAATTATCCAAGACCAGAGCCATTATAGTTCCAACGGCGGGAAATAAGTTACTGGGTTGCCGCTTTATGAACTTACCTTACGAGAGATATTAGAACAAAGCACGAAGACATGCTCTAACTCCATAGACAACATTAAAGAGACACTAGAACAAAACATGAAGCACATGTTCTAGCTCCCCAAACCCATGTTGCTAAAAAAACATCTGTTAACCATCATTAAAGTGAACCATTAATTCAATATTAACAGTTAAATAAATGTTGTTCGCAGCGCATAGCAAATAGAATGTATGATTAAAAGGTTTATAAGTAACAAGGATTGTCCGTGTTATAGTTGCCTTCCTCAGGGTATTGCTGCTGCTGCACCTGCTTCTCAGGAACGGAATCGTTGGTGAACTCGAACGGCTCATCAACTACTCACATCGATCACCACACAAGCATCCACACATACATGTAAATAAGGTATTTAATTAGAACAGTACACTAAACATAAACAAATGATTAAAAGAAGGCTTTAGGAATATTGTACGCTTTACTATGAACACATGAGCGCGAAAATCACTCAAATCAGAGTTAAAATGAAGAAACTACGCTTAGGGCTCAAGGGACTTGCTGGTGAAAGTTTTTGGCTTCCAGCGGTGTATAAAAACTCGAGGGCTAAAGCTCAAAATAGTCAACTAGGACGGCGAGTTCTATTTTACAAAAGCGCAGGGGCTAAAATAGATGAAAAAGGACCTAGTTCGAATTACTTTTGAACTGGCTTGGACTGCGGATTGAATCTAGAGAAACAGAGGGGCTCATTTGCAAAAGACCACAGCGGCGGCTGAGGGCTGATGCCACAGGTACTGTTTATTGAGACATTCAAAAGAAATGCAGAATAATGTTTCTATTTCTTATATTTGCTTTTATTTTCTTCAAAGATTTTATTTTCCCTATATTAATTATGAGCACTTAAATAAAAGAAAAAAATTATTTACTAATTTCAGGAAAGGTATTTTTAGGGTGTTACAGTTCTGGTGCTCATAACAGTAGTTGCTGAGCCCGGAGGGCCCCCTTATCATCCCAGTCTGGGTCCTCCCGCTCTATCCGTCGAAGCAAGCTAAGATTCCTGAAAGCTAACTATAGCTCTAGGTTAGGGCTAGGGAGGCATCTCATCCTTTCTAACTGTAATAGGTTCCCCTTCACTAGTAGTTCTCCCAACTTCTTTGCTCCTTAGTGAGTCTCCTGTGTCATTAGCCCTCCCAGGTCTTCTATCCGGTTATTCACTTAACCATTATCCAACCATCCGTTTATCTTTTGTTATGGGCAAGGTAGACCCCAATTTAATTCTAGCTCTTCCATAGAAGAGGCAGTGCCTCTTCGTATGCAATTGAAGGACTTCATGGAAGTGCAAGGCAAGATCAACAAAGAGACCTTCACCAAGTTCAAGGCTATGGACAATATCGTAGAGAACATTGATGGAAGGTGACGAAGGTCAGGAGCTCCAACCAACAAGTGCTCAACATGATGAAGATGCAAGAGATACAAGTGACTCAACTCGCATTTTGCCTCCCTAGCAATGATGGGAAGCTGCCGGGACAACATCAAGGAGTGGAGTCGGCTAAGGCAATCCAAACTCACTCGGGAAAGGAAACCGAAGAACCTACACAAGTGGTCGGGGCAAAGAAGACCAAGCCTAGAGTTGAGGCAGAGATAGCTACAAATGAGAAGGTACCTACCCGTACACCCGAGATAGAGACCATAGAGCTGGAGTTTGAGATTGAAGATGAAGACAGGAGAGTTCTACCTCTAAGGCCATGTTACAACAAAGGAAAAATTGATGAGCATTTCAAATTGTTTGTTGAAGAGGTTCGTAGGTTCAATGTCAACATGCCGCTCTTGGACGTGCTCCAAGTCCCGAGGTACTCCCGCTACTTCAAATATATCCTAGCCAACAAGAGGGAGATGCCAAGCACAGTGAAAGATGACCAAAGAGTTTAGCGTGGCGATCTCCGACCAAGCTTCTGAGAAGAAAGGAGACCCCGGATGTCCCACCATACCATGTTCCATAGGGTCTTTCATGATTGAAAGGGCCTTATGTGACCTTGGATCAAGCGTGAGCTTCATGCCAAAGTGCGTGTTCAAAAAGCTATGCTTGCCGGAGACAGAACCCACCCCTATGTGCCAAGAGTTAGCGGACAATTCCGTCTGGTATCCTCTATGAGTTGCCGAAGACGTGCTCATGAATATTGGAAGCCAACTTGTGCCCATCGACTTCGTCATCCTCGACATGGGAGAAGGGAGCAAGTCGCCTCTCATTCTTGGGAGGCCCTTCCTCAAGAGCGCAAGGGTGAACATCAACATCGCTAAGGGTGAGATCAAGTTCGACATCAATGGTGTCACTAGCAAGTTCAAGTTCCACCCGCGTGTCGAGGTATGCAACAAGATTAACATAATCTCTAATCCATATGTCGCTAAGGGGGAGAAGAAGCCAGACACACTAGAGAGGAAGGAGGTGATCATCTCCATCAAGGAAGTCTTCACGCTCATCAAGGAGAAAGCTACAAATCCATCCAAGGGTGTTGCGCCGACCAAGGAGGTGGCACCAAAGGGAGAGGAAGTGGCTAAAGAGGAGGCGCCACCTATTGTGGCACCACCTTTGGAGGCGCCGCATATGAAGGTGCCACCCGAGGCGGACAACGTGCCTATGGGAGACGATAAGCCAAAGACAAAGCATGCCGCAACGAGGTGGATTATCAAGAGAGCGACGTCAACCCCCGAGGTCAACAAGAAGTGAAGAAGAGAAGAAGTCTGGTCATAGACTATAAAAAAGCGCTTTGAGGGAGGCAACCCTTACGTCGAGTCAAGAGTCCAAGCTTGCGGAAGGATATACCATCGTCGAGTCAAAAATAAGCTACCGGGAGGACAACCCGCGGTGGTATGAGTAGTTACTTAAGTTTGCTACGCGTGAAACTTGTAACATTATTTGGACGAACTCCGAAACTTTGAGTTAAATATATTTGATCATGTTTGTATTTATTTTCATAAACCAATGACATGAGCCATCCTATGTAGAATAAAAAAACAAAAATCCAAAAATAAATCCTTTTCCCAATTTTTGGTGACCGTCCGCACCATGACGGCCTGGCCAAGTTGCGATGACAAAATACGAGTAGAGCAAAGCGTTGTTCATAATGTGTAAAAATATTCTTTGACACTTGTTAAGTTCGCTAAGACATAGAAAAATAATTGTGATGTTGTTCTCATAAGATTAGAATTCTTCCAAGCCTCATTTGATTTGATTTCATTCAAAATAGTAAATATCTCTCTCTGTCTCTCTTTTAGCCAAAAATTAAAACCTAAACACATGACCATCTTGACTCAATTCTGAAATTTTAAGATTAGAGGGAGGTTTTAGCACCTAAACATGCTTTGAGGAGGTTTGTGAGCTTGGTTATTGCTAATTGAGAAGGACAAAGTACATAACCACCTCACCTACCACCATAGGCATAAATCCAGGAGAGATGATATCCAAGGCATGGAGAGGACACCCAAATTTCAGAAAAGAGAGCACCAAGTGAGGAAGACAAAGTGCAAGGATATTGGCATGACACAAAGGTGACAAAATTGATTAAAGAGAGGAGCAACATGTGAATATGACAAGAAAACGAGTGATTCACAGCATTTGGGCGGTGCAAAAAGACCAAGTCGTTACCGAACATAGGTCAGAAATCTCAAGGAGGAGGCACCAGAGCAAGTCGAAGTGAAGCAGGGGAAGGAGGACCCAGGCCTGCTGGCCCAGGGCCTCACTAGCCGGCTGGCCTGGCGCCTACAAATGGAGGCTCGGCCTCCCTCTTCTCTGGTAAGCCCTCCACACTTCCCTTGCATATATTCTTCAAAGTTCATCCATCTAGAAAACCTCCAAGAGCCCAGACAAATTCGTGATCCAAAAACAACTCCAAAAATTCCAAAAAATTCACCACAATTCATAGTTTGCTTTTGTCTTCCATATTTGTGTTCTCCCACCAGCAAGAAACCCCGGGTGTGTTGTCCTGTGTTTTTCTGCAGCAAGGAAGATGACAAAAAGCTTGAACTTCATCATGGGGAAGAGGAGGAATTATCCGTCGAAGTCCAGCGCCACATGAGAAGGATCTTCGTGGAGGCCCTCGGCGGCCTCACCACAAGCCATGGAGGAAGACCTCAACGTGCCAAGAAATGACATGCTTCTTCTTGGAGGGATGAGGACCATGAGAAACCCCTCCATGAAGTTCCCGGAACCTCGTGGACACGATGGCACACCACTGGTTCCCCCACGACGCTAGACACGATCAGCTGCTCCACCGCCATACACACCGAAGATGTCAAGATATGGGTTCGTCATCATGACAAAGGAAGAAGAAGAACGGCTTAAGCACCTAGAAGGAAGATTGAGGCCCAAGTCTGATTTTTATGATGATGCGTTTACCAAGTTGGGATTCTATAATGGTATACATCTATTGCTGGAAAATCTTTGTTGGAGGCTGTTTTCTGATAGGATCCAAGCTCATGTCTATGAAGATGTTGCTTTGGAAATGTTGATGACCATGAAGATAGTTCAAAGAGTGGTGGATGGTGAAGAGAATTATTTTCTTGAGTTTCGAGTGAATGATGAAGAGAAGGCCATTTCATATGATGATGTGAGGAGTTCATTGGCATTCAAGGAAGATGCGTAGGAGACGGCCACACTTGAAAGAGAAGATGAGCTTGATAACTATTGGGAAAAGATTGCCATGAATCAGAACCATCAAAGGAGAAATATTAGCAATGTGAAGATAAGAGTTTTCCATTCTTGGATGAGCAAGAGAATTCTTGGAAGAATGAGGGAAACAAAGGTCACCGACATGGAACTAAATTGGATGTATGCCGCACTAGTGAAGAAGCAAGCCATTGATTCAACCTACATAATGATTAATAGATGATGTTGTGAATCAATGTCCGGGAGTGGAGAAATTGGCTCGGGATGCTACCTCACCATGATTGCTTTAGCTCTAAACTGCTCCATTGTGCCTAATCCAAGATTTTACATGATATAAGCGGAGTTTGGAACTGACAGGAAAGGGTTCAAGATTGCTAATACAAATATTTCACTTCCCGATGAGAGGATCAAGTTGGTCAAGGTAGGAACGAAAGATTGGAGAAATGAGAATATATAAGTGGCGGCAAAGTAAACTAAAAAAGGCAAACATGTTGAAGAAGCTGGTGAGTCAAGAAGAGAGGAAGGAGAGTTACCTCCAGCAACTGATGAATATTGGAGAAGGGAGTTACCACCTAGTGGGCAAGGATCTTTGGAAGGATGGAGGCCATGGGGAGATGAGCAAAGCCAAGCATGGGGGTATAGCGTGTCGGCGCCACCTCTGGTGTACCAACCACCCCCACCACCCCCGACCCTTCTTTTTGGAGCAATTTCTCAATTATCCACACCTAGAGAGGAGCACAAGGATTATTGGTGCCTACGCCGAGAGAAACTTTGAGGACATCAATACCATCCAACGTCACATGGAGAGGCTAGAAGATGGAGCCGTGGGCATCGCATATCAAATGGGAATCTTAGAATTGGCACCGGCGGAGCACTTCCAAGGAGGAGCATCTCAAATGTATTATGACCAAGGGTACAATGCAAGAGGAGAAACTAATAATGAGGAGTGATCGACCAAGATGAAGAATAAATTTGCTCGCACGTGTGGTTTGATTTTTTGTTCTCTTCATTTTACTTATTTATTCCACGTGTGTTCAAGTTTGTGTGTGCATAGCATCTTCTTTTGTTCTATTTATTGTCAGCATGTGTGTGTGCTCTCATCACCATGAATAAATATATTACCCACGCTTTTCACCAGATGATTAATAGTTGCCATTGACAATTCGTGCCATGTTGAAATATGATGATCGTTGCACTTGGTCTACATGATTAAACTAATACTCTCTCCAACATGCCTATCAAATCATTTAATGAAGACCACTTTAATCTTGTGTGAAGATTAAGTTATTTTTTAGACCCATATACTTTATTCTTGCTCTCAAGGGATGTTTTATTTAAAACTTAATATATGCTAGCCTGGTCATTAACACCTATTGCAATTGCTCTACCTATCCAAACCCTAAATGTTCCATCATGATGAAACATAGAAAAAGATTTATTTTCAAGTGCATTAATTCAATAGATAATATCTTTGGTACAAGGCTAAGAAGTTGATCGTTCATTTTTGCATACCTTCTTTTTGCTAGCCATATAAACTTTGTATTGCGAGTTTCTACACCGGGAACGTTGCAAAATTTGTGGGGTATGCACCATAAACATATACATCTTTTTGTGAAACAGCTTCTTGACCACAACCCCTTTATGTGTATGGATATTTATGTAGACAATGAGAGTTAATGCTTCACACTAGATTAAAGAATTGTCGGGAGATAGAAAAAAAATTTAATGCACTAACTCCACCAATTATTATCACTCTGAATGCTCGCAACGAGCAATCCTTTAAGCATGGGCCAGGATGGAGTGAGTATCCATTATGATTCTAAGAGTCCTAGGGAGCAAAAAGAACACAAAAAGAGGGAAAAAGTCTATAGTAAAATAAAAAAAGAGAAAATAAAAGATGTATGACAAAAGGTATGTCACATGCTCACAAAGCATGACAAAAAGATAAAAAAATGTATATGAGAAAAATTTTCTCTCTAGTTCTCTCAGTCTAATTTAAATCAAGGTAGTTTCAAAAAAAATTATTCTATACTCATTTATTATAACCATGTGAAATACGATAACAAGGATTTCATTAGTGCCTTGGGATCATCCATTGCCACTTGCACATGTCCACCATCTAAAAGTGTGTGTTCATTTTCTCCCTCTCCACAAACAATTATTTTCCATGGTCTTTTTGACGAGTGTTGGTAAATTCACGAGATGTATTTCTTGTTTTGATAATATCTTGACTATAATATCTTCTTAGGACTAACTCTCCCATAGCTCCATATATTGCCTACATATACATGAGAGAAGATGGAAGAGAGTTCTACGTATTTGAGATATAAGGCAAGTTGAGTACTTCCATGAGCAATTTCATTAAGGTTTAAATTTTGACTTTGGTTTAGCAATTTCTTTTGAACTCACTTATCATTTTCTAAGACTCGTTTAAAATTGAGAGCATGTTATTTAAATCTTTGAGGGGATGCACTTATTTATATCTACCCATCATACTTGAGAACACTGGTCTCAACTTGAACCCTTAAAAGCAAAATATTTTTTGGGAGCATTATGTTTTCTTTTGTATGACTAAAGTTCCGGGATTGAACTGCGAAGGGCTACACTGATTTTTATTGAAGACTTACTCGAGGACGAGCAAGATTTAAGCATGGAGGGATTGTTGCGCTCCTTAGCTACACCTTTTTACCCTCATTTATTTTCAATAATGGCATAAATTTGACATCTAAACCATTGATCATACTTGATAATTGGGCCATATTTGCATATGGATATGTTTTTGGAGGAATTATGATTTTGCACGATTTTGGGCAATTTTGGAGCATAAAACGATGAAGCCCATGATGGAGGTCGAAGGCCCAAGGAATCAAGGATCATTCAAGGTCCACACCTGAAGATACAACACCCCAAAAAGTCCTAAGACACAAGTCCAACCAAGATTACTTCGGGATCAAGGCGAAGCAATTGAAGATTAAGAAAAGATTCATATCTTTATCTTTATCACGAAGATATCCCAGAGGAAAACATCGGTAAATGCCTATCATCAAAGAAGGACGCAGGGACTCAAGAAGACCCGAAGGGACACGATGAGAAAGGAGAGCGTGAGCTGGGCCTGAAAGAGGCCAGCCTGGCCAGCCTGGCCAGCCCAAGCCCATTTGGCCTCGGCTCATGCCCCCTTTTGACCTAGGTCTCCACAACTATAAAAGAAAACCACCTGACGTCTAAAAGGAGTTGACATTCACCACAGCCGCCAAGGAGAAGAGGAGTAGAAAGACACCTTTCGGAGAGCCAAGGGTTGTTGCTAGTTGTCTAAGGTTCGCCCTAGCCGACGTAGGAGCCTTGCACTGTTCTAGTTCAGGAGCAAGGATCAAGATCATGGTAGGCCATGGTTGGGATCTTGTGATGTATAATCATTCATGGTGAAGATGTTTCTATTTCTGAATTTCTAGTGATCAAGTATCTCAATGGTTGGCCCCGAGGAGTACGTCCTTTGTTGATTTCATTCGATCTTTGATTTGCTTTTGTTTGGATCTATTCTCGAGATAGATCACTTGGGTTGTTCCTATAGCCGTGGTGGCTAGGGGTTCATACCGGACGTATCAAAGAGGGCTCGATACTACTTCTTGCCTTGAAACTACAACGCCGAAGGGATAGTGTCGTGGCAGGGTGTATCCTTGTGTAAGGTTTGGGTTTTGGGAGTCAATTTAGAGGTCATGATTTAAAGATGCTTTTATTGAGATTCACATCTATCTTTACCCTATCTAGCTAAGAACTACGACTATGCATTAGTCCGGTGATCTAGATCGGTTGTCCCTATCTCTTTCTTGCTACCTTTGGCAGTTAGATTAGATCCGTTCTTTGTCGACTCGATCTTTCACCAAAGCAAATGTTTTCATGCATCTTAATTTGTTTCTTTGTCTTTAGTTCTACGGATTGATCAACCTCGGGGGAATTACTCAAGGGAAAGAGCTACAATGTCCCGTGCGCTTGCGGTTAACGATTGACGTATCTAACAGGCATCAACAGTTGTTCTGTTTTATCGGGTACCCGAGCGATATACCTTAAGAGCCGATATAAAGTTTGGTCTCCTAGGATCAGAAAACAAACCAGAGACCGAGAATCAAAAATTGGCTGCTTTTGGGTCTCAGGTTTTCTTCCCACCCCTACTGGAGGGTCGTTATTCTTATTCATGTGGTCTTAAGTCACATTATTTTTAGTCTCCGCGACCTCAGCAGCATGACCACATAAACCTCCCTGTGCCGAGCTCTCCTCCAGCGCATCCAGGTCCAGAGAGTCAGACGTGCCATGGCAAACAAGGAGCTTAATGTGTCATTTGTCCAGGAACGGAGCTGCGGCGCCATACCAACAAGGAAGCTCGAACCGAGAGTCAGACACGCACGACACATGGAATACGAATTCAAAGTGCTTAATGATGATTGATGACTCATTCGTATCGTACCTTCTTTCCAGGCCATTGACACAAGCCGTTGTCGCAGCAAAGGCGGCTGAGGTATTTGGGGGTAGTGTTGAGCACCACCTCTACATCCTTGAGTCGCAGGTGGAAGTGACGGCGGACGTTTCACCATTCTGGCTGGGGAACTTGCCGCCATGTTGTTCTTTTGCCTGACATGGAGTTGAAGAGTATGTTTGTGCGTTCTTAAAGGTGTCCAAGAATCAAGGTGTGATGACCTTTGTCTGACAAAGAGATGAGGCTATGCTTTGTTATATACTTAGAAAGTTTAATGGTGGGCTGGGAGAAGGCTAAATGCCGAGGTGGATGAGAAACAAGGTAAGAGAAGAGAAGGAAAAAGTGGGTTGTAAGCTTTCAGCCCGCTCAAGTACAAGAACCAAGAAAAAGCTGTGAGAGAAACATGTGAGCCATATATAAAATATTGAAGGGGTAACCACTATATGAGTGAGCTAAGAGGTGGGCTGTAAAAATCTATACAACCAACCGTGGACAATATTATTAGTCTTACTCTTATATATAGTGCAATAGCATCCTGGGTGCGTTTCTAGGGCTTCTCATTCCAGCACACGGAGGAAAATTTTCATACATATTAGGTCAACGCGACACATGGTGTTTTAGGCATGTATTTAATTATGACTACCAGGGATGGACAATCCAGTTAATTGGCAGGTAGTAAATCGGAGTATCCTCATTATAACAGTTGATTTTTTCAGGGAGGAGTTAATGATTGCGGGTTTTTGTATATTTCCTTAAACGTGTACTACTAGATTTAGTCTGTCAACGGTAGCACGTGACTATATCTTAAGAACTTGATTTTGTTCAAAATATTATTTTTTGGAACTAATTGTGTCATTATTTATTATATTTTTTACGATGAGACATGATTGGAGTATAATACCAAGTATACGTGCCACAACAGTTTATTGTTTATTTTACTTTCATTTCTCTACAAAGCTTGTTGGCCACAAATTTTGTTTAACGAAACCATACATTTAACTGGACCCACCTGTGAGACAAATAATGCGTCCCTTATTACCACATGAGTTTGTACTCGTACAGTCGTATTTATTAATTTTTAGAATAACATACAATAAAATAAAAAAATTATGAATTCAAATGAAGTTGTGTATGTAGCGTTACAATAGTTTATTTGATATAGGCATTAGAAGTGCGACTTCGTTAAATTACAAACGAAACACTCATCCTTTATGTGGTTTGTTCCTGAGCTAGCGGAGGGAGATCATAGAGCACAACAATCGGCCACCGTCACCGCAGTGATATGGAAAATTTGAAAATGCTGCAATGAGTTCCTCTTCAATGGTTTTGTCCATACCCAGAACTTGTTGTTGCATTGGCTGTGGACGATCCCAAACTTTGGACGAAGAGGCTGCCCTCAATGCTATTTGGTGTTTTGTAACATGATTGTAACATATGCTTAGCATGAACTCTCCATTGACACCCTCGTTCTCCAAATCTTTGTATTCACAACTTCGCGTATTAATAAAAGCGTTTAGGCCAGCGCATTGCGTCCCGTTGCATCTATAATAGAAAATTCATCCATATCGTCCCATTGGTGCTTGCCGAATGGGAGCCAGCACAGAAGTCGTACCGGCTCAGAAATCAGTTGGTACATAAAATGGGTTTATACGATGCTCCATGAACTTGTACAGAAATCACGGTAGATTTGCGTTAGCACGGCTTGTTTCCCTTTTTCTGATGCACGGAAGTCACGAAATTAGACTCAACTAAAATTCGACTCACTAAAACTAAAGTAGAGCTAAGCAATGATCCAAATTAATGTCCTGTTGCCTTAATTGTATGAATAATTGATCACGATTTAAAAATAATTTTAGGGGCCGAAAGCAGATTGAGCTTTTTTCTCACAGGTAAAATAAGCCATTTGCAGGGATTGGTGTCTAGCCATCTTCGACAACCTGCACTTAAGAATCATTTCTAAGAGTGGCCCCGAAAATGATTTTCAGGGACCCGGTCATGCTATTTTCTGCATCTGGAAATGGGTGGGTGATGCCATAGACTGCCCAAAAAATCAATTTAAATTTCAGAATTTTGGTTAAATTAATCTGAAAAATAGGGACAGCCATGTGCCACTTCCTCTGACAACCAGGGTCTTCAATTTCGGAAACTAAAAAATTTCGGACCCCTCCGAAAGTACGAAATTTCGGGAGTTTCGGTTTTTTTGAGGTTTCTATACCATTTATTTTAGAAAAACTAATTAATTTTGTGCTAAAAAATAAAAATAAAATGACATATGGATATGTTTTTTTTCGTTTCGCTACTCACCGAAAAAGGCAAAATTTCGAAAATTTCGCCCAAATTGTGAACCGTGCTTCCAACCTCTTGTCGCCGTGTGCTCTTCTCAGCCATTGTGTGCCTCATCTGCTCCAGCTGGCCATGCTGGCACAATACAACTACACTGCTCGTGAGCCGCATGGACCGCCCAAAGTTAACAGTCGTGCCTCATCAGGCCCGTGCTTAAACGGTGTGTTCCGTGTCAGGTCGTGCCGCCTGTTTGAATATCCATAGAGCCAATAAGTGTTATTATATTATATAACACATTTCTTTTGCTAACAAATCGTTGTATACTATGTGGCGGACCACTCCGAAATTATTCCAAGTTAAGTACCCCGGGACCACTAACCGAGTAGTCAGGCATTTAATCCGGAATAAGCTGGAGCGCCGTCGGATTAAACCCGATTAACCACGTACTTTTCTCGATCGAAACACAGCACGCCCACACGAAGGTGAGTTCCAGAGATTACAACATTCCACAACTTGACATACACAAATAGAATCTCAAAGTTATTACAAACCGAGTTCAAATTTAAATCAGAGTATAAAAGTCTTGCAGCGGAAATAAAAGTTCATTGCAGCGGACGGAACCCATTCGATGTGCCATCCACGATGCTACTCCTCCCGATCCTCGGCAGAGGATGGAACCCATTCGATGTGCCATCCAGGGGGAACCTGGGTAGGCCAAGTCAAAGCATCGACGGCCACATCCAACATGGTACCTGTAAATCAATGCCACAAGCAAGGCTGAGTATACTAATACTCAGCAAGGCTTACCCGTCGGGTGAAATCTACATCACCGACATCTAGACAATGAGAGGCCTTTGGCTGGTGGGTTTGTTTGCCAAAAAGCAACTAAGAGTAGGTCCTTGCTTTCATGTTTTAGCATCATATTCTATTAGATTTAATCATTCTAGATTAGCATCCTCTCTAAGCATACAAGTGGTGCAATACAATTTAATTCATACAACGAGTTCATAGATCTCATAATTCCACTTGTTACTCAATGCAGCAAGGCGGTCAAGCAGTCTCATTAACCGTGAGAAGCGGACAGTTCGAACCGAATTTCTGCTACCTGGCCAGGGGAAACCCAACATACACGGATACTATGCTTGCTATAAAAGGTACAAGCGTTTCCCAACCTTTCCCATCGATCCACAATTCGGAACCGGGTCCATTTCCTTAGGATAAAGGTTTACTGCTTCACTCACAGTCTCACGCATATATCCACAAGTGTACGGCAGGGGAAAACAAAGTTTCCAAGGAGAGATGGCTATCGGCCCTAGCTGCTTCAATCTGGTACCGGGCTTACCGACTCCCATATATCGGCATGCATGTGGTACGTTCAAAAACTTGACACACTCAACCACACATTTCGACCTTAAATCAATTATCATACACGGACGGGAGATCTACATCTATCATCCCGCCCGTCAATCCTTATGATTCCAACATAAGTAAAGACAAGCAATTCCTATGTCTCGCGAGTGACAGGAAATCACTCGACTTGTAACGGACCTAAAGCAATGCCCTATCGATCCTTTCATTCTAGTGTTGCAGGTCATAGGTACTAGGAAATGTGCAGCTAAGGTATTCAATCAACTCCTTGAAACGTAAATGCACAAGCATAGGAAATTCATAGATGCATAATTGGTAAAGGTTAGGTTATGCTCCGGGGCTTGCCTTCTTGCTCAAGCTGGGGGTTAGCCTCCGGGTTGGTCGATCCTGCGCCGGCACCTTCCTCCGGGATTCCTTCCTCGTCAGCGGGGATGAGGTGGTAGTTGCCGTCCGGAATAGCGCCTTCTACATGAGATGCATATCTTAAGGTGGCTGCCTATTGATTCTAAGATTAAGGCCTTGAAGGCCATATTCACCTAGACATGCTTAAGCACTACTATTTTCTTCACAAAAACAGAGTAGAGGTGTGGAAAAAATTTTATTTGACTTCGATGGTGATTGTGTACATATATAAAAGAATTCTATTTATTACTCACAATTTAGGGTGCTGTTCTGGAATTTCAGATTCCCTTTATTTTCTTCTAACTAACTAACAAAAAGGTTTATTCTTTTATATAAATCAAATTGCACCTAGATTACTTCTCATTTTTGTTTCTCCATTTCTGTTCATCATTTTTATCTACAAACTTTATGACAGCTACTGGAGTATAAGAGCTAAGCTCACTCCAAAATTTAGCTAAATCCGAGCTACACATAATTTATTAAAAATATATCAATCAGCTGTCTGCAGAAATGAAATAAATTCATATAAAATCGAAAATTCATCCAATTTAGGAGCTTTTCCTACCAAAGCTAGTCATAAGCATGAGGAGGGCTCTGGCCAAGTGGTGGCTCAAAATAACCCTTGGACAGTCCTCAATAAATTTCTATCCAAAAACACATATTTTTTTATTTGCTAGTCTAAACAGAGCAACAATTAAGTTTTTCATTTTTAACAGATGTGCTAACAAGTTTTTAGTCCTCTGGAGCAAAATGGTGATTTTTCACAGCATAGATTATTTTTAATAATTTCTGGACTACAAAAAGACAGGAAACACATTTTAATTCATAACTGAAGCTACACTGAATAATTTTAGGTCCCCTTTGGACACAAGCTGTCGAAAGTCACTACAAACAACATATCCAAAGATCAACCCTAGCGGAGCTCTGGATTTGAAATGGTGCACAAGTTTCAATTTCCACAGTTTGAATTTTAATTCAAAAATGGTTCCCCAAAAGTATACACATGCTTAAAGGAGATTGGAGTTTACAATCTCACGAATCCAGGGAGTATTTTTGTGCATTTTTCTGATTTTTGTACGATTTTTAACGGATTTTACAAGATTCGGGAAAATTAGATCTAGGTTTAAGAATCTTTTTACGCAGGGAACCCTAGAACTTTCAAAACCTTACGAACAAGTCCCTGACTTTTGCACGGAGGACCCTAGAAAAACGAAGACGATGAACTTCGGTCCTTGGCCCTCGCCGGAGTTGCGCCGGCCAAACGGCGGCGAGCTAGGGTCGGGGAAGTGGGGGAAAAGCATCAGGGGCTCACCACGACTCGATTGGGGACGATTGGGAGGCCGGGGAAGCTCGGAGTTTCGCCGGCGACGAGCGGTGGCGGTGCGGCCGCCGCGACTGCTACGCCGGTGAGGTCGGAGGCGTTCGTCGGGGTTTGAAGGGTCCTAGAGCACCAGTGGAGCTCGAGGAAGCTAATGGCGTGCTCGGTTGACCTCGGGGACGGCTCGGAGTGGGGTCTCGACGTGAGGGTGCTCCGGCGGCCGAAAATCGTGATTTGGGGGAAATCCCGATTTCTCGCCGGAGAAGCGACAATAGCTCGGGAGGAGTGGGGGGAAATGGAGCTAGGGTAGAGGTCTAGCTACGTGCGCGATGAATTTGGGAATGGTGGAGTGTGGAAGGAGAATTTCTCGGCGAAGCTCGGCTCGGTCCGTGCGGCGCGAGGAAGAAGACGACGGAGCGAGCGCGAGGAAGTGCAAATGGCCAAGTGCGAACTGAGGGGAAGGGGTGTGAGTGCTCGGTGGAGTGCTTGGGCACGCGAGGGTGGCACTGTGCTGCCTTGGGAGCGTGCGAGCGCGTGCGTGGCTGTCGCGGTCGCCATTGATGGCGCGGCGAGCTCGAACAGAGCGCACGCGCGCGGTTGGGCGTCAAAGATCGTCGCGTGATGGAGTGGAGATCTTCAGCAGGGCCTTTGGCGCGACGCGGATGGATTCTACCGCCTGCAGGGCGCGCAGCGCGGCGCGGGCGCGCGTGCGGCCACGGCGGCGCGCGACCGGCATGATGACGCTCCGCGGCGCGAGGCGAGGCGACTCGACGGCGGCGAAGTGATGGCACGGGAGGGGCTGGACAAGTGCTAGGCGACAAGCGCCAGCGTCCGCCGTGGCTCGGCCAGCTTGGCGCCGCCTGCGCCGCTCGCCGGCCACGTGGCGGCCGAGCTCCGGCCAGCGCAGGGGCGCGCCAGGGGCACTGTTGGCGCCCGTGGAGCTCCGTTTCCAAATTCGAATTTTCTCCAAAAATTTGAACTGAACTTGAAAAAGTGTGAAAATAAAAGTTGGAGTTTGGGAGATGGGACACAACTTTGTTTTTGGGATGAACCTGAAATTCCAAGTTTTTCGAGCTCAAACAACCCAAAAACAAAAAGGTGCCTAGAACGGTATTTCGAGTTTTTGAGGGACTAAACTGCAAAATTTTCAAAAGTTCCAAATAGTGACTAGGGTTTATTTGTGATGACAAACAACTTTTACTTTTGGAGATTTTCAAGTTTAGTACAAAAATCTTGAGTTTTCAGTTGGGTGTCAAACAACCCTTGTTTTTTGCATTTAAATTTGAATTTTTGGAGGATTTTTGAATTTCAACCCATAATTCCCTTTTGCATTGATTTTAAATGTACTTTTTAATTATTTTGACATCAGAGATGTCACATACTACATAACATTATTTTAATTCATAAAAATTATTTTATTTTGTCAAGCTACTATTCTGAAAACAAACAATTTTTGTATGATGCCAAACTCATGTGCTACCCTAGAGACGCATTATTTGTGTGCTATGTGGGCCCAGGTGAAAGTATGATTTCGTCAAATACTCATGCGGTGTCCTAGAGACGCACCATTTGTGTAAAATATAATTTGCGGTAGACGTAGAAAAATGAAAGGAAAATAAACAATACACTGTTACCACATGGAAACAAAACGGACGCATGCAATGTCAACATTATAATAAACAATAATATAAGTTTAAGATATACTCACAATCACATACAACCGTTTGTTTTTGCGGGTAGCTCACATACTACCGTTGACTGGCTAAAACTAACAAAAGTTTATGGAAGTATGTAAAGAAGTAAACATTAATTTCTCTATAAAAATATTCAAATATGAACGAGCTATATATTTCGCGCTGTCTTTTGACCGTTGAAATAACAGGATGCGTTTTTTCACCTAGGCCTAATGGGCTCAGGTACAGCCTGCCATATACGCGGTATATTCCATCCCAGGTAATCATAATTTAATACTTGCCGGAAACACCATTTGATACGCGGACACAACGGCTATGAGGATTTTCCTCCGCGGCTGCGCGAAAGAGGAACCCTAGAAACGTCTCCAGGATGCTCTTGCCCTATATAAGAAAGCACAGGCCGGCCCACATACTCGCCAATCACCACCATGCCTGGCGAAAGAACAACCAGGCGGAATGTTTCCCATCCAGAATGGTCAGTGGTCCGTAATCACCTCCACCTGCGAATCAAGGATGCCGCCGTGGTGCTCAACGCTACAGCAAAATACCTCCGGCGCCTCTGCCGTGACAACGGCTTGTCTTCCTGGCCAGGAAAGAAGGTATGAACGTGTCTTCCGTCCGTAATCTTTAAGCACATGAAATTCGAGTTCCATGTGTTGTCTGAGTAGTTATGACCTTGCTTTGTTGGTTCATGGCGTTGCAGACCCGGTCCTGGAAAGGTATGGGGTTGGAGTTGGACGCATCAGACGGCTCGGCACGGGCAGGTTTAGATGGTCAGGCTAACGAGGTCGTGGGTTCAAATATTATTCTTGAGGACGATGAGGTTAGGTGAATTCGCCTGTTATCGCGAATCAGCATCCTCCACAAGAGCTCACCACCTTGAACTTGATAGACAAGGTTGGGTTGCCGCCGTCTACCAGCGAGTGATGCAGCTAGCGCAGACATTGCGTATCATCTATCAGTGCTCTGTTAGAATATACATGTCATAGGTGATTGAATGTGTTCTGTTGTTGTGAACTCCAAATCGGCTTTGGTTTCTTCAAAAAAAAAAACTGCTTTGGTTGAGTTATGATTGCGCTGTCTAGTTATTACAAGAACTGAAACATGAAATGAATGTAATGTGATGCTTATGCTTCTTTGTTCAGGTGTTCATTCGACTTACAATATATATAGATGCATTCCCATGGTGTTTTGAATTTGCACAAGGTTTTCCATTTTTGTTTAACAAAAAGAATCTGGTGTCACTTTTTCAATGGCCACACAAGAGAGGCATCAATATATAAATGTATCCATGAATGTTGAAATATCCAAGAGCGGTTCTGAGTTTTGACGAAATCTACACAAAGTTTCATGCCTTTGCCCGTGAGAGAACAAGATAAATTAGATCACAAAATTTGCTACATCTTATTCATATTGTTACAGGTATAAAGTGTCAGTTAACTTATTTTTGTGTATGGATCTCATTGGTAGTAGTCGTGGGTTTCTTAACTGAATATGATTCCTGCTTCCGATGCCATTTTTCTCTACTTTCCTCGTTCACTGACAATTGGGACCCTAACTGCCAGGAGAGAAATAAAATAAAATAAAATAAAATAGACCATAGGATTTGAAATGATAGATGTCGACTGGCTTTGTAAAGGACAAGTCACTGATATTTGTTCATTTGTTCGTGACAAGACAATTATGTATATAGCTAGCTTATTAGTGACAGTTCCAAATATTTAAGTTTTCCAATTTTGATTCAAATTTTCAATGAATCACGGAGATTTCAATCGTGACTGAACTATGTGCAAAATTAAATTAAGAAATGATGCTGTCTTTTGTTTTACACTAACTGTTGATAAATACACCGATAGTTGGTTCTATAGATACTACTTTGACCATATTGCTCATAATTCAGATTTAGACAGATCCTGTAAAACATTACACTACAACAAAAAAATATTTTTATTAACGGGTCATCACCACTGTTTTAGGCCTCCTTTGAAAAACCCCAAACCCGTGCGCGGCGTACCTGTCCTTTCCTGCAGCCAGAAGCCTAGGGAGCTCGTTCACCAGTGGAAGTTTCATGTTTGCCACGCTATTGGGAAGCCCACACGAAGGGGATCCGCAGCACCGATCCCTTCGTTTTCCATGGGGGAGTAAACGGTTGAGATTCCACTAAGGAACTATTGGGCTCCTACTTTAATGCCCTGAAGGCTGCACTCATGCTCCACTCATGATGTACTCATGATGGTGAGCTATTGGGTTTCTACTAGTTACATCTATAAAAGGAGATTACACGTACACCTTGAGATAATGAGAAGGGTGTTACTCTTTACAACCATGTGTCACTTGTGTTCTTGTGTGTGTGCTTGAGGGAAGACAACGGGACGATCTTCGACAATCTCTCATGCCTCACAACCTTCTGGGAGGGATGGAACCGGATCGGGGATCCGGAAGGATTATATTTCTAACAAGTTATCAGCACCTTGGTACCTAAGCTAAGGTTTGCCGGCCGTTTCTCCAGCAAGTAACTTTATGAGGTTTTTTTTTTAATCTTGCTGGTAGCGATGCAAACTAGGTCCTGTCGATCTTTTAAATGCGCTCCTTTATTTTTTTGTAATCAATTTTTTTTACTCCTTCATGTGATGCCTGAGGGCTAAGCATGACAACTATTTAAGATTGATAAATAATGCTTCCTAACAATCCTGAAGTTTGATGTCTGATTGACTCTGGTTGACGTGCGTGTGGCATGTTACCTTGCTAGCATCTGTTTTTTTTTCCCTGTCGCTATGTCAGTTTACCAATATCCATATGAATGGATCTGGTTCATTAGTTGTTTGTGTTGCTAGCTACGGATTGAAATTCTAGTGTATGCCAGCAGTCCTTTCATACTTGTGCTGCCTGAAGTTGCACACCATATGGACTGGTTTTATTCTGGGCTAATTCTATAAGATAGGATAGTAATCATGTTGGATATTGTTTTCCATAATCTATTTTATGTCGTCGGCCAGCCGAACGCATAGATTGGAACCTGTGCGTACGCCGATGATTCTTTGATCTCGTGTGCTGCCCGAAGTCGCACATGGTTTTTTTTTTTTGCACTTACATATGTTTTCACGGTGCAATTATATGCTTGATATTAGCATCTACGGCCCTGATGTATGCCGTCATGTCTACATGAATTGCTAGCCGTGTACTGTTGCAAACGTTGAATGCCATGCATGCATCAATTGTGCATTCCACTATTGCACGTGCTTTATTCATCAAACGTTACATATCTAAGTGCTCACAAGTATTCAATTCCCTCAGTTTTGATTGAGAATACGTTTCAACATTATTTTAAGTGCAGTTTTTTTTACCTTGCATGCTTTTATTTGATCAGTACCTATCCTTTTATTATTTAGCTCTCTTGCTTAAATCACACATGACCATATATTCGTGCTCATGTACCTGAAGTATATTTGCATGAATTAATAGGAAATCGCTAACATCGTCGCTCAGCAGTTCCAGCAGCTTGCCCTGAATGGCAGGAACTGCCAGACTTGGATGGTGGACTGTGAGTTTCGTCTCACGTCGATGCAGCTCATTCACACGCTCACAATGCGTGGTAATGGTGACCCTGACATCCCGCCACATGAGATGGCAAAAGCATTGATCTTCATAAGTCATCACATCCACCCTGACCTAATGATGGAGTATCTTGAAGTGCGTGACCCTCTTGTTCTATGGCAGCACTCCATGAGCGTTTCGGCAAACAGAAGGCAGTGATACTTCCTCAGGCTAGGCGTGACTGGGGTCAGCTTCGTTTCATGGATTTCAAGTCAGTTGAGGCATACAACACTACGCTTCACCGCATTGTCGGCCAGCTTCGTTTCTGTTTGCAGAAAGTCACAGAATCAGAGATGATTGATAAGACTCTCGAGACTTTTCACTCCTCCAACATGGTACTCCAGCAGCAGTACCGCAATAACAAGAAGTACTCTGAACTGATCCAAGTCCTGCTTGCCGCTGGGACTCAGAATGAACTCCTGATGGAAAACTACAAAATGCGCCCAGTTGGTACACAGGCAGTGCCTGAAGCATATCACTACTACAAATAGGATTTTAGGAGACACTACAGTTTTATTTTCAGAGGCGGACATAAAATTTGTGCGCCTCCGTTAATCCTAGGCATTAACGGAGGCAGACACTTTTTATTTTCGGCGGCGTTTGCATATAACCGCCTCCGAAAATCGATTAACGGAGGCGGACATTATAAAATAACCGCTTCCGAAAATTGTATATTTTCGGAGGCGGACGTCTTAAAGTGTCCGCCTCCATAAATCGATTTTTGGAGGCAGACGCTTAAAAGGACCGCTTCTGAAAAAACACAAAACCCAATGGGCCCAACTCAGCCCGATATCATTGCTCCATATATATATGGCACTTAGGGTTCCAATCCACCCACCCACTCTCAGCCCCTCCCGTCTCTCCTCTCTCATGCCTCACTGGTGGCACCCCTCCTCTCTCCCTCGGCACTCTCACCGGCGGTGCCCCCTCCTCTCTCTCTTACCACTCCCACTGGCGGCGTGCCCTCCCCTCTCTCTCGCCACTCCCACCGGCGGCGCCCCCTCTCCTCTATCTCTCGCCACTCTCACACCGACGGCGACGCGGGTCGTGGCTGAGGCGAGGTGCTGGCGGAGGCACATGCGGGAGCGCCGGCGCAGCCATGGCGGAGGCGAGATGTGGCCGGAGGCTTGTGCAGGCGGAGGCGTGTGCAGGCGCGCCGCGCGTGGAGGCGAGAAAGGGCGGAGGCGCAAGCGGGCCGTGACACGAAGGCTCCTTCCCTGGCGGCGCCGGATGGATCCGGCGGCGGCTCGACAGATCCGGCGCAACGGCGGATGGATTCGGTGGTGGCTCGTCAGATCCGGCAGTGAGAGGCTAGATCTGGAGGCAGGCGGATCCCCGATCCGGCGGCGTGCCTGGATGGGCTCGGTGGGCACGTGGATGGGCTCGTGGGCCCAACTAGGTTTTGGATTTTTCTTAAAAAAAATTTTCTCTGATTAACGGAGGCGGGCACATAACCGCCTCTAGAAATAGCTCATTAACAGTTCGGAGGCGGACGCAAAAACCGCCTCCGAAAATACTTTTTGCCCGTCTCTAAAAACGGATTCTGTAGTAAGGGCAAGGCTTCCTTTAGGAAGGGCCAACAAAATCGTGGCAAGCAAGGGCGTAAAGGGGGGGATTTTAAGAAGTAGGCAAATAGAGGCCAGAAGCCTAACTACAAATGGAAGGCTCAGAAGGCCTCCAAGGACAATGCAAATGGAAGTACACACCCAAATATGGGATGTTTTCGTTGTGGGTCTGAGAAGCACTGGTCTCGCTCTTGCACAACTGAACTACACTTGATCCAGATGTATCAGGAGTGGAAGAAACGCCAGAACCCAGAAGCGCATTTTGTCCAAGTGCCAGTAGCCACTGAGACTGAAGCACCCCTGCGAGTTCCTACCCTACCTATTGAGACTCCAGAGCTTGGTGACATGGATGTCGATCCTGCTGTTGCCTCTACTAATGCTGATGCCCAGAACGGGGATGATGACTTTGACCTCGATGAGGATGATCTCCTCAGTGAGGAGGCACAGGACATGGAGTAGTCGTGTCCTTCATGAATAATTCCTCATGTCTTATTTCCAGTCATGATGTAATAATGCTCCCGTTGAGCAAACCATATTTATGCTATGGCTGAACTCTTTGCATAAATAAAGTTTTTTCTAAATAGTTATGTTTTTATTCATATGGTTTTCTTAATTATTTTTTCCATTATGAATACTTAGTTGAATATAATATATTTAATCCCAGTATATTCAATGGAGGCTAAAGAAGAACCATGTTTGGTTGATAGCGCTGCCACAAATACAATTTTAAGAGAGATGAGGTATTTTCAGACACTAGAGAAGAGGACTGAAAAACTCATGACAATTACTGGAAGCAATGGTTGCATTATTGGCTCCGGAAGAGCCACTGTGGTCCTCCCTAATGATACTAAGATATTCATAGAAGAAGCATTCTTGTATCCGGGAGCTGAGCGTACTCTCCTTGCCTTTAAAATATCCGACGTAATGCTTATCACCTTACTAATGCGTGTGAAGGCAGGACTGAATACCTGTACATCACCGAGTGCACTGTAGATAAAACAAGAGTGGTTGAAAAAGTGCTAGGTACTACCTCTAGGATATACTATACAACTATAAAAGCCCCTCAAGAATATGTTACTATGCCTACTATCTTTAGAAATCCAGAATCTTTTAAGATTTGGCATGAAAGGCTTGGTCATCCTGGATTAACAATGATGCGAAAAATCATAAAAATTTCTATTGGTCATGGCATTAAGGATATAAACTTTCCTCAGAAAAATGACTTTCTCTGCACCTCGTGTGCCAAAGGCAAGTTGATAACTAGGTCATCTATCCTGAAGATAAAGAATGAACCCTTGGGTTTCCTGGAGCGAATCCAAGGCAATATCTGCGGCCCAATACATCCCTTATCCGGACCGTTTAGATAGTTTATGGTCCTCACAGATGCTTCTACGAGGTGGAACCATGTATGCCCCTTATCTAAAAGAAATCATGCTTTCTCTAAATTCATTGCCCAGATCATCTGTTTGCATGCGAATTTCCCGGAGAATCGCATTAAGACAATTTGGATGGACAATGCTGGTGAGTTCACATCAAAAGCATTTAATGACTATTGTCTTGCTCTGGGCATTGATGTACAACATTCTATGCCCCATGTTCACAATCAAAATGGGTTAGCTGAGTCCTTAATAAAGAGAATTAAGTTAATTGCCAGACCACTTCTAGAAGCTAGATGTTGGGGACATGCAGTGTTGCATGCTGCTGCGTTAATCCAGTATCCACCATCTGCATATCACTCTGCTTCCCCTCATCAACTAGCACGTGGTCAAGAACCAATGATTTCCCATCTGCGAAAATTTGGTTGTGCTGTTTATGTGCCGATATCACCACCCCAACGTACCACTATCGGACCTCACCGGAAGTTGGGGGTTTATGTTGGTTATGAGACTCCGTCCATAATTAAGTATTTGGAGCCTAGAAGTGGAGATTTGTTTATGGCTCGGTACACTGATAGTGTCTTCGATGAAGAAGACTTCCCGGCATTAGGGGGTGGATTGTACCTTGAATCTAAAGAATGCCGAGAAATTGAATGGAGTGCCAGTAGCATTCAATCACTTGATCCACGCACTAGAGATACGGAACTTGAAGTTCAACGTATTATAAACCTGCAAAAATTAGCAAATAATATGCCTGATGCTTTTACTGATATAAGAGGAGTATCAGAGTCGCATATTCCTGCGGCTAATGCACCAGAGAGAGTAGAAATACCCATGGAGGGTACGAACTCTAAGGTCCCCAATCCTAGAAAAAGGGGGAGAGAATCAAATAACTCAGTACAAGCTAAGCGCAGACGTCTGCAAGCACAAAGTACTGGAGTAAATGCATTATACTCCCATTCATTTTTCCCAGTAGCGACACACCATGAAGGTGAAGGCCCCTGAGCACAAGTGCGCACAACTAAGAGCACAGGGGCTTCGGAACAACCAGACTCAATGGGAAATCAAGAAGAGCTGGAAAAATTTAATGAAATTTCCACAAACTATGCCGAGTCAGGAGAATTATATAATAGAAAGACTATAGTTGTCGACAAACATTTCGTCTCTAAGACCGCACATGCGATTAATGAGGATCCTGAACCAAAGACCATGGCAGAGTGCCAGAAGCGCTCAGATTGGGTTAAATGGAAAGAAGCAATAGATACGGAATTGCACTCGCTTAATACGTGGCAAGTATTCGGGCCTGTAGCTCGTACGCCCCCCAATGTATCACCTGTAGGATATAAATGGGTATTCGTTCGAAAGAGAGATGAAAACAATGTGGTGATAAGATATAAAGAGAGGCTTGTAGCACAAGGGTTCACGTAGAAACCCGGCATTGATTATGATGAAACGTACTCTCCTGTTATGAGTGGCATAACATTCTGATATCTAATATCTATGGCAGCAGGTTTAAATCTAAAAATACAGTTAATGGATGTTGTGACAACATACTTATATGGGTCACTAGATTCGGATATGTATATATGAAAGTCCCGAATGTACTCAAAATACCGGATCCAACAGCCAAACGCAACATGTACAATGTTAAATTGCAGAGATCACTGTATGGGCTAAAACAGTCTGGACGGATGTGGTATAACCGTTTAAGTGAGTTCCTCCTGAAGAAGGGATATGTGAATAGTGAGGATTGTCCTTGCGTATTTATTAGAAAGTCCCAGAATGGAATTTGTATTAGCTCAGTATATGTAGATGATATAAACATCATTGGATACGCAGATGACATCAATGAGGCAAATTCATACCTCAAGGCCGAGTTTGAAATGAAAGACTTGGGTAAAACCTGATTCTGCTTAGGCTTGCAGATCGAGCATCTCCCTGAAGGAATACTCCTACATCAGTCAACTTACATGAAAAAAGTGCTTGAGAGATTTAATATGATAAAGGCCCATCCTTTAAGACCTCCTATGATGGTGACATCTCTAGAAAAGGATAAAGATCCATTCAGGCCTAAAGATGATGATGAGGAAATCTTAGGACAAGAAGTTCCGTACTTGAGTGCTATTCGAGCACTGATGTATCTTGCAAACTGGACAAGACCCAACATAGCATTTGCAGTAAATTTGTTTTCTAGATATAGAGCCCCAACCAGAAGACATTGGGTCGGTGTTAAAACCATACTAAGATACCTTAAAGGCACTATTGATCTTGGCCTATTTTTCCCGAAGAATCAAGGTCAAATCCTAGTGGGTTATGCAGATGCTGGATATTTATCAGATCCTCATAAAGCAAGGTCTCAAACTGGTTTTGTTTTTCTCAGTGGTAGTACAGCCATTTCTTGGAGGTTCGGTAAGCAAACCTTAGTGGCAACATCTACAAACCAATCAGAGATAATTGCACTCTATGAGGATGCACGTGAGTGTGCCTGGTTATGACGGGTGATTAACCATATCCAGAAGTCATGTGGTTTGAAGATTACCCCTAGCCCCATTATTATCTATGAAGATAATGCGGCAAGCATTGCGCAAATGCAAACGGGCTATGTTAAGAATAATATGACAAAGCACATATCCCCTAAATTTTTCTATCCGCATAAACTCCAGAAGAGAGGTAGGGTAAGTATCCTACAAATAAAATCATGTGACAATCTTGCAGATTTGTTCACTAAGTGTCTACCAGCTTTTATATTTACAAAATGTGTCCACGGGATTGGCATGAGACATTTAAGAGATTTGCAGGGCTCAGGGGGACAATGCCAGTAAATAACATATCAGTGTTTTGTGGATCCTGAAGGTCCTAAAACTACTTGTCGAAAAGATATTGTTGTATTCTTTTTTCCCTAGCGAGTTTTCCTCAAGTTTCTCACTGGAGGTTTTTTTAATAAGGCAACATATTAGTTGACAACTATGCACTCTTTCTCCATATTTTTCCCACTGGTTTTTGTTTGGAGTTTTAACGAGGCATAAGTTAGTCACAGTAGTTGCCCAAAGGGGGAGTGTTGAGATTCCACTAAGTAACTATTGGGCTCCTACCTTAATGCCATGAAGGCTGCACTCATGCTCCACTCATGATGTACTCATGATGGTGTTCTATTGGGCTTCTACTAGTTACATCTATAAAAGGAGATCACATGTACACCTTGAGATAATGAGAAGGGTGTTACTCTTTACAACCATGTGTCACTTGTGTTCTTGTGTGTGTTGAGGAAAGACAACGGGACGATCTTCGACAATCTCTCACGCCTCACAACCTTCTGGGGGGGATGGGAACCAGATCCGGGATCCGGAAGGATTATATTTCTAACATAAACCATGGCCCCCCAGGCCAGGTGTGCTCCACTACCTCTGGCTTGCCAAACCGCCTCTGTAGCATCGTGCATCCGCCTCTCTCGTTCGCATTGGGCTTCTCTCCCTCTCATTGGCCGTCCTCGATCTATCTCTCTTTTTATCACTCCAGCGATGATATCTCTTGCGGTGAGATTCTCCTCATCTTCCTCCTGATTTTCATCTCTCGCGGTGGTGTTCGTGTTTGTATTATCTGAGAGGACGGCAGCTTAGGGATTAAATGCATTGCTAGAGCCTGTCTCGAAACTGGTGGTCAGGGAATCCCGAAATGGAGGATCAATGGGTGCACCAGCACAACAGGACAACGTTTATTGTCTTCACTAATGAGTGCCTGCTTCAATAACTACTCCCTCCATTTGTTATTAGATGTATTTGCATTTGCTACACAGACTAAGAAAACTGTCTAAATCATCATAGTCCGATTCACTACTGCAAGTAATAATTTTCTTTGTAATCACTCTTGGCTGATTATTAATTCTGCTTCAATATCCTCCCTCGCATGCAGCAAGTGCATTGGTCTATCCCATCCTCATGCGCATGCAAATTCATTGTGTGGTCAACCAAGCGAGACCTCCAGTTTGCATGCAGACTAAATTCTCACAACCTGAGGAGGACATGCAGCATCATTAACTGCACCATCTCTTCTCTACCCAAGCGATGCACAAGACGGGCACCAGGGCGGCATTCTTTTATGTGCTTTTGTAAACTATAGGATACTTTCTCAACTCTACTAAGTGATCATCCTACGTTTTTAAATTACAAGCCACTTGAGTTATTTCTTATTTCATTGTTTTGTGCAAAACATTAGCCCACATGGAAAAGTAGTAAGCGGCTTCAGGGAACGTATCCATGGTGGACATCACGTTCAAGTTCAAGTAAGTGATTGTACTTTGATCTTGTGATCAATTCCATGTGTCCCGCAGTCAATTACTAGTTATTTCATTAATGATATTGTACCATTTTTTTCTAGTCCAATTTTCTAAATCATAAATATCTCATTGACTTACTTTTTCAAATTTATTTTTCAGGATTATTTGTGCTTCATATGGTGTTGTTGATTTCCTCATTTCAGGGAAATGATGTTGGTTAACGTATGGGTCATTTTACTAATTAATAATATCATCTATGCACTAGATAATGGACTCTTGGGAGGATGAAGTTAGACAATTGTAAATGGGTAATCGATGAGAGTTGCAGCTTTTCTTTTACTGTGGTCCACTAGTTAGTGTAAACAGCCTTTTGCCGTGCTTCTTTTCTGCTGTGCTTTAGCTCCTTGATTGTATGTTGTATGTCACTATAGAGTTATTGTCTATGTGACGACTGTATACAAGATCTTCATTTTGTAATCTGCATTCATGTGGCAACAGGGTTTTTCCATATGATCAAGTGAGGGGCTTCTTGATGTGGCTTGGTTCTTTCATTGCTATAATTTATCAGATGCCGGACCTGCATTTATGCTCTGGCATCTTCCAGGTGTAAAACTTTTGAGTTGGAGTCAAATTTTGTAATGCCGTTTAACTTGATGCTTATAAGTTGGGAGTGCTGCACCATGCAATCTACGCTGCAATAAACGTACCTCAATATATAATGCCATTTGATTGGATGTAACTGCCAAGTAACTAAGATGAGTATGTTTAGCAGTACAATACATTTTGAATCCCATGACTCGAGGCTGGCATTTGTACTGAAGACATTGGATTGGCATTTGTATTTTCAAATTTGAATGTATGGAGGATCATGCAGTGCATTGTTTTGTGTATTTGGT
This sequence comes from Digitaria exilis, assembly GCA_015342445.1. Taxonomy (NCBI): domain Eukaryota; kingdom Viridiplantae; phylum Streptophyta; class Magnoliopsida; order Poales; family Poaceae; genus Digitaria; species Digitaria exilis. The sequence continues at coordinate 3,609,561 of JACEFO010002380.1, forward strand.
ACTTGCATGCTATAATTACTGGACAACCATTTTCCGAATTTCTTATTTTTAATGATTTTTCAGACTGTTTGAGACTATTTTTGTGCTCAGGTATTTCCTCCCTTGGTTCTCCAAATAGAGGCAGGGATTTACTAACTCAACTGGAAGTGGTACTGGGGGCAATCAGCTGACATAATAATCCCGGTGTGGGGGTGCCTTCCCTGGCTATCTACACCTGCTTCCCAAACTAAACCTTACTATATGGACTTATAATAAACTGTAGTCGATCAATTGCTGCGTTTAGATGACCTGAACACAATTTAAATGCACAAGGAATCAAGGTATTAACATAAATACGGTGATGTAACGCCTAGACAAATATACGCAAGAGTTTTATTGTTCTATCCAAGTAAAATTGCATACAAGTTTACGTCGCAAAAAAACAGAGAATTTCACATTTTAACTTTAAAACGCACCTGACTTTTTAGGAACACAAGTGTTTAAATCAAATGAGACCTCATCCTATCTGAACCGATTGGTCCTGCAGATTCACTTTAATAGCTCCCCTCCCCCAGGTATTATACATGGACACCAGCAATGTTGAGACAGAGTTATATTGCTCTCCTCCTTGCAGCAGATAATAAATTATAAAAAGATACATATTGTACACACTGTATTTTCTCAGACATCTATCACAATAGAAATTTGCATTAGTGCAAGCCCTACAACTTGTAACACTATATTTTTAAACAGAGAATGATAGCTACTGCTTTATTTGTAATAAAGTGCGTAAACTAACTTGGTAATACAATAGATAATTATGTTACAAGCCTGGGTATTAAACAATATTTTGCCCTCAAATCCTTTACTGCAGTGTAGCATCGATACAGGAGTAAGTTTACCATCATCAATTGTCTAAGCAAAACTTGGGAATATATTAAAAAACGTATTTGCTTAAACCAAAGTAAATTCACTTCAGAAAACTGGAATATATGGTTTGCACGTTTAACAACGATTGGATCAAATTTAATGTTCATAAACTTCAATATTTTCCAATATTGAAAGGTTGGCACCAGTAAAAAAAATTAGCTAGGGTCATGAATTTTACAGTTACTGACAAAAATAAACTGAAAAGACATTATCTCTTTGACAAACAAAATTATGATCATTTTGATTTCTTTTTGTGTTGTGATTTGGTTTTCATGCACAGCAGTACATGATCTTCAAAACACCGTTGATTGATTATGTATTGCAGGAACCCATATTTCATGTGCCATATTTCCCCTTCGATACTATAGGTACAACATCATCGTGCTATACAAAAATTTCCGTTCCCCACAACTCATACTCAATTATTCTATAAATCTTGACGTCCACAATGTCAATTCCTTTTACCGTATGGTTTAGGGCTAACTTGTTTCTTTAATTGGTTTCCATGTATCTATGTAGCTTTTGCACACGTGTTGTGCCGACTATGTGCATGTCTGAGACGAAGCATAGGGATGCAATATACTCCATCTGTTCCAAAAAATAATGATATTTTAGAATTTTAAGATTATTTGAAATAGAGCCCTTATTAGTTAAGCTTGTTTCCGCCATGCACATAATCAGTGCTATTTTTGGAGCTCAATTCATTTCATTTAGTCATCCACGTATGTTAGAGATGTATTATGTATGGGACAAATTTTAAATCTTAGAATATCATTCTTTTCAGGACTGAAGGGGTATGATTGAAAAAGTCATGAGAGTATTACTGTGTCATTTACCTAGCCCTACCACAAAGTAAGCTATGTTATGTGAAATCCACTTTGATGAATAATCGCATAAGTCAGATTGAATAGGAAATTTAGCTATTTATTACTCTAGTATAAGGAGGCCATTAGTTTCTTATATAACTGCATCGCGATAGTCCATGCATTTAATAAGCAGCAAAAATGGATGAATAAATTCATCAGTGGTTGATACAGTTTGTCTACTTTAATTCAGTTATTGTAGGGATTTCCTGAATGCTGTGACACGTGAATTGTTGTGTCAAGTACTTCTAAAACTCAAGAAATATTATGAACATGCAAGAATCTGGCAGTCTTACTGATTCCAGAATCCATAACTTTTGAAAATAAAACATTTCACACGACATGACATGGCAGTCTTTCTGATTCCAGAATCTATAACACTTTCTAGTGACAACAAAAGTTTGGATAAACTAAATTATTGTAATGAAATTAATAATACAAAGAAGCTAGACATAATTAATAGAAGGGCTCAGATTAGTCTTTAACATCATCAACTGCCTTACAAATCTCAGCAATCACATCTGGATGGTTATCTTGGAGCACCTTAAACCACTGACTTGCAGCCATATCAGTCATCGTCGAATACTTGAGGAACTCCACACAAGCATCAAGAAGCTTCAAGCACTGATACTGGTCTGCTAATGCCACAGAAGTCATCAAGCTCTCCATATCCAGACACTTGCATAAGATGCCTTCACATATATTTTTCAATCTGTTCATGCAGTAGTGATCCGCAACTACAAGCAAATGTCGAATTAGCTCAATCTGGTCATGAACATCCATGCCACTCATATTAATAATTGAATCTGTATATACAAAATGCAAAAGAGCTCTGAAGACAGCAGGTTGCATATCATGAACTACTATGTTGTCCTCATCTGACCATTGAGCTGCCTATCGAAGACAGGTGAACTAGCTGCAAGCATGACCCTATGATCTTGGAAAGTCTCTTGTTCTACCTTCAGAGTCACATCAGGCGTCACTTGATCGGCCATAAACTTACCAAGGTTTTGCAACATATCAGATACTGGAACCTCAATTTCAGGAAGCAATCCAACCTTTAATAACTGACTTGGCCTGAAGACACAAATGTGGCACTGAATCTCCAGGCAATCATTTTTCACGAGACTCATTTGTTCAAAGACCTCGCTTCTTACTTCAGGCCATCGGAAGAGGAACTGGTTGTTGCTGTTTAGCAATGCTGTTGTCGCCGAACCTGCCCATGCCGACCTATCAACTTCATTGGCAAATGTTAGACTGAGAAGTGCCGAGGCATTATCAGTACTCATGAGCTCAGGACAAACAGAAACGTTTCCCTCAGTTTCCTCACTGCGGCCATCTGGGTAATAATGGAGTGTCCACTCATAGCCTCCGACAGTAAAGGTTGGTAACCTTCCGAATGTGACATAGCCAAGATTTTTGCGGTCATTATGGTTGTCGACATTGAATTGGATTAGTGCACTATACATGATCTGTGGGGCATACGAGGATACTGTCAGTGGTGCCATTCTGAAACCCACAAAATGAAACAGGAGGATGATGATTGTAGACCAACCTGGTACAGTAGAGAGTGGAATTCACATTGGTTAATTGATTCTAAAATAAATCTGATGTCATGTATAACAAATAGCAATAACAATTGTTGACACTGACACTGGCATAAAGTAGGAAACACTGCTAGGGAACCTAGCTTTAGTACCGGGCGCAAAGCCGGTTTAGTACCGGTTATGCGCCCGGTACCGAGCTCCCAGTACTAATGGGCAGCCCATTAGTACCGGCTGCACTAGCTGGTACTAACGGATGCATTTAGTACCGGCTGGTAACACCAGCCGGTACAAATGGCCGACCACGCGGCACGACCACGCATCATGCGTTTTGTACCGGCTGGTAACACCAGCCGGTACTAACGTGATGCCATGCGGTAACAAAAGGGGCGCTTTAGGCCTAGTTCATTTAGTACTGGCTGGTGTTACCAGCCGGTACTAAATGTTCGAGCCCGCCCTTTTTTTCTCTTTTAGAAGTTGCTTGCTGTTTTTGTTTATTTTTAGTTTTTTTTACATGTTACGTTCCTATACGCAGTAGTAGTGGTTCCTACGTGTATTCTCGTACTCATAAGATTAGCATAATTGAAGCAATATATATATATATATATATCTATATCTGCGTGTGTGTGCGCGCGCAAAACCCGACGTATTACATACATAAGTCATATATCGAAATGTTTGAAATTACGGCCACGCTTCGTCTTCGTCTTGGATGCCTACGTCCGGTTTGTAGAAAGATCCATCGTTGTGGAATTCGCCTTTAGGGTCAATGACCTCGTCTATCAGGAATCCACAGAGTTGTTCTTGTACGGCCTTGATTCTGTCCGTCGGAAGGAGGCATTCTTCCATACGCCATTTCTGTCACATCAAAAAAAAGTAAATATATCAATATACAAGTCGGATGTTTGAATATGATCATATGCGTGACATACCTCGAATTCATCTGGCTTCATTGCGCCCGTCGGTCGTACAAACCAGTGAATAAACTCACACACATAGTAGCCACATAGGTTATTGCCGTGCTCCTGTCTCATACACTTATGTGGAATACAAAAGTGTTATTAAAAATAGCTATTGCATATAAACATATGTCACTACTGATGCTAAATGTTATAATTAAGTTGTTACCAGAAAGTCTAGCTTGATATGGAGTTGCTCCTTAAATGGACGTTCATTTTCTTCCCGGAAGCGAGCCCATGCCTTGTTCATGAGGTCGATGACATCTTGGAATTCTTCTTGTCCCTTCTTCTTTGGGTCAAGGACTATAACCAAGCTTCTCTGTAGCTCTATAACGAAAAGCATCCAATGGAAGCTGTGTAGTGAAAGACGCATACTACGTTAGATATATTGGTAGCTTCTTTAGGTCAAGGACTATGATAAGTAAAAGTTGAAGTACTCACTGTGCGTTGTACGGGAACAGTATGAAATCACATTTTTTCTGTTTATCAAGAATTTCCATATATTCTTCGTTGTCGAGTTTGGGGTGTTCTTGACAGTATATTCGTGGATCATATTTGGGTCCATGAAGCCAAGGTTTTCAAAGCCTTTTCTTCGGCAAACTTGTTGTTCCATTCTACATGAGACAATCAAATTATAAATGTGATGGTGAACAATATTAATGAATAGATGGATGGAACATAAATGAGATGAAAGACTTACAGAACCCATGCACTGATGAGGGATTTGTCGAGGGCATCCTGATTGAACAGATACCAGAATTCCAGGAACTCAATATTTATCTCATCCACCCCTCAAAAATAATGCTCGTCTCTTATACGAAGAGTTAGGTAGCATTGGCCGTTTGCAGATTGTTTCATGTACCAACTATGGAGATTACACATCCTTGTCGAAAGATCCCTGAGTTGGTGTTCAAACACTAGAGGTTTCTTCAATTCAAATGGAGTTCTTTCAGCTCCAGTATGAATTGGGATATGGTCCTCACCTCGTAGTTGTGCTTTGGTGAGCCTTGTGTCGTAGACAAAATCAACGAGAGCTTGGTCCTCCTCTGATGGCACTTTGAGAGGTGGGATTGACTGATTCTTCTGCATACCAAGCTGTGGAATGCTCGACGCTTTTCTCTTGCGCTGGGTTGCCTTTTTTATTTGACGGTCATAATCCGATAAGGGACTTTTTGTCTCTTGTTGCTTCTTCGCCTATTGTTGCTTCTGCCACGCAGTGAATTGCTTTCGAGTTATCTCGGGCGTGGTCTTCTGACTAGGCGGTGAAGCCAGTTTCTGCGACACGGGAGGCGGTTTCTTAGGAGCTTTCTCCCATGCCTCCTTCTTCTCCTTAGGAGGCGGGGGCACAAGAAGTGGCTGGATCCTAATTCTACTTCCGCCACCAATTTTCTGCGCATCCTTTGGTGCAGGTATTGGTGCATTTGTAGATTTTATAGGAGGCGCAGGCGAGCTAACGCTCGGATCTGTTCGAATAGGTTGCACATCCTTGTCTTTATTAGGAGGTGGTGGAGGCTCCATTTGAGTAGGCTCCTGATGAATTAGATCTGGAGGTCTCTGTGGATCTTTGCTAGGGGGCGTTACATCTGCAGTCGATGGTGATCTTATCCCAGTGTCCTGTCCCGATGATTTTGTTATGGTCAAACGTGGAAATATGATATACTTCTTCTGCCAACATATCCAACTGTGCAACGCTTGACCTAACACCTTCTCACCATCGCCTCCTTCGATTTTGAGGTCAAGGTCCTCCCACCCGGGTAAGACCCTATCGACATTGACCCTTGCATATCCCAGGGGAATTGGAACACCGTGTATCACCCCGCCATCAACAGGGACCTCAGCAATAGCATGTGCTACTGCTTTCGTCTTATCTCTGATTATGGGAGTATGAAGCTCACATGGTTGCCTTTTGGTGATAAAGTCCACGGAATAGCTTTGAGGTAACTCCCTAGATTCAACACTAGACGGCACATTGGAGGCGGGGCTGATGGGGGAGATTTGCTCTTCTAGTGCAGAGACTCGTTGTTCTAGTGCACGTAATTTTGCTTCATTTTCAGCCTTGCTTCGGCTTCTGCTTCTGTAAGTCTCGAGATCTACAGAGAAGCCATGCTTCCATGGAACTACACCCATGCCTCGCACACGCCCGGTGTGTTCAGGAGTCCCTAGGGCATACGATAGCTCATCTTTCTCCCAATTTGTTCCTTAGCCTTTAGCACTGCCTCGAGCCTATCTACTGCTGCTCGCATTGAATCCGACGGGATCAAATCTCCAGTAGTCATATCTAGAGTCCCGCCATGTGCAAAATAGTACCACTTCGCTCTTTCAGGCCAATGCAGGGTCCGCTGGGTGAATCCTTTATTGATCAGATCCTTTTCCATCTTCTCCCACTTTGGAATTGCCTTCCTATACCCACCTTGTTCAGTATGGTGGGAGTGAATCTTTTTGCTTTCTTTGGCTTTGTTTTGCTCTCTCAAATCAGCTCTGTCTTCTGAGAGACAGTTTTGGACAAATTGATCCTAGTGTGGACGAAGCTTCTGGAACTTATTTTCAAAGTCAGGTGTTGTCGCTTTCTTAATATAATCTTTTTTTAAGTTCTTCTTGAATGTTTCGAAAGCAATCACCATTTTTTCAAGGAGAACTTCTTCACTTGCTCCTTAATATTTTCTCCGTCTGGAAGTGTGAAGTGCGACAACAACTGCTCCCAGCACATCTCTTTCTCTTGTTTAGGTACTACATCTGCAGATTCAATCCCCTTAGCCTTTTTCCATGCTTTGAAACTGATGGGGATGTTCTCCCTGACAATGTATCCTGCCTGATTGACAAACTTTGTCCTTGCAACCTCTGGAGCTTTCGGGGCACCTTCTTCATCGATCTCTCTAATGATGATTTTCCCCGTCATCTTTGCTTTAGTGCTTCGTTTACGTTTCTAACCAGACGTCGAAGCGTAAGAAGATATCCATTCATATATAAATGAACCTAAGTATGAACGAAAAGTATATAGCATGTGTCTGTGTATATATACCTCGGGTACATCTTCTTCCTCAGAGTTAGAATGAGCAGCCTCATCACCATCACCTATCACGTTAAGATACTGGCTACCATCATACTCGCCTTCGGGTAGATCTTGTTCATGTGGTAATTCAAAGTTGTTTCCTCTCATGAACTCATCGAGGTTTTCACGTCCATCAACCATTTGGAATGCTAAGAGTAACGCAATGAGCTTACTTAATAAACTAGTAATTCAGGGGCCAATTTCTAATTAACCATGTAATGCAGGGGCTAATTTCTAATTAAACTAGTAATGCAGGGGCTAATTTCTACTAAACCTAGTAATCCAGGGGCTAATTTATAATAAACCTACTAATTCAGGGGCTAATTTCTAATTAAACTAGTAATCCATGGACTAATTTGTAATATTACTAGTAATCTAGGGGCTAATTTGTAATATAACTAGTAATCCAGGGGCTAATTTCTAATAAACCTAGTAATCCAGGGGCTAATTTGTAATATTACTAGTAATCCAGGGGCTAATTTCTAATTAACCATGTAATCCAGGGGCTCATTTCTAATTAACCGTGTAATGCATGGGCTAATTTCTAATTAACCATGTAATGCAGGGGCTAATTTCTAATTAAACTAGTAATCCAGGGGCTAATTTCTAATAAACATAGTAATCCAGGGGCTAATTCGTAATATTAGTAGTAATCCAGGGGCTAATTTCTAATTAAACTAGTAATCCAGGGGCTACTTTGTAATAATACTAGTAATCCAGGGGCTAATTTCTAATTAAATTAGTAATCCAGGGGCTAATTTGTAATATTAATAGTAATCCAGGGGCTAATTTCTAATTAAACTAGTAATCCAGGGGCTAATTTGTAATACTACTAGTAATCTAGGGGCTAATTTCTTATTAAACTAGTAATCCAGGGGCTAATTTGTAATATAACTAGTAATCCAGGGGCTAATTTCTAATTAAACTAGTAATCCAGGGGCTAATTTGTAATAATACTAGCAATCTAGGGGCTAATTTCTAATTAAACTAGTAATCTAGGGGCTAATTTCTAATTAAACTAGTAATCTAGGGGCTAATTTTGTAATATTACTAGTAATCCAGGGGCTAATTTCAACTAATACTAAAATTCCAGGGGCTACTTTCTAGTAAACCTACTAATTGAGGGGCTAATTTCTAATTAAACTAGTAATCTAGGGGCTAATCTGTAATAAACCGACTAATCCAGGGCCTAATTTATAATTATACTACTAATGCATGGGCTAATTTGTAATTAATCATAATTACTTGTAATTCTAATTAAAACAAAACCTAAATTAAAAATGGCTGATGTCAGCACGAATTGTGCTGACGTTAGCCCGACAAGGGCTTACGGACGGGGAGACGGCGACAGCGACGGTTCCGGCGGTGGCGATGACGAGCTCGGCCACGACGAGGAGCTAGACGACGAGGTGGCGAAGGCGGCGACGAGGAGGAGGCAGCGACGACGAGGTGGCGGCGACGAGGTCAAGGAGGTCGCGGCGGAGGACGAGGCCGGCCGGCGGCGAAGGATCGAGGAGCTCCAACGGCGGCGGAGGATCGACGAGCTCCAACGGCGGCGAAGGCGGAGGCAGCCCCGCACACCCGTACGGCGGCAGCAGCTACGAGGAGGAGGAGGTGGTGGCTCGGACGGCGACGAGAAGGAGGCGGCGACGACGATGGCCTCGGCCGGCACCGGAGAAGAAGAAGAGCGCACGAGCCGGTACTAAGTGCTGAGCTGCTGGGCGCTCCAGCCGGTACTAAATTGGCACCCTGTACCGGCTGGTGGCACCAGCCGGTACTAACCACAGCCCGTTAGTACCGGCTGGTGCCAACACCCGGTACTAACGCCACCCAGGACGGTAATTCAAAGTGGGCGGCGTTTAGTACTGGCTAGTGGCACCAGCCGGTACTAAACGCCCAAAACTATTCAGTTCCCGCCTTCTTCTTTTTTTGTTTTGTATTTTTTTAATTATTTACTATTATTCATTTATACGTAATAAATACAGAAAATATCAAAATATATATATATTCAACATGCAAAAAAAGGTTGATAGATTATATTTAATATATTTTAATTTGCCGTTACCTGTTAATAAATTGGTTACTTCCTTTATGGCTCATTTAAAGTTTTGATATTTGAGGCTATTATAGAAAATACATAAATTGAGTTCATTAAATTAAATAAATTCACATTCTTAAATATTTGTGTTCATTCAACATTTTGGATTCTTATAACTCTATGTAGCTTGACTAATTCTTATTATAAAATAGAAAATATAGAATTTCAGATAAATGAAAGACAATAAAATAGAAATGTATATATTTTTTAACATGCAAAAATAGTTTACAACAATTCATGTAATATGCTATATTGTGTTGACTTTAGTTAATAAATTCTTTACTTTATTTTTTACTAATTTAAGATTATCATACATTGGAAATCTATTCAAGTTTTTTAAAAAATTCATAAATTAACATAAAATTATTTTAAATCTATGTAGCTTGACTAATTCTTATTATAAAATTAATAAAAGACAATAAATTGACATAAAATTGTAATGGAACATTGATACTTTTCTTCTAAATAAAATGATAAAATGATTGCTTCAGTTCATACATGCAACATTTTCACCGAACTAATGGAACATTGATACTTTTCTTCTTAACTAAGACTCCATCTTTATGATCACGACGTAAATACGGAGCATCTTCTCGAGACAAAAGGATGGTGGGGTCAACATCAATTGAAAATGGAGGGAGGTCATCAATCCGATTAAATTCTTCAGAATTATCTGAAACGTCCTCAACTCCAACGATTTTTCGCTTCCCAGATAGTACTATATGGCGTTTAGGTTGGTCTTTGTTAGGGCCCTTTTTTCGGTTTGCTTGACATGTCCATCATATAAAAAACCTGACTGGCATCCTTTGCTAGAACGAAAGGTTCATCTTTGTATCCAATCTTACTAAGGTCGACTGTTGTCATCCCATACCGGTCCACCAAAATGCCTCCTTGAGCACGGTTCACCCATTGGCAACGAAATAAAGGGATCTTCAATAGAGGTCCATACTCCAGTTCCCATATCTCTTCTATGACACCATAATATGTCTCTTTTGTGCCCTCATCGTCTATTATTGCATCGATACGAACACCACTGTTCTGATTAGTACTCTTCTGGTCTTGTTTCCTTGTATAATATGTATTTCCATTTATATCGTACCCTTGGTATAACAAGATGGTAAGAGATGGCCCCCTAGCTAACCATGAAGTTGTTTGTCAATCGATTGGTCACCCATAAGAAGTCTTCGGAGCCAACTAGCGAATTTTTCTTTGTGGTTACGTGTAATCCAGGCTTCACTCTTATCAGGGTTTGATGACCGAATAATATTCTTGTGCTGAAGCATATATGGAGCAACTAGTGATGAGTTCTGCAAACCCGTGAAGTTTGCTATGCGCATATCAGACTTAGGGATTGTCAAACTACCTTTCTTCCCTAGTGTTCCCTTTCCCTTCAGACACCCCTCGTGGCGTGACACGGGGTGGCCGACCAGATCAATGTCATTGACAAAATTAGCACAGAATTCTATGACCTCCTCTGTTGCATAGCCATTAGCGATGGATCCTTCTGGGCGAGCACAATTGCGAACGTACTTCTTTAAGACTGCCCTGTATCTCTCGAAGGGAAACATATTGTGTAGGAATACTGGACCCAAGATCGAGATCTCTTTTACAAGGTGAGTAAGGAAATGGGTCGTAATGTTGAAGAATGAAGGTGGAAAGACCATCTCAAAACTGACAAGGCATTGGACCACATCCTGCCGCAACCTTTCAAGTTTTCTTGGATCGATTATCTTCTGTGAGATTTCATTTAGGAACGCACATAGTTTTACGATTTTCTATCTTACATTCTCTGCTAGAGTACCCCTTAATGCAACCGGAAGCAACTATGTCAACAACACATGGCTGTCATGAGACTTTAGATTTGTGAATTTCTTTTATCATCTGTATTATTCCCTTATCATTGGATGAGTACCCGCTCGGTACCTTGACACTGTTCAAGCAATCAAACATGCTCTTCTTATCCTCTTTGCTAAGAGTGTAGCTGGATGGACGTAGATAATGTTGTCCGTTATCCCTCTTATCTGGATGTAAGTCCTTTCGTTGCCCATATGTTTCAAGTCCTGACGTGCTTGGAGTGTATCTCTTCCTTTCCCATATACACCTAGGAAACCAAGCAAGTTCACACAATCACATTTCGTCACATGCATAATGTCAATTGCGTGGTGAACATCTAAGAATTCCCAATAGGGTAGCTCCCAAAAGATTGACTTTTCTTCCACATGGGAGCGCGTCCATCGTCCCCTTTTGGGGCTGGTTTGCTACCAGGGCCCTTCCCATGGATGACATCAACATCCTGTAATATTGAATGCACGCATTTGCCATCATGGTGCAAAGGCTTTGAACGAATTTCTTGCAACCCGTCAAAATGCTTTCCTTGCTTCCGTAACAGGTGATTAGCCGGAAGAAACCGACGATGACCCATATATACATTATTTTTACAGTATTTTAGGTAAATACTGTCCGTATCATCAAGGCAGTGGGTACATGCCCGATATCCCTTGTTGGACTATCCGGATAGATTACTAAGCGCAGGCGAATCGTTGATGGTTACGAAAAGCAATGCTCAGAGGTTGAAATCGTCTTGTGTGTCTTCGTCGCACACCGTTACTCCTTCATTCCACAGAAGTAAAAGATCATCAACCAACGGCCTTAGGTACACGTCAATATCATTGCCTGTTTGATTTGGACCTGGGATAAGCACCGGCATCATGATGAACTTCCGCTTCAAACACATCCAGGGACGAAGGTTCAAAATACTAAGAGTCACAGGCCATGTGCTATGACTACTGCTCTGGTTACCGAATGGATTCATTCCATCTACACTTAGGGAAAACCTTATGTTCCTTGCCTCCTCATCGAAGTCTGGAAACTCCCTGTTTATGTTTCTCCACTGTGACCCGTCCGCGGGGTGTCGAATGAACTCGTCTTGCTTGCGTTCCTCTTTGTGCCACCGCATCAACTTAGCGTTTTCCTTGCTTCTAAATAAACGCTTCAGACGCGATATTATGGGGAAATACCACATCACTTTAGCTGCAATTTTCTTACGGTGATCCTCTCCCTCAACCTCCCCTGCATCATCTCGCCTTATCTTATACCGCAATGCCTCACACAAAGGTCATGCATCCAAGTTTTCATATTCCTCGCTGTGATATAGGATACAATCGTTATGACACGCATGTATCTTCTATATCTCCAATCCTAAAGGACACACAATATTTTTTGCCTCGTAAGTTGACGAGGGAACCTCATTATTGATAGGGGGCAGATCCTTTAACATTAACAACAAATGATCAAAACCCTTATCCAAACACCATTTGTTGCCTTCCATTGAAGCATATCAAGTGTGGTATGCAATTTCTTGTGCCTCTCTTTACAGCCTGCGTACATCAGCTTCTTGTGATCCTCAATCATCTTTTGAAAATTTTTGTGCTCTAATGCGCTCACACTTTTTTTCTATCCATCCAGCAAAACCTGACCTGACTCGTCTAGGGAACTGTCATTAGCATCATCATCCATCGGATCCTCGTCGGGGGCTTCTTGGAATTGAACCCACTCAGGATGGTCATCTTCTTCTTCGTCCTCTTCCATCACGACACCAGGTTTACCATGTTTGGTCCAAAGACAATAGTTAGGCATGAAACCGACAACGGCAAGGTGCGCGTGGAGTGTCCTTCACTTGGAGTATTCCTTTTCATTTTTGCAATCTCTACATGGACAACACATGAACCCCTTTGCCGACCGGTTGGCCTCTACAGCATCAAGAAATGTATCCAGCCCAGTAACCCATGCGTCAGTGCTTCGTTCGCCATACATCCAACGCCAGTCCATCTGAAACCATATTATACAAATTACACTACTAGAAAACCCCCCTTGTAGCTACGCTATATTTAGAGTTAGACATGCTTTATTTCGTATCTATAGCCATGTAGGTACGCTTTAATAAAGCGTGTTAGAAGCGTCTTCGTATGGATAGACACATATGTAAGTCGTGTCTATTGATGTAGTTACACAGTATAGTAACGCTTAACTACGTGTTAATAAAATCAAAAAAATAAATGGTTGGCTTGGGAATCAAACCAGTGATCTCCAATTTCCATACCAATTGTCTAAACCACTATGCTAATCAAGTTATTTCAATTGTTATTCATATGCAATATCTTTTGTACCAAACCAAATAACATATTTACAGGCCTATGAAACGCTTTTGTGATGCACTAGATGCACTTCAATCGGGTGTACCATGTACACACAGCCAAAAGCATGTCAACAATGTATCAATTTGATACATTTTAAGATTCATGTCAACAAGCGTCTCTAGGTCCATATGTACAATTAGTTGTTGCGCTTTACAACGTATCTAGATGATAGCAATGGTTAAAAGCGTGTGTAACACCATGGCTAATTGAGATGATTTTTAAAGTGTGTCATTTAACGTCTTTACATACCTTATGACGTTGAAAGCGCAATAAATATCGTCTCACGTTGTCGTGTTTTTAAAATCGTATCAATATACGTGTGTATAGCCGGGCGTAGAAACGCTTTCAAGTGGCGTTACAAATAAAATGTATCTAAAGGGGGGTTTTCTTGTAGTGTTATGCCATTTGTTATATCTACAATTATACAATTATCGTCCACGAAATCCATAATTTATTTCACACATACTCATAAGCCAGAAACATTAATGAACAACCAACAATATAATGGTCTCTTCAATTTTTAAATAAAATACATAAATTGACAAAATATATAACCGAGCAACAGAAATGATACGCGAAAGAAAGGACACGTACTGGACTATTGCAGACCGGAGTGGCCAAGATGAACAATGGTGGAGAGAGAGCTCGGGAGAAGAAAACTCTAATATGCTTCTATGGCGTGGAGTGAAGTGAAGAGGACACAAGATAGTGGAGCCTCAAGTATTGATCCGTGGATAGTCGATCAGGGCGTGCCGCGAGGATCCTTCCAGACACCGCTCACCGCTTGAATAATTTGATGGAGACAGCTTCCGTCGGAGGCTAATTCAATGTTATACTAAAAATTAGGGCTACTTACTATAATATAATAAGAGAAAAAAGGTAATTCTTATATAAAAAATAAAAATGAAACCATGCAACGGATTATAATATTTACTAGAAATACAGTTATTTAATCATGACATGCAAATAAACCTTAACACAAAATATTACATCATTGTCTTAATATTCAATACATAATTTATTTCACTCATATTTATAAGCCAAAAAAATTAATTAACAACCAACATGACAACGTTCTTCAACCATCCTTGGGTGGGACATTAGAATACACTTGAGGATTATTTGTTTCCTCCGTACGAGAGGATGGTGTAGCTGTGACCACCGGGTTTGGTGGTGCTACAACCGACGAATAATCTCGCCTCACAGCCTCAATATCAAAAGGAGGTTCCTTTCGTGCTGCAATATATTCTGCATGTGTTGCTTCCAAATAACGAAGTTGTGCTCTCCACAAACTTTTACTCGGGGTGTAACTTTTGCTAGGGGTCAATTCATTTTTTCCCTTCCCACCAGACGAAAGACGGTTATCTCGCCCACCACCGCTACCTCCAGCAGCAGAAGCCATGTCCTTTCAACAATACTTTTAACTTTTATATAAAGAAAATATAAAGAATTAATTATCTAGGGGCTAGTTAATAATTAATCATGAAATTCACGTGCTAACTTATATGAATATAAATATTCTAGGGGCTAGTTCATAATTAAACTAAAAAAACAGGGGCTAACTTATAAGAATATAATGATTCCAGGGGCTACATACTAGAAACATTAACATTACAATAAAATAATAGAAAATCCATGGGCTAATATACAGTGAAAACATTAACATTACAATATAATAAGAGATAAAAAGTAATTCTTATATGAAAAATAAAAATGAAACAATGCAAAGGATTATAGAAATTATTAACACTAGAACTATAGAAATTATTAACAACAATCATGAACAACTACAAAATCTCTCTCCTCTCTCCCTCCTTTTAGGAAATCACAAATTTCTCTAGCTACAAAGCATTAAATGCAACATATTAAACATCGGTGAGCGAGTAAATGAAGTTACTAACTTTTAGAACACTTAGATGGGTAAAATCTCCACAAATAGTTGAAAAAATGGGCAGCACCTCCCCCCTAAAGCTCTTTGACATGAAGAACAAGCTCCTCTTGGGTAGATGCAATTTGGGCGGCTGTGTGTCGGGAGGAGAAAGGAGACCCTTTTTATAGAATTGCAGTTAGTACCGGCTGGAGCCACCAGCCAGTACTAACCGTAAATGTTTAGTACCGGCTGGTGGCTCCAGCCGGTACTAAATTCTCTGCACCGGCTGGAGTCACCAGCCGGTGCTAACTATGCGCATTTAGTAACCAGCCAGTACTAACGTGTTCTAGCCATTGCCCCTGACACCAGAGGTGTCGGTGTGCACCATTTAGTACCGGCTGGTGACGTCGACGCATGGCTCTTTTGCACGTTAGTACCAGCTCAAAGTGCAACCGGTACTAACGTGCCAGGGACGAATGCTCGGTTCTCTAGTAGTGAAAAGTGAGCGAATACAGTGTGGTGAATGAGACAATCATCTTGGTTTATGAATTACGGTAATATTTTACCTCATACGAGGTAATTGATATTTCAATTATGTTCGATCCACAATTTTTTTTTAAAAAAATAGTGATTATGTTCGATTCACACATATTCTACATAATAAATGCTTGATTGGTTGAGTGTCAAAATGTGCCAAACCAAAATCAGGACATGTCCGTAAACTTTGGTACGCATTTGGTTACAACCAAAATTTGATGCAATGTTTCTTGCCTAGATTTTGGCAGTTTTGGCACGCCTTAGTTTTTGCATATTATGTTTTGGCACCAAACCAATCAAACCAATCAAGCTCCAAATTAGATCAATTTTTATTCTGAAGAGCCGTTTAGTTCTATGTTCTGCATTCCATAACCACTTTGAATCTAATAATTTCACTAACACTGATTTTCTGATAAAAACTGTAATGATAATAGGTACAGGATTAAGAGATTGTTATAGAGCAAGAGAGGGAGCCCTGGTTCCTTCCTCCTTCATAATTATTCTCAGCCATTGATCTTAAAAGAAGGGGATTTATTCATGGCCGGATCTAAGGAATCCCTCTTCACTGTGCATCTGCAGGAGCTCGCTGCTGTCTGCCTGCACAGGTTTGGCCACCGTCCTCCAATCCGGCAAAATGGACCCGCCAGGCTGTAGGAAAGGGATGGTGCAGCGCCGGCAGCGAGGGGGCTGAGCGTTGCGACACCTAATTCGCCAGAGGCACCTGCTGCTTCAGGAAAGGAAAGCGTTGCTGCTCTGGTTGTCCTTCGCTGCAGCTCCGCTTATGGTCCTGCACTCCAGGCTGCAGGAAAGGGATGGTGCAGCGCCGGCAGCGTGGGGGCTGAGCTACCAAGAGCCACCGTGGCGTTTGAAATGGGCAGCTCGCAGCGGCGCCGGCAGGAAGGGAATGTGGCATCACAAGTTACCCCCATCGGCGTGATTACCAGTTGGGGTCGCGGCCCCAGCGTCATGTAGAAGAACTCGACTTGGGGCAAACACTACTGTGGATGATTCCTCTGATTCAGTAGCTGCCCAAACCTTAGGGAAGATTAGATACCTACCATCGAAAGAACCAATATATTGCTATATACCATCAAAATAACATTACTTAGATACATATCGTGGAAAGGTCACACGTTATAGCAATTTAGCATTTGGTGTGTTGCATATGTGAAGTCGTTATCACCTTGACACTTGCTTCAGCGGCGCAACTTGGCTTATCAACTATCTCCGCCCCACGCAGGCGTCACTGAAGCAGCAGGTGTCGCTGGCTAATTAGGCGCCCAAGTACTTCGACCATGCGATGGTCATGGTCCTCGGCATGCTGCCCACGCATCCACCGATGCTGCCAAACTCCATGGCAGGTTCAACAGGGGTCAGAAGAATGGCATGAAGGTGTCGTACAAGCGAACGTGAATAAGGAGGATGGCGGGGATGGAGGTGGGCAGCAGCAACAGTAGAAGGATGCCAACAGATGCAACAGTTGGAGGCCAACAGAATGCTGAATTGCTATAACGTGTAACATTTTCATGGTATATATCTAAGTCATGTTCTTTTGATTGTATATAGCTATAAATTTGTTTTGTTATGGTATATATCTAATTTTCCCAACCTAAAATTACTAATATTGCCTTTGACTTAATTTTGGAAGTAGTTCCTGGCCCACATTTTTGGAAGTACCTTTTGGTTTTTATCCATCGGATCTGTGCTCATGGGCGGTTCATATAATTTCCAAGCACTCTAAATTTTCTCATAAGATTAATATATGCCTCAGACATTTTACGTGTTGACTCTTTGTTTTAAAATATAGATATCAAGACATTAACACTAGTAAAAATATACTTAAAGACTAAAATACAAGAGGCACAGGTAGGTCAGCAGCAATGGAGTGAGCCCACCATCTGACAACGGCTGAACTCCACAATCTAGAGCTAATCCAAAGCACGAGCTACATTAATGCATACCCTCAAATCGATCACCCAACATTTTCCTTTCTGCCTATATATGACACCCGCCAGTAGGCCTAGCGTGTTCATTGGCAAACTGGCTAGCCAGCCATCCAAGCAAGCCACACCGTGAACGATGCCCTAGCAGCCGATCCAATCCCCATCTGCTACCTGCACCTACTCATGTTCTCACTGCTGCCGCTTGCGCCATGCTAGACATGCAAATGAGCCCCACCGGAGGAAATTGCAACCGGCATGTCGAGGCGAGCAATGCCTAGAAAGAGGACTATTTAGCATGTGATGACATTTATGCATGTGGAGAAGTATGGATGAACTACTTAGAATGTTAATGGACCAAAATTGCACGGAGTTCATAGATCTAAGTGGCACTCACTTGCAAGTATCTTTTAACATCTAAGAAGCAGACTATATAAGCCTGTCCGCACCAGCGTACGCCCCCAATCCTGTATCCCTTCCTTCAGTACATGTTTAGAGGAAAAAGTCTCGCACCGGCATATGCTCTGACCTGCACTAAAGAAGCGGACTCGAGCGATTCCGCTATACCAAGGAGCCCGCAATAGGCGATCGTGGTGCCACGCTGGACCCAACGCCCTTCTCTCGCTGCCCATGCCCCGAACCACTTCACGCCAATGCTCAAAACGGAAGGGGAAGGGCAGCCTGAGGATCGGCTGCCATCGCCGGCCGCCCAGATCTGCGCCAGCAATGGGTCGGGACATGTAGAGCGAGCGGCAGAGACAAGGAGGAGGCACACCTCGTTAGCTAAGGGAGCTGGAGAGGGAGCGTAGTCGTGGATGCGCATGAGCTCCATTCCATCCGCAAGTGTGGATGGCGGCGGTGGCACAC
Organism: Digitaria exilis; assembly: GCA_015342445.1. NCBI lineage: Eukaryota > Viridiplantae > Streptophyta > Magnoliopsida > Poales > Poaceae > Digitaria > Digitaria exilis. The sequence continues at coordinate 3,628,393 of JACEFO010002380.1, forward strand.
CAGCCACAGAAGTAGACCGGGTCGTCGCCAAAGAGAGAGCAGTGCAACGTGCCATCAAATCAATCCATCCATGGTGACACTCAAGTAGAGACGAAGGAGCAGCTGCTTTGGGCACTCATCTGCATTGCGACGGAAGTCGACGCCGGCCCTTGCATGCCTAGGCACCCGGCTGCGGAGGTCTACACCAAACTGGAATTGCCTTGGCGGCAAAAGATTTTCTTGGCGGCAAATTTCACCTGCCAAGGTATATAACAGTTTCCTTGGCAGGGATTGAAAACAGCCAAGAAAAAATATTTTTATGGCGGGCTTTCGAAGCAGCCAAGCAAATATGTTGTTTTTTTGGTTGTTTCTTTAAACCGCCAAGAAATTTATGCATTACCTTGGCTGTTGTTTGAAGCGCCAAGGAAAGTGCTATTTTTCTTGGGCATCTCATTGAGCTGCCAAGGATATTATGTATTTCCTTGGCTGTTGTGCCGCACTGCCAAGGAAATTGTGCTTTTGCTTGTCTATTGTACTAGGCTGCCAAGGAAAGTCTGAATATCCTTGGCCATTTAGTCAATTTGCCCCCAAGGAAAATATCTATTTTCTTGGGAGTCTTGTTGAACCGCCAAGTAAACTTGATATTTTTTTTATATAATTCGTAATAAGAAGCAAATTGCACGTTATGGTGAGTAACCAAGTTGCAGTATAATAATCAATTCAAACCACTCGTTATGATTATAAACTTAGTATTCACTTTTATGTTTTGTTGATGTTTATGGAATATGATATATGGTTTGTTTCTTAAAACATCTTACTCATAATTGCACTGTTCTATATAGTGATACATAACTAAGTGCACATATGATCATGGTCCCATTATATTTATATCTGTATATACATTTGCACTCATGGTGAGATGTCAGTTGAAAACATCTCAATGCATTGTTATGATTTGTGCATTTAGTACTGCTTGGTGCCATAAATAAACACTAAATAGGTTTTCCAGAGTTACTTCAAAACAAAAATATGTTCCACCTAATCACAAGTGATGTTTAGTGTGATCGTAAGGAAGACTAACATTAACCCAATAAGATTATGTTAGAATTTCAGGTGAATAGGAATTCAAAATATTATAAGGAATTTAAATATCTAACACTTAAGTTAGAAAATATGTGAGTATTAAGTTGTTTATCAGAAAACGTGTGAGTATTAATTTTTTCATCTATCTCTAGTAAATAGACTAGTATGGAAAATGTGAGCCTCCATATCGATTTTGTGAAAAGAATTATATCCTAGAGATACACATGTAATTTAATTTTGAACTAATTTAAATAATCATTTAGAAATTCACATAAATATAGAAAACATAAATCAACTCCAGAAAGATAAAAACTTCTATAAAATATTTTATATATAGTCTATTACATATAAAAATATATTGTTATACGATATAATTATTTTCATGTGTTACTTTCAAATAGTTCAATAAAGAAAAAAAAGAAAAATACTAAACGGGCCAAGAAACTAGCTTGGGCCATTTTCCTGCACGTCCCAACTTCCCCCAACCGTCTATTTTCGATCCGATGACTGAGATGCATCAATCATCATACAAATATCTCCTCTCTACTCCAAACCCTAGCCTTTTTCCCCCTTCTGGCATTCTCCTCCAGCCTCCTCACCTCAGATGCCGCTGCCCCCATCCCTTACCTTCCGTCCTGCTGCAGGTCCTGGCGTCCTCCCCTTCGCTCTCAGCCACCTCTGGCGACGCGGCAGCGCGCACCCAGGGGAGAACGGTGGCGGCCTCCAGTGCCAGTTCACACCCGTGTTGGCCTGCTGCAGATCCGCCCCCATCGGCTGTCCTTGCAGTTCCAGCAACAGAGCTCCCTCTGCTCGGCCTTGCTCGGATCCCAGCATGGATCCGTGTTGGCCTCCGCTTCCAGCTCGGCTCCGGCACGCCCGTAGGTCACCGTTCTCTCCTGTGCCGCGAGGTCTTCTTCTCCAGCAGTGTGAGATGCCAAGGTACAAACCCTAGGTACTAGGTTTGGTTGAAATCTGCATCGTAGATGGATAGGTGATTAATTAATGTGATGCTATGCACTCTCGACTCACCAGAAACAAGGGACTCATCATTCTCTGCCTCTGTATCACTACTATAGAATAAGCAACACAGCCAGTTGGCAAACCCCCATCGCAGCCGGTTTTGGGGACCGTTTGATTCTTAGCGGCTGTGTTGGTTCGGGCAACACAGCCGGTTGGTGGCTAGAACCGGCTGCGATGAGGTTGTCTAGGACGGCTTATGGGAACTCGAAAAAATAGCAAAAACATTTTTTAATTGGGGAGGGACCCCACCGTACAGCCACTACTGCCCAGCCCAGTCCCAAGTCGCAAGATTTTTTACACACTACGCGGTAGCTGGGATTCAAACCTGCGACCTTCTCCTCACGCGTACCCACTCTTACCACTACGCTAGACAGGTGGTTGTGACCATATCACAGTTTGATTCCCCACATACTATACGAAGCCGAGTGTAAATGACTTATTTGAGGGCCTAAACAAATTCAAATTAAAAACTTGTCAACTACAGAGTTTCGTACTTTTCAAACACTACAAATTTTATGTTGTACATTTTTCCATCCGAGGTCGTTTGTGAAATTTGAATTTCAAATTTGAATAATTTCAAACTTGGTTTTTATTGACAATATGAATTCAAATGAAAATATTGTCAAGTACAATGTTTCAAAACTTTTCGAGTTTTACAACTTTTATTTTGGTCATTTATTCATACGACATAGTGATACTAAAAGTGTTCACTGCTCCTACATCTCTTTTTTCTACTTTCATACCCTAAACCCTATATGAGAGATGTAGGATTTGGAAACACTTTTACTATTTGTCCTATGAACAAATGACCAATTAAAAGTTTTACATCTTGAGAAATTATAAAACTTTATAGTTCAACACTTTTCAATTTGACTACATTTAGGCCTTCAAAAATTGTATTTGCCAAGTGCCTATTCATATGGAACCGGCTGCGTTGATCAACACAAACGGTTCGTAGCTCCAACCGGCTGCGATGAGTAGCAACGCAGCCGGTCCGTGGCTAGAACCGGCTGTGTTGATGAGCCCTCAACGCAGCCGGTTCCAACCACCAACCGGCTGCGATGAGTAGTAACGCAGCCGGTTCGTAGCTGGAACTGGCTGCGTTGCCCTCACCCCTCATCACAGCCGGTTGGTAATACAAACCGGCTGTGATAAGAGCAACGCAGCCGGTTGGTACTCCAACTGACTGTGATGACCTTTCACAGCTGGTTGCAACAAAACCGGCTGTAAAGGGAGCGTTTTTGTTATTGTCACATATGTAGTAGTGAAGCCTCGCATGTCGTTAGTCAACTTGTCTTCGACTTTGATGTGGTTCTCGTCCATATATATATAAAAAAAGGTGAAATGGTTGAAATCGACACATTGGTAACGTGTGGTCTGTCAAATTTGAACTCTTCTTTGGGACCCACCTGCACCATTATCTACACCTGCACCATTATCTACAGAAGGTTCGATGAAGTTGACGTTCATGAATATAGAGTTCTTGTTATCTGTCAAGATATTTTCCTTCTCCCTCTTTGACTATTAATATACATGTAAGACAAAAGTACAGGACAAACATATTAGGAAATTAATATTTAGTACATCTGTCTTCCCCAGGCGTGTACTATATCTCCTCATACATTTCATGCTACTGCATATTTTTTTCCTCACGCTTAGTCACAACGAGAACGCAACTGTTCCACAGCAATCGTCACCGCTGACCAACAGCCGTTCATCGTTCGCTAGTCAAACCAACCAGCAATTGGTCTTCGTTTACTTGGCTTCTGATATCTCGTTAGTTAGCGGCCGCCGGCCGGTTGGTCATCATTTTCTTATGCATTCCTCAGATTCCTGACCAAGAAAGAAGAGAGAGGTGTTCTAGCCTGCCTGTCCTCACATTCTGGTGATCCAGTTGCCGGGCTGGCCAATTCCAGAAATCTGATATGTCGTCGTCCGATGCAACAACAGGCGGGAACATCGCAATAGCCATTGGTAAAACTGATAGATTCAGTTCATCCCCTCAATTGTTGATTTTAATTTGCCAAAGTTTAGCAACTTTCTTTTATTGAACAGCATCTCGCCTTTTAAAACTTTCAGTATCAGTGATCGCCGGCGGAATCGTGATCATCGTGGTGTCGGTGCTCATCTACAAGTGCTACAAGCTGCGCGTGATGCGCAAGTATGGCAACCTTCCCCCGCCTCCGGTCCTCCCAATGGTGGAGACGAGGATCGCCACACCACCAGCACCGATCAACATGGCCACTGCCACAACGGCCATGGCCACCGCCGGCAAGAACAGCAGCATCAGCAGCTATGGCGCAGTGGACGTGGTAAAGAACCGTCCAGTCAGGTTCAGTTCGCTGCAGCTGCAAGAATTCACCAACAACTACGCCGACAAGCTCGGCGCGGGCGGCTTTGGCGTGGTGTACCGAGGCCAGATCCAGTACACCACCCAGCCAGTGGCCGTAAAAGTCCTCGACACCGACATGGGCCGCCGCGCCGAGGAGCAATTCATGGCGGAGATCGGCACCATAGGAAGGACGTCCCACGTCAACCTCGTCAGGCTCTACGGCTTCTGCTTCGACGCTGAGCTCAAAGCTCTCGTCTACGAGTTCATGCCCAACGGCTCACTCGACCACCACCTCTTCCACAGCGACGGCGACGGTGACCATCTCAGCTTCGAGCAGCTCTACGAGGTCGCCGTCGGCACGGCGAAGGCGGTACGTTACCTCCACGACGAGTGCGAGCGCCGGATCATCCACTACGACATCAAGCCCGGCAACGTCCTCCTCGACGAGTCCTTCCGTCCCAAGGTCGCCGACTTTGGGCTCGCCAGGCTGTGTGAGAGGGAGAGGACCCACATGACCATCACCGGCGGCGGACGTGGCACGCCGGGGTACGCCGCGCCGGAGCTCTGGATGGGTGCACCGGCGACTCACAAGTGTGACGTGTACAGCTACGGCATGCTGCTGTTCGAGATCCTTGGAAGGCGAAGGAACTATGCTGCCGTTGCCGCAGACGAAACCGACAGCGGCGGCGAGCCGTGGTACCCGAGGTGGGTGTGGCAGAGGATGGAGCGAGGGGAGACGGACGCGGTGGCGGCGCGGGCGCTCGCCGGAGGCAAGGAGGAGGGGAAAGAGGGGAGGAAGAAGGTGGAACGCATGTGCGCGGTGGCGCTGTGGTGCGTGCAGTACCGGCCGGACGATAGGCCGTCGATGAGCGGCGTGGTGAGGATGCTGGAGGGAGACGAGGATGTGGCCGCGCCGGCGGTGAGCCCTTTCGTGCACCTCGACTCCGACCAGCTCGTGTCGCAAACTTTCACGGCGGATACCACCACCACGTTCGGCTCGACAACTTAGAATTAGTAATCTTATTAGCATCTTTGCGTTCACATGTATTCAGCCAGTCAATTGAATGTTTGCTCTTATAGTTTTGTGCGTTTGCGTTGGTTGAAAAGGTCTGCTTGATAGTTGGCATGTTACGATCAACGTTGTTTTCTGTCTTACGTATGAACACGAACCATCTAGAAGTATATAAACACAGTAATCGAACTTGTGGAGCTGAAAAAAACTAGTCAAAACACAACCAATCAAGGCACAATAAAAAGTACGACGACAAACAAGAATACAAGTAATGAGGACAAGTACAAAAAGGAAAAAAACATATCGTCAGTCAATGACTGGAGTAGTACATATTAGATATATTATTCCACGGGTTAGTTGAGTTGATTTGTGTTAATGTAAGGCTTAGTGAAAGTTTCATGAACATCATTATAAAGAGTGACACATCGTCTGAAAATGTTTACAATTAGGATGAAACACCCTCTCTGAATGCGTTGTTTCGTAGGTTACATGGAAGAATCTAGCTATCTAGGTAAACTGTGTATATATAGTTTCATCCCCATGAAACTCATTTCACATCTTTCTTCATTAATACACTACCACATCATAAAAAATTACTATATAGTAATTTATTTATTGTCCATGAAACCCTACCGAAACTGGCCTGGATGTATCATTGACGGTAGATGAGCAACAACGACGGGCAATAATACTATTATGACATTAGCCGCATCTTGGCTTTTGAGGTCGGTGCAAGAAACTGCAAATAAGATCTTTAGTGTAATCCCAATGTGTTGTATCTAACAATTAATTAGGTGCCATATAGGATGTTTGGGTGATGTGGCTACAAATTATATTGAAGAGATAGGAAAATTGTATCTTGTGGAAGATAGGCGAACATCACACGGTTTTTTCATGTTGTGGCACAAAGTTTAATAACATGTGTCTGCTTTTATAGGTACATTCTTAAAACAACTAATTGCCAAATATGATACGGCCAATTTTTGGCCATCGAACTATCGTGCGGGTTTAGTTTATGACCATCGAACCCCAAGACCAAAAATCTTTCACCACCCAACTTTTGAAACATTGATATTTAGCCATGCGATGGTTTTTCTGACTAGGACCTATTTTGGTCGGTAGTTTTGCTGACTAGGACATACCACATAGTGGTGGGCCCACTTGCCAGTCATCGGCTTTCTTTTTATTTAATCAATAATGTGTGCTTCTCCGCTGTCGTGAGAGGGCACCTGCTGCTCGTCCTCCACCGCCGCCGTGAGAACACTGAGGAATATCTTACATCGCAAGAACATGGATCTAGATTCCTACTCTTGTGGATAGTGCATTGAGAACACTGAGGAAACTTTGTGGCACCTCTTGTTTGATTGCCCTTTCAGCCAAGCTGGCTGGCTGTTCCTGGGTATCCACTGGGATTTATCACATGACTTTTTGCATATGGTTCTTCAAGTCCAGCAAGCCTTTGGAAGCTCTAGTATGAGCTAGGTCCACATAACCCCTTAAAGTAATAAAAGGTTTACTTAACCCCTTGCTTTTGCTGAACCGGATCAAAATACACCTTTTAACACATTTAAATTGGTTTTGTTGATTTGATCAGTTCACATACTAGTTACAGGTCAGCGATCTTACATGGCATAACAAAGTTTAGGTCTACAAGCTTTCATGCTATCTAATCTGAATTTCAATAATTCGTCACCCCGTTCTACCAAGATTCACAAGCGGCACACAGCACGACGCTTTGTTTCAAGCAACTCGTGCACACTGAGGTGCCCCTCGCCCTGTTGATTGCTGCGTTGTGCTCCTTGTATACCTGTCGTTGGGTATAGCAAGCTGCAAACATTCTAATTCATGCACAGCGCCTCCTCCGCAAGGACCACAACAATGGCCACCGTCCATGAGCAACCTCCGAGTGCCAGTCTGCTTCTCCGTCCACCTCGTCCCGGCACCGGCGCCAGCTACCGTCGTTTCCATGCTGGCCAAGGTCGCCTGCGGCGTCAAGCTGTGCGCCCAGGCCACCTATATAACGTCAATCTCATCACGCCGGAGGGGGAGGTTGAGTTGCAGGTGCCTGACGACGTGATCCTGATTTTTAGTTTCACCAAATCATGAAAACCGATTTTAATTATTTGTCGAAAGTGTGTTTTGGCCCGGTTTAGTAAAAAGAGGGGGTTATGTAAACCTTTTATTACTTTAGGGGTTATTTGAACATAGGCTATACTTGGAGGTAGTAAATTGGACTTTCTCCATTTTTAGGGAGGTTTTAATTCTTACCTGCTAGCCAATTTGGTGCCATCGGAATAATATCGTTTTTGATGATGTTGTTACTTCCTTCTCAGTTTGGAGAGCATGGTTTGAAAAAGAGCAGAAACTGGTTACTCTAAGAGTCGAACCAGTAGTGAAGGATATGATAAATACTTTTCTGAGTAGTCTGTAATGTTTAGCCATCTTTTGTTTTTGGAGCTGTGATCTCTAATGTCAAATCTTGTACATTTGTGCATATCCATTATATATATGAAAAAGGTAGGGGGCTCTCCTGCTGACTTCGGTCAAAAAACATTTCAGGGTGTGACATATTATTTATTGAGTAAAGTTCACTGCCGGTCTCTAAACTATTCCCGTCGTGTCATCCAGGTCCATGAACTATCAAAACGCGCGTTTAGGTCCCTAAACTATTCCCGTCGTGTCTCCAGGTCCATAAACTATCAAAACGCGCGTTTAGGTCCCTAAACTATTCCCGTCGTGTCATCCAGGTCCATGAACTACCAAAACGCACGTTTAGATCCCTAAACTATTAAAGACCGACGGGAAAAGTTTATGGACCTAAACGCGCGTTTTGATAGTTTATGGACCTGCATGACACGACGGGAATAGTTTAGGGACCTAAACGCGCGTTTTGATAGTTCATGGACCTGGATGACACGACGGGAATTGTTTGGGGACCGCCAGTGAAGTTTACTCTTATTTATTTACAAAATATTTATGGATAAGTATAACTATATTTTATCTAGAAACACGTATCAGAGAGCACTGCCAAAAAGGAACCTTAACTTTTCAATGCAAACATAAATCATTGCGGTTCATTGTTATGTTCTTGATGGATGGAGTTAGGTGCAAAATTACCTTCTGCACTAAAATGAGGAGAGCTTACTATTTTCTTTTGTCATTTGGTACTTTAGATATTTTTCGTATACATAGGTATACAGATCTATGTATATATTGTGTACATGTACCGTGGATTACACACCACCTGTACGTGTCACCGTCTATGTGGAAAACAAAAGAAGCAGAAGAACCTCGTCATGGCTATAGAGCTAAAGGCAAGAAATGCATTACTATTGATTAAATGTGTATATGCCTTCTAAATCACATTGGAAGCTAGGGATAGTAAGGAGACGGGGTTCAAAGAATATGTTCAAAATTTAGCACAAATTTAAAATATGACAACCAGATTGAAGGCAACCATTGAATGGTCCAAATCAATACTCACTATATTAACAGGAAATATAATGATAATATATTAGTAGATAGTTAATTTCTACCAAATAGTAATACAGGACGTATATATAGATTAGCTGGTGGTACAAAATTTCCTGATCTAGCTAGTGCCACATTTCTATCTGTCTGAGACGTGGGCCATTCTCTAGACAGCCCCACTAGTCAGTCTAATATGCTATGACGCTTGGTGCAAAGATAAGCTGGCTCCAACCGTTATGGCTCAGCATTATATATACGGAAAAGAAACAACTTATTAATCCTGCTACAAGTTTTTGTGTCAATCTTCACCAAATCACTTCTCCATTCCCTACAGGAAAGATTGCATACTTGGTACTTCCTTCCGCTACTTGCAAAGGTACTTCGTTCTCTCCTCATTATTCTCTGCAGCGGCATTTTAGTTGCGTTTATAGATCAGTTTCGGAAGTAGGAACTTTTGCTCTGCACATAGCAGATGGTAGACCGTATCCTGTAAGTTTAACATTTATTCTCCCCGGTGTTTGATGGGATGGAGCATAGCTGGTAGTATCTGGTTGCTCCCATGTAGACAATTTGATGTCACAATGCTTGCTGATGGTCACATCAGCAAGTCACAAGGGTGACTATCTCTAGATAATTCGATGCAATAGTAGTTAGACGGAAAAAAAATTAGTGGTAGCACAATGGGGGCTCAAAAGTTGCATAGAGGTCAGATGGAGATGGGACGACCTTTGATTGTTGGTTTGTTAGCAAGGGCACTTAGGGCAGTAGCATGCGGCCTAACGGCGAAGATTATCTGTCGCACAAGTTGTGCTTGTTGCTCGCCACGCCGTCCGCTCTCTGCGCTCTCTCTCCCATGCACCACCTGTAGGTGGACTCTAGCTCTTAGAACTACTCTATAAGTTTGTATTCTCTCTGGTAATTCAAGTGGGTTTTCCTCTCTTGAGTGCTTACTCTCTTTCATGGGATTAGTGACTCCTGAATCTAGCCTCAACAACCCCTCTGCTTCTTCCGCTGCCATGGCATCTCCAATCCACTCTTATTCCTCCTCATCCTCGATTGCCACCATCATTCTTCGGCAATCACCAGCCTCCATATGGTGCAGACAGTCACCATTCCGTTGCCCGTGTACTCTACATGGCCGAGGCAAACTACACCCAATAGCATTGCGTCTTTGACTCCGTGCCCAGCAAAATTTTTCTAGAGGAGTACTTGCTCTCACTGTCTAACTGCACCTCCGTTGCGCACCCAGCATGACACCATCTGGATGATGAACGACCATGGTCTCCAAGTCCATCTTTGACAATATCAATCGGCGTTATGCCTCCGTTTTCAACATCTGGATGAGATGAAGGCCTCTTGTGCAACTAGCTGCAGCGCATCATCTACATTGAAGCTGAGTTGCGCAGCATTGTCCAAGGTGACAAGTCCATCTTACAGTACTCCTCCGAGATGAAGTCCCTCTCCAACGGTGTCTGTGTGATGTCGGCAACCCCGTCTCACAGCCAAGCCAGGTGCTGAGCCTTCTCCGCAGCCTTAACTTCAAGTACCATAGTACCATCACCTCAACCCCATCGTTACCGACAAATATCCTCCGTACACCTTCATGAGCCACGCAGCCACTGGATCCTTGAAGAATTCGCGACAAGCACGATGATAAGAAGGAGATGGCCAAGCGTTCGTTGCCAGCCAATGACGATCTTCTTTGTTTCTGGTTTTGAATACTTTTGGCTTCCAATGTAATAAGTCTGTTGTTCATGTGTGCCATTCTTGTGAATTGAAAACATGTTCAACGGGCATTTTTTCCTTCACAAACATCTTCGTATTTGCCTTTCCAACTTGTTCATTCTGATGTTTGGACCTCGCCAGTTTACAGTAATTCAGGCTACAATTATTACTTAGTGATTCTAGATGATTGTACACACTATGCTTGGTATTTCCCTGCATTGGTATAGAAGTAGGGCTGCCGTGGCTCACACTACAGATTGACAATGGCCGAGAGTTCGACGATGGAGCGCTGCGGACTTTCTTCCTCACTCGTGGCAAGTCATTGTGTTTGTCCTGGCCGTATACTTCCCAATAGGGGAATGCCGAGTGATTTATTCATCCACACTACTCCTTCCTCGGAACTGCTGAACCCGCAGCAGAACCTGTGTTCCCTCGGGTCTTCAGCTTACTTGTTACCCTAATGGCCACCACCCATAATGACATCAGCCCACGCTCTGTGGCTCGCATCTTCCTCGGTTACCCGACTAATCATCACAACTCCTATTGCTACGCCCCTATGTGTGTAGACATCGCTCCATGTCGGCTTCAATGATACCTGCTTCCCCTTCCGGTGCTTGTCCTCCTTGTGGCGCCACCAATGGCTGACATCAATAACGACCTATAAAATCCCCATGTGCTTGTGCGTTTCCAACTACTCGGAGGATCCCCACATCCCCTGTTCCCAGCATCTGTGCAACCCATAGATTCGACATCCATCCCATCCCTAGCTACGCACTCCATGCCTTACTTTAAAAAAAATGACTTCACATCCACATCACCTTCTTTGTTCAGGATGGCCACGACCTCAGCTCTATGGTCGCCTGCAACTGCCCTATCAGTGTGATCGACTCATGTCATTCACAACATCCATGGCACCTGGTTCTCTGGTGCGCTATCCGATGATCATATGCACATGTGCTAGGGTGTTCAAGCCTCATCCCATGTTTCTTTGTGCTGTTCTCTAGGACCCTCATTGGCTGACAGTTATGGAGCAGCCCACCGGATTCATCGACCCAAGACAGTCCAGTGTTATATGTCTACTATCCAGGTCGCTCTTTTGTCTTTGTCAGGCGGCCCCTCACACAGTGGTTCACCAGCTTCACCTTCTTCCTCTCCTAGGCTCAGTATGCCACTGATTTGTTGTATCGTGCATGATTACTAATTGTAAGCCTGCCACACCATCAATTGATCTGAAGCCCAAGACATCGACTCTGATGGGAAGCCCCTACCTGACGCATCAGACTTAAACAAACATAGCTGCGGCATTGCAATATCTTGCAATCACGTATCTGGATATTGCATACGTTGTGTAGCAGCTCTTCCTTCACAAGCAGGCATCACGTAATTGCGACTCCACTATCCTTAAAAGGGTACTACTATATGCTACATCAAGGGCACGATTAGGATTGGCCTCAAGTTTCTCGCTTCAGCGATACTAGAAATTACAGTGTACTCTTACGGTCTTACCCCCTAGGCCAGTAGTCCTGACACACTCCAATCCACGTCCAAATTTTGTGTGTTCGTCAGCAACATGCTTGTGGTCTAGTCTTCAAAGTGGAAGCCTACTATCTCTAGAACATTCACAGAGGCACAATACACATTGTCGCCAACGATGTTGTCGAATGTACTTGGGTTCATGACCTCCTTGGGGAGTCTGCACCATCCTGAAGGCGACAGTCACCTACTATGAAAACATCAGGACACTATACATGTCCCTAAACCCAGTCCATCATTAACATAAGAAGCACATCAAACTAGACGTTCACTTCATTAGGCACAAGGCTGCACTGGCCACTCAGTGATCTTCGTGAACTTCACATTCTGAGCACGCTATAGTTCCCTGGCATATGTACTAAGAAGGTGTTTCGTTTGGGGAGAAGTGGGGAGAAGTAATGTAGCAACTGTATTGGAAAACGTGTTCTGTGAGATGGAGAAATAGTGAATATCCAATAAATAGTGAATATCTGGAGAAGTTATCTGGGAACTAAACTAGTCCTAAAGTCTTAGCAACAACTTTGTTCAGGGACTTCAGACACTTCCACTAGCAGCCAAATGGCCTAACACAATTGCCGCATGCGTTGCGCTTGCCACATGCACCATGCCCTCTGCTTGCTGTGCTCGGTCCTCGATGCAGCCACTAGATGATACAATAATCTAGAAACGGACACCGAGGAAAAGGACACACTAATGATATAACACCGAGGAAAAGGACATACAGTAATCTAGGAAAAGGACATACAATAATCTAGTCCCAGCCACTGCATATCCATGATAAACACAGCCGTACAAGATATAACACCGAGGAAAAGGACACGCTAATGACATTTAATCTGATGAATATATTACTACCCATGTGCCTAGGTAAATAAACCTCCTTGGCCAACTGCGCCAATTGAAACGATGCCAACACAACTAAGTCCTGAGAACCTGGTTTTTGTAGGTTGGCCCAAGTACAAAGCCAATAGATAACAGAGTATATAACATGCAAATGAGATGATGTAATTTTTCTTTGGAATACTAACTCATTTCTGCATAACCATAAAGACCAACATGTGGCTGCTGCACAGCAAAACCAATGGCTTTAGATCTTTACTAATACCCCATAGCCATCTTCCAAAAGTAGCATGTAAATTATTGGAGGCATGATGACTCGATCATTCACTTCCTACTGTGTTTTTTGGCGCACAAGGGACATAATATTTTGGTGATTTGGTGGTAAGACTTGTTTGTTTCTAGTAAAAGAGTAATGCATATATTTGTATTGCTATATTTTATATATTCTGAACATGCTCTCTTTTTTTTCCTGCAGATTGAACTAAACAGGTATTGATTATATTAACACTGCTAGGCATCCGCCACAATGTCCACATGCACTACTCCAAGGGTCTGTGGCCAGCACACCTTTACAATCAAGGATTATACCTTCAGCAAAGGGCTTGGAGTTGGCAAGTTTGTTAGGTCCATGACATTCAGCATCGGTGGGTTCAAATGGTCAATTAGGTACTACCCTGATGGAATCAACACCAAATATCAGCAGTACATATCATTGTCCCTTGAGCTTATGAGCACGGCCACACAGGTGAGGGCAATATATGCATTCAGGTTGAAAAATACAGTCCACCAGTCTGAATGGTCCTGTGTGGAGGAACCTACAGTTTTTAATTCTCAAAGTATTAGAAGAAGGATCTCAAATATGGAAAAATTTGTGGAAAGAAGCCACTTGGAAGAATCATCATTTCTTGACTCAGATAACCTTGTAATTGAGTGCAGCATAATAATTCTTAAAAAGCCTTTGGTCTCAGACGCTGAAGCTACCTCAGAAACTGTCTTGCCTCCCTCAGAGCTATCAAAAGATTTTGAGAAGTTGCTAGAATCTAAGCAAGGGTCAGATGTCACTTTTTCTGTCAAAGGTGAGTCATTCCTTGCTCATAGGATTTTCCTTGCAGCAAGATCTCCAGTCTTCATGGCGGAGCTATGTGGTCCCTGGAAAGAAAAAGAGGCATTGTGTATAACCGTGGAGGACATGGAGCCGAATGCTTTTAAGGCTCTACTACAATATATCTACACAGATCGCTTCCTTCCATCAGAAGAATACGATGATAATGATAAGAGAGATATTGTTCATCACTTGCTTCAAGCTGCTGATCGGTATTCAATAGAAAAGCTGAAGCTTGCATGTGAGAACTTCCTTTGCAAGAATCTCGATGTAGAGACTGTGACAGCTACTTTAGCACTAGCTGATCAGCATGGTTGCAACAATCTCAAAGATGCTTGCCTCAAATATATTGCTTCTCCAGACAAAATGGAAAAGGTTATGGCAACTGAAGAGTATGGTAGCCTAAAGAGGAAGTTCCCAAATTTGTTAGTGGAGATTCTGGAGGGTGTCTGCAAGTTCAGAAAAATCTAATATTGCCCCAATATATTATATTTAGATTATGGTGGACGTATTATTATTGAAGTTTTATTAGATTTCTTGTTCCAATGTTCATTTTAGTCATAAGATATGATGCTACAATTGTTGACATCTCCAACTATTTTATTCGTCCGTATTTAATATAACAGTCGATGTATTGAGCTTCTCAGTTTTCCATGCACTTTTTCTTGCTTTTTCTCACTTGTATATGAAACTGAGAAACCAATAGTTTTTTTGCTTTTCCATGAACTTTTTTGTTGCTTTTCTCACTTGTATATGAAACTTTTTTCTGTAGCAACACTGCTAGGGATCCGAGCTTTAGTACCGGGCGCAAAGCCGGCTTAGTACCGGTTATGCCCCGGTACCGAGCTCCCGATACTAATGGGCATCCCATTAGTACCGCCTGCATTAGCCGGTACTAATGGACGCCATTTAGTACCGGCTGGTAACAACAGCCAGTACAAACGGCCGGCCACGCAGCGCTACTACGCTTTTGTTCCGGTACTAAATGTTCCGGCCCCCTTTTGTTTTATTTTTCCTTTTAGACGTCCCTGTTTTTGTTTTTTAGTTTTTTTTTACATGTTACGTTCCTATACGCAGTAGTGGTTCCTACGTATTCTCGTGCTTACAATATTAGCATAATTGAAGCAATATATATATATATACGAGTTTTTCCTACACCCGCGTGTAGCTACACCCATGTGTGTATCTCACAAATTACTAGGTATTTTTTCATACTTGACATTTCTAAATAAAGTATGTACACATACTTGATTTTTAAAAGTAGTATGTTGACATATTTTTTTTATTCATAAAGTATGTGGACATACTCCCTTTTCTATACAGAAAATGTAATATATCATAAGGTCTAAAAAAATATGAGTTCCACTCAAATTTTTTCATGGATAGCACTTTGATAAATCTTATTTTAGGTATGTGTACATACTCAAAATAATAAATGAGTATGTACACATCCCTAACATGGTTTTTTGGACATGGGTGTAGCTACACGTGGGTGTAGAAAGGATTTATCCTATATATATATATGTATGTATATGTATATATATATGTATATATATATGTATATATATATATGTATATATATATATGTATATATATATATATATGTATATATATATATATATGCTATAATGTACCTAGGGTGTAGTATACTATTCTACACCTAACCCCCAACCCAACCCATCCCGATCCAACCAAGCCGGCCACCGTTCTCCTTTCTTCCTCCCACTCCATCCACCACTCTCCTCTCTGAGTCAGTATTTTAGTAATTTTGCAGTATGCTAGTTAATCTTCTAGTGTGTTTGATTGAGCAGTCCGCCCGCTGAGGTGAAAATTGATTGAGCAGTCCATCACATTTTTTGGATTGATGGTGTGTGTTTTTTTGTGAGCATTTTATCCACTGGTAATTTTTGGAACATGCAGTTTGAACTACTAGAATGTGTTAGAGGACGTGGTAGGGAGGTACTATTGGATTCGATATTTGGTAGTCCATCCATTGTGTTCAGTTAATTTTTTTTTCAGTAATCCATGTTTGGTTGGTAGAGCATTATTAGCTGGTTTTTTAGTAAACAACATTGGTATGCAGGGATGCTCAATGATCCTTTTCAGAGTGGCACAAGTTCAATTATTATTTTGGTAGTCCACTTTTCTTGTCTACATGTTTAGTATTTCCTTTTATTTTAGTATTTTCTGGATCCTTTTCCTTTGTTTAGTATTTCCATTCTTTAGTATTTCCTAGTTAAAGCTAATCTGTTAGTTGTTTTCTGGAATCGACTAAGTTCAGTAATCCTATTTTACAGTAACTCGAAGTTGCAGGGGGTAAACCAGGCTATGAGCACCTAAAGTGATCCACTGCATCTCTCGATTGAAGCTGATTGGTAAGTAATCAGTAATTCAGTAACCTGTTAGTATCCTAGTCATGGTGCTGAACAAAGAGAGTGCTTGTGTACAAATTATGTTCACAATTTGGGTCCTGGTGCTGAACAAAGAGAGCTAGACCATGGTGCTGAATGCCGAAAGAAGGCTTTGTTTAGTTTAGTAAAATAGACAGCTAGGCCATGGTGATAAACAAAGAGAGAGCTAGACAAAGAGAGTGCTTCATATATATTTTTATTCAGTTATAAGGCTTTGTTTAGTTTAGTAAAATGGCCTCTCTTATTTGAGCAGCACATTCGTCCAGATTTATCGTTTGTTCAGTAATCATGACTTAATTGATGCCCCCTACTACTGTGTGCATATATCTATATCTGCTAGATTATTTGTACAGAACTTGAGAGATCATTTTAAGGCTAGTTATTCAGTAATCCCAGCAGTAAGTTGAAGACTTGAGTAATTTAGTAATTATTGCAGTGTAGCCCTAGTAGTCCCAAACCCCATCCCTGCATTCTACTACCTTCATCCATAAATATATTAAGTTCTTCGCGTTCTTTTATTCATCTTGCTCAGTATTTTTGTTGGTGCACATTTGGCACTTTTTTTAGTTTAGCAAAATGTCTTATTTCAGCAGCACCCACTTCTCTCCCAACTCTTGCTTTTTCTATGTTTTAGTAATTGATATTGCAAATTTTTTATTCTGTATGAGTCAGTCCACTATTGCAGGTTTTTTTAGTTAACAACATTAGTTAGTAATCGTGGTGAGGTTCAGTCCACTATTTTTTTTTTGTTCCTTTGTGATATTGCAGGAGCATACGATATACCCTACAATGCCCACAGCGAAACTTAGTGGTGATATTATCAAAGGCTTGAAAGGCATTTCAATTAGTGACAGTGAGGGTCACGAGTCCGTATGAATATCACGCAAACCCAGCATGGAGATACGCGTGATGGTGTAGCGGGCACAAAAGGTTGCATTTCTGTTCCACAACATCCACCACCCACATCCATCCTTGATGAGTCTCTAGATGATCCAGATGGTCTAACCGATGATGAAGAAGAAGCTTCACAGTCATCTAGATCACGTCGATGTGCAGTGAGGAAGGTGCCTGCAAGAAGGGCTTCCCAAGGAAACAACTCGGAAGATGATTTTGTTGACACACCTCCTCCTCCTCTGAAGAAGAAGAATGCAGCTGCTGATAAACACAAGATGCCGAGTGGCAGGGCTGGTTTGCGGCCACGGACTAAGGCCGCAGCTGAACTGGCCCGTGCTCCCATTCAATCTGAGGTATGCCTGGTAATCTTTTTTTTCTAGTCTCCTTTTTTTTTATAGTTTTCCTCAACGTTTGCATGAGAAACGCTGAAACAATTACTAAACATCAATGTAGTAATTCAGATGTGTCAGGAGGGTACCATTAGATTTTATTTTTAGTAGTCCTTCTTTTGTATTTCTTCAGTATTTCTAATCAGTTGGGCCATAATATTATCAACAATAACATTTTTTTTAGTAACCGCATTAATATTTTTTGATTTAGTAGTTGATTCAGCGTCTGATCATTAGTACATTGTCAGCCCATCAATTCTAGTAAATCAGTAGTTTACACAGCAGCCCAGCAATTGCTAGTAGTTCAGTAATTGACACAGCAGCCCAGCAATTTTCTTTGCTTCTTACAATATTTTTTTCTCTTGTCCTTTGGCAATGTCATAGGTGAAGAAGACTTACCCCACAATGCATTGCACGCCTGGTGCTATCACATCAATCATACGGGCGATGAGGCCCAAGATGACGGAAAGGCTCAAAGCTTTAGGTTGGGCACCATTTCTGAAGTTTAATTTGGAGGCTATTGAAGACAGGGCCCTAGCCAAGTTTATCATGGAGCATGTCGAAGTCAACCCACTCCGCATTGTGGTTGGACAAAGGGAGTTGCCTTTGACCCAACACGTCGTCAATTGTATGTTTGCCATGCCCAATGGGTCCACTCCTCTACCAGTTCTCGCCGCCTTGGACAAGAGCGAGGCCTTAAAGGAGTTCAGACAGCTATGTGATAAGAACGGAATGGAGAAAATGTACCAAGAAAGGAAAAAGAACAATCCCAAGGGCAAGGATTATAGTTAGCTGAACCCACATGAGGTTGATAGGTGGGTCGTCGAAGAATTTGCAAAGAAAGGAGATGGTGACAATTGGAGCATCACTTGCTTCTTCATGGCTGTGTTTGACGCACTCCTCTTCCCGACGAGCAGCTTGTCATTAAGTGGCGACACGTACTATTACTGCAAGGATGTCACAAAAGTCGGCCAGTATGACTTGAATACTGCTGTCATTGAAGACTTGACAACAAAACAACAAAGGCTGCCAAGTGGAAGAAATCAGTCGAGAAGCGGTCACAATCATCATCGGTAGCCAGGCAGGGATGTGTAGCGCTATTTGTGGTAGGTTACACCCCCTCCTTCTTGTGTATATTTGAATGCATTTTTTTGTTTGCTAATGAATCTGCACTTAATTTTGTCATTAGTTGTATTACCTGGACAGCCTCAACTGCCCGCAAAACATGATCCAGGATGCTTCCACAATACCACGCGTCGCCCACCTTAGCACAATGATTGTCGACATTGCAAAGGCTGATAGGAAGAGGCAGAGTGATGGCGTTTTGACCTATGGGAATTTACCAGCGAGTTCTTTTTTTCCCTTTCTTTCTAGTAATTCAGTAAACAAGATCCGTCCAGTAATCCAATAATTCAGTAATTCAGAAAGTGCATACAAGATCCGTCCAGTAACCCATGACGCTGCCCGTTTTTTCCTTACTCTTAACAGCCGCCTACCCTACCTTTATTTTTTTTGTTGTAGTTTCGGAGCAAAGCAGGTACATGCTATGCGAATGGGCATGGTGAAGACCCTCCCACCCAAGAGGTGCCAATTTTGCCTAGGTGCTCCTTCCAAGCGCAAAGCACTAGCATCAAGGCGTGCATCTGCTGCACCCAAGCATGGGCGCCCATCCTCAAAGTGTGCGCCCGCTGCAGCCACACAAACCGCTTCACCAAACCAAGCTGTCGTACCAAATGCTCCACCAAACCCTGCTGCCACAGCCATGCCAAGTGCCTCCTCGCTTCATCTACTGCCTCTCTTCAGACCTCTCATCACCCAGATAGATGATGACACGCAGAAGCAGGCTGTTGCAGAGGCACTGCAGGCCTACGACAAAACAATGGATTCGGCGATGCTAAGAATAGAAGAGGGGGAAAAGATGGTGCTGCAAGGGAAGGCTGAAATTCATGAAGCGCACAACAAGATTGTCGATGATATCAATATGATTTTGGGAATTGCAGCTGCAGCTTCGCACCGGTCCATACGTGCAAAGGATGCTACACCCAGGGCTATGGAACAAGTGAGGATGTACTCAATCTAATTGTTCAGTAATATGCTGCATCATCCAGTTGTTCAGTAATATTCTGCATGTGCCAGTTGCTCAGTAGTTCAGTATTTGGCCGTTTCTCCCACAATCCAGGGGCATACTGAAGATCCACGTACCATGGCACGACCAGGTGATGCCGGCATGGCTGATGCCCACGCTGCCCATGTTGAGGAAAGGATTTTTTTTATTTTTTACGTTTCTTTTTGTTCAACGATGATGTCCAAATTCTGTTTCTTTAAAGTTAGTAATCATTCACTTTTTTCCGAAATTAGGATCCCCCCGAAGATGCTTCCACTACAGCACAAGCAGACGACATTAACTCTTCCCAAGCCAGCATGGTTGATGCTAGTGAGCCTCTTAATGAGGTTAGTGTTTTAGTAGTTCAGTAATCCTACTAGCATCACACTGTTATTTTGCCTTTTTCCTCACAACTATCAGCATTATTTTTAATTGTTTCATTGTGTTTGACGTTGATCAGGGAGATTGATCCAGCTATGTGGATGCCATTTCACCGCTAGTGATTTATGCCGCGCCTTCCACATGATCTGTGCTAGTTATCTTTTTTTCTAGTTTGTTTGTAGGGGGTACCCATATATGCACATATATTTATATGCTTATTAATAGAAAATTCGAGCACTTCAGTTTATCCACTATTTTTTTTGCCGCTTGACACATCAGTTTGTACACGTGTATGTGGTTCGGTATCTTTTCTCTATTCCAGGAATATCTGTACAACGTTTTTTTTTTCCATCAGGATCTTGACATACCCCTGCCTGTCTTCGACAAAACACCCACACCTTTTCAAAAACAGGTGCCCAACATATCGCCGCCTCTCTTCGACAAAAGACCTGCACCTGAGAAGGATGTGCCCAACATATGGCCGCCTCTCTTCGACAAAACACCTGCACCTGAGAAGGATGTGCCCATCTTCGACAAAACACCTGCAGCGTATCCAATGAGCGCAGACCCTGCATGCCCCCATGTAATGCTTCAGTAATCCCTCTTTTTTGTTATGTTTATTTTTCTCTTCCTTTTCCACCCATGTAATGCTCAGTAATCCCTCTTTTCACATGTTTATCAAACTCCATGGGAACTACCCCTTGTTCCAGTAGTTTCACAACCCCCTCCTCTTTTTTTTTGTACAGGAACTAGAAACCAGCCTGTCTGAGTTTGTAAGCACACAAGCTACGTGTTGCTCATCTGGTGTGCCCGACCAGTTGTTTGATAGGGGGCAATGGAATGAAGTGTCGATCGTGCTCCGTGATATCAATGAAACACATATGCATGATGATCAATTTGGAATGGCAAAACCACAGGCCCAAGGGAATCATGTGTCATCCCTTGCAGCAAACATGGTCAGCCAAACACCACACAGTTTTAAATTTCATTTCTTTTTGCTGTAATTTCTACGCTCATGTCATTTTTTGCCTTTGCTATTATTATACCAGGGAACCACATTGCGTAGGTCGTCAAGGCTTAACAAGGGCAATGATCACAATGGAGGACTGCAGCAGCAGAAGGATGCAGCTCCCCGCACCAGGCGTAAACCACAAGAGTTAGGAGCCAGCTTGATAATGAAGCCCCTAAAACGCAGCAGGTTTTTGTCTCCATTCGAGCCTCGGATGTTTTGCCGTCAACCGCCAGATGTTGAAAAGGCGATCAAGGTCCGGGATATTATTGTCTCCAGAGGTCAAAGTGGATATCTACGGCTGTAAGATTTCTATTTTTCCTTGCTACACATTCAATAGCATTTCATCCTATATATCCTACTTCAGTAACCTGTATATCCTAGTTCAGTAATCTACCTGATGCATATTCAGTAGCCTTTTATGGTTTTTTGTAGCTGCTCAGTATTCATGGTATTTTTTGTAGCTGCTCAGTAACCTATACATCTGGTAGCATTTTATCCTATATATCCTACTTCAGTAACCAAAATATCCTAGTTCAGTAATTTTTGCTCCACATGTGCAGCGAAAGCTGTATGCTCATGCATGTAAAAGAAGACCTTCGCTGTAGTGAGGCTGATTATTGTTCTGGGTTCACAAAAAATGTATCCGAATCATTTGATGATGGCCAGCAATGCGAATGTTTTTCATTGACTACTTTGTCCAGGGCCTCAGGCTGGACGACATAGATATGAGGCCTAGTGCTGCAGGTTTCCGGGTGTTCTTGCCCGCTTCGCTCTCGGTAATTCAGTATTCATTACACTTCAGTAATTCATTATTCAGTAATTTATCTGTATTTGAGTATACTGTGTAAATTTTGCTCACTTGCCAACAAACAAATGATCAGGGAACCATTCTGTGCGAGAGGTACAAGATCCCGTTCAGCCTCACGAATGCAATCAGTTTTTTTTCAGAAATCGTTATGATAGAAAAGATATACTGCACGCTAAACTTGTGAGTACTGCATACATCCCTTGATTTGTGTCCCTTTTTTTGTCCTTTTAGTTGTCAAGGATTGAATATAAAATGTGGTCTCTGTTCCATTTTTTTTAATTGTGCACAGATTTTTTTTCCCAGTCCACCATGCCGATCACTGGACAGTTTACTATTGATATTCTGGATTCAGTAGCATGGGCTACTGAACAAGAGATGAAGCGGTATCATAGAGGCATAGCCACAAAAATACGCGAGAGGCTGAATAAAGCAATTCAGAGCTACACACACAGCAAGTTCAGACTTTAGCAAATGAGATTTTGTATTTGTCCCAGTCCCAAAGCAGGAGCCCCTCTCCAATGATTGTGCATTCTTTGTCATGCTCTTTTTGGAGTATTATGATGGCGAGAAGCGGAAGATGGATATTGACATAAACCCAGTTAGTGCCTTTCTCCCTGGAGTCTTGTTTGTGTTTGTTCCATTCTGTTTTTATTTTTTGTTACACCCCCCCCCCCAAGACTTGTTTCCTTTTTTGTAACCAAAAAAATTGCAGGCACTTGGACCTCAACGGAGGGCCCAGATTCTCTACTACATGTTGTTCCACAGAGCTAACGGTTCAAGGCCACTACCGCCTGACATTGAGGATTTCACGCCCCCCCCCCCCCCCCAGCCACAACCTCTAGATATGGTCCCTCCAAGAGCGTGAAGGCAAACAAGGGGTGCTGCTGTCCCAAGCTGTGGCATGTGTAATTCAGTAACCCAGTAACCTAACAAACTATGGGGAGTGAAGGGGGTGCTGCTGTACAAATTGTGTCCTGTGTAATTCAGTAAAACCTAATAGCATCGTAGCATATGTTGCAAGCAAATGGTGATGTAATAGGATAACTGATGCTGTTTACATGCTTCAGTTTCTGTGATTGTTGTCTTGCACCTCCTATATATCCAGGATTTCATGTGAATTACCTGAGTATCTATGTTATGTGCTCAATATCATCGATTTACTAGCTACATATAGTAATGGAATCACTTTTTTGATTAAGTGTTATTTCTGCAGTGACAAATGATTGTTCATCAGTGCAACATGGTTGCTTTTTCCGTTTTCCTTCAGTAATCTACAAATTATTTGTTGGATGTACCAGTACTGATTATAATTTATTGTGCATTACTACTTTTTTGTATTTCTCGGTGGTGCTTTTTGCTGATCCCTTGTGTTTCAGTAGCGCACTCTCATCATGTTGCTGCAACTGATAATTTGATTATCTCATCCCTCTAATGCTCAGGCACCATAAGCCAGCAAGTGACATCTCAATGTGTGTGGAGGCTGCAAGAATAACTGTATCTATTTAGATAGCTAGATATGTGCGCTTACTTTTTTTGGACCATCCAATGCGTTCAGTAGTATGTCTTTTCTGTAATTTAATCTCTCCTACATCCAGTTACTAAGCATGCTTTATTCCCCAGGAAAAAAAGAAAAAAAATAAAAAGGACTCAGCATCCACTTCCAGTAGTTGGGTAATATGGTAATATCCCAGTAATTCTCAGCTCAGTCATACAATATAAAATCATATACCCTAACGACAGCAACATGTATTCTCTTATTTCCTTTTACATTCCCAGTATACCAATCAAGAATTACTTTCATAGTCAAGTCTGGTAATAAATAACAGTAATCGCAATGAATTTACATTGTTTTGGCCAAAACTTTCCAGACAAATATCTCCCTCAATCATCAAAGTCATCCTCAGCAAAATCTGTGTCATCTGAGCTGCCATCCTCCCAATGATCCACGTCATCCAAGTCGTCGTCCTCATCATAATCCATCCCATTGTCCTCATGACATGCAGTCCCTACCTTACCTATCCCAATAACCACAGGCCTGGCCCTAGGCCTCTTAGGAGGTGGTGCCTTCCTTCCAAATGTACTAGAATAGTGCCCTGTTTGACCGCATTTGCTACAGCGGCGGGTACTGGTTGATTTCTTCGGGCGCCGAAAGTGAGGTTCCGGAACAGGAGCACCCCCCACCCCGTTTGTTGCAGACCCTCTCCGCACCCCTCTCGTGGTTGAAATTGGGGGCGCCATCGCCGACACGACCTGCTCCCTTGGCACTGCAGCTGCTTGCGATACAGTAGTTGGCGCCGCAGCAGGCGGGCTCATAGCAGGGGGAGCCGATGGACCCACATCATGCGGTATCTCTTTTATTACCACAAGAGCTTCTGGCATCAATTGTTTGCACTTGTCAGCGGCCTGCATCACACATTTAGTACAAAATTCAGCGAGTTAATAACAACATAATTCCCATAATCGAGGAACCATTTGTAATTAAGTAACGACATATGCAACAAGTCAGTAACAGTATATTCAGCACCCTACACCATAAGCCATTTTTACTTGCAATCCACTAACACACATCTTAAGTAATTCAGCAATTCATGAACAAACCAATAACCAATAAATTCCAACACCAAGCCTGGTTTCTTTATAAATACCTGTTTAGACATTATCGAGGCCTGTTGCAACTCCAACCAATCCGGAAGCAGTTCCAACATTCGGCTCCCTTTAGTCTCACCATGTGGCCCGGAGAACAAGCGATCGTGCCGGTCAAAGGAGGTGGGAACTCTTGAGTCCCTTGTGTATCTCTTGGGGATGTATTTTGATGGCACACGGTCAACCTGCTGATTTGTGAGGATACACACCAGGTGTGGACAAAACATCCCTACATTTTTTTAGATAAAAAACAGAATAATCAATATATTTCAGCAGTTCAGTAATTTTGTTACTATTCAGCAGTTCAGTAATTCAGCTAATTAATATTTCAGTAGTAGTGGTGGATGTTGTTAGCAATTCAGTCACACATCATAAGTAATTTAGCATCCATAAGATCAGGGGTACGTATTACGCACCGGTGTGCTCCATCCTCATGCATTCGCATTCAAGTATTGTTTCTTCAGGTTGTCCCTGTTCACAATTGCCTTCACCAGGTACTCATGTTGCAACCATGGGAATTCGACTGGTGGCATTCTATGCGATACCAAGGAGTAGTTTGGTCTGTCTGGATGAGGGCGCACGTAGAATGCTGTGCTTCTCAGGAACCTCTCCGTGAACTCGTTGTAGACAGCCCTAGAGATACACGAGCAAGCTGCCGATCATACCCGTAGTAGGTACTTGTGACACTTGGGGCCTGCATCCAAAGACTTCTTTTATTACACTGGTAATATCAATTTTTTATGAATAGACATAAATATGTGCATTTTTCCACCACCCACTATCCCACAGCCCCCTACCTGAGGATTGTAGGTCTCACCGGACTCATTCTCTTTGGTGTGCTCAAGTAACACCATGAATGACTTTGCAAATTCATGTATGGCGGTGGAGTTATCGCAGTAGCCGTGCTTTACAATGTTGTTCACACTTTCACTCCTCTGGGTCGATTTCATCGTGCCGCGAAAAATCTCCTTAAAATATGATGCGATCCACATTTTCCTGTCATCAAACAGTTTTTGCAGGATCGTCGACTCAAGGACATTGTACTTGTCGAGCATGTTGTCCCACGCGCCCTCAAACTCGGTTGGAGTAAGAGGGTGATTGATGACACTAGTCAAAGTGTTTGACAATCCTTTATGCTGAGCATACAGCTGGTTCAGCTCGGTACTGTACTTGTTCGTGACGTGCCACCGGCAATACCTGTGGTAAGTGCTTTCAAACACAAGCCTAATAGCTTTCTCTATCGATGAATCCTGGTTTGTAGGGAAAGAACGGCAAAACTTGATTCAGCAATTTGTCAAAATGGTAGCCTGGTAGTTCAGTAATATAAGATTCAGTAATTAACCAATAATGAGTAGTCTGGCAGACTATGGTAGTTCGGTAATATTGGATTCAGTAATTAACCAATACGGATGATTCAGTAACACTTCGTTCAGTAATATTAGATTCAATAATTAAGCAATACGGAAGACTCAGTACCTCACACCTGGTAATTACATACCAGTGAATATGACGATTGGGTCTCGACCAGCCATGCATATCCTGAATTGCCACTCAAAAGTGTCTGCCTTCTCATCCCTGATCAACGCCTGACCAAATACGACATTCTGCAGTTGGTTGTTGAACTCAACGAATATCGCCAACGGCATACTTTATTGATTAGTCCTGTATGTGGTGTCGAAGGTAACCACACTGGAATAGTCTGGAAAAGAAAAAATAAAAAAACATAAGAACCGTCATACTATATTGGTTAGTCCTGTATATTTTGGTATATAGTACCTGCATAGTCGCCTTGCTGGCTGGCGTGGCTCCAGAACACATTCTTCACAACATTATTTTCATCTTGTTGAAACTCGCAAAAGAATTGGGGGTTGTTAGACTTGCACTCTCTAAAGAAGGCCTGCAACTTCGGGATATCATCCAAACGCTCCTCACGCACATGTGCTGCTCTCCTGCAAGTCAAAGCGGGTTAGCACCACCACCAGTCACCCAAAAAAACACAAGCGAAAGCTGGTCAGCACCCACATTACGCACCTGTTCTGGATGTCTCGCTCAGTAATGTGCAGGTTTTCAGAACCGCAGACAGCGTTACGCAGCACACGCATAACATTGGCGTGGGGAACTTGTCCTGCGTGCATCATGTCGACAAATTTCAGCATCACTGGGTCATGTTTCTTGTGACATCGCATCCTCTTTGTCATAGTTGGGCTCGGATTCAGTATATGGTTGTGTTCAAGCACAATGCGCTTGTAGAATGCTCGCCCACCGTTCTCTGTTGTTCGTGCTTCGACCATCGCCCTGCAACAATCCCTCTTCGAGGTCTTACCGCGCTGGCGGTTCACCTCATCGACTTTCGGCTTATGCCTGCCTTCGAATGAGCATGAATACTCCTGCCCCTCGAGTCTGTCTTGTTCCTCTTTCTGTTCCTCTAGATACGGAACCCGACAACCTCTGCATATCTTCGGTAGAATTCATACGCGTCGTCCAGTGATCCAAAAGTCATCTCAAGGTTTGGTACATACCGTGGATCCAAAGCTTCATGCTGCAAACAAACCAAACAGAAATCCAGTAATTTCAGTAACCAGACCATGAGGGCATTAATTATACAGATTATATAGTGTCAGCAATAACCTGCACAAATTCATTCTTTTGCTGGTATAGTTTATATGTAGAGTCAACCATATCAATGGTGTATATACAAATGCTATTTGACAGCGTCTTGTCTTTTCTATCCAAATTATTAATTGATTCGATCAGAGCTTCATCACACTACTAAAGAGCATACTTTTAGTAACACATGCTTGTAACATATTCATCAACGTGTTACAAAGGAAAGTTATTGGAACACAAAGTTATGTGTTACAGATGACCACGGTAACACATTGCACTTCTTTTGTAAAGTTGTGTTAAAAAACAATATAGTAACACAAAATTAATGTTACAACTAAGTGTTACAAACTCACAATATTTGTAACACTTATAAAATTTATAGTAACACAAAATTATTGTTACAACTAAATGTTACGAAGTGACAATATTTTGTAACACATATAAGTATGCTTAAATTTCTCAAATTTGAAATTTCAGTTTTCAAACGACCCCTGATGGCAAAACAAACAAAATGACAGTTGTAGATGGCAATCAGTTGTGAAACTTTGTAGTTGACACATTTTTTATTTGAATTCATCTTGTTAATGAAAACTATGTTTGAATTTCTAAAATTTGAAATTTGGTAAACAACGTTGGACTGAAAGACTACCAAAATAAAAGTTGTACATCTTGAAAAATTGTGAAACTTTGTAGTTGACAACTATTTTATTTGAATTTATCATGTCAATGAAAACTAAGTTCGAATTTCTCAAATTCGAAATTTAAATTTAGCAAACAACACTGGATTGGAAAACTATCAAAATGAAAGTTGTATGTCTTAAAAAAATATCAAACTTTGTATTTGATAATATTTTAGTTTAAATTTTTTTAACAGCTCAAATAAGCAATTTACACTCGGTTTCTATAATATTTGAGGATTCAAAACAGAAAATTAAGACAAGTTGGAGTGTGGTGTAGTGGTAGATGTGGTTACATGTGTGGAAAGGTGAGGTTGTGGGTTCGAATCTTATGTAGCACCAATAATGTTTGCTATTTTTTGGGTGTTTTCTATTCACAAAGTGTTACTACAAAAGTGTGTAAGTGTTACAAGAGCTAAAAAAATATGTTACACAAAAAATCTAGTAACACTTTTTTGAAAATAAAAGAACACATGTGATTTGTTACAATAGATCATGTAGTGGTAACATTGAAAATAGTAACACTAACAAGATGTGTTACTAGCATGCCCAGTAACATATTTATTGAGATATAGTAACACAAGTTGGTGTTACAATAACTGTGTTATGTAGTAATGTCATCTGGTTTCCAGCAAAATATCAATTAATCTGATGAGATTGACAAATAATAGTTTATGACTTAGTGACTTGTTTCAGTTAGTTTGTAAACTATCACATGCATGGGATCTAACCAATAAGTGTAAAAATATTCTTAGATAGTTTTTGTCAAGTTGTGACCAAAATCATTGGTTATTACTTCTTAATTGAACAGCATATATACCATGATAGTCATAACAGTTTCACTACCGGAAATCCTCAGTTTGCCAAATGTCTCATTCTTAATTTGCCAAGACCTTTTTATCGGGCACTCGTCAAAAAAGTTTGCCATGTGTATTTTCAATAACACTCGGCACACAAAAACACTCAACAAAAATACACTCGGCAAACATGATGTTTGCCAAGGATATTCATTGTTACACTCGGTGAACATTGAGGCGTCGGCCCGGTCAGTCCCTGACGGCGTGAAATGGGTATTTCCGGAGACTCACCTTTTGGCACTCAGAAAAGATGCTTGTTTGCGAGTGTATTTTTCCAAACACTAGGCAATGTTCGATTTGAAAGCACATTTTGAAGCCCAAAACAAATTCAAATTGAAAATTTTTGAATTACAAAGTTATATATCTTCTCAAGATGTACAATGTTTATATTCTTTGCGTCGAAGTGTAGTACACATATATGCATAATTCAAAGGTCCTGCTGGCACCGTCTTCCTGGATAATTTTATAGTTGATAATACCTCTTGCCATTGTAAGTTCTCCTGTGCCCCCCATAACACTCCACTGGCCGTGTCCATCATTTGAATCATGTATAGATCCATGAAGCCCCATCACTTTAAGCGTTGATCCAGCGAGTCTAAATTTTTGGGAAAAATCAACGTAGTCATGATTCATCTCAAAAGTAAGTAGTAGTAAATGGAGCGTTTGATGGATCAAGTCTGAAACAACATTTATATTGGGTTTCATAAAAGTTTTAGAAATTTAGACATAAATAACTCTTGGAGTACGTACTATCAATAGTAAAGAGATGATATATATCCTTTTAGATTTTTATGGAATATAATAGCAGTATTTTCCTTGGAAGACTGTCAGATAATATGATGAAGCTGCGCTAGGCACATATATACTTATATTGCAATGATAACTCAAGTAAATGCGCTAGTGTACAGGGTTTCTTACCTTCCACCTTCGAACACCATATCCATTATGGTCACCCAATAATTCTTCGCTGGATCTGCATGGGTGGTAAGTCCCTCCGCATGACCTAGAGTATTTGCGGAAGCATTTGGTCCATCCTTTAGGACCCAATTAATGATGACGGTATCAGTTGCTAAGGTTCTCTGTTCTTCGGTAAATGACTGTTTTAAGTATAGGGTGGTACTTAGCGTCTTCTCATCGAGTGCATGTCCTATGGCGATGGAGACAGCTAGCATGGAAAGCACAGCAATGGCATAGTAGGATGCCATATCACACTAGCACACTACGATGTCCCTTTCCTTGCGACCTTATTATCTGTGAAGAGTGAAAACGAGGGGCTTTATTTATAGATGGAGCTAAGGATGTATGTGCCATTACACGGTTCCAGATATATGGTCTCTGTAGGTGCACTTTTGGTTGTTGAATAAATTTATGCGGCCTAAGGTGATGACGAAGCTGGAATGCAAGGGTTTGCTAACTATAGTATAGGGTCTAGGGAATATTAAATAATGCTATCACTTATTTTTTATATGGGAATTTAGTAGACAATTAATGTTATTAAATATATCTGATTCAAACTCAAATTGTGGTTGACAATTTTCCTTTAAATCTAGTTTTACCACCTACAAACTGGCATAGTGATGATCACGAGTACATAGCCACAAAACATCTAGGTACCATAACACAACTTTTCAAGGTTGCTTGTAAGCAAATTCCAGTGCCACGTCCTCATGTGAACTAGGACACTAGATCCAAAGCCTTAGTATGTGAATTCTACTGGACAACTCGAGCAAGATGATTGGTGGATGTATACCATATTACAGTTAGATTCAACACACCGGATGACATACGACTATTACCATTATATTGGAGCCTCAGCATGTGTATATCCATTGTCTTTGCATACCATTAGTCTGGTGTGATTCAGGCTAGTCTTTAATCGAGCTAGTCCCTGCATCTTGTCTTCTACAAAAGTATTGCTTGTTAAAAGAATTAACACCATCATCGGGGACCTAATATGGGAACCTCATCGAATACTAATAACATGATTGCCCTTTCGATTGCATGTTGTGGCGCTTACTATGTTATCCCAAATTTGTACCCATTCAAAGTGAGTTGATTCCTCGCTAAGGATCAAGATAGATGGGACAGATAAGGTGATGGCCATATGTTCCACATAGGTCACTGCAAATCCTTTAATTTGTTGTGGTTGTGAAAGTGATTTAAGGATTACCGAGATGCTAAGGTGCCACCCACTGTGATTAACTATGATGACCATCTTAGGATTCTTTCTCATCAAACTCTTTTATCTATGACCATGTATATATTTTTTTATGAGAATACACCATAGAAGTTAATCTATGCAACTTTAGTTACCATTATATGAAACATTAAGTTTCCCATGTAAGCTAATGTTGGAAACTTTGCCGCACGCAAACTCGGTTGATTTCGTAAAAGACTTATAACTTGGTGAGGGTGTATTTCGTTAATTTTCAGGCATCCAATGTAGTTAATGGTTGCATTAGTTTTTTCATACCTAGGGTTGACTGAGGAACAATTTGGTCATGTTACTAGTATAAATAGACAATTATGGATGTTCTGACACATATGCTAATGGTTAGAGGAGAAATAATTAATTTGGAACCTCACAGATATCTTGGACAGAGCATGTGACATGATATATTTGTTATAACCGTATAATACATGATGTACTATAGTGACAGCAATAACCTGCACAAATCCATTAATTTGCTGGTATAGTTTATATGTAGAGTGAACCATATCAATAGTGTATATACAAAGGCTATTTGACAGCATCATATCCTTTCTATCTAAATTATTAATTGGTTCGATCAGAGGTTCATCATCTCCTTTCCAGCAAAATATCAATTGATCTGATCAGATTGACAAATAATAGTTTATGACTTAGTGACTTGTTTCAATTAGAGTTTGTAAACTATCACAAGCTTGGGATCTAACCAATAGGTGTAAAAATATTCTTAGATAGTTTTTTCAAGTTGTTACCTAAATCATTGGTTATAACTTCTTAATTTTAACAGCATATATACCATGACACTCCTGACAGTGTCACAACGTTTATATTTGTCATATATTCATTCGAACAAATCAATATTATTATATTCATAAAATCTATCTCTCTCGTCTAGTTTCCTGAAACTATATGTGAGAATATAAGATTTGTGCACAATGTGATGGTTGCTATGGGGCCTTTCACTATGCCAGAGTCGGGTATTTAGTGACGGACCTAGACACTATTTAGTGATGGCTAGACAAGAATTTTTGTCAATAATGTGAATCACATTAGTCACGGGGAGAAATTCGTTGCTAATAATGACCAGTTACTGACGGTTCTACTTCAAGATGCGTCACAAATTACTAATATTAGTGACGGTGCATGGTGTATCAACGTCACTGATTATAAGAACTAGTGACGGGCCAATTATCCACGCATCACAAATGCCTACAAACCGTGATGGTTCTCAATCACGATGCGTCACTAATGATCACATTCAGTGACGTGCGTTAATCTACACGCAATACTAAATAGTAAAAATAGTGACGGTTCTTAGCCTTCATCCGTCAGTAATGACCACATACATGAACGTGTGTTAATCTACATGTGTCACTAATTAGTATAAATAGTCACGGTTGTTAGCCTCCATCCGTCACTAATGACCACATACAGTGACGTGTGTTGATCTTCCCGTGTCACTAACGAGTTCATTTAGACCTGTTGATGACCTTTTATTGGAGGTATATGCGTCTCAGCTAACAGGCTTTCTTAGATACGAAGTCATCCACAATAGCTCACATCATCAATGCAAGATGCAAGAGATAGCACAACATATTAGCAGTTCATAACAACATTAAGTTTACGACCGTGTGACCGTATAAAGTGAAGTTTATAACAACCATATACAGGTTTATAACCAAATGTTAAAACATGCCATACAAGTTCAGATGCATTAGGCTATGGAAGCTGGCGAATCTTCCCGAAAATGCTAGATATCACAGTTTCATCAAGGGGATCAGTGGGAAACGTCAAAATCCTGCATGTTTGGTAAGAGAAATACCCAGTAAAAAACAAAAAACAAAACTACGCTGCCCAGATCGCTGCTGCCGAATGAATATAAACTTAGAACACCCACAGTGTATCAATTTTCCGATGCTTGAAGTTTCTCTCTCCTATCTGAGCATCGGAACACACGTTGCAGCCTGCGATGCTTGAACGAAAAATCTGAGCATCGGGGTATGTAGTTTCCTCGATGCCGAGAGAATAAAAAATGATCCGTTGCTCAGCTCAGGTCACGGAAGAGGTCCTATCACCTGCAAGATGTATTTTCTATTGTATTGTTCATTTGCTATTGGGACTCACCATCGAGGATAGCACGCTGCAGAAAATTTGAAGAATCAAGCATCGTTCATGATATGACGTTTGGAGCCTCGTTTTTCTATTGCCTGCTACGGGTGCCCTTAAAGGATATGTAAAACAGGACAATATCAAAACGACTTTGAAAGAACTCTTGCATGGACAGTGCCCGACATAACACTACTACCGTTTGTTGAATGAATATGGTGCAGTTACTTGTGGCGAATGGTCAGAATAATGTTTGTTGCATAAATATGATGGGTGATCTATCGCTTATCACTTATCAGAAAGCTACCTTAGGGTCTCTGATTTCATACAGGTTATCTTTACAGAAATACCTCAGGGTCTTTCAAGTATGCCTTGCACTCTTGCTCATAGTGATCATCAAATAGAAGACACTATTAAATTAGAGCAGCATGTAAGAGACGGGTCCGTCATGTCGAGTGTGAATAGGTCAAGCAGATCAGCAAAGGTTACCGGTAGGAACTCATTACCTGAAGCGCACAAGAAGTGGGAACGCATGTAAACCACAACTTAAAAACTGACTATATCATTAATTGCTGACATCTGCTGTGCACTAGTAAAGAACAAATCAGTGGCCACAATCAACTAGCAGTGTACAACTCTGACTAAGAGGCAAGCAGATGTAGAGTTACCTTTGTGCATATAAAGACCCTCTCCAAATCAGAGTCAAGAAACTGTTGTAAATATAGGCATAGTGATGATACATGGCATTGTTAAAGCTTTCATGCAATAACATCAGAATTCAACTAAGCCATTAAGAAAAATTCAAGAGTTATGCCAGGCATAATAATAAAATAAGGGCATTGGAGGAGTGTTCCCTAGCAACGGCATAATACTAACATAATGATATTGCAGTAGTGCTCCCTACCAACAGAGTTAAAAGCAAGCTTATAGTGGTTGAGTTAACAGAGAAGTTTAGCCTGCACTACTCTAAAAAATTCTTAGCTTCGTATTAGTTGTATAATCAAGAGTACAGGCCGCCCAATGAAATGACACTACTAGAGAACCGAGCATTCGTCCCTGGCACGTTAGTGCCGGTTGCACTTTGAGCCGGTACTAACGTGCAAAAGAGCCATGCGTCGACGTCACTGGGCCAATTTAGTACTGGTTGGTGTCACCAGCCAGTATTAAATGGCGCGCACCGACACCTCTGGTGTCAGGGGCAACGGCTAGAACACGGTAGTACCGGCTGGTGACACCAGACGGTACTAAATGCGCACAGTTAGCACCGGCTGGTGACTCCAGCCGGTGCAGAGAATTTGGTACCGGCTGGAGCCACCAGCGGGTACTAAACATTTACGGTTAGTACCGGCTGGTGGCTCCAGCCGGTACTAACTGCAATTCAATAAAAAGGGGCTTCTTCCTCCTCCCGACAGACAGCCGCCCAAATTGCATCTACCCGAGAGGAGCTTGTTCTTCACGTCCAAGAGCTCTAGGGGGGAGGTCTGCCCATTTTTTAAACTATTTGTGGAGATTTTAACCATCTTAGTGTTCTAAAGGTTAGTAACTTCATTTACCCGGTCACCGAAGTTTAGTATGTTGCATCTAATGCTTTGTAGCTAGAGAAATTTGTGATTTCCTAAAATGAGGGAGAGAGGAGAGAGATTTTGTAGTTGTTCATGATTGTTGTTAATAATTTCTATAGTTCTAGTGCTAATAATTTCTATAATCCTTTGCATTGTTTCATTTTTATTTTTATATAAGAATTAGCTTTTATCTCTTATTATATTGTAATGTTAATGTTTTCATTGTATATTAGCCCCTGAATTTTCTATTATTTTATTATAATGTTAATGTTTCCAGTATGTAGCCCCTGGAATCATTATATTTTTATAAGGTAGCCCCTGGTTTTTTAGTTTAATTATGAACTAGCCCCTAGAATATTTATATTCATATAAGTTAGCACATGGATTTCGAGATTAATTGTTAAGTAGCCCCTAGATAATTAATTCTTTATATTTTCTTTATATAAAAGTTAAAAGTATTGTCGAAAGGACATGGCTTCTGCTGCTGGAGGTAGCGGTGGTGGTCGAGATAACCGTCGTTCGTCTGGGGGCAAGGAAAAAATTGAATTGACCCCTAGCAAAAGTTACACCCCAAGTAAAAGTTTGTGGAGAGCACAACTTCGTTATTTGGAAGCAACACATGCAGAATATATTGCAGCAGGAAAGAAACCTCCTTTTGATATTGAGGCAGTGAGGTGAGATTATTCGTCGCTTGTAGCACCACCAAACCCGGCGGTCACAGCTACACCAACCTCTCGTATGGAGGAAAAAAAATAATCCTCAAGTGCATTCTAATGTCCCTCCCAAGGATGGTTGAAGAACGCTGTCATGTTGGTTGTTAATTAATTTTTTTGGCTTATAAATATGAGTGAAAAAAATTATGTATTGAATATTAAGGCAATGATGTAATATTTTGTGTTAAGGTTTATTTGCACGTCATGATTAAATAACTGTGTTTCTAGTAAATATTATAATCCGTTGCATGGTTTAATTTTTATTTTTTATATAAGAATTACCTTTTTCTCTTATTATATTATATTAAGTAGCCCTAGATTTTTAGTATAACATTGAATTAGCCTCTGACGGAAGCTGTCTCCATCAAATTATTCAAGCGGTGAGCGGTGCTTGGAAGGATCCTCGTGGCACGCTCTGATCGACTATCCACGGATCAATACTTGAGGCTCCACTGTCTTGTGTCCTCTTCACTTCACTCCACGCCATAGAGGCATACTAGAGTTTTCTTCTTCCGAGCTCTCTCTCCACCATTGTTCATCTTGGCCACTCCGGTCTGCAATAGTCCAGTACGTGTCCTTTCTTTCGCGTATCATTTCTGTTGCTCGGTTATATATTTTGTCAATTTATGTATTTTATTTAAAAATTGAATAGACCATTATATTGATGGTTGTTCATTAATGTTTTTGGCTTATGAATATGTGTGAAATAAATTATGTATTTCGTGGACGATAATTGTACAATTGTAGATATAACAAATGGCATAATTTGTATAATATGGTTTCAGATGGACCAGCGTTGGATGTATGGCAAACGAAGCACTGGCGCATGGGTTAGTGGGCTGGATACATTTCTTGATGCTGCAGAGGCGAACCGGTCGGCAAAGGGGTTCATGTGTTGTCCATGTAGAGATTGCAAAAATGAAAGGGAATACTCCAAGCGAAAGACACTCCACGCGCACCTTGCCGTTGTCGGTTTCATGCCTAACTATTGTCTTTGGACCAAACATGGTGAACCTGGTGTCGTGATGGAAGAGGACAAAGAAGTAGATGACCTTCCTGAGTGGGTTCAATTCCAAGAAGCCCCATATGAGGATCCGGTGGATGATGATGCTAATGACAATTCGCCAGACGGGTTAGGTCAGGTTTTGCTGGATGGACATAAAGAAAGTGTGAGCGCATTAGAGCACAAAAAGTTTCAAAAGATGATTGAGGATCACAAGAAGCTGATGTACGCAGGCTGTAAAGAGAAGCACAAGAAAGATAATCGATCCAAGAAAACTTGAAAGGATGCAGTAGGATGTGGTTCAATGCCTTGTCAGTTATGAGATGGTCTTTCCACCTTCATTCTTCAACATTGCGACCCATCTCCTTACTCACCTTGTAAAAGAGATCTCGATCTTGGGTCCAGTATTCCTACACGATATGTTCGCCTTCGAGAGATACATGGTGTTGTAACACGGTTTTTCTAGTATTACAAACAGTGAGAAAGTCACAGTTGCCCTCTTTTTCGTTCCTTCAAAAATTGTCCTTTACAGTTACTGTTGACCTGCTATTTATAGGGGTCAACCTCGTATGTTTACAAGACCGTTACTTCCCGCCAAAAATCTTACATCTATCCTAGCTTTTAGATGACCGTTGCTTCCCGCCAATCTTCATCTCAACCTCATTACATGAGATAGATTCGTTCTGGCATTTCCCTGCTTCGTGACCAGCCTCGTAATATTGTCTTCTTTGCCTTGACTTCTTCAGTCTTGCTCGAGGCTTTAACCTCTTCAAATTAGCTTCGCGCTTGTCATCTTCGTCCTGACTTCTCTAACTTCACCTGCAACTTTAACCTCTTCGAAATAACTTCACATTTGTCTTCTTCGTTCTAACTTCTTCAGTCTCGCCTGCAAAAATAGAAAATACGATTCCAAGGGGCGTCTCCCCAACAGTAGCCCCTTCGTCCTTGGATTCGAGTTTGTTGCTATTCATCCCTCGAACTCCTAGGACGAAACCCAAAAGGCGTCCCCTTGGATTAATTTGGCGGTTACTTTGGCGCCCTTTCACGGCGCAAACTTCGGAACTTACCACGCCTATAAATAGTAGAGGTTACCCCCCCTAAAAATTACCTTCGCTTTCGCCTTTGACCTCGTGCAACTGTCTTCGCTTTGCTTTAGCTCTCATTTCTGACCTCGTGCCACTGTCTTCGCTTTGCACTAATTGTTGCTTCCTGTTGAGACTCTTAAAGTGCTTCGTTGTTAAAAAGAGGTTAGTTTTGAAAAATCTTTGTCCTCGTTTCTTGTTTCGTTATGTTTTTGATTGTTTTTCATTATTAGTTTCAGAAATGGCTCAAGTCGAATCTGCTGCTATTCCGACCCCTGATGCGGAGAGAGAGGATAGTCCTGTAACCTCTAACCCGGGGAGCGAGGACTTGGAGGGGGTCGAGGCCAATGTCAATGAGCTCGTTGGAGAATCAGCTCCAAAAACCCTTCATTTCGGTCGGTCCTCTGTTACCTCTGGCATGATTTCAACTTATGAATAGAATGGATTCTTTCCTAAAGGTGTTGGCCGTGCTCCTGGAAACGAGACTACTCCTGATCCCCAATTCGGAGAGGCTGTTGTGTTTTCCGAATTCTTTACTGCGGGACTCCGTTTTCCCTGCGATCCGATGCTGCCCCAGATCCTGGACCGTTTCAATGTCAAGCTTCATCAGTTGACACCCAACTCCTTCGTTCAACTATCGAAATTTTTCTGGGGTGTTAAGACATTCGGTGGAGAAATTGACCTCGACACTTTTGGCCGCTTCAACGAGCTTCATCTTCAAAAGAGGTCAATCTTTTTGGAAGAAGGTGGAGAAGAGCATGTTGGGCAATTTGGAGTTGCGACTTTTACTTC
This sequence comes from Digitaria exilis, assembly GCA_015342445.1. Taxonomy (NCBI): domain Eukaryota; kingdom Viridiplantae; phylum Streptophyta; class Magnoliopsida; order Poales; family Poaceae; genus Digitaria; species Digitaria exilis. The sequence continues at coordinate 3,666,740 of JACEFO010002380.1, forward strand.
GCGTCGACGCAGCGCTGCTCTGAAGATCACGAAAGTTGACTTCACCTACGCTCAACGGAACCGTTGGGATGTAAACTGGCCGAAGTCGTGGTTCTATGTCAAAGTTGGCTTCGCCTCCTCGGATTCCAACGATATCAACTATCCTTTTGCTGGCCCCCTTGGCAATGTCGAAGTGTCCACTGTGATTGACTTCGACAAGAAATCCGAAGCTTTTAAGAAGAACAGTCGCTGCTTTATCCATGCCACTCGGCGACTGACAGGCCGTGATGTGGTTGAGGAGTTTATGGCTGCCGAGATCTGGCCTTTAGGGAATGATTGGAAACCCTTCAGAGTTGAGGAGAGGCAAATACCTGGATTCGATTTGCCTACTACTTTTGTTATCTTCGGACTTACGAAACCTGTGGATATGTCCGAAGATGATCTGATCTCTAAGGTTGAATGGGCCGCCAAAGCTTTGATTGGCCCTCTTACTGAGAAGGAGAAGAAGGCAATGATTGACCTCTTCGAGAAACCCAGCCGCTTGAATCGGCCATGGTTAGAGATGGGCGTTAAATATGGGGATAGAGTAAAACCCTCCAAACCCCAGAAACGCATGAAGCCTGTTGGAAATATTGGATCCGAGCAAGCTGGGGTGACACGAAGATATAAAAAGACTTTGTCAAAAGTGCTAATATCTTCGAGTCAAGATGCTCCCCAGACGAAGACAAAGCTGCTCGAGGCTCAGAAGAGGAAAACTGCTTGTGTGCAACAGTCTGCCTCTGCGCCTAACAAGAAACCTCGACTGACTCGAAAGGTGGATTTGTCGCTCCTGGACAGTCCTGAAGCCGAAGCTGAAGCTGAAAAGGAGAAAGAAACTATTGAAGCAGCTTGTGGACTTCTAGGAATTGCTGGCATTGTTGGCGATGACCTCGGCACATCGGGGTTCATGAAGGATTTGGCAGGCACTTCTGCTGCTTCGGGTGAAGGTTTGTTTGTTCCTTTCATGAAATGCCCCGGTGCTAGAATGAGCGTCACAGGTTCAATATCGAGTGTTGTTTCGAAATCTCCAAGAGAATTCGATCCAAACTTTCTTGAGCTCTTAGAGCATAACTTCGGCTTGTATTCCACAGAACCAGCCGTCGAAGCCATGAATGTTGAAGAAGATAATGTAGCCGAGGCCAAACATGAGGTCAGAAATTTTAGTTGTACTATACTTGACCACTAAATTTCTTTTGTTGTTTTTGCTTACTTTGCTTGATATTTTTAGGTCGAGGTTGTGGATGTCAAGGGTAAAAAGATCCCTGAAGAAACATCTACGAAGCCCTCTCAAGACTTGGCTACTTCTTCTTTTGTTGAACTTGGTGAAGATACTGATGAGATGCGAGGTGAGAAAGAAAAAATTCTATCACCACTTCATGTTTAGTTTCGTTTTTGATTCTTATAGTTTGTCTTCGTTTTTATAGGTTATAAAGCATCATTGGAAAATCTTAGTTTTGAAGAGCTATCTCGCTTGAGCGTCTCCACAGCGCACAAGGTTCATGCTTGCTTCTTACTATTTTATCCTCGTCTCTTTCCTTCTTTGTCTTACATTTTTGTTTTCGATTTGCTTCCTTAGGTTAAACTGATCAACGCAGTTTGTGCCTCAAAGTCTAAGACTGCTGCTGATCGGCTTCGTTTCTTGGAAGGGGAGAATGAGAGGCTTCGGGAAGTTAACGACAGACTTCATAAAGATTTGACTAAGCTCGGGGACGCTTGGGACACTACTGACAGAAAATATAAGGCCTTGCAGAAGGACTTTGACAAAAACCTGGAAGTGATCGAGAACCTTCATGAAGCCGTGGTTCACGAGTCCGATGCAGCAAAAGAGGCTAAAAACCGGGTGTCTTCCCTCGAACTTAAGTTGAAAAAAGCTGAAGAATCTCTAGCCTCTTCCAAGATTCTTGATGCCGAGAGAATAAATCGAATTTTTGATTCGTATTCAAGCTCGCTCAAGCAGTTCGGGGCCACTCCTTACGCTCTTCCGGTGGACTTAAACATTGACAGTTTCTTATCTTGGATTGAAGAAGAATTTGCTGGTCTCGGGGATGTGTTTTCTATTGCTGGCGACAACTTCGCACTTACCTGCACCGATGGCCTCGGCAGATTTCTCGAGAAAGAAGATAAGGAACTGCTCCTTCGGGTTTCTGGTCCCGGATTTCGTTTTACTGACTTCGGAGATCTGTCCTCACCTTGTTCAAAAGAAGTCGAAACTATGAAACGTTGTTTCTTGCGAGACTTCTGGAACGCCCATGGGCGAGATATGGCTAAGGACTCCTCTTCGAAGGTAAGAAACTTTTTCTGTATAACTTTGCTTCTTCTTCTTCTCTTTTTATTATTGTCAAATATCCTAAGTCTTTTGCTTTGTTTCTTCACCAGGAAGAAACTGAGGACGCAGAAGCTGAAGAAGCTGAAGAAGGAAAAGAGGAAGACAGCGAGGAAGAAGAAGATGAAGCCCTGGATTCGCCTCGTGATGATGACGAAGCTAAATCTCCCCAAGAAGAAGGAGAAATCTAGTCACGAGTCGAAGTTAATTAATGTAAAAAACTTGTTGCAAGTCATGAGCGATGTTTGTGAACTCCAGAGTGACTTAAACACTGAAATTGTTCACGATTTTGTCTATATTAACCTCGTAATTATCTTCGGTTTTTGTTTCGAAGTGCATGCGTTGGACTCGTAAAATTTCTTTTCACTTGAAATTGTTCGTACATTATCTTGTTTATATAAGATCATGACCTTTAGCTTCGTTTTCGCTATGGAAAACGCTTAAATATTCTTTGGCTTCTAATTCCCTTGTTAACTCGAGAAAGCCTTGAAGCGGATGTGCTTTTCTCCATATATCGGCTTCTAATTCCCTTGTTAACTCGAGAAAGCCTTGAAGCGGATGCGCTCTTCTCCATGATCGCACAACTTGAGAGGACGTTGCTGTACGAAGTATCTATGGGCCCTGCGCTGTTTTTAATCTTTAGCCTGGGCAGATCATGCCGTCGAGCGTTCCTTTGATTCCTGCTGCCTCTCATTTCTAAGGAAAATTTTTCTTTTTCATTTGCTTTGCTTTTTCTCTTGCCGAGGCTTGTCTCCCCCCTTCTCTTTTATAGTGGTCTTTGGACCCTTGGGGAAATTATGATTTCACCTAACCTTGTGTCCTTTTTAAAAGGTACAAGTTAGGTGATTCGTTTTAATGTGCTCGTTGCTTGGTGAAAACTTGTTTTTGAATAAAAGGCAAATGGGGGCTTCTCTTTTTTGCCTTTGAAAAAGGCGTCCCCTCCCTCGATAGCCCCTTTGCGTTTATTCATTGCTTCTTACTTCGAGCAACGAATCTGAAAGATTGCGTTCTCTTGTTTTACTTTCGAAATAGAGCAACTCTGTTGCTTTTTTCGTTCCCCTGATTTGATCTAGACTGTAGGTTTTCTTGCGAGGTTTTGTTTCTAACCTCTTTCTTAGACAATTTTGTTCGAGATCTTTTTGGCGAGGTTATATTTCTGACCTCGACCCTGGGCTATTTTGCTCAAGGCTTCTTTTTGCGAGGTTAATATTTCCAACCTCGGCCTCGAACTATTTTGTTCGAGGTCTTATTTTTGCGAAGTTATATTTCAACCTCGTCCTCGAGCTATTTTGCTCGAGGTCTTCTTTTTACAAGGTTATATTTCCAACCTCGGCCTCGAGCTATCTTGCTCGAGGTCTTCTTTTTGCGAGGTTATATTTCCAACCTCGGCCTCGAGCTATCTTGCTCGAGGTCTTCTTTTGCGAGGTTGTTTTTCAACCTCGGCCTCGAGCTATCTTGCTCGAGGTCTTCTTTTTGCGAGGTTGTTTTTCAACCTCGGCCTCGAGCTATCTTGCTCGAGGTCTTCTTTTGCGAGGTTGTTTTTCAACCTCGGCCTCGAGCTATCTTGCTCGAGGTCTTCTTTTTGCGAGGTTGTTTTTCAACCTCGGCCTCGAGCTATCTTGATCGAGGTCTTCTTTTTGCGAGGTTGTTTTTCAACCTCGGCCTCGACCTATCTTGCTCGAGGTCTTCTTTTTGCGAGGTTATATTTCCAACCTCGGCCTCGAGCTATTTTGCTCGAGGTCTTCTTTTTGCGAGGTTATATTTCCAACCTCGGCCTCGAGCTATCTTGCTCGAGGTCTTCTTTTGCGAGGTTGTTTTTCAACCTCGGCCTCGAGCTATCTTGCTCGAGGTCTTCTTTTTGCGAGGTTGTTTTTCAACCTCGGCCTCGAGCTATCTTGCTCGAGGTCTTCTTTTTGCGAGGTTATTTTTCAACCTCGGTGTGTTTTTTGCTCAAGTGCTTTTAGGGGAATCTCCTTTATCGATTTTTTGGAGAGATTTACATAGGTTCGCCTCATTAAAAACCTCACCTCCAGTTTCCTGGAGCCCCGTTTGTGAGGAAAAGAGTACGACCTTTTGTGATGAAAGAAAAAAGAGAAAAGAGGTGCTTCGTATTTGTGCTTATAGCTCCGCACATTTACGAAGTTGACCTTTACAAAAAGAACTAAGACTTGGAAAAAACTGTATAGCTTTATTTGTTCCGATTCTAGTTATAGTACTTGCGAAGTTGCTCTACGTTCCATGAGTGAGGTAATTCTTCTCCATTTTCGGTGGACAGATGATAAGACCCTGGCCTCGAGCTTTTGATGACAATGTATGGTCCTTCCCATTTTTCCTCGAATTTGGATAAGTTTTCTGCGTTATGCTTTCTTTTGATTACCAGGTCCCCAACTCTGATCTCTCTTATCTTCGCCTTTGGGTCGCGCCACTTTCGTGTTTGCCTTTGATATGACTCGAGGTTATGTGAGGCAACAAGCCGATCGACTTCGATTAGGTCCTTTTCCACCATTTCTTTTTCACCTTCGTCACTACTAAGTGTTACCCTTAGTGTTTTGGCCTTGATTTCTTCTGGAACCATTGCTTCAGTTCCGTATAGCAGTCTGAAAGGAGTGAACTTGGTTGCTCTGGATTTTGTGGCATTATGTGACCATACTGCAATTGGCAAATCGTCAATCCATTTTCCCTTTTTGTGGTCGAAGAGCATCTTCCTTATAGTTGAAAAAATGATGCCGTTGGCTCTTTCAACTGCGCCGTTTGATTGCGGATGATATACTGATGCATACTTCACTTTGGTTCCCATTGTTATGCAAAAATCTCTGAATGATTCGCTGTCAAATTGCTTTCCATTGTCTACTGTTATTTCTTTTGGTACCCCGAATCTGCAAATGATGTTATGCCAGAAGAACTTTTGTATTGTATGCGAAGTTATCGATGCTAGGGCTTTTGCTTCGATCCACTTTGTGAAATATTCCACAGCAACTACTGCGAATCTGCAGTTTCCTTGAGCTGTTGGGAGAGGCCCTACCAAATCTATTCCCCATCTTTGCAATGGCCAAGAAGGTGTGATGAGCTGCAACAGTGAACATGGAATCTTTTGATTGCTTGCGTTCTTTTGACATGCTTCGCATTTCTTTGCTACTTCGTCTGCATCTTTTATCATTGTTGGCCAGAACATTCCCTGCCTGACTGCTTTTGCTGCGAGGGCTCTTGGACCAGTATGTGTTCCGCATATCCCTTCGTGTATGCTTTTTAGTATCGCCGTTCCTTGTTCTTTTGCAATGCATTTTAGCCATGGTGCTGATATCCCCTTCTTATACAGCTCTCCTTGTATTATCTGATACCCTTTTGCTCTTGCTGGTATTCTTTTGGCCTCGTTTGCTGAACAGGGTGTGAAGTTGTCTTGTACGTATGCCATGATTGGTGCTCTCCAATCTTCCCAGCGAATGTGTGCAAGATGCTGCTTTCTGATTGAGGGGATGGTCATGACCTCGTAAATTACGTCCTCAGGTAGTTCTTCCTTCTTTGCTGCTTTTTTGGCTAAGTCATCAGCTTCGTTGTTGTCGTTTCTGTGGATGTGCTCTACCGTAAATCCTTTGAAGTGTTTCTCCATTTCTCTGACCTCTTCGAGGTAATTGATTAGTTCTGGTTTTCTAGCTTCGCTGTCCTTTTCGATGTGGTCCCTTGCTATTTTCGAGTCTGTCTTCACAATGAACCTTTGTTTTCCTAGTGATTTTCATTTTTCGTAGCCCAAGCAGGAGTGCTTCGTATTCTGCTACATTGTTTGTGATTTGAATCTCTTGGTTGCTGAATTCCAGTCGTGCTGCGAATCTTGTTTTGATTCCGCCTGGTGAAACCAGTATTGCAGAGATCGCTGCTCCTTTGCTACAATATGCTCCGTCACAATAGACTGTCCATTGTTTTTCGTCTTCGTCTGAACTTTCATGCTTTGGAGAGGTCCAGTCTGCTACGAAGTCAGCTAATACTTGGGATTTGATTGCATTTCGTCTTACGAATTCAATATTGAATCCGGATAGTTCTGGGACCATTTGCTGATCCTATTCGAAGCTTCTCTGTTTGCGAATAACTCGGCTAGAGGTTTGTTGGTGACGACTGTAACTTTGTGAGCTTCGAAATAGTGCCTGAGTTTTCTTGATGCCATAAGCAATGCGTATGCGATTTTTTCGAGCTCAGAGTATGACTTCTTGGCTCCAGATAATGCTTCAGAAACGAAGTAGGCCGGCAACTGCTTCAAAATGCCTTCGATTACGGTTTCTTGTACTATTGCAGCGCTTACTGCTAACTCTGATACTGCGAGGTAAAGGAGAAGGTCTTTTCCTTGGGCTGGTGGTGATAGTTTAATCATTGTTGCAAGGTACTGCTTTAATTCTCTGAATGCTTTCGATTGTTCTTCGCCCCAGTTGAAGTTCTGTGCATGTCTGAGAGTTTTGAAGAAAGGAAGGCTTCGCTCGGCCGCTCTTGGTACGAATCTGTTTAGAGCTGCGATCCTGCCTGTCAGTTGTTGCACTTCCTTAACCATCTTTGGCTCCTCCATGGATGCCAAGGCTTGTACCTTGTCTTGGTTGGCCTCGATTCCCTTTGAAGTTACAAGGCACCCCAAGACTTTTCCTTTGGTTACTCCAAAGACGCATTTTTCTGGATTTAGGCTCAAGTTTGACATTCTTAGATTGTTGAAGGTTTTCTCGAGATCTTTGATGTGATCCGTTCTTTTGATGCTTTTTACGACGAGGTCATCCACATAAGCTAGCATGTTTCTATCAATTTGAGAGTTGAAGACTTTTTTGGTCATTCTTGAGAAAGTTGATCCTGCGTTTCTCAGCCCTTCTGGCATTCTGACGAAACAAAAAGTTCTGAAGGGTGTTATGAAGCTTGTCTTCTCCTCATCCTCTTGTTTCAGCCAAACTTGGTGATACCCTGAAAAGCAATCTAGCATGGATAGAATCTCGCTGTTGGCTGCGTCGTCGACGACGCTATCGATTCTTGGTAAAGGGAAATCATCTTTTGGGCAATGCTTGTTTAGGGTTGTGAAGTCGATGCACATTCTCCACTTTCCGTTTTTCTTCTTCACTGGGACGGTGTTTGCCAACCATTCAGGGTATTGTACTTCTCTGATGACTTTTGCTTTCAGCAGCCTTTCCACTTCGGATTTTATTCCCTCCACCTTCTCATCCGACATTTTTCTCAATTTTTGCTTCCTTGGTTTCGTCTTCGGGTTTATATTGAGGCTATGCTCGATTATGGTTCTGCTGACACCTTTTAGATCTGCAGCTGTCCATGCAAAGACATCTTTATTGTTTCTTAGGAAAGTTATCAAATCTTCCTCTTCTTGAGGGGTAAGGTCTGCTCCGATCGTGACCTCTCTACCCTTGATTCCTGGATCGAGAGAGACTCGCTTGGTGTCTTGTGCTTGAATAACTTCTTTCGCTTTTTCCACTCTGAATTGCGGTGACTTCTTTTTGATCGATTCTGTTTGAACTTCATTGTTTGTTTGTTTCGTTTCTGCCTGCAAGAGGTTGACGTTTTTCTCGCCTGGGGTAATTCCTTGTTCGATGTCCCTTGCGACTTGCTGGTTTCCGAATACTGTGATTACTCCATTTGATGCTGGAAGTTTCATGCAGAGATACGCCTGTCGCACAATGGCTTCGAACGTGTTGAGAAAACCTCTTCTGAAGATTGCATTGTAGGGGTAGTACATGTCGACTATGTCGAAAGTGATTCGTTCTGTTCTGGGATTACTCAGATCCCCCAAGGTTACCGGCAGTTCGATTTTTCCTAAGGCCCGGATTCGTTTTCCTCGAAAACCAATGAGTGGAGTTTCGGATGGTTGTAACAAGCTTCTGCTGATGTTCATTTGATCGAAAGCACTAGCGAAGATGATATCAGCTGAGCTGCCATCGTCTATCAGTATCTTTGTTAACTCCCATCCTGCCACATTTGTTTCGATGACCATGGCATCAGTGTGAGGATAACATTGGAGTTTGAGATCTTGCTCAGTGAAGGTTATTGGAATATGCGACCAATGGGTTTTTATTACTGGGCCTTCGGGTAATATTGCATGCACTCTTCTGAAGTAGTCTTTTCTTTGTCTTTTGCTTTCGAAGTCAACTGAAGATCCTCCTGCTATAGGCAGAATCATTCCGCGAGAAGGGATAGGACCCTTGGCGGGTGTTGAATTCGATGTTGAGGCTGTTTGCATCATGGTTTCGTCTTTTCTTGCTGCGGTGGACTGAATTGAGCTGTGCGCTTGTTGATTTGGCTCGGACTGGGTTTGATGCCAAGCCAATCGAGGCTGATGGTATGTTGAGTAGGACTCTGGATTCGTTGGGAGTTGCAGCTGCGGATTCTATGTTGGTCGCTCTCGTTTTCTATGTGAAAAACTTGAGTTGTTCCCAGCTTACTGTGTTGGTCGCTCTCGTTTTCTATGTGAAAAACTTGAGTTGGTCGGTTGTAGTTCTGCTTTTCATACGTGGGCTGCTTGTAGTTCCCATTTGCTTTTCTGAGCATGGCTCTTTCGTTGATTCTTCTCCTGTGGTCATCGTCTGATCTGCAGAACTTTTCCATCTTGTGGAAGAGTTCATGGAGACTTCTTGGTTTGTTTTTGACAAATTCTGACGCGCATGGCCCTGGTCCCAACCCGTGGATGCATGCATCGATTGCTATTGAGTCTGGGATATCATCTGTTTGGGCCTTCAATTGGATGAAGCGTTTGAAATACTGAGCTAATGGTTCCTTTTCCTCCTGTCTACATGCAAATAAATCTCCCGAGGTTAACAGTTGCCTATTGAATCCTTGGAAGTTTTGAAGTACTTTTGCCTTGAGTTGTTCCCAGCTGAAAATTGATCCTGGGCTTAGTCTCGTGAACCATGTGAGAGCCGGTCCTTCAGAGGCTATGATGAATGACTTTGCGAGAACTAGCTCGTTTCCTCCTGCGGAAGCCACAGCGACTTCGTAGCTCATCAGAAACTGCCTTGGATCACAAGTACCATTGTATTTGGGCAAGGTGATGGGCTTGTACGAGGTTGGCCATGGTGCATTTTGAAGGCCTGGAGATAACGGTGAATTCGAGTCAAAGCTTCTGAAACCCGTGTTGCAATTTGTTGTTTCGGTGTTGTATTCTCTCTCGGGCTCTTGAACGGTTTCTTTGCTCGCATTGAGCTCGCTTTGGAGTCTCTGGAGCTCGTTCTTGGCCTCTGCAATTTTTCGCTCTTTCTCGGTTTCTTTTCTTTGGTTCTCTGCTTCCTTCAACAGGGCTTCTTTTTCTTGCTTAAGCCTCTCAATTTCTTGTAATAGTTGTTCGAGGCTAGCTTCTTCTCGATTTTGGTTATCATTGGTAGCGACTGGCTCTAGTGAAACTTGTCGTTCATCGTTTTCTCTTTCATTTTCGTGAGCTTTGGAGGTCCGTGGATCATCGGACCGTTGCTTTTTCTTGGGTGGCATCGTGAGTTTTGATTTCGATCCTAACACGCGGACGGCGCCAACTGTTGTAACACGGTTTTTCTAGTATTACAAACAGTGAGAAAGTCACAGTTGACCTCTTTTTCGTTCCTTCAAAAATTGTCCTTTACAGTTACTGTTGACCTGCTATTTATAGGGGTCAACCTCGTATGTTTACAAGACCGTTACTTCCCGCCAAAAATCTTACATCTATCCTAGCTTTTAGATGACCGTTGCTTCCCGCCAATCTTCATCTCAACCTCATTACATGAGATAGATTCGTTCTGGCATTTCCCTGCTTCGTGACCAGCCTCGTAATATTGTCTTCTTTGCCTTGACTTCTTCAGTCTTGCTCGAGGCTTTAACCTCTTCAAATTAGCTTCGCGCTTGTCATCTTCGTCCTGACTTCTCTAACTTCACCTGCAACTTTAACCTCTTCAAAATAACTTCACATTTGTCTTCTTCGTTCTAACTTCTTCAGTCTCGCCTGCAAAAATAGAAAATACGATACATGGCAGTCTTGAAGAAGTACGTTCGCAATCGTGCTCGCCCAGAAGGATCCATCGCTAATGGCTATTGAACAGAGGAGGTCATAGAATTATGTGCTAATTTTGTTAATGACATTGATCCGGTCGGCCACCCCGTGTCACGCCACGAGGGGCGGCTGAAGGGAAAGGGAACACTAGGGAAGAAAGGTAGTTTGACAATCCCTGAGTCTAATATGCACATAGCAAACTTCACGGCTTTGCAGAACTCATCACTAGTTGCTCCATATATGCTTCAGCACAAGAGTATTATCCGGTAACCAAACCGTGATAAGAGTGAAGCCTGGATTACACGTAACCACAAAGAAAAATTCGCTATTTGGCTCCAAAGACTTCTTATGGGTGACCAATCGATTGACAAACAACTTCAGTGGTTAGCTAGGGGGGCATCTCTCACCATCTTGTTATACCAAGGGTACGATATAAACGGAAATACATATTATATAAGGAAACAAGACCAGAAGAGTACTAACCAGAACAGTGGTGTTCGTATCGATGCAATAATAGACGATGAGGGCACAAAAGAGACATATTATGGTGTCATAGAAGTGATATGGGAACTGGAGTATGGACCTCTATTGAAGGTCCCTTTATTTCCTTGCCAATGGGTGAACCGTGCTCAAGGAGACGTTTTGGTGGACTAGTATGGGATGACAACAGTCGACCTTAGTAAGATTGGATACAAAGATGAACCTTTCGTTCTAGCAAAGGATGTTAGTCAGGTTTTTTATGTGATGGACATGTCAAGCAAACCGAAAAAGGGCCCTAACAAAGACCAACCTAAACGCCATATAGTAGTACTATCTGGGAAGAGGAAAATCGTTGGGGTTGAGGACGTTTCAGATAATTCCGAAGAATTTAATCGGATTGATGACCTCCCTCCATTTTCAATTGATGTTGACCCCACCATCCTTTTGTCTCGAGAAGATGCTCCGTATTTACGTCGTGATCATAAAGATGGAGTCTTAGTTAAGAAGAAAAGTATCAATGTTCCATTAGTTCGGTGAAAATGTTGCATGTATGAACTGAAGTAATGATTTTATCAATTTATTTAGAAGAAAAGTATCAATGTTCCATTACAATTTTATCAATGTTCCATTACAATTTATTGTCTTTCATTTATCTGAAATTCTATATTTTCTATTTTATAATAAGAATTAGTCAAGCTACATAGGTTTATAAGCATCCAAAATGTTGAATGAACACAAATATTTAAGAATGTGAATTTATTTAATTTAATGATCTCAATTTATGTATTTTCTATAATAGCCTCAAATATCAAAACTTTAAATGAGCCATAAAGGAAGTAAGCTATTTATTAACAGGTAACAGCATATTAAAATATATTAAATATAATCTATCAACCTTTTTTCCATGTTGAATATATATATTTTTTGGTAGTTTTCTGTATTTATTACATATAAATGAATAATTGAAAATAATTAAAAAAATACAAAACTAAAAAAGAAGAAGGCGGGAACTGAACAGTTTTGGGCGTTAAATACCGGCTGGTGCGACCAGGCGGTACTAAACGCCACCCACTTTGAATTACCGTCCCGGGTGGCGTTTAGTACCGGCTGGTACTAAATGCCCCCCTATATAGATCTGGAGCACCCAGTAGCCCAGCACTTAGCCATTTTTCGATCGCGCGCCTCTTCTTCTTCTCCGCTGCCGGCCGAGGCCGTCGTCGTCGCTGTCTCCTCCTCATCGCCGTCCGAGCCACCTCCTCCTCCTCCTCCTCCTCGTAGCCGCTGCCGCCGTACGGGTGTGTGCCGCTGCCTCCGCCTCCGCTGCCGTTGGAGCTCCTCGATCCTCCGCCGCCGGCCAGCCTCGTCCTCCGCCGCGACCTCCTCGACCTCGTCGCCGCCACCTCGTCATCGAGCTCCTCGTCGTCGCTGCCTCCTCCTCGTCGCCGCCTTCGCCACCTCGTCGTCGCCGAGCTCGTCATCGCCGCCGCCGGAACCATCGCCGCCGCAGCCGCCTCCCCGTTCGTAAGTCCTTGTCGGGCTGACGTCAGCACAATTCATGCTGACATCAGCCATTTTTATTTTAGGTTTTGTTTTAATTAGAATTACGAGTAATTACGATTAATTACAAATTAGCCCCTTCATTAGTACTATAATTATAAATTAGGCCCTGGATTAGTAGTTTAATTAGAAATTAACCCCAGGATTACTAGTTTAATTAGAAATTAGCCCCTGGATTACTAGTATTATTACAAATTAGCCCCTGGATTACTAGTTTAATTAGAAATTATCCCCTGGATTACTAGTAATATTACAAATTAGCCCCTAGATTACTAGTATTATTACAAATTAGCCTCTGGATTACTAGTTTAATTAGAAATTAGCCCCTGGATTACTATTAATATTACAAATTAGCCCCTAGATTACTAATTTAATTAGAAATTAGCCCCTGGATTACTTGTATTATTACAAATTAGCCCCTGAATTACTTGTTTAATTAGAAATTAGCCCTGGATTACTAGTAATACTACAAATTAGCCCCTGGATTACTAGTTTAATTAGAAATTAGCCCCTGGATTACTAGTAATACTACAAATTTGCCCTGGATTACTAGTTTAATTAGAAATTAGCCCCTGCATTACTAGTATTATTACAAATTGGCCCCTAGATTAATAGTTTAATTGGAAATTAGCCCTGGATTACTAGTAATATTACAAATTAGCCCCTGGATTATTAGTTTAATTAGAAATTAGCCCCTGAATTACTAGTATTATTACAAATTAGCCCCTGAATTACTAGTTTAATTATAAATTAGCCCCTGGATTACTAGTAATATTACAAATAAGCCCCTAGATTACCAGTTTAATTAGAAATTAGCCCCTGCGTTACTAGTATTATTACAAATTAGCCCCTGAATTACTAGGATTCCAAATGGATGATGGACATGAAAACCTCGATGAGTTCATGAGTCATCTGATCAGAGGAGACAACTTCGAATTACCACCTGAACAAGATCTACCCGAAGGCGAGTATGATGGCAGCCAATATCTTAACGTTACAGGTGATGGTGATGAGGCTGCTCATTCTAACTCTGAGGAAGAAGATGTACCCGAGGTATATATACACAGACACATGCTATATACTTTTTGTTCATACTTAGGATCATTTATATATGAATGGATATCTTCTCAGGCTTCGATGTCTGGTCAGAAACGTAAACGAAGCACTAAAGCAAAAATGACGGGGAAAATCATCATTAGAGAGATCGACAAAGAAGGTGCCCCGAAAGCTTCAGAGGATGCGAGGACAAAGTTTGTCAATCAGGCAGGATACATTGTCAGGGAGAACATCCCCATCAGTTTCAAAGCTTGGAAAAAAGCTAAGGGGATTGAATATGCATATGTAGTACCTGAACAACAGAAAGAGATGTGCTGGGAGCAGTTGTTGTCGCACTTCACACTTCTAGATGGAGAAAATATTAAGGAGCAAGTGAAGAAGTTCGCGTTGAAGAAAATGACGATTGCTTTCCAAACATTCAAGAAGAACTTAAAAAAAGATTATATCAAGAAAGGGACAACACCTGACTTTGAAAATAAGTTCTAGAAGCTTCGTCCACACTGGGTTCAATTTGTCCAAAACTGTCTCTCAGACGACAGAGCTGCTTTGAGAGAGCAAAACGAAGCCAACGCGAGCAAAAAGATTCACTCCCACCGTACTGGACAAGGTGGGTATAGGAAGGCAATTCCAAAGTGGGAGAAGTGGACCCTACATTGGCCTGAAAGAGTGAAGTGGTACTACTTTGCACATGGCGGAACTCTCGATATGACTACTGGAGATTTGATCCAGTCAGATTCAATGCGAGCAGCAGTAGATAGGCTCGTGGCAGTGCTAAAGGCTAAGCAAGAAGGAACTGTCACACCAAATCGAAAGAAAGATGAGCTATCGTACGCCCTAGGGACTCCTGATCACACCGGGCGTGTGCGAGGCATGGGTGTAGTTCAATGGAAGCATGGCTTCTCCGCAGATCTTGAGACTTACAGAAGCAGAAGCCGAACCAAGGTTGAAAATGAAGCGAAATTACGTGCACTAGAACAACGAGTCTCTGCACTAGAAGAGCAAATCTCCCCCATCAGCCCCGCCTCCAATGTGCCGTCTAGTGTTGAATCCAGGGAGTTACCACAAAGCTATTCCGTGGACTTTATCACCGAAAGGCAACCATGTGAGCTTCATACTCCCATAATCGGAAATAAGACGAAAGCAGTAGCACATGATGTTGCTGAGGTCCCTATTGATGGCGGGGTGATACACGGCGTTCCAATTCTCCCGGGATATGCAAGGGTCGATGTCGATAAGGTCTTACCCGGGTGGGAGGACCTCGACCTCGAAATCGAAGGAGGCGATGGTGAGGTGTTAGGTCAAGCGTTGCACAGTTGGATATGTTGGCAGAAGAAGTATATCATATTTCCACGTTTCACCATAATAGAATCATCGGGACAGAATACTGGGATAAGATCACCACCGACTGCAGTAACGCCCCCCGAGCAAAGATCCACAGACACCTCCAGATCTAATTCATCAGTAGCCTACTCAAATGGAGCATCCACCACCTCCTACTAAAGACAAGGATGAGCAGCCTACTGGAACAGATCCGAGCGTTAGCTCGCCTGCGCCTCCTAAAAAATCTACAAATGCACCAATACCTGCACCAAAGGATGCACGGAAAATTGGTGGCGGAAGCAGAATTAGGATCCAGCGACCTCTTGTGCCTCCGCCTCCTAAGGAGAAGAAGGTGGTTTGGGAGAAAGCTCCTAAGAAACCGACTCCTGTGCCGCAGAAACCGGCTTCACCGCCTAGTCAGAAGACCACGCCCGAGATGACTCGAAAGCAATTCACTGCGTGGCAAAAGCAACAACAGGCGAAGAAGCAACAAGAGACGGAAAGTCCCTTATCATATTATGACCGTCAAATAAAAAAGGCAACGCAGCGTAAGAGAAAAGCGTCGAGCATTCCACAGCTTGGTATGCAGAAGAATCAGTCAATGCCACCTCTCAAAGTGCTATCAGAGGAGGACCAAGCTCTCGTTGATTTTGTCTATGACACAAAGCTCACCAAGGCACAACTACGAGGCGAGGACCATATCCCAATTCATCCTGGAGCTGAATGAACTCAATTTGAATTGAAGAAACCTCTAGTGTTTGAACGCCAACTCAAGGATCTTTCAATAAGGATGCGTAATCTTCATAGTTGGTACATGAAACAATCTACAAACGGCCAATGCTACCTAACTCTTCTTATAAGAGACGAGCATTATTTTTGAGGGGTAGATGAGATAAATATTGAGTTTTCGGAATTCTGGTATCTGTTCAATCAGGACGCCTCGACAAATCACTCATCAGTGCATGGGTTCTGTAAGTCTTTCATCTCATTTATGTTCCATCCATCTATTCATTAATATTGTTCACCATCACATTTATAATTTGATTGTCTCGTGTAGAATGGAACAACAAGTTTGCCGGAAAAAGGCTTTCAAAACCTTGGCTTCATGGACCCAAATATGATCCACGAATATACCGTCAAGAACACCCCAAACTCGACCACAAGGAATATATAGAAATTCTTGGATAAACAGAAAAAATGTGATTTCATATTGTTCCCATACAACACACAGTGAGTACTTCAACTTTTACTTATCATAGTCCTTGACCTAAAGAAGCAACCAATATATCTAATGCGCCTTTCACTGCACAGCTTCCATTGGATGCTTATCGTTATAGAGCTATAGAGAAGCTTGGTATAGTCCTTGACCCAAATAAGAAGGGACAAGAAGAATTCCAAGACATCATCGACCTCATGAACAAGGCATGGGCTCGTGTCCGGGAAGAAAATGAAGATCCATTTAAGGAGCAACTCCATATCAAGCTAGACTTTCCGGTAATAACTTAATTATAACATTTAGCATCATTAGTGACATATGTTTATACACGATAGCTATTTTTAATAACACTTTTGCATTCCACATAAGTGTATGAGACAGGAGCATGGCAACAACCTATGTGCCTACTATGTGTGTGAGTTTATTCACCGGTTTGTACGACCGACGGGCGCAATGAAGCCAGATGAATTCGAGGTATGCCACGCATATGATCATATTCAAACATAAGACTTGTATATCGATATATCTAATATTTGATGTGACAGAAATGGCGTATGGAAGAATACCTCCTCCCGACGGACAGAATCAAGGCCGTACAAGAACAACTCTGCGGATTCCTGATAGACGAGGTCATTGACCCTAAAGGCGAATTCCACAACAATAGATCTTTCTACAAACCGGGCGTAGGCATCCAAGACGAAGACGAAGCGTGGCCGTAATTTCAAACATTTCGATATATGACTTATGTATGTAATACGTCAGGTTTTGCACATATATATATAGTAGCTCTATACTATACCCTGGGTACCAAATAATATAATATTTAAGTACCCGAGCACACCGACCGAACCGTCCGTCCGTGCCCCCTCGCCCATCGTGTCTCCAACCCCCTCCGTCCTTTTCTTTTTCCTCTCTCGGGTCCGTCCCGTTTTTTCTCATCCGTGTCTGCGGTTGCAAATTAGATCGTGGTCTCGTGGGTTAGATCCAGCTCTCAACCTCTGCGACACTGCTGACCCTCATCCGCTCTGGGGAGCTGCTCCACTGGTGACGCGCCGACTCCCCTTCTCTCCGGCGAGCTGCTACATCGGCTACGCACAGACTCTCCGCCCCAGCGAGCTACTCCCCCGCGACGTGCAGGCTCTCCGCCCCGGCTAGCTGCTTGCCCGGCGACGCGAAGGGTCTCCCCCAACCCAGCAGGCTGTAATCCCCTCTCCATCCAGCTGCTGACCCGCACGCACCGACTCCCCTCCGCGCCGGCGAGGTGTTCCTCATCCTCCCCTCGTGCCGCCTCGTCGAGCTGCTCCTGCTGTACCCCTCGTGCCGTCCCTACCAGACACTGCGCCCCCGGTTCACGCGTCGCACCGGCGACCTGCAGCCGTCCACGCCGGGACCCTGCGCCCCGGCAACCCCCCTGTCGACACGTCTCTGTTCGCCTGTTCCGTCGAGACCCTACATCTTCACATCTGTCCTTTCCAATGGAGTTGTCGATCTGGTGCATCATTGTCTCCCATATTCACTGATTGTTTCATTGTAGTCTCCCATTCACTGATTGTTTCGATTCACCATGTGCCTGTGAAGATGGATTTTGATTCCCTATCATACAATTCATGCAGTGATTACCGCGTGATTAGTGCTGACACCTGTCGGTGGGACTGGTTTTCTTCTAGTCTGGTTCTATCAGGAACGAATGTGGTGTCCATCATAGGTGTAGTTTGTTGTTCTCCTGTAAAACATAATACAATAGTAGTATTCAATCTTGAAGCTTTGGATGGATGGTCGAGCAGTTCGTTTTATGTACCTGAAGTTCTAGGATATGTAGTTTCGCTAGTTAGAACAGGGCCTGCTGCAGCGATGATACTTTTTACCTGATATGACATGTTTTCTCTTTGTATCGATGAGAATGGAACGCTGATTGCAAGTGTTGGCGCCTTTTCTGGCCAACACACGAACGCACTAGATCGTGCGGGGTACAAAGGAGCTCGCTGCAGCACCTCTGCGAAGGGCGGTCAGACCCCCTGTTACAGGCGGTCAGACTCCCTGTTACAGGCGGTGAGACCGCTTGTACAGGCGGTCAGACTCCCTGCGACAGTCCGGCAAGAAACTAACGAACGCCCACCCAGGAGGGACCCCGTCAGGGTAGGCACACCTTGGGTTGTTCTAGGATCGGCAGGCCACCTAGAACGTCCTCGTCGTTGTCGAGACGAAGGAAGAACAACGGATGAGATTGGAAAAGCTAGGGCAAAAGAATAAAAGAAAAGATACAAAATAGTAGATGTATTTGTGTTTGTCGATTGGGTAGAGGTCCTCAATCGGCCACGGCCCTTCATAATATAGGGTGGGGAGGTCTTGCCCCGCAAGAAAGTCCTTTTACAGATCTAAACCGCAAGAAATCCTTAATTCTACTCGGACTCGGGGACAGGTGGTCAGACCGCCTGTGACAGGCGGTCAGACCGCCTGGCACATTGCCAGACTGGCTACATGGCACAGCCGGTCAGACCGCTTGTAACAGGCAGTTAGACCGGTTGTAGAGCCAGATCGGCATCTTGCCATTTTTGGTCGTCAACATATGCCCCCCTGTTTTTTGGTAAAGCAAAGCGTACCATAAAACATTAATTCAAACCAAGGGCGACCCTCTATGTCGGCCATTTTTTCTTCTAAGGGTGATAACATATTATCGGCCATAAAAGTTGATTTGCTCAAGTTGATGCTACATTTACCTGCTTTGGCCTCCACTCCTTCCTGATTTGTGTTGGCTTAGCTGACTTTTCTTCAGTTTGTTGCTCCATTGTTCCTTGCTTGCGCATCCTTTGTAATCTTCTCTTTTGAGTATGAGATAAGCCTGAGGGACACCACCTCGGCCGCATACCCATAGGATGTTGCCTCTTGCCACCTTCACCTTTCTCAATAACATTACCCTTGACCAGATCACTGTTGCTAGCAATCGGTCTTTGCAATGTATCACAACTTGGATATGGAGGAGAATATAAAATAACACAAGGTCGCATGTATGAACTACCATAATCCAAAGGTGAATAATAGCAAGGATAGTACCAAGACCAAGGTGTAGTCGGCCCATAATAAGAGTAAGGTGCAGAAACAAAATCACCTCGTTGTTCACACATACCTTGTGCTCTATGCTTCGGTGGTCCTTTTTTATCTCTAGTGCTACTTGATTGATTTCTTCGCTTTTGAGCAGCCCCCTTTCTCTTATACCTGGCCAAGACCTCTTCAAAACTCGGCCTTGCTTTAACCTTGAACTTAGAAGAATTTCCGGCCTTACTGGAACGGCCGGTCAGACCGGTTGTACAGCCGGTCAGACCGCCTGTCTTGCCGACAGACTTGTCGCTCTTCTCTTGCCCCCCGAGCGTAGAAGTTTCTGATGTAACTCGACATGTCTTCTTATGTAGAACCTTCTCCTCGGGTCTCTCTTCACCAATGATCACATTCTTTCCTTTAGCTTTTTCGGCTTGATCCAGCCGAATGAGCACCTTAGGATTAACCAACTCAATGGTATTCAATAAAGCATTTATAGGAAAGGGATTGTGATCAACCTGCGTATTATGAAATACTAACCGGCCTTCATTAACAGTCGATTGTATTTGCCGGCGAAACACATTGCAATCATTGGTTGCATGAGAAAAAGAGTGATGAAATTTACAATAAGCTCGTTTCTTCAACTCCTCAAGCGGTGGTATAACATGAGATATTTTGATCTTTCCCTTCTTCAATAGCTCATCAAAAATTCTATCACACTTGGAAACATCAAAAGTAAATCTCATCTCCTCCTGCCGATTTTTATGAATCGGCTTAAGAGAAACACAAGTGTTTGCTTGATCATTAGATGACCATGTAAATTCAGCAGTATAGACCTCTTTGCTTTCATCGTCCGAAGAATCATAACTCAAAACATGAACATTAGGATGATGATGTTTATGGCCATCTAATGATTATTTACCTCGGCTTTCTACAACCAAAGCTTTTTGATGCACCTGATTTACAGTAAAGAAATCATGACTATCTAGCTTTTCTTTAATATGAGAACGTAAACCATTACGAGCTAGATCAGCTAAACCCTTTTCTGCAATATTCACACCAAAACATCGGTTTTTTGTATCACGGAATCTTCTAATATAATCATTCACAGATTCATCACGTGATTGCTTAACCGATGTAAGATCAGACAACTTGAGCTCATTATTACCACAAAAGAAATGATCATGAAATTTTTGTTCTAATTGCTCCCATGAGCTAATAGAACAAGAAGCTAATGAGCTAAACCAAGAAAAAGCGGTTCCAGTCAAAGATAATGAAAATAAGCGTACTTTTAATTCGCTTATAGAACCAGGTTCTCCTAATTGGGCAAGATATTGACTAATATGCTCAAAAGTACTTTTACTATCTTCCCCATCGAACTTAATCAAATCAGGCAATCTAAAACCAGCAGGATATTGAACCGAATCAAAGTGAGCAGGATACGGTTTTTGGTATACACGAGTTTTGCCTCTAAAATCTACCCCAAGGTTTTCTTTAAGCAAATTAGCCAAATCATTCTTATAATCAGCAAACATTTTATCAAATTGTTAAGATGAATTTGGCTGTATGGGTGTAATGTACTGGCTCTGATAGCCGGTCCGACCGCCTATGAGGGTCGGTCCCACCGGTCGTGGCCTGTTCTGACACCGTTCAAGCATCGGTCATATGTTTCGTTAGGAATAGGACCGATGGGTGCAACGGTACCTGTGGATGGTATAGGTGGTGTAGTATATGCAAAAGTACTATATGGCGGAGTAAAATTCACAAGCTCATTAATTCGGCCAATGCAGCCAGAATTTGGGATGCTTGTGATAGGTTCTGGGTATGAAGGCTGGGCTACCAATGCATTGATGGGTGTCACCATCTGTCCACTATAAAAATTCAACGGCATGCCATATGGTGGTTGTTCCATTGTAGGATTTGCCGATGATTCAGATGTAATGACATTGGTAGTAACACTAGTCGTAACTGGCAAATTATCAATAGGTATTTCAGGTTGTTTGCTAGTAGATTTTTTCTCTCTAGATAAAAGTCAATTAACGAGAAAAGCATCACGCTCAGCCATCATACTTTGAATTTGTTCTATTGTAACCAGAAGATGAATCACTTACATTGGGTGTTACCTCAGGCGGAGACTCATCGAAGACCACGTCCTTGAGCTTGTTAACCTTGCCTTTACGATCTCTGGAGTAGTGCGACAGGAATTGCTTCTTTGCTTCCTCCTTACGCCGCAGTACTTCCTGCGCTTCCTCCTCTTCGATCTTCCTGAATCTCTCATCAAGGATCTTATAATCGTCGGCCTCAAACTGATCTAGGTCAGGCCTGACGATGTTGGATTGATCAACTTCGCCGCGCTTAGGATTTAGACCGGTCATGGTAACCGATTTATCTTTCTTCTTCCCCAGCGGAGTCGCCAAAATATGTTGGCGCCTTTTCTGGCCAACACACGAACGCACTAGATCGTGCGGGGTACAAAGGAGCTCGCTGCAACACCTCTGCGACGGGCGGTCAGACCCCCTGTTATAGGCGGTCAGACTCCCTGCGACAGCCCGGCAAGAAACCAACGAACGCCCACACAGGAGGGACCCCGTCAGGGTAGGCGCACCTTGGGTTGTTCTAGGATCGGCAGGCCACCTAGAACGTTCTCGGTCGTCGTCGAGACGAAGGAAGAACAGCGGATGAGATTGGAAAAGCTAGGGCAAAAGAATAAAAGAAAAGATACAAAATAGTAGATGTATTTGTGTTTGTCGATTGGGTAGAGGTCCTCAATCGGCCACGGCCCTTCATAATATAGGGTGGCGAGGTCTTGCCCCGCAAGAAAGTCCTTTTACAGATCTAAACCGCAAGAAATCCTTAATTCTACTCGGACTCGGGGACAGGTGGTCAGACCGCCTGCGACAGACGGTCAGACCGCCTGGCACATTGCCAGACCGGCTACTTGGCACAGCCGGTCAGACCGCTTGTAACAGGCGGTTAGACCGGATGTAGAGCCAGATTGGCATCTTGCCATTTTTGGTCGTCAACAGGAAGGTTATATAGAGATGTGTTCTTTCTGAGGTGATAGAAGCATTATTTTCTTGAGATATTGCTGCTAATTGGAGCACCGTTATGCCTGTAAGCTAGTTCTTGACAGATATTTCCGATGAATGTTATTTCAATGGTAGGTGCATTGTCTTCCATGAAGTTATATGGATCTGCTGCAATGAAAGCAATTCGATGCCTATTTGTTCATGCAAGAAGTAATTAAATTGTGAGACAATTATTAAATTATTGAAAGTAGATTGTTGATTTGTGCTGAGAGGAAAGTGCATAGGTTCAGCTTTATGCTTCTCCTGGGAATACTCTTTTTCTGCATAGTATCCAGCCTACCTTCTAGCCAGTTACTGCTTGTGTGGTTCTGTCGCAACATTCGGTATAGTCTTGGTGCTGCTTGTGTGGTTCTGTCGCAACATTCGGTAGTCTTGCTGATCAAGACCCTAGTGTTATGTCGATATGCATGACTGCATGTATATTATATTTGTTTTCTTCAGTTCACCAGGGCAATGCATGATTATATTTTCCAATGCATAGTTTGGTATGGTTAATTGAAAAACATGCCAATGGATGCAAACCGATGCTTGACAATGTATTAGTAGCGCTATCTTTTCTTACCAGACATCCTTATATGCATTTCAGGATAGAATCATCCCACAGCAGATGCCCATTCTGATTTAGTGACTTAACCAGCTGGAGGCTACAAGCAGGCGGCTAACAATGTGATTTAAATCCCCAACCTACGGAACCCGGAACCCTCTTTGTACAGGTGTTGAGAGCAAGCTCGCAAACAATGTGATTTGAATCCCCAACCTACGGAACCCTCTTTGTACAGGTGTTAAGAGCAAGCTCGGAGAATGACTGGAAGGGGCAAGATGGGTTTACATTTATTGTTCAATTTGTATTCCTTCACGCACGTGACTGCTCATTCGAATACAAATGCATTTGCAACACCGATTGACGTGATTGGAAATATTGTATCTGCACCGTTGCATTTGCAACATACTTCATTTATTGCGTAGTGCAAAAGCTATAAACAATTTGTTGCTAAAAAAATCAATAAACATTAAGAATAATGCACTTCAATTCGGAAAATAATACCATCACACGAACTGTAGCACATAAGTAAAAAAATGTTCTTTTTATCAATTTTTCTTCCAAATGTAGCGCTTTTTTTTTCTTTTTGACCCTCTACGAATCTGAATGTGTACGCCCGCCACCATCGAACATCACATGTTCCCGTGAAATTTCCTTTCCGCATGCACGCAGAAACTTGTAAAAAAAAGGCATACACGCAGAAAAGATAAACCAGAAAACGATTGAGAAATGAGAGATCCGTGAACGACATGTGCGCACGTGGGCAGATAAAACCGGAAACCAACAAGTTGCGGCGCTGGGGAAAAGCGACAGGGAAACCGGCGCTGCCGCACGGGAGGAGGGCGCGCGTGGGGGAAACTGGCTAGTGCAGCCGGTACTAATGGCCTGCCCATTAGTACCGGGCGCATAACCGGTACTAAACCGGCTTTGCGTCCGGTACTAAAGCTAGGTTCTCTAGCAGTGTGACGAGATTAATCATGTGTGGGAGCATCACTAAATTGTATTATCCACCACATGAATACTAGTTTTTTTTTCTTTGTGGAACAAACTGCATCATTTTGGCTCATTACTCAACATGTACAAAAAATATGAAGGACCAAAGCCCCGGATCATGATTAGTGCGTGGCAACAGGTTTACAAAGTCGCCATCATTTTTTCACAAGCTAATCACCGAATCCGGCCAAGAAATCAACCGGCCAAACAAATTTACTCCACATATGTTTGGGCACAACATAAATACCAAATCCCTTGCCCACGAATTAAGCAGTCCAATCCAGAAAACAAAGTACGAATGCAAGATGTTCAGTATATGTTAGATGGGCAGCTGAAGTGATAGCAATATGTTCCATATAGGTCACTACGAAGCCTTTCATTTATTGCGGTTGTGGAAGTAATTAATGGCTGCATTAGGTGTTTCATAGCTAGGGTTGACTGAGAAACCATTCGGCCATGTTCCTAGTATAACTAGACAATTGATGTTCTGCACATATGCAAATTGTTAGATGGACAATAATTAATTTGGAACCTCACAGATATCTGGAATAGAGCATGTGACATGATATATTTGTTATAACCTACTAGTGACAGCAATAAGCTGCACATGGCCATTATTTTGCTGGCATCGTTTATAGTAGAGTCAACCATATTAATGGTGTATATGCAAAGCCTATTTGACAGCATAGTATGCTTTCTCTCTAAATTATTAATTGATCCGATCAGAGCTTCATCATATTCTTTCCAGCTAAAGATTAATTGATCTTATCAGATTCTCAAATAAAAGTTTATGACGTATTGACTTGTTTCAGTTAGCTTGAAAGTGTCACAAGCTTGGGATCTAACCAATAAGTGTTCAGAAATTCTTAGATAGTTTTTTCAAGTGCGGACCTGAATCATTGGTTATTACTGCCTAATTTTAACAGCATACATACCAATATTCCTGACAGTGTCACTACCGGAAATCCTCACTTTGCCAAGTGTCTCATTCCCTGCCGAGAGTTTTTTTTCAGGCACTCGGCGGACAAAAGTTTGCCTTGTGTATTTTCAAAACACTTCAAGAAAATAATGTTTGCCAAGTGTTTTCAAAAATATACTCGGCAAACATGATGTTGGCCTAGTGTTTTCATTTTTACACTCGGCAGACATGTCCCAGGTAGCATAAAATGGGTGTTTGTGGAATGTCACTTTTTAGGCACTCAGCAAAGAGGCGAGTTTGCTGAGTGTATTTCTCGAAACACTCGACAAAATTTGTTTTGAAGGCACATTTTGAAGCCCTAAACAAATTTAAATTAGAAGGTTTTAATTGAAAACATTTTCATTTGAAATCATCTTATCAACGAAAACTAATTGTGGACGTTTCAAATTTGAAGTTCAAAATTTTATAAATGGCCTAGGATGGACAAACTTGCAAAACAAAAATTGTAGATTTGGAAAGTTACGAAACTTTATAGCTGATAACTTGTTCATTTGAATTCATATAGGGACCCAAACATGCAATTTACTCTGGAGGGTATAATATGTATGGAATCCAAACCATGTGTGGATCCATATGGACAAACTTGCAAACATGATGTTGGTCGAGTGTTTTCATTTTTACACTCCGCAAGCATGCCCGTAGTAGCATAAAATCGCTGTTTGTCGAGTGTCACTTTTTTAGCACTCACCAAAGAGGCGAGTTTGTTGAGTGTATTTTTCGAAACACTCAACAAAATTTGATTTGAAAGAACATTTTGATGCCCTAAACAAATTTAAATTGGAAGGTTTTGAACTACAAGATTTATAACTTTTATATAGGTTATATCTTCATTCAAACAGATCGATAACATTTTGTTCACAACATATATTTCTCTCGTATAGTTTGCTGAAACTAGATATGATGATGAGGACATCACTCCTACGATATACACGAGGCTTCTCTGTTGGACATTCAAGGTCCAATCACAAGAGCTCGCGCGCGACAATTGAATCTAGAGGTGAGCTCGCTCCTAAGTGTTCCTATTAAATGTTTTGAGAAGGGCTCGCTACCTATTGTTTATAATGTGATTTGGAACCAAGGAGAAGACCAAGAGACATATGGAGAAAGGATTGGAGGCGTGGGTACCCGCAAGGGTTGGCCAAGCATCGTGGAGGCCCAATACAACTCAACTTCGAGTCCAACTCGGAGTCTACGAGCTGCCTTCGGTAAAACGGACGCCCAGGCTACATACGAACTTTGATTTCGATGATCCACATAGGGTTGGAAAGAAGATTTCATAGATCTTCCAATGGCGTTGGTTTGGAGGTCCAAATTCCTCCTGAGTCGTTAGGAATCATCTAAACAAGGTGGCGTCCAGAATCTATTTCGGTGCTGCGTCACCGTCTTTTGGCCTTGTATCGTCGTCGAGCCCATTAGGGTTTGGGTTTTGCTATAGATTAATCTATCTTTAAACAGTCGGACCAGAGCTAGGCAGTGGAGCTTTGCTAGCTTGGTGGATGGCGGGTCCACAGCTGTGACGGCATGCGGGCGTGGCCCCACAGAGGTGTGGAGTGAACGTGTAGAGGGATAACGGAGGAGTGTGAGGGTTGCTCTGAGTATGAGGCCTCTGTTAAAACAATGCATGGACGCACAAGTAGAAATACACACAAGGCGTGGACCATATCCCATGCGGAAAATGGATTGTATGCATATACTTCACACAGAACATACGGTGAGGGATGCAATTTCATTCCACAAGGCCCATCATATTGCTTCAGTGTCAGACATTATCCATTTCTCTATCCATGTCAAGCATTATGAAATGGTTTCTTGTATACCCTCAGGAACTGGGCTAAACAGATGTGAAGCAGCTTGGGCCTCATTACAATAGTACCATTTAGGATCGCATCACAAACCAATTTTCTCGTAGTCATTTTATATTTCCTTAGAAGGCATGTAATCTCTTGCAGAATCATTTAACCACTTTACTGTCTGTCCCACTCAAGTTAGGAGCCGGATTATGAGCCAGATTATATTCAGTTTTCTGTAGATTTTGCATCACTAATAACTGACCTTTTCTTTATTCATATTTTTTTGTTCAAGCAATTTCTATCATGATATCACCCCAAAAACGAATATCCGTGCATTTGAAAGTAATCATTTATCAATCCTTTTACTTGTCACCGTTGGTGGTAATTTGTATTTTATGTAGCACTTTATCATTTATTTAAATCCAATGTCGTCATTTCCAAATATTATTTACATGAGGAAATAATGACAAATTCATGAAAAATATTTGTCTGAGTTATCAAAAACAACACTCTATTTCCATAAAATTAACAATATTCTTAGAGCACTGTCAATGTAATTTTAAATCAGGGAAACTATAGGACTGTGCACAACATTCGAAGTTCCCTTTTTAGTTGGCGACAGTTCTTAGTAAGGCTAGATGATACTTTCTCACCCTTCCAAAGTTATCGCTAGTTACAAACCACAAAATAAAGATGACTTCCCAATCTATATTTGAACTAGGTGTGGTGAAATAGGTATCACCAACGTCACGGCTTATTCGTGTACATATTTCCAATGTAACTGGCTGTCCCCAGCCCAGACCAAAACCCGCTTTTGTTCTAGTGTTTTCTCATCAGGATAACTAGGGTACTATTGCCGCATCTTTCAGCCATAGAAAAAGTGCTTGAACCACAAAAGAATATATAGGAACATATTCTTCAACACTTAGGGTTTCACAAAAATAGGCACGCTTTATTCATGATACGACCTTTTGAAGTCGGCAAGGATAACATGACATAAAAAGGTACAACAACTTGCAAGGAGGGTTCTCTCGAATACAGATGGATCAGGTTCATAATTCATAAAAAAGGTGGAACGTTTATTTGGGATCAAGTACACATGGTGGCTGGTTCTCATATATTTGTGCGACACTCTGCGTCCTCAAGGAAAAAGACCAATAGCACCCAAAGCCTGCATAAGTTAATTTGAATTGTGTCAGTCACTGATCTTGAGAACTTTGTATCAGTACTAATGGAGCTTCATTTATCTCTTTGCTAAGGCTATACTACAAAGTAGAGTGCAGTGGCAAGTTATAAATATATGTTCCTTTACTTGTTCATTCTATCAAATGGAACGTGTTTTGAGGTATGTGGCCACATCAGGAGCAGATTATTAATGGGTTATCTCGAAAAGAAATGAGAAAAGATTTGTGAGAGAACATTTCAGTAATAGCGGGACATGAAAACATCTATAACTTACCAGAATGCTTTGCGTCGAAGTGTAGTACACATATATGCATAATTCAAAGGTCCTGCTGGCACCGTCTTCCTGGATAATTTTATAGTTGATAATACCTCTTGCCATTGTAAGTTCTCCTGTGCCCCCCATAACACTCCACTGGCCGTGTCCATCATTTGAATCATGTATAGATCCATGAAGCCCCATCACTTTAAGCGTTGATCCAGCGAGTCTAAATTTTTGGGAAAAATCAACGTAGTCATGATTCATCTCAAAAGTAAGTAGAAGTAAATGAAGCGTTTGATGGATCAAGTCTGAAACAACATTTATATTGGGTCACCCAATAATTCTTCGCTGGATCTGCATGGGTGGTAAGTCCCTCCGCATGACCTAGAGTATTTGCGGTAGCATTTGGTCCATCCTTTAGGACCCAATTAATGATGACGGTATCAGTTGCTAAGGTTCTCTGGTCTTCGGTAAATGTCTGTTTTAAGTATAGGGTGGTACTTAGCGTCTTCTCATCGAGTGCATGTCCTATGGCGATGGAGACAGCTAGCATGGAAAGCACAGCAATGGCATAGTAGGATGCCATATCACACTAGCACACTACGATGTCCCTTTCCTTGCGACCTTATTATCTGTGAAGAGTGAAAACGAGGGGCTTTATTTATAGATGGAGCTAAGGATGTATGTGCCATTACATGGTTCCAGATATATGGTCTCTGTAGTTGCACTTTTGGTTGTTGAATAAATTTATGCGGCCTAAGGTGATGACGAAGCTGGAATGCAAGGATTTGCTAACTATAGTATAGGGTCTAGGGAATATTAAATAATGCTATCACTTATTTTATATATGGGAATTTAGTAGACAATTAATGTTATTAAATATATCCGGTTCAAACTCAAATTGTGGTTGATAATTTTCCTTTAAATCTAGTTTTACCACCTACAAACTGGCATAGTGATGATCACGAGTACATAGCCACAAAACATCTAGGTACCATAACACAACTTTTCAAGGTTGCTTGTAACCAAATTCCAGTGCCACGTCCTCATGTGAACTAGAACACTAGATCCAAAGCCTTAGTATGTGAATTCTACTGGACAACTCGAGCAAGATGATTGGTGGATGTATACCATATTACAGTTAGATTCAACACACCGGATGACATACGACTATTACCATTATATTGGAGCCTCAGCATGTGTATATCCATTGTCTTTGCATACCATTAGTCTGGTGTGATTCAGGCTAGTCTTTAATCGAGCTAGTCCCTGCATCTTGTCTTCTACAAAAGATATTGCTTGTTAAAAGAATTAACACCATCATCGGGGATCTAATATGGGAACCTCATCAAATACTAATAACATGATTGCCCTTTCGATTGCATGTTGTGGAGCTTACTATGTTATCCCAAATTTGTACCCATTCAAAGTGAGTTGATTCCTCGCTAAGGATCAAGATAGATGGGACAGATAAGGTGATGGCCATATGTTCCACATAGGTCACTGCAAATCCTTTAATTTGTTGTGGTTGTGAAAGTGATTTAAGGATTACCGAGATGCTATGGTGCCACCCACTGTGATTAACTATGATGACCATCTTAGGATTCTTTCTCATCAAACTCTTTTATCTATGACCATGCATATATTTTTTGTTTTGAAATTTATGAGCATACATCATAGAATTTAATCGATGCAACTTTAGTTACCATTATATGAAACATTAAGTTTCCCATGTAAGCTAATGTTGGAAACTTTGCCGCAAGCAAACTCGGTTGATTTCGTAAAAGAATTATAACTTGGTGAGGGTGTATTTCGTTAATTTTCAGGCATCCAATGTAGTTAATGGTTGCATTAGTTTTTTCATACCTAGGGTTGACTGAGGAACAATTTGGCCATGTTACTAGTATAAATAGACAATTATGAATGTTCTGACACATATGCCAATGGTTAGAGGAGCAATAATTAATTTGGAACCTCACAGATATCTTGGACAGAGCATGTGACATGATATATTTGTTATAACCGTCACTACAAGACATGTGTTGATCCATGACGAAAAATTTTCATCACAGATCATTGAAAAACCGTCATAACGCAACGTCTATGACGTTTCTACGTAGCGTCATGGATCAAGCGTCATATATCACACCTCGTGACATTTCAACTGTAAACGTCATGAATCTACTCAATCCGTGATGATTCTTAACCGTCACAGATTAGGCTCAGGCCCACTCAACCCAACCCAAGCCCAGACTCTGTAACGAAAATAAACGTCATAGATTGTCACCACGTGTGTCAATGTTCGTCGCAGATCGAGCAGCCACGTCAGCAAAAGTTGACATGGCTGATGACGTGTCGGCTGACGTGGTCAATGACATGTGGCAAATGACGTGGCCAGGTGATGTGTCATGATGACATGGCGAGATGACATGGCAAGATGACATGGCAGGATGGCGTGATGACATTGCAGGATGACACGTGGCATGTGACGTCACCATAGTACATTAAGGGCCACCAAAGTTGGGCCTGGTTCCTGGCCGTTCCAAATTTCAGCAGTTTAAAACACAATTTTCACCAAATTCCAGCCCATGATGCATATACTTTTAGTCCATGATACAATTTTTCTAACAACTTATGAGCAGATTATCACATAATAGTGTTCCAGCAAAATGAATTGCATGCATGGTTTCATCTACCACCACAACAGAGCACCAAAAGACTACACAACAGTTCACTATGTCAACCACACAGCAACAGAATGCATGGTTTAATCTACCATCACTTGTAGTTCACCATGCTAACCACACGACAACAGAAACAACATACACCAGCAAAAGACCAACTAATGCAGCAGCCAAACTTTGGTTCCACTAAAATTCATACCACCATGTAGCTTATCTTGTTCAATTCTGAGTCAGGATGCGCTGCAGTGCCGCCTCCAACTCTGCTTGCTTCTTCTTCATCTCCTTCAGCTCCTCTTGGTCCCTTCTCCTTGCATCTTCTGTTTCTTGCATTTTCTTTGACATGTCATCCATTTTTGATTGAAGGTCAGCATTTGCCATCCTCTGCACTTCTAGTTCTGCTTCAACGCTCTCTGCATTACGCCTCCGTCGTGCAATCTTGATCCCAACATTCTGAAGGAAGCGATTCTTTTTGGTGTGCTTATCAAGCACCGCAGCTACAACATCAGTCGCAGACTTGGGTGGTTCACCCTCTGTTGGTGGTGCAGAGAGCTCATTTTGCATTTCATCCTAGCAACCAGGTAGCAAATATGGTGCATGGTCATTAAACACTGATAAAAGTATAAAATCACTAAAATCATAGTAGAACTTCTGAAATATGACTTACAATAGCCATCTGCACAATAGGTGTGTAGCCCTTTTTTTTCTTGCTGAAGTGGCACACTTTGAACAAATCAAACGCATCAAGTTCCTTATCCTCAAACTCGTCTCCCTGGAAAAACAAACGTTTATATGGACCAAAATCATTCAACTGATCACAACACTTGATGTAGGTGTAGCAAAAACTAATATTTTTCACAATTATACAATCTGATTTTGGAAACTTACAAACTAGTAACATAGTTTGTGAATATATGACAGAACATGCTCACAGTTTTCAAATATATAAGTACATGCTCAACCAGAATACTCACAGTATGCTCACAGTTTGCAAATATATGAGTCTATGCCCTACCAACAAGCACTAACAGATCACTGGTTTTGTAGTTTCAAAAGTAGACATTAGCATTCGATACTAGGAAGTTGTAAGCAACAATGGAGACATCATGCATGTACCTAAAAATGGCTAACTTACCAAATGATTTTCAGCATGAACTTCATAGCTACGGGACCCAGTTGTTTGATGGAACTTAACATTGCCTCGGTTATCTTTATTCTTGGTACATGCCTCCTACATCAAAAATAAAATATGTGTTAGTCATCTAGCACAGTAGCATCTACAATGCAAGATTTGATTTTACGGGAAAACATACCATTTTAGCAGGAGTCTTCCATGATTCCACAAGTTCAAGCCACTGCTCATCATTTGTGGATTTGACAGGAGACTTTTTTGGAACCAGATGTAGTGGAAAAGGATCAAAATACTTTTTCTTCAGCTTGTGTCTCTGTTGACGAACTGCAGATTTCATCATCTCAAGACAACCCTTTCTAACTACAGGATTATTTGTGTCAATGTCAAACTTTGCCTGTTCAGATATGGAACATGTGTAAGAATATAATATCAATGAAATTGAATAGGTAGCTCAATGAACAGCCCTTAATTAAAAAGTTGAAAGAAAGCCACTCCTGTTTACTAAGTGTTCATTCCATTCAGATTGTTCACAACATGAAATAGGCAGCATAATGAATAGCTAGCAGCTGCTGCAGCAAGCAGCAAACTCAACAAAAAAAAAAGTTAAAATAACATTTGCACTAGCAGAAGCTCCTCCAGCACTAGCAGCACTTAACCGAAGCAGCTGCAGCAAACAATAGCAGAAATTAAATGCGTCCTAAATTGCCTTTTATGTGGAATACAGTGAGAATGCACTTACACGAAGTTTTCCCAAGAAAAGATTAATTATAGCACGTTGGTTCTTATATTTCTTCCAGTGTGTGAGCACAGGCACATGGTTCCTAACTGCAATTTTGCATTCAGTTGCAAACTTCGCAGCAACAAGAGGTACCACGGGCCTGATATTCCCTTCATTTATGACAACTGTTAATTTGCCCCTCCTAGCTCGGCTCATCCTCTCAAGAGCATGCCCCATGTTAAGTCCTCGGTCCTTTTCTTGCCCTTCAATTGAAATTGCAATGGTATATGATCAGTTAGTAAAATAAATGCCCAAAAATTGCAATTGTATATGGAATCACAGGAGATCAGGTGCTAGAACAATTGCAATTGTATATGGAATCACAGGAGATCAGGTGCTAGAACAAGATATAACCTTCGTTGATCATCTGGTTGTCCCCAGCAGGAAGGGTAATGGCATCAGGTCCATCAAACATGGTGTTGTCATCGTTGTAGCCAACATCTCCAACAGCTAAAAAAAACAGCAAGTTATATGAGTTCATTCATCATGCCTGTCAACTCCATAGCATGTAAGAACACATGAATGAAACAACCAATGGTAATAGAATGATTGCAAGAAAGCATCACCTTCACTGGATAAGTGGTTGTGCCCATCAGACCTGCCAATGTTATTTCCTCCACCCTCTAAAAAACAGTAGAGAATAATAAGAGGCCTTCATGGTGTAAGCAAAATTAATAGCACTAGAAATATGGCAGTATAAGAAATAAAAACATGACCACAAGAAAGCATCACCTTCGCTGGATAAATGGTTGTGCCCATCAGACCTGGCAATGTCATCATCTCCATCCTCTAAAAAACAGAGGCACATAATAAGGGATCCTTCATCATGTAAGCAAACCTAAAAGAATAGGAAACATGAGTAAAATGAGCATTCACTAGCACCTTGTGGGTTATCTTCAAAGTTGCCAACAGGTTCTACAACTGGGGTCACAATAGTATGTGACGGAGGTGGCACTTGGATGGCACTTGGTGTCCGGCTTGCATCTAGCACTGAATTGGTTCTCTTTGAACTTGGACCTTGATTAGGTAGTGCCGCTGCATAAACCCTTTTACGGGTCTGAAACTTGACTACAGTAGTAGGAGTTTGTTTGTTAGTTTTCTTGCGAGCTTCCCATTAGAGCCCTGCTTGAAAAGGGTGAACAGATTGGTGAGTAGAGTGCATGGAATGATATTGCATTACCAAACAAGTCACAATTGAAGCCTTAACAAGATGGAGAAGCTATAGCACCTTTTCACTGCCATCCTCAATACAATCGTCTTCACTAGTATCATCCTGTACAGGATCATACTCAGATCCAGAGTCTTCTCTATTTCCATGTTTTTTCTTGTTCTTGTCTCGAGAAATGGCAGCTGCATCTTCAAAGATAGTGCGGATAGTAGGAATTCCAAGTTGCTGCAACCTTGCACTATTCTGTATACATCGGCTCAGGCGTTGCTGCTCATACGGATGCAGCGGTGGATCTAACAAAAGATGAAACATTAACATGTTAGTGAACTACAAATAAATTCCTATAGATCTTGTCCTGAATTTTAAAAAGACTGAAACACTAGCTACAGATAATACATGGGATTGTAGTAACACTGAGCAAGGACTATGAAGATAGCCAACACTAACTAAAATAAGCTTTTCCCCACATGACTGCAGCGTCTCTTTTTTAATTATGTGTCCACGGGACAAACTAGATCACAAGTGAATAAACAAAGCTGTCTACAAAGATAGCCAACAATATGATAGTAACTAAAATAAGCTTTTTGCCACATATGACTGCAGCTTCTCTTTTTTAATTATGTGTCCACGGGACAAACTAGATCACAAGTGAATAAACAAAGTTGTCTACAAAGATAACCAATTATATGATAGTAACTAAGCTACTGGGAAGGAATCACTTGGATTTTTCA
This sequence comes from Digitaria exilis, assembly GCA_015342445.1. NCBI lineage: Eukaryota > Viridiplantae > Streptophyta > Magnoliopsida > Poales > Poaceae > Digitaria > Digitaria exilis. Next base: position 3,701,053 of record JACEFO010002380.1, read on the forward strand.
TAGTAACTTTCTAGCAAACAATAACTCACATGTGAACAAAGATCCAAGCACCCCCCCCCTGACTAACCAGAGAATCTAACGAACCCCAGCCATGAACCACAACAAGGAGAAAGGACGAACAGAGATCCAAGCACCACCGACCAACTAGAGAATACAACAAACCACGGGCATGAGAATGAACCACAGCAAGGGTTGTATCAGCAAGGGGACAAATCTAACTAACCTTGAGTTTTCTTTGGTCCAACCTTAGTCGAAGGACCTTGAGATTTCTTTGTTCCACCCTTCGTCGGGCCTTTCATCGGCATCATGGTGTTGGAGGTTGTCGTTGAAGCAGCGTGACGATGCTCCTTCCAGCAGCCACCACCCGGTGGCTAGGGTTTTGGTGTGCGTGGCGGCGGAGGAGATGTCGGGGTGGCGGAGTCGTGGAGGACGACAGGAGATGGGATAGGGATACGAATGCGCCTGAACGAGGGGTTTGGGGATTTTGAGTCACTGGTGCGGGGATGCATTGAGGGTGTTGAATGACAAAGTTACCCTTCATATTTTGTTTCGGTGAAATGCAAATGGATGGGCAATAGGGTCAAATCCATACAAAATTTTCTGGTGGAGGCGGGAGGTGTGCCCGGGACGGCCAAAACGTGAATTTTGGCTTGGCGCCAATGGAGGCGTGGTGGGGGCAAGTCTGTCCGGGGCCGCCAAATTCGCTTTGGGTTGGGACGACCAATTTTTTACAGCAGATTCATGACTCAGAGTTGGCCGTCTCAGAAAAATTAAAAAAATCAGGAAGAAATAGAAAAAAGCTTCTGAAGTTGTTTTAGGGTTTTGAGAGGAAGTCTCAGAATTTCCCTAGACCATATTCGATCACTGTTCGATCTGAAATTTATTGTGCTTCCATCTTTGGTTATCTTTCTTTAGTGAAAAATATCAAGAAAAAATAAAAAGATTGCATGCCTACCACTAATCAGGAAAAAGTTTCAAAACTAGTGCATTTGGATGTTATTTACCTTGTTCTTTGAGTTTTATCCATCATCCTTTGTTCCAACTTGTAATCATGGAAAGTTCTCCATCCGCATGCGCGGTTGTTTACAAAATTTTGAATAGTTGACTACAACAAGCGTATAGACTTTCATATACAACATTTGACTCCACACTGCGTTTTTCGTTGACAAAATGATTTCAAATGCAAAAGTCGACTACAACAAGCGAATTGACTTTGATGTTTTTTCCCTGGCACAAGTGTATGTTTAGTTCCAAAAATATTTGCAAAACTTACAATAGCAAACTATTTTGGGAAGCATGTCTGTGAGAGATATCTAGGTTTTCAATAGAATGAAGTTTGAAAAGTTTGCAAGGTTGAAGAAACTAAACGGGGCAAATTTTATATCTCGGTTTTCAATCTTACTTTTTTAATTTTATATCTCAGTTTTAATCTTACTTTCCATGGAAACTAAAAGTTTGCAAGTTTTTGGGCATGTTTGGTTGCTGCCTAATTTTACCACGCCAAACTTTCTTACCCCTGTGGCCCACATGTCATACTCTAAATTTCTTGCCTAACTTTGCCACACTTGTAATCTAAAAAAAACATTGCCACACTTGACTAAAGTTAATTGTGGCTAAGAATTTTATATCTCGGTTTTCAATCTTCTCTATTTTCCATGGAACCTATGTAGTAGTTATGTTGAAGTTGGAGCGGCAATTTAAATCTCTTATTCAATTCTTCTTATTTTTGTCCTTGCAAATAGGGCGGCGGCGGTTCAACATCCCGTAGTTAGAAGCTGAGACACTAACTCGTTATTTCTTATAAGCTGGTTCGACGTTTGTATTAAGCAAATTCAACATTTGACTCCAGCATGTTGAAACTAATAAGACAGAATGTTGAAATTGTAAGAAACAAATGTTGAAATATAAAAGTCAAAATGTTGAACACAGCACTTCCGGGAGTGAAAGATCTCAGGCTAAGCACATATTACCAACAGAGTCTGAAGCGAAACTGCAAAGCACAATCTTCTGAACCAATGAACCTGACTCTAAATGAAAGAAATATCTTGGGACAAAGATAAGATATAGAATGCTTGAGAACTTAGAAAAAAAAGCAGTGTCTCAATTACATGTGTTTCATCATAACAATATTCCAAATTCTGCATACACAATAATAATTGCTAATTGAAAATAGCTATTCATCATCGCTGTCTACTTCAATTGTACCACCTCCTTCATCATTAGAACAATACTCCAAAAGTGTGTCATCCTCCTCATATTCGCCATCAGTCATATGCCCTTCAATGCTGCCACTTTCTTTCACTATCCGAGCAATTTCAGTGGCCTGAAAAATAATGCCTTGTTCATCATCTCTATTTAAAGGAACATCACATGCATCTTCTACCACTGCTTGCTGCCTTCCCTCCTCATCAAAACATTCATCCTCCTGATATGCAATATCACAATGCTGTTCAGCCATAGTTTCCCTTACATTGTAAAGATGCCTATGGTCAAATGTCTGGACAACTTGCCAACTATTACCAAGCTTTGTGTCTGGCAAATAGAAGACCTTCCTAGCCTGAGTGGCTAATATTAAAGAATCATTCTTATACCATAGACTTCCAACATTGATGCTTCTAAAAAAACCATAATATTTAAGCTCATTTCTCTTCCCATCCAGTTTAAACCAGTCACATTTAAACAAAACAACTGTCCTATCATCAGAATTATATTCTAACAGAATTATCTCTTTCAAAGTTCCAAAAAAATCAATAAACTGGCCGTTATGTAGTCCTTGTGCCATTACTCCACTGTTCTGCGTTTTCTTATTTTTATCGCGTGCGACTGTGTTGAAACGCACACCATTCACTATGCATGAGGAGTATTTCCTGACCCTAAAGTCAGGACTACAAGCTAAGGAAAACAGATCCTCATCTACCTCTTGGTCATCACTATTCCGCGGCCTCATGATCTGTCACATGCAACAAAATATATATAAGATTTTTTACTACAAAATAGAATCTGTTCTACAAAATGAAATCTGTACTAACATGGTTCCTGAACGAAGTCTGAAATCCATGCTGAATCTTTCTTTCAATGTTCTCCACCCCTTTTGACTCCAACTCATCGCGAAACATTCTGCCAAAAAATAATTAAATTAGCATATATAACATAAAGGTGGGATAAAAAAGCAATAAGTAAAACTTACTTCAAATATTTTTCGGCTTGACTACAGTTGTTCAGAACATACCACACCATTTGATCAAAGCCATTATCATCATATAGATATTCAGGTGCAGAAGTAAAATGAACTCCATGCCCAAAAACGTCAACATCATAGTCCTCTGGATTAGAAAAACCAATATTTCTTGGTTCCCGATTAAACTTTGTTTCAACATCATCCATGTACTTAGAGCAAAAAGTCAGGCATTCATCAGCAATATATGCCTCGGCAATTGAACCTTCTGGTCGTGCTCTATTTCTCACATAGCGCTTCAAAGTATACAACCTCCTTTCAATCGGGTACATCCACCCAAATTGCACAGGACCTCAGAGTAACGCCTCATCAGGTAAGTGGATAGCTAGGTGAACAGACACATCAAAGAAAGCCGGGGGGAAAATTTTCTCAAGCTTCACCATAATTATAGGTATCTCTTTCTTCATTTCTCTCAACACCTCCTTGTTAAGGGTCCTGCTGCATAGTTCCCTGAAAAACTTCCCTAACTCTGCTATTGCTTCATAAATATCCTTGTCCAAATATCCTCTCATGGCAGCTGGTAAGATTCTTTGCAAAAGAATGTGACAATCATGAGTTTTCAAGCCTTGTACCTTGGTTCCGTCAGCATTTATACATCTTGAGATGTTGGAAGCAAAACCATCTGGAAATTTCACCTCCCGTAAAAAGTCAAAAAAGGCCCTTTTTTGTTTTGTGGACAAGGTATACCGAGCATTAGGCATCTCACACGAATCTCCATGCTCTCTAATTTGAAGCTCTTTTCTAATCCCCAAATCTTTCAGATCAAGCCTAGCTTTAAGTGTATCCTTTGTCTTTCCTGATATGCTCAGAATTGTCCCAATGAGGGCCTCCAATATGTTTTTCTCAATATGCATGACATCAAGATTATGTCTCAGTTTCAAATCTTTCCAATATGATAACTTCCACAAACTAACCATTTGGCTCCAAATTGGCACATGGTTGCCATCAAAGCGCTTTCTTTTCCCACATTCTTGTTGCTTGCCAGGTCTAATATCTTTAACTTTCTCTAGTTCAGCCAACAACTCTTCTATAGTGAACTCACCTGGTGGGTCATTGCTTTCATGGAGCCCGGCGAACTGATTATTTCTCCGCAAACGATGTCCCTTTGGAAGGAATCGAAAGTGCCCCAAATACCCAATTTTGCTCCTTAGCCCATATGAAAGAGGGTGTTTGTCACAATGTATACATCCAAAATAGCCTTTTGTGGTACGTCCTGAAATAGTACTCAAAGCTGGGTAATCATGGATGCACCATAGAACTGCAGCACGTAGGCTAAATGTTTTGCCGGTAATAGCATCATAAGTAGTCACACCCTTCCAAAGTTCAAGCAAATCTCCAATAAGGGGCTCTAAGAATATATCAAAATCTTTCTTGGGTGCTTCAGGTCCTGGAATAAGCAAAGCCATCATGAAGTTTGACTCCTGCATGCATGCCCAAGGTGGAAGGTTGTATGGCACAACAAAAATAGGCCACATGCTGTATCTTGAGTTCTGTTCTGAAAAAGGATTAGATTCATCAGTAGCAAGTCCAAGTCTAAGGTTTCTTGTCTCTCTCTCAAAATCTGGATACACTCGATCAAAATCTTTCCATGCCTCACCATCAGCTGGATGGCTCATTTCCTTCTCATTGGCCTCTCGCTTTAACTTATGCCATTGTGCTTCTTCTGATGCTTCCTTGGTTGAAAACATCTTTGTAGCCTAGGTACCAATGGAAAATGCCGCAACACCTTTTGTGGTATTTTTTTCTTTCTGGGTCTTTCCATCTTGAGAGACAACATATAGGGCAATTGTCAAGCTTGGCATATTTTTTTCTAAACAACACACAATTATTGTAGCACACATGTATTGATTCATATCCAAGACCTAATTCCTTTAGAATACTCTTTGCTTCATTATATGATTTTGGAAGCGTATTGCCTTCTGGGAATGCTTCAGCTAGTAGCTTCATTACCACAGAGAAAGCAGAATTGCTGATCCTATACAATGACTTCATATGAAGAAGCTTTACCACAAAGGAGAACCTTGAAAATTTGGTAGAACCTGGTTAAAGCTGACGCCTTGCCTCTCTCATAGCTATTTTGAAAAACGAATCTTGTGCATTAGGTTCTGCATGACCATCCTGATTTTCTCCATCACCTCTTGTTTGTTCAGCTGCAGCTTGTAGGTCTGTTAAAACATGTTCCAAAGGATCAGCACCATAGTTGTCCTCTTCCATCATCCCATCAACCCCATCATGGACACTGCCAATATGAATTAATTTGAATTAATTTTGGCAACTATGGTGCTGATCCTTTGGAACATGTTTTAACAGACCTACAAGCTGCAGCTGAACAAACAAGAGGTGATGGAGAAAATCAGGATGGTCATGCAGAACCTAATGCACAAGATTCGTTTTTCAAAATAGCTATGAGAGAGGCAAGGCGTCAGCTTTAACCAGGTTCTACCAAATTTTCAAGGTTCTCCTTTGTGGTAAAGCTTCTTCATATGAAGTCATTGTATAGGATCAGCAATTCTGCTTTCTCTGTGGTAATGAAGCTACTAGCTGAAGCATTCCCAGAAGGCAATACGCTTCCAAAATCATATAATGAAGCAAAGAGTATTCTAAAGGAATTAGGTCTTGGATATGAATCAATACATGTGTGCTACAATAATTGTGTGTTGTTTAGAAAAAAATATGCCAAGCTTGACAATTGCCCTATATGTTGTCTCTCAAGATGGAAAGACCCAGAAAGAAAAAAATACCACAAAAGGTGTTGCGGCATTTTCCATTGGTACCTAGGCTACAAAGATGTTTTCAACCAAGGAAGCATCAGAAGAAGCACAATGGCATAAGTTAAAGCGAGAGGCCAATGAGAAGGAAATGAGCCATCCAGCTGATGGTGAGGCATGGAAAGATTTTGATCGAGTGTATCCAGATTTTGAGAGAGAGACAAGAAACCTTAGACTTGGACTTGCTACTGATGAATCTAATCCTTTTTCAGAACAGAACTCAAGATACAGCATGTGGCCTATTTTTGTTGTGCCATACAACCTTCCACCTTGGGCATGCATGCAGGAGTCAAACTTCATGATGGCTTTGCTTATTCCAGGACCTGAAGCACCCAAGAAAGATTTTGATATATTCTTAGAGCCCCTTATTGGAGATTTGCTTGAACTTTGGAAGGGTGTGACTACTTATGATGCTATTACCGGCAAAACATTTAGCCTACGTGCTGCAGTTCTATGGTGCATCCATGATTACCCAGCTTTGAGTACTATTTCAGGACGTACCACAAAAGGCTATTTTGGATGTATACATTGTGACAAACACCCTCTTTCATATGGGCTAAGGAGCAAAATTGGGTATTTGGGGCACTTTCGATTCCTTCCAAAGGGACATCGTTTGCGGAGAAATAATCAGTTCGCCGGGCTCCATGAAAGCAATGACCCACCAGGTGAGTTCACTATAGAAGAGTTGTTGGCTGAACTAGAGAAAGTTAAAGATATTAGACCTGGCAAGCAACAAGAATGTGGGAAAAGAAAGCGCTTTGATGGCAACCATGTGCCAATTTGGAGCCAAATGGTTAGTTTGTGGAAGTTATCATATTGGAAAGATTTGAAACTGAGACATAATCTTGATGTCATGCATATTGAGAAAAACATATTGGAGGCCCTCATTGGGACAATTCTGAGCATATCAGGAAAGACAAAGGATACACTTAAAGCTAGGCTTGATCTGAAAGATTTGGGGATTAGAAAAGAGCTTCAAATTAGAGAGCATGGAGATTCGTGTGAGATGCCTAATGCTCGGTATACCTTGTCCACAAAACAAAAAAGGGCCTTTTTTGACTTTTTACGGGAGGTGAAATTTCCAGATGGTTTTGCTTCCAACATCTCAAGATGTATAAATGCTGACGGAACCAAGGTACAAGGCTTGAAAACTCATGATTGTCACATTCTTTTGCAAAGAATCTTACCAGCTTGTAGGTCTGTTAAAACATGTTCCAAAGGATCAGCACCATAGTTGTCCTCTTCCATCATCCCATCAATTTTGCCTTGTAGTATTTGAACTTCTTTTAATTTGAATTAATTTTGGCAATGAGAAGTACGCTTGAATTCCCCAAATTCGAAATTTGAGTTTTTAAAATGATAACGGTTAGAGCAACGAACAAAATGAGAGTTGTAGATCACAATAAGTTACAAAAGTTTTTAGATAACCTTTTTATTTGAAAATTAAAATTCAAATTTTATAAACGACATCCAATTGAGAAACTACCAAAATGAAAATTGTACAACTCAGAAAATTATGAAACTTTGTAGTTGACAACTTTTTAATTTCAATTCATTTAGGGCCTCAAATAAGCAATTTACACTCGACCTGATATAATATGTGACGGTCCAAAACAGAACTCTGACACAAGTGACATTGTGGTGTAGTGGTAGAGGAGGTTATAGATGAGGAAGAGGTCATGGGTTCGAATCTTGCCAACCATGCAGTGCATAAGATTTTTTGCTATTTATTCTGATGTTTTCTGTTCACAAAGTGTTACTGAAAAATATGAAAGTGTTACTAGAGCTAAAAAATGTGTTAAAAAATGTGTTACATCTGATAAGCGTTCCACTTGATGAGTAATTGTGTTATAAAGTAGTAACACTATTTTTATGTAAAAGCAACATAATTTTTGTGTTCTAGTATATCACACCATAGTAACATTGAACTTAGCAACACTAATAAAATGTGTTACTAGATGGCAATGTAACACTTTTATGGACCTATAGTAGCATAACTTGGTGTTCCAATATGCACGTTATGTACTAGTGGCTCAGCAGTGGAGGCCGGGGGCAGCAGCGGCTGCCTCAGATGTGAGCGCAGCGGGGGCAGCGGCGGCTGGCTCAGATCTGGCCGCAGGGGACGCCAGCGGGGGCAGTGGTGGTGCCGGAAAAGGATCTGGGTGAGGGCGGTGGGTCACGGCGGCGACGGCAGTCCGCATCGAGCGGCGACAAACGAGATGTGGTGCCCGTTACGAATGAATCTCGCCTGGTGGATTGCTGATGATGTAGTCTACTCCCTCCGTCCCTAAATATCTGTCTTTCTCACTTCCCGAGAAAACAATACGGTCAATTATATAAAAAATATATTAAAATTTATGATATAATATAAATATCATTAGATAGATATTTAGATCTAGTTTTTTATAAAAAATATTTGGACATTTAAATGTTGCACGTATTTTCTACAAATCTAGTCAAACTCGTGGCACGCACACCAACGGCGACAAATAAAAAGGGGCAGAGGGAGTAGCTTCTAGAGTATAGATAAATTAAAATGAGCCAACCAAATCTAGTTACCTCAGTGGTAAGGCTGAATCTTTGTTGACGTGAGGTGGGCAGTTCGAATCCTGCTCGGGTTCTATTTTGCCTATTTGCCTCATATTTTCCTGCTAATTCCTGTACGTTGACTCGCCGCGGCCAGTGATGAGGTGGCGCTAGCTGTTGCTGCCTCTTCAACAAAAAGCGTATAAAAAAAATTGTAGACAATATTGCAACAAAAAGTAGAATTGACTCAATGGTTAGCCAAATAGCACCAAAGAACAATGAGATCCTAGGTTAAGACTTCACTTTTTCTTTTTTTCCTGAAATTTTTGTGTTCCTACATTTTCTTTTTACTATCTATGACTATTTTCTATTTTATTGATTATGACAAAATTAATAAACCATCACAGTATTTTGGGCCACATTGTGACAAATTCAATAAAATGTCATGGTGTGATGGGCTTAATATCCATCAATATAGATCTATGACAAAAAATAGAAAATCGTTGTAGACTCAGTGTCATTCATGACGTTCTCTGGAAACATCATGAAAACTTCATCATAGATCAACATATTTTTTGTAGTGTGTATAATACATGATGTACTATAGTGACAGCAATAACCTGCACAAATCCTTTATTTTGCTGGTATAGTTTATATGTAGAGTCAACCATATCAATGGTGTATATACAAAGGCTATTTGACAGCATCATATCCTTTCTATCTAAATTATTAATTGATTCGATCAGACGTTCATCATCTCCTTTCCAGCAAAATATCAATTGATCTGATCAGATTGACAAATAATAGTTTATGACTTAGTGACTTGTTTCAATTAGAGTTTGTAAACTATCACAAGCTTGGGATCTAACCAATAGGTGTAAAAATATTCTTAGATAGTTTTTTCAAGTTGTTACCTAAATCATTGGTTATTACTTCTTAATTTTAACAGCATATATACCATGACACTCCTGACTGTGTCACTACCGGAAACCCTCAGTTTACGAAGTGTCTCATTCTTTGCCGGGACTTTTTTTTCGGATGTATTTTTCCAAAGACTAGGCAAAGTTTGATTTGGAAGCACATTTTGAAGCCCAAAAAAAATTCAAAATAAAAAGTTTTGAACTGTAAAGTTATATATCTTCTCAAGATGTACAACATTTATATTTGTCATATATTCATTCGAACAAATAAATATTATTATATTCATAAAATCTATGTCTCTCGTATAGTTTCTGAAACTATATGTGAGAATATAAGATTTGTGCACAATGTGATGGTTGCTATTGGGCCTTTCAGTATGCCAGAGTCGGGTATTTATTGACGGACCTAGACACTATTTAGTGATGGCTAGACCAAGAATTTTTGTCAATAATGTGAATCACATTAGTCACGGGGAGAAATTCGTTGCTAATAATCACATTTGTCAATAATGTGAATCACATCAAGGAGTGGATAAAATAAATGTGAAGAAGGTGCTAATTTGCAAGAAGCGGACGGTCAACAGAAATATGAAGGATACGGTTAAATCCAGGACTCATGAATTAGCAACATCATTAACGAAACAAGGAGGTGATAAAATGAGTAAAATCAATCATCAAATAAAAGGTAATGGTAAAGGCAAGGGAAACACGAAAAGGTGTTTTAAAAAAACCAAGGTTTCATATTTTTAGCATTTGTGAACAAGGATACGCAAATGAATATCACATGAGGGTAATCAAGGAGAAGATCAATAGACAATGAGTGATAATAAACATTAGAAAAGTCAAAGATAAGGTAAGGATGATTATTATATTAGAGAAGACCTTAGAAAACTACCATTGCTATCTAGGATTACGTCCTGCAGTCAACCTCGGCTCTGATGCCATTTTGTCACACCCGGTTTTATAAAGACAAACGGAATGCATCTCATATGTGCGCTAGGATCAAGTTTCACATATATGATAGACTCCATGAATACAGAACATAAAGTTATAGTGGAAATAATAAAATAAATACACTACAACGATATTCTAGCAGCGGAATCTTCAACTCTTCACCACAAGCACTTGACTGGGGGTTGCGTACACCTAGCAATCTTCATTGAAGTTACTGAAGAACTCCACATCCACTACTACAAGGCACATATATTGTAACACACTCTTGTAACATATTAATCAATGTATTAGGAAGAAGTCTTATAGGAACACAAAATCATGTGTTACAGAATAAGTTAGTAACACATAATGCTCTATAAATTTGTGTTACAAATAGAAGTTATAGTAACACAAAATTAATGTTACACCTTAAGTGTTACAAAATGGTGTAATATTGTAACACATATAAAAAAATTAACCTCAACAATGTAGTCCCTTTGTCTTTTCGGAGAAGAAAAACACAAGTCTGAACAAACAATTAACAAGCATTCGCCCAGTAGTCCTTTTTGTCTTTTCAGACACATCTTTTCAATAAATTACATAATGGTTATTTCTTGATTTCAACAAAGAGATAGTAACTTTTTTTTCCAAAATAAAAGTTGTAGATCTTCAGAAGTTATACAACTTTATATTTGAACTCCTTTAAATTTGAATTAATCTTGGTAATGAGAAGTATGCTTGAATTCCTCAAATTCAAAATTTGAGTTTTTCAAATGATAACGGTTAGAGCAAGGGACAAAATGAGAGTTGTAGATCACAATAAGTTACTAAAGTTTGTAGATAACCTTTTTATTTGAAATTTAAAATTCAAATTTTCTAAACGACATCAAATTGAGAAACTACCAAAATAAAAATTGTACAACTCAGAAAATTATGAAACTTTGTAGTTGACAACTTTTTAGTTTCAATTCATTTAGGGCCTCAAATAAGCAATTTACACTCGACCTAGTATAATATGTGAGGGTCCAAAACAGGACTTTGACACAAGTGACATTGTGGTGTAGTGGTAGAGGAAGTTACAAATGAGGAAGAGGTCATGGGTTTGAATCTTGCCAGCCACGTAGTGCATAATATTTTTGCTATTTCTGTTCACAAATTGTTACTGCAAAAATGTCAAAGTGTTACTAGAGCTAAAAAAATATGTTACAAAGGAGAATTTTGTAACACTCGATAAGCATTCCACTTGATGAGTAATTGTGTTACAAAGTAGTAACACAATCTTTATGTAAAAGCAACATAGTTTTTGTGTTCCAATAGATCACACCATAGTAACATTGAACTTAGCAACACTAATAAAATGTGTTACTAAATGACATTGTAACACTTTTATGGACATATAGTAACATAACTTGGTGTTACAATATGCAGGTTCTGTACTAGTGATCTTCTCCTTCTGATCTAGTGTTTAGCAAGGGTGAGTACACTTATGGTTGGTACTCAACGAGTGGGGGAATATACAAAGCTTTCGAGGAAAGGCTAAGAGTTAAGAGCGGTAAGCATTTTAGTTGGTCAAGTTTTATTAGCAAACACCTGATTACTAAGGTACAAGTACGTACCAACCCAATTAAGCATAAAAGATATCCATCATCTCACATCATTCATGCCAAAACACTCATTGCATAACTAGGAACCACAATTTATTTTCATCTTCAAGTTCAATTATCATGCGAGGATGGGGGCCGATCATAACCGTGAACATGGCTGTTATAATAGTTTTACACTCTGCAGAGGTTGTACACTTTCACCACAATTCGCGTAAAAGTTCCAAAGAACTTTAGACCCAACCACGCTGTGCTGATCAGGCACGTACCACACTGCCAAGGTGTGACTGCATAGGGACGCTACGAGGCCTTTCCAAAGACTTCCTATGTGTATGTGTTTGCTCAAAGACCACGGTTACAACGGCAAGGCCTCACCTTCCGATCCCCTCACCTTCCATGCCGATAATGCCCCCACATTCCTCCACTAGCACTGCAAACAGAACACATTGTTCATCTAGTTACTTAGCCAAGACCAGAGCCAATATGGTACTGTGGTTGTACGTATTAACCTCAGGTTGCCGCTCCATTTTCCAATTAACTTAAGTGATCTTGTTTAAATTCATCATCAGAACATGGATGCATATATGTAGCACAAGATTATTATCTTCACATTTAGTGAAAACCATTCCCAAATATATCAACTAAGCATAGCTACCCAACATGAAATATAAACCTGGTTGTCAAGGAATAGTCAATGAAAACTAGTCATCCTTAATGTAATACATAACATAAAATAAACTTTAATTAACATGACATTGCGTAGGTCAAAAGAGGGTATGCAGAGGGAGAAATCCACTTGCCTTAAATCCTAGTAATATCTGTTATTGCTTAATTATTCATAGACTTGATCTTCAACAAACTCTTCACAGCTTGATCTTCAAACTTAGCTTCAACAAAGTCTATCGTCACACGAGCATATCAAGCAAACAAATGCACAAATAAATAAATAATACACCAAACATGGGCAACAATATTGAACAATCATAGAAACAGGTTGGGGTCTGAGATAGGATTGAGAGGACACGAGAAACATTGAGATCGGAGCTAAGGTCGGGACGATACAACTATCGGATGATTTAGTATTATAAAATAAAGCAAAAACTATCCGCTTCATTTATTTTATTTAAGAAACATATTTGCAATGAATATTTCAGAGAGATATTCATATTCGAATTAATTCAAGTTAAACTTTCATAAGAAAAGACGGATTAAAGCTTAATCCACCAACACCTCGGGATGTTACTAAAACACACCAACAAATGCTGAACTTAAATAAATGAAAAAATTCAGCAGCACCTCCTGTGTTTATGTAAGCGACGCGGAAGCAATAACAAGGGTATAAATTGTATAAGCACCAAACTTGTTTCTGCTAGCTTGTAAACTATGTCAGACATGTTGATCCAACGAATAGTTGCTCACACATTCCAGGAGAGTTGTCTGTAGACTGAACCTGAATGGTGGTAATTAATGCTATTTTTTTGTGAACAGGTTATACAACTGTTACATACTGACACGATGTATCATAATAACAGTGTATATGGGCAGTATATATCATAATATTATGTAGTGTCAACGTGAACAGTTGTTTTCACCATAGCTACAAAATGACAGTATCGTATATTATCTTCCTTCATACATTATTACTCGATTGGATCAGAGAGGCAAACCATAGGTTAGGACTAAATTCTAATTCTTATACTCTTGCAGACAGTACCAAACATGTGATTGATGGTTCACAATTTGCTGGCAGTGTACTCCACAACTTCAGTCTACTTGCACCGAGTCCAATTTGACAATAAGGAGTTGTTTATTTCCTAGATATTCACTATTCCTTTAGTCTTTTCGTTTCATTGAAAACCGTGATTCTCCTCATAAAATTTTGCTACACTAAAGTTTTTCTACAGTGAATTTCTTTCTACCTCCTCCAGCTAAACAAATCTTAAACTGATAGCTACCGGTGAATAACTTCCTTCCTAATTAGTAAAATATTATTCTCTGCTATCATCATGTAGCCTTAGGATACGAGTAGTGCATGGTGAAATGATCCTGGCATCTCACTGTAAACACCCGAAACCAACCAATACCTCAAGATGCTACTAAAACACACCAACAACTGCTGAACTTAAATAAATAAAAAATTCAGCAGCACCTCCTCTGTCTATGTATGCGACGCGGAAGCAATAACAAGGGTATAAATTGTATAAGCACCAAACTAGAATAATCGACATCCTAGATAACATGAGTCTACTAGAATAAGAGTTTAACAACCACACTACATTTAAGCATAAGTCTCGAGTCTTCCAATAGCAAAATATTCACTTGAATTAAGATAAAAGGGGTCTATAAAAGATGAGTTGTGACGTGCAACTAATCCCTCTTTTCCGTCCTAGCAATCATCAAGAACCTGGAATGAGTAAAGCAAGAGTGAGATAAAAATCTCAGCTAGTGAATTTGTTCTGACCAACTATATAAACCACAAGGTCAATTAAACATCAGTTTAAAATACCAAGAAATAAAGCATATACAATGTTTCATATAAGTCCACATAACTTCCAATATAATATATCATGTTATTCACTTCTATGCAAAAGAATGCATATGGATGCCATGCCATGACCATGTTTACATCGCACCCCTCCTCGGGCAATGCACGATGTGTACCGGTACAATTGCAACCATAGGATTGCAATAAACTTCAATGCGATAAAAGTAGCAAGCCAAAACGGTAGCAAGCCACTGCTACATTCACTTGCCTCCGACGAAGAAGAAAATGCACTAGGCACGATCCAAAGCAATACCACCTGTTTTGCAACACATAACTCAGTAAATACAATTAATCAAGCATGGACAAACAAAGAACAATGTGCTCCTACGTCCCCACCCATAATCCGCAAAAAAAAATTAATATCCCATATAGTTAAACTAGCATAGCTGCTTATCGTTTTCATAACAATGAAAATATAACAGCAATGAAAGTGAATAAATACTCAATAATCACCTACGCTCCATCAGCTACAACTTCCATGTTCATTACCAAATTTAATCCGCCGTTTACCAATTCTAATTAGCTTTTCAAAGGGATAGGCAGAAACTGTAAAACAGCAGCGAGGCATTGAGTTTAGGAAGTCATAATTCCCAAGATAATGTATCAAATTATAATGACTCTATGGAAAGAGGGTATGTAGGTGTTTGACCAGATTTTGTCACAACAAATTAAATCTATTTGGGATTTGTGGGAAAGCAAGGGAGAAAGGTGCACGCACTGGCAGATGCTATGGATGGCGTCCAATACGTGCACTTACGCCTTCCCCAACCTTGCCGGCATATACGTATCCCGGCCCTCTACAAGGCGTATTGCCATACAGCTGTTTCCCCCACAGCACCCGGCATACTAGCGCGCAAGGTTGCAGAAGGCATCAATCTCTTGGCAGCCAGTTAGATCTCGGCTAATAAATCAAAACCGAAATACTTCCATGGGCGCTGGTAGGGAGAGAAGAACGAGAGTACGTGTACACGTACTGGTCACCTCCCTGAGTCTATGTGCAATGGGAATTGAAGTGATCAGGTTCACAATGCGATTGTGTACACAAGCCAAATTCAAGTAGAGACTAGATGGAAAAGCTAATAAGAGCTGCATGCAATAGGTCACATAAGTGCATTAGGTTGAAATACGTGCACGTGTGCGCTCCTCGTGAAAGCTGGCCAGTGCATACGTATTTGAGTCCCCTGCAACGTATGTATGTATATACGGGCTCGTGGCGTTGCCGAAGTGGCCTAAAAGGTTCTAGAAACCACATGGCTTCGTATCCTCGTCATGGGGCAGCTGTGAAGGTTTTGATTAACAAACAAACATATCTGGAGGCCGGATAAACACATGTGCGGTCACCGGCACGTTCCTCAGCTGGGGTTTTGTTTGATTGGCCCCACATACAGCGAGCTATGGCCGGCCAGAGTGATCGTCTATAGCTATCCTCTTGCCTGCTATAATTACGGATAAACATGGCTTATCTTAACCAACCGACGGTGACTCCAACAAAACTCAAAGCTGCTCACGCAAATTCCGGAGGCAGTGGCCTAGGGAGCTGCCTATACAAGACATGTACAACCCACAGACATCAGCTGTCTTTATATGCCAGCTAAGCATATCTATCCTATGTATGTTATAATTAATAATGAGTAGGGAGAAGAAGCCGTCGCCTGCCGAGGGGACGGCATATGGGCTCGTGCTCCCCTGCACCATCGCTGTTGTTTGCCAGGCATTGAATGCCCCGCCTGATCAGATGCGGCAGCGCGAGCAGCTGTTTTTTGACGTGCGTCTGGAAGGCAAGCAACTGAGCAACAACCGAGGCACTGCAGCACATAAAGTAGCAGCAACAAGAAAGCTGCCAACAGGAAAGGGCAGCCTTTTTTTTTGTTGTCCTAGCGATTGCTCAATATGTTTTTTTCCCCTTTCGTAACATGCTACTCTCAAGACCCAATTAATATATGGATCGTTTGAAAAAATATTTTATGTTTATCTTATTTATACACATTCTTATTTATATTCTTGATAATAGATGCATACGTATCTTCTCTTATGTAAGCAATAAAATGGCTACAAAGATCAAATGGTGCAATAGATCACTATAATTATGAGTCAAAGGATGAATTAAATAACTTCTAGATTGCAAAAAAGATAGTAGTTGTCTAAATTGGTGTAGAAGTTGTCTATTTAGATGTCTGTATGTCACAAAAAGACAACAGCTGTCTAAACCTGTTGTACATGCCCTAGAGCCCCTACGTTTCATCCGCAGCGGGGGGGGGACTTTTTTTTTCTATGGACGCCGACGGAGGGAGGCCGAGGAAGGAAGGAAGCTAAGGGCGATGTAGATCGATCAACTCCACGAGCACACCGGAGGCTTCCCTGAGTGGAGCCTGATGCCACATCGTCGATGCCCGTCCTGCAGCCCAGAGAACGGCTGTAAGTCTGTAGATCCAATCAACCCCCGCCGACGCCCGTCGTGCAGCCTGAAGAGGGGCTGCAAGCCGCAGATCCATCTACTATGGGTTCAGAATTTTCCATCGGTGGGAGAGACGGCTGTAGATACGGCTGGGTCTCCAAGTACTCGCCGCCTGGAGGCTTTGAGTATCGTCACCCCGGCCGCCAGGAATCGTCATCCCGGTCACCAGGAGCTCGGCGTCCTCGCCCAGAACGTCAAGCAGCCGGTCGTGCCGGAGTTGAAGCCGGCAAGCTCGTCGAGCAATGACAGACCGCCACGGCCCCACTGTTCACCTTCGGCAGCGCGGCAGGTTGATCATCTATATCCACTCGTTTCCATGTGCTTTTCTTTTACAGATTTCATCTACGCATTTGCACTCATACACGCGGCACGGAGACGGCCCGACGGCGAGGCGATGATGATGATCGAGATGGCGGCGAGACCCGGTGCTATTCAGAGGCTTCGTCGTGCCCACGCATGATCTATCCTCGCAGATAGCCCAGAGCCGAAGACGTATGTGCAGCCAGCAATAGATGGCGCATGGCGACTTGCAAGCAAGTGTACATGCTGCATAACCATTCACCTACGTGCATGGTCCTGTGCATGTCTGCATAAGGGATCACCCCAACGCCCCTCATGGATGGATTTTCATGAATATTACCTCTACTTCGACTACATCGCTGAACGGCACCCTGACGACAAGTTGCCACGACGTCGACTAAGTCACAAGCTCTACAAGACCATGCATCTGCTACGACTACCACCATGACTACATCGCTGAACGTGGGCAGGCGCTGCTGACGTTTCAGCCCATGGACACCGACGAGGCCATGGATCACGCCGACGCCCATCCTCTACGCCACCATGCCGTTCGTGACCGCCGAGGCCGGGCGACATGGGAGACGGAGCTAACGTTTCAGCTACGGCGCACATCTACACCACTACCACCACATGCATGGAGAACGTGAAGCCAAGATTGAAGACGACGACCACAACAGCATAATCGGAGGTGCTCCAGCAAGCTAGTCTTGCGGAGGTAATTAACTGGGAGCCTTCCGAGGCCCCATGAACTAGGAAACCACATCGCCTATGTCTAATCTGACCAACGACAGGCTATGGAGCGCATATGTTGTAAAGGAACCATGTATTTGTATTTTCTAAAATATAAATAAAATATGTCTTCCTAATCTTTTCTTTTTGTGTATTTTAATAATACACTGGCATGCCCGCATTATTTTTCTCCCATGAGCCAGAGAGCGAAATCGTTATTTTCCTCTCTAAACAGTAGGATTACAAATATTCCATAGAATCATGGACTACTTCGGTCTCTAAAGTATTTTAAAATGCCACTCAAAACAGAACATCGTAACTGAAACTGAAACCTGACGAAACTGTCGGAAAAAGACAGTCACATTCAGACAAGCATAATTCGAGTTTTACTCGACAAAATTATCATATGAACATGCGTTGGAAAGATTGTTAAACCCTGTACAACAATCGTTTTATCTAAAAGTCTGAATTCAAACTTGAAAAGCCCCAGAATTGCCCCGCACTGCCTGCTGTACTCAGCAGACAGGAAAACACGATTGAAGCCTGATCAACTGATCAAATCCAACCACGTAATGCCGACAAGATTCTAAAGAACCTGTTTACTACATTACCTAGAAGGGAACAAGGTTCTTCCCTATCCCTCTCTTTTCTTCCTTGGCCTCAATCCTGATCTCCTTTCTTTCTGCCAAGCGCTGCACCATGAAATCAAGAAAACTAGGGGCAGGCAAGACATGGAATCAGAGTTCAGATGGTGTTCTTCTCACCTCTCCCTGACGTGAGTGATGCTGGGACAACGCAGGACGTCCCAGCAATCTCTCCCTCCTTAGCTAGTACAGAGACTGGCAGGAAGGCGGCGCACCAAGGACGTGTACGGGTTGGGGAAAAGATCTATGGTGTATGTAACGTGTATTTGATAGGGTTTCGCTTCTTCTCTCGCTAAGTTGGGCAGATTGCACCCAAAAGCCTAATTGGGCGAGGTTGTTTTATTGTTTTTTCTATTTATTTTTTTTTTTGGGCGTTACATCTAGGGTTTTGGCTTGATGGGGAAAAGGGACGAGGGGGTGCGGCGGCGCCTTATATAGGCAGAGATGGTGGCCTTGCCGTGCGCGCCAAGAGAGCAGATGCGGTGCGGGCGCAACTCGGACACGATTGGGCTCTGGTTCGAGTCCGGGTTCAGGGAGACGGCTGGAGGAGGGAGATGACGGGTGGGGCCAAGGCGTCAGTGAGAGAGAGGGAGGGCTGCTGGGCTGGGCCAATGCAGGGAGAGGGAACGGAGTTGGGCCAAAAGATGGGCCGAGAAAGAAAATATAGAAAGGATAGATATGTTAAAGGTTTGAAGGATTATTTTCAAATAAATTCAAGCAAACATATTAGAATTCAATCAAATTTGAATTCAATCATCCACAATTTAAAATGAAACAACATGAAATGCATTCAAACAAAATGTGGTCCTATATTTATTTTTACTTCTTTTCATAAAAAAATTAAATTCCTAATCAAATCAATAATCCTACAATTTAAATTTGAATTCCAAATAAATTCTAGAAATTTTTAAATAGTTGCTATTTAGAACATGTGATGAATTTTAGGGTGTTAAATTTCTGGAGTGAGATCACCTTATAATTGAGTGCAGGATAATAATATTCTCAAAGAGCCTTTGGTCTCAGACACTGAAACTATCTCAGAAACTATGTTGCCACCGTCATAGCTATCAAAGGATTTTGGGAAATCAGAATGATCCAGTGTGGAAGAATCTAATATTTATAATCTTGAAAGTATTAGAGGGGTCTTGAGTATGGAAAAGTTAGAGGAAAGAAACCACTTGGAAGCATCATCACTTTTGGAGTCAGTCACTACCGAAATCAAGTAGTTTGCCAAGTGCCTGAAACATTCAGCAAAGCCCTTTGCTGAGTGTTTTCAGTCGGGCACTCGGCAAACCCTTTGTCGAGTGCCAACGCTCAGCAAAATAAAGGGCATGAGACAGTGGATTAATGCTGACGGCGGATTTGCTGAGTGCCCGATGGGCGACACTCGGCAAACCTTCCATCAGATGCATGGCACGGTCAGTGGCATTGCCGAGTGTCAGGCAGTGGCACTCGGCAAAGTTTCGGTCTTTACCCAGTGCCAGGTGGGCGACACTTGGCAAATGTCGCAGCCTTTGCCCAGTGCCACATCGATAACTCTCTGCAAAATGGCTTGGAAGGGGACAATGTTAACGTTACTTTGCCGACTGCCATCTCACAATTGGCAAGCCTCCTGGTACTTAGCAAAGTTACCTTAAAAACTGACAGAAACATCATTTTGTCGAGTGCCAAGTCGACTAGACACGTCAAACCACCTCTTTGCTGAGTGTAACACTTGGCAAAGTGGGACCAACATTTCATGTTTTGTTTGTTTTTCAACGTATATGATGCCCCACGCAAACAAAGCAACAAACGGATTACATACACATCACAACAACCATCACATGCATCACATATATCACCATAACCACCACATGCATCAAATATACCACAAAGCACACCACATACATATAATAGTCCACAACCACAAGTTAACAAGTGACAACAGCGACAAATTCAAGCACATGTTCAACAAAGGTTTAGCCAAATGATAAGTGCAAGAAGTCTAACCACAACTCTGACTCACAATGTTGGCCACCCTGAACCTTGCGTACCCCTCGTCGTACCTCCTAAACATGGCACACACAGTTGACCTGGCCACCTCAACCAGGTGTTTGCCTGCAAAAGATCTTGGTCCATAGGATTATTCGAGCCCCACGTCTGAGGTTTCATAGGGATAAGATATTGTAAGTTTGAGACAAGACTTAAGGTAGAACAATACAAACATTCATACTCATGTAGTCGTAGGAGGGGGGACAATCGGCAGTAGATGTACTATCGGTGCAGGTACCATCATAGGCATCAATATCGTAGTGCCAAGCTGAGCTCCAACATTTTCTATCCATAGTTGCAGTTGCTGCATTTTTTGCCACTCCGCCTCCTGCGCGGCCGCCAATTGGGCCGCCACTTGCTGCGTCATCCGCTGCTCCATCTAGCCAATATTTTGGTTACAGGGAAATACGATGAAAACCTTCTCCATTGAAATGATCAATTGATATAAACTATCATCTAATAATTGAACAATTAAGCAACACGCCACATTGATTCAATCCATGGTTTACTAACAAATCAAAACTAAACGTCAATGTTGCATTAATGAACTGATATCTCATATGTACAAACGGCCATTAGGGCTTTGCATGACTTACAAAACATAAGCATTCAAATTTCCTAATGAAAATAGAAGAAAAAAAAAGCAACATTCCAATGGTGTTCCCGCTTGTCCCCCCCCCCACCGTCTCTCCCCTCCGCGGTGGAATGATTCTACAATCATGTCTTGGAGGTGTGGCAAAGAATTTCCATGTCCATCACCTTTCAGGTTTCATGTATCGGTTTTCGGTGGCATCAAAGAATATTGGCTTCCTTGTGTATCACCAGGGATCATTTCTATGCAAATGTTTTGTTGTCTACTTCTCTCTGTGGGGGAATGGTGGACCAAATTGGATCGTACAGCATCAGCAATGGTGCAAGGAGTGTGAGTTAGAATGGACTCATGTGAAACGTACAAAAGATTCATATGCGGATGCTGTTCGCACTCCTTGCGATGTTAATCCTGGCAGGAAATATGTTTTTCGACAACTGAATTATTCTACAAATTATTATCATTCAAACTACAATGATCACCCTGCTCCCAAAGAGGATGAATCAGAGATGCATCGTCGAGAAGAACAGAGATCTAGATCACTGAATGGACGCCGTGATGTCAGGAGTCCAGACCAGAATTTAAACGCAAACTGAGCCACTACAAAAGTCAGGTGCGTTGCTTCCGATGCCTCTCCTTGGGTCATCGCATTGAAGAATGTACGGATTAGCATAGATGCAAATCATGTTATCGGTATGGTAATGTTTCACGTTTCTGCCGAAATACCTACAATAATTCTCGAGTCTATCGGGTTAAATGTGGAAATATTCCTGATATGCATGATGCACAAAATCCGGTCAAAGCAACAGAAAGGGAGGACGCCTTAAATAAGGCATCCACCTCCCAGCCTTCTCCAAGTGTCGAAGCCTCTCCTCCACCCTCACCAACAGCAATCCCCATGCCTCCACCTCCGCCCTCCCAGTCAGAAACCACCATGGCTAATGTCACAACCAATTTTGATAGCAAAACTAGATGTATTACATATGTGTGCCAGGATCAGTTTACAGAAACATGTTGACATAAAGTGCATACAAAAATAGTGCTCAAGCATATAAAAACATAAAGAGTACTGTTGGGGGAAGTGATAGCAGGGACACATTTGGAGAGAACGCCTTAAAGGCCGGGGAGAAAGAAGTTACAATTGCGAAAAATGAAGTCGAAGCCAGATCGAAGCTTTGTCCAACACACGAAGGCAACGATGGAGATCTGGGCATTGATCGAAGGTGCGAGGAAGCCTCGTTCGACGGATGAAGGCAGCGACGAAGCTCCGGGCATTGAACGAAGGTGCGAGGAAACCTCGTTCGATGGATGAAGGCAGCGACTAAGCTCCGGGCGTTGATCAAAGGTGCGAGGAAGCCTCGTTCGACGGATGAAGGCGGCGACGAAGCTCCGGGCATAGATCGAAGGTGCAAGGAAGCTTCGTTTGACAAACGAAGGCGGCGACGAGGCTCCGGGCAATGATTGAAGCTGCGGCGTGGCTTCGGGAGGCGAGCAAAGGTACGCCGAGCGAAGATTCAGCAGGACGAAGGCGTGTCAAAATGGAGGCACGGCTAGTTGAAGTCGTTTTGGAGTTTTGATCTCGGTTTGGAACCTTTTGCTTAGCTCCGCAAGGAAAAATGGCGGGAAGCAACGTTAGGATCTGACAGAGGTGAGTGGGTAGTTATGGCGGGAAATAACGATTGGCAAGGATGTAAGCGAAGTTGACCCCTGTAAATATCAAGAGCGTTGCAATTGAGAGGGGGGATCGTAATCTTTGACATGAGAAATGAAATTTACATCTTTGTTGTTGGTACACTTGCAAATTCCGCGTTACAACAGTTGGCGCCCACCCGTGTGTCTGGCCGAAAGGCAACCCATAATGCCACCCAAGAAAAGGCCTCCCAAGGAGGCGACAAGCAATGTTGAGTCAGACGCGATCGAGAACCCCAACGGAAACAGAAAAAACAAAGAACAGAAACCTCGGTCCTAGAAGTAGAGATTGAGCAGGCCAATTTGGTGGACAACATGATACAGCCAGAGGCTCACTCCGAATTGCATGTACTCTTGAGCAAGGTTGAGAAGCTCAGAGCGGAGAAGAGAAAACTCGAAGAAGAAAATCAAGCAAGAAAAAAAGCAATGGAAGAAGAGAGAAGACTCAGTGCAGCAAGACATGAGCTTCGCACCTTGCAGAGCGAACTCGAGCCAGCCATCAAAACAGAGAACCCCTTGAGAACGACACGTTATCCAGACGCATCCTCCAAGCTTTCGACCCAGCTTCACCCTTATCGGAGGGACTACAGTCCGCACCATGGCCGCTTCATACAATCCAGTCACTCTGCCCAGATACAATGGAACTACCGATCCTAGGCAGTTCCTCATGAGTTACGAGGTAGCAGTAGCCTCGGCAGGGGGAAATGACTTAGTCTTGGCAAAATCTTTCATCATAGCTTGCGAGGGCGCCGCACTGGATTGGTTCTCTAGGCTTCCTCCAGGATCCATTTTCAGCTGGGAGCACTTGAGAGCGAAGGTTTTGCAAAATTTCCAGGGTTTCTCAAAAACTCCACTGTCTTCAGGAGACCTCTTTCACTGCAAGCAGGGTGACAAAGAACCTCTGGCCGAATACTTCAACAGGTTCATCCGCCTACGAGCACAAACCTCCGACGTGCCAGATTCAATCGCCATAGACACCTGCATCCATGGTTGGGACCAGGGCCATGCGCCTCGGAACTGGTAAAAAATAAACCTCAAAACATTCAGGAGTTGTTTTCGGAAATGGAAAAATTCTGCAGATCCGATGACGATCACCGCAGAAGAATTATTGAAAGAAACTTCTTAAGAAAGAGCGACGAGCAAGCATCCAGACCTCCTTTTTCCCCTAGGCCACCTTTTGTGAACAACAATTTTTCAAGACCGGTTTTCAGCATTGGCAACTCACAACCCGGCAACCCGGAATTCTCCCACACAACGAAAGTCAGAATCACAGTTTCACACAAGCCAAAGAGGGCGAGGAGGACGAGCCTGAGGTCGGTGGCGAGGCCAAAGCCCCCACACTGACGGGCAACCTCAAACTTGGTATTGCCAATTCCACGGAGAAGGGTCCGACCACGGCACATCCAGATGCCCAATAACTCAAAGAGTTCTCCAAGAAATGCAGACCAAAGAGGAGAATTTCAAACCCAGGCCGGTAAATTACGCCTCCAACTGGCACCAACCTCCTCACCCCGGAAACACGTCCTCAAGCTCCATAAATGCCCAATGGTTTCAACGAAATCACCAAAGGTCCCGCGAGGCAGAACAAAGCTCCATTCAAACAACGACCTCAAGACCAGAAGAGTTACCACCACCCTCAAACAGACCTATTGAGAATTCACCAAAAGCTCCAACATCGAGCCAAAACCAGATGCCCTTATACGGCATGATTCTGCGCATCCTCGGGGGATCTCCGATTGACTTTGAAACAAAACGCCAGAGACGAGAATATTTCAGAAGAATGCACTCCATCCTCCCTGAAGGGCAAATAAAGAAAACCAATTGGTCCCACATCCCCATAATCTTCACCGAGCAAGACATGAATTTAAAGTCATTTCCCCACAATGATGCAATGGTGATCGAAACAAACATTTCAGGTTGGACAGTGACCAAAATACTTGTTGATAACGGAAGCTCAGCAGCATCATCTTCGCATCAGCTTTTGATCAAATGGAAATAGATAGAAAACTATTGCAACCATCGGATACCCCCCTCATCGGGTTCGGAGGAAAAAGGGTTACCGCTCTGGGAAAAATTGACTTGCCAGTGTCATTTGGAGATATGCAAAATCCTCGCATGGAGCACGTCACCTTCGATGTCGTGGATATGCATTATCCCTACAATGTCATCTTCGGTAGAGGTTTTCTCATCAAATTCGAAGCCATTGTCCACCAGACCTACTTATGCATGAAGATGCCGACAGCCAAAGGGGCGATCACCATTCATGGCAATCAACAAGTGGCACGCGATATAGAAAGAGGAATCGCACCAGGAGAAAAAAATGTGCACCATTTGTCTCTCACAGAGGAGCAAAGGTTAAAGAAACAGTTCCCCGAATTACTGGCAGACAAATGTTCAAGCATCAAGGAAGCCTAAGAAACCAAAAGGGTAAGAATAGAACCAGACGATCACGAGAAAATGGTCATAATCGGAGCAGAGCTAACCCCCGAAGAAGAGGAGGCACTGATAAAGTTCTTAAGGGAAAACAAGAGTGTGTTCGCATGGTCGGCCAAGGACCTTCGCGGAGTGAGTAGACAAGTGATAGAGCACTGCCTTAACGCTGATCCCAAAACAAAGCCAAAAAAGAAAAAACTTAGGAAAATGTCAGAGGAAAAAGTGGAAGCAATAAAAGCAGAAGTAAAAAGGCTGCTCGAGTCCAATATCCTCAATGGTTAGCCAATACCGTCCTAGTAAAAAAGAAAAATGGACAATGGAGAATGTGTATCGATTTCACGGATTTAAACAAAGCCTGCCCAAAGGACGATTTCCCACTTCAAAAGATCGACAGTGTAGTCGATGACGCCGCAAGTAGCGAGATGTTGTCTCTTCTGGATTGTTTCTCCGGCTATCACCAAGTTTGGATGAAAAAGAAGACGAAGACAAAACAAGTTTCATCACCCCGATCGGAACTTATTGCTTCATTCGCATGCCAGAGGGACTAAAAAATGCCGGACCAACCTTTTCAAGAATGACTTCGGTAGTACTCAAGAACCAGCTAAGGAGAAACATCTTAGCCTATGTGGATGATATTGTCGTGAAAAGCGTTGCAAGAAAAGGACACTTGCAAGATTTGGTAGAGACCTTCAACAATCTACGAGCGGCAAATTTAAGCTTGAACCCTGAAAAGTGTATCTTCGGAGTAACAAAGGGAAAAATCTTGGGATGCCTGGTCCCTTCAAAAGGAATCGAAGCTAATCCGGACAAAGTAAAAGCTCTTATAACAATGGAAGAGCCGAAGTGTACAAAAGACGTGCAGAAGTTAACCGAAAGAATTGCAGCCTTGAATAGATTTGTTCCAAGGGCAGCCGAGCGAAGCTCGCCTTTCTTCGAAATCCTACGCCATGCCAAGGAATTCTCCTGGGGACCAGAGCAAACCAAGGCTTTCAACGAACTAAAAATTACTTGGGAAAGATGATAAAACTATCACCACCCGATCTGGGAAAAGGACTATTGCTATACCTTACAGCCTCAATTTCAGCGGTTAGTGCTGCTCTGGTTCAAGAGATAAGCATAGAGGAACGCAAAAAGCAAATGACATTCTATTTTGTTTCGGAGGCCTTGTCAGGAGCAAAACTCTCTTACTCAGAACTTGAGAAAATAGCCTATGCCCTCGTCACGGCGTCCAGAAAACTACTTCATTACTTCGAGGCCCACCAAATAACCATGGTCACCAACAAGCCACTATCCGACCTTTTCTCAAACAAAGAAGCTTCAACAAGAATCAGCAAATGGGCGGCGGAACTGTCAGGGTACACATTGGAATTCGAAAGAAGAAATGCGATAAAATCCAAGCTCTCGCAGATTTCATTGTAGATTGGACCGCACCAGTAAAGGACAACAACGATCCAGCTTTGGAATGGACAATATTTTGTGACGGCGCGTATGGAGGAAAAGGAGCTTCCGCAGCCGCGGTCATCATTTCGCCATCAGGAATCAAAATAAGATTAGCAGCAAAACTGGATTTTGAAAGCGGGGGTTACATCATCACCAACAATGTAGCTGAATATGAGGCATTATTATTGGCTCTCAGGAAAATGAAAGCATTAGGGCAACCCCGCTTCGTTGCCAAGACAGATTCAAAGGTGATCACCGACCAAACAGAAAAAATAAGAGAGGCTCGAAACCCCGAACTAATCCAATATATGTAAGAAGTAAGGGATATGGACAAATATTTCAAGGGATTCACGGTCTCTCACATACCAAGAAACCATAACGGAGAAGCGGATAGCATAGCAAAAGCGGTCGCGCGAAATGATGATTTGCCCGAAGATGTAATATTTGAAATCATTACCATACCTTCCACTCAAAAAAGAAGATTAAGCCACATCATGTGGGAAGATTGGAGGGCCCCCATTATCGCTGTCCTACAAAACACATTCGAACCATGCTCAGAAAAAGAGTATCAGAGAATCAAGCAAAGAGCAAGAAATTACGTCATGAACGACGGAGAGCTATACAAAACAGGGATATCTTCACCATGGCTGAAGTGCATCCTCGAGGACCAGGGAGTGGAAATCTTAGAAGGAATTCACGCTGGTTTGTGTGGATCACACATAGGCGCAAGAGCTTTAGCTAGAAAAGCACTAAGACAAGGATTTTTCTGGCCAACCATGGTGAAAGATGCAGAACAGGTGGCCAGAACTTGCGAAGCATGCCAAAAGAATGCGAATAATCAATCCGCGCCAGCCGGTTTCACACAATTGATCACACCAACTTGGCCTTTGCAAAGATGGGGCATTGATTTAGTGGGACCATTGCCACAACACAAGGAAATTGCAAATTTGCAGCAGTTGCGGTCGAATACTTCACCAAATGGATCGAAGCCAAGCCCTTGGCATCAATCACCGCCGCAAACATCCAAAAATTCTTCTGGCAAAACATCGTTTGTAGATTTGGCGTGCCAAGAGAAGTTAATGTAGACAATGGAAAGCAATTTGACTCCGAGGAATTCAGAAACTACTGCTCCTACATCGGCACGAAGGCAAAGTTCGCCGCAGTATATCACCCGCTGTCAAACGGGGCAGTCGAAGGGCAAATGGGCTAATTTTCGCTAGCATTCGCAAAATGCCTGTTCAATTTGATAAAAGGAAAATGGATCGAGGAGCTACCTAAAGTGGTTTGGTCTCACAACACCAGTGAGTCAAGATCAACGAAGTTTATGCCTTTTAGACCGTTTTACGGCGCCGAGGCAATGATCCCGGAAGAAATCAAGGCGCTCTAAGAGTAAAAAAAGTCGAAGCCTCGGCAGAAAATGAAGCTGTAGATAAAAGACATGATAGAGCTCGACACAATCAAGGCCTGTTTCAACCTCGAGACTTACCAAAGGCAAACAAGGAAGTGGAGGAATGAAAAAGCAAAACTCTGTGAAATCACAATTGGAAATTTGGTGATCAAAAGGAAGCCGAATGCAGACAACGTTGGGAAATTAGTTGAAAAATGGGAAGGACCTTTCATAGTAACAAGGCAAACAAGGCCAGGAGCTTTTTACATAGCAAAGTAGTTCGGCGAGGAGTTACCACATTCATGGAACATAGATTCATTGAAAAAATTTTACCCATAAAGTTTCGAGCCTCTCAAGTGCCTCGAGAATTTCCTTTCCCAGAAGTTTTAGTCAGTTCGCACCCTTTTGTAAATATCTGGCCGCGTGGAAATATAAACATGCCCAGAGTTTTCTATTGTCCAGTTTTAAAATCATTCGCTTAGGGTCGTACTCTTTTCCTCGCACAGGGGGCCCTTTTTCGGGGGCGAGGTTCTTAACGAGGTGACCCAATGTAAATTTTCCTAAATCTATAAAGGAAAGAATCCCCCATTTTTTCGTGTTCCCTCGTGACTCTAAAACTAAAAGGCAAAAGAAACAGGAGTCAAGCTCCAAGCCTCGATCCCTTGTGCCTCCAAAACAAAAAGGCAAAAGAAACAAGGTTCGAGCTCGAAGCCTCGATCCCTTGTGCCTCTAAAATAAAAGGGCAAAAGAAACAAGGTACGAGCTCGAAGCCTTGATCTCTTGTGCCCCTAAAACAAAAAGGCAAAAAAAACAAGGTTCGAGCTTGAAGCCTCGATCTCTTGTGCCCCTAAAACAAAAAGGCAAAAGAAACAAGGTTCGAGCTCGAAGCCTCGATCTCCTGTGCCTCGAAAACAAAAAGACAAAAGAAACAAGGTTCGAGCTCGAAGCCTCGATCCCTTGTGCCTCCAAAACAAAAAGGCAAAAGAAACAAGGTTCGAGCTCGAAGCCTCGATCCCTTGTGCCTCTAAAATAAAAAGGCAAAAGAAACAAGGTTCGAGATCGAAGCCTCGATCTCTTGTGCCTCTAAAACAAAAAGACAAAAGAAACAAGGTTCGAGCTCGAAGCCTCAATCTCTTGTGCCTCCAAAACAAAAAGGCAAAAGAATCAAGAGTCGAGCTCGAAGCCTCGATCCCTTGTGCCTCCAAAGCAAAAAGGCAAAAGAATCAAGAGTCGAGCTCGAAGCCTCGATCCATTGGGTCTCTAAAATAAAAAAGCAAAGAAAAACAAGTATGGGCTCGAAGCCTCGAATGAATAGCACATCCAAAATGTAAAAAAAAAAGCAAAAGAAACAAGTCTCGAGCCTAAGACACATGCAACAAGGATTCACCCCAAAGTATCGATTCTGTATGCCCCAAGGATCGCAAATGCAAGTGACACAGGTCGAAAACAACTGTAAGTTGCATATCGACGTCAGAAAAAGCAGAAACGGGTGCAATTTCGTAAGCTCGAAATCACTACCCGAAGCTTTATTTTAGCAAATGTGAGGCACCAACATACGCAGCAATAAAGCTACACCTAACAAAGGACGTTCTGCAACTAGAAAGCGCGACCGGATGGTGGTTGCGCACAATAATCACAGCATTTAAAAATGCAACAACAACAAAATGCAAGTGAAGACTTAAATAATACTAAATGATGGGTTGAAGCACCTACCACCACCCAAGAGCCACTATAAAATGAAGCGTGTCACCCCTAGCAGAACAACCACAACCTCCTCATAGTTAGAAACTTCAGTCTCCGATCAGCGAACCCCTCTCGGAATAGGAGGTGTCGGGAAGGACAAGAACTAATGACGATGGCACTCCCGGTCAAGCCTACAAACGAAAGTTACTGGACTTCCGGATATCCTATAGAGCAAGTATACTTCCCGGTGAATAATCTCAAAACGTAGCACTCATGTGACAAAGCAAGCTACTTGGTATCTGCATCAGGGAATCAGGGCATGCCAACATCAATGCCAAAGAATACTTAAGCGTGAAGCATTTTTTCGCATTTTGTACAAATATAAACATACCAAGGCAATACAATTTGTACAATACTTGAGCACAAAGAATTTCCACGCAATAGCCAATCACGAAATATCGAGAAACAATGTTGAGAGCAGGTTTAGACCAAAAAGAATAAAATCAATTCTAGGAAAAGCTCATTCCGAAGTTTCGCTGATAGCCTCGTCCAAACTCAAGGCAAGCACAGTGAAACGACAAACAAGGCCAGCGACCTAATTCAAGAAAAAGCCAAGATTCCCGTAAAGATAATTCCTAAGGGTATTGATGCAGACAAAAGTCTCATAAAAGGCCTTAGGGGCTAGGGGGAGGGGGACGCTTTCTTCTCAGAAGGAAAGCAGCAAAAGAGCCCCTCACGACCTTTTCTCAAACAAAATACACCCCACATCCCATCTACGCACCAAACGAAGGTCTCGCTAAAATTCTCAAAAAGACTCAACAGGGCTAGAGGAACAAGCACTAAAATAGCCCAATGAGTTGGGTGGCACGCTTTTCGCATTTATCAAAAAATCACGAAGGATACGACGGTTCCACGAAATCACGTTTCACCGTCGAAGTTTTTCAACACAGCAATATTCGTAAAAAGGCCACAGGGGCTAGGGGGAGGGGGACGCTTTCTGCCCAAAAGAAAACAACAAGTAGCCCCTAGGTCTTTTTCTCCCAAAGCAAGCAGCAGACATCAAGTTTCGATAATTCGCAAAGATTTCACGGCTAAGATGTAGGGCTTACGACCCAAAAAGAAGTTTTTTCTTTTCGAGAAAAAGCAGATTCGAGGGTCGAGCGTCCCAATCAAACAAGCCACACTCAATACCAACCTCGAGCAAAAACATAATTCGCAAAAGTGAAGGGCGGTACTTTCATCAATCACAAGTCAACCCAAGACATTTCCACAAGAACAAGGTTGTTACTTAGCTTACAAATGTATTACGGATTCCTTTCACAAAGTAGGGACTAAACCTAAAGACTAAGTCTGAAACAGAAAGTTTGTCCTAATCGCGAGGTAGCAAAGTTTCGGCTTCGGCTTCCTGATCTCGCCCCATATCACCCGTGGCAGGAACCGCGGACGGCGAACAAGCTTTCTAACGGCCATCAGCCTCGGCCCCAGTATCAGGAACCGAAGGTCCTCCAGCTTCGAGGGTTGCGGGTTGAGCGGCATCCTGTAAAGAAACGAAAAACAATAAGAAAAAAAGAAGAGGAAACTTTGTCGAGGCAAGTCATTTAGCATACAAAAATCTGCGTTTCAAGCAGAAAAGGGGATAAGGTGTTACCTCAACATTTTCAGCGGCTAGCCCTTGCACAGCGTCGCGACCAAAGGCAATCTAGAAATCACGAACGAACCTTCCCTTAATGGTTTCAAGGCTCGGCGGATTTGCAGAGTTACAAGAACCAAGATCTTTTGGAAACTTGAAACTTCTACCAGCCATCCGATCAAACAAAAGATGGTTCTCACGTTCCAAAAATTTTGCAAAACCTTCACAGCAGATCATTGCGCAATTATCATTGGCGGTCTTCATGACTTCGCCCAAACTCTCAAATTCGTCTTCAAGCCAGCCAACGAAGCTTCGAAGGTCCAGATGTTGAGGTAAATCATACGGTGTGGCACCAAATGATGCCAGCGCAGTTTTGTACGAAAAAAAACAAATCCTTGATTTTCCCAATCACTTCGGCATCAGCCTCGTCACGAGCTCCATGGTCGTTTCGAAGCTCCAAAATTTGACGCTCAAAAAGTTTCACCATGTTTCACATTAGCATCTTCCGCCACGGTGTTACGAAGGTTTTCGATAACTTCAAGATTGGCCTTGTGAGAGCTTTCCAGCTTTTGGAATCCCTTAACCGCAGTTTCGGCGGTTTCCACATATTTTCCCATTTTTTCCTCCAATTCCTTTACAAGAGACCGAAGCTGGGAAATCTCATTGTCTTTAGAGATAGCCTCAATTGCCATTAGCTTGGACCTGAAAAACAGAAACAAAAATTCAGGGCTAAGGAAGACCCTGAATCAAAAAGAAAAGAATCTGAAACCAAAGAAAAAGCGACAAAATACCTTATAACAAGTAGTGGCTCCAAGCATGCTCAGAGCACGAAGATTGAGGCACTTAAGGGATTTCTTGAAATCTAATCAAAGCAAAAGAACAGCTTAAGAAGTCGGTCAACTGAATTTACCTTCGTGATCAAAAGGAACAATCGGGGGTATTCCAGCATCCGTCGGGGACGACATACCAGCACGATCTTCTCCCAGAGGAGGATCTTGCGAACTTGGAAATCTCTGAAATTCTAGAGTGGAATTATATCCATAATTCGGAGACAAAACTTCCAAGATATTTGACAAAAAAAAAGAAAAAAAACAACAAAAAGTATAGGTTTTAATACCCCAGAAATGTCGCTTGCTTCAACAAAAGTAGAAGGCCCGACAGTTTGAACACCAGCTTCCTTGGTGTAAGCTGAGCAGGACCTCAAGTTTAGTTGCAAATCATTCACGAAGTTTGGATCAAAGTGTCGGGGAGGCTGATCTAGCACCCAGGAAAGCGAGCCAACATATTTCATAACAGCAAGGCAAGTTGGGGTATTCATGAACAAACCTTCGTTAGGGGCAGCGGCGGTACCAGCAAGTTCCTGCATAAAAGAATCCGAGCCCAAGTCGCCAGGAACACAACTCACAACTTTCAGTTGACAAGAAAAGGGATAAAGAAATTCTGAATCCGGTTCCTCGAGAACACTAGCTTTCACATAAAACCAGTACTTTAGCCAGTTACTGTCTTAGCGATTCCTCTGAGCATATGACAAATTAAGCATTTTGAGATTTCTTTTAACACTCTCCCAGCGAGGCGTGAAAGTGCAAATCCCATATTGAGCGGAAAGCCGAGGGCCATCTTCGTCCAATCTTTTTGTCCGTTTCTGAGGATGAAGTTCGTAAAAACGGGCAAAAGAGTATACATTCACTTCACCTCCGAAAGTTTTCACCGCCCAGAAAAACTTGGAAAGTTGAACAAAGGCATTGGGAGTGAGATGATGAAATTGAACATTAAATCGATCCAAGATTTCCGCTAGCATGACATCGCACGGAAAGCAAATCCCTGCGGTAAAAAAATATAGACACACCAAAACCTCGTCTCCTTTTGGATCTGGAACGGTCTCGGTACTAGGGGCACGACCATGATCTTTAGGAAAAAAAACTAACTCTTCATAAGAACGAATAAGAGATAGGGTAACCTCTGATCGCCCAAAATCGAAGGTAGGCTCTTCCGAAGCATCACCAGCTACAAGATCAGCTGCATCAGCCTCAACTTCCTCCAAATCTTCATCACTTCCAACTTCGCCAACATCACGACTCTCAATATCTTCCTCTACCAGCCGTTCGCTCCTAGCCACATTATCTTCCGAGGAAGCTGAACCTTCGCCGGCTTCCAACGAAGAAAAAACAGTCTTCTTTATGTGAGCCATCTAATGAGGATTGCAGGAAAAAATATGTTAAAAAAAAGAGAAATCAAGTAAGGAGGCAAAATCGATACTAGACGATAAGGGCAAGAAAATCACCTCGAAGCTTCGCAGAAATCAAGCGAACAAAGGCAACAAACTCATTTCCTTTTTCTAAGACAGCAAAAATGGGACCTTCGTAGAAACTTCGTGCACTAGCAGCAATAGCGGAAAATTCAGGAAAAAAATAAAAAGAGGGGGGTGAACCTCAGTATTTATAGGGGGTGATAGGCCTCGGCAAAGCCCGCCCAACGAATTCAAATGGTCACAAGATCTATATCGTACACGTGTCACACGCGAAGATCCAGCCTGGGGGACGCTTTCTTCCTGTTTTGGGCGTCAAGTTCGAAACATAAGTTAATTTTCGAAATTGAGGCCCGAAGGGGCTACTGTTGGGGGAAAGCGATAGCAGGGACACATTTGGAGAGAACGCCTTAAAGGCCGAGGAGAAAGAAGTTACAATTTCGAAAAACAAAGTCAAAGCCAGATCGAAGCTTCGTCCGACACACGAAGGCGACGATGGAGATCTGGGCATTGATCAAACGTGCGAGGAAGCCTCGTTCGATGGATGAAGGCAGCGATGAAGCTCCGGGCATTGAACGAAGGTGCGAGGAAACCTCGTTTGACAGATGAAGGCAGCGACGAAGCTCCGGGCGTTGATCGAAGGTGTGAGGAAGCCTCGTTCGCCAAACGAAGGTGGCGACGAGGCTCCGAGCAATGATCGAAGGTGCGGTGTGGCTTTGGGAGGCGAGCAAAGGTACGCCGAGCGAAGATTCAGAAGGACGAAGGCGTGTCAAAATGGAGGCATGGCTAGTTGAAGTCGTTTTGGAGTTTCGATCTCAGTTTGGAACCTTTTTGCTTAGCTTCGCAAGGAAAAATGGCGGGAAGCAACGCTAGGATCGGACAGAGGTGAGTGGGTAGTTATGGCGGGAAATAACGATCAGCAAGGATGTAAGCGAAGTTGACCCCTATAAATATCAAGAGCGTTGCAATTGAGAGGGGGGATTGTAATCTTTGACATGAGAAATAAAGTTTACATCTTTGTTGTTGGTACACTTGCAAATTCTGCATTACAACAAGTACTTTATTACACTCACGAGAGAAGCACGAAGGCCTATAGGTTCGACATAGAAACATAAATAATAAAACTAAGTAGCAGCAAGTCTTCACAGGCAGCTGACTGGTTGACACCATCCTAGAAGTCGTCAAGATCCTCAATGTACTCTCCATCATTCCCTTCTGAATCCCAATTAGCAAGGGTGAGTACGCTTATGGTTGGTACTTAGCAAGTGGGGTGAGAATGCAAGCCATGAAGGATAGGCTGAGCTAAAGCGGTGAGCGTTTTAGTTGGTCAATATTTTATGAGCAAGCACCTATTTACTATGGTGTAGGTGTATACCATCCCACCTTAAGCATATAAAGTATATCATCATAACCATATCTCATCATCCACAACCAAGTACCACAATTTAGCATCCAGTTCAAGTGTGATTATCATGTGAGGGTCCAGGTCGCTCATAACTGTAACACCCCTGGTGTTTAAAGCGTATAAATAAGAGTGATTAAACAAACTAAGGCACTAAACCGTAAAACTAAAATCACTAGTAGGAATGAGAATTATACATGAGGATTGTTAAGTTTGTACTCGTGCCTTGGTTCTTGAATTTTGAACCCTACAAAAACTTTTCTAGTACAAATCTAAACATTTTCTCTTACAAGTTGCACGGCAAAACTTTAAATACATATTCTCTAGACGACGCATAAAAAAAAAATTTCCTAAAAAGAAATCAGGATTGAACGGCAAATTAAGTAATGCTTCTATGTCCTAAAGGTCTTAAAGGACTAATGGCTCATATGAAGTCAACGCACGAAATGATTCCAACTAGCGATATTAATGACCTTCAGAAGGCAAGGTTCTAATTTAAAATTATAAATGAGAGTTGTGCACATCACAAACGTCTGATCAATATGAAAGGTGGTAGTACTTTTCTTGTTTCGAAACACCTTTCTTTGGGAAAGTATTTTCTAATTATAAAACCAAACCACTTTCTCAAATGGAAGTTGTGTATCTAAAAAGGTCATTTACAACCTTGGTGAGTTATGTATAACTCAGATGCTTAATCCACCAAACATAGGAAATCAAGTTTGAAAGACCAACTTAAACATGGGATGAAAAACACGCGGTCACACACCCTTTTTAAAGGAGCACACTTTGGGCTATAAATAAAATAATATTTAGAGTGCTCCTAATGTTCTTTAGTAAAATAATTGTTAATGATTTAATGTTAGGGTTAAACACTTGGACTAATAAAGCTTGCAGTTCTAATCATGGCCTACATGTGGCAATCTTGAGGTTTTAGTAATAAAATGAGATTTTGTTCACAACATGAGCTTCCATAAAATACAAAGGATGTAAATTAATTAATATTTAATATATGTCAAGTTGTTAATGACATAATTAAAAGTTGAGCATATAAAATAAATAAGCTTTTAACCTCCATGTATGTGTCCATGTTTTAACTTTAAGTTAAAATAAGATTTTTACTCTCAAAATAAAAGGAGGAAGGACTTTAAATTGAAAACTCTCTTTGAGCAGCATACCTCTGATGTTTAGTGACACTATTGAAGGGTCTAAGAAAGGAGGGAGAGGTTAAATAAAATAATTAATAAAAAGGAAGATAAGGCAAAACAATGGGGTTAGAATTCAGAAATTGACCAAAAATTCAGACTGAAATTCAAAACAAAGGTCTGGTGACACCCAACTGAAATCTCAAGACTTGGGTGCTGAACTTAAAAATCTCGGACCAAAATAGTTGTCATCACCTACACCTACAGCCGTTCGCGACAACCTCGCCACGGCGTTCGCTCCGCTTGTTGACCCTCGAACCAGCATGTCCGTCACGATCGAGCTTACCCAGTATTGTCCGTCACGATCGAGCTTACCCAGTATGTCCGTCACGATCGAGCCTACCCAGTATGTCCGTCACGATCGAGCCTAGCCAGTATTGTCCCTGATGATCGAGCCTAGCCAGTATGTCCGTGACGATCGAGCCTAGCCAGTATTGTCCGTGACGATCGAGCCTAGCCAGTATTGTCCGTGACGATCGAGCCTAGCTAGTAGTTTCAGTCACAATTCGAGGCCGCACGATAGGACCCTCGAGGCCCCGCAGTCCGTCACGATTCGAGGCCGCACGATAGGACCCTCGAGGCCCCGCAGTCCGTCACGATTCGAGGCCGCACGTTAGCACGCTCGAGGCTCCGCAGCCCAGCTCGAGGGGGCACTTACCCTCGAGCGACGTTCCGTCACCCTCGAGGCTCCGCAGCCAAGCTCGAGGACTTACCCTCGAGCGACGTTCCGTCCCGCTCGAGGCTTCGCAGCCAAGCTCGAGGGGGCACTTACCCTCGAGCGACGTTCCGTCACGCTCGAGGCTTCGCAGCCAAGCTCGACGGGGGCACTCACCCTCGAGTGGCGTTTCCGACCGTTCGAGGCTCGGCAAGCTCGAGCTTGCGGTTCAAGCTCGAAGCGCCGTAGCGACTGGTCGAAGTGCCTGGTCCAAGCTCGAAAGTTGTGTCCCACACCTCAAACTCCAACTTTTAATTTTACACGTTTCGAAGTTCAGCTCAAATTTTTGGAGAAAGTTCAAAAGGGGCAAAGGAACTCCACGGGGCTGCCAGCTCGCCCCTGGCGCGCTCTGCTCCGGCCGGAGTCCGGCCGCCACGTGGCCGGCGTGTGGCGGAGACCGCGTCGGGTCGGCCGAGCCGTGGCGGCAGCTAGCTTTTGTCCTCACGCGTTTGTCCAAGCCTTCCGTACCGTCACGTCGCGGGCGACGGCGCACTGCTGCCTCGCGCCGCGGAGCGCCATCATACGGTCGCGCGCCGCCGTGGCCGCACGCGCGCTCGT
The DNA here is from genome assembly GCA_015342445.1 of Digitaria exilis. Lineage (NCBI taxonomy): Eukaryota > Viridiplantae > Streptophyta > Magnoliopsida > Poales > Poaceae > Digitaria > Digitaria exilis. Next base: position 3,738,713 of record JACEFO010002380.1, read on the forward strand.
GCCGCGCCGAGCGCACTGCAGGCGGTAGAGTCCATTCGCGTCGCGCCAAAGCCTCTGCTGAGGATCTCCACTTCATCACGCGATGATCTTTGACGCCCAACCGCGCGTGTGCGCTCTGTTCGAGCTCGCCGCGCCATCAATGGCGACCGCGACAGCCACCCACGCGCTCGCACGCTCCCGAGGCCGCACAGTGCCTCCCTTGCGTGCCCAAGCACTCCACCGCGCACTCCCACCCCTCCTCTCACTCGCTCACTTGGTCATTTCCACTTCCCCGCGCTCGCTCGGTCTTCTTCCTCCTCGCGACGCGCAAGCCGAACCCAAGCTCTTCGCGAAATTCCTCGTCCACGCTCCACCATTCCCCAATCCATCCCGCACGGAGCTAGTCAACTCCACCAGCTCCAAAACCCCCAACTTAACCCCAAGACATTGACCCTTCTCCGGCGCGAATTGTCGATTTCCCCCAAATCGCAAATTCCGGCCGTCGAAGTACCCCCACGTCGAGCCCCTACTCCGAGCCGTCCCCGAGCTTCCTCGAGCACGCCATTAGCTTCCCCAAGCTCTGCTGGTGCTCAAGGACCTCTGCCCCCTCCGCGAACGACCCCGAGCTCGCCGGCGTAGAAGCCGCGGCGGCCGCGCCGCCACCTCCTCGTCGCCGGCACAACTCCGACCTCCCCCAGCCTCCAAACCGTCCTCAAACGACTCGTGGTGAGCCCAGGATCATTTCCCCCCACTTCCCCGTGCCTAGTTCGCCGTAGTTTGCCCGGCGCAACTCCGGCGAGGTCCCAGGGACTTTTCTTCATCGTCTACCTTTGTTTAGGGGCCTCTGTGCAAAAGTGCAGGACTGGTTCGCGAAGTTTTAAAAGATCTAGGGTTCTCTGCGTAAAAAGATTCTTAAGTCTAGGTTTGTTTTTCCCGAAACTTGTAAAATCCATTAAAAATCGTACAAAAATCATAAAAATGCACAAAAATACTCTCTGGATTCCTGAGAGTCTAAACTACAATCTCTATTAGACATGTTTGTACTTTTGACGAACTGTATGTGAATTAAAATTCAAACTATGAAAACCTAAAGTTGTGCACCATTTCAAATCCAGAGCTACGCTAGGGTTGAGCTTTGGATATGTTGTTTGTAGTGACTTTGGACAGCATGTGTCCAAAGGGGACTTAAAAATATGAACTACAGCTCCTGTTATGAATTAAAATAGGTTTTCTGTCTTTTTGCAGTGCATAAATCATTAAAAATAATCTGGGCAGTGAAAATCACCATCTTGCTCCAGAGGACTAAAAACTTGTTAGCACACCTGTGAAAAATGAGAAACTTAATTTTTGCTCTGTTTAGGATGGTAAATAATTAAATATGTGTTTTGGATGGAAAATTATTGAGGACTACCCAAGGGTTATTTTGAGCCATCACTTGGCCAGAGCCCTCCTCATGCTTATGCCTAGCTTTGGTAGGAAAATCTTCTGAAATGGATGAATTTTCAATTTTATATGAATTAATTTCAATTCTGCTGGCAGCAACTTGATATAATTTTTATAAATTATGTATAGCTCAAAATTAGCTAAATTTTGGAGTGAGCTTAGCTCTTATACTCCAGTAGCTGTCATAAAGTTTATAGCTAAAATTGATAAACAGAAATGGAGGAACAAAAATGAGAAGGAATCTAGATGGAAATTGATTTATATAAAGGAATAAACCTTTTTGGTTAATTGGTTAATATAGAATGGATAGAATCTGAAATTCCAGAACAGCACCCAACCTTGAGAAGAAATAAAAAGAAATCTCTTATATATGTACACAATCACCATCGAAATCGATAAAACTTTTTCCACACCTACACTTGTTTTTGTGAAGAAAATAGAAATGCTTAAGCATGTCTAGGTGAATATGGCCTTCAAGGCCTTAATCTTAGCATCTATAGGCAGCCGCCTTAAAATATGCATCTCATGTAGACGGCGCTATCCCGGACGGCGACTACACCCTCATCCTCGCAGACGAGGAAGGAGTCCCGGAGCACGGTGCCGGTACAGAAGTGACCAACCCGGAGGCTAACTCTCAATTCGAGCAAGAAGGCAAGCCCCGGAGCATAACCTAACTTTACCAAATTATGCACTTTGAATTCTCTATGTTTGTGCATTTACGTTCAAGGAGTTGATTGAATACCTTAGCTGCACATTTCCTAGTACCTATGACTTGCAATACTAGTATGAAAGGATCGATAGGGCATTGCTTTAGGTCCGTTACAAGTCGAGTGATTTCCTGTCACTCGCGAGACATAGGAATTGCTTGTCTTTACTTATGTTGGAATCATAAGGATTGACGGGCGGGATGATAGATGTAGATCTCCCGTCCGTGTATGATAATTGATTAAGGTCGAAATGTGTGGAAAGAGCTGTCAAGTTTTTGAACGTACCACATGCATGCCGATGTATGGGGATCGGTAAGCCCGGTACCAGATTGAAGCAGCTAGGGCCGATAGCCATCTCTCCTTGGAAACTTTGTTTTCCCCTGCCGTACACTTGTGGATATATGCGTGAGACTGTGAGTGAAGCAGTAAACCTTTATCCTAAGGAAATGGACCCGGTTCCGAATTGTGGATCGATGGGAAAGGTTGGGAAATGCTTGTACCTTTTATAGCAAGCAGAGTATCCGTGTGTGTTGGGTTTCCCCTGGCCAGGTAGCAAAATTCGGTTCGAACTGTCCGCTTCTCGCGGTTAATGAGACTGCTTGACCGCCTGGCTACATTGAGTAACAAGTGAAACTTTGAGATTTATAAACTTGTTCTATGAATTAAATTGTATTGCACCACTTGTATGCTTAGAGAGGATGCTAATCTAGAATGGTTAAATGTACTAGAATATGATGCTAAAACTTGAAAGCAAGGATCTACCTTTAGTTGCTTTTTGGCAAACAAACCCACCAGCCAAAAGCCTCTCATTGTCTAGATGTCGGTGATATAGATTTCACCCGACGGGTAAGCCTTGCTGAGTATTAGTATACTCAGCCTTCCTTGTGGCATTAATTTACAGGTACACCTTTGGATGTCGATGCTTTGTCTTGGCCTGCCCAGGTTCCACCTGGCTGGCACATCGAATGGGTTCCGTCCTCTGCCGAGGATCGGGAGGAGTAGCATCGTGGCAGGCTTCAGCACGGTGTTATTGTATCGTCGTTAGATTTTCTTCCGCTGCAATGAACTAGTTTATTTCCGCTGCAAGACTTTGACACTCTGATTTCATTTCAAACTTGGTTTGTAATAACTTTGAGATACTATTTGTGTATGTTAATTTGTGGAATGTTGTAATCTCTGGAACTCACCTTCGTGTGGGCGTGCTGTTGTTTCGATCGAGAAAAGTACGTGGTTTAATCGGGTTTAATCCGACGGCGCTCCAGCTTATTCCGGATTAAGTGCCTGACTACGTGTTTAGTGGTCCCAAGGTACTTAACTTGGAATAATTTCGGAGTGGAACCGCCACAGCTGGCATCAGAGCCGAAACAGCGCACCGGAGAAAGCAACAGACCTTTAATAAACAATTTTTGAATAAAACTTGCCAACTCGTGCTTCCGACGCGTTTTGCGAAGGAAGGTTATCTTAGGACCGCTAAGGATGTTACCTAGAACGTGAAGCCTACGTGGGTTAAGGGATCACGATATGATAGGTGGCAAATAGTATATTATACTGACTTCCAGCACATTTCATTCTGTCATTTACTTTACGCAATGGTGGGCGCAAGGTACGGCGATTGCTGTAACGTACCACGGCACTATATGAAAATATAGTGGCGGCACATAGTCAATACGCTGTGATGGCGTATGAAACTAGAATAGGATGGTGGGCGCAAGGTACGGCGATTGCTGTAGCGTACCACGGCATCATATGCAAATATGATGGCGGCACAAAGTCAATACGCTATTTCAATAGCGTATGAAACTGTCAATATGTTGCTTTGGTGACATATGAACATTGCCCGTTCAATGTTAAACGTTCGGGTGCCACCTCTATAGTGGGTGGTAATGAATGGAGACGCTTTCGTGAGTGCTGGCACGAAAGGTTGATTATATATGCTCTGGAATGGAATTTTCTGCAGGTACACTAACCACGATTCCGTAAGATGAACGGTTAGAAAAGTTCGGCTAGTTAATATAGGGAGAGACGGATATTGCCTAGCCACCGGCACTAACTTCGTAGGCCAAAAGTTTATTGGCACGTGTGATGGTGAGAACGAATAGGCCGCTCATGCATTGCAACTCACTGAAATGTTATTGAACCATAATGCACGATCATTGAACTAACCGTCATCAAAAATTGAATAACAACCGGAAATTGTGTCGAAACTCTGCCGAAATCAGCCTGTTTGCACCTTAATTCGAAACTGAAAACGTTGTCAAATGAAAAGGTGTTCAACATGAAAGTTGTCATAAATATTATGAAGTTTATGCTGTAGAAATTTCATCAAAATTGGTTCAGTAGAACTGGAGTTATGTTTAAAATGGTAACCCCCTGTCTGCTGGAATTTTCTGGGAACAACAAGTTTGAAAGTGGATTTTACACCCTCTTAACAGCAGTTTCTGCTAGAGGCTTAAAAATGAAAGTTGTCACAAATTGTGTCTAGTTTATGCTGTCAAAATTTCCACAAATTTGGTTCAACCAATTAAAAGTTATGCTCAAAATACCAACTTCCTGTCTGCTGGACTTTCAGCAGAGAGTTAATTAAAAGATTGGGGTTTTGCGCCACCTAGATCACTCGTTCTGTTTTTGTGTTGAACTAAAAAGTTGTTGGGAATTATTTAAACTGTATTCTGGTCAAGTTGGGTAATGTTTGGGCTTATAGATTTTGAGATATGAAATTTTTCCTATTCTGTCCATAATCTGATTACTTTCTTTAAATATATGTCGGTCCTCACTTAGATTTGATGTCTATATTGCTACCGCCTCACTTGTAGCTAGCTCTGCTGTGGCATCCCTAAATTTTAAACACTTAAGTAAGCTACAATTAAGTTAAGGAATGCAAGACTTTTGGACAAGTAAAACTCGAAAAATGAACCAAATACCGACCTCCTGTCTTACTAAATATTCTGGGGACAGTAATTAAGAATTTGAATTTTGCACCATCTTAACCTCAAAATTGAAGAAATGCTGAACAGTAACATTGTATACAAATATGTTAGGAACAATCTGGTGAAGTTTGGGAAATTTTGGGGTGTTAAATTTTTGGCTATGAATATTTTACTCACTGTCCAAAATCTGCCTTGTTTCGTCTCTTTCATGCCGAATTCCATAATCTGACAAAGGAATAAGGGAACTAGAGTTATAGGGAAAAAAATCATATGGTTCGGTGTGCTGAAAATCCATCTAAACCGAGAAGCCTAGATTGAAGGTTTTGACCAACTTAACCACTAGATCCGCGTCTGAGATACAAAGCAATGTGTAGCTTACCAAATTCCTACTACCTGACCAAAGATGAATAACTCTGGATGTTAGATCTGTTTACTACAAATTTTCTTCCACTCATTCCAGCTCTCATGTCTTTCACTCACTTTCTACCCCTTCGACAATTGTAGTAAATCAATGGTATGTAAACAACTTCACTCCACTCTCTTGGCCCAGTGCCTTTTTTCCCTCTTGTTTCCTTTTTGTGAAATAGGAAAATTGTTTGGTGTGCTTTGACATGGACCAATTGTGAAGGTTTGGATGTCAAGCATGAGTCGTGCCTCCGTTGTTGTCTGATTCTATACAGTCTAAACTCATACCTTGATTCAGGTGTCTTCACCAACTCTCTCATACCGATTTGATTTACTTCACTTTGTTTAACATTGATACCTTGTACCGAAGTAACTTGATTCCTTAATCCTTGGATCCTATGCTGTTGTTCTTGCTCAAGATAATATAAATAATTGAAATGAATATGCAAAATTGGGTCAATGTCACTTTTTCTATGCATAATCAGTTATAGATACAATATGCATTTTATTCCTTTATAAGCAATTCATGTGCATGGGCATTACATATCCATTAACATGTCATTTGCATCATGATAATCTTTTGGTACCTAACCACATGTGCATCTAACTCATGAATGCTTCTTCCTCCTGGTGTCAATTGGGTTGTTCCCTCTGAAATTATTGTGGTATTGTATTCCCTAACCTATGGTGCCGTGATGGAACCTAGGATCTCGTGTGTGTGCTGCAGCCACACGCTTGAGTCACTTGGAGCACGCTGGTATCTTGGTATGCGGGAATATGACCCACAAAGACCTTTATTGACAACCCAAATAGATACTTCCTTACTCTCACTAATTGTTCCGCAATGATGAATTTTAATTATGTGATGTAAGGTCTACTAACTTGCATCACGGCGTGTACATCATACTCTCATAAGCATATGCACCATACGCTCATGTGCATGTGTATTATATCATGTGCACCTCATCATGAACATGCCATGTATACCATGGTAAAGTGCTTAAGTTTGGCAATTTGATAATTAAGATAAAAATTTGAGCAAGAATTTTCCAAATTTCCATACCACACCACCTTTTCTAGGTGTATTCCCTCCTTGCCATAAGCAAATCTTTTATTGCCCCACTCTTCCTTTTAGCTCATCTTAGAATTTGGGCGGCAACCCCGTGTAACGTCATGTCATGATCATGGTATGATGTGGGCTAGTTTTAAAAATCTGTTGGGCACTCTTGTCATCTCATAACCTCGTTGTTCATTAACCCTCCCCAGAGTTTATTCCTTGTTCCTGTTGATATAAAAGTGGGTAAATCATTGTTTAATTAAGACCTACAATTGGTTAAGCGTCTTGCCCGTGACTATCTATAGTCTCAAAGATCACCTTTGCCTACTGTTTCTCCCACCAACACCGCAGGGTCTCAAGGGCCAGTTTGACCCCCTCTGTGTCCGTGCGCCGTGTACTCTGCCCCGTTCACCAGTCCACTATCACCTTCGTCGTTTCCCTACCGCGGCTGGCCAACGCTCCCCCAGTTGTCGTCGTACCACCGTTCCGTCACCCAGGGAATCTCATTGCCGGCCCCTACCTCCTGCTGTCGACACCCCACTATCGCTGCTCCGCTCCGGCCGTCGATAAATGCAGCCTCTCCAATGGCTGCCATCACTCCAAGGTGCTCCACTTGAGTCACACCACTCCACCGCTCTCGCCTCTCTTCGGCGACCTCCACGGTACCCAAGCTGCCCATTCTCCACCGTGTCCTCCGTTCTTTGACAAGCAAGCTCTGCCTCCACCTTTTTGTAAAGCCACGAGGAAGTGCCCCTCCCGGCAACCACCTTGTCGTTTAACCAAGGTCTACGGCACCAACCTCACCGAAGAAGGAGTTCGAGCAGAAGTCACCTGAGGATTCAACAAGAATTAAGTCGACGAGCAAGGAAGATTTCGACTTTTTGACACCATCCATGGCTTGCCTTTTCTTTTCCCCGATTGGCCCTGGAGTTCACTGGACCATAGTGGTGTATTACTTTTGCCTTGTGTGCCAAATCTTGATGCTCTTAGCTTTCCATGTCTACATTCATCGCCCGCTCCCACATGAACAACGTTGATGTTGTATCGGAGATCCGGTATCAATTATCATCTCCAAGCTGTGAACCTGTAAGAACTTGGGTGCGTAGTATCTGCGTTTCTTTAACTAACACCTCTTTATTCTAACAAAATGTCCACCTTTCCTCCCTGTGCGAATCTCGGGACGAGATTCTTTTTAAGGAGGGTAGGCTGTAACACCCCTGGTGTTTAAAGCGTATAAATAAGAGTGATTAAACAAACTAAGGCACTAAACCGTAAAACTAAACTCACTAGTAGGAATGAGAATTATACATGAGGATTGTTAAGTTTGTACTCGTGCCTTGGTTCTTGAATTTTGAACCCTACAAAAACTTTTCTATTACAAATCTAAACATTTTCTCTTACAAGTTGCACGGCAAAACTTTAAATACATATTCTCTAGACGACGCATAAAAAAAAAATTTCCTAAAAAGAAATCAGGATTGAACGGCAAATTAAGTAATGCTTCTATGTCCTAAAGGTCTTAAAGGACTAATGGCTCATATGAAGTCAACGCACGAAATGATTCCAACTAGCGATATTAATGACCTTCAGAAGGCAAGGTTCTAATTTAAAATTATAAATGAGAGTTGTGCACATCACAAACGTCTGATCAATATGAAAGGTGGTAGTACTTTTCTTGTTTCGAAACACCTTTCTTTGGGAAAGTATTTTCTAATTATAAAACCAAACCACTTTCTCAAATGGAAGTTGTGTATCTAAAAAGGTCATTTACAACCTTGGTGAGTTATGTATAACTCAGATGCTTAATCCACCAAACATAGGAAATCAAGTTTGAAAGACCAACTTAAACATGGGATGAAAAACACGCGGTCACACACCCTTTTTAAAGGAGCACACTTTGGGCTATAAATAAAATAATATTTAGAGTGCTCCTAATGTTCTTTAGTAAAATAATTGTTAATGATTTAATGTTAGGGTTAAACACTTGGACTAATAAAGCTTGCAGTTCTTGGCCTACATGTGGCAATCTTGAGGTTTTAGTAATAAAATGAGATTTTGTTCACAACATGAGCTTCCATAAAATACAAAGGATGTAAATTAATTAATATTTAATATATGTCAAGTTGTTAACGACATAATTAAAAGTTGAGCATATAAAATAAATAAGCTTTTAACCTCCATGTATGTGTCCATGTTTTAACTTTAAGTTAAAATAAGATTTTTACTCTCAAAATAAAAGGAGGAAGGACTTTAAATTGAAAACTCTCTTTGAGCAGCATACCTCTGATGTTTAGTGACACTATTGAAGGGTCTAAGAAAGGAGGGAGAGGTTAAATAAAATAATTAATAAAAAGGAAGATAAGGCAAAACAATGGGGTTAGAATTCAGAAATTGACCAAAAATTCAGACTGAAATTCAAAACAAAGGTCTGGTGACACCCAACTGAAATCTCAAGACTTGGGTGCTGAACTTAAAAATCTCGGACCAAAATAGTTGTCATCACCTACACCTACAGCCGTTCGCGACAACCTCGCCACGGCGTTCGCTCCGCTTGTTGACCCTCGAACCAGCATGTCCGTCACGATCGAGCTTACCCAGTATTGTCCGTCACGATCGAGCTTACCCAGTATGTCCGTCACGATCGAGCCTACCCAGTATGTCCGTCACGATCGAGCCTAGCCAGTATTGTCCCTGATGATCGAGCCTAGCCAGTATGTCCGTGACGATCGAGCCTAGCCAGTATTGTCCGTGACGATCGAGCCTAGCCAGTATTGTCCGTGACGATCGAGCCTAGCTAGTAGTTTCAGTCACAATTCGAGGCCGCACGATAGGACCCTCGAGGCCCCGCAGTCCGTCACGATTCGAGGCCGCACGATAGGACCCTCGAGGCCCCGCAGTCCGTCACGATTCGAGGCCGCACGTTAGCACGCTCGAGGCTCCGCAGCCCAGCTCGAGGGGGCACTTACCCTCGAGCGACGTTCCGTCACCCTCGAGGCTCCGCAGCCAAGCTCGAGGACTTACCCTCGAGCGACGTTCCGTCCCGCTCGAGGCTTCGCAGCCAAGCTCGAGGGGGCACTTACCCTCGAGCGACGTTCCGTCACGCTCGAGGCTTCGCAGCCAAGCTCGACGGGGGCACTCACCCTCGAGTGGCGTTTCCGACCGTTCGAGGCTCGGCAAGCTCGAGCTTGCGGTTCAAGCTCGAAGCGCCGTAGCGACTGGTCGAAGTGCCTGGTCCAAGCTCGAAAGTTGTGTCCCACACCTCAAACTCCAACTTTTAATTTTACACGTTTCGAAGTTCAGCTCAAATTTTTGGAGAAAGTTCAAAAGGGGCAAAGGAACTCCACGGGGCTGCCAGCTCGCCCCTGGCGCGCTCTGCTCCGGCCGGAGTCCGGCCGCCACGTGGCCGGCGTGTGGCGGAGACCGCGTCGGGTCGGCCGAGCCGTGGCGGCAGCTAGCTTTTGTCCTCACGCGTTTGTCCAAGCCTTCCGTACCGTCACGTCGCGGGCGACGGCGCACTGCTGCCTCGCGCCGCGGAGCGCCATCATACGGTCGCGCGCCGCCGTGGCCGCACGCGCGCTCGTGCCGCGCCGAGCGCACTGCAGGCGGTAGAGTCCATTCGCGTCGCGCCAAAGCCTCTGCTGAGGATCTCCACTTCATCACGCGATGATCTTTGACGCCCAACCGCGCGTGTGCGCTCTGTTCGAGCTCGCCGCGCCATCAATGGCGACCGCGACAGCCACCCACGCGCTCGCACGCTCCCGAGGCCGCACAGTGCCTCCCTTGCGTGCCCAAGCACTCCACCGCGCACTCCCACCCCTCCTCTCACTCGCTCACTTGGTCATTTCCACTTCCCCGCGCTCGCTCGGTCTTCTTCCTCCTCGCGACGCGCAAGCCGAACCCAAGCTCTTCGCGAAATTCCTCGTCCACGCTCCACCATTCCCCAATCCATCCCGCACGGAGCTAGTCAACTCCACCAGCTCCAAAACCCCCAACTTAACCCCAAGACATTGACCCTTCTCCGGCGCGAATTGTCGATTTCCCCCAAATCGCAAATTCCCGCCGTCGAAGTACCCCCACGTCGAGCCCCTACTCCGAGCCGTCCCCGAGCTTCCTCGAGCACGCCATTAGCTTCCCCAAGCTCTGCTGGTGCTCAAGGACCTCTGCCCCCTCCGCGAACGACCCCGAGCTCGCCGGCGTAGAAGCCGCGGCGGCCGCGCCGCCACCTCCTCGTCGCCGGCACAACTCCGACCTCCCCCAGCCTCCAAACCGTCCTCAAACGACTCGTGGTGAGCCCAGGATCATTTCCCCCCACTTCCCCGTGCCTAGTTCGCCGTAGTTTGCCCGGCGCAACTCCGGCGAGGTCCCAGGGACTTTTCTTCATCGTCTACCTTTGTTTAGGGGCCTCTGTGCAAAAGTGCAGGACTGGTTCGCGAAGTTTTAAAAGATCTAGGGTTCTCTGCGTAAAAAGATTCTTAAGTCTAGGTTTGTTTTTCCCGAAACTTGTAAAATCCATTAAAAATCGTACAAAAATCATAAAAATGCACAAAAATACTCTCTGGATTCCTGAGAGTCTAAACTACAATCTCTATTAGACATGTTTGTACTTTTGACGAACTGTATGTGAATTAAAATTCAAACTATGAAAACCTAAAGTTGTGCACCATTTCAAATCCAGAGCTACGCTAGGGTTGAGCTTTGGATATGTTGTTTGTAGTGACTTTGGACAGCATGTGTCCAAAGGGGACTTAAAAATATGAACTACAGCTCCTGTTATGAATTAAAATAGGTTTTCTGTCTTTTTGCAGTGCATAAATCATTAAAAATAATCTGGGCAGTGAAAATCACCATCTTGCTCCAGAGGACTAAAAACTTGTTAGCACACCTGTGAAAAATGAGAAACTTAATTTTTGCTCTGTTTAGGATGGTAAATAATTAAATATGTGTTTTGGATGGAAAATTATTGAGGACTACCCAAGGGTTATTTTGAGCCATCACTTGGCCAGAGCCCTCCTCATGCTTATGCCTAGCTTTGGTAGGAAAATCTTCTGAAATGGATGAATTTTCAATTTTATATGAATTAATTTCAATTCTGCTGGCAGCAACTTGATATAATTTTTATAAATTATGTATAGCTCAAAATTAGCTAAATTTTGGAGTGAGCTTAGCTCTTATACTCCAGTAGCTGTCATAAAGTTTATAGCTAAAATTGATAAACAGAAATGGAGGAACAAAAATGAGAAGGAATCTAGATGGAAATTGATTTATATAAAGGAATAAACCTTTTTGGTTAATTGGTTAATATAGAATGGATAGAATCTGAAATTCCAGAACAGCACCCAACCTTGAGAAGAAATAAAAAGAAATCTCTTATATATGTACACAATCACCATCGAAATCGATAAAACTTTTTCCACACCTACACTTGTTTTTGTGAAGAAAATAGAAATGCTTAAGCATGTCTAGGTGAATATGGCCTTCAAGGCCTTAATCTTAGCATCTATAGGCAGCCGCCTTAAAATATGCATCTCATGTAGACGGCGCTATCCCGGACGGCGACTACACCCTCATCCCCGCAGACGAGGAAGGAGTCCCGGAGCACGGTGCCGGTACAGAAGTGACCAACCCGGAGGCTAACTCTCAATTCGAGCAAGAAGGCAAGCCCCGGAGCATAACCTAACTTTACCAAATTATGCACTTTGAATTCTCTATGTTTGTGCATTTACGTTCAAGGAGTTGATTGAATACCTTAGCTGCACATTTCCTAGTACCTATGACTTGCAATACTAGTATGAAAGGATCGATAGGGCATTGCTTTAGGTCCGTTACAAGTCGAGTGATTTCCTGTCACTCGCGAGACATAGGAATTGCTTGTCTTTATTTATGTTGGAATCATAAGGATTGACGGGCGGGATGATAGATGTAGATCTCCCGTCCGTGTATGATAATTGATTAAGGTCGAAATGTGTGGAAAGAGCTGTCAAGTTTTTGAACGTACCACATGCATGCCGATGTATGGGGATCGGTAAGCCCGGTACCAGATTGAAGCAGCTAGGGCCGATAGCCATCTCTCCTTGGAAACTTTGTTTTCCCCTGCCGTACACTTGTGGATATATGCGTGAGACTGTGAGTGAAGCAGTAAACCTTTATCCTAAGGAAATGGACCCGGTTCCGAATTGTGGATCGATGGGAAAGGTTGGGAAATGCTTGTACCTTTTATAGCAAGCAGAGTATCCGTGTGTGTTGGGTTTCCCCTGGCCAGGTAGCAAAATTCGGTTCGAACTGTCCGCTTCTCGCGGTTAATGAGACTGCTTGACCGCCTGGCTACATTGAGTAACAAGTGAAACTTTGAGATTTATAAACTTGTTCTATGAATTAAATTGTATTGCACCACTTGTATGCTTAGAGAGGATGCTAATCTAGAATGGTTAAATGTACTAGAATATGATGCTAAAACTTGAAAGCAAGGATCTACCTTTAGTTGCTTTTTGGCAAACAAACCCACCAGCCAAAAGCCTCTCATTGTCTAGATGTCGGTGATATAGATTTCACCCGATGGGTAAGCCTTGCTGAGTATTAGTATACTCAGCCTTGCTTGTGGCATTAATTTACAGGTACACCTTTGGATGTCGATGCTTTGTCTTGGCCTGCCCAGGTTCCACCTGGCTGGCACATCGAATGGGTTCCGTCCTCTGCCGAGGATCGGGAGGAGTAGCATCGTGGCAGGCTTCAGCACGGTGTTATTGTATCGTCGTTAGATTTTCTTCCGCTGCAATGAACTAGTTTATTTCCGCTGCAAGACTTTGACACTCTGATTTCATTTCAAACTTGGTTTGTAATAACTTTGAGATACTATTTGTGTATGTTAATTTGTGGAATGTTGTAATCTCTGGAACTCACCTTCGTGTGGGCGTGCTGTTGTTTCGATCGAGAAAAGTACGTGGTTTAATCGGGTTTAATCCGACGGCGCTCCAGCTTATTCCGGATTAAGTGCCTGACTACGTGTTTAGTGGTCCCAAGATACTTAACTTGGAATAATTTCGGAGTGGAACCGCCACAATAACCATGAGCTCGGCTATTGCAATAGATTTATTAACACTCTACAGAGGATGTACAGGTTTACCTACAACTCATATCCCCCTTTGCACCTGGTTTTCTAAGACCCTTAAACACTTCCGAGGTGAGTGACGAGGGTTTCACTACTAGACATTTCCAAAGACTCCTTATACGTATGTGTTTGGTCCATTTACCCAAACCCATCTCTCACCCTACCAACAGTCCAAACAGAACGTGCAGGTTATCTAATTACTTAGTCTAGGCCAGTGCCTATATGACATTGTGGCTGTACGGTTAATCCTAGGTGCTCGCTCTTGTTCATCATATAAGCCATATTTATCATGTTTATAGTTGACCCTCAGAACTAGTTTAGTAGAATGCAAAGCTATTAACAGAAGCATATCCCAAGTGGCACAAGGTTTTAGGCAACAAACTAGTTATCCTTAGCTAGTTTCCCATCCAATTTATGCATAGAACACATAAAGTAAACATATAGTGAGCATGCAATTCCATAGGTTCAAAAGAGAGTGCAGAGGGGGGATAAACCACTTGCCTTCTCCCTCTAAAAACTGTTGTTCTTCCTCAACAAATTGTCCCTGCTCTTCCTCCTCGAACGGCACATCAATGTTCTCTACACGATGGCACACAAGCATAGAATAAATAAAGGGAAACAATACATCAAGCAGTAGTAAAAAGCATAAACGTGCATCTAGTTCTATTGTTTATGCAGAGATGACTCGTGAGCGCGAAAATCAATCAAAACCCATTTGAAATACTCAAAATGTGGCCAAAACTGGTTTCCAGGGCTATATTGTGACTAAAAAAAACTTCCAGGGGCTAGAACCAAAGAAACAGGGGCTAGAATCATGATTTTACATATAAACAGAGGGGCTAGCACCCAAAAGTGACAGCCAAGGATGGAAGGTTGGATTATTCAAGACTTCAGGGGCTAAACTATGAAGAAAAGGACTGATTCACAGTTAGTTTGACATAGCACTGGATTGCGGGTTGATTTCCAAAAAGTAGGAGGGCTCTTTAGGAAAACTTCCCGAGGCTGACCGGTGACCTCATGGTTGACAAGATTCGGGGCTGTTGTGGGCCGTTGGATCTAAATTTGATGGCTCTACTGGATGGGGAACGAGAGGTGGCCAGCGATGGGGTCTGGCCGCGGCTCTGTGGCCGCGCTTCGCCGGATAAATGCCAATCCGGTGCTACGGGGCACGGAATCACACGATTCAAGGCCCTGGACAAAGCTAGCAGTGTGGCAAACTCAAAGGAGGGGTTGGTGAAACGAAACCGGCCCTGGAGATGGCCGGTGGCAAGCAGCGGCGGTAGATGAGCGACGGTAAGGCCGACGGGTCTAGAGAATGGGGTTTTGGGTTTTGGCTTAGCTCGGGAGAATGTTTTGGTCGCGAATATGCGGATTGGTCGAGAGGGGGCTGCGGAAACGGTACCGGGGCAGCTAGCGGCATGTGGTGGCGGCTGGCACAACTCCGATGAGGTCACGGCAAAATGAAAGAACAAGAGAGGGAGAGAAAACCCACCTGGAACCGTTGCTTACCACCTTAACGAGGCGACGAGATGACGGGTAGCTCGGAGAGGCGGCGAGGATGTAGAGCGTGAGCGCGGCGGCAGCAATGGCGCCAGCGAGATGGGATTTTGGCAGCGTGGCCGTGGGTATGTGTGGAGTGGAAAGGAGAGCTCATCTGGGGAAGGAAGGAGCCTTAAAGGCTGATGTCTAGGCAAAGGAAAGGTCGCAACATGATGGAAAGAGAGAAGGAGGGGGAATTGAAGATGCCATTGATAGAGCATTCAAAGGGGATTTGATTAGGGGTCATTGCAGCTAGGAAGGAGGGGAGGGAGCCAAAGGGTGCAGCGGGGTCCCGATGGCACATCTCGGATCCTACTGCAGGTAGGGTCAGACGGGTGCAGGCACAGGCGCGGTGCGGCGCGACACGGCGCGTGATGTGTGGCAGCTTGACCGGAGGTAGGGGATGACCCTGACCGGTGGGCCCTGTGTGGCAGTGAGAGTGAGAGCGGAGAGGAAGCGGGTGGGGCCAAGCGAGCGGGCCGAGAGAGAAAGAAAAGAAAAGGAGAGAAAGGGAGAGGAGTGGGCCGGGCCGGTAGGGTAAACGGGAGGGAAAGTTTTAGGTTTAAACATTTTCAAAAGTTTTACAAACCTTGTTTCATCAAACGTCACACAAAACACAAATGGAGCAGCATGAATGTACATGAACTTATTAATCTAGGTATTAAGTGATGTTCTTGTATAAGCAAAAAAAAAATTTTATTTAGCCATTTTATTTAGTCCTTAGTAGATAAAGCTAAAGGATCATGATGCTTACGTTATTTTCCCTGATGGTTTTTTTTAGGGTGTTACAGCTAACTTCCATATTGATCCACAACTCTTTGCCCCCAAGGGCTTCGAGGTCATTCCTCATGATCCTCACTCCCCTCCATTGTGTCTCTCTGTCTAGGTTACGTGCTGCATTGACAAGACCAATGAAGATGTTGCAATCGCCATTCTCTACCCAGCAGTGGCGAAGGAAGATTTTCAGGTGATGGCATGGGAGATGATGGTATTTCGACCGGAGCATGGTATCCGTAATCTTGAGGTTCAGCCATGCCCGATTGGAGAGGCTTTTGTCACCTTCAATAGTCCACTGGAGAGGGAGTGAGTCCTAAACAAGACTTGGGCCTTTCGAGAGTATCAGATGAGATTCGTCAAGCATGACGAAGGGGTGAATGCTCAGGCCCATGATCTTGATCGTGAAGCCTGGGTTATGTTGTTGAACTATCCTCTGGATCTTCGTCTCACTTGTCCAAGGTGGTAGCTGGGTTTGGTATGCTCATGCGGTGGCATCAGACCAACTACAAGGCTCGGCTGGTGGTCAAAGTGTATCTCAAGGATGATGAAAAGATCCCTCAAGCTATGACCATGACAATGGGGAACCCACCCAGGGCAAGATCGTTCTCTTTCCAGGTGCCTGCATTGTGTTCGAAAGATATCATCGTTCTTGCTGATGAGGATCCAGTTCCTAAGAACAGTCCAATGCACCCTCTCCCGTTTGAGGCAGCTAGATGGATGGGTCCTTAAGCTGCAGAAAACATGTCTGAAGGATGCCAATGGGAGTGATGTGAATACCCCTGCTAGTTGTGGTGGTGGGCTGGTGGTCCTGCTGACATTGATATGCAAAGTGAGGGGTCTTTCTCTGGTGCTCAAGAAGACTTTGCAGCTTCTCCTGCTCCATTTGTTGGTCCTCCCCTGCCACCAGAGATGCTAGTTAATCTGGAGGTACTCCACTTGTGTTCTCTGCCGCTCATATCAATTCCCCTTCTCTAAACAAATATAACTTCAGATTATTAGCATCTTTGGATGTGAACCTTGGGACTAAAAATCCGCATTACTTCTGGGATGTTGATATGATTATGTAGTTGGCAAAGGTGCTTGTTGAAGTGAAGGGGGAGAAGGACGTAGACCCTGGAAAGCAGCTGATGGTTAGTGAAGTCATGCTTACTGAGAAGCCAGAGCCCAGGACTCCTCCTCACAAGCGTTGCTCTGTGAATATGAAGGAGCAACATGATGTCCAGTTCGTCCATAGAAGCAAGAGGCTAAACAAGAACTTGGGAGGCTTTAGTGATGAAGCCAGTGCTGCTGCTGCTGCTGCAGAAGGCACCCAGGAAGATGCACAAGCGCTGGTGCTGTATAAATGACAGGCAAGCTCCTATGCTATGCCTGCGCCACACCTGTCTGTAGAGAATGTCCAAGGCATTGCCACTGGATTCCTGCAGATTGAGCCTGTCGCAGTCGCAGTTTCAGCTGCAATCCTCAATTAGTCTAATGATGATAATTAATCTCCGTGTTCCGGGTTCTATCAGTATCAGTAGTGGGAGTCTGCAGCCGTGTGCTGCTTTATTTTCCTGATCTATGGTCACAGTTGATTATGTTACTGGTGTTGAACACTCACGTACTACTATTTTCTGGATGATACTTCTTGTGATTGTGACTATTGTTGGGTCTGACTGTGCCAGGGCCATGGTTGATACAACTATTCGTTCTTATTATGAATAAACACACGTTCAATAAATATTCTTGTGTGGGATGTGAGAGACATCAATTCTCAAAGTGAGATGCAATACAGGACAAAATTTCAGAAAGTGCGGCATAAGTTGTTTGTTTGCAGGAAACTAAGCGAAGGTCTTTTTATCAATTTTACATAAGCGAGTTTTGTCCTAGGCAAATAAATAAATTTGAATATTCTGACGCAGATGGTGCTTCAGGTGGTTTGATCACACTATGGAATGGTAGTCTTTTCACTGGTGTGACTACACTTGTAAATTTCTCATCCATCACTGTCATGCTAACTTCACTGCTTACTGGCCGTTCTTTCCATATATCAAATATATATGGCCCTTGTGCTGCTGATGAAAAGTCTGCTTTCATATCCTGGCTGTACAATTTTGATACTGACAGCATTGATGATTGGTTGCTAGCAGGAGATTTTAATCTCATGAGATCCCTAGGGGACAGAAATAAGCCAGGTGGAAATATAAATGATATGCTTTTATTTAATGATGTATTGCAGCATCTAATCTTGGTGGAAATTCCTTTCCAAGGCAGGACTTACTCATGGAGTAATATGGAAATGGACCCTCTTTTAGAAAAATATCTTGGGCTATTAGCAATTCTGTCCCCCAAGGTCTATTAGCAATTCTGACACGAAGGTCTCTCCTTTGTCCAGACCTGTTTCTGATCATATACCTTATGTCATCACAATTGGTACATCTATACCAAAATCCACTTTATTAAGATTTGAAAACTATTGGTTGGACTTTCCTTACTATGCAAATTTTGCACGAACACTGTCAGCAAAATTTAAGCAAGTTAGAGCTAGACTTTTTTTGGGCATAAGTTAGAGCTAGAGTTAGAAAGTGGAGCAAAGAACTTTCCAAGTTAGGAAAGCTAATCAATAATTGCAATTTGGTTCTTCCTTTATTGGATGGGCTAGAATCGAAGGTAGCTTGATACAGTGGAATCAAATTTTAGAAATATTGTACAGTCTCATCTAGCTAAATTTTTAGAGGCAAGAATAGTCTATTGGAAGCAGAGAAACACTGCCAGAAGGAACTACATCTCTAGTTTAATGCTGCATGATGGGACTTGGATTCATGACCAAGAACTGAAATCCATCTGAGTCACTCAACCCTTGGAAATCCATCCGAGCCATCTAACTGCCACCAAGATCACCACTAATCATGAAGAAGTCCAAACTTGCTCTTGACCGCTGATATATCAGTTTCACACTCTGCAGAGTTTGCACATATTCACCATGAGCCATGATTCCCATTTGCCAGGGGTTGCAAGCCCCATCTATCGCATTTGATAGATGTGTGGCTGGGTCTCACTACAAGGCCTTTCCGAAGCTCCTCCAAGCTCGTCTTACACCACAGTGTCTTACACCACACTGAGGTTTCACCTTTAACAGTAATCAATATTGCAGCGGCCCCCTCATGTGCCACACAAACCACCATGATGAAGACAAAAGCTTGGAGTTACCAATTACTTAGCCAGGCCCAGAGCCTATTAGGTCTCATGGTCATGCTGTAAAAGTCGGGTTACTTGTCCGTGAACCGGTCCTTAGAATCCAAGATAGGAATCTAGAACAAGCCTGCCAGAAATCCAAATCCAAAATCCTTAAATCATCATACCACTCAGTCTGTCCTGCTCAAATTCATCAACATTACCGTATCACCAAGGTCTCACACCTCCTCACTTATATCTAATGAACTTATATATGATTGATTTTATGAAGCCAGCCCAAGACTGCAAGGCTAAGCATAATACTAATAAAAAATATAACCCTGGCTTTAAGGGATGATAATAGAAATTCTAGTAAATCCTAACATGGGATTCCAATTTGGCTCAGCCTGCAAGAACTAATGGTCTAACTATTCTAATATAAATAAAATGAAGTGCTAGGATATGATCAAGGACACTTGCCTTCGGGGGATGATGCTTCTGCTGCGCCAAACATTACACAAGGGCACAAACAACTATAGAAAAATAATACATCAAGCATTATAAAAATATTTTGTAAAACATCCACGTGTTGCATCAATCGCTAACCGAAAACTTAGTTAAGATGGCTTATAACAGATAGATTAAATTAAATAAAAGATATGGTTTAGATCACTGGATAGACATTTATAGAACTGCTCAACAAAAATTCTTGAGGGTAGGAAATAAATAAAGAATGCATATTGCATTAACAGGTTTCAACAAATGGAAAGAAGTTAAGAGTTACTCCTAGAGGATTCTGGACTATGGTTCACCAAGTTCTGTACATAGCTATGCATGCGTACAGAAGCTAAAGAAAGCATAAGAGGTCAATGCTTTATTACCTGCTCATGATAGTGGACGGTGGCAAAGCATTGTGGCTGGAAGAAAGGACGAGGCTAGGATCACGACGGCTCCGTTCTGCTGGATAGCCACGATGTCAAGCTGCGGCGAGGATCATGTTCTGGATGAGGAGGAAATTAAGCTCGGCTCGATGACGGCCATGGCAAACCAGAAAACAGAAGTGGAATTAGCAAAGAAACTTGAGATGGATGACCATGTCGAAAGCCTCACGGTAACAAATGGAAGCTGAATGAGTGTTGCGGAGCAACCGTGGTCCGTGGATTGGGCACGAGAGAGAGAGAGAGTAGGGCCAGGTGGTCTTTTATATGTTGCGAGGAGGGAGCTGAGAGGCCATGGCCATGAGAATTAACAGTAGTGGTGATGGTGGGGTCTGTACTTGAATGCCACTAACGCAATGATTTATATAGGTCTGGTGGTGGAAATTGATAGATTATAGGTGGATAGCTAGTGTTGATAAAAAGTGGAAGTCAGGTTGCACTGATAGTGCATACGAGCCGGCTATTTGTTAGAAACGGAAGAGCAAAAGACCATCTGTTTGCTTGATATGATTTTGACGTAATGGCAGGAAGACCGAAGATAGTAAAGTATTAAGACAGTGAGACAGTGCTTGTTGACGTGATTGACCTGATCATTGCTAGTTACGTGATGCATAAAAAAGGTTGTATGAAACAAAATGGAAAATCGGCAAGGGAAAAGAAAGAACATGGGGCTCGGCTAGCACAAAGGTAGGAGAAAGGAAGTTATATATAAATGGATTGAATCAGAATTAGAAGGAAAGCTGCCATAGATGGTTTAGCAGTCAAAGTGATTAAGAATTGAGTTTAGACTGAAAGAGAACCTACTCGTGCTTTTAGAAACAGTTGAGAAATTTATTTTTCAACCAAAATATTATGCCGTCGGCATGAATGCAACAACCCATTTCAACTTAATTTAAAACTTAGAAAAATTATTTTCTATATCTAAATATGTAAAAGCACAATTAAATGTTGATATATTTAAAAAATCATTGATTATATTAGTATTTTTTATTCACAACCCAATATAGAGACATTGGGGTGTGACAATCGTCTGCCGGTGCTTCGTGTTGTATGGCAGATTTTGGATGCTATGGGTCTGCTTCCCACAGCATGACCACATCCTTGCCACCCTAAAAGGCCTTCGAAGAGCACCTCAAGGGGGCAGAGTCCACTGAGTACCCATCCACTCCCCATCCCATTGCGGCTGATGGGGAAAGAATTTTGGTGAAGCGACATAGAAGAGAGACAGAGAGAGAGAGAGAGAGAGAGAGGAGCCATGGACGTGGCGACACCGGTAGGGAGGCCAATGCGGTATTCGCGCGTGGATGGGGAACGGAGAGGATGAAATGGCAAACCGTAGAGGGGAGCCGAGAAGCAGTACACAATATTTAAGTAGGAGAGATAACATTGTTGGCTACTATATAATCACTATTGGGAAAAAGGGTATGCCTTGTAGTGAACACACACGTGGTAAGGGCCACCATGGATAGTACTGAGAAGTTATTTTTATCGATAACCCTAATGCTTTACGAGTTTACTGAACCATTGTGATACTAGCTCCTATAATCATTACATATCAGTTTGGTCTTTGGGAAGGGATCCAGCATTGACAAGCCTTAAATTTGCAAATAACAAAGAGAAAAAATATTGAGCCAATTTAAGAGATGGAGAACCATAAACAACTACGAAGGTGCTTGAGTTCCTTTGTCCTCTTCCTCTCACTTCCCTTTCCATATGATTGTCAAATTTCAGGTAGGACAATCCACAAGGAGTGCCCAAGTGGTAGACAAGGAACTCAAAAATATCGTCACAGGTCCGGGCTACCTTGAGGTATTACCGTTGTGTGGCCAACATTGTTTGTATTATGTTAAGATGGGATTTAATGCGTGTCTCTCCTACGACGTAAGGTCTACCTAGGCAGGGGTGACGCCACGTTGAGTCTTGCTGGTGCCAATGCAACATGGCGGCTATTTCTATGCCACTAAGCTAGGCTCCAAATCCCCATGTATTTCTGAAAAATTATGCATATATGCCTTGAGCGGTGCACCATGGTAAGATTAGAGCTAGCATTCGTTTCTGTACTGAGGCCTCCTAATATTGAGCGGAGGCCTATGGTTACAAATCGGTTAAGTTCTTACCCTATCTGATTACACATAAGGAATCCATAAACTACCTCTCCGTGACATCCGAGTCGGCCTGCATCCTCATCAACAGTGGGCCCCTAGATCAGCCCACACCCATGTTGGTGGTGGGCCTCTGGGAATCTATATCCGTCAATATCTTCGGTGATATAGGTCTGTGAGGCATGGAAAGTGAACATAGTGCTCTTATTTAAATTGAGAACTATCAGCAGTGGGTTGGGCTAGACGTAGGGGCCCAAGACTGGATTGGCTCAGCCCATAGTATGCACTCGGGTGTCAGATTAATAAATAATACAATGGGCCATCTTTTGACATGGCTTTCGATTATGCCCATCCGATGTAGATCAACGGTCTAGATCTTGCCCCCCTCCTAAAACCTAATCTCTTCTACCTTATATAACTTTGGCCTCACACTTTATCAATCCCTTAAGCCGCCGCCACTCATTTCAACCCAGCCCTGCTTGCCCTGATGCACACCACCACCATCACAGATGTTGACAGCCACAGTGGAGGGCATCGTCCCCATCCACTTCCTCCGATACAACAGTATTCTCCTTCTTCAACTGTACCAATGGCAGACCCAACTCCACGGTTATTGTTTCCAGTTTAGCTAGGGAACCATCATCGTTGCCACCACCTCCACCACCCATTGTTAGATCGCCACCATCGCCGCCACTACGACGGGGGCCGCCTCGTGGTTCCCGTCCAGTGTCGCCGAAACCGGTTGCCGAATCTTCACATGGTCGTAGGTAAGCCGCCAACCTAAATCACCATGACATCTTAATTTTTACTATAAATTGTGTTGTCACATCATTAGAGAGGAGCAACTGTTAAAATTGAAAACATTTCATTTTTAGGAGAAAATCACTAGATCTTTTTCCCGAAAAAACTTCCTCATTCTTTCCAGCACACCATTAGTAACTAATCCACTAGACAATAAAAGGATGCGTACTTTAATTCCAGTTTTACCTTTCCTTTTCTATGTAGTATTTGATATAGTTTGAAGTAAATTTATCTATGTTACGATGTGCTTCCTTGAATCGCATAATTTGTAGTGTGGTGCCGCGTCAGCCACGCCGACTGAGGTCACTGCGTCAGCTCACTGGCCCTCTTAACACCACGGATGCTGAAACCTCCGGCCCAAAGTCTATGTCATCATCAATGAAGAACAAAGAGCCACAGGAGGAACATGAAGCTACAGTGAAGCTGCAGTACCCAACTGTGCCGACCATCTTGCCACGGCCACCTGTGATGGAGGAGTTGGCCCTAGTGCAGGGGCTCGGTTATGAGGTGGCGGTGGGGTCGATTGATAGTCCTAGCGGGAAGCGGATGTATAAACCCTGTGGCAAGCACACAGAGGGCAAATTCCCACTCTATGGCATCATGTTTAACTTCATAGATCTGCGCTACAACAACGTCTTTGCTACTGTCGGTGGCAATCGCATAAGTGATTGACTTCCTCAACCATGTTTAGTTGGGAGTTGGTTCATGATAAATGTTAAGGGAAAGCTATGATATTTAAGTTAGGAGAATTAGAGCCGCCTCTTTGGTTTAAATTTCCACTGAAATTCAGCTAGAACCTTTAATTGAATTTTAGGAATTTCAGATCTGAATTCTCTGCCATCATTGCGATCCTTTTGCAGGAACATGGTTGATTCTGCTTATTTTGATTCATTTGATGAGAAGCTACACCATTTGTTGGAATAGATACTATAGAAACATTGCATTACTGAAACATAATATTTTTTAGGCAAGATAAAAAATATTTTTTGTGCCTCTTCTGATGAGTCTTATTGAATTTTCCTGTTCATGTTGAGAAGTCACTTACCATACATATCTTTGTAGGCAACAAATTACCTCTGCCTCGATAATGGTAGTTTTGCTCTTCTACAAGCATATGTTGATGAAGATGTAAGAAAGAGGATGTTAATGTCAGTTTTGCTGATGTAAGTTTGATAATTGACTTCTTTAACTCGTGATTCCTATATTTCTCAGAAGGACGAGTCATTCTACACTCTAAGCTGGGCTCGTGATCACGTTGATAAGTCACCCCTGATGGTGGTAGGAGGAAGCAATGGGATCATTCGGATCATTAATTGTGCAACCGAGAAATTATCTAAGGTAAGTAAACCCTACTTGTCTATATTTCATTGGCGAAGGTGAATGAAGCTTCATTTGCGAAGCAAATACTTCAGTTGCTTACTTGACTCCTACTACTTCATCTATGCCATCAGAAATGCCTTTGTTGTCATTAGTGTCATTTGAGTTTGCGTTTGTTTAAGGAACGGTATGTTGTTGTCTTGTAATATTTAATACCAATGACAAAATGTACCTTTTCAATGAAGAAGGTTCTACATTATGTCTGTTATGCTTACAATCTATTTCGAGTCAGGTCATGAACTGGGTTTATATAGTTATTTCCATTTACAATATTCTCCAGAGCCTTGCTGGTCATGGTGGTCCAATAAATGACATACGGACTCAAGCATTAAAGCCATCCCTCATCATTTCTGCCAGCAAGGTTAAAATATATCATCTTATTACCCTGTATTTACAAATTTTTATATTGGACACTGTTTCATAATGACATTATTTTATAGGATGAATCTGTTAGGCTATGGAATATCCATACAGGAATATGCATCTTGGTCTTCTCGGGAGATGGAGGCCATCGCAAGGACGTATTGAGTGTTGTGAGTGGTGTCTGACTCCTATTATCATATTTTAGAGCAACTCCAACAAAGTTGCTATGTGACTCTCCAAGCTAAAATTTGGCAAGTCAGTAAAAAAATCGTGGTATCTGACTCCTATTAGGCCATCAGTCGCCTAAAGTGCCCTCAAGATGTCACTCTTGGGCTTCTGATTCATCCTATTAAAGATGCTGAACATTAGGCATTATTTTCGCTGCAAATTTTAGTTCATTACATTTGTCATAAAGATATTGAGCAAAATACATTATTTTTCACTGAAGGACTTCTACCCTAGTGAGATCACCTGCTTTGCAAGCTGCGGCATGGATAAAACTGTGAAAATCTGGTCAATGAAAGGTTAGAAAACTACTTGCAGATGTACCATAATATTTACATTTGCATGCTTCACATCATTGACACAGTTTCCAACAAAAAATTCATATTCATGGACGGACATTCCATCAAAGTTTCCAACAAAATATGTCCAATTTCCTGTATGTTAAGTATTTTTAATCATCTGGATGATCCATTCATTCTGTAAGTACTGCTTGTGTTTAAGTTCCCATGCCCTTGCACAACCAACCTGTTGATTTCCTTTCAGGTCTTGGTTGCGGCAGTACACAATAACTTTGTTGATTGTACTAGATGACTTGGTGACTTAATCCTGTCAAAGGTGAGTTCCCTCATTCATTAAATGGATATAAATTGCTACAGTAATGCACACGTTCTTTTGTTGGATCTAAATACCGACTTTATCTAGATCATAAGTTGTTGTAGGAAAGTTTATGTATTCAGTCTTTTTCATCTGTATGTTAGATTGCAACATATTTTCACATCTTAGTACTGATTCGAGTTCCTGGTTGATGAAGGATGTGACCTGAGCTAATTTTGATTTGCAGGGTGTTGAGGAGGAAATTATCCTTTGGGAACCCAAACCAAATGGGAAGAGTCCAGGGCAGGTGATAAAATTCAACCTTTCTATGATCATGTACCTTTCATTATTGTATCATGGTACTACCTCTGTTCATATTTAGTTGACGCCAATTAGCTCAAATCTGAGCTAGCCAACGTCAAATAAAACTGAGCGGGGGAAGTAACATTCAGTTATAAATTACTTGCAGCGAGGTTTTCAATTTGTAAGCACGTACTAACTTGCTAATATTTACTTCTGAAGTTACATAAACTCTTCTTCATGCAGGGAAGCATTGATGTTCTTCAAAAGTACCCTGTGAAAAATTGTAAAAATTGGTTTGTCAAATTTTCATGTGACTTTTACTTCAATCAGCTTGCAATAGGTAATAACATTTATTCAGGGCTGTGTTCTGACACAAAATCTTTATGTAAGACTATGCTTTGCTTTCTATTATTCCATATATATCACAAGTTAATCAAGTTTTTAACTAGCATGATGTTCACACCTGCATATATGACATTTTGTTTATAAAACATACTTTTTACTTATACGTATTTCGTTTTTCATAAAAGGAATAAGAACACTTATTATTCTTATATCCACTTCTTCAAACAGGCAACGCTGAAGGTGAAATCTATTTGTGGGAAGTCCAGTCCAGGCCTCCTGTCCTAACTGCTCGGTAATTTTTTTTGCTGCAAATGTCCGTTAATCTTGGTTCCACTGGTATTGGTGCCGCCCACTAACTTTTCTGCTCCTGGATGCGAACACTTCTTCATTTTCAGGCTCCATAATGCGCAATGCAACGCTCAGATAAGGCAGACTGCAGTGTCCAATGATGGAAGATACCATAATCAAACGCTTCCCTTGTCTCCCCTATTTTAACCTTTGGTGGTTTACATTGTGACATTGTTTTGCTCTGTAGCACAATCCTTGGAGTAGGCGACGATGGTAACATCTGGCGATGGGATGAAATAGATCACCCGATGAAGAAACACCCAAGGAAGGATAAAAAGGAGAAAGTAGAAAAAAAGCCGCCACCAGCCGAGACGCGGGGCTAACCGTTAACCTGATTTGGGAGTTTCTGCAGTGTGTGGTTAAATCTGTGCTGTTTAGCCTCATCGTTTGTCTAAAATGCTAAATGGCTTGTCATGATGGTTGGAAACTGGTTGGTTTACTAGACGTTGAATAATGTTAGAGATGTATGTTCTCTGATATGCTTTGTGTGTTGTAACCTGGGATGCTTCGTACCGTTATTCTGCAACATGGATAAGAAAGATTGGATCAACGTGTGCAACTCTGTTAATCAATTTGATATGTTTGCTCTAAAATTTTGTACCATGGCATCTCAGCTCTCAGCATTCAGCAATGCCTGCCAGCTCCATGTAGTACATAACTAGTTGATGGTATTTGTGATGATACAAATGAAAAACGCGGGTTTATGTCCTACTATGTTACCCAACACTGTAACACATAGAATCCATCTAAAAATATGCATGATACTGCATGAAAAAATCTACCATCACACAAAGTTTGAGGTTAAACAAAAAGATTGCAAGAAGATTAAAAATAGAAATCCATGCTTAAATAGTTGTGGGTCGTGGATCAACTAGGAACAGTAGCGCCTACAACTATTCAAGAGCAAATTATTCATTTTGGACATTCAAAATCACATTGGCACCCTCTTTGTTAGACTTAGTCCAACTACAGTAATTCTCTGCACCGTCAGTGGGCACTGGCTCGTGGGTACAGAGGACAGGACCAGAATTCTCAGCATACTCTTACAAGTGGTATCAGAGTCAAACATTGAGAAATCTCACATGGTGACGTGGAGGGACACACAGGGAGAGTTAGACTCAGGGTTTGGGATGTCATCTTTCAGGAGATCACACGGATGCTTGTGATGGAAGAGTAGGACCCAATTTGTGGCAGGGAAGATTGTTATATTTAGTCCTACATTAGTAAATGATGGTGAAAAAGAAAAATGTATAAGGTGGAGTAACCCTCGTTATATCAAACTATTCTTTTGGTTTGAATTAGGCTAGAGGTCTTGATGTTTGTGAGCTGATGGACATAGCCACGTCGGGCCTCCCTCAACCTTTGGGTATAGTGGGCCGTACAAGATTCTGTTGTGCACACTAACCGTCTTTGTCTTGATAATTAGATAGGGTTGTGAGAGATCATGGTTAACATGGACATTACTTATTTTGGCAACGTCATCCCACAACTACTCGTTCGCCATTGTTAGCATGGTATTGAAGTTACCAAAGACAATCTTGTTTTCATCAATGTGCTTGGTGCTAACCACGCAGGTCGCTTACATCACCCAGAATAGCGACCAGGAGGAAGCCATGCCTAGGTCAGTGAGTCTGAAATCATATGTGGGTGAAATCTACCATTGGAAAAGATTTAAATGGCCTACATGCCATCAAATTTTTTAAAAAAATCTACCATTGCGTCAGACCACTCCCCGCACCATACCCGCGTCCGCCAAGAAGATAGCAAGGTATGCAATTCGGTGTTCCTCTCTCCATAGGCCAGGCATTCCATCTGCTTGTCTGTAGGTTCAAGCAGGCCTCAAATGTATTCTTTGGTCCAAATCGGGATTTGCAG
Organism: Digitaria exilis; assembly: GCA_015342445.1. Lineage (NCBI taxonomy): Eukaryota > Viridiplantae > Streptophyta > Magnoliopsida > Poales > Poaceae > Digitaria > Digitaria exilis. The sequence continues at coordinate 3,767,076 of JACEFO010002380.1, forward strand.
AGCAAGATTGACGGATGGCACCGCCATCGTCTGCTCCTTGGGTCAATGCATCTGTGACCCCTATTCCTTCAACATGTTCCTCATCGCGTGGGCCCTGGCCGCACGTGGTAGCCCCTCGTCAACCAACACCACTGTGCACTGGCATGCAATTGACCGCTTCATGGTCCCTATCAGCCATGTGACATCCCTGCCGGAGACATCTATGGCCAGCTGCATCTACTGCATGGCCGTCCCTCACATGACAGAGTAGACGGCCACGACAGGCCATACTACACAAAACATTTGTAATGACCCTTCTCTTTTTCCAGTAATAACGGACACCCGAAAAAATATCATTGCAGTGCATTGTTGTTGATGTCATCGGTGTAGCGTCATTGCTATCACCACTACAATAACGGGCAACCATGACATCATCATCGCATCCGTTATTATAAATGGATGGTTCACAATAATAACAGACGACACTGACATCATCATTGTCCGTTATTACAAATGCCATCTTTAATAACGGTATCACTACTGACATCATCATGGACCGTTATTACAAATACAATCTTTAATAACGGATGCGGCTGATGTCATCACCGTCCGTTGTTAAAAATCGAGGCTAGGGCTAACTTTAGAGGTGATGTCACCCGCCCGTTACTAAAAATGCACAAACGAGAGGTGGCGTCATGCATCCGTTATTACAAACCATTTTTCAATAACAGTGAGATGCTGGCGTCACTACGTCCGTTATTAAAAATCAAGCATTAGATTTATCAAATTTAAAATTTGAATTTTTTTGAACGATCTCGGATAGAGAAAGTGAGAAAATAAGAGTTGTAGATCTTGAAAAGTTCCGAAACTTTATAGTTAATAAGTTTTTTATTTAAAATCATCTAGTCGACGAAAACTAATTTTGAAAGATTTCAAATTTAAAATTCAAATTTTGTAAACCATCTCGGATGGAGAAACTATCAACATTTCAGAAAGTTATAAAACTTTGTATTTGATAAGTTTTTAATTTGAATTCGTTTAGAGCCTCAAAGAAACGATTTACACTTGGGTGAGTATAATATGTGGGGAAAGAAATTTGATAGTAGACACAAGTGAGTGTGTGGTGTAGTGGTAGAAGGGGTTGTTTGTGAGGGAGAGGCCACGGGTTCAAATCCCACTACCGTCAAGTTGCGAATTTCATCGTAAACATCATCGGGTGGTGTTGCGGGAGCGTGCTTGTGGATGGGCGCTCCTGCCTCCATGGTGATGGATTGGAAGACGCGGCATCGAAGGCCTGGGTGCCAGTCGTGTCCCCTGCAGCCTTCACATTCGGTGGCGATGGATTGGAGGAGGCACCGAGGTGGGGTCGGAGACCTAGGCCCCAGTACCAGTGATGTTTCAGGTAAACCACCAGCGATAATTATTTAACTCTGAACCTCCAACACGGATTTAATATGTACCGGCAGGCTTCTTAACTAACCACCAGCACAGATAACTATTTCTGGTGGGCGGCTGCCTAAGAAGCCCTCTAGTATTGATTGCCTCTGTATTGGCAGGCTTGCATCCACCAGCACGTGGTCATTTGTGATAGCAAAGAGCTGTAGGCGGATGCTCGATGCATAAGTACATAGGGATTTTGACCACTGGTGAAAAATAGTTTCTGGCGTAGTGCAATTTTTTTGGGGGTAAACAGAGAGCTTTATTAACTAGACGGTGTGGGTACAATCATTATCAAGAAGATGAGCTAGCACGCAGGCGCATCATCAATCTAGAAAGCATCATGCTTTGACCTCCTAGCCAACATAGCCAACTCATCAGCAACTAGATTGCTCTCTATTTTTATCTGCACTACTCTCCACTCTACCAGCATCCTCAGTAGTTTCCTGGCCTCCGCGATAATGAAGCCAAGTTCTGACCAGTCTTCCTCTAGCGAGCAAAGTCCAATTCTATGATCACCCTTCCGGGCGACCACTGCACGGCCAGGCGCAAACCCAAACTAGCAGCATGTGCCTCGGCCTCAGCGGCATCTGCACACCTGGGCACCACCTGCCAGGCCATGAACAGAACCTTTCGAAGGCTATCTGTGGCCACCACGCCAACACCCGCCTCGCCAGTTTGGGCGACGAAGGCCGCCCCTATTGTCGGGTGGCCTATAGTGTTGTTTTCCTCGCTCCCTCCTGGATTTCAGCCAATGTACTTTGCACTGGGAGGAGAGCACGGACTGAGTACATGACCCATAGGTCTAGATTCATGTGAGATATTATTATGCATCAACCATGTACGCCATAACACCAGTTGGAAAAGGTCCCTCTGAAGCACCGAGCACTTATCTAGCATTAGCAGCAGCCAATCAGGCAGTGTGTATGCAAAGTGTTCCTCCTCTGGCAGGGGCCAATGTTAGTCCTCTCGCTTGAGGGCAGGCCACCGTCGCATGGTGGCTAGACTCTGCCTCCCCATCATAGATTGGATAGCAGTCATCGAGCTCAAGGGCATACACTATTTGTTATATCTGATAGGGAGAATATGTTTTCATAATTTCCATATGAATACGTTGACTTTTGGCGGGACCTTTCCTCCCCAAACCAGAGACCAGAGCTTCCGATCACCATTTGGCACAGCACTGGAAGATGGACAGTCACCATGAGTCTGCAGCTTGAGGGCAAGGTTATAAGCACTACGGACCGTGAATAGTCCTGATTTCTCCATACTCCATGCAATAAAATCATCCACCACTCCTGATAGGAGTTTGATTTTAACTATTGTCTCAACATCCAGTGGGTTCAAGATGGATCTGATTTTGTCAAAGTCCCAGTCTCGGCCTGTGATGTCGAGAAGCTCCAACACCTACTCTAGGTTTTCTCTATGTGTTGTTATCTCTACCGCTACAAAATTTTGCACCCTAGGTCCATTCCTATACTAGCATGGAAAGCCAAGGAAAGGTAAATACGGAAAGTAATGCAAGTATAAGATGCAGAAGCTAAAGGGTAAAGAAGAGCAAACTCCTGGCACGCTAATTTTTTTACCGAGGTATCTGAAAGCTCATGAGCTTTCCACTAATCCTCATTGTTGGAGCCCCTCTCAATGGGAATGCCCGCACAAAGGCATAAACTCCCCGATCGAGTAACTCCATGGATGACCATTGGACTTTCTCACGCGTAAGTGGGACTCCGCTCGTCCCTCCCCTGATGCTCCTTGCTGCCTTCACTTGGTAGAGCTTCGGCCAAATGCCAAGGGCCTCTCCTCCCTTCCACAACCACCGGCGGCCTCTTCACAAACTCATCGGTTGGAGGGTCTTGCAAGACTACAAGCCCCAGATTTACAACACTTGGTGCGGGCAAGCACCGTTAAGCAAAGAGGTATGCAAACCTCGCTAAGCTCTATGCTAAATACTTAAGACATGTGCTAAAGGGTCTAGACTAGCCCTAATCACCTAGATCTTCTATTTAGCACTTCGGTAGATTGAGCACTTAAAAATATGTAGAATACTTGCCAATATCTTCCCTGAACTCAAGCACCCATCAAATGGCCAAGGCACCTCATATTTATAGCCCCAACTAAAAGAGCTAGACTTTGCTAGTTGTTGCAACTTTTCTACGTACCACCGACTAATTCGATTTATGCAGGAGGGGTACTATCGAATTAGTCGATGGTGCCACCCCAGCTTCTGAATGATACGATGGCCTCTTCTCCTCCACCATCAATGAGTGGATGGTTTCTGAGTGGATCTTCATCTTCGGTCTTCTTCAGCATCGACTGATTCGATGCCCCACTTCATGACACCATCGAATTGATCGATGCATTCCAGAGACAAACCAGCTTCTGAGCTTCCATCACCGACTGATTCAATGCCATCTTTTAGCACCATCGAATTGGTCGATGGTCACCCAACAACTGATGACTTGCTCTCTGATCATCATCGACTAATTCGGTGCACGTTCCTTTGCACCACCTAATTAGTCGGTTGTCTTCTTCATCTTCTCAGCACCTTGGTCACTGACTGATTCGGTGGTCTTCTTAGCCCACCATCGAATTAGTTGATGGTCACTGTGTGCCATCTTATGTATGTTATTTGTTGCACTTTGATGGCTTCTTTACATCCTTGAGGCCTAGAAATATCTATAAACACATTAGTCCTAATGGTTATGTTGTCATTCAAACACCAAAATCACAAACAATGGCCTAGGACTATTTTCCTTACACGCTGTCAATCCTCCATATAATTCCTTGCTTTAGCAGATCAAGATCGTGCATGATTGCCTGCCAGGTTTGGCAAGGGTTAGAGCAAAAGGTCGTGTCCACAAGGTGACCCTGAGGATAGTAATTTGTTCTTAGGAGGCGAGCACATAAGTTGTCTGATCGTATAACCAGGTGCCAAGCTTGTTTTGCCAGCATGTGGATTGATTAAATTGGCGCAAACCCTTGAAACTAAGTCCTCCAGCACACACTTCTTGATAATCATTTTCTCCCAGTCCACCCAGGCCATTTTCCTTTTATCATTCTCTACTCCCCACCAAAACTGATGACGATGCAAGTGAGAGCATGGCACAGGCCCAACGGGAGCTTGACGACACTCATAATATACGTTGCCAACGCCTGTGCCAACGCCTGTGCCACCGCCTTGATCAAGATTTCCTTTGTTGCGGCTGACATATTCTTCTCTGAATAATCCATTGTTGTCGCTGACATATTCTTCTTTGAATAATCTAGTAGACACTTACTCAGGTGCTCTTTCAAGGGCTGAAATCTTGCACCATTCATCATGCCTTCGGCGTTTGGGGGTTGAGGTATTTTTCATCTAGCACTGTCCTCTTTACGCTCAGAATTTGCTTCACTTGCTCATGCTCCATGTCATGTCTATAACCCTTGAACATGATAGAACACTTTGTGCGGTTGATCTGTTATCCTGTGCACCTAGCATAGGTGTTCAGAACAACTTTAACTTCACTAGCCAGCTTTAGGGTTTCTTTGAAGAACAATAAAGTGTCATCAGCAAAGAGCAAATGCAAGATCCCTGATGGGCGCCTACATATCTTCAGCTCTTCCAGTGTACCACTACGAACCTTGCTATTAATCAATGCAGATAACCCATTAGCAAAAAAAAGAAAAAGATATGATGACAGTGGATCACCTTGATGAAGACCACATGATGGTGTAAAAGGCGCCGACAAAGCAACATTGAAGTGAACTGTGTAGCGGACAAATGAGACACAAGTCATCACCCTCTAAAACAATGAACTCTGAAAGCCCAGCTTTAGTAAGACATTTAATAAAAAAAGTCCAATCCACACAATCATACGTCTTGGATAAATCCAACTTATACGCGCAAAATCGTCTCCTCTTGTCTGCAGCCGAGTTAATAGCATATAAGCACTCAAAGGAAATTAGACCATTATCCGTAATCATCCTCCCTAGTATAAAAGCACTCTGATGGGGAGAAATAATATGCTCAACAAGTGGCCTTAATCTGTTCGCAGTACATATGGAAACCACTTTGTAAATTACGTTGCATAGACTAATGAGACAAAAATCTTTAAAAGTTTCCGGGTGTGGAACTTTTAGGATAAACACAATGCAAGTATCATTCACGTCTGGCGGCACGACACATGTAACAAAAAATTCCTGCACCACCTGTATGACATCCTCCCGTAGCCCCGGCCAATTTTGCTGAATGAAACGACCCGGGAACCCATCTGGACCTGGGCCTTGAGCGGACCAGTCTGAAAAAGGGCATTGCTAACTTCCTCAGCAGTATATGGTTTGGACAGGTTGTGATTCATCTCCTTGTAATCATGAGATTCAAGAGACCTACCATGCGGGTTCACCATATCATCTTTCAGGAACAGATTGGTGAAATAATTGATTGCCATAACTTGCATCTCCTCCTCATTTGAGGTCCAGCTCCGATCTTCCTTCTTAAGCTTTTTGGTCCTGTTTTTCCTTGCTCGCCATCTTGCTTTCGTTCTGGTGAAAATATTTTGTGTTGTGATCGCCTTCTTTCAGCCATGAAATTCTGGAACGTCGTAACCACATCATTTCTTCCCTGTACAACACCTCATCTAGCTCTCTCCTAGTGTCCAAAATGGCCCCACGATTATGGATTGGATCATTCTGCTCCATTTAATCGAGCTTATCGAGGCTCTTCCAATTTTTTAGTAACATGACCAAAGGTGGATCGGCTCCATTGCTGCAGGTCACACGTGATCTTTTTCAGCACCTCAGCCAGAGCCCTAGGTCACTGCCTGGATTCCGTTTTGGAATGCTTTTTCAATGATTGATCCTAGCATTTCTTCCCTTTCCCACATTATTTCGTATCGAAAAATTCTTCCACCACTAGCGTCCCTATCAGGAGGCTCCATCGTGAGCAGCAACGCCTTATGATCAGACTGTGAGGAGGTGAGGTGTTGCACAGACGTCTCTGGCCACCTGTCCATTCACAATTGGCCACTCCATGATCAAGCCGCACTCGCAATTCCTATTCCTTTCTTGGTTGTTGTTGTTATACGTCAATGGCAGCCCCAGAAAACAAAGATCATACAAATCACAATGACTCTGTACCTCACGGAAGTCAACCATTTGTCGCTCGCGGCATGGCGTAGCAGAGAAGTGCTCATATTGTCACATTGCTTCATTGAAATCTCCTATAAGCATCCACGGGTCAAGCCACTCGCCACACAAGCGGCGCACTAAGTCCCACATGTCCTTCCTTTTCTCCACCCTTGGTGCACCATAGACAAAGGTAGATCGCAATGGAGCTGCATTAGGGCCATCCACAATAGACACATCGATGTAGTGCACAACCTGACACAACAGGGTAACATTTATTGAATCATTCCAAGATAAAGCAAGACCACCACTAAGAACTTCACTACTAACTCTGAAATTTTTCAAACCTAAACACCAACGAAAATTACTACTCCTATTTGAACTTATTTTAGTTTCAGATAAAAAAAGACAGGTTTCGGGTGGCGCAACTTCACAAAGGGCATGTTTGATTCCCTGCATTTGCCTCCACCAGGCTCACCGGATGCAACTTCAGCCTGTTTGGTTAGCTGTACCAGGCTACCAGCTGCTTAGCATGGTTCTCAGGATGCAAAACCCACCCCCATCTTTGAAGGAACGGAATTTTTTGGCGTATTGACCGAGGCTCCATGCAGATACGGCTCAGCTCTCTCTAGCGCATGCATGTTGTCATGCAACCAATCGCCTGCTTCACTGGACCAACATGCGAGCATGCATGCAACCAAACATGCAGGGGTTGCATGCTTGCAGCCTGGCCACAAGGGGCCTGGCTCATTGCTGCGTGCAGTCTAGCGAGGTGCAAAGAGCCCGAAAGTTGCAGACTTCTCGAACTGTCCGGGAGTTCCCCAACCCCTGATAGTTCCATGCAAATGGAAGGGTGCCGTTAGGGTTGTCTGCAAGGGTTTCGATAACTTTGCGCTTAGCCGGCGAAGCGCTATGCTGAACAGCACCATCCACATCCACCGCGTCGCCATCCCTCCTCTATGCATTGGTGCACAGTGCAATTTAGTACTCACAAATATAATGTTCTACACAATAAAAAAGTAAATACAAATCCCGGACACATCAATCCACATGTCGAAACGTTATATTTACACTTAGCAATTGAAATCAAAATAAGCATTTAAAATCAAAACAGTGCAGACAGGTGAATAAAATATTTTACAAGGTAAAAAAATCTGCACCAAAAATCTATGAGGCTGGGGGCCACATTTCAGTCTATGTTGTCGATGAGAAAGACGATGATGAAAAATCTAGTATATTGGGTCGTGTCCTCATACCCCACGTACAAATTTTGTGCAATGAAAAAACTCACAATCCTTTTTTTTGACACAAATTACTATAATGGTGGAACGAATAGATATTAACTTTTGCATTTGTTGGCCGCAAGCAGCTAAATAAATTCCTAAATTATACCCAGAGATAATTATAGCATGCAACTCAAATATATCCACTTAAATGGACGGTAATCGGTGTCCAGTTTTTATTGTCATATTGTTTTGTGAGATTTGTTTCAAATACTGTACTAGTTAAGATTTATATCTTTTGATGCAGCCCAGGTCGAAAAGGCGCACACGTCAAAAAATTACACCAGGCTGTATATGGTGGAAGATATCATTACATTAAGCAACTATTATTACCAATGGGATAAAAATAGAACTATATCAATGTGTTGAGGTGGATATTACTTTAATGCTGATATATGACGCTGTAGATGTGGACAACTTTTAAGATGTGGAATCCCTAGGTGCGAAAATGGTAATTAAGACGACACATTTATACACGATATTATCTTTTCTTCTACTATATAAACAACCACAGACTGAAACAAAGAAGACTAACGAACACACAGATAGCCCCGGAGTTAGTTGGCTCCTTGAAGACGGTCACGACACACTAGATCTTGATGACGTCACCAACGAGGTACTCCTTCTCTTCGACCTTGGCGGTCTTAACGAAACAAGCACTGGCCCTTTAACACGACGCTCTGGCGGAACCGGTAGGGGGACCTGTCGTGTACACCACTGGCAGTGCATGGCGCGATGTGGCGGACAGTAATGTCGCCTCACACAACACGGGAGCCTCGGCCATGGCCGGAGCGGTGAGGATGACGAAGATGGAGGCATAGTCCTCAGGCGAGGCGAGCGAGCACCCGCGCGGGTAGTAGCGGACGGCCCAGTCGTAGCCGCCGGCCTTGAAGGCCGCGGAATGGACGAACTCGCCGGCGCCGATACGGCCCAGGAGGCTGCTGTAGCCATGGATCTCGAAGATGTGCTTGCGTCGCACGGCCTCTGTGGTGCACGTCGACGTTGTCGTCTCAAGCTCCGTCACGGCAGGCTGGCGGGACCGGGACCTCGGGAGGAGGAAGCCCAGACAGGACGGCATCAAGATCGACCAATGTCGTGACGGATATGGATCTCAACAACTGACAAGTTTTTTTTTTTTTTCGAAACAACAACTGACAAGTTTGTCGTTGAATCTTCTTGGCATCTGGGTGTGTGCAAAGATTTTGGTATATCGGCTGGTCATGCATGATCGGAATCAGACACGATCGATTAATGAACTCAAATTAGGCCAACTAATTAATAATATTCCTGATCGAGTTGATGCATGTCAGTGTGGACCAGGAAATATAAGGGACACCGGCAAGAGAGAAGCTGGCGGAATGTGGTGGGCCGCAGCTATTGTACAGTTATTTTATTTTGAAGTACAAATGTTTATTGTAAAATGTATCTAATCGGTACCAACTAAACTACAAAGTTGTCCAACAACCTTGAATCCAAACAAAAGGGGAGAACCGCATGGCGCAATATAGTACTCCATTTGCCCCGTAAAAACTGTCGTTTCAGGACCGGGCAGCGAAACCAAATCAAGTGGCACAAGAACCTGCTATCCTTCATTCATTGTTTCCTGCACTCTCCATCCCATCCCCCCGCCCCTCTCTGTCTCCACCTGCATTGACTAGTAGAATGTGTGTGTTTTTTTTGAGAGAACAAGAGGGATTTCTCGCTACTGATTATATTTATAGTACAATGTGTGTTGGAGGATGACCACAGTAGCGGGTAAGTTCAGAACCGTGCTCTGTCGGTGACTCGATTGACTCGACTGCTACGCGACCACAGGCACAGGCACGGCAACACGACACTCTTTCATAGAAAAAATTCCGAGACCAAAACGGCAGTCTTTGCAGGAAGGAGCGAGACCAAATATGACTATAATGTGTTTGATTTTTGACCCCGAGTATGACTATTCTTTTCATTCAAAAAAATGTACAAATTATCATAATTTTTGTCATGCCTTGATTTATTAATAAAAATGCTTAAAAATGAGTAAAATTTGACTATGTTTGCATTATTTTTTTTGAATAAAACGAGCATTCAAATTATGATAAAAAAGTCAAACAAATTATGATTTAGAACGGAGGAGTAGGATATTGCACTATTCTAGCTGTCCGAAACCTATATAAATATGTGTCTTATCTCTCTTGTGCTTACTATCGAGTTCCTAATTTTGTATGTCTTTTGCATGTTTGGCAGAGCATCCAGAGTGTATTCTCAACTGAATGCAAGTTTTCTGCATTCAAGTGATTCAAAACTGATTCCGAATTAAAGAGCTGGGAACTTAAAAAAGTACCTTCTCCTTATTCAGTTTTTGTTGAATAGCACTTCACGCTTAAAATTTAACCAAGAGAATCAAGGATAATCACTTTAGACTCAAAATTGTTTCTCGCAGAGAATCACATCTCTAACCAAGCTCTACCAAAGAGACCCTCGTGGATCCCAAGCCCAACATTAGAATATCGGTCAGAAACGCCGACATCTAGCGTGGTAGGTAGGCGTATTTGGAAGCAACCCACTGGCAAATTCGACAAACCATGGCAAACTCGACAAACCCAAGCATTACTGCATTAGTGCATCAGCCATCCAAGCAATACAACAGCAATAACAGCCACTCCGAGATCAATCAGATGACCCAAAAGCATCCAGGCCGTGGAGCAATGGCACCCCAAGCAAATATGGTGACGGTGGGCAAACAATATCCAAGACACGACGAAACCATAGCCACGACTATAACTTGTCAAAAAGATGACATACATATTAAAACTTATGATCATGTCCTTTATGTAAAAAGCAACAAACATTTCAGCACCCTTTTTTAAATCTGTGTATTCGCCACAACTATGTGGAAACAAAAACTAATAATGTTGGTAAGAATTTTGAATAAACGGCGTGTATATGTGTTTCGAAACAAAATACAACGTAGCATTACGGATTCCAATCGCTGACAAAAATAAGTGTAGTTTGCTTCTCAAATAGGTTGACACCCCCGAAATCTAGCGGAGCCCGGCTGCCTTCTCGAAGAGATCCACAAAGACAGCAGGAGACGATGCCTTGAGCTGAGCGTACTCCATCGTTGCCACCACATCATGGAGCCTGTCCGTCGAGGCGAGGATGAACTCGACGCACGCCACCCTGAGCGCATCGCACTTGTGCCGTTCGGCCAGCGCCAGCATGGGCGCCACCGTGTCGGCGTCGAGGCCGTCGTTCATCAGCGTCCTCTCGCACACGAACTTGAGCCCCTTGACGTCGAACCGGTCCGCGGCCACCAGCAGGCTCCTGCACAGCTCGTTCCTCTCCTGCGCGTCAAGACCGGCCATGGAGGCGGATACCGAGTCGGTGTAGATGAACCGGAGCAGCGCCTCGAAGACGCCCGGATCCATGTCCCTAACGTTGACGGCCACGTGTCCTTGCGCAGCGCCGCCCTGTTCATCACTAGTCTGGTGGCCGGGGAGGAGTTCCCTCAAGACCGGCGACTGCGCCGCGAGCACGCTGGTGTGGGCGGCGAACTCTTGCCCCTGGACCTGAAATGACACGTCGGCCCCAACCTTGGTCTGCAGCAGCATGGACAAGTCGTGTGACAGGTTGGGGCGCCGGGGCGGCTCGGCGGCGGTAGCGGAGCAGCTGGTCTTGACCACCACACATGGCTCCTTGATGACGGTGATGTGGCACTCGATCACGATCCGGTCGTCCTTGAGGTAGGGCGACCGCTCCAGCGCTGTCTTCTCCAAGTACTCGTTTCTACACAAGCCAAAGCAACTTTTGGAGTCGTCGGGGCCGTCCCTGGTGCTGAATAAGGTGGGCACCTCGCCGGCGTAACAGATCACCAACGTTGAATTGCAATCGTTGACCTGGTCAACCAGCCTGAACTCGTAGAACAACTTTTCCCTATTAATCACATCCCTCTCACTCACAGAACACACTTCCCAGCACGACCTACAGTGTTTTTTGGATCTACAGTGTTTTTTCTCCCAATCTAAACTCACCCTTATTGTAGACGTTCTCAGTCGGCTTATGTTTAGTAGTAAGTCTAAAGATATTGTTTGTGATGTTTCGCTACAAGCAAAAAGTCAGCGGTACATTATCCTAAATCAAGTACAGATTCTTGTTCTCTTTAAAATCAGCCATTCTCGATGGATGGCCCTGCACACAAATCGGTTGGTCAACATCAATACTGGATTTGTCTTCCAAAAACATAGATATATAGTTTTTCTGAAGCTTTTCTAAATTTTCATTACAAGATCTTTTTAATGTCTCTTTTTGGCAAAAAAAGAATTTGTACTATCATCTATCTGATTCTAAATTAAATTATTTCTTTTAGAATTTTTGGCATTTATCACAAAAACCTTTTTTTTTGTGGTTGTACAGTTCCATTGGATATAATTTCTTCATGCATGCGAACATTTTATTGTAGCCCAATAACTCTTATTAAGCAAGATGTGCATAACCATTGTTTATTGTACAAGTTGGTACTCCCTCCGTCCCATAATATTTGCACTTCTAGAACTGGACACGCAAACCAATGCTATACGTGAAATTACAAAATTGACCCTTATCCAAACAATACATGGGTCCCATGTGGGTCCTACCTAAACGTACGTGGGTCCCCCCTAAACAATACATGGGTCCCACGTGGGCCCCGCCTAAACATCACATGGGTCCCACCTAAACAGTACTACCCCTATAATGTTGCAATCATTGCATGCACCTCGGGAAGAGAGAAAGAGTGCAATTATTTTGGGACAAATTTTGAACTCTAGAAGTGCAAATATTATGGGACGGAGGGAGTATATGTTTTATTAATGTACCAAACACTTTATTATTTCCCCTGGATGAAACTATGTCTTATTTGAATAAATATCGTTCTAGGTGAATAATCATTGTCAAGCATACCTTTATCAATTAGTCTTGAATTAGTCTAAGCAAGATAGGAAAGGGGATGAGTTGATCCATGGTAGACGCTGAAGTATACAGGGATGGATGCATGCGTTGTCTAGCACATTAGTAATCGTTCAAACGTGCATCTTAGCAATACAATGAACAACAATCTTTTCCTCTTCAAATTTAAAGATAGAAACGCAAAACAGTTTTCCGAACATTTACATGGCACAATAAACTAAGTAATATTCATAAGCTAATTACAACTACGCATTGTAAATTTTTTGAGACTTATTAGTTGCCTTCTCAAAGAGATCGATCATGACATCAGGGCACACCGATTTGAGGTGACGGTACCCTTTGGTCTCCACGACATCAGCCAACCTATCCGAACCCGTGATGAACTCAACGCAGGCATCCTGCAACTTGCTGCAGCTGTGCCGATCAGCCAGGGCAAACATTTCCGCCACGGTCGCAATGGTAAGGCTTCCAGAAAGCATCTTCTCACACAAGAACTTGAGGCCTTGGACATCATATCTATCCGCCGCCACAAGCAAATGCTTCAAGAACTCCTTGTTCCTATCACTGCCATGGTCGTCGTCATCCTCCATGCCGGGCAACACCGTGTCGGTGTAGATGAAGCGGAGCAAGGCTCTGAAGACATCAGGGTGCACGTCCTTAACAATGGAGACGTGCCGGTGCCCTGTCGTCGTCTTCTTCCCTTCCTTCATGGGCCCGTAGAGCTCCGCCTTGAACACCGGCGACCGCATCGCCAGCACAGTTGCGTGCGCAGTGAACACCTCTCCTTCAATCTTGAACGTCACGTCGGCTCCATCCTCCGTCTCGAGCAGGTTCACAAGATCTTGTGACAAACAACGAGGTGGCGCCTCAACGTTCGCGGCAGCCGCCGCCGGAGAAGTAGCAGCAGTAGTACTAGTAGCTTTCTTGAACTTGAACACGGTGACAGCGCACTCGATCCGGAGGGTGTCGCCGGAGACGAACGGTGACCTCGGCGTCTCCAGCTGGCTCCTCTTCACGAACGTGCTTGAACCTAGGGCAGGAGCGCGTTGGGTCCCACTCCCACCGCTGACGTGGCGGACAAGGGCGGGCGCCGTCTGGGACGTTATGTTGAGCACGTTGACATGGCGGCTGACGAGGACGAGGTCGCACGATGCACGCGCCTCGGCGTTCGGGGTCAGGAGCACGGCGAAGGCGGAAGCGTAGACGCCGCCGGTGGTGGTGTCGCCGGCGGGGAAGAAGCGGATGGCCCAGTCGTAGCCGCCGACCTCGAAGGTGTCGGAGCGGACGAAGCTGCCGGAGACGACGCGGGTGAGGAGGCTGGAGTACCCGCGGACCTCGAAGACGTGGCGGCGGCGGATGGCCGACATGGCGCATGACGACGTCGTCGTCTCCAGCTCGGTCACGCCGCCGCCGCTGCGCGGCCGCGGCCTGAAGCGAATCGGTAGACAGGAGGATAACATTGCGGCGTTGCTTGTGTCGATTCGCCTAACCAAACGGATATGCGGAATTACAGATTGATTGTGTAACAATGTATACTCCGGATTAGTGCGATATATCTCGATCTTATCGTAATCTGCTTGGGCACTTTTGTCTGTCAGATGGATTCAGCCGGGATCGAACATGTAAACGGAAGCAATGCCTGAGATCATAGTCTTCCGATTCCGAGGTAGCTCGTCATCGATATGAATCACGAATGGTTAAATTGATTCAGCCGTCCGATTGATAAACAATTGTTTATATAATTTAGCTCTCTGATGATTTAGCGATCGATTTGCCAAATTATTTCAAGTTTGGAATGGATAATATTGGAAATTTAATTAACATTATTTATAGTAATACTATTTTCTACAATACTTTTTGGAAAGTAGAAATAAATATTTCCATTGCTAAATACTTCGGTGGCGATTGTGATAATCAGAAACATTAATGGTTAGATTAGAAAACATTGTTGGTTACATAGCATCTTTTCAGCATATGTATTTAACTAGGCCTTATTGAAACAAATATATTGAACGACGGAGCTGGAGATATTATGGTAGTGTGTGTTTCCGCTGGACAATCCAGGCGCAATTGTGTTATCAATGTGTCTCAGAGCCCAGAGGTAGGCACAAACAAAACAATGCAAGCCTCACATGTAGAAAAGGAGGCATGATGTCAAAGGGTGAGCGAAGGTTTCTTTTCGGATAGAGTGAGCAAAGATATACTTTATATAGGATATATAGTTTTTGATGAAAAGGGTATTCTCATCAATGGGTGATGTGGGTGACATGGAAACATCGAAAAGGGGATTCTCACTTTTTTTTATATATAACATACAGTTTGATGAACGAGCAGCAGCAGTTATAGGTATATCCAAGACTTTTCAGGTTAAACAACTATATGTTGACAAACTAGACAATAAATATCATCATTAACTAATGAATAATTACGATCATATACTACCGGAAAATCCTAATATGCCGAGAGAAAAAATCTTTGCCGTGAGCCAAACGTCGGGCTCTCGGCAAAGAAGACGTTTGCCGTGAGCCATGCCCCAAGACTCTCGGCAAAGAGAAAACCGTCGGCAACAACAACGTTTGCCGTGAGCACTTAAGGCTGGGCTCTCGGCAAAGTTTGCGCACTCGACAAACGAAAACTTCGCCGAGAGCTAGAGCAAAGATTCTCTCGGCAAACTAGGACCTCTCGGCATACATGATCACGTGCCACGTTCGTGCTCTCGCCGCCAGAGACGGCGTGTGGGGCGGCTAACGGCCGTCAACGTCTTTGCCGTGACCCTACAAGGAGCTCACGGCAAAGGGTTCTTTGCCGAGAGCGGAGGACGTCCTCTCGGCAAAACTGGACACGTGGCACGGCATCAGTCAGGCCGGCATGGCCACGTGGCAGCATCTTTGCCGAGAGCTTTCCAGAGACTCTCGGCAAAGGCAAGGTTTGCCGAGAGCTCCCACGCGGCTCTCGGCAAACGTGTCCCACATATTTCACATTTCAACGCCCAAACAAATTTTCTTAGTTCACACATCCTACAAAGTACAACATGTGAGCATTTGACTATTTTACCAATTTGTTTGCTATTTTTAATTTCTTTGTATCAATTTGTTGGGTTTATGGAATAATTCTAAGTTGAATAGAGAAACGATTTGAAAAATGGTAAAAAATGAATTAACTAATGAGATTCATGTAAGTAAGTGTGATGTGAAGCCTTACCAACAAAATAAGAGTATATTTCAATGAAAACATGGAAAAAACCACGTGGATTAATAGTTTTGCAATTATTAAAAATAGCAAATGGAGTCCGAAAATCATGATTTTTGTAGACATCCAATGATTTGGTGCACTAAGAGTGTGGGAAAAGTTAGACGAGGTTTCAAGCAATTTTGTGTCAAACCATGCACAAATCCGAACATCTCCGTAGAAGTTTCGTAAACATCACATGTGATCTCTAGAATTTTAACTCAAAGGGAACTTTAAATTTGAGTTTGCATGCAAAACTTTGTGCACATGTTATAGACACTATAATATGGTCTATGTCAAAATTTGGTATTTTTTCAGAATAATTTGATATATATTTCTACTTCATATATACATGAAATAATGAAAATTTACTAAAATACACATGAAATAATGAAATAATATGTAAACAAATAGGACTTCATGATTTTACTCATCATATGAAATAAGATCAATATCACCAACACTTTAGAAAAAAGAAATGGAGAGCACAATAAAATAAAAACTAATGGGGGAGCAACTCTTTGCCGAGAGCCTCAAGGCGAGCTCATGGCAAACAGGGTGTTTGCCGTGAGCTCGGCCTTGTGGCTCTCGGCAAAGAGCTGTTTGCCGAGAGTTTGCAATGGAGCTCACGGCAAACTGGTTTGAAATTTTTCGAACTGAAAATTGAACCTTTGTCGTGAGCTTCGACCTGGCTCTCGGCAAAGGTTGTCTTTGCCGAGAGCCACATCTAGGCTCTCGGCAAAGGCTGTCTTTGCCGAGAGCTGGATCTACGCTCTCGGCAAAGAGTTGTATCCACAGACCTGGTTTGAAGTGGAGGAGAAAACGGACAAGTGGACCGGATGCGAGCTGGGCCGGGGCGTGGTGCTGCAGGCAAAAACGGACAAGTGGACCGGATGCGAGCTGGGCCGGGGCGTGGTGCTGCAGGCAAAACGGACAAGTGGGCTGTCTTTGCCGAGAGCCACATCTAGGCTCTCGGCAAAGGCAGGCTTTGCCGAGAGCCAGATCGAAGCTCTCGGCAAAGTTGAGTACCCGCGGCACAAAAACAACGTCACCCTTCTCTTCCCCACGCACTGCACGCACGAGCCTCAAGAAATAATAGGGAAAAAAATTGAAAAAATAAATCTTTGCCGAGCGCTGGATCTGGGCTCTCGGCAAAGAGCCCCTTTGCCGAGAGCTGGATCTGGGCTCTCGGCAAAGTCCTCAGCCCAAAAGGCCCACCCCGTCCTTCAACCCTTCATTCCTCAGTCCCTCCCTCCAAACCGCGCCACAGCCGTCCCTGCGCCGCCGTCCGCTCGCCGCGCCACCGCCGTCCCCGCACCGTGCCTCCGCCGCCTCAGCGCCAGCCGCCGCCTCGGCGCCAGCCGCGCCGCCGCCTCGGCCGCCTCAGCGCCAGCCGCGCCGCCGCCTCGGCACCAGCCGCGCCAGCCGCACCGCGCCTCCGCCGCCTCAGCGCCAGCCGCGCCGCCGCCTCGGCTCCCTCGCGCCGACGAGACGCGCCGCCTGTCCTCCCCCACCGCACCGCACGCCGTCCCCCTCCTCTTCACCTCGCTGCCGCCGCCGCCGCCGTCCTTCACCTTCCTCCCTCTCACTCTCGCACTACCGTCGTCGCCTCCCCTACCGCACGCCGCCCCTCCCTTCCACCTCGCCGTCCTTCACCTGCAGCGGCCGATTCGCGACGCCTTCACCGTGCCCGACCGCCCACGAGGTATCCCCGAACCTTCTCTTCCCTTCCCGCTGTGTGAAATGAAGAACCCCAAACCCTAACGTAGGATGTATATATATCTTACCTAGTTATACAATTTACCTGCTAACTTCGATTTGTTTGCAAAAATTATCGTACTAAATGCTATTTTCTGTTGTTGGTCTAGTAACCATACATACATATACTGTCCTCAGTGACAAACATTGCATTTTTTTAGTTGATGAGACGGAATTGTAAATTTGTGGCTGTATATGGTTGTATGAACGTGTTTGTGCTTGATGAGACAAAATTGTGGATTTGTGGTTGTATAAGGTTGCATGAATGTGAATGTGATTGTATGTGATTAAATTGATGATGATAGTGGGGCTTTAGAAACCTCATCGTGTAGGGGAATTGCTGCCGAATTTTTTCATTAACATTGTTATGTTATTTTTTTAGGAGAGGAGTCGACGCTCGCCTTCCTCGTGCCGACGCTAGCCCATCCTCGACTCGACGCTCACCGTCATCGACGCTAGCCGGATAGCAAGGTGAGACATAGAACACTTGTCTTTTCGTTTCATGTTTTAGGTCACGTAACCTAGTTAGGCGTATCCCGTTTGAAAGAGATACAGTTTGAGATATGCAGATCTCTGCATATCATATGTAAAACTGTATCTGTTTCGAATTGTCCACGTTTATTGGACAGCCCGAGGATGCGGCGATGACGTTAGTTTCCATGTTCTACTTCTATCCGGGACAGAGTTTCGGCAGCATCTCCCTATTGTTCTTCGGATGCACACTCTCCTTTCAAGGACGTGTATCTGGAGAACAGCGGGGAGATGCTGCCGAAAATCTGTCTTGGATAGGAGTAGAGCATGGAAACTAACGTCATCGCCGCATCCTTGGGTGGGATTAGGACCTATCTTTGCCTATTAGAAAGTATAAGGAGCGTGTAGATACTTAAGATATTTATATCCCTCGTTGAAATGTGAAAGGATGGCTGACCATGAGTGGATGTACACGGGCCGCCCGAGTCCGCGTCAGTTTACAAATGAATGGATGGACAAGACCCAGAGATTCATTAGACTAGCATTTGCTAAGGCTAAAGGAGCCAATGCAACTTGGTGTCCATGCAGTCGTTGTCAAAACAAGAAACGACAAACAAAGAAAGATATGAGTACTCATCTCTGCAAGAATGGGTTTGTTGCCGGCTATACTCGGTGGGTCTACCATGGCGAAACCGATCGGAGAAGGGAGGAGGTGGTGAGGCAACGTGTCATGGAGTTTGATGATGAAGCCGGGGTAGGGGACATGTTAAATGACTATGACCAAGCCCACTTCAATGAAGGACCTAGTGAGGAGGAGCCGGAGGTAACCGCAAAAGCGTACTACGACATGTTGTCCGCGGCTCAACAACCCTTACACGGGCATACCAAGGTTTCTCAGCTGGATGGCATTGCACGTCTAATGGCGCTAAAGTCCCAGTATAACCTTGGGCGGGAGGCCTTCAATAATATCTTGAGTGTTGTCGGTAGCCTGCTTCCTAAGGGTCACATTCTTCCAAAGAGCATGTACGAGGCAACAAAACTCCTCAACGAACTCAAGATGCCCTATGAGCAGATCCATGCCTGTCCAAATGGATGCGTGTTGTTTAGGAAAGAACACGAGAATGCGAGGTACTGTCCAAAGTGTAACTCGTCTAGGTACGTGGAAGAAGATGCTGGTGATGGACAGAAGAAGCAGAGCAAGCTCCCCGTGAAAATCCTACGGTACTTGCCGTGCATCCCACGGATCCAACGGCTATACATGACTGAGGAATCTGCGAAACAGATGACATGGCATAAAAATGGACGTCGATACAATCCTGACAAGATGGTACATCCGTCCGATGGTGAATCATGGCAACACTTTGATCATATTCATCGTGGCAAAGCCGCAGAGGCCCGTAACGTTCGCGTTGCTCTGGCCACAGATGGGTTCCAGCCTTATGGGATGGGGGCTGCCTCATACACTTGCTGGCCCATGTTTGTTATCCCTCTCAATCTCTCCCCCGGCATCATCTTCTCTCGGCAGAACATTTTCCTGTCTTTGATAATTCCTGATCACCCGGGGGCTAATATGAATGTCTATATGGAGCCTCTTATTGATGAATTGGAGCATGCTTGGGAGCGACGGGTATTGACGTACGACCGAGCCATAAAGAGAAATTTCATAATGCATGTTTGGTATCACTACTGCTTGCATGACTTCTTAGCATATGGGGTATTCTGCGGCTGGTGTGTTCACGGGGTGATTCCATGCCCAATTTGCAAGGCAGGTGTGAAGTTCATTTGGCTGAGTAAGGGTGGAAAGTATTCCGCGTTCGACAAACACCGGCAATTCCTCCCTTTGAACCATCCATTCAGGCGAGACATCCGGAATTTCACGAAAGGTGTTGCAGTTACAGACCCTGCACCGCACATTATGACCGGTGCTGAGGTTTGTGCTCAGGTAGCCGCTCTCCAGGTCAACGAACAAGGTGGTTTTGTAGGATATGGTCAGGATCATAACTGGACTCATAAGTCTGGACTGTGGAGGCTCGACTATATACCAGACATTCTTCTTCCTCATAACATTGATCTGATGCACACCGAGAAGAATAATGCCGAGGCTCTTTTTTCAACACTCATGGACATTGCTGATAAGACCAAAGACAATGTTAAGGCCCGAGTGGATCAAGCAACGTTGTGTGATAGACCAAAGATGAACATGGTGCCTCCCACAACCGTCAAGAACTGGAAGAAGCCCAAGGCTGATTATGTTCTGACGAGGGCCCAAAGGAGGGAAGTACTCCAATGGTTCCAGACATTAATGTTCCCTGATGGATATGCGGCCAATTGGAGGAGAGGAGTTAACTTTGCCACCATGCGAGTCAATGGGCTCAAGAGTCATGACTACCACATATGGCTTGAGCGCCTTCTACCGGTCATGGTCCGAGGCTATGTCCCCGATCGTGTATGGGTTGTGCTGGAAGAGTTGAGCTTTTTCTTCCGCCAGCTCTGTGCCAAGGAGATATCTCGAACAGTGATAACCGAGATGGAAAGGCTGGCGCCTGTCTTGATCTGTAAGATGGAGAAGATTTTTCCACCCGGTTTCATGAATCCGATGCAGCATATGATTTTGCACCTCCCGTACGAGGCACAAATGGGTGGGCCTGCGCAAGCACGTTGGTGCTACGCAATCGAGAGATGTCAAAAGACTCTACGCAGCAAATGTAAAAACAAATGCAAAATTGAAGCTTCCATTGCAGAGGCTTTCATTCTGGAGGAGGTGTCAAATTTCACAACAAAGTACTATTCTGACAACCTTCCTAGCGTGCATAACCCCCCTCCTCATTACAATGTTGGCTGCAATGAATCGAATCTGAGCATATTCCGAGGGCAACTAGGCAGTGCTAGTGGCGCGACCAACAAGACTCTGGACATTTCAGAGTGGCGCAAGATCATGCTGTATATCTTGACCGACCTCTCCGAAGTAGAGTTGTACATGTCGTAAGTTCTCAACCTTGTTTTCCACACTTCAAGTATTTTGTATCCAACACCCTTGTCTGTTGTTGCTACAGAGAATTTCATCATCAATATTGGCGTCGATCAAGGGAAGCAACCCCACAGGAATACGATAAGCTTCTCAGGGAAGGTGCGGGACCTGGAATGCCTAATTTCATTTCTTGGTTCAAAAACAAGGTACCGTAATATTCCTTTGTTGTACATGCCTCATGCGTAACGGATATGACAACGATGTACCTTTCCTACTTGATCCTACACAGGGACAATCCGATGGTTCTATGAGTGCCGAGTTGAGACAAGTTGCCAATGGCTTTGACTACAGGGTCAGGTCATTTTCCGGTTATGATGTTAATGGATATCGATTTCACACAACAAGACACGAGCGTAGTCGGCCCAATCGAAGAACAACTAATAGCGGAGTGTTTACGCCGGGCTCTAACGGCGTCGACTATTATGGCAGAATCGAGGAAATTTACGAATTGGGGTTTCGTGGTAGCACTCCTTTCAATCCTGTCGTATTCAAGTGCCAATGGTTTGATCCCGAACAAGTGAGACGAACACCGAATCTTGGCCTAGTCGAGGTCCGACAGTCTTCCGTCTATGCAGGAGATGATGTCTATATTGTTGCTCAACAGGCCACACAAGTTTATTTTCTCCAGTATCCTTGTCAGACGGACGAGCGTCTTCAGGGATGGGATGTTGTGTACAAGGTATCACCACATGGCAAACTACCAGTCCCAAACAATGATGATTACAATATTGACCCGAGCACATACGAGAGAGAATTTTTCCAAGAAGATGGGCTTGAAGGGAGTTTTGTCATAGACTTAGCGGAAGCGATCGGAATGGAAGTAGACAATGAAGATCTAGGTGAGGAAGACGATGGAGATGAGGTTGAAAATGTGATGGACTTACGATTACTTGAGCGATGGCAATTAAATGATGATAGTCATGACATTGCCCCTTTGGAGCACGGGCATGATGAAATTGATGCACGGGATAGTGATGATGAGTATTATGAGGAACAAAATCTTGATGATGATGATTATTGCTAGAAAAATATGTACGTTACTTTCTAGTTATGTTTTAGATTTATATTTTAAAGTTACATCTTGCTATGTTATGTGTAGTTATGTTTTTTAGCCTGTTTCTAAGTATATCTTGCTTATTTGTTCTAATTTGTTCATTCTTTTTTATTTTCAGGTGACTGAACAAATATGGCGGGCGGCAAAGTGAGGAAGGTGTCGTCCGTGTACCAGAGGACGAGTGAGGAGGGGGAGCGGTAGGGTTCGGGGTCGGGGTCGGGCAGGAGGAGCTGGTGGAGTTTCAGGCGTCGAGAGCCGCGTCGAGAGCCTCCTCGAGAGCCGATGCCACAAATTCAGCTCTTCGACGAGGACGAGTACGTGGAGGAAGAAGACACTGACTTTCGGCCTTATAGGAAGCCGGACTCGGAGGACGAGTCGGTGGAGGCAGAGGAGGAGGAGGAGGACGAGGAGGAGGACGAGGACGAGGAGGAGGAGGAGGATGCTAGGGAGGTGGAGGATGAGGAGGTGGAGGGGGAGTACGAGCCGGAGGAGGAGGACGAGGAGGACGACGAAGGTGTAGAGGACGTGCCGAAGGTTTGGTTGCGAGGCCCGTCGACCCTCCCTCCCCGGCCACCTCCACACCTACGCCCAGTGATTAGACCCGCTGGACAAAGGTCAGTGCTTTTGACGTGACCCTTAATTTCCCTATGATTAGTTGCGATCTCAATAGAAACTAATATTGTATTATAATTATTTTCAGGGGTTGGGACCTGGTGGGCGGTGGAAACCACTCACGCCTTGTCAATGGCATACTCGGCCTCTTGTGCAAGGAGCACTTCCCCGGCATGGTCCAGCATGCCGGAAAGTACGAGCCGGCTTTTCACTTTGAGCACTACTACTCCGCGCCGGACCAGCCGGACACCCTGGCCCGAGCATACAACAACAAGGCGGAGCGGGTGAAGACCGAGTTGTGGGTAAGTCTTTCTGGCACTACATTACGGAATTCATCGCATTTTCAATACTGACATAATAATTGATGTGTGTATATGCAGGATTTCTACAGGTGTGAGGAGGGAACTGAGGTGAGGGCGGAGCGTAATGCTCACCGAGCCTGCCAGAAGCTCCTGCACGACATTCACTACGAGGCGCGCCTCCAGGCTATCGTGCACTACCACGCCCACTACGAACATCGAAAGGTCACCAAGAGGCAAGCCGTAACAATGACGTTGGAGAGGGAGGATTTCCTCAAGGTAACTAACTAACATCAAAACTTTTATTTTCTGAGAATAAACATGCTTCATTGGATCTTCTACCTTAATTGCATTGAATTGCAGGTGCCTCCTAGTTGGTGTAATAATCAC
The DNA here is from genome assembly GCA_015342445.1 of Digitaria exilis. NCBI lineage: Eukaryota > Viridiplantae > Streptophyta > Magnoliopsida > Poales > Poaceae > Digitaria > Digitaria exilis. The sequence continues at coordinate 3,790,650 of JACEFO010002380.1, forward strand.
ACAGAGGCCTGGGAGAAGATGGTGGACAAGTGGTGCTCTCCCGAGTGGCAGGAGAAGCACAATATTCACCGGGACAGGCGTTTGAAGATGGCAGGACCATCGCACCACCAGGGCAGCCGAGACCTCACGGGATACGCGAAGGCATGGGTAAGCGGCTTTAATTGTTTATTCTGATGCAAGAAATTATGAAAACATTCTAACCGCTTTGTTCTCCTTTTCTGCAGTCGGCAGCACATGGCAACCGGGACTGCCCTCAGTTCAAGGCGTGGTGCTTAGCTCATATGGGCAAGGCAACGGACGACATCGACTACAGCGAGGACACTCCCGACTCGGCGTTCACTAACCCCACCATCCCTCCGAGGGTCAGTTCGTACACGTCTAGGTCAAGGGAGGTCCATGGGCCAGACTACGCTCCAAGCACCCAGAACTTTGATGGGCGAGTCGTCATGGAGGTGGGCGGAGGGAAGAAGCATGGGCGGTACTGGATGGGTGACAGCGTCATGGACTCGACCACGACACCAAGACTCCCCGAGATTCGGCAAAGGGCGCCGAGCGGAAGCGACACAATCCGCCCACGCATGACACAGGAGCAGCTGCAGATATCGTCTCTACAGGTTATTTCTTTTTTACTTTGTTTTCCATTGCTTTTGATGTACGATTGCTTCGCATTCTAACATATATATTTTGAATGTAATGCAGTCCCAGCTCGCCCAAGAGAGGACCGAACGGGAGATCGAACGGGAGAGCCTACAGGCCAACTTGACCCAGATGTACGCCTGGATGCAGAGCGTGGGCACTCAAGTGTCCGTCCCTCCCCCCACAGCTTCAGTTTCGGCCACCGCCTCGGCAACCGACCCCTGTGAGTATAAAAACTTTTGGTTTGTAAGTTCATTGGTTAAATCTTGTCTCACGTGAAAACATTTCTCCTTTCTGCAGGGTCTCTCGGCGGGATCAAATGATCCCGCTGGAATGGTCAACATGTCGCCTGGTGTGTCGCCTGCGCCTCGTGTGTCGGACTGGTCGCCTTGGGGAACTCAGCAGGACGGACAGGGCTCACAGGATCGCGACCTCTCCAACCCCTCCCAAGCACACAACCCATAGGAATGGCGGCACCACCATTAGGTAGTTGACGGACGTTGTGGTTAAACTTGTGGTCGAACTTGAATGTTATGTGCATGGACTTGTGCTATAACTTGTTGTTAAACTTCTGGTTAAACTTGTGGTTGAAACAGTATGTTATGTGCATGAAATGTTTGTGTATTGGTTATATTAATTGCCTGTGATGTATTTGAGATGTATGTGTGATATATTTCAGTTGTTGGGCACCATATATGAGCAAATAAGAAATAAAAAAGGCCTCAGCCCAGGGGTTTGCCGAGAGCATGGGGCCAGGCTCTCGGCAAAGATGCCATTGTTTGCCGAGAGCCCTGGCCAAGGCTCTCGGCAAAGCCCCTGTGCAGAGGCCCCGCGCCTGCCCCCCGGTGTGGGCCCCATGGGCTCTTTGCCGAGAGCCTGGCACGTGGCTCTCGGCAAACCTTGAATTCTTTGCCGAGAGCCAGGCACGTGACTCTCGGCAAACCTTGAGTGCTTTGCCGAGAGCCTGGCACATGGCTCTCGGCAAACCCAGCTGCGGGCCCCACAGAGACGGCGCAACGCCGTCTCGCCGGCGTTAGGGCCAGGCTCTTTGCCGAGAGTCTACATGCTCTCGGCAAATACCTCCTGTGCACACGGCAAAGGCTTTGCCGTGATCCCGGCAGAAAGCTCTCGGCAAAGGTAGCTTCGCCGAGAAAATCTTTGCCGAGTCATCTTTGCCGAGAGCCGGCTCTCGGCAAAGCCTTTGCCGAGAGGATTGTCCTCTTTACCGAGAGTGCCAGGCTCACGGCAAAGAGCCTGGATCCGGTAGTGATAAAAAAAATGAGTCGTGCATACATAATGAACCGGATGCGCTGTCCAACTCCAAATTTGATGAATATATACTCTGGTTTCAAAAGGACATATATATATGTAAGAAATAAATACATATTTGAATGTCACACACAACCCACCGAAGAAACCATTATATGTCATGCTCGATTTGATTCCTCGAAGCATAAAGCTCCCTAGTTACGCTCTCATAGATATCTACTAAGCAAGCAGGATATGATTCCTTGAGGATCTTGTACGCTTCGCTTGCCACCACATCATCTATACTAGGCAGAGAAGTGATGAATTCAATACAGGCGTCTTTCAACTTGATGCAATTGTGCTGATCAGCGAAAGCCAACGTCGCCGCGACCGTCTCGACGGCAAGGCTTTCGCAGAGATCTTTCTGGCAAAGAAACCTGAGGCCTGGGATATCGTACCGATCAGCAGCCACCAGCAGATGCTTAGTCAGCTCCGTCTTATCTTCGTCGTGGTCGCTTACGTCGGTAAACACCAAACAATCAGTGTAGATAAAGCGAAGCAAGGCCCTGAAAACAGCAGGCTGCATATCCTCAACAATGACAGTTCTGTCCTGCTGATCAACTCTGCTGCTTTCCTTCATATGACCATAGAACTCCTTCTTGAAAACCCTTGACCTCATTGCTAGCACAATGGCATGCGCATTGAAGACCTCATCCTGGACCTTGAAAGTCACGTCAGCTCCCTCCTCTGCCCCCCAACAGGTTGGCAAGGTCTTCGGCAACGTCTGGAGGGGGCACCTCGTCGTGACCACCCATTGATGAAGCCGTGGAGATCATCGCTACCACCTGTGGTTCCATGAACACGGTGACGTCACACTCGATCACGAGGCGGTCGTCGCGGAGGAACTCCGAGCCCTCTAGCTCCTTGCCCAGCATGATTTGGCCCCTCCCGAAGCGGATGCCCTTGCTCACCGTGTCGAACAGCTGCACCGCCGACGACGACACCGCCGTCGACGAGCCGTTGACCGGGTTGACCAGCCTGAAGTTGAAGCAGGCCCTGACGTGGTCCTGGCTGAGGAGCTCGAGGTGGACGGCGATCACCTCCCTCCCGCCGGGGAAGTAGCGGATGCACCAGCTGCAGCCGCCGACTTGGAAGGCGCCGGACTGGATGAAGTATTGGCCGTCGCTGAGGCCCTTGATGAGGTGGCTGTAGCCAGCGATGTCGAACGCGTGCGTGCCACGTGCCGCCCGCGGCGTGCACCTCGACGTCGTCCTCGTCCTCCGTGGTAGTTGCTCGGACGCCATTGTTGCGCCTGCTGCAGTGCTGCTGGGTCGTCCAACGGAGCTGAAGCCATGGCTCGCGTCGGCTTTATGGATGCGGCGACGAGAGTTGGAAGAACGAAACGGCTGCGTTATGTAAACAGCAAATGAATACGTATATAGTGTCTTGAAACGGAACAGACCTTGCGAGCAGAAACGGAACAGACCTGGACTCCCATAGACGCTGACACTTGGTATCAGATTTGGTCTCCTAGTTCGCTTCTTGTTCCGTGTCTTGTTGCTTTGTTTACTCCCATTTTCTGTATTTTGTATATGTACTAGCAAATATGCCCGTGCGTTGCTACGGGTAAATGCTTGACATTTTGATTTATTAATCTACCATCGATTATTTAAGTAGCAAATCAGAATTCACCCTTTGTCAAAATGCAATTTAGGCTACCAATTATATATAGTTCTCTAGAGTTTAATAGCATAATGGTCACTCCTTTTTTGGCATTTTTATTGAATTTTTACTTGTGACTATATGTTCACACAAAACAAGCATATGATAATTTGATCGAAGCGCCTATACGTAAATAAGTCCATTAGCTTTTAGATATCCAACCAGCAAATGATCGTAGGTGATATAACAGGTAATTAGACAACTTCCACACAAACAAAAATTAGTAAGATAGATCAAATAACAGTTGAAACTAAAATTACGGTAACTGCTTCTATCCTATGGGCCTACTTCTGTTGTTTATTTTCTTTCGATGCGGCCCGTTTACAAGCCCGCATAAGATAGAGATAAGGCAATTGCTAGACAAAAAAAACGAACACAACTACAGACTTATCCTCTCCACTGCCGCACAGCACAGGCGGCGGTGCCCATCCGGCAAGCAGCCATAGGTGCGGGCTTGCTGAAGAGATGGAACAGCGGCAATGGCAGCCAGCTGGAGCGAGGTATTGTCTATTGTGTGTTGGTGAGATGTAGCGGAGGGATCATGGAGCACGTAGAAGGTGCGGTAACTGGCGTCGGCGAGCTCAACGTCGAGACCTAACTGATCTCTTGTAGGGAGCATGAGCGGCATGGGCTTGACCTCCGAGCTCCAGGTGAAGGGCGTCAGCCTGCGCGGTCGAGCTTTATCAACTTGGGGCCGAGTTCCTCCCACGCTTTACTGATTTGGACACGGGCACTCCCGCCGAGCTCCTCTGCAGTCTACACATCGCACCCTGCCACAGCCTTGGGGACTTGCCGGACCATGTCTTGTTTGTGTTTCTTGGGGGGAGGGGGGGATAGTCGGGGCGGGAGGGAGGCGCAGGCGGCGGCGCAGCCCCGTCAGTATTTCGGACAATGAAGCAGGCGGAGGCGGAAGTGCAGTCGGGCAGGGAGAAGAAAGGCAGGCGGGGGATGCCCCTGACAGGTGGGTCCCACGACGGACCAAAAGTGGGCAGAATCATTGCTTGCTTTAGAAATAGGTATAGATATACATATATATGGGCATGTCAGCTAATTAAGTATTCTATGTAAACGGAAAACAAATGGCATGTTATAGCTGACACCGTATATGGGTGTGTTTAGATCCCAGAAAAAATTAGAACTGCCTAAAAGTCTAAAAAATTAGAACTTTTTAGTTCTTTTGGCTGTTTAATTCCATTTGCTTAGTACATTTGTCTGTTGTTTAGACTTTGCAACAACCATTTAGAACTGTTTAGGGCTGGTTTTACGAGAAAAGGTTAGACAAGGGAGGCCAACCGGGCCTGTTTCAGTGGGCCCCTACCAGCCGGCCCAATAGTGCCACTTAGTGGGCTGGAACGGATGTCTGATTTTTATGGTACAAGACGAGCTAAAAATTTCAGATTTATCTAAAAAAAGCTAAATTTTTAGATTTCACACTCAACTAAATACTGTTTTGGTTGACGCCATCGATTATGTATTAGGGAGGAGGCGGAGGATTGCACCTCTAGAAAGCTCTGGGTCCCTCCAGATACGAGGGTAGGATGTTAGGAGGTTTGCCTGCCATTGCATGCCATCCTAAGCGGAGCTTCCCGAGCAGTCTTGGTCACATCTGAGCACCTCTTCCGGGAGGTGTCGCACAATAGTTTCAGGGATTTTCTGGAGCGGGAGCAACAAGGGGAAAGAGAACCGACCTGGCCATCCTCTGTCAACTAGTCATTCACTTTAAACTAATAGACTAAGAATTTTATACAACTCACTGAATTATTATGGATACCATTAAATATAAAAAACTAATAATTTTGCAATCACACAAAAAAAAGATAAACATATATACGCGAGATGAAGTAATCCACATCAGCCATTGACTCGTGGATACAATATTCAATATGATAAAAAAAACTTCCTGCCAGGGATCAAGCAGCCTTTTTGGTATTACTATAAGAAGAACACCTTCCCACACCGGCCTAGAAAACCATGCGCGGCCTAGTTTGCCATCTAAACCTGGCACATGGGACTAGCAAGGGAATTTTTTTTAACCCTTAGGCTATAATTCACCCCACCTGGAGTTTGAACTCAGGACATGAGGGCTTGAGGGGTGCCATAGGAGTGACTTGACCAGCTGATCCAGCACCCTTTGCCCAATATTTAATATGATGCATACATATCCACATTGAGGACCAATGATGGTCACCCTGGGATGATGAGTGATTGTCAACCGTTGTGTATTCATGCTTGCCTTAGCTTGTGAAGTGCAGATGCATGGTGCGACATGGTGGTCGATGGTGCGAGGTGAAGGCCAAGTGAAAGGTTCGAGGATGGACGCGAGTAGACTTCAGCCGAGGGACCGAAGAGACCGGGCGAAGTCATGGGCGAATCGCATGGTGCATGGACCAGCAAGGAAGCATGAGGAAAGGATGAAGACGGCGTCAGTCAAGTCGGGCGAGAAAGACGATGGCAAGTCGAGTAGGCGGCCTGTGCGGAGGGAGCGCGAAAGATTTGAAGGCGTCAAGGCTCGACAGAGGTCGACACTCTTAAACGTGATCTTGAAAGTCCTCAAAATGAATTAGATCTTCTTAAGTCTGAACTTGCTAAACTAAAATCCGCTCAACTTGAGAATGCTAAGCTTGAATATGATGAATGTTCTTTTTTTTTAGAACAATATGATGAATGTTCTAAATGCACTGATCATGTGTTGGACTTAATTTCTTTACAAAAAAAATGTGTGCTGCTTTGGTAGAAGAAAGGGATTTGGTTAGAACTTCTTTAGATGAACTTAAAGCTAGTCGTGTGCTGCTTTCTGCTTGTAACACTTGTCCCACTCTCTAGAGTAAGCTCGAGGAGGCCCGTGTCACTATCAGGAGGCTTAAGAAATCAAGCATTCCATGATGTGATAAGTGTGTGTCAAGTGTTGATGAGCTGAATGAGTTGAGGACTATCCAAGCTTTGACTAAGGATGAAAATGAGTATCTGAGAACTGTTTTGAGTTGGGTGTCTAGTAGGGAACCACAACTAGGCATGCTTTTCGAGGAGTTCAAAAGACATGATGGTTTTGGGGTTGGAAAAATTATTGAACACATGAATTATCATTGGGTTTATGGGTAGGTTGGTGAGTGCACAGAAAAGAAACTGAGTGACACATATGCTACCACTTCCAAGCCCATACCTACCAAAGATGGTGTGTACACCGAACCACCCATGAAAGCCCTAAAGAAGCCAGTGTGGGTAGAGAAGTCAAACCACTTGAGAAACAAGCTTGATACCGTTCCTGGCATTGCCACTAAACATCCAAAGCCAGCAAGAATGCCAAGGCCAACAGTTTGGATGCCGAGTGGCACCATGTCAGACCTAAAGAACAGCTATCCCTTCAATCCCAAGCCTCAGCCTAAAGTGAAACCTGGAGCTTTCACTTACCCAAACTCATAGCCAGATCCAAGAGTGAACCCACTTCCACATGGGACGAGGGACTAAAATGAGCCAGATGCGAAAGTTCGAGGACGAGAATGACCTTTTTCGTAGTTCAGGGGTGAAAGCCTTTGACGATAGTTTGAGGATGAAATTGGCTATTCCACCAATAGAAAACGTGTACGGTAATGAAACCTATGAGAGGATACAGCTACAAGATATGCATCTTTCACAGCATACTCCTCTTCTCCAATACATGGTTGGTTGGAAAATGAGGAGAATAACAAATTCAGAAATCATGCTATATACATAAGGTAGATAAAAAAACATTCATAACCTAACCCAGCAGATAATTAGCACATTATATTTTGCGAGATTTGAGTGCTTTGTCTAAGACATCTTCCAAGATACCGGGGCATGACCGCTTGAGATGACTGAACCCTTCGCTTGCTGCGACACCATCCCATCTATCTGGACAGATAATGAAATCAATGCAGGCGCTCTTCAGCTTAAAACAATTATGCTGATCAGCTAGTGCTAACATGGATGCTACTGTCTGAACATCTAGGTTTTCACAGAGGGCTTTCTCGCAGGTAGCCTTCAGCCCTTGGACATCATATCGATCAGCAGCCACCAGTAAATGCTGAATCAGTCCTCTCCTCTCGTCTCTGTCAAGGTCAGCCATGCTAGGAATCATAGAATCAGTGTAGATAAAGTGAAGCAGTGCCCTAAACACGTCAGCCTGGATATCTTGGATGGTTATGTGCTGCTCTCTCTTCTCCCTCAAAGGGCCATAGAACAACGCCTTAAAGACAGATGATCGCATTGCAAGAATGATGGCATGTGCAGAAAAGATCTCTCCTTCAACCAAGAAAGTCACGTCGGCTCCCTCTTTTGTGCTTAGCAAGCAGGCAAGGTCTTGAGACAGGCTAGGTGTTGGCGACTCTACCAGATTGGTCTCTTCAGCCTCCACCTCTAGCACCATTGCTTCTTTGATGATGGTGACATCACACTCGATCACCAGGCGATCATCTCTCATGTAGGATGACTCTTCCAGCTGCTTCCTCTTCATGAACTTGGTACTGCTCCAGGTGTGTTTATTTTTACTAAGGTCCAGTGTGTTGAACAGAGCCGGCCTGCCTGAGCAGAAAATCGACATTGATGATCTTTTTGTCTGATCGACCAACCTAAGGTCATAGAGCACTCTCACCTCTGCATTCTTTGTCATAAGCTCCAGAATGGATGCTACGTAGTCTTTGAAATCCTCGCCTGTTTGTCCGTCAGGGTAGTAGCGGATGCACCATTCGTACCCACCGACACCGAAGGGGGCAGACCGGAGAAACTTGTTGACGCCTATGCCCCTATGCAGGCTGTACCCAGCAATCTCGAACGCATGGGTTCCCTGGTCCGTTTGCACGGTGCACCTCGATGCTGTCTTTGTTGTTGGCCTTGGTAGCTGGGTCAAAAACCATTGCCGCCTGTATGACCTGCAGGAGGGAATTGCCAAATTAAGCAGTCGGAGCGAGAATCAACGAGATGATGTAGGGGTAGGGAGAGGAAACAGATCCAACAACTGTATTAAACAATGGCGAATCTAGGATAAAAGTTTAGGGAGGGGGGCTGAGTTTTAACTGTGACAACAAGCATTAATACGGTTTTCTACTGTAGCAAATGCATTCATAAACATATTTACAACAAATAACTATATATGACAAGTTCCACCGTTTATACTATATTTCGGATGAAAAAATGTAGGATTTTAAAGCAATCAAAAGACATCAAGTAATTTACTTACAGACATTTGAATTAATATATTGATCAGCTAGGGCTGGAGCCGGGGGCAAAAAAAAAATTAATGATTTATGTAGAACCATTTTCCTCACTGGTCACTGGTGAAGCATTTCGTCGAACAACACATGGCCACGAGATGGCAGGGTGTTACATATGCTCCAACCAAATGAAGAATTAACTGACATATTTGAGTAGCCATCTACCCAAATCAAGAATTAACTGACCCTAGCTTTCCATTACCTAGTAAAAAGTAGGAATTTCCCCCGTTCTTCAATCCCCTTCCGCAGTCTGCAGCTCTGCGCCGCTGCTTGACTTCGCCTACTCGGCCGCGGGCAGCCCGCGTGCTGCGCTGCGCCTGCGCTCAGACGCCCGCGTGCGTGGTGCCTCCCTGCGCCTGCGCCCTGCTCGCTTCTTGGCCAGAGCCTCGTACTGCCCCGCCGCCCGCCCCGCCCCCCCCCCCCCCCCCCGCGCCCCACGTGCAGGACCACCGGCCGCCAAGCTGCAGTCCGCAGAGAAGGCGACTCGCCGAGGCAGCGAGGTAAGGCGCCGAGCAGCCACCACCCGCCGCCCGTCTAGAACCCTAGCTGGTTGGCCGGGCCATGCGCCAGTGTGTGAGACGGAGAGAGAGAGAGCCAGAAACCGAGAGACAAGAATGGAGGAGAAAGAGGAGGCTGGAAATAAGGCCGGATTGGGCACTTGGGCCACGACTAATGGCTAGTTTGGTGGGCTTTCACATTAGCTTTGGCATCCTTTCACACATTAGTGTACTTTTCTATTTCTTTGCTATATTTAGTTAAATAATTGTATTTCACGCAATTTTGTGAATCAAGTCAAATTTGAACTGCAAAGTGATTCAAATAATAGAAAAAATGATATTCATGTTATTTAGCTTAGTTTGAGAAGGCCTTACTGTAACACCCTAATTTCATCACATTAAAATCTATATAGGCAACTAATTTTCCTAGTTTGTTTTTAGCAATATTAAATTGCAAATTCAAATTTTGGCCTATAAATATTTAAATATCATTTAAATTAGAGTCAATAAATTCTTTGTTGCATTCATGCTGTTTTGCATATTTTTGAATGCTTGTTTGAATTTGGAAAGAGTTTGCAAAAGTTTAAATCTATTTTCAAAACCTTTCTTTTCCCTCTCTCTTTTCTAGCCCAGCCCAATCTCTTTTCTCGGCCTTTTCTTTCTCGCGCGCAGCCGCGGCCCATTTCTCCTTTTCCCGGCCCAAACCGCGCGCGCCAGCAGGCCCAGCACAGCTTCACCCTCTCTCTTCCCCGTTGTCTCGCTGCCAGGTGGGCCCAAGCCGTCAGAACCGTCTTCCTCGCGTCGCCGAGCAGGACTCGAGCTCGTGTTCCGGCCGCGCCCGTCTCCGCCTCGGTTTCCCCTTGCACCAGGTGTTTCCGGCCTTTATAAGCCGCCGCCTAAGCTTCCTTGGATCCCCAGACCTAAGCCCGAGCCTCCGCGTCGCCATAGCCGCCGTAGCCGCTCAAACCCTAGGTTTGACTCGCCGCCGTCGATTCGAGCTTCCTAGCGCCTTCTAGCCGCTCCGAGCTCGTCGTCGAGTTGCGCGTGAAGGTAAGGGAGTCGTCAAGCCTCTAATCTCTTTCTCTCTCGCTCTCTCGTCGTCGCGTCGCGCCGCCGTTGTAGCCGAGCCGCCATAACTCGACGAGAGCTCCCACCGTTGAGTAATCCTCGTTTAGATCCCCTAAAACCGACTCCCCATAGCGCCAGCTTTCTCCCAAGCCAAGAATCGAGGAAAACCGAGCTCTCTAGCCCTAGTTTCGCCAACTCCGGCGAAGTTCCGGCGAGGCGCCGCCGCGCGTCGTCGCCAGCGCCGCCGCGTTTTGCCCCTTTGATCCAGAGCCGTTCGATCGAAATCCGACGGCCGTGATTAGATCCAATCGAATCGGTATGGGTCAGCGCTGAGTCAGCCGCGCCGTTTTGCAGAAAAGCCCCTCGGTTTTCTTAGAATCAACCCGTGGTCCAAGGCAGTTCAAAAATAATTAGATTTAGGTCCTGTTTCTTTCAGTTTAGCCCCTGAGCTTTCTAAAAATCTAACCCGCCGTCCTGGTTGGTCGTTTTTCACAAAAGTCCTTTGGTTTTTATATAAAATTACGTTTTAGGTCCCTGGTTTCTTCTGTTTAAGCCCCTGGAAGGTTAGATCTAGTTCAAAGAAGCCCCTAAACCTTGTTTTAGCCATATCTTGATCGTTTTAAGTCCGTTTCGAGTGATCTTTGCGCTCACGCGATCGTCTCTTCATCAAGAATAGTTCTAGATACGTCTTTGCGTCTTTAAAAGTTGTTTGGTGTATTGTTTTGCTTTTATTGATTGAATGCTTGTGTGAAACGTATAGAGAACGGTCCGTTCGAGGGAGATCAAGATCAAGTTTACGAGGAGGAGCCACCGCGGTATTTTGAGCAAGGCAAGTGGATTTCCCTCTCAGCATACTCTTTTGAACCCATACACATTGCATGACAACAAAGTTTATATTTATGTTCGCGATGCATTAATTTGATGGGTCCTATTTAAGGATGACTAGTCTTTTACACCTAAGCCTTGATAAACCGGGTTTACCTTTATGTTGGGTAGCTATGCTAGATGCTTAACCTTGGTTCATGATGGGTTCTATCCAACATTGATGAATATCCTTATTATTTATATCTTGTCATGATAATACAAGATCACCATGTTAATCGGAACATGGAGAACCACCCGGGATTTACCGTACAACCACAATACCATATGGCTCTGGTCTTAGCTGAATAATTAGATGAACTACATGCTGTGTTTGTGCTGCCTGTTGGGTGGTTATTTGTTTGTGGATGTGTTGGTGCGGGGATCGGAAGAGGGTATCTTCTGTTGAAACCGTCGGTACTGGGAACAAACACACATGTAGGAATTCTTTGTAAAGGCTTCGTAGCGTCCCTATGCAATCACACCTTGGAAGTGTGATATTGTGCCTACTTTTGCACAGCATGGTTGGGTTAAAAGTTCTTCGGTGCTTTTACGCGAATTGTGGTGAAAGTGTACAACCTCTGCAGAGTGTAAAACTGTTATAACAGCCGTGTTCGCGGTCATGAACGGCCTGGACCCTCACGTGATTAATCTATCGAAACATGAAATCAAATCATTGCATGCATATGTTATTGGTAATGTTTATGATTTATTTTATGCTTACTTATTGTTAACATGGGGTGGTATATACTTATATCTTAGTAAATAGTTGCTTGTTAATAAAACTTGACCAACTAAAATGCTAACCGCTGCAAACCCAGCCTATCCTTGATAGCTTGCATATTTCCCCACTTGTTGAGTACCAACCATAAGTGTACTCACCCTTGCTTATATTGGATCAGAAGGTAATCATGGAGCAGAGTACCTCAGCGATCTTGATGAGTTCTAGGCGTGTGTTCCACCAGTCAGTTGCCTGTGGAGTGCTTTCGGAGATATCGTCTTAGTTATCGTGTGAACCAGTTTATTTTGGCCTTTGTGCCTTATTCGTGAGTGTAATAAATACTTTGTTTATTAAATATTCGTTTGAGTACTGTTTCTGCTATTCACTCACGGTCTATCATATGTGTGAAATTTGATCCTGGCACACATATGAGATGTACTCGGTTTTCTCTCTAAAACCGGGTATGACAGAGTGGTACCAGAGCCGTGCTGACTGTAGGACGCTAGCCTAGTTAGAATGGTCGAAGTAAGGTTTAGTTTAGCAAGCCAAGTCAGTTTCTTTAGAGGTCTTATTTTATTAAGTAAAAATTCTTTGAACTACTTCTCTTTCCTTGCTCACCTTTGCCTCTATTTCAATTACCTTTACTAAGGTTCTCTCTCTATTCTTTGATGGCCAAGAGTTTTCAGTCTGAACCAGCGCAGCCAGCCCCTCTTTCACCACAGATGGATGATGATGTGCAAGGAGATCCCGTGTGGGTGTGCTATTCTGATGATGAGGATATACCTGATTCTGCTTCACCCACAGCGGATGTTGAAGGGAATCCTGATGGCGCTGCAGATGAGAGTGATAAAGTCTATGAAGATGAAAAGGATGATGAAGAAGAGCCCAAGGTGGAGATGATCACTTCAATAATAGAGCTTGGTGCTTTCCCACTCTTGCTTGAAGATGTGTTGGAAGCATTGGGCAACTACACCAGGCCACTCTACATAACCACTTACAGTTCCGCTGCAAACTACCAGGAGTATTACCATACTCAGGTTCATGTTAGAGCACAAATGGAGAATGCCTCTCGCTTCAGGACTTGGTCTATTCATGAGTCAAGCCTTCTACATACTTCCTATGAAGCTGCAGTCAGTGACGCCGCCAGGAGGGCAGTGACATCTATCAGCCACCAGTACCAGAAGGAGCTGTCTCGCACAGAGTACCGTCACTTGCCTCGTCGCCGTCCAGGAACTGAGCAAACCGTTGTAGTGGGAGGAGGACCAACAGCAGATCCTCGTCTCAATGTTCTTGCCCGAGTCACTGCAGCATTGAATACTGATTTGGAAGGAGTTATTAATGAACTTGCCCAAGCCCAGGAGCGGATTGTAGAACTCGAAGAACAGCTGTATCAGCAACCAAGTCAAGAGGATGTTGATGAGAGGATGGCCAATGTTCGTCCCCACCTTGGAAGAAGTGTCGCTTTGGAGCCCCTTCCTCCGTCACACAGTTTAGGGAATAGGCTATCTTTAGGTTTCTTTTGTAAGTTTATCGTTAGTACGGTTTTGTGAGGTCGATCGTTTGTTTAATGCTTGTTGCTTGGATAAATGTGTGAGTTGGAATCTTTGTTTGTGTGTCTTTGGTTGTGGAGTGATGACCACAATTAAAGAAATATATTAATAAAATATTAGTTGAGTTAATTCTAGTCCCCTCTTACCCTTTGATCTTAGTTCCTTATCTATGTCAAGTCTATCCGGCATCTATATCCCTTATTCTGAAATCTGCTCGCGCCGATATCCGAGACAGCAGTACTGTTTTGGTGATTTCGAGAGCTACACAGATCCGTTTGATCTCAAACCAGTGGGGTTAGTTTCAGAATTTGATGAGTGATTTTCTGTGATTTTTTCCATAATTTTTGGAAATCTGTGTCGAGGGAAACACACCAAAAGTTTTCAAGAACAGAATCTGTTTTTCCAGCTTGACACAGGCAGCTTGATTATTTTGTATCCGGAGTTTCAGAGGTCCGATTGAGGTGATTCTAGTTGGATTGGATTCATAGCTTTATGAGTATTGATCTGGAATTTTAGTAGCATTTTTGGGAGCTCATGATGGAGTTATTCAGTGTGCCAAGAAGTCAATATTATTCACAAGTCCACAAGGAGATCGAATGGAGTTTCAGATGAGTCCAGTTGTTCGAGAAGAAGCAACAATCAATCAGCTGAAAGGAAAGTCACTGGAGGATATCAAAGTCATGTGTGAATTTCCGGATGTCTTTCCTGATGATTTACCAGGTATGCCGCCTGACCGAGACTTTGAGTTCATCATTGAGCTTGTACCTGGTACTGCACCTATTTCGAAAAGAGCATATAGGATGGATGTTAAAGATTTAGCAGAATTAAAGAAACAGATAGAAGAACTTTTAGCTAAGGGTTATATCCGGCCTAGTTCATCTCCATGGGGAGCCCCTGTTATATTTGTTGATAAGAAGGATGGTACTAGAAGGATGTGCGTTGATTACAGAGCTCTTAATGAGGTGACTATCAAGAATAAGTATCCGCTTCCTACAATTGACGTTTTGTTCGACCAGATGAGAGGTGCAAAAGTTTTCTCCAAGATTGATTTGCGTTCAGGCTATCATCAAGTGAAGATTCGGAAAGAGGATATTCCTAAAACTGCCTTCACTTGTAGATATGGTCTTTATGAGTATTTGGTGATGTCGTTTGGGTTGACAAATGCACCTGCAAACTTCATGTATCTGATGAACAAGGTATTTATGGAGTATCTTGATAAGTTTGTGGTGGTATTCATCGATGATATCATGGTGTTCTCCAAGAATGAGGAAGAGCATGAGGAGCATTTACGACTAGTATTGCAGAAGTTACGGGAGCATCAGTTGTATGCCAAGTTCAGTAAATGTGAGTTCTGGTTAAAGGAAGTATCTTTTCTTGGACATGTCATAACAGATGGAGGAATCATGGTAGATCCAAGTAAAGTGCAGGATGTGTTAAATTGGAAACCACCTCAGAGTATTGCGGAAATCAGAAGTTTTCTCGGATTGGCAGGTTATTACCGCAAATTTATTGAAGGTTTCTCCAAAATTTCTAAACCCATGACTTTGTTGTTAGAGAAGGGACGAAAATTCAAGTGGGATGATGCTTGTCAACAGAGTTTTGAGGAGTTAAGGAAGAAATTAACCGCTGCTCCAGTGTTAGTAATGCCTGATATTCAGAAGGGGTTCGACGTGTACTGTGATGCTTCACACGTAGGACTCGGATGTGTGTTGATGCAAGAAGGCAGAGTTGTGGCTTATGCTTCTAGACAATTGAGAAAACATGAGAAGAATTATCCTACTCATGATCTGGAGTTAGCCGCAGTTGTTCATGCACTGAAGATTTGGAGGCACTATATGATTGGAAAACGGTGTAGAATTTTCACTGATCATAAGAGTTTAAAGTATATCTTTACTCAGAAGGATCTTAATTTGAGACAAAGCAGATGGTTAGAATTAATCAATGATTTCGATTTGGATATTCAATATCATCCTGGAAAGGCCAACGTTGTTGCAGATGCTCTAAGTTGTAAGAGTCAAGTTAATTCAGTCATTGGGAGATTGATATCACAAGAGTTATGTTGGGAGATGGAACGACTTAACTTGGGTATCTGTGCTCATTCAGAAGCTGTGACTATGGAAGTAGAGTCAACACTAGAGCAAGATATCAGGAAGGGACAGTTAGAAGATCCGAAGATCGAGGAATTCAGAGCCTTAATCCATTTGGGAAAAACTGAGGATTTCACTGAGGATGAACAGGGAACAGTGTGGTTCAGAAAAAGAATATGTGTTCCAGAAAAAGATAGGCTTCGAGAACTCATATTGAAGGAGGCACATGATTCACCTTATTCCATTCATCCAGGGAGTACTAAGATGTATCAAGATTTGAAAGAAAAATATTGGTGGTATGGTTTGAAGAAAGATGTTGCAACCTATGTGGCTTTGTGTGATGTTTGCCAGAAGGTTAAAGCAGAACACCAACGTCCAGCGGGTTTGCTTCAACCATTAAGAGTACCTGAGTGGAAGTGGGAAGAAATTGGTATGGACTTTATTGTCGGGTTACCTCGTACTCGTGATGGTCATGACTCTATATGGGTTATTGTAGATAGGTTGACGAAGTCTGCTCATTTCATACCGGTCAACACAACATATACAAGTGCTAAGCTAGCCGAGCTGTATATGTCCAGGATTGTGTGTTTACATGGAGTTCCGAAGAAAATAGTGTCTGACCGGGGTACTCAGTTCACATCACGATTTTGGCAGAAGGTACATGAGATAATGGGTACACAACTCAATTTTAGTTCTGCTTATCATCCACAGACAGATGGACAGACTGAGAGGACTAATCAAATTCTAGAGGATATGCTTCGAGCGTGTGCTTTACAACACGGTCGTAGTTGGGATAAGAGTTTGCCATATGCAGAGTTTTCCTATAATAATAGTTATCAAGCCAGTCTTAAGATGTCACCTTTTGAAGCTTTGTATGGAAGGAAGTGTAGGACACCATTATATTGGAGCCAGACTGGAGAAAGTAAAGTGTTTGGACCCGAAGTACTTCAAGATGCAGAGCAGCAGGTACAGTTAATCAGAGAGAATCTCAAGACTGCACAGTCTAGACAGAAAAGTTATGCTGATACCCGAAGGAGAGAATTGGTCTTCGAAGTTGGAGATTTTGTTTATCTCAAAGTATCACCTATCAGAGGCCTTCGTAGATTCAAAGTCAAAGGAAAGCTATCACCTCGTTTCATTGGTCCTTTCAAGGTACTAGAAAGGAAAGGTGAGGTAGCTTATCAGTTAGAGTTGCCAGCTCAGTTGTCAGATGTTCATGATGTGTTTCATGTATCACAACTGAAGAAGTGTTTACGGGTACCAGAGGAGCAATTGCAGTTAGAGGAACTCAGTGTGAAGGATGATTTGACTTATTCGGAGTATCCAGTCAAGGTATTAGAGACAGCAGAAAGGGTTACTCGGAATAAAGTAGTTAAGATGTGCAAAGTACAGTGGAGTCACCATACAGAAGATGAGGCTACATGGGAAAGAGAAGATGAGCTCAGTGCAGAATTCCCTCAGTTGTTCTCCGATCTTTCCGAATCTCGAGGACGAGATTCTTCTTAAGGGGGGTAGGATTTGTAACACCCTAATTTCATCACATTAAAATCTATATAGGCAACTAATTTTCCTAGTTTGTTTTTAGCAATATTAAATTGCAAATTCAAATTTTGGCCTATAAATATTTAAATATCATTTAAATTAGAGTCAATAAATTCTTTGTTGCATTCATGCTGTTTTGCATATTTTTGAATGCTTGTTTGAATTTGGAAAGAGTTTGCAAAAGTTTAAATCTATTTTCAAAACCTTTCTTTTCCCTCTCTCTTTTCTAGCCCAGCCCAATCTCTTTTCTCGGCCTTTTCTTTCTCGCGCGCAGCCGCGGCCCATTTCTCCTTTTCCCGGCCCAAACCGCGCGCGCCAGCAGGCCCAGCACAGCTTCACCCTCTCTCTTCCCCGTTGTCTCGCTGCCAGGTGGGCCCAAGCCGTCAGAACCGTCTTCCTCGCGTCGCCGAGCAGGACTCGAGCTCGTGTTCCGGCCGCGCCCGTCTCCGCCTCGGTTTCCCCTTGCGCCAGGTGTTTCCGGCCTTTATAAGCCGCCGCCTAAGCTTCCTTGGATCCCCAGACCTAAGCCCGAGCCTCCGCGTCGCCATAGCCGCCGTAGCCGCTCAAACCCTAGGTTTGACTCGCCGCCGTCGATTCGAGCTTCCTAGCGCCTTCTAGCCGCTCCGAGCTCGTCGTCGAGTTGCGCGTGAAGGTAAGGGAGTCGCCAAGCCTCTAATCTCTTTCTCTCTCGCTCTCTCGTCGTCGCGTCGCGCCGCCGTTGTAGCCGAGCCGCCATAACTCGACGAGAGCTCCCACCGTTGAGTAATCCTCGTTTAGATCCCCTAAAACCGACTCCCCATAGCGCCAGCTTTCTCCCAAGCCAAGAATCGAGGAAAACCGAGCTCTCTAGCCCTAGTTTCGCCAACTCCGGCGAAGTTCCGGCGAGGCGCCGCCGCGCGTCGTCGCCAGCGCCGCCGCGTTTTGCCCCTTTGATCCAGAGCCGTTCGATCGAAATCCGACGGCCGTGATTAGATCCAATCGAATCGGTATGGGTCAGCGCTGAGTCAGCCGCGCCGTTTTGCAGAAAAGCCCCTCGGTTTTCTTAGAATCAACCCGCGGTCCAAGGCAGTTCAAAAATAATTAGATTTAGGTCCTGTTTCTTTCAGTTTAGCCCCTGAGCTTTCTAAAAATCTAACCCGCCGTCCTGGTTGGTCGTTTTTCACAAAAGTCCTTTGGTTTTTATATAAAATTACGTTTTAGGTCCCTGGTTTCTTCTGTTTAAGCCCCTGGAAGGTTAGATCTAGTTCAAAGAAGCCCCTAAACCTTGTTTTAGCCATATCTTGATCGTTTTAAGTCCGTTTCGAGTGATCTTTGCGCTCACGCGATCGTCTCTTCATCAAGAATAGTTCTAGATACGTCTTTGCGTCTTTAAAAGTTGTTTGGTGTATTGTTTTGCTTTTATTGATTGAATGCTTGTGTGAAACGTATAGAGAACGGTCCGTTCGAGGGAGATCAAGATCAAGTTTACGAGGAGGAGCCACCGCGGTATTTTGAGCAAGGCAAGTGGATTTCCCTCTCAGCATACTCTTTTGAACCCATACACATTGCATGACAACAAAGTTTATATTTATGTTCGCGATGCATTAATTTGATGGGTCCTATTTAAGGATGACTAGTCTTTTACACCTAAGCCTTGATAAACCGGGTTTACCTTTATGTTGGGTAGCTATGCTAGATGCTTAACCTTGGTTCATGATGGGTTCTATCCAACATTGATGAATATCCTTATTATTTATATCTTGTCATGATAATACAAGATCACCATGTTAATCGGAACATGGAGAACCACCCGGGATTTACCGTACAACCACAATACCATATGGCTCTGGTCTTAGCTGAATAATTAGATGAACTACATGCTGTGTTTGTGCTGCCTGTTGGGTGGTTATTTGTTTGTGGATGTGTTGGTGCGGGGATCGGAAGAGGGTATCTTCTGTTGAAACCGTCGGTACTGGGAACAAACACACATGTAGGAATTCTTTGTAAAGGCTTCGTAGCGTCCCTATGCAATCACACCTTGGAAGTGTGATATTGTGCCTACTTTTGCACAGCATGGTTGGGTTAAAAGTTCTTCGGTGCTTTTACGCGAATTGTGGTGAAAGTGTACAACCTCTGCAGAGTGTAAAACTGTTATAACAGCCGTGTTCGCGGTCATGAACGGCCTGGACCCTCACGTGATTAATCTATCGAAACATGAAATCAAATCATTGCATGCATATGTTATTGGTAATGTTTATGATTTATTTTATGCTTACTTATTGTTAACATGGGGTGGTATATACTTATATCTTAGTAAATAGTTGCTTGTTAATAAAACTTGACCAACTAAAATGCTAACCGCTGCAAACCCAGCCTATCCTTGATAGCTTGCATATTTCCCCACTTGTTGAGTACCAACCATAAGTGTACTCACCCTTGCTTATATTGGATCAGAAGGTAATCATGGAGCAGAGTACCTCAGCGATCTTGATGAGTTCTAGGCGTGTGTTCCACCAGTCAGTTGCCTGTGGAGTGCTTTCGGAGATATCGTCTTAGTTATCGTGTGAACCAGTTTATTTTGGCCTTTGTGCCTTATTCGTGAGTGTAATAAATACTTTGTTTATTAAATATTCGTTTGAGTACTGTTTCTGCTATTCACTCACGGTCTATCATATGTGTGAAATTTGATCCTGGCACACATATGACATGTACTCGGTTTTCTCTCTAAAACCGGGTATGACACTTACCCATTAAATGAAAAAAAAATTGGACATCTTGTTTAAGAAGCACGAACACGAACGTGTGATCGAATGGTTTTTAGATTCTACCAAAAGCAAATGAAGTCTGAAAATAATGAGATTTGTCATCATGTGATGGTATGGTATCATACATTTTTTCATGTACGATGTTCAAATCGAAGCATCGCAGATGAAGAGTCATACCATTGATAAGGATTCGATAAGATTGGGAGTAAAAGTGACGGTCGAATTGTGATTTGACCACAAAACATTTTGTATAGGCAATGGAGAAGATAGATTGATTCATGTGAAATCAAATATATATTCTTACGTGAATTTAATAAGGTATTTTCAAAGTGCATGGGAACAGTTTGAGAACAAATGTATTACGAAGAAGAAGGATAAAAAAAGAAATGGAAAACAAACTTGGTTTGCCGAGTGCCCTTAATGTAGGGATCGCCGAGTTCTGGAACCAACACTCGACAAAGATGTGTAATATATACACCATTCGCATCCCTCCAAGTCGCCTCCCCTTCGCTCTCCCTCGCCACCCACCCCAGTGTTGCCCTGGCTCCAGCCCCTCACTTCCTACCCCAGTGACGACCCGACCCCTATATTTGTTGCTCCTTCTCTTCCCTCTTTGCTTGCTCCTTCTCTGCTTGTGAGGTGTGCCAGGGCGAGTTGTGGCGGTGACTCAAGCAGATGGCCAGGTGCAGTGGCAACAGTAGCGATGACAACGGCAAAGATGCTTGGCAGGGGGACGGAAGCGGCAACGGCAGATCCAGCGGCGCAATGGCCATGGTGCATCCCCGGAGCACCAATGGTGGGGACAGTGCGACCTCAAAGCACCAGCGGGTCGAGCCCATGGCAGCAACATCTGGTAAGTTGGACCCTCGTGTTCCCCCCCCCCTCTCTCCCTCCAATGGTGGATGGTGTAGCAGCGGCGCGGCGGCCTTCCAGGTCCTTCCCTCCAGATTCGATGAGGGGAGAGGTCTATGTAGGTGGCGGGGCCGATGGTGGTGGTGGGCGATGTAGGCTGCGTTGTGAGGCGATGGGAGTGGCCAATGGTGGTGGTGCTGTTTTTTCTAGTTTTTTTGAAAATTATTTGCTAGAGTGTCAAGTGCCTGACAAAAAACACTCAGGAAAGAGTTTTTTGTCGTCAAAAAGTTTCTTAAGTGAACTCCTCACAAATGAGCCTATGAAGCTCATCCTTGGCAACACCATCCTTGAAATCAGTCCGTGAATCATCCACCCCTCTCCCTGACATGGTTAGAAGACAGAAAAGGACTACACAAGAAGTATTATCCCTATTAACAAACAGCTACTGAAACTAGTGGGAGGATAGTGGACTGCAAAATCTCAAGGGGCTTACCACCGTCTTGCAATTGTTCTTACGAAAGCCAACAGGGCATCACAATCTTTTGTAGCTTATTTGTAACAGTTACAAGGTGAATTTATGCTGATCATGTGATATCAATGGATTAACACAATGTGGTATCAAACAAAGTTAAATAAGTTGCTGGCTAAGACATGTCTCTAGATGTAGCAAGTAGTACCACAATGTAATTGCTTTTAATTTTTCAACTATTTTTTTATATTTTCTTGGAACAAAAATTAAAAAAGAGGGAGCTACAAAAATTTTCAACTCAATCTGACATCAGATGCGGTCTAGCGCACCGTTCACTCAAACTCGTGTAGAGACTTTGGAGCCCAAGTACCCCATCCAGGTCGAATTTCGTAACTATGAAAACGATGAACCTGACTGATAGTTATGCCTTTTTAATAAAGGTCGGTCTAATAAGGGCTTTTGCACAACACAACTGGGCATACAAGGTGGCAATGGCGGCTGGAGAAAAGCTTCCATGACCTTCCAACACCAATCAAAGCTGAGCAAAATATCTCACCAAGCGAGCAACATTGGGCAAAGTAACTCTGG
This sequence comes from Digitaria exilis, assembly GCA_015342445.1. Classification (NCBI taxonomy): domain Eukaryota; kingdom Viridiplantae; phylum Streptophyta; class Magnoliopsida; order Poales; family Poaceae; genus Digitaria; species Digitaria exilis. The sequence continues at coordinate 3,812,463 of JACEFO010002380.1, forward strand.
GCTATGCAGGCAATGCAGGAATGGGTTTCGCCAGATAGATAAAAAAGGGCGGACGCAAGGCGAAAACACATGGCAGCTTGCAGCCTATCTAGGGTTTGCATGGCAAAAATTCACAAAAGGCGGCCGGCGAGGCAAGTCAAGAATCATGGTACCTTGGACTTGTATGGATAAGGTAAATATGACAGCCAACGAAAACAACATAGTGACGGCCGATTGGATAGATTGGCACTGATAAAATTTTAAAATATATTCAGAAAAATATAAGTATATATAGCAAATAAAGGGCTTGAACTTAGCTGGATAGATTCCATCACATATAATCCTAAAATTAATCTACCGTTTGCAAAGAATATCTTGCCATTGAAAACAGGAATTCCGTGAAAGACAAAAGGATAATACGGGTAGAGCTTGGACTATAATGTTACATAACTCTAGAATACTCATTATACAATAAAATGAGATTAAATTTTTTTATAGCTAGTGTATAATTAAGTAAAAATATAGGTATCAAGTTTGTCCGATCCTTTTACTAAAAAATATTGTGCAAATATAATCAAATTTAGGTCATTCTTTAAATTCTTTTATTACTATAGCTAGCTATAAAAAATATGATATTTTATTTTTTTTTGAATAAGAGGAATGGTTAATATTAGGGTAAAAAAGTCGAATAACTTATATTTTAAAACGGAGAGAGTATATGACAAATCAGTGCTTCTGCTACCTTTTAAAAAAAGTATATTTATTGTGGGGCCATGCAAACACGTTTACTGCATCAGTCCCCTGTCTGGTCAACACACTCAGCAGAAGTGGGCCCCTGGTGTCAGTTAGGCCATTCCCAACCTAATGACTAGGATGGTGTCCATAGAATTAAATGAGCTGCCACATAGGATAAAAGATGATGTGGCAAAGAAATAAATAAAGAATGAGAAGGAAACTGGGTCTTGCATGAGACATGGTTTCTACACACCATCCAAGACATAATGAGAGGTGAGCAGCATTAATTTTAAGTATTGCTTAGTGGTGTTTGCATTGGAAGGGTAGTGCCTAGTACTAGTTTCTTGCTGATGTGGCTCTTATGGACACTATAACTATAACTAGTGTCTTGGGCGGTGAGTAGCCTTAGAAAGACAGACGCCCCCCCCAAATCTCCCCAATTCACCCCCGCGAAAACCATCCTCCTCGCCGGCGCCGCCATCGCTTCCGAACCTGACGCCGTAGATTCTAATTCCCCGAGAAAACTCCAGCAATGGAGGTACCCCGGAGTACAAATAGAGACGACTGGATCGAGGTGCGAGCCGTAGATGGCGCGGGGCAGGCACGTGTTCGAGATTGCGGCCTGCAGAAGGACATCGGCGCCGGGAAGTACATCCCGTCGGCGACGTTCTCCGTCGGTGGCCCCGACTGGCGCTTCCAGTTCTACCCTGCTGGATTTACTGCGGGGGTGGCCAAAACTACGCCGCCGCAAGCCTAGAACTCGTCAGCAAGGCGGACAAGGTGAGGGTCATCTACGAATTTGGGCTGGTCAATCTGGAAACCATGCAGTCCAATGTCGTGCTGGGGGTGATGAAGCCGTGGGTATTCAGCAGTACATCTTCAACCTGGGGCTTTGCAAAGTTCACGAAGAGGAGCGAGCTTGAAGGCCTGCCATTCCTTCGGGACAACCGCCTTGTGCTGGAGTGCAATGTCACAGTACTCATGGGGATGCCGGTGTCTGAATCCAGGGCAATATGTGGCATCCAAGTGTCACCCTCAGACTTGGTAGATAATCTTGGGAAATTGTTGGAATAAGGGGAGGGAGTAGATGTGTCATTTAAGGTTGAGGACGAGGTTCTCCATGCCCACAAGATTGTGCTTGCAATGCGGTCACCGGTTTTCAAGGTGGAGCTCTATGGACCAATGAGGGACAAGATGGAGCCAATAATAATAGTTGAAGATATGCAGCCTGCAGTTTTTAAGGCTTTGCTACATTTTATCTATACAGATTCGTTGCCAGGGACTATGGAAAATCTAGATAAAGAGAATAAGGAAATGATCAAGCTTTTACTTGTGGCAGCAGATAGGTATGCCATGGAGACGATGAAATTGATGTGTGAGAACATTCTTAGCAAGAGACTTGATGTTGGGAGTGTGGCAACCACTTTAGCTCTAGCTGATCAGCACCATTGCAGCAAACTCAAAGATGCCTGCATTCAATTTATCAACTCTTATGCTAGAATGAATGATCTGGTTGCGAGTGAAGGGTATGACTGTATGAGCACCTCAAAAGAGCATGTCCCACCATCTTTGTGGATCTGTGGGAGCGGTCAACAAAATATAGCAGTATGTAGTAGTCTGTCACGGTCACCTAGTATTTAACTTCTAAATCTTTAGTTTCATTAATACATAGCCTTGTAGGTGAAAGTTTGGGTTGTCCTGTAGCTATCTAGTGGTATTTTGGATCTTTGAGGAAGGTAGATTTTGTGAATATATATCTGGTTTAGTGATGTCTCCCAGACTCACCTTATATATGAATCACTTTTATTGCTAGCTAATATTTTCTAAGACATCTTAATATTCTTTAAATAGTCGACAATTAGTTTACTGATATAGTTATCAACTCATGTCCTCTTTCATGTTTTACGAAAAGAGTATTTACCCAGCATCACTTTAGTGAACATTGTAGTTGCGAGTCAAGATCTACATTCAGTATGAATGGTTATGAACCATTAAAAACTAGCCACATTATTGCTACTTCCTGAGCAGCAGAATTGTAATGTATATTGATCTCTGATGGTATCATAGTGCTATATGGTATTCCAAATTAGCTAAATCATTATGGCACAACATAAAGATCATTGTTTGAATGTTGTTCACATTTTTGGAACAAAATGTTTCTTTTGTTTGTTTCTATGCATGATTAAGTTTTAATGTACATAAGATTGTCTACTTGTGAGAAAATCTAAGCTATGGAAATAGAAGCTATCCATTTTGTTAAAGAAAATCCTCCAATCAGCTCCTAGCGATCTGTTTTTATTATTTCATAGAGCATTATGTTCTCTCTTACACAGTTTCACCATTCGGGAAGCAGGACATTGATTTCATTTGATAAGTTCTACATCAGAATATTTGTTACTTCTCTCTGATTAGAACTTACCTTCAAACTTATCCGGCTAAAGACAGCTGAACATGCTTGCTCTTTTGAACAAGTATTCTTTATCTGGTTTATAAATTGGTTGTTGACTCACTGTATATGGATCCTCACAGTTTGACTAGCAAGGTGAATGAAAATAATAATGATACACCTATGTTCTAAACATATTATTCATAATCACAAGGGATGCACTACCATCTGTCTTCTATTGCCAGTATATGTAAATTCTTAAATATACTGACCACCCAGACTTAAAGGTTTGACCTACACAAACTCAGTTATATTTTGTATGAGAGAGTGTAGTTTCTCATTACTAGTTTGCATACTTTTAAGCAATTTGACAATTAAAATTTCCGTGGTATAATGGACGCGCAGATGATGTGATTAGTTTTGTAGCAGCAACTGATTCTCCACATGGAAATCACATGATGATCAGATGATGTATGTACATGTTGGACTGCGCTGTTAATTAATTTCCTAAATTCGAATCAGCCATCATGTTATTTTGAGTGTAATAGACCTTAAATATCTCTATGTTGAACTTAATATCTATTTTGCAATTTGATATGCACTGTTATTTATTTATTAAAAAATAGTTAAAACGTATCCGCGTATCGGGTTATCTGAGAAAGTGCCGTATCCGCGTATCCGTATCCTACCGATACCGATACGCGTATCCGTATCCGTGCTGCTTAGCTGCATATGCATTTGCATTTTTTGTTCTGCTCATGGCTGATGGTATAGGTAAGTTAAGAGATCGGGAGGTTAATTTTCTTCTAAGCTATTTCTTATGAGGTGATTTGAATCGAATGTACTGCAGTTTGTATTATGCCAAAGAGGCGATTGATCCAGTAATTTTGCACTTCTGATTGATTATTCAAATAATGACTGGAGAGCTATTGATTTCGGTGTGTCAGAGTAGAGATTGTCTTTTGAGCTAGATTTGAAAGTTTCTTCATTGTTTTTAAATGCTTTACACGATTTTGATTACAATAGATTTGAAAGGTATACTGAAAGCAATTTTCAGGTATGCTGAATTGAACCTGGAAAGTTCGGCCAACCACTTTAGTCCGGCTTTATTTGCATTGAAAAGGAGCGAAGTTACCAGTATTTTAATATCAAACTATGTCTTCTGGGGTCTTTATATGCATCATCAAAGAATATCATGTTGAAACAATAGGAATCGTCTGCACATGTATTATTGCAATGATCTTCCTGGACAACCACATTGGAGGCATGTTGAGGAAAAACTGAAAAACATGCAGTGGTTTGTGCTGTCCATGGCAGCTAAGGCTGAAAATTTGCAAATGTATTTGCTCTCAATTTATTATCTCTTCAAATAGAATAGATGATGTGAGGGAAGCCAGGCAACTGAAAAGTGCATGTCCCCTGTCTTTGTAAGTATATGGGAGAAAACAGCTAAGCCTCTCTAGATTTTGAGTTGCTAGTTTCAATGATATATAGCCAGAACTGTAAGGTAGACTTCTGTTTCACGTCTTTTGAAGGTGCAGTGGAGACCTTTTGAAATATATATATTTGGTACGGGATGATATATATATGTCTGGTACAGGATGTCTCCATAATAATCTCTATGAAGTTTCAATCTGCTGACTTTACAATACCTCATTACTGCTATAATTTTCTGTCTCTCTGTGCCCTTGAATTTTCAAAAAGATGAAGTAAATCCAGAGTAATATCATTCACTAACGCCATAGTTAGTCTTCACCAAACTCACAGAGAATCTTATGAACCAACAACATTTCTGCAACTTACTAGCGATAGTGTCCTTTGTACTGAACCACGATGTTATCATCATATTAGTAAATATCTGAAGATCTTATTCATAACTTTGTTAGAATATAATTCACATTTTTAGATACCAGATGTTTTCATATTCATATAAGTTTTAAATCCTTATTATTCAGTATGGCATGAATAGGTCTATCGGATGAGAACCTTTACAGTCTTTACAACAAATTCAGACAGTCAGAACCAGAATCCTACTTTGTTGCTATTTAATGTAATATGTTATCTCTTCTACAATTCAGCCATATAAGATTAATAACATTGGTTTGACTTGAGAAGCTTAAAATGTTTCTATTGTGGCCCTGTTGTCAGCAACCTATGTTGAACATTATGTTATCAGGTGAAGCCGAACATGCTCTGTTCTTTTGAACTAACACTCTGTTTCTTGTTACTAGTAAACGGAGCATACGGGGACCATTATTTTCCGCAAGCAGTGGCAATGGCATTGAAATATCTGTAAGAGCATGCATGACTAACAATACAGATGTGTTTCTGACCTATTTTTATAGAATCTTCACTAATGTAATGATGTCTGCTTGGCGACCACAGCTACATGTCTGTGCCAGACATGGACAATACATGCAGTATGCAGGAGTTAATGTTCTAAATCCTTAATGAATCAAAACTAACATCCTCTTTGGTCTTGTGACATTGGAGTATTGGACCGATCTCTGTTGATGAATAAGGATAAGGAATGACTATTACATTAAGAACAAAATTTTACTTCTGTTTTTTTTTTTGCTCTTTGAAAAAGTAATTGCTAAGCATGACAATAACTGCCATGTGGCCACAAGGTTGCACCCATTGATCAATTCATTTTTGCATTACTAGCAACAGGTTTTGATGTGAATATATCTTAATGCATGTTGTTACAGTTTCTAATGTATGATCTTTCGTTGTTCCTGAGGTCTGTGGATTCTGAGGCATATTAATCCTGATAATTTCTTAGTTTCATATAATTGAATTTTGAGAAGTTATCAAACTTTTCACTTGGCACAAGATGAAAAATGTAACCTAATTTATGAGCATTTGGGCATTAATTATCCATATATACCAAGTTCCCCACCCATACTGATATGAAAAACTTGTTGTCTTGCAGAGATCAATTAGAGAAGAGTAGGTCTTGCAAAGTGTTTACAGCCTTTATTTCTGTTGATGAGCATCATCATCCCTTTATTGATGAGTTCTTAATGTGGAGCTAAATGGCATAATTGCTATTCCAAATACTTAACATAAACTGCAGTAATGTAGCAACATGTAACGTTTAGTTGCTGAGTAATACCATGTAACACTTTGATTTAGGAAAAAGTCTACATCGCCCCCAACCTATGGAGCGTGGACTACACAACCCCCAACCTATGAAACCCCCTGGACTTCTCCAAACCGATCAAATTACCCCCTAAACCAATTTTGAAAAATCATAGTAAATAAACAAAATCATAAAATAGAAATTCAAATTGTGTTGGACTCCAAATGAGTAGATATACACATTGAATATGTAATATGGTTTGCTTTAGTATATTTTTTCACTATAGATTTATATCTATGCTTTTCTCTATAGTTGTAAAAAAATATATTAAAGCATATCATATTATATGTTCAGTATGTATATCTACTCATTTAGAGTCCAACACAATTTGATTTTCTATTTTATGATTTTTTTTATTTACTATGATTTTTCAAAATTGGTTTAGGGGGTAATTTGATCGGTTTTGAGAACTCCAGGGGGTGATATAGACCGTTTCATAGGTTGGGGGTTATGTAGTCCAACCTCCATAGTTTGGGGGGTGATGTAGAGTTTTTCCCTTTGATTTATTGGTGATTTTTGAAGATACAGAGAAACATTTGGATTTCTTGTAAGAATTTATGAGTTGAAACAAGCTACAACACAAGACATCAGTACAGTTGAATGCCACATTCTGGATTTCTAGAGACAAATGTGTAGTGGAATCTGGAAAGGTTGGTCAATAGCCATCAAAAGTATCACTCATTTCCACTTTTTGTGCATTACTAAATAGCAAAATGAACTATAAACTTCACCTTTAATTTCTTTGTGCGTAAATGTGGAATGATGAACTAGAGGCCATCTTTTAAAGTGAATGTTGGTTCTATCAAAACTGGTTTAGTGATTCTATCAAGGTTGCAATACTCCTTTCGGACTGGGGTTATGCCATACAGCAGGAAAAGAATGCATAGTCTTGGTTTAGATTGGTGTTTTGGCATATGTACTACATATACTGAATTTCAAGTCAGATTATTGCTGATGGTGCCAATGATATGTTCTTACTATTTTCTGTTCGCTGCCAAATGCTAGCATGCCAATGAATCGTAATGGGAGTTCAAAAACATTGGTTCACAATTTTAAAAGTGTGCAGACCCGTTTTTTTTTGTTGGCAGACTACGGCTGGTGTGCATGTGTATGCTTAATATGTTATTTGTACATTGCACCACCATATTCTTTGACAAAACAAACATAACAAGGTCATTTTTCATTATGTCTTGGGGTTCAGACCATCTTAGCGCTGAATGTTGTTCATCGTAGGCTTGCCGCACACAGCTCAATTGTCTATGATCATGCCTGAACTTGAGATATAGTTTTCCA